>JAWNLM010000154.1:1602500-3017500 GCA_035042345.1 Drosophila fungiperda | reverse complement strand
AATATACCCAACGTCCCCAATGTCGACGCCTTATTATCAGCATCGTTATCATCATCTTGGCTCTGCGCTCTCAAATGCCGCAGGTCGCGCAAAATCTCCCATTTGGGGCGATGGTGCCGCTGCGGCTCCTTTCGCGGCACTTTGCGCGAAATCTGTTCCAGGAACTTCGGCAAGTCGAAATACGTTCGGTTTGCATGCAGCGAGCTGCTTTTCAACTTGGAACTGTGCCCCTTCTTGGGATTGGCCTTTGACATTTCCGACATCACGTTCAGCAGGCCCAATGCTCCAACTTCTTCTACAGGGATATCTAGATCTAAATATATTTGTATATGTATATTTTTATATATGATTTTGAGTTTGTCTGTTTTTTTTTTCTGTCAACTGATGTGGGTAGTAGTAGACACTACTGACAATTCCCCCGTCAGTTGACACGCCTACTCCGAGCACTCCAAGCTCACCGAGCACTCAGCATTCAGTTGCAGTTATTAGTTTGGAATCTCAATTAGTTTTGACTGGCGGCCAAGTGGAGACATTTTTTTCCATGTGAGGCATATTCGTTTCCGAAGCTTTAAGCTTTACTAATTTTAGCAATATTCTAGTTCCATTATTTTTGAAATATTTAATAAATTTCAAATATATTAAAAAAATATTCTTGAAGCAGTTAAATCAATCGATTATATACTATCGATATATCTATATATTCGTATGTGAATGATACACCTCTGACTTCCTAATGAATATATAAAAGTGACAGTCTCAGAGAGAGGCAATTTAAATTATTGCATGCGCATACTAAATTTAATTGACTTTATCGATAATTTTAATCGGTTTCCCAATATCGATAGAAATCGGATAACAATGACAGTTGAACTAAGAGTATCTGTTTGTCGTGCTTTCGCAACAATAACTATTTTGTTTGTTTCCTTTTTTTTGGTTTGGGAATGCATTTAATGACAACTCTAAACTTTCCAATTATCTCTCCCTCTCTCTCTCTCTCCTTTCTCATTCTCCCTCAGTCTCTCTGCCTTATCTCTATCTTTCTCAGCCCCAAAACCCCTTAATTCTTTCGTGCTATGTGTGAGCCATAAATGCCAGCAAACTATTAAATTTATATTAATTTGGTTTATTTTACTTTTCTTTCATTTTTTTTTTTTTTTTTTTTGGCTGCAACTACTTGGCACATGCGCCTCTCTGGCAGAGACAAGGAGAAGGAGAGGGGAGGTGTTTGGGAGAATGGTTTGCCCATTTGGAGCATTTGCCATTAAATTGGCAAAAGATTTATGGCACAATTGCTTTAATTACAGTTGCAGCTAATTGTATGCAGCCCATGGCGGAGATGCTATAGACGCAACATCCCCGCTACTCACCCCTCCGCCACGACTACTCCAACCTAGTCTGGCCCACTTCTGATCCGCTGGCAGTGCGCCCAGTCAAAGTGGGAAATCTTTGCATGCTTTGTCAGTGAGTCTGCATAAATAACATGCGAATGTGAATTTTGGAGGTGCCTGGGCAGGGAAGAATGTCTCTTCGAACGTATTGAAAATGCTGCTCACGCACTAATTCGAACCTGCCTTAAGCAAAAGCATAGACAACCAACTCCTGGTCGCCCACAAGCTTAAGGGCAAACATCATTATCATCATCATCATCCTCATTATCCATCCACATATCCACATCCAGACTGGTCCACCGTCGATGAGTTGGCCAAAACTCATATTTTCTCGATAACTTCGATTTAATCTGTGTGTGTGTGTGAGTGTGTGTGTGTGTTTGGGTGTGTGTGTGTGTAACGATGTAAGTGGGCCTGTGTGTTTTTTTTAGTTTTGGCTTTATGATAAATTTATAAATGAATGTTATTGAAGAAACTTACAAAACACCTTTGTGAAAGCGAAGAACTGTGGCACACTTCTCGAAAGGATGCCAACGGAGACTCGTTGAGAATGGTCTCCCGATCCCATTGAATCACGTACCAATCGAATGCTCATTCACCTTTTTGTTTTTCTTTAGTCAGAGTTTACGCATAAACGAGTCTGGCAAAATTTTCAACAAATTTATGCGACTCAAGGATTTAAAGACACTAAATAGAGTTCCATAAAACAAAAACAAATAACTGATAAAAATATGGTAAGAGTCGAGGGATGCATATTTTCTTGGCTAATAAATAAAAATTTGCTGATTTTAGATTGCAAAAACTGCGAGTAACTTAAACAAATCCTTTTCAGATGTTAGAAGCCACAAATATATTAAAATCAAAAAAGAGTACACAAATTATTAGTAGTATTTTTCTAGTTTTTCAGCTACCTTTTTCTTTGGCTTTAACAGCGTATCTTGGCAATTTTAAAACACTTACCTAAAGATTTTATAACATTTTCGACTTAGCCACAATTTATATATCGAATCCAAGAAGATGCGGCCAACAACTGATTTGATCCACTTCGAATAATTACTCACTTTTTCCCTAATTGCTCTCAGTAGTTGATTATTTTGGCTTCATTAGATCAATAAACATGATTCTTTGGCCTTAATTAGGGCACACATCGAAATTTGACACTGGCTTGATAGCAAAATGGAAACAACTACATACAACTGTGGGCAAAATAATAGTAGCACACACATATAATTTGTGAAAATGTAAAACAAACAAAAACTAATGAAAATCAATACTGAAAATAGGTAAATATCAAAAGTTTGCCAAACAATAAAATAATTTAACCAAACTAATTATATTCATTAAATCAAATAGTTTTTGTACTTATTTAAAATATAGATTTGTTAAATTTATATTCAAATTTATCATTATAATAATGTTGGAATAAATGTGAAGTTTCCTCAGCTTTCCCCTGCGTCTGTATAATATTTCAATAAATATATATGTGATGTGTGATTATATTTATTACTACTAAATTTAATGAACCCAAACATTTTGTTTTCAGATTGAAGAATTTGAAAAGATCTGTTTCTTATCACCTTTAAATGAGTTATATTTCTTTTATTAAATGCTTGGATGTTTCTATTATGCTGATGCACCTGTTACATATATATAGCTATGTAAATATGTACATACATATGTATGTTGTGTGTTTCCGTTTCCGTTTCCTCTGCAAGCAAGGCGTTTGCAAGTCAAGGGTTGTGCTTAAACTCGATTATTTAATAGATTAAATTAATACTTTTAAATTACAAATTTAACCAACAAAATGCATACTTTTGGATTAAAGCACACAGATCGACGATCGTAGATCAAAAGACTCCCATAGAAGCTATGCCTCTCTATCTTTCTCTCTCTCTTTTCTCTCTCTCTCTCTCTCTCTCTATCGATCTCTCTCTATCTCTTTCTCAACAATAATTGTATTCGTGTTTCATTAACATAATCAGAAGTTGAAGTTCTCTCGCTTTCTCTTTGGACTTAAGTTTTATTATGAACACATATTAATATTGTCAAATATTTTCCATAAATGGAAATTTTATTTATTTTCTTGGAATATAAATCGTGTATTTATTTCAAATGGTGTTTTTTTATTTTAAAGATCAAACCATGGCAAGTTAACGAATTTGTACACATTATGGAGATGCTTCCGCCTTGCCCAGCACAACATGGCACTTTTTTACGAAGGTTGTGAAATTATGATCCATTTGTTGCCATCCATGTGTGGCAGTTGGGTATTGTTGTGGCATTCACCTTTAAATGTGGCAATAAAGGCGCGCGTGGCCTGGCAACATAGGGCAAGAGTGATCCACGCCTTGACGTTGACAGCGGCACACATCGAATTTATACACACATATATAGATTTATGTATGGAAAAGTTTTCTGGCCAACATGCAAGCGGCACCCTCATCCAGCCTGGCTGGCTGGCTGACTGGCTGACTGGCTGACATGCCAACCGCTCAAGTTATAATGTTGGCGCCGGGCCGAGGAGCGATTGGGGGGGGGGGGGGGTCTGGTTCAAGGAACAAGCAAAAAACGAGCGCCTACTGTGAACAGGCGAAGCTACAGTTAAATGAATCTAGAATATGGATACCCATGTCAAAATAATAAAATAAAATAAAAATAAATAAAAAAAAGTCCTGCATAAGCCACAGCCCGAACACCCTAACCCCAATTCCCGATCCCGGGCAACTTATGCGCATTTTGAGGTAAGCGGGTTGGCAGCAAACAGGAGTAGGACCAGGAGCAGGGGCGGCGCCACCGACCGACTGGGCGCAAGAAAACTTGTTTGTTGCACAGAAACAAAAGCGCTTCCGCTTTTCATGTAAAATGACAGAAACAAGTGTTAATGGTTTTGGGCTTAGGCAAAAATCGTGATTCAGAGCTACTGATAAGAATATAGGAAGAGATTTTCGGTGAGGAGCGGGGGAGGAGCGGAGGAGCGTCAGTCAAAACAGAAGAGAGAAAGAGAAAGAGTCATGGACAACATTGGAAATGATCAATTTCAATTTACAATTACAAAATATATTAAATGTTCCACTAGAAAACTAAACAATTAAATTATCACAAAATTTTCAATTAATTTCGTAGAGCCTTTCAATGTGCTTTGAAGCGAATTTGGCTTCGAGCTCAGCTTCGCTTTAAATGTGCTCCACGAAATGGAAAATATCTTTTTGTTGCTTTTTTTTTAGGTAAATTGCCATTTTAGCTTAGGTGTTTCTTTTCTTTTTTTTTTACTTTTTTGGTCTTCGAAGCAGTCACTAATTTTAAATGCTCAACCATTAGAAACATGTTTCCCCCCCCCCTCTCTCTACCTTCTTCCTCTCCTTCCCTCGCTTGTTTTATCTGACAAGCATTCAGTGTTTTTTTTTGTGTTTTTGCTACTTTTGCATTTTAACTCCTGGCTTTTTGTATGCATATATGCAAATGATTCGGCCTACATGTGTCGGAATACCACTACCGGTTACACACCCCCTCCACACCCCCTCTGTGCAGGGCGTACACAAAAAAAGTTTGCCTGCATAATGCCTACTTTTTTGAGCTCGTTTCTTGGCTCATCGTCTGTTTTATTTTTGTACACCTCTTTATAGGGTATTTTAAGTTGTAGTTACGCTTGCAACGCTTGCAACTTGGTGAAACTGAAGTTCTTACATAAGCAGCTTTAATGATTCACAAGATAACTTATCCAATATATCATATGGCTGCCATAGGACAATCGCTCAAAAGATGAGTTTTTCCAAAAAAAAAAAGTTTTTTGCTCAACAAAATCTCCAAACTATTTTTATCTAATTTCCGTATTAATTAGGCTTATTCTCTTGTATTTGAATCAATATACGTCAAGATCAGAATACCATAACATATAAACATAAAATTTTAAACATTCTATTATATAAATTGTAATCTTATAGGAACAATCTGTTAACTTTTAAAAACTATAACACAATTAATATGACGGCGATTTAACAGGGTTTTAAAGAGTATGTAAAATTCGGCGAGCTTAAGAACTATAATTTTTTTTTGTCTCTCCTCATCTATATATTTTTTGTTTCGCCATCTACACTGTAGTGTAAAATTACAAAAATGAAAAAGTATTTGGAAAACTCACCTAATTAGTGGAATATGAGCCATGTTCCAGTGTTCAAATATGCAACATGCTTGGATGTGGGCCGAAACATTGTCTACTCGACTCGACTCGACTCGACTCTTTCTTCTCTCCGACTGCCACTGCCACTGCCACTGCCACAACAACAGAAACAGCTATAGCAACAACATTAATTACAGTTTTCGATGCACTACTCTTACATCTTGACAGCCAGTTGGCTAATTGTGTAAACCCAAACCCAAAAGCGCTAACCTGGATAACAAAAAATAAGAATCTCAATTACCAAGGAGCGCTATAAATTTGTACGAAACGCTGCTTTCAAAAAAGTGAGTTATTTAAGGTGTGGGTGTTTTACCAATCGGGGGGGGGTCTTTGTGTGTGTGTGTGTGTGTGTGGCTGTCTACAGCAAATGTTAAAGTTGTCGCGGCTCGAACGCACCTGCTGCGCACTCAGCTGAAGGCTCCTTTGATATTTGTCGAAAAACTTTCGAAAAACAAAACCCCCACAAATACACACTTAACAAAAAATGGTACCAAGAACTCAGATTGACGGAAAATCAAACAAATAAACGGAAATTCTTTTTTCTAACATATAAAAGGTGTTTCACAATTTAGAAAAGCAAATTTTCACTAATTTTTTTTTTTTTTTTTTGTACATTGCAAGTTAAACAAAAAATATATATTGCGAAAAAAGAGAAAAGCAAATATGTTGTTTTTTTCCAAGTGCACTCGCAACTGTGGCAGCAGGTGAGAACATAAATTTCGCACATTAAAGCAAGTTATTGTAAAAAAAAAAAAAAGAAATATATGGAAAAAAAAAATGTAAGTTACAAAAAAGAAAAAAACAAACATTGTTGCTGGCATCAATTGTTTGTCACACATGAGCAAACATAATCTGACATCATATTTGACAAGCGCATTTACACAAATTACCGCATCAAAGTAGGCATGGTCATACACACACACAACCACACGCATTTGTATGTTAATCACAACACATCAAGTGACAATTGAAACCGTAAACAGACAAACGACATGACAGCCTCCTCCATCTCGCCATCTGTCTGTCTGACTGTCTGTCTGTCTGCTACTGATATGCCTCCAAGGAGCAAAGAGCAAGTTGCAAGTGGCAAGTAGCAATGGAACAACACTCTGCCACTTCCTTACTCTCTCTCTCTCTCATTATCTGTGTGTGCATGGGTAACATGCGATTAACTGTGACTCAGCCGCAATTAACTGTGAACAGGCGAAAATTTGCATGGCAAGTGGCAAGTGGCAGGCAGCAACTGCAAATTAAGACTGCTCCAAAAGCACAGGCACCGAAATCAACATCGATATTAGCATCGCCCCAGCCACCTGTTCGCTGCTTGTTGCATAATTTGATTTGATTCTGAATGACGCAAGACGATTGTTGCATAATATGCACATCTAAATCAACACTCATTTCACACACTCACACACACACGCTTACACACACATACAGTAGAAGTTCTTTAAGCCACTGTCACATTATTTTAACTTGCAACGATATGTTGCAACATGCATACAATATTATTTATTACTTAATTAGTTTATTTTCAATTTAATCGGCATTTAACATTAATTGTTCAATTTTCCATCGAACATAAATAATTCTCAATAAACAGATAAATATCGATGATAATTACGCTTTATCCATTTTGCATATTATTGATAAATTATTTTAAAGACTAATTAATTAATTAACAATATTATTGCTTCAAAGATTCCATTGATATCATTTAACAGGCTTCATTGGCTTTTGAAATTCAAAACATTAACATTTATAAATAAATATAAATAAAATAAATATTTTTTGCTTATGATAATTCATTTGACACAATCCCTAAGATAGATGAGAACCCGTTAAGAACTCTGTTAACTCTGTACGGCTTCCCGAATTCGGGCAGTGGAGTAGATCTTAATCTTAATGGTCCATCTCTGCACCATCTAATGCAGCTGTGTAAAAGTATATCAGAAAGGACATGAAATAAGGTATATATATATATATATATATATATATATATATTTGATCAGCTTGAACAGCTGAAACTGCAAAATATGTAATTGCTATATCAACGTATAAATGAAATATATTCTCATCCATATACATAAATATTCTAATCAATATAATATTAATCCAGGTAATAAGATACCCGGAACTAAAATACGGATTTCCTGAAAATATCAGGTGAGCCAAGTTTGCACTCAGTTAATAATTCATGCCACATTTCGGGCTCGTGTTTGTTATTGTGTCACATCGAGTGCGAGGCCACTTAATAATAACTGAAAGCCAAATTAGACAAAGATCAGATGCCACATACATCTAAGTGTGTGTGTGTGTGTGTATATGGGTGTCTCTATGTGTGTGTGTGTGTGTGTCATTGAGTGTCTTTGAGTGGCTTGACAAAAAGAATAATAGAAAAAAAATATAAAATAACAAAAATGTACAAGTAAATGACGCACATGACAAACGCACAGGCACACTTACTCACACACACACACACACACTGACACACACACACACACACAGGGACAAGGGACAAGGAACACGTTTTAGAAAGTTGCCCACCTTGAGCAATGCGCACTTGGCACATTTATCTCATCTTCTTCTTGGTTTGGGTTGGGATTGGTGGGGGTAGAAAATATAGGCAGCTAAAAGCCAACGGCGTATGACAATTGCAGCGCATATCCGCTTCCGGTTTAGCCCCGCACAGGCAGACAAAAGAAGGCCACATCAATTTGGACGCGTGCACATTTATCCTAATCATACACACACACACACACACACCGGAGGTGGGGGAAGTTTATTTATGTGCCTGCCTTCTTTTGACGTTCTTTTATTATTATTTAGTCGCCGGCATCTGAAACACACACACACACACACACGCACATCCAGTCGCACAGTGGTGCCTCAGGCGAACCAGAGTTGTGAAAATCCACATTTTTATGAAAGCATTTTGTACAATTAATAAATGAAACAAATTCAAAGTTAACCTTTTTTTTATAAGCAGCCTGCAACATAATATGCAAATTTTCATTAGCAAAGAGTTCAAATTTTGAGGGTGAAACAATTTTTTTTCTAAATTTCAGGCAGGATTTTCCACAAAGCATTTCAATTATTAAAATCAAAAATTATTTATGATAATTCAAGTAGAGTTTTTAAAATGTGCGCTTGGTTTCTGTATGCGAATTAAAGCATCATTTTAAGCACAACAATCTGCTTAAGCCTTAGTTTTAAAGCTTCGAAAATTTTGGTTTCCTAATTCAAAAATTTTTTGCCATATCAATAATCAAATGATCCCATTGTACGAGGTTCCCGCACGCATCCGCTGCTCACTTTTGTCGCAATTTAGCTAAAAGCGTCATCTAAGAGGAAGTCCTTTTTATATTCCTTACTGCCAGAAGGTGGCTGAGGGGGTGGGGTTGCTTCTGCCACATCTACAGCTTCTTCTGCGTGCGTGCTGTGTGTGTGTGTGTTTGTGTGTGTGTGTGTGTGTTTCTGTTTGTGTGTGCGCCATTCTCTTATAAAAATGAGATGCACAGCAGAACATTGTTCATTCCACATTCCACCCACAAACCAACAAACACCCCCACCCTCACCCTCACCCTCACCACAAAGCAACACCCATGGCTTTCAGCTCCTTTGAGCGGTTTTCTACCGCTTCGTTTTAATGGATATATTATATATATATATATATATATTTATTTTTTTGTCTAGGCAACTGCTGTAAGGCATCAACTGAACAATCAGCTAATCAGCATTTGCCGCGATGCCAAAGCAAAGCTGATTTCGATAACTGAATGTACAACAATGAAACGCTTTGCTTATGATTTCCAGTTAATTTAATCATTGTAAATATTTAATATACATGATAAACTTGACACAAAAAATAAAAATAAAAAATAGGCAAAAGAAAGCTGAAATACTTTAAGAAGTCAACTAAAACTGAAGACGCAAGTGCTAAGAATAAATTTCACTGTGCGTGAAAGTGTGTGTGCCCCCTTTTGTGTGTGCCCCGTGTGTGTGTATGTGTGCGTGTGCTTGTGCGTGTGCGTGTGTGTGTGTATGTCGACGCGCATTTGACACATGTCGCCACGATGTTGGCAAGGACAAAGGACAACTGTTGCTGGTAGCTGCTGGTTGCTGGTTGCTGGCTGCTGGCAGTTGCTGGTTCGTGTCTCGGTTGTGGCGGCCGGAAATGGCCCCAATGTCAACGTCGATGCCAAAATTGTTGGCAGACACATGTCTGCATGTGCATGTGTGTGAGCTA
Organism: Drosophila fungiperda; assembly: GCA_035042345.1. NCBI lineage: Eukaryota > Metazoa > Arthropoda > Insecta > Diptera > Drosophilidae > Drosophila > Drosophila fungiperda. The sequence continues at coordinate 3,007,686 of JAWNLM010000154.1, read as the reverse complement.
ATGTGTGTGTGTGTGTGTGACATGTGCGTGTGTGGTTGCCAGCAGCACGTTTATGTCTCTGGCCGCTGACTGTTGCTTCACGTGCTCGTTTACAGTCATTTATCATAAAAATATTTTGCACTCGCATTTTTATAAACTGTTTTGTTTCACACACACACACACACACACACACACACACTCACTCACAACGAAGCGACATTTTTATGAAGCTAATTTGATGTTGTCATTCTTCATTTCTCATTTTTGTTACGCCATTTTCATTTTCACATCTCTCCGCTCCACTCAGCACTCACTACCTACTACCCACCCTTCCCCCCCCCCCCAGCTCCACCCAACCGAAACGAAATGAAAATGAAATTCCAGAGTCAAGCTAAAGTCGAATCTTGTGCCACAATACATAGATATCAGACAGGCTGTAAACCAGCGAGTGTCACTTCTTGGTTCTTCTTCGCAACTCTCAATGCTAGCCAACAGATATTCCACTAAAAGAGGTGGATGGGGGGAGACGTGTATCAGAAAGCACACATCGCAAACATTGCCACATCGCGGTGGGGTGCGTGCAACAGTGCATTGGCCAAATTGCATTTACTTGTCGCACTCCAAGTGAGCAGAGTACTCCTTTTTGCTGAGCAGCGTCTTTTTGGGAACGTAAAAAGAAAGAAATTTGTAAATAACCAAAATTGAAACAATGAACAAAGAAAGGGCAATTTTTTACTTATTCGTAAACAATCTTCTGCGAATTATTAATATTAATATTGTTATTACTATTATATATTATGTTAATAAAAGAAAACAATCTCTATAAAATTGTGATTTTAGACACAAAAGCAGTTATCAATTAAGTGAACTCATATTGTTTCTAACTGTTTATTAGTCAGTACCAATTTTGCATTAGTAAACTTTGTATAAGAACTTATTAACTAAATTTTACAAAAAAAATAATTGTGGTTATTTTAAAAAATTCGAAACTGGTTGCGAAACGTTCTACCTATTGATTGACTACTGTAGCTACATATTTGTATGTGAGCCATAAAAAAATCGACGCATGGCTTTATCGCTGCCAATGAGCCAATAAGACTTTGCATGGAGTCCAGAGTTTGGTTTATTATCCTTATTGTTTTTGGTACAAAACTTTGCGAGGGAACTTATTAATAGTCTTATGATAAGCAATGCCACCCCCCCCCCCCCCCACCAGCTGCAGTTTACCCCATCCAAGTCAGACTTGCCGACTTGCCGACATTCTCCTCACCATTTTGAAATTCATCTCGTGTTCGGTTGACTTTCGACATTGTGTTCGGCTTTGGATTTGGTTTTGCCTTTGGCTCTGGCTCTGGCTCTGGCTAATGCCGAGGCTAAAACTGACAACTGGTCTGTGCTTGAGGGGGTGGCAGGTGGAGCGAGGGGTATTGTTTGTGCATTGTCCTGCTTGCTTCCTGGTGTTTGCTGCTGGCTTTGTTGTTCATTTAATTAGATTTCTCAAGTAAACCACAAAGCAACCGCACATTTTCTCAAGGAGCCCTGCTCTGCCTCTGCCTCTGCCTCTGCCTCTGACTCTGACTCTGCCTGACTGAGGTACGACGGCCTGGGCAGCGGTTTGTCGGTTGTAGCAAGTAAATGGGGCAAGTCAGGCAGCGGCTTTCCGAGAATGTTTTCGCTCAATTTCAATGCATGCTGCAATTTCTGAACTGTTGCTCCACACAAACCGCACGAAGAGCTCTGGCCATTTTCTTATTTGCAACTTACCGCTGAAAAGCCATTTTTCAAAAGACGGTATAACGCTGAGGCCACCGGACAGGGCATTCCCAACTCAACACACACACACACACAGACACACATAAAAACACGTTGTATGTTATACTGTAACTTTCCATTTGTGCACTTTAATTTGCGGTGTGGCACAACTCACAACTTTGCCGCCCAACCGCATCAAAGCTGCGTACTGCTCCGGACTGCTCTAGCACAAAGCAGTGTAGCAACCAGGCCACCGATACAGCACACAAGCCACTCTGCTGCAGCATACCCCATTCCCCCCCCTTCAGACTAGACACCATCAAAAACTTAGGCTGCATCTTGGTGATTTTTCATTCGCTACACGCTGAAATTGTCACGTTAATAAGCCCAAAACAAAACTCAATTAACAATTCCCTAAACGAAAGATAATAACTGCAAGTCATACCCTTACTACCAACTACAACAACATTGCTATTACACATATTGCTGCCACGCCCACTTTGCCAAACCTAGCGAGCTTTGAGGCCACAGGCAAAAACAGCATACTATGCAAATTGCATAAAACTAAGATACATGAATACGAACACACATACATACAAGGATATCTACATACAAACACACACCCACACATTCGCACACACACACCCACACACACATGTGAGTGTGTATGCACCAGCTAGAAATTGGGCCAACATGAAATGCATTTTTAGATGCACATCAAAAATGAAAATGCTTTCCACACATTTCATGCTTATTATTATTATTTAAAATTACTATTTTTTATTATAATTTTATATATTATTAAATAATATATAGCTAACAATTATTATTATTAAATTTAATATGTTTAGTTGTGTTAATAATATCGCTGATCTAAATATTATATATTTATATAAACTGATAAGGTCTGCTTTAGCTGACTAAGCCCTGTTAGAACCAGCTGACAGGGTATATAGAAATTACAATTACTTTGAAAAAAGTTGGCTTTTCTCATATGATGAAATTTGTATATCCTTGCATTAGAGATGATATTATAAAATATATCTAAGCTAATGAATCCCAAATTATATACTCATATTTACTGCAGGCTTAAACTATTTTGCCATATGGTTTTTATATGAACAATTGGTACTTTTTAAAAAAATTTTAAATTTAAAATATTATCAATTTTTCTATTCGAATTTTCAATATGTTAAATTACTGGGTGCAGTTACCAACCGAGTTGAAGTAATCAACATATCCAAATACTCTCTTTTTTCGCACAAGATCTGCAAATGGGGTTGTAGCCCCTCTAACCCACTTCTTTACACTAATAAGCCCCGCACCCCCCCCCCCCCCCTTTATTCTTTGTCGGTGTGTTTGTTGTCGCTAAATCGTGACTTTATCGTCTTTGTTCAGTTGAGGTTTTTTTTCGCCTGGCGAAAACCGCCTTGAATTGGGTCTTGGGTTTTTGGAACTTTATTGAATTGTTCCTTGGCCTGTGTCAGTCCCCTTATTATTATGTGTGTGCATGTGTAAGTGTGTGCTTGTGTGTGTGTGTGTTTGTGTGTGTTACACCAGTCATTTTCTTTAACATCTTTCGTTTTCTTTTTTTTATTTTGTTGTTGTAATTTTTTGGCGTCTGCTGTAGTTTGCTGTAGTCATTAATCTTCTTTGACGCGCTTAAATCACATGAATAACAAATTAGCTGGCATATTAGTAACAATCTCCTCAAGCCCCACCTCCGGAAAGTGTTCCAAAACAGTTAACTAACCCGCAACTGACACCTTTGCCGCATCCATGAAAACACATTTCGTTCAAGGAAAGTGCCAACGATGTCAAATGTTAAATAAAAAAGATGTAATAACAAAAGCAGCGCTCAGTCTCAAGTCACACACACACAGACACACACACACACACACACACACACCAACACAGCCTGCGTCGCTGAAAGCCACCTCACTCAGCTTATTGTCTTTTGCTATTTTGCATAATTCATTGGCTTGTCTAACGGGGCATATGCTTTATTTTTGCACGCCCACCCGCTTACCCGCTCACCCGCTGGTGCTTGGCTCTTCACTGCTCCCGCTGTCTACACTTTGTGCGTATCTCTCTCTCTCTCTCTTTGTGTGTGTGTTCGCTGTCAGTTTGCTAATTAGCAGCTTCGCGGCTTACACAGTTAAACTCGCCTTTCATATGCATATTTGTAATGCTGCTTATTTTTTTTTTTTCTTTTTTGTAATGCAATTTAATTACTTTATATCCAAACTCAATTAGGGCGTACGCAAAAGATATGACAGCGCTGTATTACTTTTCGCTTTATTTCTTTTGACATTTCGTAGTCCTTTCTGATAAATTGAATGCATTTTTAATTACATGCGTATTTGTATTGAATTGCAGCAGTAATCAGTAAGCAAATCTCCTCATCTCTCATCCCCCCCCACAACCCACTGAATCCTTTTGACCAGCTTCTACTCGACTATAGCCTTGTAAAGCTCTTTTGTATTTGCACACTAATACATTACAAAAAAAGTAAGAACGCTGCAGTCGAGTGAGCTCGACACCGCTATACCCAGAACATAGCTGTTGAATATATTATAGTTTTATTGACAAATTTACGCTGGAAAACTTTGAACACTCAAATGTAAGCAGGAATGAAATTTGTCTCTGTCCTCTTGACAGGCACAGGATAAAAGCAAAGGAACCGCATGTTTTTATTCCCAATTACGAACTGACCCGAAACAGACATGCGTCAAACGCATTCAAAGGCAACTGTATTTACATATATATATATATATATACACGCAGTCGTTGATGACGGGATTCTTATGTAATACACAGCTCTGGAAAGTTGATCAAAAATACGCATGTGTTAATAAAAATGTTGTGCCTTTACAAATTGTGGCTTTTATTGCTATGGAAATTAATTATATGAAGGTAGTTATCGATAAAATCAGAGATGGTTTTTTTTATCTTTTAGGCAATTTTTGCACAAAACCAGTATAACCTTTTTACCCAATGGGTTTAGGGTATTAAATGAATGAAGAAATTATAATGAATTAAAGTCCCAATTGCATTTGCACTTAAGCGGCTTGTCCTAATTACAATAATCTCCATTATGCGCATTTCCAATACAAATATATAGATAATAGAAAATTATAGCTGCATTTGATATGCATGCTTCGTGTACTGTTTTTAATATTATGTGAAAAAATGGAATTGAAATTGATTTTGGTAATTAATAAAATGCATTTAAAAGCTTTGATTCTTATTTTAACTGTCAATCCAATTAGTTCAATTATCCCAACTAATTCGCATAAATAATATAATTTATATATGGAGTATATGCATTTATTTGAAATATATTTATTCATTAATTTTAGGCAAAATCAACTAATTCTATAAATTTATATTGTCATTATGTCAATGTTCATTATTTGTCAGAAGTACAGATCCTTAAAAAAAAGGTTCGTATTTGTTGAAGATGTGGGCTTTTATCGATATTGAGGGCGTGGTCATCAAATGTTATTATGCGCTTCTAGTTAAAATAAATTATTTTTGTTAAGCTTACTAAAAATTTCTAAAAACCAAAATAATGCTGCAGTTTTTAAGGCAATTTTAGTTCAATTTTTTCCTAAGTATGTGTGTGGAGAGTTTAAATATCTGGAGAAAACTATGTTACTTAAGTTTTCGCAAGTTCTGCTTTCACAGTAGATAAAAGTTATACATTCAATCTGGCTGGGGTCTGGAACATTTATTTGAATCTTGCTACCTTTATGGCGCCCACAAACGTGGAGCGAGTGTAGCATTCGCCTCCAGACTCATGCGATGTGACGCAACAAACATAAGTTGCAGTTAACTTGGCCAGGGTAGGCGTGGTGGTGGTGGAGTATAATATGGTTACCACAATGCGGCCAACAGGGCAGCCATAAAGCAGCGCAACTGTTGCACGACTCCAGAAGCTCTCCGACAGCCACTTGGAAGCTGACAGTAGTTGCGGCCAACTAGGCGACTCGCCATGCCCCAGCATATCTGGCAGCAGCAGCAGCAGCAGCAGCAGCCGAGCCTGTTGCCACATAAACAGCACATTTTATTAGATTACACATACGCCGGCAACGCCGCCATGTCTGTCGCGCCACTAAGACAAAAGTTGCTCCAACTTTGACTCCAGTCACAGAATCAGCCTCAACTCAGCGCTTGCAACTGCTGCGGGCAAAGTGCAAAATTTTTATGACTCCCAGTGGATATTTTGATACGTTTTTTATGAGACGCGCGCGTGCTGTAAGCGGCAAATTCGTTGGCGATTCTCCATCTTGCTGCTCCAACTTCAGCCCCAACCCCATTCCCCGGCTCTAGGTTCTAGGCTCGTCTGCCTTATCGCACAGTTGAGCATTCGCTTGATGCGCTTTAATAGAAAAATATGCCACTGTCGTTTGCTTTTATTGCATTCTGTGGGGCACGCAGCAAACGAGGCATCTACTCAACTCTACTAAAACTGGACTCGATGGCAACAACACAAAAAATAATGAAAATGATAATAAAAAAAATACATAATAATCCGTTTCTCAAAAAAAAAAATAGCCTTTGGATATTTTATCTGCAAATTGATGTCTGTCATTTTTGAGTACATCGAAATAACAAATATTAATGAGATTATTGATGTTCGTTTCTTGAAGTGTATTGTGGTATTAAGACTAGTCTAAGAGTTAACAATAGAATATATATAAGTATATTAATATTAATGAGGACGTATTTTTAATAATTATTTCCCCATTTCCTTATCATAGATAATTGCATAAACGTTACCTAAGAAGAAAGAATTTACTTTTAATTTGTTGTTGTCTTGTTTTAAATATGTGTTCTTTTTTCAAAGATATGCAAAATCTTCTGAGTTGCTACAACTCATCAAACTACTGAATATTTTTCCCATTTAAGCATAACTTTCGTATTAAATTTTTTGGTTAAGGTTTAAACTATTCTCAGTTGTACATACTCAATGAATAATTATTAGATTTCAAATTGTACATTCAGACAAAAATCAGATCAATTTATGAAGGCATTTTTATTGACTAATTCTACATCAAACACTAAAAATTCTGGATTGCGAAAACCTTTCCGAATTATTTAAACCGTTATGCATTATTAAATTTTGTTATATGAAAATACACGTTTCCTAAGAAATCTAATCTCTTTTTTATATATAAATATAAATTAAAAATTTTTGCCAGTCAAATTAATTTCCTATATGAAGTGCATCTTTATTTATACTGAGTGGCCATTACAAACGGATTGCTTCACTTTTAACTGCACAGCAGACAGACGACATCCATTCCGAATCCGTTTGTATAAACTTTCAGAACATACTGAGCACCCCGGCCAGTCCCGCTAGCCTAAGCAAGATGTGGAGCCGGAGCAACTAGCTAACGAACTAACTAACTAACTAGCTATGAATCTAGCCCATGAAGCATTCCTCTTTAAAACTTCTCAAAGTTTATCGCAAGCCAAGTGCCACACACACACACACACATACATACACACGCAAACCATTCTTTGCCCCGCAGCCGCTTAGCTCCAACAGCCTTTTTCATTTTTTTTTCTGCCATCCGCAATCCTCGAAAGAACATACTTTTCGGGCATGGCAAGTGGCAGCGCTGATTTAGTTGGCAATTACAGCCAGTTGAGTGGCTGCTTGACGAACGGTTTACAGTAGCGGTGCTGCGGTGCAGCGGTGCGGCGGGGGGAGGGTGGGGGCGTGCCTACGTTTACAGGCGGAGAGGTTCAGCCATGTGGGCGTGTCGCTCGTTCAATGCAATGAACTAGAAAGCTGTCTGATTAGCGTGGCGCTTGGCATAAAGTTAGCACAAGCAAGCAGCAGGCACAGCAAAAGTTACCACACACACATACACACACACACACACACACACACACACAGTCAGATTTATTGAAGCCTCTGTCCGCGTCAATAATTTGCATTTGCCTCCAAAAGTGTGTGAGTATTGAGCACAGTTAAGGGGTTAAGTCAGAGTCATTGTCAACGGCGGGAACAAACTCAGATCCAAACAACTCACCCAACTTGGGTCCAAGTGTCAATGGCCGTTCTACCTGTATATTTATGTCCGTGTGTGTGTGTGTGTGTGTGTGTGTGTGTGTGTGTGTGTGTGTGTGTGTGTCTGTGCGTGTGTGTTTGTAAGAGAGAGTGTAAAAGCGTGTTAGAGAAACTTTCCACTATATTTTTGCTCGAATTATTTTTTTTGCTTTTTTTATTTTGCCTTTGCACTGCAAGTTTCATGACACGAAAAACATCGACGCCAGCGTCGACTGCGACGGCGACTGCGACAACGAAAACGACAACGACAACGTTAACGCAAGCAGAGTGACAATAAATTGTTAAGTGTAAAAAGTTTATAGCATTTGAGTGAGTAAATGATGGCATCCGACTGGGGCAAGTGGCAACTGAGCTTATCAAAAGTTGAAAAGAGATTTCGTGTGCTGCTTTTGCTGTTGCTGTTGCTGTTGCTGTTTCTAAGGCGACAGCTGCAACGCATGCCCCCGCAGCATATTCCGTGACACTACTTTAAAGCGGCAACAACTACTTATAAGCTTTGAGTTGGTCTTTTTTATTGTATTACATGAAAGTCGTTTCAAGTTTGAGTTCAGCTCAAAGCGCTGCGCTCAGCCGATCAAAGAGTGAAGCCCCAAAGGTGCAGCAGCATCAACAGCAATATGTATATGCACTCAGAAAAAAAATCCACTTCAAATTATGCAAAATTAAGGATTGCATTTCTAAATCGAAAAGTTGGGTCGTCAAACGATTTAATCCTCTCGCTTCAAGTTACATTTTTATATTAACCATAAATTGGACAAATGCTTTTTCCCACCTTATTTTTCAGAAAGCTCAATTCATACGATGCCTATTTCTAAAACATAAGGTCTGATTCTCAAGGTAGATATTTTTGTTATATAGAATACAAGTTCTAGTCGCAAAATGTTTTTTATAATTGGAATTATTAATTTTGTTTTGCTTGCCATATTAATTTTATTATTCACAAAGTGCATTTCCTAAACGAAATGTTTCGACGGAGATGGTCAGTTTCTAATTTCAAGCATCTAACCCTTTAATATGGCAAACAGCTTAGTATATACATTTTAATGTGGTCTAAAGATTTTGTGCCAATTTGCCAATAGCACTAAAATGTGTTTAAGAACTGGGCTTAAGGACTTAGCCATATAGTTTTGGGATTGTTGATTTAGGGAAAGCGTTTCTAATTATAGGAAATATTTGTCGCATTCTGTGTAAAGCGAACTACTTTATAATTTATGCTTAAATTTAAAATAGTATTATGCATAGAACTGATAGCTGATACGCTGTGCCAAGTTATAACCCGATAAGAATATAACCCCATGAGCTAAATTAAAAGTATGATTAAAAATCACATTCTTAAATTCTTACCATATAAATTAATTGGTTTTGGTTCAGAAGCCAGTCAAGAAAAGGCAAAGACTATCGATAATGTTATCGATTGAATAAGCGGCAGCACAACTCGAATTAAATCTTAAAAGCGAATGCACTTATAACTGTGCACTGTGCGTTATGAAAAGAAGACAAACACACAAATGGAGAAGAGCCGTTTATGGCAGCAGACTGACGACTCGTTCTCTCTCTCTCTCTTTCTCTCTCTCTAATCAGCATGCAAATAGACGAAGTATTTGTTGTAATTTTTTGTTGTAGTTGCTGAGCTTTTGTCTGTTTGCACTCATCAAATTTCACTCACTACCACCGCAAAAGGCAGCGCTGTCGCCGTTACAGCGGCAGCGGTGGCGGTAGCGTCAACGTCAGCGTCAATGTCCGCCACAGTTAGCGACAGTTGCCGTTAGGTGCCGTCAGTCGCTCAGTCTTTCAGTGTCAGTTGTGCTTTGTCAGCGTGTTCGTCACGAAGCCAAAGCGACGCCGCAGAGAGTAACAAAAGCTAGAAGGAGAAACAAAATAAAAACAAACGAAAACAACAACAAGCAAATACAAATAACGGAAAGTGCCTGATTCAAAGTGAATACTCGATTTGGTTTTGTTTGCTATTTTTTGTTTGTGTGTGTGTGTGTGTCAGTGTGTGTGTGCTTGTTGCATGAGCCAACTGACAAGATGGGCCAAGAGGATCAGGAGCTATTGATACGTGGCGGCAGCAAGCATCCATCTGCCGAGCACTTGCATAATGTGAGTAGTAACAAGTACAAATTCTGTAGTCGAGTGATCTCGACTACGATATACCCTGAACCCAGTTGTTAGAAACACGTGCATACAAATACATACGCGATATCGTAACGGGTCTCTTCAGAATACACACAAAAATATATTTATCTCTTTCTTACAAATGCGCTTGCATATATATACATACAGGAAATGCGGCTGCTGATAGAAATGAAATCAATATAGGACTATATATATATATACTTGAGTGTTTTTTATCCGATATTTATGAAATGTGGACAGTTGATCAATAATATGCATATGCATATAGTTTAAATAAGATGATTCTGCCTTTAAAATGTATTTTATTGCTATCGAAAATATACATTTATCGATAAACGAGAAACGGACTATATTCAAATTTCAAGTCTCTAGCTCTTACAGTCTCTGAGATCCGCATCTTCATACAGACGGACGTCTAGACTGTTGAAACTGATATAGAATATATCTACTTTATGGGGTCGGATGACTTTTACAAACATATGCACAAAACCATTATAACTTTTTACCCATCTGCAATGGGTTCAGTGTTTAAAAAGCAACAACAAAACCAAGAAAATGTTGCATGCTTCTAGGCGACATCAGCGTGTGAACTAACAGAATGTTGCAAATACGCGCCACAGGCACCCCTCACCCCTCAAACAAACCACACCGCCCAATCGAAGACGCCCCAACCCACACTACACCCCCCACCCCCTCCCCAACACACACACAATGTTAACCGCAAGCCGCCGCATTGCATCAGCCATAAACAAGAATCTATAGAATCAACTATGACACAGAATAAAATAAACTAAGAGCGAGGGAGAGAGACAGAGAGGGAGAGAGAGATGAGTGGAACGCATTATGTTAAGTAAATGTTGCAACACATGTAATTGGAGTCATGAATAATAAACGTGTATACAGATGCATTCACATAACAACAACAATTGAACAATCAACAATCTGTACTCGTCCATGCTCGATGACTTTGATTTTCATTTGCGTTAGCATCCCCCCTTCCCTCACACACACACACAACAGTTGCGGCCACTGTTTGAATGCATATGTACTTACTTATATATATATATATATATATATATACACATAGCTAAACAAACAGTGCGTCTAATCTATTTATCAATATCTGAATCCTGACCAAATGTACGGAATAACGTATTCGCCATTCGAAATGTAAGCTGCGGTTCTAAAGAATAATGGCTACATTGATTTTGATTTGGTCGAAAGAAAAAAAAAAACCAAACACACGTTTAGATTAAGTATTTAAAAAGATAAGAACAAGAATGAAAGAATGCATACTTTTGCAGAGCAGAGTCCATCTAATGATCTCTAAATTTCACTACCTATTTAAAAAAAATGAATAAAATACAAGAAGACAGACCGGCAAGGCTAAAGGTATAGTTAATTTGGTGCTGTGTATTAAGAATATATATGGCTAGTTATAGAATCGAATATTCTTCTTATTTCTTAGTTTTAATAAGCACTCAGTTTAGCTATTGTCAAATTCCCTCAAAAAAAAAAAACCTATTTAAATAAAGAACAAAAAACATACCAAAACTATGCAGAAACTCTCTGCCAAAGTATTGCAACTTATTTTTGCTTTTTTTGCTACTGTATTTAAATATAAGGAGTTAAGCAAGTAAATCTCAGAGAAGAATACTTAGATAAGTATGTAGATTCTTAAGCAAATACTTAAGCAACAAACAAGTAAAAAGTTATTTAAGGCTTAACATTGATAACTTTTATTTGCGTATCACATTGTTTCAACTAGTTCAGTTTTCAATCTTTTACAGCTTGCATACTTAAACCTTGTTCAGGTAATGTTGCAACTACAATTTTATGTACGCATACTTGTGGCATATCAAGGAATGGATTCAAATTGGTGCAGCGATGCATGCGAGGGGAGTAGTAGAAGAGTAGCAACAAGTGCATATATAAAAATATATAAATATATATATGCGCACATCGTTTGGGTGTCAGATAACACATCTTTATAGTTATTGCCGTATCTCACAGCGTATTTGTGTCTAACTACCTGAGTACCTTTGGCTGTATCTTTCGACGCGTATCTGGCAAGTTTTCGACGCATTTTCTCTGCTGCTGCCAACTGAGTACTTGTTGTCATTGTCTTGGCTTCTTTCTGTTCGCATTCTGAGTGTGTATTTTGTTTTGTGTGTTTTTGCCTTTTATTAATATTGTTTAATCCACTCTTATCTGGGTCATTATTTGACTGGCCATTCACCGTATCTATAACAGCACCAGCATCTGTACCTTTATCGGCATCTGACTCGGAATCTTCACCTTGGCACCTCACGTTGCTGTCTGTCGAGTATATCTCAATATCTTAGCCCTGTCTGTGTTGATTCTAGTCTTGCAACCAGAGCCTACATCACTTTATCAGCAGGGAGACCGCCTCAAAAATAGTTATATATATAGATATATTCATATTACTTTCAACTGCATTGTATTTCCATAAAAAAATTTAAAATGCCTTTTAAGAGTTTTTTGAAATAATTTTTTTCGTGATAATATATAGTAAAAACTAATTTATTTTAATTAAATTTTTTCACGGCCTTTCACATTTTTCGATATTTTCTTTATCGCTGATAGTTTATTAAAAATTTAAATTAATGGTTAAAATTGAACAATGTTTTTTTTTCAATTTCTTGTTTACTTCCCTTTTCAACACAAAAAACCATCTCCTTGAAACCGAATTTAAAAATGAACAAGAAAATTTTTGGGAACATCTCCTTAAATAAATATTTCAATTCACATATTTGGCTTCGGCTTAAGTCAAAACGAAATCTTTCCTTGTGTTTCTTAGAATTGCGTCTTTATATAAGCCTCCAAGCGTTTTCCGATCTTGATTGTGGCGCGAAGTCCCCAAGACGAGACCGTTCCAATCAATATATAATACGCATTTCCAGGAACACCAATTTCGTCGTCTTAATATATATGTATATATATATATATATATATATATATGTATTTAGATACTGCCTGAGACCATACATAGGGCTTCCAAAGACTGAAACCAGAGCTCAGCGCGCACATTGTCCGTTGCGGTTGTTGTCTCCACTAAATACGGTCCAGCGTTGCTTTGCAGGGTTTCCATGCCTGGGGAGCTGGGGGAGTTGGTGTTCGCTAATTGACGGCGTCGAGGCAAACTGATGGTCGCAATATGAAAAGCTTTCTGCGTTTCACCTAACGCAATCATAATAATTTGTATAAATAATCGTCAAAATTAAGCAAAAAACCTGCTGGCGATGCAAACAACATTGAGCGACAGATTGTGTGTGTCTCTCTCTCTCTCTCTCTCTCTCTCTCTCTCTCGCTCTCTTTGTGCCTATCTCACTTTTTCTCTGTTCCAAGAATCGGTCATTTATTCAATCCAAAAAATGTCGCTCAGGCTATTAATAATGCGGCTCGTTCAAGTCCTGTTTGCCGCATGCTGCTGTTGCTGCCACTTCGTCTTTTACTTCTTCATCTTCTTGGTGGCTTCTTCTTCTGCCTTCTCATCACCTTCTTCTTCTTCTTCTTCTTCTTGTTGTTTATGTCCGTTGCATTTCAATTTGACTCGAGAAATTGGAGGAGGCCACGTCGAGGTAAACGCGAAAAATTTAATATCCGTTACATGTGGCAGAAACTGTGGGTGGATGGGTGGTTGGTTGGTTGGGTGGTTGGGATGGGATGGTTCTTTTAGCTTGGTATGTGGTGCGAAGTTGCGCGCCACGGCACGGAATGCTGCACGGCCCCAGCAAAATTGTTTTCTCAACAAATGAGGCCGAAAAATGTTATTAAAAAGTTTTTCCTGTATTTATTTGCTTATGTTGTGTTCGCATTTTTGTTATTGTTGCTGTTGCTGTTGTTGTTTTTATTTTTTACTTTCTTTGGCGTTGCTTAAGTGTGTGTTGCCATAATATCTTGTTATCTGCACTGCTCTTGGACGCTTCCTAGCTTGAGTTGAGTTTGACCCGCGGTTTTCATTTCCCATTTTCATATTTATTTAATTCTTCGTACTTTGCACTTTGTTGAATCACTTAGAAGGAAATGCGTTTTCAGCTGCTGTGGCAACGCTTTTGGCCGCCGGAGGCATGATTTGGTCGCCAGATGTTGCTAGTCGCAACATTGTTTGTAATTACCCCAAAATAAGCACAATTTGAGCAGGGATAGAAATGCTTTTAAATGCTGTTAATGATTATGTGTAAAAAAAAAAACAGCATTGGATGTTAATATAAATTCGTTTTTAACAAATTTTATTATCTACTCACTTTTCATCATAGCTATTTATATTTTCCACTTAATAATAGCATTTTGCAAGAAGGAACCATCATTTAATGATTATCAGGTTAAAAAAAATATATATATCGAGTAAATGATTTGTTTTGTCGCCAATAACAACAAATTGAGCAAACAAGATCAACGTTGGGAAAAACAAATGCGTAATGTATGCTAAGTAAATTACGGAATGCTCAATTGGTCAATCAATTGGCGCTGCTGGGACACTTAGATGCTCAAAGGACACTCAGCGAAGCATTCAAAACTGATTCAGTGCACTCGAATAGAACATTTGGAAGGGAAATCTTGGCACTCATTCACTCACTTGCCACTCGGGCAACTCACCTTCAAATGGCAATAATGTTGCTAACAATGTCTCAAACCCTCGTCGACCATTAAACCTCGATAATAAAAAAAAAATGAAAAAAAAGAAAAGAAACAAAAAACGCAATTCAAGCCCTCAATCTGAGTCCGGGTGCGATTTGCATTTACGCCGGCAATTGTCTGACGAAGTGGCAACATGGCCAGCCTTTCTATATCTATCTCCATCTACATCTCTATATATATCTCCATCACTCTGGCTCTGACTCTTTCTCTTTCCATCATTCCCTCAACTCTGAACAGCTTCGACGCCGTCTGCGGCTTATGGCCGCCCTAATTTGCACATTTTAAATGGTCGAGTCTAGGGTCTTTCATTTGTTTTATTTTTATGAAACTTAGGCAGAAGCAACGCCATCAGCCCGGCACGCCCCTTTTTTTTATTTTGGAATTGGTCGTAAGTAGGCGTTGGGATTAGCACCGCCGAAAAGATTTACGCGTCGTCGCCCTTTTTTATGGGCGCAAGTTTTTAGCTATTCGCGTTAAATTGAAAAGTTTTCAAACCTTTTTGCCCCCAACAACAAACCCAGCAATGCACAACACTCCCATTCACACATTGGCAACTCTTCATCTATCTGTATCCCACCCACAGCAAGGTGGGCCCGCAACGGCGTCATCCACATCGTTGGCGCCCACTCCGCAGAGCTGCATTAGCCAGGGCTTTGGCCGGGCCAAGAGCTATGGCTCCTTGAACAATTGCGATGACACACAAGTGCCGGAGACGCTCACCTATGCTTGGCACAATGTCGACATCTTTGGTGCAGTTCATCAGCCCGGCTCCAATTGGCGCCAGCTTGTGAATCGCACCCGTGGAATCTTCTGCAACGAGCGACATATTCCTGCACCACGTAAACATCTCCTCAAAAATGGTAAACATATTGTTCGACTTTTCACAATAAAATAAAATAAGAAACTCAAAAAAAAAAATGTGAATTTTGATTTATTTAAAATTAAATTCAATTCGAAAATAATACTATTTCTCATAATATTTGCTTTAAAATTTAATTCACATTTTCAATTCAAATCATTTTTGCGAAATGAATACAAAAATAAAATTATAAATTGTCAGATTTTCACACACAATTTTTATTGATTGTTGACTTAAAATGAAACAAATTGAATTGCTTTGTTTATTCGATTTTATTCTTCTAAATTTGATGTTTTTAATTTTTTAGCGACCAGTTAAAAATATGTTAAATGCTCAATGCTTAGCAAATATATTTTTATATAAATACTTTTTATATAAATACTTTTTTATATAATTGGTGTAAAATTATATTTTTAATTATTTCATACGTCATTTTATTAACTCTTTTTTCTTGGAATTTAAATCAAGCTTTTTTTCTAACTGTACATCAATTTTTTGGTCTTATCGTTCACAGTTTGCGGCGTGGCGTATCCGGGTGAACTGTTGGCTGTGATGGGCAGCTCCGGTGCCGGAAAGACAACGCTGTTGAATGCATTGGCGTTTAGGTCGCCGCAGGGAGTTCAGGTGTCGCCGTCGAGCGTGCGTCTGCTCAACGGGCAGCCGGTGGATGCCAAGGAGATGCAGGCCCGGTGCGCCTATGTGCAACAGGATGATCTATTCATTGGCTCGCTGACGGCACGGGAGCATCTCATATTCCAGGCAATGGTGCGCATGCCACGCAATTTGACCTATCGCCAGCGGGTGGCGCGTGTCGATCAGGTCATCCAGGAGCTGTCGCTCAGCAAGTGCCAGCATACGATTATTGGTGTGCCTGGACGTGTCAAGGGCCTGTCTGGGGGTGAGCGGAAGCGTCTCGCCTTTGCCTCGGAGGCACTCACCGATCCGCCGCTATTGATTTGCGATGAGCCCACATCGGGCCTGGACTCGTTTACCGCACACAGCGTCGTTCAGGTGCTCAAAAAGCTGTCGCAGAAGGGCAAAACCGTTATATTAACCATACATCAGCCATCGTCGGAGCTGTTCGAGCTCTTCGACAAGATACTCCTCATCGCCGAGGGTCGCGTCGCATTCCTTGGCACACCCACCGAGGCTGTCGATTTCTTCTCCTAGTAAGTAATTTGTAAACCATCCAAAATGGCACATTTGGCTTAAATAAAAAAAAAACACAAATTGCTTGAAATTTACAAACAGCTTCAAATACAAACAGCACTTTTCTGTACGTGACAAAATGGCAATTATAATTTGTTAAATAAATTCAATAAATGAAGATGCACACGTTCTGGTCAGGATATTCATATGGAGGTCAAAGCATGACCAGGCATGAAAATTGAGTCAGTTTCGACAAAAGGCCAAACACTTTTCTCATTTTCTTTTCTATCCACAAAAATCAGTAACTTATTATTTATTTTATGTAGATCTAAAATTGTCTATAGTTTATAAGAATTAAGATTGTATTTTTAATTGAGGAGGAAATTGTTAGACATATTCTATACTTGAAACCATATATTTATCACAATTTTTACACTTAATCAGATCATTATTTTTGATCAAATTTGGGAAGCATTTTTGATGAATGCTAAACGATGAATGCTGCGATTCCTTTCCCTCTTTTCCATCAAATGATTGACCTCAATTTGTTACCCACAGCGTTGGCGCCCAGTGTCCGACTAATTACAATCCGGCCGACTTCTATGTCCAGGTGCTGGCCATTGTGCCAGGCCGGGAGTTGGAATCGCGAGAGCGAATTGCCAAGATTTGCGATAACTTTGCCGTTAGCAAGGTGGCGCGGGATATGGAGCAGCTGTTGGCTGCCAAGGCCCTAACGCAGCCGTTGGAACAGCCCGAGAATGGGTATACATACAAGGCGACATGGTTTATGCAATTCCGTGCCGTACTCTGGCGCTCGTGGCTTTCCGTGCTGAAGGAGCCGCTGCTCGTCAAAGTGCGACTCATACAAACGACGGTGAGATGCACACAAGTCCCCACCTCACCTTACCCTGCCCTCTCTCCAACACCACCCCCCACTCTTCTTGTTCTTTGCTTACTTTATACTAACGCACCCATTTTTTTTTTTTAGATGGTAGCTGTGCTAATTGGTCTCATCTTTCTGGGCCAACAGCTAACGCAGGTGGGCGTGATGAACATTAACGGAGCCATTTTCCTCTTCCTGACAAACATGACATTTCAGAATGTGTTTGCCACCATCAATGTAAGCATTCCCAATTGTTTATTTTCAAATTTTTATATTATTCAATTTCAGCATTGATATTCACAACACTTATTTTTTTATTTATTGATTAAAAAGGGGGAAAAAAAGCATTGAGTCTTGATAAAAATTATGGCAGTCAACCATTCCCATATGTGTTTATTTTCGAATAAAAAATAAATAAAAATTGCATATTGATTTAAAGATTTAATTGAAATATCGATTTATATAAATAGTTTTTACAGATAAACCTTTCCCAAATGTGTTTATTTTCGAATAAAAATTGATTTAAAGATTTAATTGAGATATCAAATTGAAAACATTGACAATTATTACATCATTTTGAACATTATATAAATAATTGTTACAGATAAATATTTGTTAAATTTTGGCTTTTGCTGTATTTTTCAGGTGTTTACGTCGGAGCTGCCCGTGTTTATGAGGGAGTCGCGGAGTCGCCTTTATCGCTGCGACACCTACTTTCTGGGCAAGACTATAGCGGAGTTGCCGTTGTTTCTAACCGTGCCGTTCGTGTTTACGGCGATTGCGTATCCGATGATTGGTCTGCGACCGGGTGCGCTGCACTTTTTCAATTGCCTGGCGCTGGTGACACTAGTGGCCAATGTGTCCACCTCGTTTGGCTACTTGATATCCTGCGCCAGTTCGTCGACATCGATGGCGCTCTCGGTGGGTCCGCCGGTTATCATTCCATTTCTGCTTTTTGGTGGGTTCTTCCTTAACTCCGGTTCGGTGCCCGTCTATCTGAAGTGGTTGTCCTATCTGTCGTGGTTCCGTTATGCCAACGAAGGCCTGCTGATCAATCAGTGGGCCGATGTGGAGGCCGGCGAGATTAGCTGCACCTCCTCAAACACTACGTGTCCCAGCTCCGGCAAAGTTATACTGGAAACACTAAATTTCTCGGCCGCAGATCTGCCGCTCGACTATGTGGGATTGGTCCTGCTCATTGTTTGCTTTCGTGGATTCGCCTACTTGGCGCTGCGATTGCGTGCCAGGCGCAAGGAGTGACGCCGCCAGTTAATGTTTACATATGCACATGTATAAATTAAATTTATATTTATATATATATATATATATTTATATATGTTCGACACAAAAATTAGATTATATATATACAGATATATATACATATATATATATATATATATATACATTATGTATTTATATAAATATGTATTTTTTATTCTAATTTTTGTGTCGAACATAGATTACAAAACTTCTAATGAAAGCTACATTTATTGTTAGTAGGCTTGCCATTTGCGATTAAACATGCTTTATACAAACAACGAAACAAAACAAAAAGAAAAATATCTTATTTCAAACACCGTTCACAAAAAAAAAACAGTCCGATGATACATTTTTAAAACGAGCGCTTTTGTAAATTCACCAGCGAGCACAAACTCACCACCGAAACAAAATTCCCCATAATAAAAGCTTGCACAGACCGTGAGTGAGGACAAGACAGAAATAGCTAACAACATGTTATCCATTGAAAAGAGTAACACAACCATAGTGCGGCGCAACAAGCAAGCGGTGGCTGCTGCGCGACTGTTTTCTCGCATTCTTTTTTGTTGTTGCGCTGAGTCAAGGCAAAATAAATTTATTGTTTGGTGCGAGTGTGCTCTGTCTGCGGCGGTTGTTAGAGTTTGTGTTTGTTTAATCTTATCAGAATACCTCTCTCCAAAACTAAGTCTTAAATAGTTAAAATTAAGTTTCGCCAACGCACTGCATGCAGTTATCCGTTGCTCCAGCCTCAGCCAAAGCTCGCCGCACTTCAAATTGAATCGCCGCTAAAATATTCTTATTTAGTTCAGATTTAGTTACCGGAGGGAGTAAGCGTCGCTGCTCCGCTCAAATTGTATTTTTGAAACAAAAACCAACAAGCAGCAGAAGCAGAAGCGCGTTGTAATTTAACAAATAAAACAGTTAAAGTTACGATAAGTGGCCGCTTCGAATCGAAAGGGTGTGCAGCAAAGTAGAAATTGAGGCGCGTAGCGGCTAATTGATTTTTCACCAAATACCCAACATTTTGGGTAGACGGCGCATTCGCTTTACGACGAGAGCCGGCAATTTTACCTTCCTACCCCACTCCCACCCTGCCCTTTGCCAACGGGCGGTCCTAACCTCAAAACAGCTGTTGCATACCAGCGGCAAGCAAAACGTGTAAAGCAAATATTATAGGAATAAACAAATTTACTAAACCAACTACAGCCAAATACATAATCATCACAAAATGGACATTGAGAC
Organism: Drosophila fungiperda; assembly: GCA_035042345.1. Classification (NCBI taxonomy): domain Eukaryota; kingdom Metazoa; phylum Arthropoda; class Insecta; order Diptera; family Drosophilidae; genus Drosophila; species Drosophila fungiperda. The sequence goes on along the minus strand of JAWNLM010000154.1, from coordinate 2,987,679 downwards.
GCTTCGCAGTGAATGGGATGAACTAAATCGCGAGTACACCGAGCTTGAGGTGAGTTTTTATTGTGGTTGTTGGTCTCCTCTTTTGCATTAATAACGCTTGTTATTAAAATTATATAAATAAATATTTTACCTTTTGCAGACGTGCAACAGACGCTACATTGAGTTGCTGGAACAGCTGTATCAACACCAGCAGAAATGCTTCAACGAGATCAAACATCAGCGATATCGCATGAATCAAATAACGGCCTCGATGCGACAGTGAGTATAACAATGACAAAGCAATACCTAAGTGCAAAAAAAAAACCAACCCTTCTACAATTATTTCACGTACTTTGTACACTTTTAAGTGCATACATATATAAATATATATATGAATTCGAAAATATATGTATATGCAAGCTCGTACATATTAACTTGCTGTAAATGGCCGCGTGACACGAGTTGATGACTTAAAAACATTAATTTTCATTGTAGGTGCATAAAGCAAGAAAAAAATTTGAGCAAAATATATCAGAGAAAATCGATTCAAGTTTTAGTGTTTTATTATTTATTTACTCAATGACAACGCAAAAAATGCTTTAAAAGTTACAAGAAATAAAAAAATTAATATATATTTAAATTTAGGAATTAGCATATAGAGAATGTGCATTTAACACAATGTTTCGGCTATTAAGAGAACTCGTTAATCTTTGGCATCGATATGCATTTAAAATGTGATCGCTGGCACTTTAATTCGTTACATTGACATTGCTATAATATAATGAGCAACACCATTTTGAAGTTTTCCAATAAGAATTGGAATTTGATATCAATCAATTATTGCTGACAGCAAGTTGCCAACACATTCTTTCTAATCAGACTCGCACACACACACGCACATATATAGACTTATTTTGCTTGCTTATCAATCAGAACTGTAAAACACATGTATAGCAGCAATTAGTCACAAAGTTTGGGCTTATCAGGTCTTATTGGGCTAAAGGTTGGCAGCAGCTATGGGTCTCGTATCTATACTTTTATATGTGTTTATTCGTTGCCTAGTTGCTTGTGGCCTGGCTCCAATTAGTTTTTACAACAGTGTTTCTTTCGATAAAAACAAAGCTGTGATAAAACAACGCGTAGACTTTGTTCCACAAACTAATGCTTCTGGTCGTGTTTATTGCCATGGCCAATGGCATAACATGTTTTTTTTATTTGTTTTTTTGTAATTGAACCTTTGACCAGTTAGCCGCTTCCTTGACCCTATGCTGGCGTAGCGAATGAAGCGTAAACTAAAACCACAGCGATCCCAACTTGCAAGAAAAACAAATATTAAAAACCAAACAAGACAATAATGTTGACCGAAAATGAAAAAAATAAAAATAAACAAAACTCAACTAAATTACCAGCTGTTTGACAGTGGGGCAAATACGCGAAGTATAAGGAAGGAAAATAAATTATTAATTTAATCCACATTTTTTGTAACCCCACATGTTCTTAATCACTCATTTATAGTGAAACATTTATAATATTTATTTTAATTAGAAATATTAAACCGATTGAAAATTATGCACATTGATCATAAGTTCAGCAATTGCCGCCCACTGTGCGTGCAAGCTTGCAAGGCCAAGTGGTACCTGTGTTTGTTGTTTTTTTCATAACAGTTGCGACCGTCACTGATCGTCTGCGATGAGAGAGAGAGAGAAGAGAGAAAGTGAGAGTGAAGCACATGCACAAATGCTTTGAGCGCTCACAAAATAAAGCTGTGCCTCTTTCCACCTCGATCTTACTCACGCATACACACAAACGTGGCAAAGCGAAGCGAACAGCACCGTGTATGCTTTTGTGCGTGTGTGTGTGTGTAGCTGATTGCGTGCTTTGCGCTGCCCCCGCTGTCCTAGCTCTGCCGGCACTGTTTTTCTTTCGCTTATTCATGCGTCAATGACCTTGGGCTCAGCTGTCTCACTTTGCCAGATTTACGCTACGCACTCGTAAATGAAAAATATAAATGACATAAATTATTTCAAACTATCTAAAATAAATAAATGTGCATAAAAAAAACTATTAAAAATTAAAGCTACAGATGCGGCAGTAAAAAGCTCGCCTTACGTTTTTGCCAATTCATTTCATTCGACAAATGTGCAAATGGTTGGCGCAACTGCTGCTCGTTTCTAGTACGTTACAATTACAGCCGGTGGTTGTTGGACTCTATTATTGCAGTACATTATTTTAGCAATACGATTGGTTTGCTTATATACGAAAGTACATACAGACACACACACATACACATACCTGCATGTTTGTTTATGCATTTGTTCTGGTCAGCTGGAAGTGTGCAATATGCGCCAACAATCAACGGCAAAAGTGCCAGCAACAACAACAACGGCAGCCAATGAAACATTTGCTTTTCAAGGTGACAGAACTCCTTTTCATTAGAAACAAAAATGAAATTCAAAAATATATCATAGAAATTTAAAAAAAAATAATTGTAACCCTTAATTATGTTATTCATAACATTGTTATTACGACTGACCAACATTATCAAAAACTCAACATTTTTTCGATCGCTTACGAACTTCCGCACTTACATAATCATAAACTGATAAGTATATGGTTACGAAATGCTATATTATTTCTCGTACATATTAAATTCGAGTACATATATAAGTTAATTTGGATTTTCTTCGCATATCACTTTCGGCTCGCTTATCAGCGTTTCCATTTTGTTCCACTTATTAGATGTTTAAAAATAAAGACCTGAATTTGACAAGCGATTGATAAAATTTCCAGCAAATCGAATAAACAACACAATATTTGTACGTCATATGTTTATTTGTTCACACATATATATATATATATAGATAGGGGTAACTATCAATAATACCTTAATTGAACTTTGACGTGGGACAAATTGAAATTGTCGTTGACAGTGGGCCATGTTTATAATTAATGTCGACGCGAATTCGCTATTCAATCACATCCCCGCCCCCCTCAGCTTTTATAAATGAAGTACATATAATATTTATGCAAATTGCAAGGCATCTACTGTAACATCGAATCCATTGACCCGACTACCGCCAAGCACCTGAATTTTCCGAGTGAATGAGCCATCGCAGCAACTTTATTGCAACTGATACCTGCAACAGTTCGATACAAATGTTGTAAATGCTGTGGTGGTGCACAAGTGGCAGCTGTGAAATGTTTTTTTTTAGACCAAGCAATCACGCATTTTTAATTAAATACAATAATAATATTATTTGAATTATTATTACAATACAATAATAATATTATTTTAATTATTATTTCCTAGATCGAAGTAAATTTTTATGAATAACACTATAACCGACTAGAAGATACCTCGAACACTGAGTATAGTGAAATTGCTAATTGTAATTTATTTAGTATAAAAACACATTATGTCGCCGTATATTATATAATTAGGAGATTATATATTTACTATTGTTTGCCGTTTAGCTACCAAAAATAGTCTCTTATCGATACTGCCGATAAATCGAAATAAACTTTCTGTGTTTATTGAACACAAGAACTTATATGATTTAGCTCTTATAGTCTCTGAGTTTATATTGATTTAGTTACAGATGTATTCCATGGAATCGAGTATATCCGATGGGGTCTGAGATGCTTCTATCCGTTTGATGCATACTTTTGCACAACTTCATTAAGCACTTTTCCCCTACCGATGTTTGGGATAATCTGAAATTATCCTAAATATATCCTAGACGAGATCAAAAGTATTGCAATTCAATTAGTGCATAAATATTTAATAATAATAATAAAGGGCTATAAAGTACTTTATTAACCTAACTGTTTGCTCTTAATTAGCATTGCCTTCGACAAATTATTTTCTAACACAGCTCTTTGGCTGTACCCAGAAAAATACATTTATAATTTGAAAAGCTTTTAGCACTTGTAAATAATTAATAAATAACAGAAGAAAAAAACGACTATGATTTGCTTGATTCCAGATACAAAGGGCCAGTTGGTGGCGAGGAGAAGGAGAAGATCGATGATCTGCAGAAGATGTCGCTGAAGCGGAAGGCCCAGCTACATGAAATTGAGCAATCGTTGCCAGCTAAATCTGGTCGATACCTGCAGGTGAATTGAGAGTTCAAAGTTCAGCCAAGAGCTAAGAGCTAAGAGTTCATAGTTGAAAGTTGAGAGCGAATTGAATTTACACAAAGTTTGCGTAAGCGACAAATTGTGTCGCTTGTTGAATGTCTTCAACTACACTTAAGTTTGCTCAATTTGTGTTCATGTTCATGTTTTTATTTTTATTTTTGTTGTTATTGTTGTTGTTGTTTTTTTTTTTGCCATAGATTATCCTGGGCGATGTGAACGTCTCAATTTTGAACAGAAACGACAAAGTTCGCTACAAAGATGACTATGAAAAGTTTAAATTAATACTCAACGTAATTGGACTGATAATGGCGTTTTTCAATTTGATATTCAACTACAGGTAAGACTGGTGATAAACTTTTATTTAAGAACCAACTTCCGCACATCGCACATCGCACCCCGCTTCACACTCACTCTCCCTCTCCCAAATCCATTATTATCCTAACAATACACTTATGCGCCCACAGAGCCCTGGAGCTGGCCTTCATATTTCTGCTGGTGTGGTACTATTGCACTCTGACCATACGCGAGTCCATACTGAAGGTGAACGGCTCTCGGATTAAGGGCTGGTGGCGTGCACATCACTTCATTTCAACGGTCGCTGCTGGTGTGCTCCTCGTTTGGCCCCAGGGCGAGCACTGGCAGCTCTTCCGCCTGCAGTTTATGTACTTTAATGTGTACATCAGTAAGTAAACCAAACCAAACCAAACCAAACTGAAATGAAAACCAAAAATCGAAAACAGAAAACAGAAAACAGAAAGCAGACAAACCAAAGAAAACCATTTCGATCCGCTTAATGAATTCACGTTCGAATGCATTTCGTTTTTGCATTGCACTCGTCCATTGCAGGCATTGTGCAGTATTTGCAGTTTGGCTACCAGAAGGGACTCCTCTATCGACTCAAGGCGCTGGGCGAGCGCCACAATATGGACATTACCATTGAGGGCTTTCATTCGTGGATGTGGCGCGGTTTGAGCTTCCTTTTGCCGTTCCTCTTCATTGGGTACGCCTTTCAGGCCTACAATGCCTGGACACTCTTCAAGCTGGCATACTCTCCGACAAATGCCCCATGGCATGTGTCTGTCATGTGCGGGCTCTTTTTGTTGCTCTTCTGTGGCAACATGGCCACCACCCTGTGGGTGGTGCCCGAGAAGATACGCGAGCGTGCCAAGGAACGTTATCGCTTGCAGAGCATGGGCAAGTCCATGAAGCTCAGCAAGGAGATGAAGGTAATCGATTAACTTCACAATATCGATAATTCCTCTTAAATTAATTTTAAGTTCTCTCTCTTTAATAATAAATTCGGATTGCAATTTCTTAATATTTGCAGAACAGCGCCAGTGATTTGGACATATCGGCCAGCTCGCAGGCTGCGACTGTGGTGGCGCCACCGTTGGTGGCATCTACAGAGGCAACCGAGAAAAAGGCGAACTAAAGCATTTTTGAGAAATCTAAAGCTCAGTTTCATTGTCTATTTCATATTGCTTTATTACATTTTTTTTTTTTTATAATAATTTTGTGCTGGTTAATTTGCGCAACTATTTATTAATTTTGCTTTAAGCTGAGTTTCGGCAACTTATCTTTAATATTTCCTTTCGGTTTATCACACTTATTGATATTTCCTCCGTATTCTAATTTAAACAGCAACTTAGCCAAGACATTTAATTAATGTGGGAGGGTAACAAATGGGAAAACAAATGCTGTAAATTTATACTATGTACATTATTTTTTTGCAATTCTTAAGTATACGTACACAAACATATATATCATAATAATAAATATCTATATATTTTTTTTTGTAATGCAAAGAATAAGCGTAAAATGAAATTATAAACTTATGTGTACAAGATAAGCGAATTGATATTGAATGAAAAGAAATTTGCACTACACAATAAAATAAACAGAGGCAAAAGAGAAAAAATAAAAAATTGATTGCTAGAAAAGTAACAAATAAATGCGATGTTTTATTTGATTTTGTGGCTGGAGATGTTGCTGAAATCTGTTTGTGTGTGAAAGTATGTTCAGCTGCGTGTGTGTGTGTCTGTGTCTGTGTGTGTGTGTCTGTGTGTGTGTGTCTGTGTGTGTGTGTGTGTGATAAGCGCAACTGCAATTACATTTACCACAAATCATTGAATTGCGTGTTTAGCAGCGGCATTTAGAGTTGACCATTTGTGGTTTTAGCCCCGATACAAACTTCTCAAAATACGCTATTACAATGTCTAAATCATATATCAAATGATAAAATTTGTGATACCACATTCAGTACCAAAACTGCACTTTGTTTGCTGTGTTGTTTTCAGCTGACATTAAAAATGTTTTTTTTTTTTACTGACTCTGAAACTGTCAAAGGTCTTTCGAAGTGCTTCAATTAAATTCGGTGTCTCCACACTTTTTATTATACGTTGCAGCCATTAAATAATTTTAAAATAGGGTATCTTAAAGTCTTCAAAATGAAAGTATCTTCCACAAAGTATATACATGCTCGATCAGCATCAAGAGTTTTAATTGATTTACGGTTATCGATAAGTTAGGCCGGTTCTCTAATTTCGATTACCGATTGCAAGCAGCATTAAATTTTTTTTAGGGAATTACAAAATTATTTGGTACAGGGTATTGTCGAGTCGAGTTCTCTCCAGTGACTCACTGGAGCAGAGCACTCTTTCTGGTCGCTTTTTTGTCTTCGGCTCCAATTAAATTGTGCTTTCTGCAACTTGAGCCCTGTTGCCTGAAAGTGAACCTGGACCGAGACCTGGAGCAGGAGCAGGACCTTGACCAGGACCAGCAACGACTGATTGCCCGAGTGATTCAATATGCTTAGGCGGCGGATGCGTCTACAAAGACAAACGCGGAAGGGGCAAAGGTGGCGGTGGAGGTGGAGGATGCTTGGCATCTCTTGTTTTACTGGCGGCCATTAATGCGGCTGTCGTCTGGCTGTTTTTGCAACAAAAGCCCTGCAATGCGGCAAAAGCGGCGGTTTTTGTGCACCAACGTTTCGTCGCCATTTGGCCAACGCCCCCGCTTCACCCCTAGCCCATTTGGTGTGTGGATTTTAACCGCAACCACAGCACAGGCGGTCATTGAGGGTACATCCTGTTCAGTTCGCCTGTTGTCCCCATCCTCATCCCCATCTCCATTCGCATTCTGGTTCCCATCCTGCCCAGTTACTTGTCGCCCTGCCGCAGCCTAATTTGGCGAGAGTTCATTAATTGCGTAAACGGCGCGCGCTTTTAATTATGTCGAACGGCTGCACTGACGCAACCCGACTCCAAGCCCTTTGAGCGGCGCAATGAGTCTGTGGCGTGGTAAAGGGAAAGGGAAGGGGATAACCGTTGCCGTAGTAGTCATAGTCAGAGCTGTAGTAGGAGAGCAGGCAATTCTGGTCACTGTCCGGCCGTATTTTGTGCATTTGTGGCATTGTTTGCATTGTTGTGCAGTTCAGCGAGTTGCTCTTTGCCGCGTTGGTTGCCTGTTTTCCTGTGGCAACAACGAAATTGACGACTTTTGGTCGATTCAACCGCAGAGCACATCATTGAAGCCCTGCACGACATGCCATGCACACACACACACATGTGTGTGTGCGTGTGTGTGTGCGAGTGTGTGTGCGTGTGCGTGTGCGTGTGTGTTGCATTCGTGCGATTATCATTTATTGCAACCGCATACGGGAAATGACATTGGCATTCTAAAGTGCGTAATTCGTTAATTTGATAAGCATACGCAATGTTAAACAGTCGATTGAATAGTCCAATGGCAACTAAAAATTTGGCATTGAGCCCCACAGCTAAAAACCAAAATTATAGCCATATGGCTTTGTTTTCAGCTATTCCGTTGGTCAATCTACAAATTGTGTCGGAAACAAATGTTTCTCTCAATCTGTCCACTATTGAATTTTTATTCGTATTTATCCGTAACAACTTTATTTTCCTACTAAGATATTTTGGCCAAATCAGTTACGAGTTTATTTAAACTTTCATTACTTGGGCAATGAATTATTAGCCCTTATTTAGCAATGGAAACAACATATTATATATAGCTGTAAAAGGGACAATCATTCACAAGTTTGGAGGGTAAACAACCCTTAAATATCCTCAAATATTTTATTTCTATTTTCCAACAATTCTCTCAACTTGAGGCTTCTCTCATGAATATGTAAATGTCATGTTTTTGCTGCTACTGCAGCTGGAACAATAATTTAATGGCAAATTACTCACTTGTCTGATATACCTGATTTTTGATTTGTTGGCCAAAAACACATTGAAAAAACCGCTGCTGCTCGAATGAATGACTGATTGCACAAAAAGCCAACGGCATAAAAACAATTGCTGTAAAATTAATTGGCAAAACGAAACATGTTTTATTAATACAGCAGCAACAGATAAAACTGCGTAATAATTTTTTCAATTGCATCAGATGCACTGACAGAAATCGAAACAAAAATTTAGCTGCCTCAAATTCAGACGAATTACAAAACCAAAAAAAAAAGGACAAAGTTTATAATGAAAATTAATTTGGGGTCAGTTGCTGTTGTTGTTGTTGTTGTTGTTGTTGTTGTTGTTATTGGCCTTATTGCTAACTAAATGCAATACAAAACGGGTAGTGGGCAAAAGGACATTGTGCAGGCCAAAAAGTCATCAAAGAAATTCAATTTGGAAAAGAATCAATGGGGGAAATAATAAGTTTTCTCCCATCATCCGTTACTTAAAGTTCTCGCTTCTCTATTCTCCAGACGCAAAGAGAAGAAAAATAAGAGCAAATGCGAAATGTAACAAAATAAAAATAAATCCAAAAAAAAAAAATAAAGAAACACAAAAAAAAAAACCGACGATGGCAAATTAAATCGAGCAATCAAATGATCATAATAGGTTAATCAAGAACAGCAGCAGGCTGAAGCTGAAGCTGGAACTGGTGGTGGAGTAGGAGCATGGAGCAGGGAGCAGGGAGCAGTTCGTCCCTTTTGCCTTTGGCCTTTTGGTGCTGCTGTCCCGGTCTGGTTGGTTGGGTCTGGATGCGCCCTTCTTGCCTCAGCAATTTGTCTCCTTTTCGTGCTGTACAATAGACAAATTGAAATCGCAAAATAGAAAAATGGCAGTCACACACACACACACACACACGCACACATGCACACACACGTATGCAGGTTGACATACAAGCAAATAAATAAGTGCACTCAAGTATGTAATATGGGCAACAACAACAACAACAACAAGAACAACAAGGGCAAAAAACTGGCTGTGCCTGGTCAGACAATGTCTAGCTGGCGTTTGCTGCTCCACTTTCCACATTCCACATTCACATCGGCATCTACATCCGTCTCCATCTCCGTCTCCATCTCCGTCTCCCTTGCCCCGTTTGCACACCACATCCACATCCAAACAGCGACAATCGTGCGGCAAATGTAGCGTAAAATCGGCAACATCGTCACAGTTAGCCCACAAAATTGTTAGTTTCGTTACTGTCTGGACACGGCTTTCCGTAATCAGTTGCCAAACTTGGCTGCTTGGCCAGCTCCAGCTCCAGCTCCAGCTCCAAAATAAGCTCCAGCTTCAGCTCCACTTTCAGCTACAGCTTCACCAACTGATTTATGGCTGCCACACGCGTTTCGCCAAAGCTGTTACATTTATTCACTTGCAGCACTTATGATCCACAAACACACACACACACACACACATACACACAACAAATATAGGAGTTTAAAAAAAGCAAATTGCTTCAGCTTGTTGGCATTTTTGGCAGATCAACAGGATGCGATATTGCTTTATGTCTTCAAATCGCTTAATGGCACAAAGGATGCAAATAAAATTACGTTATTCCGGTAAAAATAAATCAAGTACCTATTTTGCTATTATTTTGAGTCACTATCAGCCTCCCAATAAATTTAATATAATGCCATAATCCTTGAATGCACTTCGATAAAGTTAATCCTTGACATTTTGCCTTTTTTTGTTGTTTGTTTGTAAACCAGCAAAAGACTTGGTAAATAAGCACGATTTAAGCAGAAGTTAATAGTTGGCAACAGATTTAACATCAAAATGGTGGCTTTAAGGAAATACCTGTGAAAAACCCTTCTTTTGATCTGTTGAAGTGCACTTATTAAGTAGCTGACAACATGGGGCCGATACGAGATTTCCTATTCAATGCAAGTATCTAAAATCATTGCACAACAACCTGCCCCATCAGCCCCACGCCCACGATTTCGGGTGGAACCATTGATGTAAGCTTATTTTGGCTGCAAGCAGCACGGTTCGGGATTTGGAAGCTGCTCCATAGGAATTTGCGTTTGAATTATGTGACGCATTACGAGGGCCGCCGGCAACGGAGAGAGTGCCACGCACTCACAAAACTTTAGCACAAATTGAATTATGCAGTCGATGTGGAAGATAGAGAGTGGGAGAGAGATGGAGGGGGGGTGGGGGGAGACTGGCATGGGGCACGCGGCAAAGAGCTGACGGCGGAGCCATTAAGCGAACAAAACGACCCCGAGACGACCCAGCGCGATGCTCTGACTTTGGGAAATGTAACTGTAATTTATTGAAATTTGTTAGCGCCACCACGAGCACAGACACAGACCTGCCACAAAAGCGGCGGCGAGTCCCACAAAAAAATACAAAAAAAAAAAAAAAAAGAAAGGAAAATCAAATAAAATAAGAAAAAAAAAAAGGCTCAGCAATGTCCCAAAAACCATCCAAGCCCGACAAAAAGTTTTAGTCACGTTTTTTGTCACGCCGTCGCTGGTCACCAAAAATTGCACCAGCGGTCAAAAGTCAGACGCTTTCATAGTTTTGTGTGTGTGTGTGTGCGGGTGTGTGTGTGTGTGTGTCTGTATGTGTGTGTGTTTTGTTTTTTGTATGGGGCCACCGCACGCGCCTCTCACAATGCGCTGCCGGCACTGCTCGACTGTCGTTGTTATATATATATATATATTTTGTATATATAAATATATTTATATATATTCCCATACACGTACTTAGAAGCATTATGAATATTAAGGAAACTGGCAAAACACACATAGTTAACTACTAAGCATATGGACTATGAAGTTGCACCAAGAGTATAGGATAAGACAGGGAAATATAGTTATGCATACTCGAAAAGAATTGATGATTTTGTTTCAGATTTGTATAAGAACGGTAAAATACAAAATTAATAAATAAATAAATAATAAATTAATAATTCTATTCTTTAACTTATTTTATCTTTTATATAGACTGACAATTAAAGCAGGAAGAACAATAAAATTATAATAGATATGTTAGATTATTAAATGATCTAATCAAAGGTAATGTCACACAAACATAACAAAATAAAACCATTTGCTTATTCGTAATGGATTTAATAGACACATGGAACGACCAGTTCTTAACTGTGCCTCTCCTCCACTTGATTGGCCATGGGTGTTGACCCGACAATGTTAGAGTAATGATTAGTCTCCAGTAGTTTGTTGCAAAAGGGACACACAAAAAAACGTTGTCGGCATCACAGATTGTTGCTCCTGCTTGTTGCTGTTGCTATTACCGTTATATAGTTGCTGGCCAAGACTATTTCATATCGCAACCACGTCCGCATGTCCCGGTACCCGATACCGAGATGGGTTACAACTTCCAGACCGCCGAAAAACTCCCATAACAAAAAAAAAAACGAACGGGTTGCAGCTGCAGCGTTCGCGGTTGCATGCAAAAAAGTTTTTAAGTGCCACACTCGGGGTTGAGGGGACTGCGTTGAAACTCCGACGGCAGATGGGTAAATTGTGCTACTCGCCAAGAGTCCCCCAATTCTGCCCCCCACTCAACTTGCATACGCTGCGCTTTTCTATTAAGCATCCTCGACTCGTCTCATTTGTTGGCTATTTGTCTGGGTTGCCTAGGCTGTCCTGTCCCTGGCCATCCCGGCATCGTAAAAATGCCAATGAGCCGACCTGAACGCTCAGCATTAAAACTTTTCTCATTTATCAGACGCCAAAGAACGTACCTGCAACCAACACCCCCTCTCCACTCCTCAACAAACCCTTTCGTCTCCCACCGTTGGCCGGCAGGTAAATTGATTGTCGCCGCCAACGAACTTCGATGGCTGTTGGTCACCTTGTCGTGCTCCCAGACCGCCCGGTGTTTAATTGCTGTCGTACCCGGCACCCAGCTCCCGACACCCGTCACCCGCTTACTGGGCACCCAGCAACTGATGCTTATCTGAGCAAGGCGTTGATTCAAAAAAAAAAGAAAAAAAAAATGAAAAAAGGACAAAAAAGGACAATAATACCCATCTAAAGTTTTGAGTCAGACACGGGGAGAGCAAAAGGTGTGGACAAAGTGGACTAACAAGTGGAGAAGCACGAAACTTGTGCCACTGCAACTAAAGTTGAAGCTGGTTAATGGCCAGACAAACGAGCAGCCGGACAAGTGGCTAATGAGCAACCAGCGGCTTGAATACACACAAAAAAAAGCTAATAATAACACAACTCTGCTCAAAGTTACAAGCAATGCAGCAATCCAGATGGCATCGATAGTTTAACGGTTAATCAAGATCTTAAATTTATATATATTATGCATATGGAAAGTCCTGTTCAGCACATGATATAAATTGTTGTAATTAAAGTAAGGCTTATAAATAGGCTAAATTATAAATAGAAAATAATATATATATATATATATATATATATATATAAATACATAAAAAGTAATTGAAGACATCTCAGAACTTAAAGTAATCTGTTCCCACTTATATTTCTGACAGAAATATTATACCTATTATTATCTCTCCCAAAAACTTACTCATAATTTCTACAGAAACTTTGTTACATTCTCAGTAATTACAAATTTTCAAATTTTAATTGTTATATTTTAGTATAGTTTATGTTGCATAATCTGACGAATTTATATATTTATTTTTTTGTATTTTAGATTATTGTAAAGAATAAAAGTGTTACAGCAAAGTTCACATATATATTTACACTCCACTCCAAATGTACGGATTCAATTACTTATCACTGAAGGAGTTGCCAGTTCTCCGTTCGCGTTAATCAAGTCCAACCATTTTTGCAATACGGATAATAAAGAACATTTTCTGTTTTGTTCGTTTTTTTTTTATATTTTATATTTTTTTAATTTTCATTAATTCAATCTGCTTAAATTGCCATGTTCGCTTGGCATTTGTTTACAATTAACAAAAAAGGGCCTTGCCCACAATTCGCTTAATGAATTCGCGCATTAACAATGTTTGCAGCTTTTGCCTCGACTGCCTCAAGCACCATTTCCATTTTCATTTTCAGTTTCTGTTTCAGTTTCGGCTTCAGCTCCATTGCTGTTGCTGTCTTCGTCTCCTGTTTGGACGCATTTGCCGCGGTAATGGCACAAACAATAAATTTTCAGTCCACGCATATATATATTAACACACACACACACACACACGCACACACGCTTCGCAGCTGATGCATCCTTGCCAACGCTGTTGATACAATTTTGATCCCTTTTTTGTAAATGACTTTCAGCATTTAAAATGCGGCAAAATGAATTGGCGGCAATTCAACGAGCCACGACAAGCCTGAAACAGTATCTGAAACGGTGGCTGAGACTGGGGCTGAAACTGAGGCTGAAACTGAGGCTGAGGCTGAAGTCATCGCCGCTTTAGTTTAATTATTTGCACAGCCCAAAAACTCGCCAACTCGCCGAGAGAAAAAGCCAGCAGCAGCAGCAGCAGGAACACCAGCAGCAGCAGGGAAGAAACAAAAAAACAAAAAAAAAAAAAGAAAGCTAGTGAAAATAATAAATAATAATAACAGTTAATGCGATGCGCCAAGCGGCAAGCGGAGGTGCAAAAGGCGTGGCACCCGACACACGTGTCAATTAATTATATAAGAAATTAAGAACTGAAGCGAATGCTCGACTTCAAGTTTCCCCTGTAGAAAGATGCAATCAAATGGCAAAACTTGTAACATTTGATTCGAATTCAACTGAGTTTACAAAACATGTAAGAATATTCCTAGCTTTTAACTGTATAAAAGTTTTGCTGAGACTATATTTTTTTCAATACGATACTAAGCTATATATCATATGATAAATGTATTTCAAATTTAGCTGTATTAATTGTAAAATTTGTGATTCGATTTAACAACGATTTTGAGGTCATCTACGGAAAGTCTTATTTAAAGTCTAAGGCTGCAGTGCTCGTTGATATTTATAAATTTATAATGTTTATAATAATAATATGAATAAAATAAAATTATCAATCAATAGCTGATTGTTATAATTGAAGCAAACTGAGGATGGTTTCTCCATTTATGCAGGGTGTTGATCATACTTGAATTTATTTATAAGCGCACACAAAGAAATGGCTCAGCGACGGAGTGCCAATGGAGGCTTATAAACTACACAGAAAGTAAGGCACACACACTGACTACACACGCACACACGCACGCACGCACACACACACACACACACACCCACACACACACATACATTTTCCAAAATATAACGTTAATCATGTTGATGCGCTTCAGTCGCAGCTGCCCCGCTTAAATGTAAACAACAACAACCATATCAGTAGCATCAACAACAACAAAAGTAAAAACAACAACAACAGCTACAAAAATTTGCAGGCAACAAAGGCAAAGTTCGTCGAGGCCTCCTTGAGATATTCCCACAATTAATTTAATGCTCTGCGCGTTTCTGGGGCGCCTCCACGCTGCATGAGTGTGTGTGTGTGTGTGAGAGAAAGAAACTTGCGTATATGCGTACATGAAAGTGTGTGTATGTGTGTCTATGCTGGTGTGTGTTAATATATGTATGTGCTTTCATTGCCGGTATTTTTCGCAACACAAACAGGCCAAACCAGGCACCAGACCAACGCCTCAGTTTATTAAATTAAGCTCATGAAATTTATTTAAATAAAATTTATTTAACATAAAGTGAAACTGTTGTTGGTGTCGAAGACTTATTAAGATTTCTTCAGCTATAGTCATTAATAATGAAATAACTTTAATGAATTCCAACGGAAGTGTCTTTTCATTTAGTCCACGAAAAATGTTTTTTATTCCCGACCGATATTTAAATGTCAATTCTCAATTATTAATATGTTTATGTATGCAATTTCGTTAACACTTTAGATAGCTTAAATAGTTAATAGGTCAGTAGACTATTCGAGTAGACTATTTGTCTTCAGACAATAATCAATGTTGTCAGATGTCTTATTTGCCAAGGCAGAAATGCTAATACAATTCTTTTCATAGACGACTCGGCCTTCGGGCTTCATATAAATCTCATATTTTAATCTCTGAACAATTTGCTGAAAAGCAAACAATTCCTTTACTTGTCGACAAATTTATACAATGTTCTTTTGACGCTACAATTTGCTTATGAACGTGCCTGGTATATATATATTTATATATATATATATTTATATATATATATATATATATATATATATGCCTGTGCATAGAGTTGGTATCTTTACGTTACGTCACATTGGAACACAAGCTGCCTTCCAAGTATGCAATGCAATGCGACATGTACATAAATAAGGCGGCCAGTAGCCAGACAGGAACAACAACTGCAACAACAGCATCAAATGTCGCAGCAGTAGCCGAAGCAGGGGCGGGATCGGGATCGAAAAAAGTAGATAGGCCATCGTCAGCCAACATGACCAGCAAGCAGCATATTTGAAAGAAAAAACAAATAAGAAAGCTGTAGTCGAGTGATCTCGACTACGATATACCCTAAGGCCAGTTACCAAAAATCTTCAAATTCTATTGGCAAATTTCCCTTTAAAAAGCTTTTCACCCAGATATGAACAGGCCAAGTCATTTCTTAAAAAGTAGAAAAAAAACGAGTGCAGCGCAAGTCCGAACTGATCCCTAATTGGCTGGCTGGAAAGACGCGCATATACACATACACACACAAACATACGTAAACGCAATCATAACGGGGCTCTTTAGAGTACACACACAAAATATATTTACGCACGCATCGATTATCATGCCATCTCTCTCTCACACATGTGGTCGCATATTTTTGCATACAGAAAATGATTGCGGCGGCTGGTAGAAATATGCGAATATGGACAATAACATGCATATGCATCGGAAATCGAAATTGATCAAAAATCAAGAAACAGGTGCAGTTATCGATAAATTAATAATCGCCGGATATACGAGAGCAAATATTTTAATTTTAAAGTCTCTAACTCTTATAGTCAGACGGACTGACGGACATGACTATATCGACTCGACTGTTGATCCTGATCAAGAATAAATATACTTAATGGTCGGTTAATTACAATTGCACAAAATACAATATACCCTTTTTATAAATTTTCAATGGGTTGGGGCTATAAAAAAAAGTAACGAAATACCAGCAACAAACAGCAACAACAACAATAAACTCAGTTACAAGAACAAGGACTAGAAACGATGTGAAGGGGTGAAGACAACCACACACACACACACACACAATAGAAACAAAAATAAAATGCCCAATGCAATGTTGTCCAATGTCATTTGAGAGATAGACAAGCAACGACCCGCCTTAAAGTCCATGGCAAATCACCTGAACAGGCAGCAAGCCAAGCGTCATTTAAGCCAAACAAGATGGAGCTAGGGTTGGGGAGGAAGAAGGATTGGCGAGGAGGTTGCTTAAATAAGATCTGTAGTTGCCCCGCACCCCGACAATAATAACGGGGCAGCTATATAAAACGAAAAAACAACAAGTTGGAAAAACAAGTGCAATAAGTTGAATGCCATCTCGAAAAGTATTCATTGTTATAGCAATGAGTTTGTGTGTTTGAAATTCGAATATTGTATGTGCTTAAAATACATATTGAAATGGAAATGTTGCCAGTAAATTACTGGGTTACAAATTAAGAGGCTTCAACTTCTCCTTGTACCAAACATGTTCATCATGTTGCAGCAGGCCACTTGGAATTTGGGTGACAGGCTTAGGAATAAGACTGTAAAACAACATCTGTTCACAAAATTGATATCAATTAGTCTAAACAAAACAAAAATCGAGAAATAGGAGTATTCAATTTTATGCTTTATTTTGGGGAAATATTTATATCTATTTCATATGACGTAATTATAGCTATTCTGTTTTCAAATTACAAAAAATATACCTACAAACTTTAGATTTGCAAATATTTTGTTTTTGTGCTTCATAGTATTTATGCACAAATGCCTTTTAAATTAATAGTTGCAAGAACTACTACAATTTGGAGTTTAATTTGAAATCCAATGTAAAGCGAATAACTTGTAAAATGTGCCCTTTTCTAATTTAACAAAAATGGTTTGTTCCTTTGTGTAATATTTCTTTGAAATTTATTTGAAATTGCTTTTAAGGCAATCAGCGTGATTTGAAAAACATAAAGGGATAATTGATTTAATAGCTGCGGTCACTAGAATATATATATATTTATATATTTATATATATATATATATATCTATGTAGCGTAGTTTATATATATATATATATTTACCCTTAATGTCTTGTACCGTTTCCTCTTTCACTCTGTTTCTTTCACTCTCTTTCAAACTATCTCTCCCTCTCTCTCTCTCTTTATGCATTGCTGCACCTTTATGTTGTTGTCATTTGGCGCGTTTACAGTTGTTTTTGTCGTTGTTTTCATTGTTGTGCTATAACCTCACTGCATGCCTGCATAACACAGCTTCACCGTTATTTTTTTTTATCATCTTCTTTACATATGTGTTTTCCACGGCTTTATGGCATGTTTATACACTCGCCGCTTACCACAGCGCCCCATTCCGGCACCAGTTGCCCAAACACTCCCCCCACCCCCCATTTGCCATCCGTCTTGCCCCATTCAGTGCCCGCCTGGGCAGCGAGATGTCTTCTTTTTTCGGCTTTGTCGCGTCGTGTGTTTTTCTATATGTTTGTGCTATGCAGTTGACGTGTGCTTATTTTCTATCGTGCTCCATATGTCACGCCAGCTCCAAGTTTTTCTTGCCACACACACATACACTCACACACACACACACACACATGTAGTACAGAGGCAGCAAGCGGCGCTGTTCGCTTTCATTCTTTGCAGCGTGTATACACTTTAAAATTGGGCATTCCAAACTGCCATTTCGTTGCTCCTTTTAAAAAATAAAAACATTAATGAAATAATATTTGCAATAATTTTATTGAAATATATTTTACATTAACAAACAATATTAAATAATTGAATAACAAAATAAAGGGTAATACTATAAACAGAATATTTACATTTTAATTGCAAACAAATATGTTTTACTAAGAGCTTAATAACATTGCTGTGTGAAATGAAATAAACTACAAAATAAGGCTTATTGATTTTATTAAAAAAAAAAAAATAATCAAATATTGCAACGAGTAGCAAAAGTTGCAATTTAAACGAACAAAGTAAGGCATGATAGAATGGAAATAAAAGAGTGAATGCGACAGCACTTCAAAATGTATGCATTGTAGAGTATTTCTTCTTTTAGGGTTTCTTCATTGTTGTCAATTTTTTTATTTTGTATTTTTTTTTTTTTTTTATCATTTTTTCTTAGTTTGTGAATTTGCAGCATTGTTAGCGGATGTGTGTATGTGTTTGTGAAGTTTTGTTGTATAAATTGCGTTGGGAATAAGAATTGAGTTCTAAAGAGATTTAATGGTGTACAGCGTCGCCTCGCTTCCTTCTGCACCAGCAGCTAGTGGCTGGCAGCCAGAGCTCAGATCCATTGTTGGCCAAAAAATAGAAGAAATCCAATAGCAAATAGCAACAACAAGAACAACAAAAACAGATGCATTTTAAGCTGGCACTGTTCGTATTTTTAGTTCGTATTCAGCGCTGCATTGCAAGAATTTACTTTAAGGCATTTTGGCTTTGTCAATTTTGCATTTCCGTTCTTGCAACCAAGCGATGGGGCAGCCCCTCGAGCGCCGTTTCGTGTTATTAATGCAGAAACCATTCCATACAGTGGGTCATCTTTGTGTGTGTACATGTGTGTGTGTGTGTGTGTGTCTTTAGACGGAAGTGGTAACTAGGCAAAGCTTAATTTTATTATTCCAAATGGACAATAACAAGTGATTTGCATGTTCAGGGAATTCTACGTAACATAATTGAAGTCGCATAAGAAAAACAATAGTTTTAACATCAAAAATCAAGGCAAACAATGAAATCAATTCGAATTCCCTATTTTTAGATATTCTTTTCTAGTGTCTTAATTATTATGACCTTGTTATTTAATACAAATAAATAGTTTATTATAACCTTTGTAGGACATTTATGAAAATTATCACAATCTCAATACTTGAAAGCTATTTTTATGCAAATTGGCAGGCAACTTTAATTGAGCAAAGTATGAATAACTTTGTTATATAAAATAAATCAACCCTAAAAAAAAACTATAATTAATCTCATGTTAAATAGTTGAGTTTTCTTAAATTTCCGAATGCCAAAATTTGTATAAAAAATAATTGCAAATGAATTTAGACACAATCGATAAACCAAATCAAAATGAAATTGATATTAAATTGCAATCAGACATAAAAACATGGCAAATGTGAGTGGAAATGTTCATTTTAAAAAAAAGGAGAAAAAATTTAATTCAAACTCAAATTAGTGTTGAGTACTGGGTTGCACTCATGTAGCTGTTGCACTGCAACAATTACCCATATAGATTTATATATATATATATATATATATTTGTTCGCGATATATGTTTGCCTATGCATTTGTGTGTATGTGCTCATCATAGAAATGTTGCTTCTGTGTGTGTGTGTGTGTGTGTGTGAATGGGTAAAACCAGCTGCAATCCGTTCAACGAACTCCTTGCCACGAGGTCGCATCTTTACCGCCCGCACACGTTGCAAGTAGGTGCATTGGCCGGGTGCACACTAGATAGCTGGAGCTGGGAGTGGGTGGTCTTAGAGAGATAGGGTGTGCAACTACGCTTTGCCTGCTGCTGGGTAATATGAAAATTGCACTGGCTGTTAACCCTATTTGCAGTTGCTTTTGTGCCATAAACCCAGTCAGAAAGCTACAGCTGCATGCCACACGCCCCCTAAGCCCAAAGCTGTTGTTATTCTTACAGTTGATGCTGCTGCTGCTGTTGCTGCTGCTGCTGTTGATTTTTTTGTTTTTGTTTTTGTTTTTCTTTTGTTGTTGTTTATGTTGATTTCGTATCATCAGAGATTTTCGCTTGATGACAGGCGTGCGGCACTGGCAGCAAGCAACCATAGGCTATAAGGGGCACTCTTGCAAAGCAAAAGCCTAGCATACTTTTCAGCGCTGCTGCGTTGCTGATTATGTGGCGTCGAGAGGAAGCCCCAAAAGCAAAAGCAAATGCAAGGGCAGCACAAAAACCAGACCAATGTCTATACACCTGGCCAGATAGGCAGGGGTGTGGCGAGTGGGTAGGCAGGGGCAAGATGGGCAAGATCCGTTGACACCCTGTGCAACATCTACGCAAAACGCAGCAACTGCCTCCATCTGCGTACGCAATTTTCTTCTTTTTTTTGTATACAAACTTAATCGGATTAGTATAGTATATAGCTGCCACTTGAGAAATCGGTCAAAGTCGAAAAGCTTTTCTGTTCAACAAAATATATCAATCAATTTTATGAATTTTATTATGCTTCTAACATTTTGCAACGAAATCAGCAACTTCCGGCAACACGTATATATCAATTGGATCTCAGTCCCTTTTTTTAATTGTATGTGTGTAAGGGTATTAAGTATTCGGCTTGCTCAAGATATACTTGCTGCTGCTGTGTAGACTCTCTCAGGTTTCCAACGCATTCTTTGAGGCCAGCGGCGTGTAAATCATTTTGTATGCATTAAATCGTCTTCCACGGAACAGCGACGAGCTCAAAACTTAAATAGTTCGCCTGAATCAGAGCCAAAGCCAAATGCCACAGTCACAACTAAACACACACCCACACACACACACACACATACACACACATCACAACTTACACCTTACACCTCACCTTCTCTACTGTAATTTACAGTTGCTTGCTGCCCGCTTTGCCTTCGCTTTATATTTGTCCTTTTGTTATTTCTTAAATATTTTTACAGCTCAGCTTTGAGATGCTGAACTCGGAATACCAACATAATTCCCAACGCCGCTTTACATTTAGTTGCATCTGCACTTACATGTATGACATGTGTGTGTGTGTGTGTGTGTGTGTGTGTCCGAGTGTGTGCGATAGGTCCAAGTCTTAGTATAAGTTGCGTTTATAGAGAGCAAACCTCTACGATTACCTGTCTCATTTCAAGCTAAAGTAATCAAAACCATTTTCTCCAACTGAAATTAGATACGCATGTGTGAAGCCAAGAAGAAGCAGCAGCAGATGAATAACAACAACAGCAACAACAACAACAACAACAGCAACAACAACAGCAAAGTGGGAACAGTAATAACAAAAAATGAGTGCATAATGCAAAATGTCGCATGGAAATTTCATTAACTGAAAGAACAAAACATTACCTGAAGTAACATTAAGCATATACTTGCCACACAAGCAGAAGACCTACACTATGTCCCTGGCTCATTCCCCTCTCTCTCTCTCTCTCTCTCTCTCTCCCCCTCTTTCCCTTCTTTGCCCCTCTCCATCTGTTAAGGCTTAAGGGCATAGCATAATCAGGGCAGTGCACAGCAAATAAAAAGCAAACGCTGCCTGTGAAGTGGATGTGTGTGCGGGGTGTTGCTAGGTTAGAAAGAGTGTGACGTGGCGTGGGCTGTGAAGGGGGGGTGTTATGTAGGTGTACGTTGCACTGCTGCTGCTGCTGCTGGTGCTGCTAAGTGCTTGTGGCAGTGAACACTCAGTTGGCTGAGCGCTACTTTTGGTTACGTTGCTCCCTTCTTGAATAGCATTAAAAAGAAAAGAAGAACCAGTCTCAAATTGGCTCGAATGCACTTCAACTAATAAGAAACTCTCATGTCCTGTTAGAGATAACAGCTCTCGTAAAAAATACTAAGGTAATGGCAAATATGTGTAATTGGTTAATGTGAACAAATTAGCTCAAATCTGCACATGCAACATTAAATATTTAAACCGGGTCACTACATTTATCGATTGTTGCACTACTTACGTAATATCGAATGTAAAAAGTTTAGTCTAGTTACAAATTATAACTATATATTGATCAGGATTTGTGGATAATGCGATTTACTTATTTTTTTAAAACTCCTTTCTTTCATTAACCTAAAGTAACAAACAGTTTGCAGCTAACGGTTCATCGGCTTTAAATGGCAAACACTTTAAAAAAAAAAAGGCAAATGGAAAAATGTTTCCTGAGATGACATTTGATTTGCTCGCAACTTGCCGGGCAACTTTATTAATGTTTGCCGAAAAATATAATATTAAAAAAGCACATTAAAAATAAAACAATGAAAACCAGATTGTTGAGAAAAACAAGTAAGAACGCTGTATGCCCGACTATAACAAGCCCTGTACCCAGATGTTAAGCAGGGTATTATTTTTAGTAGTATTTTTATTGGAAAATTTCTCTTTAAAAAGTGCACTAATTATAGATTAATTATAGATTATAGATTACAAAGAAAACCAACGCAATTCGTATTTTTACTCAAACTATACGAAAACTTTTATTTTGTATTTGTGACTATATCGACTCGGCTTTAGATCCTCATTGAGAATAAATGTACTTTGTAGAGTATCTTAGATGCTTCCTTCTGGATTCAGCTGTATGAATGTGTTTGCACAAGACCATTATACCCTTTTTTTTAGCCATTTTTCAATGGGTTCGGGGTATAAAAAGAAAGCTCAAACATTTGCGGCTACTTGTTTTTTTTTTTTCTGTCAACTGTTGGCTAATTTGTCTCCAAGGAAATCAGCTGTGGGTTGCTCGACCAAAAATAAAAAGGAAAAAAATGTGTTATGTTTGTTTTGAATATGTTTTCATGTGCCAATGAGAGAACTGTGTAGTGAGGGGGAAGGCGGTGTGTGTAGGCTATGTCGCCAACAATTAAAATGGCCACCAAGCGGCCAATGCGACAAACATTAAAAGTTCCAAGTGAAACGGGTTAAAACTTTCGCTTTTTACTGTTGGCCTCTTCGTAAAATTGAACAAGTCACCAAATAACTATGTATGGAAAGTACTAGAACTAAGTCCCCAGCAAATAGATAGAAAAATTAAGCTTTTTAAATAATTAAATATATATAAAATAAAGTTCAATATTAAAAAGTACCATTTATTAAGTTTGTGTAGTGAGTGAAAAGAGTCTCCAACTTTGGTCTATATAATTTAAAACTTTGTTACTCAACTATTCTTTTGCTGTAAAATATATTCTACTAATACTTTCAGTTAAAAAAAAAAACGTAGACTCAATAACGTAATATTTAAAATAGGAAAGCTTAAATTATTAAAATAATAAAACATTTAATTTACTATTAAAATATAAAAACCTTTAATTTACTATTAAAATAGTTACATATAAATATTTTTATGGCCACTCAATTATTCACAGACAGCGCTTAAAAGGACATTCACACACACACACACACACACACACATAATTTTCAGCGGTCAGTGTGTGACGTGTTGAGTGCCTAATAAAATACAAAAAATAGCAGGTGTTTATCGCGCTAAGAAACATTCAAAAGGATAAAAGCAGGTCGACAGACAAACACACACACACACACACACACACACACACACACACACACACACAATTATTTAGTGTGTGTGTGTGTGTGGAGCCCCTCGTGTTGTCCGCCCGGCGTCAAATTTGATAATATTAATAACCCTTTTCTAAATGAAATTTTGTGGCAAACATTTCGCTTGTCATTTTGCCAGGAAACGAATGACACAAGTACATCTCATACCACCGTTCCAAGCTCTCCTTATTGTTATTAGTTAGTTGCCAAGCTAACCTAACAAGCCAAACTACACCTATGCCACCCATGCCACATACCACAACCACCACAAATACCCGCACCATTGGACACCATTTGCCGCTCCTCTTTGACAGCGCCATTTTGGCTGCTTTGATTCGCTGCTCTAAAAATGGATGCCTATGAAAAATGTGTCGTGTGTGTGGGTGTGTGTGTGTGTGTGTATGTGTGTGTGTGTATGTGTGTGTGTGTGTGAACCCATTCTTCGTGGCGAGTAGCTATATGGTTGTGGGCGGATGTATGTGTCTGTGGCATGTCATACATTTTTCGTTCGTTTGTTAATTGAAAAATGCTGGCAACATGAGGAGTTGCCTTCGAAGTCGCCGTTGCACACTAGAACCACTGCTAAAATATATATAAAAAAAACAAAAATATATATATATATATATATATGTATATGAATACCTAAGCTATTGTCCTTTTTATAATTGTAACTAAACAAAATTCTTATTTTGAGCTAAATCTACAAATTTGCCCGATTTCAAACGTAGTTTCAAAAATGATAAAAAACAATGTTTTTTTTTTTAAAAAAATACCAGATTAATTTAAAACTTTTTGTTTTGTATTTTTAATGTTGAGATCAAAAAATTGGACAGTTTTGTTTTTAAATGAAAGATTAGTTGGAACCACTGTGCGGCGCTTCTGCAGCTTAGTGGGTGCACACCATCAAAAACTTGTCAAAGTCATAGACACACACATATAGACAGAGGGAGGGGGTGAGTTAGAGGCAGTGGCTCAACGACTGCCATTTGTTTGGCAGTCATGTCTTGTAAATTATAATTTATAGCTTGTCGCCGCTCGAAGTCGGTGGATTCGTTGATGTTTTGTGCTAGTCTTTAGCAGCTTTAACTCGGCTTGTTAAAAATACAGGTGAACTCATCAGCCAATTTAGTCATCAACGAACAGTTAATACCTTCTGAAAAAAATCATCAACGAATTTTTTAAATCCTACAGAAACCAACAAAATAATCATTAAAACCTTTCCGACTCCCTTTAGGACAACTTAATTTCTGGGCTTTTATATTTTCCCGTTGATCATTTATTTAAAAAAAAAACTGATTTTGATTGTTAGTTGGATGTTGGATCCTTCTAAAAAAAAAAAAGTGCACCTTCCATACTGGAAATAATGAATTAAAATTTATTTTGAAACCAACACAAAATACAAGTGAACAACAAATTAGAGCTTACACAGACGTTGGCCAAGAATAATCACAACAACAACAAAAAAAAAAATGGTTGTGCATGTAATTACCTAAATTTCAATGAAAGCCCATAATTAGCTCAGTAGGACAGTAAAAAGACCAACGGTGAAGTATCTAAAGCATTTGGAATTCTTTCATGTTTTGTTCGTTTTTAATTTTCGCTTTAATGAGACGGAAATTGAAAATGTATAATACAAATATATAAAAAAATAATAATAAGGGTGAGGGGGTGGTGAGTTGTACACACGTACACACACACACACACATTCATGCACGATCGAAGCACAGCGACGATGGACACATTGGCTAATCCTTAACCTAGAGAAGTGGATCGGGAGAAATACATGTCAAGTTGACTATAATCTTTTTCTTTCTGTCTTACTTTACGGTGATCCCAAGTGGATCCCATACACATACATATACAGATTTACATACACACACACATACACACACCTACAATGCACGATGTGCACTGCAGCAGGCAGCTTAATTAATTAGAAATATGCAGCAGAGCAAATTGGCTTGGATAATCCGAAGGCCCGTCAAGACAGACAGGCAGTTGAGTGGCAGCCGGTGGCAAAGGGATGGAAACGGGGTAAGGGGAAAAGGCGGAAGCTAGGCCGCGCAGGCAGGTTCGGTTTCGGGCTCTGACACTGACAGTCAGGCACAAGTCGCAGTAAAAGCAAAAAATTTTGCCATAGTTGAGAGATATAGAGAAAATATCCGGTTTTTTTTTTTTTTTTTTTAAATTGCAGCTTCATGTCACTTATATCTCACAAGACGTAGGCAGTAAAGGGGAATTGAGAAGAGATGAGCAGATTGAAATCCACCAACTTTCTCTCTGCCCAAAATTGTGTGTGTGTGTGTCTGTGTGTGTGTGAAGCCTAGCAATTAATTAGCAACGGAAATTGCGCTAATAAACTAACAAATTTACGAGCTACATTCACGCCAGTCAGCCAGCCCAACCCAGACCAATTCAACCCAAACCCAATCCAGCCCAGCACAGCACAGCCCAGCCCAGCCCAGCCAAACCACAATCAGCCACGCCAAACGCCCGCCGTGCTGTCGACAAGCGGAAACGCTGAAGTGGCCATCATTAAAAGCAAAAGCAAATGGCTGCAACAGAGTAAAAACGCAGCAGCAGCAGCTCTGAAAACACCAGCTAGGAAATAAGATAGCGAGAGAGAGCGAGAGAGAGAGAGAAAGAGAGAGAGAGAAAGAGTTGGTTTTTAAAAGTGACAGAGCATTGTTGCGGCCAGCTTTGCAGAAGCGGAAATCACATAATTTAAATCGCATTTCCAAAAGCTGATAAAACTAAAACGAATACACGCCTGCGTGTGTATGTGTGTGTGTCACTATCTCTCTCTCACTCTTTTTTGTGTGTGTGTGTTTGTCAGTTCACAGTATGAGCAAAAAGCTGAAACTGTGCCCGCATTTCCCATGAACAAAACTCGCAAGCAGCCAGCAGCACATCCGCTAGTCAAAAAGGTGCAATGCAGCCTCTGCGTGTGTGTGTGTGTGCGTTTGTGTGCGTTTGTGTGTGTGTGTGTGTGTGTGTGTGCGTTTATGTGGTGTGTTTTTTGTGTGCGGTTCTAAGCTGTCACTCTGGTTACCGTCGTGTGCAGTTACCGCCCCGAGCTGACTGAATGCGCTGACAGCTTGCAGGTCTTTTTGAAATAACATTGCGACTTTAAAGGCTTAGCAGCGGAATGCCAAAAGTGAATACACACTAACACACACACACACACACACACACAAACACACACACACATAGAATTCAAAAAATGCAATACAGTATGAGAACTCTTCACATTTAGACAAAATACGAAACCAATTTGACTTTATAGCCCTTGTTAACATCGTGCTACTTACAAGTACAGTGCCGGCCAAAAAAATACCACTGTTTTCATAAAGTGCTTGTCATCAAATCACAACTTGTATTTGCTTAAATTTTTTTTTTTTGTGATAGAAATTATTATTGTAATTATGCAGCAAATAACCCCTTCAAATGGTTATTTTGGTGCTATTTTTTTGTCTCGGTTCTATAAATTCATCGTAATTTGTATGTCTGTTTCCAGTGATGTGAAACATTCGCATATTGCGATTGTTTTGCTAACCGCTAACTAAAACTTTTCAGATGGCTGAGTCAACTCGGCATTATTCCTGTTCGCAGGACACCGCCCAGCATCCACATCCACTCCGATGAAATTAAACGCTGAACACAAAAAAAAAAAAAAAAACAAATAATAAAAAAAAGCGATTTTTTTTTAAATAAAACCCTTTGCATAGTGAAGCTTAATAAATACTTTATTGCAAATGAAAAAATGTTCATCTGCAACGAGTAAGTAATTTTCAATCATTCATCATTCATCATACATCATACATCATTTTGAGTAATGCATCAATGTTCAAAATGTAAATGTTAAAAGCCATCTGCAGTTAATTTCATATTATTAGTTTTGTTATTCTATTTTTTTAATTTAATATTTTTTTGACATATTATTAAATGTTACTTTTTTTAAATTAAATATTAGATTGTATTGTTAATTTAATAATCAATAATTTTTATTTAGCATAAAAATGCAAATGTTATTTCAAGTAGAGTAAAAACGAAAAATTTAAGTTTTTGCAAAACTATGCAGCAGACGAAGCATTTTCAATGTGGATCTGCTTATGGTATTTGATAGCTTACATTCCAAAACATGGAATCTCTAGTTCTTATGGAAGGGTAAGGAACGGGAAAATAATGAAGAAGGCCTGGATTTAATTGGCAATCCAAAGTAACCATTAACCGTTACCCGGGCGACGAGCTACGAACATCCACATTGGCCATCATCCAGTGGGCCATCATCTAAACTGGCAACCATGTGTAATCCATGGCTAACCAATATGGGGCTGCATGATGAAACACATTTATATTTTTAATGCAATCATGGAGCAAGCCACACTGTTAAGCCAAAGACCACCCATCGGCTCATCCCCCGACTACATCCGACTCTGATTTTCATCTGAATGTTACACTGTTGCACTTTTATGTGTATACATGTGTGTGTGTGTGTGTATGTGTGTGTGTGTTACAAAACACTCGAAGAAAATACAATAAAATGAGAATCGTTCTTCTTTTCTATATATATATTTTTTTTTTAAATTTATAAACGCTTGTTTCGAAACCTGAAATGGATAAATGTGGCTAGTATTTTTTTTTTTTGAGTGTTGCTGTTTTTGTGTGTGTTTGAGTTGCTGCTGCTCTTATTTCACAGTGGAATTTTTTCATTTATTCGTTTTCAGATATTTGGTTGTCCCCTGTAGGCTGTGTTTTCGTTTCGTTTGATTTTTGCTGCCTCCACCTGAGCTGCAAGCTGTGTTATGCCTGCCTGCCTGCTGCCTGCTGTCTGTTGCACGCAGCCCCATCCCTGGTTGCTGTCCCCATCGGCAGCAGGAGCAGAGCAGAGCAGCAAAACAGGAAAGCAGCATCAGCGGGTACAGTCCACATGCTTCGCGTATTACCAAGTAAACATTTGAAACGTTTATACAACTGTTGGCAATCTGGCCAGGTCGATAGGTCGCGTCGCTGCCAGCGTCATCGGTTGTTGTGTTGGATTGGCAATGACATTTCCGCTTGGAGCTCATCGCTGCACAGAGTTTGGTCATTTCCCGCACACCCCGCCATCTCTTTATCGCAACACTGAAATTTTCCGGAGGCTGCTCCAATCACGGTGGCAAAGCAATTTATATGCTTCGTCGCCGTACATTTGATTTGCGTTCGTTTTTTGTTTTTTATTTTCATTTTCATTTTTGTGGATTTCGCGTCTCTTTTTCCATGTACATTTCCAATTTTATTATTTTTTTTTTCTTTTTTAGTTTTTGCTCTGAGCGGTACAAGCAGAGCGATCAACATCAATAATGGAACAAAAAAAAACATGACAATTATTGTCCATATCCACTTTTCCCAATTGCATTACATTATTGCAACTGGATTTTCAAAAAAAAAAATGCAATCGTAATAAATAATAAACTTACCGAATAATGTCTGATATTTTAAACATGAGTATTTAATTGTGTAAAAATTTCTAGCTTTGAGTTTTAGTTAATAAGACAATTGACAATAAAATAAGAATAAATAAATCGAATTATTTTTTTTAACTTTGCTCTTCTATATTTATTCAAATGTCTTTATTAATTTTAAATATGAATTGTTGCTGGTTTATCCAAGTTTCAGCTTCGCTCTTTCGTTCAATAATATTCAATTGTTATCGGACACTTAAGAATATAAATTTGTCGAACAGTTATCTAATTTATGCTTTACTCCAGCACGACAAATTTGAGCAATATGTTTTGTTCTTGAATATCCAACATATAACAATATGCTATCAGTTTTGCACACACACACACACACACACACACACAGACTGCTGCAGGCGACCGCAAGCCAAGTGTCAACATAAGCAGACACTTGCCACAACTTCTTGCACTTTCTCTCAATCCCCAATCCCCCAAATCCCCACCACTCCGGCACTGCATTCCCCTCTGTCGTATTTTCACCAGCGCAACTTTCATATTGCCTTCGTGGTATGTCCTTTGGTTTCATTACAGAGCCAACTTTGTGATTGCGTTCCGCATGCAGTGTCCTGCAGGACAATGTGAAGACGATATCCCCAGCTCCATTTAAGGACACTGTCTCTGCATCCCATTTTCAATTCATTTTCGTTGTTTTTGTTACTGTTGTTGATGCGGTAAACAGTTAGCCCCATTTACTTGGCTTCTCACCACCCACTGGCTCCTTGTCCTGCATCCGTCCGTCCGTCCGTCTGTCCGTGTTTACGTGTGGATCATTTTCTGAACTGGAATATACACAGTTTACATTGCTCAAGCCAAGAAATTTCACACAGACTATCTAGAACATATGTACATATTATCCAAGTTGTGCCCAGCTATCCGCTCTTCGTAAAAAAAAAACCCAAATTTTTTTTAGATAAACCCATAAGTCTTTGAAAGTATGATATCGATGAAATATGAACAGGAATAAACTTACTGCTCAACATTAACTAATTTGATTTTATTTATTTTTCATACCTACATCCAATTCATATTGTTGCATCATTTATTAAACTGTTTTAGAGTCTGATAACGTTATCACCAGCTGATAGCTGAGATGGTCAAGAAAGTTGATCGAAGCACTGTTTAAGTTAAGGGAATGCGCTTTTGCAACGTGACCCAACAAATGGTACACAAAGTCGAGCAGCCAAAATTGTGTTGCATAATGTGCCCCGGACAACATTCAGCACACAAAAGTTGAGATTGAGACGGAGACGAAAACGGAGACGAAGTTGTGGACGGTTAGGCGGCGCATTGTCATATGGATCGGATGTGGGCCAAGAGTGTAGGCGGGCTCTGAGTGGCTGAACGGGTGGGGAGTGTTGGAGGGGGGTGTGGTGTGGGGTGTTGAGCTGTTGCTGACTGCTGCACTTCCGTTCTACGCTTTACACTTCAATTATCTTCAATTTTCGGCAAATGTCTCAAGAACAATAGCTGTGCTGATTGGAATCCTTTAACTTGCTGGTTGTCCATGCCACAAAGTGCAACCCTCAAACGGGGGAAGCCAACCCTAATCCACCCTACCCTCCCCCCCCCCCTTCGCTATCTGCAGAAGCATAACAGATTCCCCTTGCACACTTGTGGCACACTTATCTTACGGCTTGCCTTCTGTCCTGTCCTGTTCTCTTCTGTTCTGGTTGTTGGCATTGGTGTTGGTGTTGCTCTCAGCATTGTTTTGGGGAAACCTGGTCGACTGCAAGACAGTTACAAATGCGACAACATTGTTGCTAGCTGCTCGTCTGGGGGCGCCCCAAAGCTCAATTGCTACAGCATCTGTCGAGTGCTGCGGTCCTAAAACGGTGTGTTGCAGGGGCAGTGGGTGGCAGTGGGTGGCAGTGGGTGGCAACGAAATAAAGTGCAAATCGAACCAGCGCATTTTCTGTTGCCGATTCTTTTATATTGGTTTTTTGTTTTGCTCATTTTATTGCAATTGTCTGCGAATTTGTTGCAATTTCATTTGCTATTACAAAATAATTTGCACAAATATTTGGTCTTCGAAAAAAGAGCAAATGTAATAAAAAAAATAAAAAAAACATAAGTATTTTGTTTTTTACTTTGCTGAATATATTTCTCAAATTTTGTATCTACTATTACTTTAAAAATAAATTTGATATGCATATTTCATATATATTTTATATATTTTAAATGTAGTATGTTTTTTGCACAATTTCAATGAAATTTTAATAAGAAAAATTGAAAACATTTATTAACAAGATGTCCATATAATTGCAAGTATTTTGTCTTATTTATATGTAATCTAAGTGATTGCAAAAAAGAAACGCAATTCACCAAGTGCCCATTAAAAGAATAAAAACATTCAATTGTTTTCTATTCAAGTTATGATTAAAAGAAATTGGATTCGATATGCAAATACATCGAAGAGGGAGACATGGAAAAGCAGCAGGAAATCTGTACATTTAGCTTGTTAACGTATTACTGCTTAGCCTACTTAAAGAAGCAGCAGCAAAAATGCAAATCCTGTTTGTCATCGTCATTAAAATTCCAAGTCAAATGTGTTTTTGCCGCTGCTGCTGCTGATGCTGGCATCCAACTAACCAACTAACCAGCCAACCAATCCACCAATCCACCAACCCATCAGCCCGTCAACCGAACGGACAAGCAAACAAACAAACCAAACAATGAAATCAAACAGGATTGGCATTGCAATTGGAACGGGAACGGGATTGCTGGGGACTGGCGACTGGCGACTGGCGACTGGGGAGTGGGGGTTAAGGGAGCGATGGTCCGTGGAAATTGACAAAAGCGAGAAGCGAATCAGCAGCTAGCCAGATAGACAACAATAGGCAACATATTGTCATTGCATATTGATTGGTAACGGGCTGCATTCCGTTAACCTAACGCCTCAACAGCTGCCCCACTTTAAATCAAAGCTTAACTCCTCACCTCCCCCCCCCCCATGCACCAGCACCCGCACCCGCACTCCACCCGTTCGCATTTGAACAAAACAGAAACAAAAACGGCTTTCCTGCAAATCAAATTGATTTCGAAATCCTTTGCAGTAAATTTGAAAAGGACTCGGCAGAGCAGCGAGTATAACGTGATGTTAGCCATGCTTCAGTTTATTTGTTGCCATTCTGATTCGGATTTTAGCCATTTTGAAAGCGGCTCAAAGCCGTTCATTACGAGTCGTTGCCTAGACGACGCCCTCGCTGCAGCAAACCGATTGCAACATTTCAGGTGATACCTTCAAATGATACCAGAAACTGTTGTTGCACACAAAAGCATACACAACATTTCCATTTCATTCATGCAACATTTTTATGCGTTTTACATTTTTTTCGTTTCGTTTCGTTTCGTTTTTTTTTTTTTAATATTTTTTCATTCACATGTAATGCCTGCAATTAAAATGCACATGTTGCGAAAGTTGACGACTTTAAATTGGAATTGTTAAAAATGTGTAAATAGTATGAATAATAATAATTGCTCCATAGTATTAATCTTTAAATTGCCAAAAATTAATTATGGTCAATTTATGCAGCTTTAAGTTAGTGTTTTGTGTGTTTAATGTACATTGTGGTCAAACAACTGGTAACAGCAGAAAAATAACACACCAAAATGCCGAATTTTAAATGGCCTTTTTGGGGGGAATTATTTTATAAGTTCTCCATTTCTATGCGTATTAATTTGTTAAATTTCTTTGTGAATTTCTCAGGTTAAATAATTTATAAATATTTGTTATTCGATTGAGTTTTGAGTAATTTCTTTAAAATGCTTTCCTGATTGTGTTTTTTGTTTATTTTTTTTTGTCAGAGTATCGCATATTCCACTCGACTGATTTTCCCTATATTATTGTTACCACAAAAGTGCAGAGAAAATACTGTCACAAAAAATAAAAAAAAAATAAAAAAAAAATAGCAACAGTTGCGCGATTGTTGCATGCAAACTTTCTGCGGTTGGCCAACCACATGCCTCATATTATGGTTGTTGAATTTATGGTCCCCGAGCAGCCGAGGAGCTATCAGAAATATAAGTAAACTGTTCAATTTGAAAACAATGAAAAACATTTTTATTGCATACAAACTCGGTTGCCAAACATTATTTGTTAGTCCAAACTGAAAATTGAATCAAACTACAAATACACATCTGAATTTATGTACAGCAATTAAATACGTCAATTAGTGAGACACCATTGGCTGCATATTAATCAATGACAATAAGACAAAATTAATGCTCAGAACAAAGTATAATTATTAATTTTTGTATTTGTTTAATGTTCAAAGTATCTATTGACACAAGTAAAGCCACTTTGGCGACGGCAATTTGGTTTTGTAATAATATTCTTGTCAGAAACTCAATAAACTACATTCATTAAAATTATTTTAGCATGACTGATTATTTTATATATATCTAACATTCGATTATTGTAACAATATATTGTCTGCTTTGCTGTTAAACAAATTGAAAGTTTTAACACCTGCAAAACATAGAAACAAATTCAAATAGTTTGTGCTTCATCAATTAGATAATATGTGAATATAGTTAATTGCAAAGAGCACAAAACAATTAACTCAATTGTTGCAAATCTTTGGCTTTAATTTCAATTGTTGCTTGAAGCAAATTCAAATTGAAATTGCTGCCGAAGATAAATGCTAAATCGATGAATATAAATAACTGTTGTTAATAAAGTGGCTTACAATCTCGGCTGGCAAATATAAGTCTATATTTTCAATTCAAATGTTGTTACAAATAAATCGATACACTTAAATAAACATTTTGGATCTATTTGATAATTCATTAATAACAGAAATTGTTTTACTTTCATATTCATGGAATACAAACAAGTTCCAAACAAGAGCAATTTAAAACTTAAATAAATCAAAGATATTTTAAAGGTTTTTTTTTTTTTTTAGCTCAACAGATATTTTGAAAAAAAAAATATACAACTGGCAAGTTTTTAACATTTCAGTATTATTTTGTGACTACAGACAAATTTTATATTTTATGTGGTTTTATATTCTCGCTGGAAATACATTCATGTGTGTTTATTTTCAGTGTACATTTACTGCTAACGCCTCAAATGTCTATTATGACCAATTAGTGACAAAACTACATCTTTTTTTTCCGACATTTAAACAAATCGAGCTCAAATATTATTTGTATGCCTTTTCCAGAGAAGCAATGGAGCGGCCTGAACGGCGAATGTGTGTGTGCTGGGTGTGTGTTGGGTGTGTGTTGGGTGTGTGTGTGTGTTGTTAGGGACTGGCTGTTGAAATTGAGTGTAAATGTCGCGGCAACTTATGCCACACACGTATACGCACTTGCTTAATATTGTGGCAAGATATGCTTGCTGCCAGAGCCACCAAACCGACAACGGCAAAGACATGAAGCGCGAAAGGGCGCCAGTAACGGGTAACAGAGGGGGGGGTTATTTTGGCGAGCGGAGGGGGTCTCAGCAGAATCTCAGCCGAGTCAGCAGCAGGCGCAGCAGCAGGAAGATGTGGTGCGATGTACAACGATGCTGCTGCAGGCATTCGACAAGTGTGCGGTGTGCGTGTGTATGTGTGTGTGTGGTACTCGTGTAAACGCACCCCCACCGCCAGCAACTGCTGCCACATGTGGCTCTGTTGTGAAGGTGTCGTGTTGAACATGTTAGGTGTCTTGTCGCTTATCATGTTAAGTGGGTACAACCACGTCTACGTGCCTCGCATCTGACTGCCGTCGCCGTCTGACTGTCTGTCGTCCTCCCTGTCTAAGGTAATTTTCATAGAAATATGCAAAAGTTACAGACAGTCACACAGGCAAGCTTAGAGGCAGACAGACAAACAGCAGAGTAAAGCAAAGCAAAGCAAAGCCGGGCAAAGCAAAGTAACTGAAGAAATTAGCAACAAAACTGACAAATGTAAAACGGTAAAAACGTAAAGCGGCAACAGCATTTTGCGGCACTCGTCCTGTTTGGTGTCTTGAGCGTATCGTGGGCGACTGCCACTTGGCCTACTCCTGCCAGGCTAATTTTCTTTGAAAGTGCTGCGACTCTTCGCGCTCTTGTTGAGGCTGCTGCTCCTGCTGCTGTCAAGACAAGCTCATTTGCACCTCATTAAATGCTGCCACTCGACCTGATGACGACGCAAAATCAGCGCACCACTCGCCACTCACCCCTCACCACGGCACCCTCACGCATGTGTCGCGGCATATTCTTGAATGCAAATGGAAACAAACAGTTTTCCCCCCTCATCCACAACTAGATAAAGAACACCAAACAAATCCTTAAATGTTTGCGCAAAAACAAATGTGAGATCAAAAAAAAATATTGACAGTAGCAAAAAAGGACTGTCAAACTAATCAAATATGCGTTGACACACAACAAATAAAAAAAGAACAACAAAAAAATTCATTACATTTCACGTATTTAAATAAAGCATTGCCAAATAACAGAGGAAGGCAAATAAATGATTGCATTTGATTAAATTAACTTATTGGAGTCAGTTGATGAATATAGAATCATGTGTAAAATTCAAATCAACTCTATTTGAACTCTATTTGTAGATTGGAACATTTTAATTGTATCATTTTAATAAATAATTAGCAATTCGCTTGTTCCCATTTTGTGCAAACTTTTTGAATTGAAATTGGATTTTCTCATGTTTCAAATTATCCTAGTCAAACGTGGCAAATATAAATATAAATAGAAGTAACAGCATTTTGTGTACAATATAACAAATTACAAATTTAATTATTCAGTAAATATCAATATATATATATATAGATATAAATATACATTGTAGGGTAAAGCAAGACCAGTTTTTCGCTCCTTTTGCGAATGGGATAAATTATCCTTGCCAAAGTCATTTAAATGTTCAGCTAATGGAAATTATGTCGAAAGTCTTCACTGACTTTGCATAAAAAAAAGGGGAAAAAAAAAAAGGAACAGTAAAGAAATTAAAATTGATGTTGCATTTGCATTGGCAGTTAGTTGCTGATTAACTGCTGCTGCTGTTGGCGTTGTTGTTGCTGCTGTGCTCAGCAAATTACTGTTAATGTGACATTGTTGCTGTTGCAATTGTTGCTGTTGCTCTTGTTGCTGCTGCTGCTGCTGTTGCTTATGGTGCTTGGCAATTGCCATTACTCGCCATCTGGATGATTGACTGGTGGCAACCAGGCGCTGATGTGGCATGGGTAACCTAGCAATCTGCTGTCATTGCCTTATACAGCAACCCCACCGCCCACCGCCCACCGCCCACCGCCCACCGCTCACTTTCCGCCAGACAATTGACAGTTACGATACATGTGGGATGCAGTTTTTGCTGTACTTGCCAAAGATGCGTTGATGCCCCAAACCCAACACACTAATTGACATGCATCGATGCATCGATGACGTTTATTAGCAGCACTCAGACATGCACACACTCCATTGCATCTGGATCAGGGATGCGGGTTGCGGGTAACGGGTTGCGGGTTGCCGGACAACGGACTCGGGATACGGGACACGGTACTCACGGCTCGCTGATGCAATTATTGTGTGCGTGGTGCAGCATATTAAGTTAATTTGATTTAATAGTGTTGCGCAGTTGCGACAAAAATTGTCAGTGCCACTTCGTTAAAATGTCAATGCGACAAGTGCACAACGAGAAAACTTTGCAATATATTTATATATACATATATATATATATATATATGGCTATATCGAAGTGGCAAATTTAATATTGTAGTCGAAATATTCTTTCATGGCATGGAGTAAAAATACCAGAAGAAAAAGAGTTCAATACACACCAGAAACTTTAGAACTACAAATTGAATTTATTTCAAAGTTGCGAGTAGCTGCAAAGAGCTGAAAATACTAAGAGTCATGAAGATGGCTTTTTGATCCAAATAAAACTGGGTATTTTATGCGAAATATATATTTATGGGCATGAGAGCAGTCATAGATTATGGATTGTGTTGGCGCAAACAGGGATCATTCATCACGAAATCATTGACCATCGACGAGTTATTGTCCAGCTAGAAAAATTGTACCCTTTTTTTAGCAATTCGTTTCGTTGTTGTCTATTTTGCTTTATGCAATTCACTTTAAGTGTCTTTGGTGTCTTTTGCCGACGCTGAAGTAACCAGCAAAGCCAACTTTCAAAAGCAAATTTCCCAGAGGATGCCCCGCGACGGGTACTCAACTGATGCTGTTGGCTGTTTGGCAGCCAGCCGGGCTATAAGCGGCATTGGAATTCCCCAAAGCCATTAAGCGCAAATGTATGCAACACCCAGCTAAAAACGACCAAAATATCTGAAAAATGTCAGATTCTGCACCGACACCCAAAAGTCCGCCCCAAATTCGAATCCCATCTACGTTTTGGCAACACTTCATTAGCAAGCGTTGAGAGGAAATGCTTTGCCTTTTGTTGTTGTTGTTGTTGTTGATGCTGCCTTTGCGTTGGCTAACAATAATTTAATTTCGCAGCACTATTGGCTGCCTCGAACTAAAAAGTAATTTCATTGATTACAAGGGAGCACTCGCGCACCAGGATAAAGGATAACAAGCAATGGGCAATGATACCAACCACTTGGGATACGATGGTGTTTGGCAATGGCAATGGCAATGCCAATGCCAATGGCAGCTGCAACGAACTTGTGGCTTGAATGCTTGAATCAACCCCATGGCTAAAATGCCACTTGCCACTTCCCCCCATTCCCATTCCCATTCCATGACTGTTCCTTGTACTTACATAAGTAGTTGTAACAAGTTCAAACAGCAGTGCCAATCCCAATTCAAGCACATCGCTTGATTTCCTAACTTTCCAAATGAACACAAAAATAATCATCATCAATTGATATTTTTAAGTAGTTTTATGCTCGACTGCCTGTTCTAACTAATTTAAGTTATCCACATTGTAACATTTCAATTGATGGATACAATTGGCTAAAAGGGGCATCTTAAAGGCAGATGGCAGCCAAAGTTGATCTTGTCTTACCCGTCTATAGATTACTAACTAGAATTTATTGGATAACATACCCATATCAATTTTATTCATATTCTTTATATCGAAAAGAAGAACATTTTAATACTGAAATTAGGGTATACCTTCGACCGACAGATGTATGTCTCAGAATATAATTTCTCGAAAATACCTTCCCTACATTTGGAACTCAATCATCGATATCAGTAAAATCTATATTTTTGTTGGATTATATCTTGACAACATATTTATCAACTGTGGAAATTTCATTTGCATATCACATGTAAAAAAAAAAAGTGTTTGTTTTAAATTTTAACATTTAGGCAATAAAATTTGGTTAATTTTTTTAGTTATATTTAAGCATAATAATTAAATGTTATTCGATATCATATTTTGTTGATTCCCATAGCCAATTTTCGATTAATCATCAAATATCTTGGATATCTGCTACTTGAAAATACTACAACAACAACTTGTTTAGACGGCACTTTTGCCAACTGGGGCCAACTGGCAGGGCCATCACAAAGGGTCGACAATAAATGATTCCATCAATGACTACCAATGATGGGCGTTAAAGTTGAAACGGGATGGGGCAAGGCTGCCGAAGCATTTTAATGGTTTCGTTGTCCTGGGAACGCTTTTTCGCTTAGTGTGTGGCAATTTGGGTTGAATGATAAGCTTCTTTCCGATCCGTTCCGTTCCGTTCCGTTCACAATTTCAGCTAGCAATGTGTTCGTTGGGTGCTCACAGCGAAAAATTAACTTATCAAACATACATTGCAAGCCCAAAGTTCACATTAACAGCATTAACATTAACAAGCGATTCCGTTTGACTCCCTTGCCACCTGCCACATGCCCCCACCCTTAACTGCTTAACTGCTGCTACTGCTGCTACTGCTGCTGCTCCTCATCAGTTTGCCCAACCATGTCGATAGCGCGTCATAAAACGGCATCTCGCGTTCTGTCGAATTCCCCCAACAACTGAAAGTTGTGGCAAACTATGCTGCTGCACACACACACGCACACACACACACACACACGCACAAACACACATAGACAGACTTGGGACAGGGGAGAGCGGTGAATGCCGCTTGGGGCCGCGTCCCTGGCATTGCCGTTGATTGAGTTGCGTTCGATTGCTCCCAAATTTTGTTGTTGTTAGCCGGGTGAGAGAAACACTATTGCGTCCTGGTGTCGAAATAAATGATTAAATGCCAGACGATGCTCCAGCTCTAGCTCCAGCTCCTGCTCCAGCTCCGGCTGCTGCTGATGATGACGAGCTGAACAATAACACTAAGTGCCCACCCCCCCCCCCCCCTCTCTCTCACTCTCTCTCTGCGGCCACAATCCCGATGGCCCATTCGAAATTATTGGAAAACTCATTAATACGCAAAAACCTGATAAGCGGCAAAATGTGAATATGTGCGAACGTGCGAACATACGCAACACACAACACACACACAAAACACACACACTTGCACACCCTTAACATCATTTAGCTGCTTGAATAATTGCAAAACTCTGCAAAATTTTAAATGCCACTCAATTCATTGGCATTAGGATTCATTTGAATATAACGTGGAATTATTGATTAAATGCCATACGAATTTTCTGACAGTTGCATTTAAGGGTTAGTCTAGTTTTAAGCTCCAATTATGCGAATGTCCCTTAAAGCTCGCTTAAATTAAACTTAATTAAATTTGATAATAGTCCTGCAATCAATTTATATTTCAATTTATTAAAGTTAACAATGACAAACACTCCCAACCGATGTCCATCTGCTCACATCAGTTTAATTTCCTATGAAACCGATACTATATAGACGATTTTTATGTGCTGAACAGCTAAAATAAGTATATATTTCCAATTTCATCAAGACAGTTTTACTATTAAGAAACTAGTTTTCATAGAAATAGATAGATAGATCAAGAATATATATATTAACTTAACCTTAAGTGTCGGATACCATATAATTGAGGGGAAAGTCAATGATTTTGAAGAAATGTCGCTGCTTGGAAAATGAAAGCCTGCTTAAAAAACGGTTTGGTTCTTGGATTCAGCTTAAGAATGAAATCGAATATGATTATTGAACTAAGAAAAAAAAGAGAGAAAAACACAAGGCAAGAAAACTACTACTGACAGCTATTTAGAGCTTAAAATGTAAGCTTTAAGTGAAATCAAGTATTCAAGTGTTTTTTGTTTTTTTTTTTTTTTGTAAGTGTATGTAAGTGTGTATGTGTGTTGACTTGAAAACAAGAGAAAGGAAAGACAGAAATGTGACCACGGCAACAAGTTCATCTATTGATTGCCCTGCAAATGACATTCGTAGCATTTATTTAACTGTAAGCTGCACCTAAGCCGGCTGCCCCACTAAAAATCAATGTTTGACGACTATTCTGCACATTTTGCACTTAACTTAAAGCGCTTTAAGGCGCCAACATCCACATCCACATCTACATCCGCATCCGCATCCGCATCCACATCGATATCCACATAGATTTCGACATCAGCTGGCAGTTGGCTATTGGACTTTAACAAAAGCCGCAGGCGGTTTGTGGCCAGACTGACTGAAGCAGGCAGAGACTGGGTCAAAGTGGATGCCATCCATCCCGTTCCCCGTTCCCCGTTCACAGCTCCTGATGCGGCTTTATTTTATTTTATTCCCATTCTTATTTTTATTTTGTTTGGCATTTTGTTCTTATTCTATTTGCTGGTCTGTAGTAAATTTGGCTACCTTCACCCAGTGGACGCATTGCATTTTAGTCACGTACAAACACGAAAGTTATCGAAGATTTAAGCGCACGTAGTACATGATGTTGCTTCCTGGCAAGAAAACGCACACACACACACACACACACGCACACAGAAAACACGCTGGGAAAAGAGACCACAATGATTCGCATAGACTTGACTTGAAAAACCAAAAGTCATCATCAAATGCCGTGAGTTATTGTAAAATTCCAGTTACGTTTTCGGAGCCTGTTCATGTTTTTTGTTATTTTTTTTCTTTCTATTTTTTGGGTGGCACGTCGCACACACACACACACACACGCACGCACGCACGCACGCACAGAGGAGCAGACAGGCGCACACAGACGAGGCACAACGGGAACGGCAGCGACAAGGACAGCGACAACAGTGCCAAGTGCTTGTCAAATTGAAATTAAAAGCCAAATGCTTCCAGTCGGGTTCAAGCGGTTGAGTCTAGCTCTAATACCCGTAAAAATACAAACTTTTAACCCTTTTTTTCGTAAAATCATTAAAGCCAAATAAAATACATATATATATATATATATATATATTTTTTTTTTTGTTCTGATTTGACCAGTTATAGCAACCAAGCCAAACAGTCTGCTAATATGTTGTAGTTGTACATTTGCCGCAGACAGCAAAACACCAAAAATATTCCAATGGGAAATACTTGAAAGTTGCACCAAGAATAAAATAGCTGCCGAGTTGGTTTTAATACCCAATATCATTTAGATGAAATGAGTTCTTGTTTAAAAGAAAACTATTTTGTTATCCAGAAAACTCTAAATATATAATGCAATTTAAGTATGGACAGGCTGAGGTATGCACATTTTGAACAGTCGTTTTTCTTCTAAATTATTGAATTATCTATTTATGTAGATATAAATTTTCATTTATATTTGCAGTTTTAGGGTTATTTCTTATGGCTTACCAGGCACTCAGTCTGTCATCTGT
Organism: Drosophila fungiperda; assembly: GCA_035042345.1. Classification (NCBI taxonomy): domain Eukaryota; kingdom Metazoa; phylum Arthropoda; class Insecta; order Diptera; family Drosophilidae; genus Drosophila; species Drosophila fungiperda. The sequence continues at coordinate 2,945,797 of JAWNLM010000154.1, read as the reverse complement.
CAGTGCTGACTGAACAAACAGTTTCATTTATATGGACATTATTTTATTATCTATATTAAACAATTTATTTTTGTTTTAAATGTGCGTTGCCCACAAATGCAGAATGCAGGCAACACTTAGCAGGCGAGAGGAACACTTGAAGAAGTGTGTAGAGCCAGAAGCCAAATGAGAACCACATATATATGTATATATATATATATGTATATACATACATATACATATATATATATATATATTTATGTATATGCTAGCTAGGCAATACTTAATGCTCAAAACTTAACATCTTTTGTATCCAAGTGCATGAAATCTGGCCATGGCCAGGCCATTAACTGCGTCTTAGCTGCAGCAGCAAGAGCAGATTCATTGTAAATGCCTGCAAGCATTGAGATTAAGTCACACTACCCCTCCTCCTCCCTCCCCCTCTCTAGCCTTCTTTCACTCTCTTTTTCTCTATCTCTCTCCACTGCTGTTTGCTACTGTTGCTGACATGTATGCGTAGAAGATGCCTGCGGCCAATGACAATGCAATGGCAAATAGGCGACAAAACGAAATGAGAAATGTGCAGGCATTTTAAAGGAAGGGGATGCGAGCAGAGAAGCGAGAGAGAGAGTGAGATAGAAAGAAAGGGAAAGGGAGAGAGAGAAGGAAAGACCGTCAGCACCAGTTGAGATTAGAAAAGCATTTGTTGAAATCAAAAAGCCAAAGACAGGCTCGGACAGCAAGCTTTATGCGCCATGACAGCAAAGCAAAACGCAAAAACAGAGAGTGAAAGAGAGACCGAGACAGAGGCAGAGGCAGAGAGAGAAAGAAATATAAATAGAAATAGATTCACACCAAAGAGAAAAAAAAAGTGTACCAACTACTTGTTCTTAACACAGAGGCTGGTTCAACTTTGCAATCCATGCTCGTAATTCAGAAATATCACAACAACAACAATCAAACTCATTGGTTGCATAATGCTCAACTTGATAATATCCTATTCGAAGATAATATCTCCATTCTAAAAGATCAACTATATAGTACATTTTTAGAGTACATTTGAAAAAAAATATGAAACTATTTTATTTTAGCTTGAACAGTTTTTTTTTGTTTTGTATCTCTTCAGCATGTTTTTACCCAATTTATCTATTGTGTGTGGGAGAATACGCAATCAAAAGGACAAAGGTCACATGTGTAAAGACGGAGTATCCTACACTGACCCTGCCTGTAGCTGGCAGTACAACGCAACGGATGAGAGTTTTATCAAGGACCTCAGCCAAGTTTCAATTAGTGCAGGACTAACTAAATTAAGCTGTAACCGTTTTTTTTTTTTTTTTGCAATGCATGTTGCCTCTTCTGATGCATGTTTTCAGCACTTTTGCCATGCCACATGCAAAGCAACGACATAAATAACAACGGGCAAATGCCAATGCAGCCAGCAATCGAATTGCAAATTGTCAAATAACCAAATTCGCAATAAAAAGTTGATAAAAACAAATACGAAACTGAATTAATGTTATGGTAATGTATGAGCAATATATGGCCGCATAAAATGAATATTATATGCCAAATATTATGTTGAGCCAGTACAATTTAAATTGACTCTCGACTGTTTTTTGCATAAATTTAATGTAAAAATAAAAATGAAAAGATATACTAAAATGAAGTAAATAACATACATATAAAATGTGTAATCTATTTATTAAATATATTGCTTAATTTCCAAAAAATATTCAAATTTATTTTTTTGTTTACTAAAAGCAAAAATTATAAAGATATGCAAAAATCGTAAATTTTGTAAAAAAAAAAAAAAAAAAAATAAAAAAAAATAAAATGTTTGCCAGTTATCAATGGATTTTGAAAGATTTCCATTGTTGTTACCGCCTTAGGTATGCCAAAGTCACAATACCCATCGCAACAAGGCTCTAACTAGGCATAGAAGAATGGAATGAATTAATAGATGGATGGATGGATGCATGGCTGGCTGGCTGGCTGGCTGGCTGGCTGGCTGAGCGGATGGATGAATGGCCAGGACAAGGCAGTGTCGCCAGCATCGTCGCCTCTATTGTTAAACGCATGAAAAATAGCCAAAACTGTCGCTCATCAGAGGACGACGACGCCGCTTCCAAGTTACAAGGACCAGCGCCAGGTGCGTGCCTCTGAATCTGCTTTAATGTGTGTTTGTGTGTGTGTGTGTGTGTGCGTCAGGTGCATAACTCATGCGCTGAGTTACGCCTGCGATTTATGGCTGGTGGCTGCAAATGAACAAAGCGACCAACTCTTTTGACAAATTGCAAATTGCCGCCTGTTAATTGAATTATGGGCAGGGAAGCGAAGGCTCTTTGTACGGGACACATGGACGCAATACCGACTCAGAGTGATTAAGATGTTTGTGGCTAAAATGCAACGAATTTTAATTAGCCAACTCGCTAGACCGGACACTTGACGCTAATGGATTAATTAGCTGCAATTCGCAAATTGCGCAACAGCTGTGGGCAGCTACTTCCAGCTACTGCGTCCAACGGCAACAACAAATCCAATGACAACAACTCTCGAAATCAATTTGCTGCCCAGATGAGCGTCCCATAAGTACATGCTATGTTCCGCTGCGATTTTCGTTCAATTAGCATGCCACCTAGTCTCGCCGCATTGATAATGCCCCCAAGCTACGACAGCGTCAATTTGCATTTAATGTGCAACGTTTGTTCGCCATTTTGCCACTGCAAGATGCAAGCAAATACGCTGCTGGTGTCGATGACGATGACGATGGCGATGGTGATGGTGATGGCGATGATGACGACGATGACCACGTACATGGCGACATAATGGATGCCGCATTTGTCACCAACAAATTATAGTCGTTGGCAACGATTATCAATAGCATTGCAACCAGTTGTGAGTTGGAGTAGCGAGTAGCGGGTTGGTAATCAAATTAAATATTAATTGGCGAGCCAGTGTGTGAAAACAGAGCTGTCATGATTAGCGTCAAACAAACGAAGTAACGAGTAACAGCAATCAGTACCGAGTGGCAGTAACGATTACTGCGGGATTAGTAATTACCAGATATGATTAGCGAGTAACAGCAGCGAGTAGAAGCAGCGAATAGAAGCAGCGAATAGAAGCAGCGAATAGAAGAAGCGAATAGAAGAAGCGAGTGAAAGCAGCGAATAGAAGCAGCGAGTAGAATCAGCGAGTAGAAGAAGCGAATAGAAGCAGCGAATAGAAGCAGCGAGTGGAAGCAGCGAGTAGAATCAGCGAGTAGAAGATGCGAATAGAAGCAGCGAGTCGAAGAAGCAAATAGAAGCAGCGAGTAGAATCAGCGAGTCGAAGAAGCAAATAGAAGCAGCGAGTGGAAGCAGCGAGTGGAAGCAGCGAATAGAATCACCGAATAGAAGCAGCAAACAGAAGCAGCGAGTCGAAGTGGAAGAAAGAGTTTTAACGCGCAACATTTCTTTATAACTTTGTATTGCATTGAAGAAGACAGCATTATATATATATATTCCTGATCATCATCACTACACGATTCGACATAGCCCTGTCCGTCTGCACCTATCTATCAAGACAATGGAACTAGTTCGCTTAGAGTCAATTTTTTCTTAGAAACTTTTTAGCGTATCCAGATATCTATAGCAATAACATAATAATATTTATATCATGCTCAATATATATGAATAACATCAACATCGGAATAAATATAACATTCTGTTTTTTTTTATATTTGAACTATTTCAAGACCTCTCCCACAATATGACGAGCTCAACTTCGACGAGCATGTTCCTTGTTCGTTTGCTACAATTTATGGGTCACTTCCTGCAAATAGTTGCATTGATGTTGCATTCAAATCAAATTAATTGTAATGTGCAAGCGTAATTGAAATGAAACCGCAACCGCAAGTTGCAACAAAGGCGAACATTCCGATACACTCCCCCCTATGCATGCATCACTTAAGCAACTGCAGTACCTGCAACTCGGATCTTAATTTCCTATTGAACATCTGTGTCTTCAGGGCTGTCGCCAACACCGAACCCAACCAAGCAACCACTGCCCATCCCCCCAGCAAGGGTTACATAACTTCAACAGCAACATAATTTTGCTTATCCAAATGCAATGTTTTGCTTTGCCAACCTAAATGTCATGTGTGTGTGTGTGCGTGTGTGTGTGTGGGTTACAGTCGTATGCATTCCGCTTTGTCAGTGCGACCAATTACTGAAATTATTTGAATTTTGCTGCCGGCGTTGCTGCCAATGTTGCACTGATTTGCTATGCACTCCGATCAATCAACATTATATGCCCACCACCAACTCCAAGCTGCCCCCCCCCCTTCCACCGCGAAACTCAATCAGTGATTTCCTGTCATTTTCTCGAAGGTCGACTAAAGTTTTTATCCGCTATGTATGCAAAATATTTCAAGTGTGCCTTAAAAGAAAATATTCAACATTTCTCATACATTTTGAGCAGAAAAAACCCACTCACACACAACACACTCACAACACACTCACACATACTACAATTTTCCAAAAAACAAAAAAAAACTAAACGTTGCCAAAATTTGTGCGGTGTGCGAAGGGCAGATTGTGTGTAAACCTATTATAGAAATTACCAACGAATTGTACCGAGGACCGTGAAACTGGCCGAAAGCCCTATCCACAGGTCAATTCAATTACTAACATTTGCAATGCCCGCGCGAGGGTTGCCACACGAATTTACATATGCTTACACGATGTGTATATATTAGGTTTGGCATATAGATAAGTTGAGCTCATTTTCCTGCTCGATCAACAGTTATAAAACTAAATTTCTTAGTTTTTAATATTAGTTACATGTCTGTTTTTTTTTTTTTTGGTTATTTCTTAAACGTTTAAGTTAAATGTTATAGTGGCATTTTTTCATCGGGAAGGTTTTTAAAAAATTACAAAGAATTTGTTTTTTTTTTTATATTTAATGATTATTTCTTGAGCCATTAATACATTTTACATATATATTTTGAATTTGATTCCTGCTCAGACAAGTCGGAAACAAAATCAAAAATGCAACCAAAATTAAAAGAAAAAACAAATATTTTAAATGTAAATTAACCCGTTATAATAAGTCCACTTCGATCCAAAAGAAAAATACGATGCAGTGTATAAAAGAACACGAAGCCTTTATTTAAACAGTTATTTATTGGTATAGCTTGTTCAGTTTACATATTTATCCTTAAATATTTTCGAAACCCAAACTTTTCTATACTTGTTGCTCGCGTCTCGATGCCTGTGGGTGGACCATGAAATTTAGTGTATATATTTTGGCTGTAAATATTTAATGTATACGACTAGTCATTTTCAGAAAGAAAAAAGGAAAAAAATAGAATGCTTGAGCACTGTGCACACACACACACACACACACGTGTGCCACATATATATAAAGCTGCCCTTGTTTTAGGCCAGCAATGTTATTATTGTTATTAAATTTTACTGCCCATAACTGTTGCTGGCAAGACAAATTAGTGCGGAGCTCGGCTAGGTGATGGGATACGGATATGGTTTTGCGTGGAGGTTGGAGCTTGGAGGTTGGTTTGCGGATTGGAAGTGGACGAGCATGTCCTCCTTTTTTGCTGGACGACTAGCCCTATTCTGCCATTTTACGCACAGCGTTTTAATGTTGTGTTTGTGTGCTCATCAATATTTATTGAGGTTCGAGTACGTGAGCTGCACATAATAAGCGCCAGGGCTTTCAATATAAACACTATTGCCACATCCCCCACATCCCCCCCACATCCCGCATCGATGCAGCCTCGAACATTTTGTGCAAATATTTTTATTTCTATTTGTGTTATTGTTAGTACGGCAGCATCTGATATATTACAGGCTTTGGCCTCGGGTGTTGTGCAGTTTGTTATTTACTATTCAAAAACTTCAATTACCGCAAAGTAGCCGCCGGTTGTGTTAATCGCCAGCGGAACCAACTTGCCACACACACACACACACACACACACACATACACACACACACACACAACTACCATACAGTTGCTTATAATGCTGATTAACGTTTTATTTACACATAAATAAAGGTAAAGTGTGTTGGTTATTAAGTAATTTTCCATTTATCGTTCATTGTTTGCGAGTTTAGTTTTATATATATATATATATATATATATATATAGAGGGTTAGCAAATAAATACGGGTAATTTAATCCGATTTTTGTTCTAGACTTGTGTGCATTGTTGGCCTCGATTTGGCTGCTCTTTCCTACGTCGAGCTACGTGTAAAATATTCAAGCGGCTCAATTTTCATAAATAAATTAATGGTATATTATGAATTCGATTATTATATATTGTGGATGAACTGTAAAAGGAATATCTGAGGAGGGAAGTGGGAATAGATTGATTTGCATTTTGGCTGCTAAGTAATCAATAAGCCAAGCTGTAAAACCCGAAACGGAAGTGCAACTGAAATTCGATTCAGTTTTACACCACAATTTCATTTTTTTTTTTTCTAAAAATTTTCTAAAAAAGAAGTTTGAAATAACGTTATTTGGCAAGTCACATAATTGATAAATTATTTACAATTATATTTGTTAAGCAAAGTAAATTTGTTACTTATACAAAATACGAGTATAAAATTAAAAAAAATAATTCCTTTTTTTTTAATATTTTTTATTTAACGTAACACATTAGGTAAACTTATTTTCAATGTATACTATAAAAATATATATTTAAAATACTTCTCTATAGGATTAGGAAAAATCTTTTCTTAGCCAGTTTGTTTGTTTTAAAATTATGAATTACTAACTTGCAACAACAGATTTTTCATGATATTTGTTTTGTAATACAAATTGTTACATTTAGTATTATAGTGAATACCGATCCGTCTCCAAATTACATTAAATATAACAGTAATACTGTAAAGAGTATACAAAATGATAAATCCGCATCTTCTAAAACGCTGACAACATATTTAAATATAAAGAAGGCGATTTGCAATGAAATTTAAACGGCAGATGTTGTAATGTTCTAATGGTCTTTTGCCTTTACGGCTGTCAACACTTGCATCACACACACCCACACACACACACACACACACACACTCAGTTGAAGGCCTCAGCATGGTGACATGCGTGTCCTTGGCTGACTGGCTAGTTGGCTCGCTGACTGACTGAGGGCCGATGGCAGCTTGATTACAAAACTAAGCCGTTCACTGAGACAAACAGTCAGAAAGATACAGAGAGAAAGACAGAGAGAGAGAGAGAGAGAGAGGGGGAGAGAGAGCAGCGCGGTTTGCTTTATACAATCAGCTCGATGGCAGTGACAGACAGCTAAAGGACAGCCAAAGGACAGCTGAGGACAGACGCCAAGGATACGCCAAAGGAAGACGCAGGACATCGCCGCACACTGATTGTCAGGCGCTCGAACGAAATAACAAATTATGTGTTTGTGTGTGTGTTTTTTCTATTTTTTTTTTCTTCATTTTTTTTGCATAAATATATAAGCAGCAGTTACTGGCAGGCAGGATGGTTGTCGTCTCCAGCCAGCTCTCCAATGCCGCCTGTCCGCCTCAGTGCCTGCAAAATGAATTGAGGAAATGATGTGTACCAACAGTATATATCCGCTAAATAAACGGCTCCAAAGTCGTTGCCATTGTTGCAATTGGTTGTGAAAAAAAAAATCGTTTGGCTTTATTATAAACAAATAGCTGAGATGCGAGATGGGAGCTGCGGTAATGCAGCCACCCTCAGTACAACCATCCAACCACCTCGATCACTGTAACAAGGGAGCGCCCGCTATAATGCGGAAGCGGGAGACGCGTCTATGAGCGCCAGGCAGACGGATGCGCATGCCAGGCGTGCAGAGCGCAGGACGCAGTATGCAGGATGCAAGCCATGTGGCTGCTGGTGCAGCCAGGCAGCGAAATATTGTCGCTTGCAATAAATGCCAAGCATCCGCTGTGCCAGCGCGACAAGGACGCCAACCGACGACGACCGCCATTATGGCAGTGGCACCATTTTGTGTTTATTTTTATTTTTATTTTTTTCGCAGCTATCCCGGCCACACACCCACCCAGCCCCGTATCGCACCGCCCCGCTCGCCATCATTGCCGCGAACCAAATAACGCGAACGCGATAAATAATGCAACTTGGCAATTGGCGTTGCCATTGCGGCCGCCTCTGTTTTTTATGCCTCTCGGATGGTTGGCAACGCCGACGTGCTTTAAGCCATGCCACATAGCATCCGACTGCACTTTAACGGTGTATTCCCAACCGTTCCGCCCAAAGCGGATGCGGCAACTTGATAATCTGTTTCTGTGACGCTGATTTCACGTTAAGTTTCATCTTCCAGTCGCTTCTCTCAATACATTTTCCCCAATACAAATTGTTATTTGCGTATACCAAAGAAAGTGAATCATTCTGATTAAGATTGTAATAGGAAGTAATGAAAAAAAAAAAATGTGTACATGTTGCCTTTCTATGCAATTCTCAAGTCTCAATCATGTTTTTTGTTTGTTGTGATATGCCTTGCAATGTCCTCGTCTTTCTCTTTGTGTTTCTCTTAATCTCTCCTAATCTGACTCTGACTTTATCTTTTATTCTATCTCTTGGAAACTCTCTCTAATTCTCTGTCTCTCCTTCGCTCCAAATTTTTCTAAATATAGCTTAATCCATAACTTCCTTTTCCAATTGCTTTCTTTCTTACTCCCTCTCTTTTAATTTCCCTGTCTCTATCTTTCTCTCTCCCTCTCTCTCTCTTTATTACTCTTTCCATCCGTTCATATTTTCTTTTCCTTTTATTAATTGTTTTCTTTTAATCCCACTCTCTCTCTGTTTGTCTCTCTCTTCAATTTAATATTTCTAGATACAAATTATCATTCTCTCCACCTATCCCTCTATCTTTCTCAATCTTTATTTACATATATACATATCTCTTTATATACATATCTCTGCTTGCTCATGGTATACATTGGGGCTTATAGATTAAAACGTTTGGTTGCCTGTTAAACAGAAAGTTTCTCAAAGTGTTATTTGAAATTGTGTTTTCCTTTCTATGGTACAAGGTAAGAACATTTTTGGTTTTATAAAATTGATACAGTTTCGATAAAATAAACACAACTTTGAAACTTTTTGAGAATTTGTACAGCCAAGAATTCTTTATAAATAATACACTTTTCAACATTTCCGTACAGGGTATGCAAAGAGGAAGTGAAAGTTGAGCTTAAACTGTCCACAACCATCAATTTGATATGCATGAGCCTGGTCACTCTAACACCTCAACACTTCAACTGCAACCCCCCCCCCCCCCACATCACTCATCCCCTCTCCCCACCGTCATAACCATCAGCGTCATCAACAGCTTTATCAACACACCCAGAAGTGCTATTGTCGCCTATTTTGTTGCTAGCTTCTACAAACTGCTGTTTAATTAAAACATCAACTGAGGCATAAGGCAATGAATAATTCACATCATTATGACGTTGATGATGGCCACATGTGAATGCATGACAGCACGACCTGGCAAAGCACAGTAAGTGCCACAGAGTTAGAGAGAGGAAGAGTGTGAGAGTGTGTGAGAGAGAGAGAGAGAGAGGGAGAGGGGACGAGATCTCTTGCAGTCAGCACAGACTGCAAGCTTCCCCTATGACTTTTATGGTAATTTCAAGGTACTAAAAAAAATGATGCATAGTTTTTGGCGCGCATTTAAATTGACATCGCTTCCATATTGGGCGCAAGGCTGCAGAACCAAACCAAATTCAACTGTCTCATCAACACACATACACACACACACACAGTGTAGACACGCACCTTAAAGGCTTCAAAAGCAATTTGTATATATTTTTGGTAGCACTAGAAGCAAAAAAAAACGCATATTTGTATATTATTATTTTATTTGTTGGCATTGTTGTCACAGTGCCATTTATAGTTTTGCGCGTGCGAATTTAATCAAAAGTCAAAACACAGCACTCATACGGTCAGGATGTGCCCGGTGCGTGTGTGTGCGTGTGATTGCATGTGTGTTGACCCACATAAGAGCAAACAACAGCAATATCTGCGAGCGATGCGAGCGACGAGCGACAAAAAGACTCATCAAAAACTCATAAATTTGCAATTTTCGACACATGACAAAATAAATTGTAAACAATGCTTCCCCAAAGCACGAAGTCGAGACCAACGGCAATAACAACAACAAGCATGACAAGAATAACAACACACACACACACCGATAAAAAAAAACAACTGAAAAAAAATATATATAAAACAAAGGCTTTCCACACGGCGTATACAAATATTTTTGAAATGTTGCCATGCGTTGAAAAGCCGATGAAGCTGGTGTTGAAGCTCATTTTGAAGATAAAACTGATGCCAAAAACTGATGCTGCTGCAGAAACTGACACTGACACTGACACTGAAACTGAAACTGATGCCTGCAGTCAGAACATAGAGAATTTGTAATCAGCCGATATCAAGGAGTGCATCAGTTGAAGTATATTAAATGTATGATGTATGTATGTGAGTAGATGAAAAAAGGTACTGCGTTTAATTTTACTTTACTAAAAGATTTCATTAAATTCAATTCAAAATTGAGATATTAAATTCTACATTTCTGTACCTTTACCCTTTGGTAACTAACTTTAAGTTATTTGATCACTTTATTAATTGCAAACTCAAAAATTAGTTCGTAAAGTAAATCATGTGAGGATTAAGCGCACCATAAGCCAGTATAAGAGTTCTTGGAAACAATTCTGCAATCATAAACAAATTTATTTCGAAAGACCTAAACGCAAGTCTAGTAGATAATTATTGCGTATACTTAATTGTAGTAACTTAATTTGAGATGGTTTAGTTTTTTTTTACTTAATTTAAACATTTTGAAAGGTGCTGGAATAGAGATATATATTGCCTATATTACAAGCCATACTATCTCTTTTTTTCTCTCTCTCTCTCTCTCTTACTCTCTATCTCTCTCTCTTACTCTCTCTCTCTTTCTTTCTTTATATCACTCAAAAGGTGTGCTTTCATTTCATAATCAGCTTTACAAGTGTTTTTTTTTTTATATTTTGCATTGGCCGCCTGAGTCACGCCTGTATAAATAAAGCGGGTATATCGGAGTGCATATATATATATTGTATAGACATCTCTTATATTGAGTAGAGACTCATATTTCAACAGATTCTCTTTCAAGCATTCAACATTCAGCGGAGTTCAACGACACGACAATTCGTCTTTGCTCTGATAAATCAAAGTTTGGTTTGCACGAATCAAAGACGAGGACCCAGGCACCCACACCCACACTCAAATTCATTCAATGAGGATACACACACTATGCGATACTCTATAGCACATAAGAACTTGTATATTCTTTTCAACCTATATATACATCCCTCATATATATTCATACATAGAAATGTTTGTACGCAGTTATTTCGCTTTTATTATAAGATACATCTATTAAGTAACAATAAATTCCATTTGTAAGGCACTTTAAATTTACATTGCTATAGATACTCATACTCACGTATATATTTACATATACTGTTGCATATGTTACTAGGCATGCTTTATTACCCGATATCAATTTGCTCCTCACACCGTTCCATTGGCGTAATTGGAATGCATTGAAATGTGAATTGAACAGCAAGTCAAGTTTTGTGCTTTTCGCTGGCTATTCGAGAACGAGAATGAGAATGGGAATGAGAAATATACATTTGCAACGGCGCGCCGTTGCTGCCGACATCAGCGCCGACGTCGACGCTAAGCTTATGAGCATTTTGCAACCGCAAGAACAATGACAAATGGGAAAAGGCAATAGGAAAAAAGTTCGACTAATTAGCGCAAGTGACTTTTGGAACGGTTGCCGTTGCCGTTGCTGTTGCCGTTGCCTATGCCGACGTTGACGGCGATGTCGACGTCGACGTCGCTACCTTTAATTGAATGGCGTCGTCATCAGCGTCGTCGTCGTCGTTGAAATCGCTAAAAGTTGTACTTGTAAAAATATAAAAGAGGCAATTAACACATATATCATAGAGCGTCGCAACCGGTTCAATTTCTAGAACAGCCCCCAAAAAGTGCACAGTGACAAACAAACAGACAACTAACTTACACATTATACATAACTTTATCTCACTAAATGTGTGTGTCTGTTTGTATTGTATACTCATGTACATAGGCATGTATGTGTGCCTGTGCTAATCTTTAAATTGAAAGAAATCTCAGCAGGCAGCTTCTAAAGCTGAGGAGCTGTATGGCATTTATTGTGCGACCGGCGCTTTCAGTTCGAAGGCAACGTGCGGCGCGGAGAGATCTGAGTTATAAATAAATATCAATATATATAAATATAAAATTAAAAAGCTTGTTGAATAATATTTGCCGCTCTCTCTTTAAATATGTAAGCATTTTTTTTTTGCATAGTAATCGAACGGACGTCGATACACTAGCAACAAAGTGCAGCCACCAAAGCCACTGCAAGTACTCGTACAAATAATATAAATAAATGCAAATGCTAATGCTTTAAGTGTGATAAGGCAAAGCTCACCCAAACACAAACACACCCCAGAGCAACAAACAATGGCAGTAACAAACCTACACAAACACAAGGGCAACGCGAAATATTAGGGCGATATCACCGTTACTTATCTTCTTTCATATCGCTCTCAATCTCTCTTTCTGTCTCATATGCGGGCACGTCACTCTCTCGCGCGTAACTGTTCCGTTGCGGGCAGAAAAAAAACATACGCACAGTTAAAGCCCAGCTGCTGACGTCGTGCAAGCGTCCCAAAAACGCAAGAAGAAGAAAAATAAGAAGAAGAGAGGAAGCAGTGCAACAACAATAAGCAAAAATTGCACTCAATCGATTATGCAAAGCAAACAAAAATCGTCACTTTATTATTTATGCCACAAGTACTCCAAAAACAATAAAAAGCCAAATAAATACATGAATTTAACGGTCCAAGATTAGTGCTGAACTAAAACGACAACAATCTGAACACAAACCCATACACATACAAATACATACACAATGAGAGATAGGCTGCCAGAGCTTTTGCAGGTAAGTTGAAATGATTTTTATATTTATTATTTTTTATTTTAGGTTAAAGGCTTTAGCGCAACAAAAATGCCTGAGTATTGGGTGGTGGCAGGTGGTAATTGATTCTGTTGCCAATTGTGTGCGATTACAGTGTGACAAAATGCAAAATGCAAACTGTATGAAATTACTCAATGACTGAATAATAAGAACTCTTTGCGGTGACCTTAAGTTAATACACTCAACGTATATTCTACACTCACACAAATACTTTAAGCATGTACTAGACAAGTCCCTTACTTTAAGACAGATGAACTGCTTAAACGAATCAAAATTCGAAAACTGGCACCTAATCATTGTTAATTTCTGCTTCCATTCAAAATCTAAGTATTTCACTAAATAAACAAATATTCAGCATACGTAATAAATTACTATTATTATCAATGTGTTATTACTTCCGTTCTGTCAGTCGAAAAGTTTACTTCACTATTACTATTTTTTCAATTGAGAGCAGAATGTCGAATGCCGACCACAATTTTGGCAAATATTCGTTGATTATCAGCTAAAGTGATTTCCGCTCAACTCAATTCCATCGAAGACACACTGTGCGTCTTTTGCATTGTTCAAATTTCTTGCATGACTTTTTCAACACTATGCGAAATTCCACGACCCGCATTAACACATTTTAGCTCGCCATTTTCAGAAGAGTGGGGAGTTGAAGGAGTGTGGGCTGTGCCAGCTGAGTGCTAAGTAATGTATGGTGTGGGGAGTTGGCGTTTATCAGTACCAGTGAGAACATAGATTGCGCGAAGATAAGAGCGATAAAACTGAGGGGCTATCCCAAAACTTACAATGCCAACAGCAGTTAGTTGTATTTCTATTCTGTTGGCCACCTTTTATTCATTCTTTGTTACACATCCAGATTGCGGCTACATAGCAGGTGGGTGTAAGAGTGACAGAGATAGCGTGCGATCGGTGCAGTGGGTGGTGCGCATGAGTAAGCGGAGAGCATAAAGCTAAGATTAAAGATCACTAACCGAAAATAAATTGAAGTCGCTTGTTATTTTTAGTTTAAGTTGCGTCGTCTTCGCTGTATTTCCCACTATTATTAACCAATAAAGAATTTTTTATCTGTTTTGCAGCGCTCACTGAGCGCCAATTCAACGTCATCCTCGTCAAATGGTTCGTTGCTGCTCAGTGTTTACAACGCAACAACCGAAACACTCAGCAACAACAACAGTAACAGCAGCAGTGACAACCACAACAAGGATCAACGCAGCAAAATGACGCAACAGGGCACCAATGTGGATGCCATTCTGAATCCGGTAAGCGTGTGTATAGATAAATATCATATATCGGTTATGCGAACCATCAGTCAAAAGTTGTGGGATCGAGATATCACACAAACTTATCACCACCTCCGATACGACCTGAGTTGTGAAACAGAAAACACATAAACTCAATTTTTCAATAAGTGCACTAAAATTTAGATTTTGATAAACTTTCTTGCGTTTTGAGCCCGAAATAACTCAATTTAAAACTGTTTTGGGATTTTAAGTTAAGGTACGATGGTTGCTTCTTTTAATGTTCCCAAGCAACAACAAATTTTACATTTTAAAAATAATGATTTCAAAATATATAAAATGACTAATATATTAAATGTAAGCCCTAAATCTATGTGAGTGTGTGCGCTAGTCAAACTGTTTATCAACATTTAAGCCGGTCACATGAATCAGCGGAGTTGACGTGAACGTCAGCAGCGACGGCAGCCGTGAAATATTTTATGGAAGCGGCAAACCCTTGATAATCTGTGACTTACAGCAGGGTCTAATGAAGTAAATACATACAGATAAATATTATACATATGCTCTATCTTTTACACACGCCCACCTTCTTTCCTAATTAGAAAATTTTTTATAACCGATGTGCAACATCTGGAAGATAACTTGAACGATCTGTGAATACACTTAATTAATCCGATCTTTTTAATTTCTTCTTCCCGATATCATATTTTATTGTTACACTTTTTAATCCGTTTCTAAAATCTTAATTGCAGTATTCGGAAATTCGTTATCAATTGTCGCAAATCGCTGCCAATCTGGAGGCCATGGATCGCATGTCGCAGACAATCCATCTGCGCACCTTTAGCGGTAGGTACAGTAATACACATACATAACAGGCGAATTTTTACTATTTAAATATGATTATAAATACCAAATCTTGTGCAGAGAACGAAATGGATGAGCTCCACAACAAAAATCTGCGTCTAGGCAATCAGCTGATGAACCGATTTAGGGACTTCAAAGCGAATCTGCCGCCAGAGACGGACTACAGCTTGGAGGCGCGTATGAAGCGCACCTTATTCTATGGTCTGTACCAAACATTCATCAATCTGTGGCAGAAGAACGAGCTCTTCCTTCAGAACTATGAGACAAAGGTGAAAAAGAACCTCCGCATTCATTCCAAGATCAGTAAGTTGTATATACCGAAACTGAATCTAAACCAAAATACGTATTTTCCAATTTATCTCTAAAATTAATATAGTCAACTCGGAGGCGACTGAACAGGAGATTGAATTGCTGATTGAAAACAAAACGACAAAACTGTTTGTGGACAATGTGAGTAAATGAAAACTACACTAAAATCAGATATAATTTTATTAATGGTTGATTTCCACAGATACTGCAAGAGACGGAAAAGGAGAGGCAAACACTGCGAGATCTAATGGATCGCTTCAACGAGTTGCGTAAGTTGGAGAAATCAATTGAAGATGTCCATGCGCTATTCATGCGCATTCAGACGCTCGTCATGGAGCAGAGCGAGACGATACAGCGGGTGGAGTTCCATGCAAATCAGGCAACGCTTTATACAGAAAAGGGTGGCACTGAGCTAGATAAGGCCCAGGAACTTCAAAAGCGAGCTCGAAAGGTGAGCAGCATATTATTTTTAAAGTTCCATTGAATTCGAAAATCTTTCTTATCCATGTTCTTTTATATTGCAGAAAAAGATAATGCTCATTGCGATACTCGTCGCCTTAGTTTTAGTACTGTTATTCATTGGTATTTATTTGTGATGCACATAAGCACAAAATATTTATGTTTTTTTTCTTATCATTTAAGTCGAATAAAATTTGTTTTGCTAAACGATTTCTTATTTTTACTTTTAAATGCCAAACTCACCACACACTGCGGCGCCAGTACAGGGCTGTATTTTGTTTGGCGAATTGTGCCATTTCGAGCAGTTTTGTGGATAAAGTGATGTGGCTTGTTCTTTAAATCAGCTGATTCTTATTTACCAACTAAAAAACTTATGTTTTTTTGGAATACCAAATATTTTTCAAATAAAGTATATCAAAAGCATTGTCAGTTTCATACGAAGAAACATTAATTTGCTGGAAAACGATTACCATGCAATTGCTCAAATAGTGCTGTTAAAAGTTACCGCTTGCTGTTATTAACATGCATTTAGTCAATTCTATTACCATTGCATATGATGTCAGCATAGCGTGAAAATATATATAGAATTTAATTTCAGTTGGTTTCCAATCAAATTTGGACAGTTAAAATTAGTTCAGCGCAATGCAGAGCAACGTATGCGCGAAGTGAGCAATGTAGGCGCAAAATCACACACAACAGAATACTACACTGTTATTGTGTGTACAGAATTTTTTTTAGCATAAACCCGACTTAACATAACAGAATAAAAATGCAAAACAATGGAAATAAATAAGAAGCAAACCGACAACAAAACATACGCAATTTAAATTATTTCCACAATTTGGGTAAGTGTAAACCACCTGTGGTCAAGATAGAACAAGAACAATGGAACAATAACCAATCAAGCGACAACGGACAAATGGAAACAACTTTCGTTCCCATTCGCGAGCGCCATTTTTTTGCTTGGCGTCGTGCAAAATTTTGTCATTTAGCCGAATGAGTCTGTGAATCTAAATTTTGCATCATTACAGCTGTGCCTGGGGGCAGGTAGCTAGAGTCACTGCCGGAGGCACAAAATGGAAGACAACTGCAGCATGTGTAAGGAAGTCAAGATTTCTGTAGGCGGTGCTGTTGTTGCCAATGCAGTCACTGCACCACAAGCAGCATCAGCACCTCCCAATGGCAAAGTCGACCAGTTTAAGTTGGCAGCCTGCGGCGTAACTAAGCCGCCAGAGGAGCTCCTCGGCTCGGTGACATCACAGAATTGCCCGGGGACGCGGGCAAGCGCTCGTGTCATACAAAAAATGAAATTAGATCAGACGCGTCCGATGACGCCACCGCCGACAGAACGTGAGTTGAGCAAGAAAGATGAGAAGGCTGCCCAGAAGACGCCGTCACAAATGCGTGCCGCAAACAAATCGACCTGGTCTAATGTGGAGCGCAATTGCTTCTTTGATGCACTCAATGAGTTTGGCAAGGATTTCGAAGCAATGGCCAATTCCATCAATTCCAAATTGAAGCGTCGCAACATGAACAGCGACTACAGCGTTAAGTCCAAGGACCAAGTGCGTCAACATTATTATCAAACATATCACAAAATTGCCAAATACGTTCGCTACTCGGATGGTAAGTAAAACCAAAGCAATAAAACAAGGCGAGTCACTTTGTATTTGTACTCATCACACACGTTCACACATAGAGCTGAGGAAACCCGCCCAGGAGCTGTACACACTAATTAACTATGGTGAATTGCGGCGCAAGCTGCAGTTTATAACAGATAAGCATTTCATGAAGCTAAAGCATCTCATCTACCAGGGCCACATCACAGTGCGCTGCAAGGGCAAAAATATACGGATCAAGACGCCTTCCTGCAAGGCACTGCGTCGTCTTAATCATTTGGTTGGTAAGTTATTTAAAAATTGTTTTTCCTTTCTATATGTACCCGTCAAAAATTCGACAAAGCCTCAAAAATTCCTTTTTGATTTGAAATTGTCCACGTTTATTTATTTAGTCACTATAAAATAATGTTAAATATTTTCTGATTAACAAAAATTAAAATCTATAAGCCCTAAAGAGGTGTAAATTATTTTAATATATATATTTTCATATTGGAAGTATTAATTTTCATTAATTTCATTTTGATCATAATTAGGAAGTTACAGTTTTCAAACACAGATCTTCTACACCGTGAATAAGCTATTGCAATAAAAAACCTGTTAGATAATCCTTTGTCAAATCTGGCACATATCATATATAGAATATATTTATAGCTTAAACGGTCCATTATTGTATTTGCACTCTGCAAAGGTGTTAAATCTGCGACAATCTAAGTCCAAAAATAACTGTTTATTTTTTATTATGCAGAGGAGGACATTCGTCTACCCACGAAAATTGAGGTGCTTGTGAGTCCCGCTAATATGGAGGCATTTGGACGAGTGCAGTCATTGGCGCAGAATCCACGTATACGCATCACAGTGCCGCTACACAAGAAGCTGAGTAGCTTCATACAAACTTTTCAGTACAAATGGCGCAGCAGCGATGCACGTTTGGCGGAAAAACAACCGCAGCTACTGCCCAGTGGCACACCGGACTCGTCGTCCGTCGATTCAGTGCCGGTCGCCGAACCAGCTCTGTGCTTCCTTCCCAAACCAGGTGTCGTAATCCATCGACCGCTGCTCAGTATAACGGCGCATTTGAGCAACGTCAACATATGCCTAACGGCATACGAGGAACGACTCGGCTTCAAGGTGCGTAGCGAGACGCTCGAAAGTACGGCTGCTGCCGCCGCTGCCAGCGCAAAGCGGGCGCGCACCGAAAGCGGCTCCGAGAAACGTTCGCCCGACTCCAAAAAACAAAAGCCACTTATCAGTGTGGTGCAGGACAAGGCCCTCAACGAATTGATGATCGAGGGCAACAGCAGCAGCACCACAAGCAATCATGTCAAACTCGAATGCACTAGCGGCGACGAGCTAATGAACGAGGAGCTCAACCAGCTGCTCAATCTAACGATCAATGGCGTCGTCGAATCAACTCTGATTGTGTCCAATTCAACACCTCCTCATGTGGCACTACAAGCAAAGGCCGTCGCATCACTTTCAGCAGCAGTTGCAGCTGCAGCCGCATTATCACCAGCACCATCACCACAGCCAGCACCAACAACGGCGCCGGCGCCGACGTCAACACGTGCCAAACGTAACGATACTCTTGGCGGTGGCGGTGCCAAAAATGCCAAAGGGAATGCCGCTGCCGCGGCCGCCGCCGCTCGCAATTTTCGACCACTGCTCAGCGATGATGTGATCAAGCGCATGCGCAAGGGTTGGACAATATCGAGTGCAGCAGATATAACGATCGGCGATTTGTATGTGGTGCTGGGACAGGATGCCAAGCTGGAGCTCGATTATTATTGGTGCGATGTGGAGCTAAGTGCGCCGAACAGTTCATCAATTCCCATCACCAATAACAGTAGCATCCCAACGACAAGCATTACAACAAACATCAACACTTCAACCACAACCAACAGTGGCAGCAGCATCACAAGCACCGCCAGCAGCAGCACCACCACCACCACAACAAACTCAGCAACAGCACTGCCCTACAACGTCAACGACTGTGATAGCGTGGAACGCGTCAAGGCCATTGCAACAGCGACGGTAAGCAATAAGCTCAAGCATCTGTTGCTCATCTCGAATCTCAGTGAGCGTGTGAGGAAGCGTCAATGCAGTTGTGGCCACACTTGTGATCGCAAACGTGATCTAATCACCAAGGCCCAGTCGGCAGCAGCAGCAGCAGCTGGCAGTGGCTCAGCAGCAGCAACAGCAGCAGCAGCTGCAGCAGTCACCACAACAGCACCGGTTGGCAGTGAGATCATATTTCGTACACCGATGCTTCCAGTGCGTCGTCCCATGGCCAATATTATTGATCCAGGTCGGCAATTGTCGAAGGTGAGTAGCTGATTTACATATCCCATCATTTAAATAGATTGTCAAGTGTTGTGTTTTTATACTTTTGCAGCTGACGCGGCAAAAGATGTCGCGTCATGTGCTGGTGCAACGGCTTCTTCAGCCCGACTCTGGAGCTCAGCGTTATGATCTGCTGCATATGCAAAACGGTGTCTTCGAGCCCATCGAACGCGTCAATAGCAATATCAGCACTTCGATCCTTACAGCTGCATCTTCCAAAAATACCTCTAGAATCATAACCACCGCCAGCAACATCCCGATCCAAAGCGAACAATGCTACAGCAGCAGCAACAGTGACATTGAAAGCCAATGTGCCAATATGCCTTGCTTAGATATGCCAAGTTTGGATATTTCCGCTCCGGAGGCGCCAACTTTAGCGGGACCAGTTGTGGAGCACTCACCACTGCCAGCCACATGCCAAGCATTGCCAGATGGTGTCCAAGATGAGAGCACCTGTAAGCTGAGCAAATCTTTTAGATATTCACGAAATATGCATGACAGAGTAGCTTAAGTCGCAAAGTGAAGTTTTCAAAAAAATATTGATTAATGTGGAAGATTTGACACATATTCTAACATAATAATACTTGAATCGACTTAAGCTTCTCTATTTATATAGAATTTATAAAAACTTGTGATAAAAAGTGGGTAAAACGTTTATAATGAAGATTAGAAAAAGTAAGCAAAAGTAAAGTAAAAAAAGGATTCTGGTTACAGGAAGCATATCCGACTTACAATATATATATTGAACAGCATCAACAACCAATTCGATTTAGTCATGTCCGTCTGTAACAGATCTAGACTTTAAATTTGATATATAAGCTCTCATACTTAATGAGAATTACACTTCCTTCCTATTTTTAAAATTCAGCAAATGTTATTAATTTTGTATTTTACTTATTTACATATCTATTTGCAACTAATGTTCATTTCGACCTATTATTGGCACAGTGCATGGTTTGTTCAATGGCAGCGTCAGTCCGAATCATTTGTTGCGCGACTCCACATCAAATGCACGCTGGCTGGATGACAATATCAATGACTTTTCGCTGACCAGCCTGCTGGGTCATCTCGATGACATCGATGCCACACGCGACATAGTGGTGAGTACTAATGGACAAAAGTAACAGGAAAAGCCGCAGCATCTGTCAGTTGATCAAATAAAAATACAATTATTGGGTTTTTTATGCAGGACCCATCATCGAG
The DNA here is from genome assembly GCA_035042345.1 of Drosophila fungiperda. Lineage (NCBI taxonomy): Eukaryota > Metazoa > Arthropoda > Insecta > Diptera > Drosophilidae > Drosophila > Drosophila fungiperda. The sequence goes on along the minus strand of JAWNLM010000154.1, from coordinate 2,924,729 downwards.
CCTGTCGGTGATTAGCGAGACCAGCGTCGATTATCGTCACAAATTTCAGGAAATTTCTGCGCTGCTGCAGCAACAGGAAAAGGAATAGCAACGACTGCACTCAATCTCTTCATGCCGCATTTCCTTACATTAAGTTCTCGATTCGTTCATTATTTCGCTTTGAAAAGCAACCGTATTATTATTTTTCGCATTATTGTGGTCGCATGGTCACAAAAAAATATCTATATATATATTTAAATATTCATTTCTAGGAGAAAAAATGAAGTAACTCCACTAACCCATTTGAAGCATTAATATTCTTAGTTATTAGTTGAAAAACATGAAACTTATAAAGTTGGCATACATTAATATTCAGCCAATGAATTATCACAGCACGTTATTTTATTATTACTTCATAGATGTAAGAAGCCCTGAATTGGCACCACACGCATACGCTCGACATTTATATCTCATATATTAATTTGATTGCTAAGTATTTAAAAAAAAAAAAAGCATTCACATTTTTTATTTTATGTGTTCTCCTTGCCACAAGCACTGAATACTAAAATGCATTGGCCCAGTTTTTCTTCATTTGTTTTTTTTTAAATTTTTTATAATGTTATATTTTATTTGTAATGAAATATATATACAGGCTCCGAAATAAAGAACAGCTTATCCTGTATATAAGCATTTGGAAAAAATTGATATGTGTTTTAGACTACGGTTATGGGTAATGGCCGGCATTAAAAATTAAATTTAGCGGTTAAATTATTTTCAGAGTCGACGATATTTCAAAAATTTAATGCAAGACCTTAAATGCATTTACAAATCACAAATTATATATTTTATTGATGGTTGATCATTACACAATGAGCAACAAGGGCACAAAACACAAAAATTCTCTTGAAATTGTGGTCATCATGTAATCTTATACAAACACACATCCAACGCACCTGTATTTACATTATCATTTGCAAAACATGTCTGTTTATGTCTACTTGCATATATACTTTCAGATATCGCTTACATTTCGCTATTGCTCGGATTAGAACACCTCAACGAACCCATCTGGCAGCATCTGGGCGAATAATTTTGAATGGCACGAGACGATTGCGTGAATGAAACAGAAAATAATGATTTTGCAAAATTGCAATTTCAAATGGAGCCAACAGATAGCTAAACATGATCTGAACCAAACATACATACATACTTTTATTATGTATATATATTGATGTGCATATGTATATATTATTTACTCATTATATTTTATAAAGTAATGAAGATCGGATGAAGATGTCGACAAAAAATCTGAAAAATCTGCCTCTGAGCAATCTATTATCACACCTGTTGACTTCTCTTATCTTAATTTAAATTTTTTCCAAAAAAAAATTAGTGTAATTCTCAGATTAAAAACGCAACTCGTCGCTCGGAAGTAAATAAATAAGATATGTGATATGTGTGTGTGTAAGCAGACCTTATTGAAATTAACGCTCATATTGCGGTGCCTATCGGCATATGTACAACAAGAAATCAAGCAGGAATGTTGTAGTCGAGTTAGCTGAACTACTTTATACTCTGAACATAATCTAGTTTTGTTGACAAATGAAGAAATTTGTTTGGAATTGCTATCATTTCTAATGGCAGGTGCTGGTAACAAAGAGAAAAGGGCAGCGCATATTTTGTATGTATGTATATTGTATACATATGTATGTACACCGTAGATAACGGTGCATTTCTGATACGCAAAAAACTGGCACCAGTTATCAGGCTCCTAAAATCTAAAAATTATGGTTTTTCTTATCTGTTTTTAGTACAATGGAATTTGTTATGAATGAAATGCGCGATAAGTTTAACCTGATTCCGAAGGTTTCATAGTATATTTGTTCTACTTACAAAAGCCTATATCTACCGAAATTTAAAAGGTTAACTTAGAGGACAGATTTCTGGAAACCTGCTTCAAAGATTGGTAATTCGTAGAACTGTGCCACCTGTTATAAGATGGTATCACTTAGTGGAGTATTTCGCAGTCGGTTACCCCTGCGACGACTGCAACGTTATAAGATGGTATCACTTAGTGGAGTATTTCGCAGTCGGTTACGCCTGCGACGACTGCAACGTTCTCTCTTATGTATCGAGAGCAGTGTCGTCAACGTTTTCGCTTCCCGCTCAATGTGTTAATTGTTATACTCTAACACCGAAGGTTTTACAGTATATTGGATTTGTGCAATGTCAATGTAATGATGACGGTACATATACTGGTCTGTGCCCGCTTCAAAGTGTAAAAGTATCGATGAATTCGATAAGTGCAAATCCATAGAGCCACACATCTCCCATAATTGTAAGACGACAGTCACCAAATTTGGTTGGTAGGTTGTTTATCCGGCGACCCACGCCGATAAAAATTTAAAATTGCCATAATCATATATTGATAATCAAGTTGGGTGGCCACGCCCACCCCGCCCCCTAATACAATTTGAAAGCTAGAGTCACCAAATTTATAAGAATATTGCTTGTAACAGCCTTCAAAAAGTTGTTCCCACCCAATTTGAAATGGAAACTTTGACGATATTGTAATCTACATCCCCAGTTCTTTGCTCCCTGTTATCAGCACCTTTTACTTGCGGGGGAGCAAAGTATATCGCAGTCGATTACGCCCGATCGCAAAGTTATCTTTGGCTTTGGTTTTGGTTTTTGTTTACGTATTTGTTTAGTAGTTTTTAGTATTATGACAAGAAATTCGAGTTCTTCAAATTAGTTGACTGACGCACGTGTTAGCGACAGCCTCGAGCAACAGCCCAAAATATGGCCAACAGCGGACGCGTTAGTATCTTCTGACCCAATCCTGCAGGCGAGCACTAATCTAATCAATGCACTTGAGGGTTTTTTTTTTATTTTTCTTTTAGCCACAACATATTTTGCAGTTAAGCTGCGAACAGCAACGTCGCTTTCTGGACTCGTTTGATCATGTTTATAGCGACATCGATGGCGTTGTGTACAACTTTGAGATCAATGTGCCCAATGGCAGCCAGGCATATGAGGCACTGGAACGTGCCGGCAAACATGTCACATTTGTCTCCAACAACAGCGTTCGCACCGTAAATGGGACAGTGAAGCGTCTTGGCCTGGCCAATTTGCAAGTGCAGCCACAGCAGATCTGGCATCCGGCCCAGACGCTCGTCCACTATCTGCAGAGCATCAAGTTCGACGGCCTCATCTACATAATCGCATCGCCGCAGTTCAAGTCGGTGCTGCGGGACGCTGGTTACCAGTTACTCGATGGGGTAAGTTAATAACTGAACTAATAAACAATTGAATAAATACTGAAATTCAACTTTAATGACGGTGTTTAGCCCAATCACTTCATTAAGGACACCTATGAGGATCTTGTACATCACATGTACGACAAGCAGCCCGTGAAGGCGGTCGTCATTGATGTGGACTTTAATTTGACCTCCGTAAAACTGTTGAGAGCCCAGGCTTATTTACGTCAATCCGATTGCTTGCTGCTGACCGGTGCCACCGACCGTCTGTTGCCCGTGCGCAAGGGTATCAATCTCATTGGGCCCGGTTACTTCTCCTCCATTCTGGCCGAGGCGAGCGGCAGAGAGGCAACAGTTATTGGCAAGCCGGGACGTATATTGGGCGATATGCTCTGTCAGAAGCACAATGTCAGCGATCCGTCGCGGGTCCTGATGATTGGCGATATGCTCGCCCAGGATGTGCACTTTGGTCGTCTATGCGGATTCCAGACGTTACTCGTCCTATCCGGCGGCTGCACGCTCGACAGCCTCCAAGCGGAGACCTGTCCCCAACATCTGCCCGACTACTATGCCGACAGCGTGGCCGACATAACTCAACTCTTCGCACCCAAAGCGCATGTCTAACGACGACTAAAATATGTACATATAATACTTAAATTTATATAATATATACAGTATATCAAAAAAGTGTTCTCATTTCATTTGCGAAAAAATATTTTATTATTGACTTTCATTTTTTGTCTTATTTTTCTGCGATTAGGAAGACTAATTAAAACTATTTAACAAAACAACAAGATTTATGAAGACAACAATGATTCACAAAAAATATGATGCAGCTGCTCATCCGTACCACAAATTTTATGTTTTTGAGCAAACAAAACCCTCTTTCATAATTCTTGAAATCAGCGTCTTTCTTGATTGTTTACTGTAAATACATAAAAACATACAACTCAATTATATTTATTTGTCTATAATTGTATATCCGCATAATAATCATCCTTATATATGGTTAACCAATAATCAAAATGTATCGAAAATCTCTTTTTATTGATTTTATTACTATCTTATTACAATCTTCCTACTAAGATAATAATACAAACAAAAGAAATTATCATAAAAAATGCAATTAAAGTTAAATTCAAAATAAAATAATCATGCAGCAATAATAATAATAATAAATAAACTTTGTGTCCCTTTACTTGATTTCCCATCATCTCCAACGTAATAATATAATACAATATTAAAAATATAAAAAAAATTTAATGTATATTTTATTGTATTAGATATATATACATATATATATTATAAATTGCATTTGCGCTGAAAACATCTTTAAAAAAATTAATTTAAAAAACAATAACGCAGTGAATTTATGATATTTATATATATTTATAATTAAATAAAATAAACACTTTTTATTTTTTACATCCAATGTTATTTGCTTTAAGCTGAAAACTAACAAATTTGAGACGCTAAACAAATTATTTATTTATTTGCATTTTAATAAATCAACGATTAATAATCAAGTAAATTTCGCATTTACTTCTCGCACAGATCGCCTAGGCAATCGCCAATGTAGTCGGGGAAATGGGCGTGATCTGGTGGCAGGCTGGCGACATCTGTCTTGCTGGTGCCGCCGGTCAGGACGAGCAGTGTCTGGTAGCCGCTGGCGCGTGCAAAACCAATATCGCTGGCCAGGCTGTCGCCGATGAAAAGGACTCGATTGGCTGGCACGTGGGCGTGGCGCTGTTGCAGCAGCGGACGCAGTGCCTCACCCGGCTTGCCCAGTATCGTGGGCTGACGACCAGTGGATTGGGCGACAACGTCAATGAAGGCGCCAGGTCCTATGCCGAAATACAAAATACATATACAACCAGATCTGAACAGCGGCAGTGAAAAGCAGTGAAAATTTCCTACCAATAATGTTGCCAGTGCCAAAGGGTATCAGCGCATCTGCAGCGCCGGCCAGGAACAAACAGTTGGGATTCTGCAGCTGGACATGGGCGCGCATTAGCTTCGCTGCCGTCAGATTGAAGTCCACATCAATGATAACGGCCTGCACGGTCTCCTGCACGGTCTCTCCAAAGATGGCCTCGCGCAGCTTACCCAGAGTATCAATGGTCGATGCATCCCACTACGATTAGGAATTGAGCACCTCAATCTTGAGCACAAGCAAAATGCATTAGTTGTAACTCACCTCCTCTGTGAGCTGAAAGCCAGCATCGCGCAGCACCTGCTTAAAAGGAGGCATTGCCAGGCAATAGATCAGCCCCTGAAAGCCACTGGACTTGAGGTGATCACAAATGGTCTGCGCCGGATGCACAATCTGTTCCTGCTCAGACAAGCATTGTATAAATTTTGTTTATGATGTTGTTTAGCTACTCGATCTTACCTTATCAATTTGCAGTTGCGACTGCTTGGCGAACTTGTCTAGATGATCCACCACGGAGCTGATGCTGTTGTTGGTCACAAAGGTCAGCTGCTTGCCCCGACGCTGCAGTTCCTCAATGGCCTTGGCTGAGCCGGGAATAAAATCACGCATCGTATACCACACAACACCTGCCGCAGATTATAATAACTTGAGTATATCAACTATATATATACACATATATATATATATATATATACATATGGAATCGGGCGTATATATATAATATTGACTATATAAAACAAACCATCGCAATCACAGAAAACCACATCAAATGAATCAAAAAACTTTTCCCGTTCCGTTGTGCTCAGTTGCTTAATGTCTTTGCACTGTCAATAAACCAATTAAAAATTTATAGCAGAGGATTAGGATTATATAGGTATATATAATTAAAATGCAATTAGTACGCACGCCATGGCAATTAGGCTTTTCAGCTTGCCACATCTTATCTACTTACAGAACTGGAGCACATTTTGAGCACTTTGTAATTTGGGATTGATGCAAATTTGGTTCAAAGTTGGAAAAGCTGCTTTTTGTTTTGCGTTTTGGATGTTTTTTTAGATTTTTTATTTTTTTTTTGTTATGCTAAATGCGTTGTTTGCAGCTATGTAAATTGCTTTGAAACGTCACCCAAACATATTCCAAACTGAGTCCCAGTAAGTGTCCAACTAAGATGCTCGACTGATCAAAGACTATTGATGGCTGACTGCTGGGTGTTGAGCTGATCTCCGCTGAGCTGTGCTGAGCTGTGCTGCAAGCTGTGTATTCTGGTATCAATTTAGTTTCAGGCGATTTGATTAGCATCATTATGCTCGCTGATATTGCTTTAGTAAGTGTTGTGTGTCTGTCACTGCCTCTGGCTTGATATGCCTCAATTGTTTGCATCCACACATATCCAACACGGCAACACGGCATCGCGGCGGGTGTCGCCCCACATTAATCGGTTTCAATTGATTTGCCAGCATCGGCATTCAATACACTCACATATACATATAGCGTCCGGTTTTGCTGGCCCAAAGGCGTTACTCACAAAAGTGACATTGACAAACATTATAAAATATATAGTCAAATTGGTTCAATAACAATCGCGTCTGTAGCTTATTAAACAAGATTACAGTTCATATTTTCTATGGTTTGTTGCTCTAACATAATCTTTTGAATCTACGTTATAGGAAATTATATATCTACTTGTTTTTTTTTTTCAATTATTTGTTTTTCATGGATTTATTTCATGCAAACAATTTTTGAGTAATTTTTATTATATCTTCGCGATTTTATTAATTTTTTTGTTTTTGTATTTTGTTTTTATTTTTTTATTGATTTAGTTTACTTTTATAAAATTTTAACAATGCTATGTGTAAATTTACATTACATCGCAACACATCTCTTTTGTATATAAATATATTATCAAAATAATAAAATATATTATTTTGTATCGTAATTTTAATAACATTTCGTTTTTGTTGTGTTTGTTGTTGTTGTTGTTGTTGTTGTTGTTGTTGTTGTTGTTGTTGTTGTATAAAACATTTCTGCAGTGGTTGGTGTCGGGCGAATTGAACAGATACAAAACATACAAACTGATTGTAACGATGAGAATTAACTCACATAAAGTCAATACATTTGTTGTATGATTAATAGCACACACACACTCACCCACACACCACACACATATGGGCAGGTATGTGTATATGTTTGTGTATATTGTAAGGTACATTGGATTGTTTATTAGTTTTACATATTATTACGTATTGTATATGTGTATTTACATATGCTAAGCACACGCACTGGATTTAGATTTGTTTCTCTTTCTGTATTACATACATATGTAATACATACATATACGCATCGACAAGGTACAAATGATTTTCTTTACGTTACTTAGTTAAAAAATAACGCGTTTGATTAGATTTGATAATTGCAGTGCACTTTGGACGTGTATAATATATAAAGCAGTTAAGCACTCGCACAACAGCCAAGTGCGAAGGTGTTGCTAATGATCTATGCTATAATTATGCATGTGTGTTTGTCTATCATCCCTGACATACATATATATACATATATATATATTTAGTTATGCACACTCACACACACGTGAACATCAACATTATTATGTTGTAATTCGAGTGTCTGTTGCATCAGTCGCAATTTTTACGAACACTTTACAATTTGGCAAATTTATTTTTGATTTTTAACAGCAGTTTATCCAAATACTATTTAAATAAATATACATTTAACTAGATTTTAGGGAGGAGTTGAAGCAGTTGCGCTGTTGTTCCTCCTCCGCCAAAAAACTATGCATTTTGTTGTTGTTGTTGTTCTTTTGAGCTTTTGACATGCAGTTTGCAAACAAGTAGGAAAGAAAGAATAGTAAACATTGTTTTCAATTCTTAAATACAGTACAAGAAGACAACAGACATATAACAACAATTGAGGGCACAACGAACAAATGATGCCCCTAATATACAAAAGTATATATGTAAGCTATAATTTTTAAATGTAAATAATTCTCTTGTCTTGTCCAAAACAAATTTTACGTTTCGATTCCTACAACTAAAATGCACTTGATTTTAACTGGCAAAGATCATGGACATGGGGGTATGAGTTGAAGTTGAAATTGGGGGGAACGCAAATTGGTTAGTTTTAGACATATGTGGTGGCATTGTCGCCAGCAGTTGTTGCCGCATTGTTGCCATTGAAACGCTGTCGCAGTGAGCCTTCCGGTTCGTTTTTAGGGAACACTGCACTCAACGTTGGTGGCATCTCTGTCGGTGTCTGCGCCAGTTCATGTGCCTTTCTTTTCTCAAATTCGATGATGTGCTCGCGCAGCAAGAAATTCTCGCGCTTGATACGCTTCAGGAGACAGGCAGAGACATCGGGCACAGCCCAACGTAGAATGCCCTGCACCAGTGTTATAATATTCTACAAAACAATCACAAACAATACGTGAGAGGTAATTAAAAGCAAAAAACAAAACAAAGCGTGCTCACTTGATAGATTACAATGAAGGCTAGTCGGCCAGCCAAGATCTTCCAATAAATCATTGGTCGCTTATAGGGATGATCCATCCAGGGATCATTGCGGAACTCTGTGTAATGGCACTGTGTGACATTCTCCTGGATACTGACATCTAGAAGCGTTTGTGTCGTATAATCCTTGGTGTAAAAGGTGGCCAGCGTAAAGTTTAGATAATTATTTAGCTCTGGATCATCATGGGTATGCTTGTACACTAGTTTCGGTATAAAGTTTGTGCTAAATGCAATTATCATGGCCTGCAATCAAATCAAAATATTTATTTCATATGACTACAGATATGTATATAGCAAGCACTCACGCTCGAAGCGACCGCAATGTGCGTAACGACAGTCATAATGCCTTGCCAGACACCAATATTTCGGGCACGCATTCCCACTGGACGTCGAAAGAAGCGCAGCATTTTGATCGCGTCGAGACGCACTTCTAATACATTATTAATCAGCCCCAGTAGCGGTGCCAGTGGAAATGCCAAACTAAACAACGTTATGAAACCATATTGCACCACTGTGAAGGAAGAAACGGAGCGAATGTTTTCAATGTAGAATAATGATTAGGTCCGGCATACATACCCATTTCCAGATATTCGACGTATAATGAATTATTATCGGTGGACAGTAAATTAAAATCCTCGGTGAACTGATTGGTCGATGGCACCACAATCTCGTCGCTGTGCAGCTTGAACCAGCCGTAACGTTGATTACACTCCCTGGCTGTACGCTTCAGATAGGGTATTAGCATCTCAACAATTGCATTTACAGCCTGCTTGCCAACCATAATAATGACCAGCTGCACGCAGAGCTCCATGAGGCAGCCACCCGGATTGCACTCCTCCTGACGAAAGCTGAATATGAGATTATACTTGGAGGGATAACCAACGAATTTGCCCTTGAGAAACGCAATATAAAATAGTGACGAATAATAGTTGACAAACTGGAACACATAGTTCTTAATGGTCAGGCTCTCATCGTATTCCGTTTGGGTGCGGCAATATTCGTAATTAGTTAGCTTAACCGCCAGACTGCTATACACCAGATCCAGTATGGAGATAATAATTAGATCGAGAAATCCCGCTGTTATTGGCAACACCATAATTTTGTACGTCATTGAATTCTCGTTTCCCAAGATGCTATGTGAGGCCCGCTGTGCCATGCGATAAATGATAATCGCTGAGATGGCGATCATTGATATGCAGATCTAAATGTGGAACGATTAGTTTATAAATGGATATAATAAGCTAGGGAACGGGGGAATGGGAAGTTGGGGCAACTTACAAACAACACACTTATGCTATAGCTCGTGAAGTTTGGCAAAAACTTGATGCTCCAGAATGGCACATCCGGATCAAAGCTGCTCCTTGCGTCCTCCGTTTCGGCATTCAACTTTTTGGAGCTGGCAACCTTGGCCAGATATTGTGGTCGTGGATGCTCCACATGGTGATTGAAACCTGTGAGGCCCCAACGATGAACGAGTCCGGCTGAATAGCGTTTCCACAGCTCCAAATAGGTAACCGCCCAAATGGCCATAATAAACGCAAACACCAAAGTCATTTCGTTGTCTATCAAATAGTTGAACCTAGACGAGGTGCACGTCTCGCTGAGACGCCAAAACATGCAACCCTTATCGCACTGCGGACACATGATCGTATCGTTTCCATTGCAAATATCCTGGCTAATCGGATCCGAATTCCACGTGACAAATCCGTAAAGAAAGAACAGAATGCCCAAAACGCTGACAGGTATCAGCATTTGTGTATAGAAACCCAGCCAGGCAAAGTACAACGCCACCTTGGGTCCAAAATAGTCTTTGACATGATCCAGCGGCTGCAAGCTGTGGGAGAACAATGAGAATCAATAAGACATCTGATCTGAGAACAGGGCACAAAAACTAATTATTTATTATAATTACTTACTTCTTAAATTTGCCAATGTTGGCCCATTCCGTTAGCAGGTTATCGCGTTCGTCTTTCTGAAAGCCCAGTGGCCAATTGGCAAAACGTTAGTATTATGCAGATATTATATATCAGGCGATTAGTTAAATGATTAGCTTGTTAGCTCACTTCGTGTAGGGCATAGGCGCAGAGGTAGACGCCATCCTCGACGAGCTTCTCGAAACCCAGATTTTCAGACTTCTCTTCGCCCCGCTCGAAATGTTGCCGCTCAATTATGAAATTAATGATAGAGTAACGTGTGCTGGCATCAAAATAATTGGGATGCTCCTTGTCATACAATTCTAGATATTTACACGCGAATTCCATATGAATGCGTGGCTGGCGTATTGGAAATTTAACAGAATCCGGTTGCACGGAACTGAAGAAAGTGCGACAACAGCGACTGAAGCATGTCTTGAAATCACGCTCCGTTATGGCGTTCTGTCCTGGTATTTCCTTTAGCGGCATCTTGATCTTTAAGATTTCCGCATACCGATGTAGTACCTCGACTGGCGCATGCAGCTTGATAAAGTGCACCCATTGCTCCTTATAGAATTCCAACTCGAGACCTTCGCGCCTTAGATTATCCTCGAACTTTGTGCGCCTTGATGCCTTGTCCACATCCTCGCCCTTGTATGCCAGCACAAAGTCCACGCTGCGTTTGCCATCATTGAAGCGGCGATACGTCTGCGGCAAAGAGTGTTCATAACAAACATTGATTAAACATGCTGACACCAAAATTCCCTCAAATCGGTACATATAAATGTAAGCATGCAATTATGCATACCTGTGTACATATATATGAACACAAAAGCCAAAAAAAAAAAACCTGGACGTGGATCGTGTATGCCAAGCAGGCATACATGTGTGTGAGTGCCACATCCCCGTGACGTCGTCCGGGGAGTGTGAAACATTTGCGTTTCAATATATTTCGTATAATATTTGACCGTAAATACGAAAAGAAAAAGTGAGTAATTTTTATAAGCAGAGTATAAGCCCTGATGAAATAATCCAAATTGATTAATAAAAAATTATTGCTGGATTAAAATTGTATTTTTTTTTTTTTGGCAATGTTATGCACTTTTGAGGGTAAATTAATAATTTGTGCAATTTTAGTAAATGATCAAAAGCAGTTTCTAAAAAAGCATTGTTGAACTTAAGAGAATCAAAAAAAATTTATAATCAAAGTGCATATATAGGTATATATATATATATATATATATATATATATATATAAATAATATATTGAGCAATTCCATTTTCGAATTTAAGAATCGTTTTGGTATGAACACACATATATATTTGCGTACTACATTTATATTCTACGCTTTATGTATGTATGTATGCTAAAAAAAATTGCCATTACCCATTCCCGCAAGCAAACTATTGAAAAAAGAGAGAAAAAGAGAAAGAATACTGTGAGACACGTAGGCGACAAGTAAACAACAAAAATATAAAAGGCGTGTGCGTGTTATGTTCTTCATAAATCAGTAAGCCAAATGCAGTCATTAAGTTTGTATGTGTTTTTAGGTAAGTGGACACCTCCTAGTTGGTGCAGTTCAAGGCGAACGGATTTGATGAGTGCAACTGACAAAGAGACAAATGAGATGGAGAGAGACAGAGAGCGAGAGAGAGAGAAAGACTGAACTGAGTGATTTTTTGATGCTGGGATGGAACGTAAACTTGATCATGTTCTCGTGCTTATGAAAACAAAGGTGACAGACTGTGCGTGTATGTGTGAAAGACAGAGATGGTTGCAGCATACAAAAATAAGAAGAAAGTGCGCGGCATAAAGACAGCTTGAAATGATATTATTTGCTGTTTTACATGTTGAAAATGCGTATTGCATTGCTTGAAATAAATGCGAGGGTGCTTTTTGTTTATCGTTGTTTTCGGTAGATATGTTGATACATTTTTGTTGTGTTTTTGTGTTTTTGGTTGTTTACCCTCAATTTCCACTGGGAGTATGTAATTGGCAATTTCTTATCTTTATTCGAAACTGTGCTACTTTGCCTTAATAGACGTCTAGAGACCTCATCTTCGCCAGAGCCGCCGAAGGTAGTGTAGCCACCACCGCTGCTACCGGTGCCAATGCCAGCGACGCCAATGCCGGTGGGCAGATGTGTACGTCCATTGTGCAGTGCGAGCACCTGGGCCGCAATTGCAGCATCCGTATAATCTCCGCCGCCACCATTCAAATGCTCCAGCGCCGTTGACTGGCGATATCCCGGCTGCCAGGCCAGTCTCATGTGCTCGGCAGCGACGACGCCCCCGCTCCCCAATCGCAAACTGTTGCGTGTATCATCACCGTCCAGATCCACAGCCGAATGGTAAATTGTGTTGCGTGACTGTGATAGCGATTTGCGATGCGCAGCCGCTACCGCTGCCGCCTCCGAATCAGCCAGCGAGATGGTATCAAAGTAGAGACTCTCGCGCTCATCCATTTCCGATTCGGGATAATCGTAGTCGTGGGTGCGCACTGCAAACAGTATTACGAATTAGTCACCTGCTCAAAGCAAAGGGCATCTCCATATACATGTGTCACACACAAACATACACATATAGATGTACATATATATACGTATGTCTATTTGAATATATAATTCAAAGCCAATTAATTGCATGGGATGATATGATAAGCGATGATATGGCAAACATTGTGCATGATAACGCCGACTAATCGAATCCAGTGATAAAACTAAAATATTCCAAATAAAAAATTGATAAAACTTCATAGAGCTAATCTAACTTTGTCCAAATTAGTTTCTAAAGTTAGTCTTTACAGGATGTTTCAATGCATTATTATAGCTTTTAGTTATAATAGCTGCATACAATATAATAATTTACAAATTATGAGAATTGAAGCATAGTGGTATATATAATTGGTAAGCTAAGCTACAAAGTTATCAGTTAGGTGATGACGGCGGCAACTGATACTGATTCCCTGGCTAACTGTTGAAAGAGGGAGAATTTCAATGAAATGCGGTCAATTATATAATTGGCAGTCAGTAATGGGCATGATATGGGGGGCACATTAAGACCGATAAACCAAATGGATGATCATCCATTTCCGAGCCAAAACAGTGCAAATTGACAAATGTGCTGTCATTTGTGTGTATAATAATAATAGCACTACGTTTATGTGCTGATGTGTAATAAATAAAACAAATTAATAATGTTGAGCGCACCCCAGAAAACTAAGACTTTACCTCAGGTAAGTTTTTTTTTAATAAGAAAATGCCTTTGTCATTTTAAAATAATTTGATAACAATATACGAAACATGGTGCAGATTAAAATGTATTTTAAAAAACAAAAATACAATTTGGACCCACATATATATGTATTATTGCTTGATGTGGCTATTATCGTTCAACTTAAAATTCCAATGATGAACTTAATCAAAATGTGCGCTTACCTTTGTATGTATTTATTAAAATTAGCCGGCCTCTTAATAATTAAAGAGATTCCCTTGGGTACGATGCGACTTATTTTATATTAAGTATTATACAAAAACTAAAAAGTATAATTAAGTCCCCCTTGCGAAAATCAGGGTACGCCCCTGCGTGTGATCTTGAAGCCAAAGTAAAACAAATATTAAACAAAAAACAGCAAACACTCACACACACAAGCACACAAACACATACATATTTACACAAAATAAGCAAATATTCTAAAAATACAAGAAATCAAACAACTGAATTAAGAATGAGAATGGGAATGGAAAATATTCGAGAGCGTGTTGATCATGTTTGTTTCTGGTATTTGTTGATGGATGTATAAATTCATATTTACTAATAAATGTTTAAACGTATGAGCGCATTTCATTTATTTACCCGCTGAATACATTGCTGTGGCAGGAGGCACTGGGAGATAGCGACAGGAAATGCAAGTAGAAGAGGAGACCCAGCCAGCTGGCCAGGTGGCAGCTTTAAATTATCGAGAATTATACAGGAACGCACTAGATTACAGTTCACGCTAAGCGCTTGATCATTTGTGCAACGGCAGCTTTTGGGGATGTGTCAGGCATAACGGCAGACTGACTGACTGATGGTCAAAGACTGAGAGACGGAGAGAAAGGGAGAGAGAGAGAGCAAAGAGCAAGAATAGCAAGACCGATTATTAGCGGTAGCTTTGATAAGCTAATTTATTTAACATGGATACACACATACACAAAGGCTCACAAAGAGTAACCAGCGGCCAAATGATGTCAGCTAATAAAACGGAACGGAGAAAAGCACAAAAAAATAGAACAAAACGAATCAAGCTAGTAAAATGCGTACGCGAGCGCTGTTTGTCGACTGACTACTGTCCAAACTCAGCCAATGTGCTACGCAAAGCAGCTGCTAGAACAACAACGGTTGCCAAAAAGACAGCGGCAGCGTGCAACGAGCTGTAACCGATACAGATATGGAGTCCAAATAAATCTACAAACACACACATATATATATTTATATACATACATACACCTGTATATGTTATGTGGTCTACCAACCGCAAAGGTCAAGTTGAAATGTAAATGATTTGTTGACAAAAGCCAAGTGCAAACAAGAAAAAAGAGCTCCAGTCGTGGCTGACTAGCAAAATATCCTTAATAACAAACACTGCTTATTATCGGATAGTTTTGAAATTTAAATGCCTTTTTAATATGTGCATATAGTAATTAGCAAATCCATGTTTGCGCAACTTGCTTATACCTGCTTTAGCCATTTTTAATATATATTTTCGATTGATGTGCAAATGGAAACCCGTTGCATTAAGAAATTTAAGCGCGAGTGAAATACCGGTAATTGAAATCGAAACGTAGAGGAAACTAATGCTTAAGCTATTTGTGTCATTAGAAAAAAAACAGAACGAACTGCGTGGGAGGTGATGACGACGATAATGCAGCTCCTAAGACAAATACAAATATTTTGGATAGCGGCGGTTCCTCTGAAAACGCAGATGACGACGTTGTTTGTTGTTAGTCAGTTTTGTGCCTAGGCTGCAAACTTGGTTAGAGACACGCATTAGTAGTTTGGTGGAGGTGGGTGGGGTCGTTGTTGGTGGATGAGGGGGTTAGAAATTGCGCTGTGCTCAAACTCACCTCGGTCTGAAATAGCAGCTGACCGTAGTTGTGGTCTGTGTCAGATCCACGATTCAGAATGGTTTCCGGTAGTTGATTGATCGTTATTACCTATGTGTAGATGTGCATACACTATGTGGTCGCTGTGATAAGTCTGCAGCCACAGACGCCAGCGATAGCGTCTTAGCCGTTTTGTTATGGCTAAATTGCAATTTGTGTTTCTTTCCCCTTGACTAAAACTGTGTCACTATTGGACTATCGATAGCACAATGTCGATTCATCTCACTATGACAACATAAACTTGCCGCTAGCGATATTCCAGTTACAAAGGAGCTTGAAACTGATAATGTTAACAATCGGTTTATAGACTACAAACTAAATTTATACATTTAATTTTCATCAATTGCATCGTTATGTTTCTTTACTAGTAGTCTAACAAGCTGAATTAATCGATTGCTTAATGGTGTTTCTGCGGCGTTGCTTACCCGCACAACGGCAATACCCATAACGTAATATCTTAAAAAATATCGATTTCTAAAATTTCTAATCGTTTCATCGCCTAGAGACACGTCACTGGCACTAACTTCCAAATTTTCATATTCATTCATTTCAATTATCTTTGAAAACAAACAAGCCCAAAATCTTATGCACGTTAGAGTCCCATAATGGTTTACGTTGACCGTAGTAAGTACAAGACAACAGATGTCTCATTGCTGCTTGCTTTGCGACTTATAGTTGATACCCATTTGTCGTTGACAATTTCAGATGGTCGCGTCTGGGAGAAGCGACCTTGGGACTGGCAGCGTGTTGTACAAATATTTGTTGGCCTCTGGAACCTAATATTGCAATTGTAAGTGATCGGATGTAAACACTTATATTACTGTGTTTAGTGTAGTCATCACATGCATTGCTTTCAGCTTCCAAACGCTATTTGCGCCCTTTAACAGTGGTAATGGAAATAATAACCGCGATAACAGACGCGATTGGTCTGGTTGGAGTGGTGGTGGTGGAGGAGGAGGAGGCGGTGGTGGAGGTGGTGGTCTAAGGCCGAATCGACGCATTGGACGTATACAACAGCACTCAGATGTAAATGGCGGATCATGTTCGATTGGAGGTGGATGAGGATAGCAGCGGCGTCCTTGAGCAGAAATTGCTTGTTCGCCGCTGAACTACAGCGTTGCCGTTAAGCAGGAATTAAATGCTCCATATTTGCATTGGATCTCGCAACATATTTTTGCGCATATGACGCAATATTCATAAACTTTTTAAATCGAGTGGGATATTGCCGAGACGGTCTGTGTGAATGTGGGGTTCCTGTTTCTTTCGGCCGCGTTTTATATTAGTTTAAGTTAATGTTTAATGCTGGTAAATCAGCATTTGATCAGATAACATGGAATTAGGGGTATTTAAACTCTACTCGAAATATTCAAATAGTTAATAAAATGCTAAATAATATAAGCAAACATTGTTTTATTTGTATCCCTGCAATGAATTGAATGACAGTGTGTCCGTTAATTTTTGGTAAGCTGAAGCTGAATTGTCTGTGAAAAATCGACAAAGTAACGACATAGATATTAACATTCGGTTTCAGTTCAAACAGGATTGTAGATTGCTATATATATATATTGCTCAATGTATATTTTTTAAATTTTAATGAACACATAAACTAAGAACATGAACTAGTTCAGTTAAAAAAAAAATCGAATTATGGCAAATGGTTCCGATTACATGTGTAATTTCCAAATGTATCGGAAATTTTACGTTCTATTTTTCATTCGTTCCGTTTGCTGTATGATATTCCGAGTCAATCGCTTTTAGTACTGACGTATTTACATACATACGAATGCGTGTTTGCTCGTAATTTATTTAACAAATTCAAAGTATTCATTATAGCCACATTTTGGTAATAAACACAAGTGTAAAGTAATAACGAAACTAAACTACTCATTTTGCATGGGCCTAATATAATAGCGGCTTTAGATATAGACATGGACGCTGAAACAGGTATTACACAAAAAGAGGGAACAATTCTTAATTTTAGCGTGCTTTTCGCTCACACTTTATATTTTAGGTGATGCGTGCAATAAGGAAACGGAAGATGGAAATATTCTAGACGCAACTCCGACCTTGGACACTGAATCGAAAAGTCTTCAAAATAATGAAGTCGATTCAACTAGCACCGTGGAGGAACTGTCTGCCGTGCCCCCTACCTCTGAGGAAGTCCAAGAGACATCTAAATCGCCTCCTCCTCGAAGCTCAAGAAGCCGTTCAGCTAGCGAAAACCGAAAGTCGCCTAGTCGCAGCCGTAGTCGTAGTGTTATTGACAGCTCGCAACGTTCACGTAGTCAATCAGGATCGCGGCGATCTCGCAGCGGTTCTGGTCCGCGTTCTCGAAGTGGTTCGCGTCGCTCGCGGAGTGGTTCTGGATCTAGACCTTCGCGTAGTGGTTCACGTTCGCGCAGTGGATCGAGACGATCGCGCAGTGGATCTGGAAGACGCTCTCGGTCAAGTGGTTCAAGACGTTCCCGTAGCGGGTCCAGACGCTCCGGCAGTGGTTCCGGTTCTAGGCGCTCGCGTAGTGGATCGGGAAGAAATTCCCGTAGTGGCTCGAGACGATCACGCAGTGGATCCCGATCTAAACGCTCCCGCAGTGGATCCGGATCTAGGCGCTCACGAAGCGGATCTGGTTCTAGGCGTTCCCGTAGTGGATCCAGACGCTCACGCAGCGGATCTGGGTCCAGGAGGTCACGCAGTGGATCTGGAGGACGTTCACGCAGTGGCTCAAGACGCTCGCGCAGCGGGTCAAGACGATCACGGAGTGGATCAAGACGAACACGTAGTGGATCAAGACAATCACGTAGCGGATCAAGGACCTCACACGCTGGCTCAAAGGCCTCCCGTGCTGGCTCCAGGGCCACGCGCAGTCGCTCCCACAGCGCTGCCTCCACACAAAGTCTGAGTAAACACAGAAAGGAGGATTCCGACGACGAGAAACACAACGATGCCTCCCGCGACAAGCGATCGCGTTCCAAGAGTATTGCCGAGAATAACAATTCAGAAGATGCACTGGATCGCAAACGAATCATAGATAGTGACTCTGATGGTAAATTTTGCGGCAATTGGGGTGGGCTTTCTTAAATCGTTTAAATCTTTATTAATTTATGTTTATTATTTAGATGACGCACCAAAAATACAAAAAAAACGACCCAAAATCACAGATACAGATAATGAGGATGAGGACGATCAGGAACAGCCAAACGATGAGAATGCGAAGAATACCGAGGATAAAATGGTGGAAAGTTCAGATGATGAAAACACACCCATTTCAAATGAACCAGAGTAACTATATATTAAAAATGTTTGTTTATATTTACTAATCAATTTATTATTTAGGAACAGCAACTTTGTTTCCGATTTTGATGCAATGCTGATGCGTAAAAAGGAAGAGAAACGTGTGCGAAGACGCAAGAGAGATATCGATCTGATAAATGATAATGATGATCTTATCGATCAATTGATTATAAATATGAAAAATGCATCGGACGATGATAGACAGCTGAATGTGGCCGGGAGGCCAGCAACAAAGAAAATTTCAATGCTCAAACAAGTTATGTCACAGCTGATAAAGAAGGATCTTCAGCTTGCGTTTTTGGAGCACAATATACTCAACGTACTTACAGATTGGTTAGCACCATTGCCAAATAAAAGTCTCCCGTGTCTGCAAATACGAGAGAGCATTTTGCGATTACTATCCGATGTAAATATTGACACATTTCAATGACAACGTCAAATAAAAATAACAAATTCATCCTCTTCGTCTCCCTTTTAGTTTCCAACTATTGATAAATCATATTTGAAGCAATCGGGTATTGGCAAGGCTGTTATGTATTTGTACAAGCATCCACAAGAGACAAAAACGAATCGCGATCGTGCGGGTCGCTTGATATCGGAATGGGCTCGTCCCATATTTAACTTGAGCTGTGATTTCTCAGCAATGAGCAAGGAGGAACGGCAGGAGCGTGATCTTGCGCAAATGTCTCGCAATCGCCATAAGAGCCCAGATCCCGAGCCCGCTGCATCCAGCAATCCCCAAACGTTAGGTCACACGTTTTCAAGTGATGATAAGCCACTGCGTCCCGGTGATCCTGGCTGGGTGGCGCGTGCCCGTGTACCAATGCCTTCCAACAAAGATTACGTTATTCGTCCAAAGTCAACAGTTGAAGGCGAAGTAACAACAGTAA
The DNA here is from genome assembly GCA_035042345.1 of Drosophila fungiperda. Taxonomy (NCBI): domain Eukaryota; kingdom Metazoa; phylum Arthropoda; class Insecta; order Diptera; family Drosophilidae; genus Drosophila; species Drosophila fungiperda. The sequence goes on along the minus strand of JAWNLM010000154.1, from coordinate 2,904,798 downwards.
GTCGCTAATATTATACAAATCACCCAAATAATTGTGTTTTTTAATAATATTCTTCCGGTTTTTTTTCTTTCTTGTAGTCCTCCAAGCGTAAGCCCAACCGCTATGAAAAACATATGAAACGATTTTTAGACTCGAAACGTTCGAAGGAGAGTCGTCGCGCTGTCGAAATATCAATCGAGGGTCGCAAAATGGCGCTTTAAACATAGGGCAACACACTAGTTATATACATTTTATATAATTCACCTCCAACAAAAGAACTAGCTGAACAAAATTAATTTTAGCATCGCCTTTCCATGTATATGGTATGTATAAAATCAGCTACATAAAAGTCACCTTTTCAACATAAATTTTTAACTTTACAGACCTATTTATTGACTTGACAATTGCCGATGGGCCTAAGTTACAAAAAACCATAGAGTGAGCTTCTACAACAAATAGGAAATACTTAAGGTCGCCCAAGTCCTGTGATACGCTTTTTCAATGTCACAAGCAAATTAAATCGACTGACTACAGCTGCGCTCATTATAATAGTAAATCAACTGAAAAACATGAAAATGGTCAAAAATATATATATGAATTTTTTCTCGAATGTTTCAAGTGTCGTTTTCTTCATGAGTATAGTATAGTATATAGCAAATATGCAATTAGGCTTGGTAACAAAATTAGTGTTATAAATTTCAAATGTTTTTGAATATGGCTCTCATAATACACTCTTTGTAAAATAACCTATTTAAAGATATGGAATTTCAAGAACGCCTAACTACTCCCCAAAGTTGTTAGATATTGGTTGGCTGGCTTTTGGTAACTTTCCACAGGTCGTCTTGCCGCAGCTTTTTAATAGAATTCAGATGTGCTGACTGAGCGTACATTAACATGGAATTTCATTAGCCAGGAGTCAATTTCTGGTAGTAAAAATATATTGTGGTGTAACTCATATCTTACCTTGGCGGGTAATAGATTTTGTTTCTATATATTATAGGCTTTACTAGGTTTTGTATAAATGCTAGTGCTTGAGTTTGTTTTTATTTTTGAATCAGTTTTGTAATGAGAGCACACTCATGAATTGTCCTACTTATATTTAGATTAACTTAGCGACTAACTTGATATGTACTCGTTTGCTCAGAACACAACTAAATAATCACAATGATTGCATTTTTTGAACAGAATCTAAATTGAGAAGAATTTTACTTTTTACTATGACTAACCGATTTGATTAAGGTTAAATAATGCTGATTATTGCAGCAGTTCGATGATTACACGAAAAGTGTATTTCAAACACAAAAAGGTAAGCCACTACCACTGTAGTCCATACTTATAATCTCTATATACATATGTAAAAAATATAAACAAATGTCCGTTTGAGTGTGCAAAATGTATTTGTTTATCTTGATATGGTTCTATTTGACAATACACTTATATTTATCTCTAATTGTACTTAAGAAGTTGTTTTGTGCATGTAGATACTATTTAGTTGGTAAACATTTAAAAAAAAATAATATTAAAAGTCAAATTAAGGGCATTTTGGAACGACTTATAAAAAAAATGCCCGGTTGCGAATAAAGTAAAATATACAAAATAATTGAATATATACATTGAATTTCAGTGTCAACGATTCAAAGGCCTCACTTAACCGGTTTGAGTAACAACCATACAAAAAAAAACATAAATAGTTGTGGGGTTTTTTTTTTAAATTTAACGCACACATTACTTATATTTATACGATAGATGAGAGTTTTGCAGTCACTTTGCCAGCGGGCATATTGTTTTTTTTAGCAGCAACAACAACTAGATGAATTGTACTGTTGTTGCTGGCTCGCTTGGCTGCCATTATTATCGGGTGCTGAAATCAACGACACCCAACCAAGCACACGCATCACAAATTGTGTACACATGTAGGTCGCGCTCACCTTTTGTTGTTATCGCTTGCATTAAGTACTGGCAGTATTAAACCGGTTGCGCTAAACAATCCAGTGCTCAAACGCATGAAGTTCTCCGCTCAATGTGGTAGTCTGTATTCTTCTAGCAATCAAATATCAGCAAAACAAATCAATAATAATAATGTCAGATTTAAAGAAAAGCGCTAAAATTGGCATCGTTGGCAGGTGAGATAAGTTATATATACTATATGTATATGTATACTGAATAATAAATGTAAATATTTCCAGTGGGCTCATTGGACGCTCGTGGTCCATGCTGTTTGCCTCGGTTGGCTATCAGGTGATGCTCTATGACATCCTGCCCGAGCAGGTGCAAAACGCATTGACTGCAACGCAAAAAGAATTGCTGGAGCTGGAGACGAAGGGTCTGCTGCGTGGCAAATTGAATGCAAAGGATCAATTTAGTTGCCTTTCGGGCACCAATGACATTAAGGAGCTAGCCAAAGGCGCTATATTTATACAGGAGTGCATACCCGAGAAGTTGGATTGGAAACAAGAACTTTTCAAGAAGCTCGACGATGTGGTCGATAGCAACACAATATTGTCCAGCTCCACCAGCACATTCCTACCGTCACTTTTCACTGCCAACTTGAAGCACAAACACAATGTGAGTTGGGGTGTTAAAAATGATTTATTAAAAATCCACAGCTGTACCTGTTATCTACGCATGTCCGAATGCTAATCTTATGCCGAGCACCTTGATTGATTTATATTCTCTGGCATTTTTCTAGACTGTTGTCTCGCATCCCGTCAATCCGCCCTACTATGTGCCGCTAGTGGAGATTGTGCCAGCGCCATGGACAAACCCAGAAATTGTTCAAAAGACCAGAGATCTAATGGATGAAATTGGCCAGAAACCTGTCACTCTGTCGCGTGAGATTGAAGGTTTTGCACTAAATCGCATTCAATATGCCATCTTGAATGAGACGTGGCGTTTGGTTGAGGCCGGCATTCTTAATGTCCGGGATATCGATAGCGTCATGAGCGATGGTCTGGGCATGCGTTATGCCTTCCTGGGCCCACTGGAGACAGCGCATCTGAACGCTGAAGGAATGGCCAACTATTTTGAGCGCTACTCGAAAACGATCTATGCCGTCAGCGAAACAATGGGCGACACACCCAAAATGGAGGGACCCACGGCCGTTGAGGTTGCCAAACAGCTGAATGACATGGTGCCACTGGATAAACTGGTCGAACGTCGAACGTATCGCGACAACTGTCTGACTCATCTCAGTCTTTTGAAGAACAAGCTCAATGAGAAATAAATGCAATCATAAAATTAAATACTCATTTATTCACAAATACAAATACAAATAATACAACTGAACTTATTTAACTCAATTTTGCTTAATTAAAATGTAATTATGGAAACAATATTGAATATATATCAAAGGAAATTTTATAAAACTAGAGGAACAGCTTCAGGTGTTACTTCAAGGCATGAGTGTTCCGACATGACGGATTCTGATATTTAGACTTTTATTTTACTTCCAGTCAAAAGTTCAATTGTTAGAATTGGAAACGATCACATTTTTTGGGCTGGTTATATATTTATTGTGCAGCGTTCTTTGAGTACGCGTTGGAATAGTTGCTTACTGGCCGTAAGGATCTGCGCGCCATCGAGCGTACTTGTGGCCTAGGTGTGCTGGTGTAAAGAATTTTGCCACCTGTTGCATTGGCCCTTGCCGCGATGGGCGTCTCCGGGTCCATATTCAAAGAGCTAAACTCTTCGGGGCATAACAACGTTTTTACCCTGGGCGCAACGCTTTTAATGGGTATATTTGCGTTAGTGGGTGCAGCACATTTGACGTTGGACCCGCTAATGCCGCTGGTTTTGTTGTGCACACGGACACGGCTCTGCGCAGGAAGAGCGGCTACAGCTGTCGCATTTGTTTTACCATTGGAAAAGGAGTGGAAGCGTTGCCTGAAGGACGTCATTTTATTCAACTGGTCACTCTCGTTTGATGGCTGCTTTAGTGGCGCAGTTTGGATGTTTGTGTTCGTGGTGCTATCGACAGATGATTGTTTCACTTGTATTCTTGGACGATCCTGCGTAGTCTTGTCATGTATTGATAGCGAAGCAGAACGTCGACGCAATATGCTATACTGATTATCTACAGGTGCAACTTTGGCTGACTTTTGACGATCTATGCCGTTTGGTAATTGGTTTGCCGCTGTTGAATTTACAACAAATATAACCGTTGGACCGCCACCGCCAGATTCCGTCTCATAATGGTCCGAATCTGAATGCTGCACCCTCGTCAAATTGTGCCGCTCCAGAATTTCATTTATTTGAATAGCTAAATTTTCGTTAACTACTTCCTTCACATACGAATCGGGTTGTTTCTGCTCTGGCGATGCCTTTAAAAATTCAGTTTCACTAATCGGACTTGTCGGTTTATCCTTCGATTCGGCAACATATGTGGCCGATGAACAAGTCATTATATCTGGAATATCCTGCACATTTTGGCTTGATCCCTTCACACAATCTTCAAATTCAGCATTCTTTTTCTACGAAAAAAGTGGATTTAGTAGCTCCCATTTAATTGGTATTTGTATGCACCTGAACCTACCTGTCTCTCAAGATCCAAATCAAATGTGCCTTGCCGTTTGTAGATGCTTGGTGACTCCTTACTTTTCTGGCTGGTCAATTCTGCTTCTGATGGTAAAATGCTGTTATGAATAGCAGCAGCGAGTGATTCAAGGAGAACATTGCACTGTTCCCTTTTGGATATGTCAACATGCTCACAAATGATAGATTTCAACTCCTGCAAGTGTTTTCCAACATCGGCCAATACATTTATTAGGTCCAGTGTTGGACTAGGGACATTCTTTAGCGTTTTTGATCTTCTTATTGTTGTTGTTGTTGGTGTTAGAGACTGTTCTGTATTCGGAGTTGCATGTGATTTGGTTTTGGAAGGAGAGTCCAATATAGAAATACGCAGAAGCTTTAAGCGTGCTTCGAATTCCGTCTTGGAGCATGTACCGTCGCTTAAAGTAGTCAATTCGGTATTAGCTGGAGGAATCGGAATGGGCTCATCTTCTATGAGCTTGATTGGCGATTCTGCCGCAATCATTTGTAGACCTTCGGACAGAAAGGAGAAAACCTGGTTCGACGAATTCTGCGTTGGCGTATTTACATCGCATAGCCTTGTCGCATTTAGCTTCGCCAGCTGTTGAAGGCTTCGCTGACGCAATTCACTGCTGCAGACTGTGGAGCTTTTAAAGTCAACACAATTTTTTTGTTCAAACTCCAAGGCAACGGGTGGCGCCTCTTTGTTTAAGTCTTGCTCAGCAGAAGTCTTGCTTCCAGAATTATGAACTGTGTTTTTAACATGTAAGCCCTGTTAAATAAATGTTATGTGCATATGTATAAAGTCGAAGTTTCTTCAAAGTGTACATTTTATAGTTGTATGTTGTATGTATGTGTGTAAGAACTAACCTTGATGCAGGCTTCTTTTGCCACCGAATCAAAAGGATCATAAGGCCCCTTGAATTCTTTAGTTTCGACGAGAACGAGGTCCGAGTGTGTATCATCAATATTTGTTTTACCCTTAAAAGGCTCATCCCAACTCATTAAGTCACACATTTTGTGAAAAGATAAAATACTTTAGAAATTTGACAAGCTTTAAAACACCGCAGAACTTCCCGCTTTTACTTTGCTCTAGTGATGATATTTTTACACAAGCGAATTTGCATAAAACCGATTTTTTATTGTTATCGCACATTAAATTTTTTAAATATGCATTAAAAAAGATAAATTCAGCTGAATATATTAAATTCGACTTATGCGCAAATTGTTATTATAAATAAAATAAATGTATTTTTAAGTAATAAAGAAATTCAGCAATAGCTCATCTGAACAGTATTTAGCAACTGCCAACTACTCGTAATCGGAAGCATCAGGAGAAAATAGGCCATATAGATAAAATTAGATAAATATATATATATATATATGTATAAATGTACAAATGTACAAAGGGATAGAAAACACGCAACATTTTAATAATCAATATCTTCGTGATTAAGATGGCAATTAAAATTTTACCATATCCTCTCTGTCATTATAGACATATGCTAAAATACTTTTGAAGCTGCTATTAAAACTGTCGGAATCGCGGCTAATATTACAGCACTGTTCTATTCCACCATATCCGATATACGATAAGTGGGCAAGAGCATGGTTGGGTATGATGAACATAAACACAATGACTAATTAATTGCCCAAAAAGAGTCCATACGTACAGTGCGGATTTCAAAGTGCAGGTACATAATACGTGCTAAATACCTGCTTATTAACAACTAATTAAAACTAAAACTTTATATTTTAAGGAGTGTCGGTAATACTAGTCGAATCGACATAAGCCAAGAATTTTGTTTGGATTGCTTAGTTTTTTGAGGAAGCTTAATAACAATAAATTATATAGCAGGATGAAGATGCCAGCCATTTCCTGCATTTGGTCAATCTTAATTATTTGCGGAATATTCGAGGCGCAGGCGAAATTAATTTTGGACAGTCTCGATCTGCAAAGCCAATTTACCGATGAATTGGTAAAAACCAATATTAGCTTCAACCAAGTGAAAGAAGTATTCCGCAAAAAATGCATAGCAGTATCCGGCGAGGAGCTTGGTGAAAAGGCCTACAATGATATTGAGTCCGGCGTCTTTAAACTCAGCGAATGCATTAATGATATTGTTAATTACACGACAATGAAACAAGAAATTGAGGGAGCACGTCCTCTTGGCGACTTGGATGTAGTATTTAATAAGTATTGCAAGAAGCGCTCGAATGCCACCAATTGCTTTGAAATATTCTCGAATAAATTGTTGCCATGCCTGGACAAAGAGGAGCAGGAGAGCCATGATATTATGACGCGTATAGTACAGAGTTTGCTGAACTTTGTGTGCCACAAGGATGGGGACCAAATCGCTCTGTTTATTGCAGAGAAAGGAGTCGAGTGCCTTGAGTCACAGAGGGACAATATTCAGCAGTGCCTGAACAGTACCTTTTCTGCGTATTTCAATGATGCAGATATGCACGATAGCAGTCAGATTAAAACAATACCCAAACTAGTCGTGGGTCAGAAACAATGTACTGATATTAAAACGTTGGAAAACTGCGTTGTTCGTCATCTGGAGCACTGTTCGGAAATAACACCGGCAAATCTCATAGAGTCAATGTTCAACTTTATTAGAAACGAGACTCTGTGCCGCAACTTTCAGCAAATGGCCTTAACTTCGGGAGCGAATACTCATGCAACAATAAGCATTCCAATCTATAGTCTCTTCGGATTTATCCTATTTAGTCTGTATGAATTTATGTGATTTTCGTGAATTGAATTTTTAGTTAATCTTAACAACGGTGTATGCTCCATAATGATACAAAATTAACTATGTCGTGTTCATCGTTAAAATCTTTTACTAAAATCGCTACTCGTCGAAAAAAAAAAAATACAAAGCCAAACAGATATTGTAAGACACGAGCTGTTTGCAATCTAGTGAAAATAATTGATATTAATTCCGAAATCTCGAATAATTACACTATAAATATCGTGTTGTGTACGTGAATAGAAAAGTATTAGCTCATTTTCTTATAATCTTTATTAGTTATATTGGTATTTCCATGGTATTTACACTGTTATTTAATCTTTTATTGTAATCTCTTTTCCCAAGTCAATACTATACATCTCCCAACAACAGCATAAAACACGGAAATGTCTTACACCTAAAATATGAGGTACCGGTTAATAGTTTATTAATTTTTGTAAATGGAAACAAAAATGTATTAAAGAAAAGTGAATATATAAACCAAAAAATATTAAAATGAGTCGTTTTTATTTTAATGTAAATTCGTTTTATGTTTGTGCTAAGCAAAGCAGTAAAGTTAATTGCAAAACTGAAATCTCATCTCTGCTGACCTAAACCACTTAACGCCTAACATTCAGTGGATTATGAAAAAATACAATTTGACCCCGCACCTTTACGAAATTCAGCTCACCCCTTCACGAAAACTGTCTACGCCCTTGAATTTGCGTACAAAAAAAAAAAAATCTTAGTGATTTCCATAATTTTGCATGTTATATTAGTTCGGTATTTTATTTTAAGCCACATTTAGCATTTTTTTGTAATAGAAGTGAATTTAGTATTCAGTTAACCCATTTGAGGCGCTTGGACATCTCTTATTGGCGGCTTGCACATCTCTAATTTGCGGCTTGCACATCACTAATTTGCGACTTGCACATATCTAATGCGCAGATGGCTCGCCTTTAACGTGCATTGATCTAAGTCATAGTCGAAGAGACTAAAATGATAATTAAATTGAAATCGTCGAGTGTATCTCAACTTCAGAAGAGATTTAGCCAGCAGGAATGGAGTACGGCCAAACCATTCAGAATATTGAGGCTGCCGCACTGTCAAATGAGATAACAACGTTCAATATCATAATGACTGCAATTTCGGCTGTCATACGCTGCATTTCAATCATAATGAACTGGTGCCTGGCTTATGATTATTGGTTAGCAAAATCGTATGCTTATTGCTATTGGACGATTCTATCGATATTATTGCCCATGATTTTGACATCGTTGATATATTCAAATGTGTAAGATACTGTCATTTTCCCCATATGTACATCGAGATATTCTCTTTAATAATTTTCATTTGTAGACTAATTGTCAGCAATCTAAGCAAAAAACCTCTTCTCTGTACGGACCTGTTTTGGAAACTAGTCCTCTCCTATTTGTTCCGAGATGCACATACCCTGAATTGGGCATTGAAGTACAACAATGCAAAACGGCGCGACGCCAAGGTTGCCGAGTTTGAGTAAGCAAATCAAAAATAGAAACCACAAAATAATAATAAAACAAGATTGTGTTCGCTCAGAAAAAAGCACTTAAAGACAATCGAATAGTTTCCATAAAGATCCACCATGCACTGAATTCCTTTGAGTTAATTGTATGACAAACAAAAAAAGACTACATCCTCAAATTCGATTATTTCTAGAATTAAATTTAAAAATTTTTCTAATTCGAAGTGTTCTAATTACACAGCTACTATTTAATGCCTAATATAAAACTAAAAACAATTATTTGCTTTTCGTTTCCACAAACTTTTAGATGTTATCGCAGACACTTGAAGGAAGAAAGTAACGTTGGCTTTATACGACTCTTCGACCTATTTCTAGAAACTGCTCCACAAAAAATATTGCAGCTGGCAATTGTAATGCGATATGTCGAAAGCTTAACGTGTAATAAGTATAATTCATTATGTATTTAAATGTGAATATAATTAGGGCATTTCCAATATGAAGTCAATTTTTGTTTTCAGATTTACGTGCGATGACTTTTTTGATATATTTCATTAGTACAGCGTATTGTTTGGTGGCCTATAACCGCTCCAACCGCTTGGTCCAACTGGATAAATACGATATAGGAACAAAGGGACTTGTCGTGCAATTTTGGTTCATTCTATGCTTGTCAGGTGAGTTGAATATTATGATTGATTCAAGAAAGACAACTAAATCAATTAAATTTTTAGCATCCCGTACGACCTGTATAGCATATATGGCCAGTATATATCCGACAGAGACTTGTGCAGCCTGTTGTCTACATGTATTAGTTTGTGCCAATGTAGTTTTTGTACTGGACACACCAAAGTTTAGCACATCTGCATTTTTAAACTACTTATTGTGCCTTGCGTTCGGCGTGGTTTATATATTCATATTCACACCCGTTTCCGATGCACCCACAAAGTTCAAGTATTCCATTTACTTATCGGTTTGCTTTCTACAAAATCTTCTCGTTTGTATATTTTGGATACCCTTGAACATAGCCATATTGGTCAATGTTTTATATATGGTAGGTATTATACTAATGATCTATTATTACTTGAAATGTCATCCAGGAATTACATCTACTATATTTTAAGGGATTTATGTGTAAAACGGAAAAAGTGCAAATAAAAATATAGTTATTTATTTGTTTTCCATGTGAATTAATGAGAAATGCATTTTTATATAAAAGATGGCAGAGCCTGCAACAAGTCATATATCAATCAAAAAGCAAATAGGGCATGCGCAGAATCGTAGCTGTGCCCGATTAAGGTTGGCTTGGTTTTGCTGGCTTTTCGTTTCGACGAGCTGGGCACACTAAAAGAAAGAAATGGCTTAGACTAGGTGGCAGTGACTTACCAACAGCAACAAATTAACTTTCACTTCAACAAACTAAAAGTTCGACAGACCAAAAAAAAAAAATAATAAAAAAACACCAGAAAGCAATTGGAAATCGATCGAAGTAATGTAAACCAATATTACATATGGACAATATTAAACGCATATAAGTTGAATATGGCATCCAAATATGAGCGCATTATCAGTGATTGCAGGTCCAAGAATCTACTGTGGGAAGATGCTGACTTCCCAGCCATACAATCGTCTGTATTTTATTATCAAACGCCTCCATTCACATTCCAATGGAAGCGAATCGCCGAGTTAAACAATGCGCAAGCATCATTTTTGAATGAAAACGCCGAATTCGATGTGATCCCGGGTAAAATGGGTGACCGTTGGCTAGTATCTTGCTTGGGCGTTCTGTATTCATTGCGAAATCTATTTTATCGCGTTGTGCCCGCCGATCAGGGACTGGACAAGTCATTGGGCATCTATCGCTTTCGGTTGTGGTGGTGCGGTGAATGGGTCGAGGTCCTCGTCGACGATCGTCTGCCAACAATCAACGGACGATTGGCGTTCATGCAGCCGCAATCATCCAATTGTTTTTGGGCATCGCTTCTGGAGAAAGCAATTGCGAAATTGCATGGATCGTATGAGGCTCTCAAATATGGTACACGATCCGATGGCCTAACCGATCTGCTCGGCGGCGTTGTCAAGTGTATGCCAATAATATCGGATAGCATTAGGCCACAAACACTAAAGGATCATCTGGCCACCACATGCATTGTCACGTGCATTGCGGTCAAAAATGCTGCTGTACAGAAGAAGAATACGACGGAGAGGCTGCCAAATGGTATTCTCGTAAATGCCAACTACAGGTGAGTCTGCTGAGCTCTACTCTCCTCCTAAGTTAATAACACGTAATAACTTTCCTTATTTTCGTAGGCTGTCGTGTTTGGATAAAGTGGAAACCGTTATGGGCGATTCGGTACAACTGGTTCGCATTAAGGACACATTTTCTTCGAAACCCTTTGGCGATAAGACGAATTTCGGTGGGGACTGGTCACCCACGTCCAAGACGTGGGAACGAGTCTCGTCTTCCGAACGTGGACGTCTATTGGCCCAATTGGAGCTGGGGGAATTTTGGATCTCGTTCTATGATTTTGTACAATCCTTTTCAATGCTGGAGATCGTTTATCTCGACTCGGATACGGCGAATGGTGAGCAAATGCTAAAGGGACGACCGCTGCATTGGAAGATGAAAATGTACCAGGGACAGTGGAAACGGGGAGTGACGGCCGGCGGTTGCCGTAACCATGAATCGTTTCACATAAACCCACAGCTAATGGTCACCATACAGGAGAAACAGGACATAGTTATTGCTCTGAATCAACACACGGCTGTCGAGCCGAAAGTAATCGGCTTCACCATGTACATGTGGAATCGGGAATATAGCCTTAACGAATGCCTGCAGAAGGACTTCTTCAAGAACCAGGTGAGCTTCCTTAATTCGGACTATGGGAACACCCGGCATGTTAGCTACCATACCCAACTGGAGACGGGCCATTACGTACTGATGCCGACCACCTACGAACCGGCTGAGGAGGCACAGTTTACAGTTCGCATACTGGGCACATCGGTATTCCGACTGTCCTGCCTGGAGACGCAGACAATGATACTGCTTGATCCCTTCCCATCGCTTAAGAGTGACGACAATGTCCAGAAGATCAAGAGCGTCTGTCAATATGAGCCGGTCTACATGCAACTGGCCGATGAGAACAAGACGATCAATTGCTTTGAGCTGCACGAGCTGCTGGAAGCATGCCTGCCCAATGACTATATCAAGGGATGCGCCAACATTGATATATGTAGACAGGTGATTTCGCTCCAAGACAAAACCGGCAATGGTCGCATCACGTTCCAGCAGTTCAAAACATTTATGGTGAATCTGAAATCGTGGCAAGGTGTCTTCAAAATGTACACTAAAGAGAAAGCTGGCATTCTACGTGCCGAGAGATTACGTGATGCACTGTATGACATCGGCTTCCAGCTAAGTACGGATATCATGAATTGCCTGATCCAGCGCTATATACGAAAAGATGGCACTCTCCGTCTAAGCGATTTCGTCTCCGCCGTAATGCATCTGACGACGGCTTTTAATCAATTCCATCTGAAGAACTACAACCAGGTGAATGTCATTGAGGTACATCTGCATGATTGGATCAAAAGTATATTAAGTTGCTAATAAAAAAAACACAACAATTACAATGCTTAAGTAGTTGTGTTTTTCTTTTTGAGAGAAAGAAAGAATTTTTTTTTAATTTATATTTTATGTTCGTTATAATTATTTAATTTTAATGGGTCATGTTTAACATAATAAAAGAAAACATATATAATATATATCTATATATATATATATATATATAGATGTAAATCTGTATGTGGTTCTACGAACATAAGTTGTTAAAATCGTATTGTAAAATAAAATTAATAAACAAATAGAAAATATAACAATTATTTATTCACTTATGCATATAGTATTAGTGGCAGAATTGATTGTTTATGTATTTAAATTCATATGATAGGATAGTTAGTATACAGTAATATTTCATTTGTAGCTGGCGAAGTGTAATTTAAACATTGTTTTTAGTATTTAGTTGCTGGTATGTACACTCAGAGAAAAATGCTGTACCAAAGTTCAGTACAGTCGGACACAATCGAAAGAAAATGTAATCAATATCAATATGAATTTCTGTACTCCGTTTTGTTCAAGTGCAGGATTCAGTAATGTCGCTTGTTTTTTCTGAGTGTATTCTTAGCGTTTGCATGTGTAGTGGTATTTAGTTTTTAAACATATTAGCAAATCCTACACTTATTTAGCATGCAGTGCTCTAAATGTTTGGATGTGTCTGTGTGTCGCTTACACTAGGATGTCATACATATACATATGCATTCATACATACATATGTATGAATGAATTTATGTATGCAGATGTATATTTGTGTATATGTTGATACACTGTATGATTAGTTTATTTTGTGGACGAGAGGCTTTTGATTTGAAGACTTGGCTGGCTGACTGCTGCTTTCACCTCAATAAAGATTTTCCGGTTTTCTCAATCAGCTCAATCGATCCATGTTTAATTTACAAAAAAACGTGATTGCGCGTAACACTAGGCGAGGCTAATACCGAATGTATGTATGTATAAAAGTATTTATGTATGTATGTTTAGAAATTAACATTACATTGATGTACCGTTATGCGAGGAGGCGTCACTAATGCGCCGGGATAGCGTCGTCTTGCGACTGATTGAGAGCGAGTTGGGAAGCTGTGGGGCTTGTGGATTTGTGCTTATGCTTGCCCCCACATTCCCATTGTAGTTAACCGATGCCATATTTGATATAGTATCATTATTTGTTATTGTCGTCGACGATTCAAGTTCTCCTCCATCTCCATGATGACAACCAGCTCCTCCTCTTCCTCCGCCTCCTGGTCCGCCACGCATTGGGGAGCGCTTAAGGGAACCGGTGACTTCATGCGGCTCCTGATAGCCGGAGTCCATATCATCATGATATGAGTCCATCAACGGTGTTGGGTCCTCATAATCATAATCAACAAAGCCATTATTATCAAAGGACTGCAAAAGTTGAACAAAATCACAAAAATCAACAATTGTTAAAGCATTATTATAAATCGGTAGAATCACCTTGACAAAAGATTGCGACTGCTTGGCATAGCCACGGAACACTTGATTATGCGCCTTGCTGCGATAATCAACGGATTCGTAGTGGCCATCCTGGGAGTTCTCGATGATGAAATGCCTGGTGCCATGTGGTGTTAACGTGGCCCAAAGCAAGCGACTGTCATTTACAAGTTGACTCTGCAACAGATCTCGACTGTTTGCCGTCGCGCACGGATATAGGATGCCACCCGATGTGAATGCATTCGATTTTGTTGCCTCTCCCAAAGCATTGATTGCAGTCTGTTTGATATTCGCATCGTGATACGAGAAAAATGTGCTAAGTGTATAAAGAAGTAGAAGTATTGAAAAACCGATTAAAAATCAAATTTACAAGCAACATTTAAAACACAAGCTGATTAATAAAAAAATTTTAATTAATAAAAAACGTTCGTAAATCATTTCAATCTCATTTGATCAACTCAGATATTAAAGAAAAAATATAATAATAGGAATAAAGAATAAAGTCGAGTGAGATCGACTACGATATACCCTGAACACTACTTTATATATATTATAATTTTATTGGCAAATTTCCCTAAGAAAGGTTTTCATCCGAATACATACATACATACATAAATACATACGTACACACCTCGTAGGTAACGGTGTACTGCAGAATGCACACAAAAACATATTGACGCTTGTGTCTATGAGCATGCCATCTCTTTCCCACACTCTGGTGTTGGAAATGAGATCAATATAAGAATATATTTTGATGACTAGAGTAATTCTTATACGATCATTTAAATTACATTTATTTTAATCGGAAATTGAAATGAATAGAATCATAAAACGGAGTCTCTTATAGTCTCTGGGATTCAAATGTTCATACAGACAGACGGATAGACGGACGGACGGACAGCGCTAAATAGACTCGTCTAATGATCCTAATCAAGAATATATATACTTTATAGATCCAATATACTCTTTCTACCCATATTTAATGGATTTGGGGTATATAAAAAAAAACATGGAAATATATATTGTTACAATTATTCGTTTCTCTAGGTAATTTGTAATTGATGTTCTTTGAAAGTGTGTGTTCGTTTCAAAACAAAGCATATAATTTAACTCAAAGATTAGACAAATTTGACAGAACTTACTCTCTGCACCGGATGACAATCAGTGCCAGGAAACAGCCGAGCACAAATATGCCGATGCACGATGACACGAAAAACCAAACGTTCTCCAAACTCTTTGTATCGCTGCGGACGAGCTCCATCAGCTCATTGCCGCTATCATTGTGCTGATTGTTTTGGCCACACATGAAGGCAGCAAAACAGGGCTGGGACTCGTTTGACGGCAGCATTATATCGATGCTCTTTGGCTTGGATATCAGAAACGATGGCAGTGGCGGCGGCGGCATAGATAATATGAAATCTGGCGGCGGACCAGCCAACTGGTCACAACTGCCCACACAATTTCCAATCAATATATTCATATTCAATGTCCTAAAATACAATTTAAGACCAGTTAACCTTTAAGTGCTCTTAAGCTATTGACAACATTAGTGGATAAAATAAATCCATATTAGAATACCAAAAGTTTCAAAAGTTTCCACACAAATGCCAATGTACGTATGTGTATGTATGTGCTATGTGTATATGTGTGTGTGTGTGTGTGTGTGAGTGAGAATGTATGCACATACTTACACATTCGCAATACTATATATATATCAATAACAAACAATTGGGGTTGATTTGAATTATTTATTTATCAAAATACTATAGCACAATCAGATGATTTAGTTATACTATATATTTTTGTACGCATCGAGAGTCGACTCTGAACATGTTTTGTTTTCCTAAATTCATACATACATATATATATATATATATACAAATATATATTTGTATATATACATAAATATTGCATATCAAATACTAACACCAACAAAAAAACATTCAACACTTTGCATAGTTAAATTTGCATGTTCTATTTGATTTCTTATTTAATTGCTATTAAAGTTATTGATGCTTAATTTTCTTATTTAAGCAATAGCTGCTCTATAAAACATTGTCAAACCTTAATTCAATAGCGTCCTGTACCGACGAAATTCTACCTTGAACTGAGTAGTTGAAACAATTGCCATATCGCACAAGCAACTCCAAGAGTAATATGCGCGCGCATCTCTATTCCACATCCCCATCCCCATCACCATCCCCAACCATATCCATATTCAATGTGGGGTTGACAAGTAACCCCTGCAAGTTTGGCCACACCCAGCCAATACACAATTACAATGCTCACTATTCAATATTTGTAAACAATTTCGTTATAATAAAATGAAAAAAAAAAAAAATAGCTTTAAAGATTAATAAAAATATGTTATGTATATACATAAATATGTTAACTAATACAGAGTATTACAAAAAGTAGACAAAAAGAGTCGGTATTAAATATAATGGCCAGAGTATTTCAAAAAGATATGTAATTGTAAAATTGAATCATATTAATGCGTTAACTTATGCGCTTTAAGTAATTAATTAGAGAACATTGAACTTTGGCGAAATCTTAAGCTGATTCGCATGGCTAATTACTAATAAACCAAAACAAAGTAAAAGAGAAATAAGCTATTCATGAACGTTATGCAATGTTTAAGAAAATAAGGCAACATTAACATAAATTTAAGTCGTTATAGATTCATTTATTATAATTATCACCGGTTCTTTTAACACACAATTAGATGAAAACAAAAAATCTTAAAAGCTTATTAACAAGTTTTGTGCATGGGATGCCAAAAAGAATTTGCTATCGTTTAATATTGCTTAGCAGCACATATAGAGTACAGTAAGGCACGATTTTTGCTTGCAGTTAAGTTATTGAATTATTTTTTATTGCCATATGTCATTACGACACCCACGATCAATGCAATAACGGTGAATCCTTGTGCCGCAATGCGAGTGCGCATCATAAGTTGTGACATTTTACGGTTGCCGGTGCGAAAATTGTATAGACCAGCTGTTAGGGCAGCAGTTGTGGCCAGGCACCCTGTATGCAGCAAAAATTGAAAAATGAATACAAAACGAATAATTAGTGTTTACATAACGAAAGAGACGTATTTGTTTTACATTACTTACCAATTGGCACCAATGGGTTCTCGTTGATTTTACGCACAAGTCTCTCTTTGGTCGTCTCAATTTCGACAGCTGGTCCCAGATCCTGGCGCAACTGTATCCAGTCTAAATCTTCAGCCGGCAGTGGCACCTGCGATTTGTTTGCCATCACAATAGTTTTTCACAAGCTCAACTGTAATTCAACAACAATTTGGACCTAATGCCGACAAAACAAATTAGCACACTCACACATGCATGCATATAAACAGACAAGATTTCATACAGACACTCAGCTGACAGCCACACTCGGAACGATGCAATGAAACAGGGCTGGTTGAAACATACGCCAAGTGAGCGATTTGAAAATCGAAAATATGTAAATTTCTACTTTTGATGGCAATTTTGTTATAAAATTGTTATAATGACTTTCCAACCAACTGTCATTTGTAAACATTTTTTTTTCTGGGCCTGATACATATATATATATATAAATACACATTTATTAAAAAGTGCTATATCCGACATAGAATTCTGCAAATTAGGCAATACATGTATGGCAATATTAGGAACTCGATTTTACTGTTCATTGAATCATGAATATTATACTGTTGAGTCAGTTGCCATCCCTCATTGGCAACCGTGTTAGTTTACAACCTTTTCTCTCGCATGCGCGCTAATCGAATAAGCTTAATCGTAAATTTCAAACAAAAAGGATAAATAACTTATGATTATGTGCATACACATGATTTTTTTTTATAATAAGCAACAAACATATACTTATACAAAAATTATACATGCCTTATCATTTGTAGAAAAGAAAATTCAAGAGAATTTTATTTTTAAATAAAAAATATTTACAGGATATTTAGTTGTTTTTTGGCTCAATAGTAAGCCCATGCAAAAATAAGTATTTGTCTAAATATGTATGTATGCATTAAAACACCCTTGTGATGATCAAATAAAATCGAAGAAAATTTGTGTGTTGGGTATTTCTGACCTCACTAACACGTTCACACACTGCTGCATTATTCCAACAATGTTGCGCTCTTTATAAAACGAGAGAGTTGAGAAGTACAGTCAGACGAGGAACGCAAAATGAAACATGTGTATGTAGCAAGAACACCACTGTATGTGTGTGTATGTCAAATAAAATACATGCATTTTTGTGCTTGTGTTAAGGCGAAAAACAATCGCACACATTCAAACAAATGCGAATGTATTGTTCGAGTGGTACTCATATACGCTTGAATGTACATTTAAACATACAGGCATAGGTAAATGTGTGGGGATGTGTATGTATATAAATGTTCACATACATAATGAAGTATGTATGTACGTACGAACGCGTATATACAAACATACTTATTTAGTTGGTGTGAATGTGCGTCTTAAGTTAAGTTGACATGCTGTATTAAAAATTTTTAAATAGTTATAAAATACTCAATGTAAAAGTATTAAAACTGGTTAGATTGTTTATATGTACATTTTCAATGTACATATGTTGTAGGGACATACACATGCATGGCTATATCTATACGTGCATACACCATGTACATATGTTTGCATGAATCTTTGTGTGAAAAGTATCAAACCAAAAATTTTATAAGGTCTGTTTCCCTCCACCACGTGTATACAAACACACACACACACATGCATACACAAGACTATCGAACGCACTCATTGGGCAGCAGGAGAGAAAGTGTGCTCAGTAAACTGTACTCAGAGCACGCCGCTGGCTGCCTGACTGCTTGACTGCCTGGTTGCCTTGCTACCCGCTCTCTCTCTCCTAGTCTTTCGGTCGCTCTTTCGCTCTCTTTGTGTGCTAGTCTCTCATTCTGTGCACACACAGACACGCACACACTTGCGCACTCAACGCATACAGAAGTCTGGCGCTAGCCAGGCTGGGCTATGAAGCACAGTAAGGCAGAGACGGCTATTCAATTCAATAGCCTTTGCATTCGTTGTTGGTACTCTCTCTGTGTGTGTTTTCAATCAAGCGAGCGGCGCGCGAACCTCATCTTTTCCGCATTGTGATACCAACAAATAAACACATTTACTGCAATAAAGCTGCGTTTTGTGGCGTCGTTTGTTTATTTTTTTACTAACTAAAAACAAACAAGCAACAACGACAAAAACAACAACATTAAGAAGCTCAGTTCGCGTTACGTTACGTTTACCGTTTTTTGTTCGCTGGTACGCCGATTCGCCGTAAGAATCGTTAACATTTTGTGGCGTCTGACGACTCCGCTTGTTCCCACATACATACACATACACAAACATACGTACATATTGTGTGTGTGTGTGTGTATGTACATACATAAATTACATACATGTATATATTATAATAATCAATATAACGTATATACATAGAATAAAACGAATGCATGTTGGAACTGGCTTTCAACTCACGTATTTTAACAATTGTATTTGTGTTGTGTTCAGTGTAAGAAGAAACAAAAGGAAAAGCAGCAGAAAACATAACTACGAATACCTTGAAAACTATTAAAACAACAAAAAAGAAAAAAACACATCTGATCGGACCCCCTCCTCAGACATCAATCCGAACTATGGAACACTTTCATCAAATACAGGTAAGCTTAACTACACACATACAAACATGTATACATACACACACATAAAATCATACACACACACTCGGACAAATATGTCTGTGTATTTATATTTGCACAAACTGTTCAATATTTCACTCATTTCTCGCGTAGTTAAAGATTTTTTCCCGCCAACAACAAATAAAATAACCAAACACTCGCAACTTTAATTTTTAAATTTACATATAAGCATGCATACATCATTAAGATGTACGTCGTTGTATGTATGTATGCATAATGGGAGACGCATGAGAGAGTATGGAAATTTTACAATGGCTGAGTTAAGTTGAAATCTCAATGCACATGTGTGTGTGTGAGCATATGTGCACACATCCATCCAAATGTAAAGTGTATGTGCTTTTTGCCAAGTATTCTTTGCGTACATACAAACATACATGTGTACATCTAAACTTCCATATGTACATACATTTCAAAAGAAAAAATATACAAGCTTTCACACATCCGCACAATATATATAAATATATATATATATTATATGTAGACATAATATATATATATATATATAAATATTATATGTAGACATAATATATATATATATATATATTTTATACGACGCTATGCGTATGAACATGTATATGTGTGTATATACTAAGAGCAAAATTTGTATTTTGCGTGCGCATCTATGGTCGCCATTTTTTTTGTTACTTGTTTGGTATTCATTTACACATCTATATATACAAAAATATGTATATTTGTGTGTATGTTGCTAATTTCGAACACAGCTGAAATTGCAAAACACATATACATATAATGTAGCTTAACATTATAAAATTGGAATTGACATGTGCCTTGATTTTATAAATGTTGGGAAAACAAAAACAGTTCGAAGTATATGTGTGTGATATATACAAACAAATTAACTAATGCTATGAAAAAACTTAAAATACATATGTATGTATTCACATGCATACACAACATCGGAGCTTGCGTAATCTGAAATTAGCTGTATGTACACATAAACATGTATGTATGTATAAATGGATGGATGCATGTATGCGTAATGTGGCCCATGTGAATTATTTTCTTTGTATTGTATATTTTGTCTCTTGCGATGAAAAGACAACTATAAATTGTCTGCATATATGTATTTACACGCATACATACATACATTTGTGTGTGTGGTGTTTGTGTAGAAACTTGAAATGTTTTGTTAGTTCTCTCCCTCTCATTGTGCACTCAACCCAAGAAAAATGTTTTGTTGTGTGTATATGTTCCTCAACGAGTACGTACATACGTATTTACATCGTAAAGAGCTTTTTCTTATTTTCTCACGAATCCAGCGCAAGCATTCATACATACAGAAAAGGCATACACATGTATAGCAGCCGTTTTTTTTTTGCATGTGTTGCTAAGGCATCCCTGGTAAGGAGAGAATAAAAGAGTCAATAAATTGGTTCATGAACCAAATGAACCTGTTCTTTATTCAAAACGTGATTTATTTAATAATCCCACTCTCAGTTGTTGCGTCGTTCTGCGGTAACAAAGAAAATTGGAAACAGCTGATTGCTTTAACAAAACATTTAGAATTGGTTGTTTATATTTTCGTGCTCATACGTACATCGTATCTGTGTCTGTATGCAAACACAAATATTATGTACATGTTTCCCCCAATACATACAACAGCTTGTTTACATTTTCTACGCATTAATTGCTAATAAGAGTCGGCGGCGTACGTACAAAAGTGAATGGAACCATTGAGAATTGGAACATGCATCACAGATGTTTGCTCCTACCACTTGGAGCGAGCTGCTCTCATGTTCTCCTGCTCTCATGCTCTCATGCTCATGCGCGTTTTCACTGTATACTTACATAAACATGCTCACGTGTATGTGCGTGCGCGCATGTAATGTGTATGCATGCATGCGTGCGTGCGCTCCTTCTGTGTGTGTATGCATGTGAGCGTGCATGTGTTTGCCTGAGCGTGACGGCAACTAGCTAGCGTCATCAGCCAGCCAGTGATGATCGTTTTTGGCGCCAAAAGGCATACGCCAATCGTTACTTTGCAAAGATCTTTTGCGATTTGTTCACTTGTTCAAAAATGAATTTTCTTGTTGCTGCGATGTTTTTATGTTTTGTGTAGTAATTTTTTAATTGCGACTATTCTATCAAGAGTTGTTTGCACCTATACATATATATATATATATATATATACATATTATATTATTATATATATATTAAATTATATATATATTATATATATTATTATTATTATATTATATGTATATATATGTGTAGTAAATATCGTCAACTCATCATTTAAATTATTAATTTTGAATTTTTAAATCGATTGTATGCGCTCAAAAATTTGCTAATGTAACTGATGTATGTGTCTGTGTGTGTATGTATGTATTTGTTCAACTGTCACATATTGAACGAATGCTAATATTTGTATATATTTGCATGTTTGTAATTGATTGTGAGTGCGACGCCAGCTCGATAGATTTTGTATTGCAACTATAAGTAGTTTTCGTATTGGCCTCGCACTTGCACTTGCTGCACACACATAAATTTCAAACCCTCACACAAAAATAAAAGACACACACACCTAATCATAACAACAACAACCACAACAACAAACTATTGATTAGCAAACAATTCAACACTATCAGCAGCAACTGGCTGCGCAGCAACAACAACAAGCTGCCGTACAACAGCAACAGTTGCAGCAACATCAAGTGGTTGTCCAGCAGAATCAACAGCAGGCACATCAGAATAGCTCCAACACCACTGCCGGTGTTGGTCAACAGCTATTCACATATAAAATGGCCAGTAGTTTCCCCAATCCAGCCACGACAATGGCACAGGTTGTTGCCACCTCAAATGCGGGCACCACCGGCTACGATTACCGTCTAAATATGGCACAGGCAGCCGCAGCTGCTGCAGTGCCCGGCTCCCAATGGTGGTACTCGGCCGCAAATCAGGGGCAGGTGGATGCCAACACAGCTGCACAGTTGCAGCAGCAACAGCAGCAGCAGCAGCAACAACAACAGCAGCAACAACAACAACAACAGCAGCAGCAACAACAGCAGCAGCAACAGATGCAACAGCAGCAACAGCAACAGAATGTCGTCAATTCGGCAGTGAGTACAATTTACAAATATATAATAATACTTATCTCAAATAATATTGCTGTTTTTAAATTTGTTGTTTTGTGTCCTTTTGTGTGTTTACTATTATTAGAGCCCCATGGTCAGAGGAGGCAAAGCTGATGCGAAACCCAGAGGTCGAATGACCGCATACGCATACTTTGTACAGACTTGCAGAGAGGAGCACAAAAAGAAGCATCCCGACGAGACGGTCATATTCGCTGAATTCTCACGCAAATGCGCTGAGCGATGGAAGGTAATTACTTTTAATTAATAGATTAGTTTATTTGTATTTATATACCACAACTAAGTGTCAAATCGAATCTAACAAATATTCTTTCTTCTCTGTACGTGGCACGTATTTAGACAATGGTCGACAAGGAGAAGAAGCGATTCCATGAAATGGCTGAAAAAGACAAGCAACGGTACGAGCAGGAAATGCAAAACTATGTGCCGCCCAAGGGCACAGTTGTGGGACGCGGAAAGAAAAGAAAACAAATTAAGGATCCAAATGCGCCAAAACGTTCATTGTGAGTTCGTAGCAAAATTTATCATACAAAAAAAATAAATTAATAAATTTTAATAACAAAATACGCATAAATGGCTATTGATGATTAATGATTGTTTTTTTTTTTTAATTTGTATGTTTGTTTAATTAGGTCTGCGTTCTTCTGGTTCTGCAATGATGAAAGAAATAAGGTGAAGGCTCTTAATCCGGAATTCGGTGTTGGTGATATTGCCAAAGAGCTTGGTCGCAAATGGTCTGACGTTGATCCCGAAGTCAAGCAGAAGTACGAATCGATGGCTGAAAGGGATAAGGCACGATATGAGCGGGTAAGTTTTCATTCAGAAATGTATTTAATAAATCGCATTTATAAATGTGTTGCTTGCTTGTTTGCTATGCCTTTTATAGGAAATGACCGAGTACAAGACAAGCGGGAAAATTGCCATGTCAGCACCCTCGATGCAAGCGTCGATCCAGGCGCAGGCACAAGCAGTACAGAAAGCAGCGTTACTTGCAGCAGCTGCCCAACAGCAGCACCAGCAGCTGGATGAGCAACATGACGACGATGATGGCGACGGTGATGATGATGAGAATCAATAGGTCTAGCAGTAAAATACTCTTCACTATTTATACACTATCGTTGGTCATCACGAACAAGGAATCATAATATCGTTAGTTGATCTATTATCAGGTTAACTAATGTGTGTTATATATATATATATATACATATGTGTTTATATATATGCGTGTATACCACAAATATATATTGATTAAAAAAGAAAAAAAAAACAAACATATATATATAAATATATGAATATAATATTAATTTTTTTTTTTAATAATAATAAGTAATCAAATTTCCATGAATTACTGAAGGAGAAAATCACAAAGAAACCTTTTATAAGTTTTATTTTAAGAACATAATATTTAAGTATATGGTTAGATTAAAATGGCATTACTCTGTCTACAAATTTAATTTTTGTGCTTCAATGATAAGTTTCTCCTAAAACACTAAGATCGAATTATTTTATAACTTGAAGAAATCCATAATGTCATTCTCAGCAAACGTTACCACTAAAACATACAAACATATGTAAATACATATTACGTATATTGGTACATATTTCCCTTTTATTAAAGTTAGATGATTCACCAATAATGAAATTAAAAATAATGATGCGTTTACTCATTAGAGTTGCAACTACTCAATGAAACGTGATAATTTGAAATACTTAACTCAGTGGCGGGTGGTATCTCTCTACATATTTATGTATATATATATATAAATACATATACACACACAGACACACTCAAACACTTTTACATATACATATATGCATATGCATATGTGTAAGTTATAAAATATGTATTTATAATAAAATTTCAGACTACAGAAAATACTAAATTATTGCAACGGATATACTGTCAGCATTTAAAAAAAAAAGAAAAAAGAAGCATTTTCTCAATATATCAAAAAAGAAAGAAATTGAAATATACATTATATTTTTATCGTGCAAATTGGAAAATCTGGCACTATTCAACATACGCGAAGTGTGCAAAAAACATTACCAATTGCAACGCAAACGCGACGCTTTTCAAAACCTTTCGGGCTGAAAACGTTTTTTTTTTTTGTTTTGAAACAATTTTTTTTTTTTTTTATTATGTATATCTGATTAGATTTTGGTAAGAATTCCTCAGCATAAATTGAATTTGCCAGAGAGTTGGACTTGTTTTTCTGTGTAAATACATATGTATACATAATTGAATGTTAGATATCCGATATAGTCGCTGACATGAACTAATAAAAAATAAAAAAAAAAAAACAAATATATTATGAATATTAAAGAAAATGGTATGCTTTAGGCTGTTAATATATAATGAAAATAATAACACTCTGATACTAACACATCAACAGTTCTGTTTGCTGTCGGTTGAAGCCACTGGCGCTTATGCTAATCTCAGGTTGAATCTGAACACAAGTATATAGCTACCAGCTAGATGAGATAAACACTGGGAGGAAAGTATTGGCAGTGCCTGCGAGATGCTATCCTGCTGACGATCCTTTAAGGCAGGCAAATTAACGGAGTTGCACACATACACGTACCCCACCCACACATACTAACACACATATGTATGTATATATATGTATATACGATAGAGTAAATTATGCTTTTTTGATATCGTTCGTTTGGCACAAAACAAACAACAAATTGAAAATAAGTTAACCTCTTGATGCAGGGGCTTACGTCGATTTGCGAAACATACCCAGAAATGTAAACAAATATCGAAAGAGATCTGCAAAATATAGTATATATGAAATCGGAGACAAACTTCCTAAAATCGAACACAGATTGTTCGCTTGTACTAGTTGGATACATATTAGTTAGACTATGGCGCGACAAACTGATTCACATTGAAGAAAGTAGCACAGCAACAACAAAATAAACATATTCATGTTGGTAACATAATGTAATGTTACTGCTTCATTAAGATTACCGTACACCTGTTGATGGTCACGTTATATACCTCAAATGTATGTACATATATTATTTTGATAACTTCCTCATTTTCTTAATATTATTTTGACAGAGAAAAACTCGCCACAGAGATGATATAAATAGATGTGTAGAATACCACATATATAGAGAATATATATTTATATATATATGTTTTCAATTAAACAGTAACTCCTTACTTCATTTACTATGAGAATTCCAGTTCCCTGTGCTTGTTATAAGAAAGTCAAATAATACAAATAAACGTTTAGAAAAGTGATGCTTTGTTCTTAGTGTATTTTGAACTATATCTATACGTTCTGATTAGTGGGACTGCTTCATCATCGGTTCTGTATATACACATATACAATTTTTCCCTTTAGCTATCCCAAAAACCAAAAAACCTTTTTCATAATAACATTATACTAATTGAAAATATCGAAAAACAAAAATTGAAAATAACGAAAAACATAAAATGAATGAAATGAAAGAAAAGAAAAGAAAAGAAAAGCATCAAAAACAGTTATTGGATTACATTTTATGTAAATGTAAGTGTGAATTACATTAGCGATACTATAGTAGCGTCTAAGGTTTTTTTTGTTTAATTTTTTTTTCTATGAATTTACACAATCTTGTAAAAATAGTTTAAAATAAATATGATTTAGCTAGATGTATGCTTATGAAGGCAAATTCGTCAGATCTTGTTATTCGCTTCTCAGCCATTTCAGAAAACCTAAAAGAAAATATCAAATTCTGATTTTCTCTTTATTACACTCGATCTGTTGTATGCATATTGTGTCTGTGTATGGAGAAGTCTACAAAATTTACTTGCCTAGTACATTATTTATGAGATAGAAAGGGAGAGAAAGACAAAGACAGCGAGAGATACGTTGAACTGCTTGCTCTCCTCTCTTCGGTCTACGCAAAACATGTGCAATTTAAAAGAAATATATTTTTGGAATGGTTTGGCATCTAAATTATTACTGTTGCATTTCCATTTGAAAGCACACCGATTTTTGTTCAAAATTCAGTACAAGTTGTACCACAAATAATCACAAGCATGGGTTGGGTTCAAAGTGTCCAGTTCAGATTTCGTCAAAAATTCAAATTACAAAATAATGATGTCAAACACACATCGGACTGTATATACACGTACCTTTATAGACCTCATAGAGTTAACCAGGTGTCATTTAATATGAACTACAAACTTCAAAAAAGACCGATTCGCTTGGGTCCGGCATATTGCTGCTCTACAAATACGGTTTCATTCCAACTTGCATCACGCTGCATAGAAAGAGATGGATAGATAGGTCATGGCTATATCAACTCTACTACTGATAATAGGGAGTAAGAATATATATACTTTATGAGCTCGGTGATATCTCCTCCCAACATAATTATGTTGTTTTTTGCAACTGTATATTTACTTATTAAAGAAGTTATTGATACAAATTATCGAATAGTTTATTTATTTGTAATACGGGTTATTTCTTCACTTATACAATAACAGTAGTAATAGTTTAGTGTTAGTTGTTTTGGATTGTGTTGTGTTGAAGATGAGAGAAGAGTTTATTTAAAATGCTTTAATGTTATGGTTACAATTATTTATTATTATATTATTTATTTTACGTCAGATCGCTACATCCAGAGCTCGCCGCCACAAATTTCTAGCACCATCTTTTTTCGGAAGTACTCCATGTTCTCCTGCGAAAAGGTTAGGGGCTTGTTGCGTGTAATGTATTCGGCGAACATGCAGCTGAACACGCCGCAGTCGCTGCCGTTCGTCTGATGTGGCACATCTTTGACATTTTCAATTAGAAAATCGCTGGTGTCGAAGGGCTTCTTGCGTTTGTCCAGAGACTCCTCCTGCAAATATCTCTGGAGGGCGTTCAACACCTCCCAATTTGGCTTGCCCATTGAATCATAAAAGTGAATTGTCTTGTTCTTCAAATGTATAATGGCCATGCACCAATGGACGTTGCTCACATGCACCGGTACCGGAATAATATCTTTGCTGAATATGTCAACCTTCCGAGTCCAGCGTCTCACATTGCTATAGCCCTGCAGTAGGCGCGGTACAAAGAATGTGTTCATGGCATAAACACTGGGCAGTGTATCCTTGCGCTGCGAACGATCAGTTAATAAGTTCATATAGAAATTTATAACCTCGTCGTTCAGCCAACAGCTTCCCGTCAGTGTACGAATGTCTTCTCGTTTAATGTTTTGGCTAAACTTTGAGATGAGCACCTAGCGAAAAGACATTAATATACAGTTAATATGTATGCCATAAATAAAGAAACATGGCCATGTATTATTTACCTTATCCGACTTCCCATATATCAGCTCATTATATGCCTTGAAATGATCATCGGTGAGTGGTATTATTTCTGGCCTGTTATCCTCTTCCACATACTCCGGCTGCTTCTCCAGCACAAACATTGTGTGCGTTAGGAAGCGACGTTTGGTTAACGATTCGCGCAGTTCCTGCTCAGTAGCCCGACGCTCCTCAGTAACCTTGTCAGCTCTGTCGTGTAGTAATTTATTAGTCAAGCACACTCAGTTTTAGGTATCTATCACTTACTCCTGAAGTACTATTTTCTTGGTATGGTTCGTCTCCTGGTTCGCAAGATCGCATTTCTGTTTGAAAAGTTCCACATAATTGTCGGCAAAATAGATGGATGTGCTATGCCGTTGCTGGACAGCTTTAGTCCGGGACAAGTTTGGCAGCATCATCTGTGTGCTGTAAACACAAAATGTGCATGAATTAAACATTTGACTAGCTTAGCTAGTCGTTTTTTTTTTTTTTGAGTTGTGGGGCACAATTGTTGATGAGTGATTAACAAATGAGTCTTTTCTTTTACCTTGTTTCGTGCAGCCCGTTCTGTTCAAAATCTTTGCTCATCGACATGGAGATATCACTTGGCTGGGATTTATCGGTGATGTTGGCGCCCAGGCTGTAGCATTTCACAGTTTCATGCGTCAGCGGTTTCTTCATCAATGGGTATACTTTTTGTTTTTGCTCCTGCTGCTGCAGTAACTTGGCATACTGGGCTCGCTCGGAGGTGATGGGTGCTTGGGGCTGTAGCTTGCCTTGTATGATACCCCGATGCCATTCGTCGCTATGTGGACTGTTCCGCAGCAGTGATGGCAATGGCTGTGTTTTCTCACTGTCACGAGACGTTACGGGGCGCCGCTTTAGCGAAAGCTCTTGATCTTGCAGGAACAGATTATTTATAAGATTAATGTACTGGTTGTGTTCGTTGCGCTGCTCCTCCAGCCTTATCACACTGTTCCGTACAAAACCCTTAGGGTACATGTTGCCGGCATGCCCGTTTAAACGTGCATCCGATGACGAGGAGCTGCTGGAAGGTCGTGAATAATTCAGATCGGCTTTAAAGCCATTTGTGCCAAAACGCAATGCATCCGAATAAAGCAGATTTGGTCTTAACGCTGATGCACCAAAATCATTTCGCGACGGCGGCACGGTGCTCTCGCCGAGACGGTCGGCAAATGTTTGATACAATTTGCTCTCATTCTGATGCTGGTCCTCAGTGTCGGACAGATCAACACTAACGGAAATTTGGTTGTTGCGGACACGCATATGTCGCATCTGCGGTGCATTGAATATTGCGAGGCGCTTCTGTGTTTGATTGCTGTTATTTTCCTGAAGCTGCTGCTGCTGGTGCTGCCTTGGATTCGCCATGTGGCCGTAGTCATCAGCTGTGAAAATAATTGTGATCCATTATTTTATGTATTATGATGTATTTATGGGAAAAAATATCTATGCATATATGTTTGTATACATCCAACTATAAACTTGTCATAGTTGGTGAGTATCATTATTTTGTATGTTCCCTTGTCTCTTACATTGTACGTACAAAACATTTTTACATTTCTTTCTCTTTCCCACCCATTAATATTTGCTTTTCTATATAGATCGAATTTAATTCTTTTAAATTGAACATTTTGTATTTGCCTTGTGTGGTTTTTTCAGTAATAAATAATAAATACTCACCGTCATTCGGCATAAATTCTGGAAATGTATCATCCACACGACGATATTTGAATAAACGTGGCGATGTGGTCTCCTTGTTCAACGCTGGACAGCTGAAGTATACATGGAAAAGTGGTATTATTATTATTTACAACATGGCACACATAAATAATACAATTCAAATGATGTGCCCATAGGTTAAAATGATGAAATTTGAGTATGTTTACACTTATGTATGTTTATATACCAGATATATACAAAGAATTAGCATTTAGATTTTGGTCACAGCGGATCTGGCATTAAAAGTGCCCATATATAATATACATATTCAAATTTAATATACCTGCGCTTGAGATTTACGGCGCGTTCCGTGTTCTTGTCATCAATGTTGGCTGTATCCTTGGCGTTGCTCTGTCCGCCCCGAAACCAATGACGTAACTTGTTAAATAGATCAAAGCCCATCGGATCGTGATTGACGTCACTAAATCGGTTTACACTATCGATTTTGGACACCAAACCGTCAAGTTGTTGATCGATGCTCCTGAGCAATGCAGTCAAATCCGAGTTTGCTTCTTCAGATGTATTCAATTGTTGTTCGCGTTGGAGATAGTCGCGCACCTCGTCGAGTTTGCGCTGTAGCACTAGAGCGCTCCACAAACTATCTTTCTGAGGATTGCTTAAGATCTCGCCAATGAAGTCCACGGTTCGCTGTATAACAGCTAAGCGCTTATCCAGCAGATCCACTGAGGATGCCTGCCCGGCTAGTAGTTCCTCTGCTGTTGTTGATATGAAGGCAACGTTCTGTTGTTCCAGTTGTTGTTCTGGCTGTTGTTGTGTGCCTGCTGGCTGATAATAAATTGGAATATCGTATGGCTGCTGCTGATGCAGCACATCAGCTGGAAATTGGTAGGATTCGTGCGTCAGCGTATAAGCTCCAAATGATGAGTGTGTCTCGCCAATGGGTAAATGAGGGCCAACGCCAGATCCAGAGCCAGATACAATTGTCATAGGGCCCGAATTCCAGTCAAAGCCGTTCGTTGACAATACCTGCTCTTGACTCCAAACGGTTCCGCTGTCCGCCACAGTTGCTCGATTGTTGGGCAGTATGTTGGCTATGTTCCACGCACACTGTCCAGTGTGCAATACGGGATGAACTTTAACAAAAAGAATCACAAAGATATCACCCAGCAAACACAAAATTAGCAAAAGTTAAACTTATTAATTTGCATGGCCGCCATTTGATTGTGGCTGCTGCGGCACCCGATTGTGAATCTTTCGCGCCAGACGCATTCGCGAATTTCCGACAACAAGAAGCGACGGACAGTAATATAAAGAAACTGAACGAATGTTATTAAGAATAAACACGCAATGTCAAGCACAATTAATTACATTTACACAAACAAAAAATTAGCAACTAGACAAAATTAAATGCCGGCAGACGCTTTCTTGACGCCACTCTTTGAAATTGTCGCCGCCATTTTCAGCGAATAATGTAGATAATGATTCTCATGTTGCATTAGTATGCACGTCAAGACTTACAAGTTCTCTTCTCGTTCCTGTTGAATGCAAAAACAATTTGAAACAATAAACTATTTGCAATTGAAAACTGGATCGCAAGAAACGTAGCGTGCTGGCGGACATTCTGACATTATCGACACAAAGCTAAATATACTCGATAGTATCACAAAAAATACCACGAAAATATACTGAACGTATCTTGAATACAATATACATTAATTTAATTATATATGTGTATATATTTTTTGTATATAAATATATATAAATATGTCAAATTAAGTTTATAAATTTATTTTGGATGCTATTGTTCTTATTAAGAAACTAACATTGAAACGAATGTAGCAGTGACAAGTTACACTTTGTCTATCGATTCACGATTGTCCGATCATTAACACCTATTTGCCGTAAAGAATCGAAAACAAAATATGCAGTTTTATGCTTATAATATAAAATCTTAGTTAAGATTAAATTCGCAACGCCTAAGCTACAGACTTTATAAATTCTTTATTTTTACCACTTAAAAAGGCGTGCTTTCTATTCTGCTAATCTTTGCTCTGGCAACAGAAAAACAAAAAATTCCACAGCAATGTTGTTGCGCCGTATAAAGCGCCCGCCAAACCAACAGTTGCTTGAAACGAGTAGTGCACAACGACCCAATGGGCAAGGGCGCCCCAAATGAGTATCAGCAGGCCATTGGTGAAGTGGACGGGCCGTCGTATTGCCGTCCAATTGGCCCTCGTCATTCCCAACTGGAAGACCATCTCTTGCAAAAAGGCGGTAACTACCTGGCCAAAGCCCAATAGCACAGCTGAAACGCTCAACAGCAGCTTGGACGTGGAGAAACTAATAACTGATGGAGATTTTTGATTGCAGATAAGTTTGGATTATTTCAATTTGAGATAAAAGTGAGAAATGCTTACAAATCAGGGCCATACACTTGCAGATGCTGCCCAATGTGTACCACTGTAGCTTGCGCTTGTACAGACTAGACCCAAAGCGCGGTGTCATTAGCGAGAAGCACATCCATGGAAAGGCCAGAAGCGAGAAGAGGAATGGTATTTCTGCATTTTTCAACGCATGATGGCTAACCGCCAATCCGGGGAGCACAGTCAGGCACATAACATAGCTGAAAATATCCGCGGAGAGAAGGAGCGTGCTCGCATATAGCTGCGGCACCAACAGCGCCTGCTGCAGTGGCATCGCAATCTTATCCAGTAGATTCCACCACAAATGCGATGTGACCGCCCGAGACAGGCGGCGTATCCGATGCTGCAATGCAATAGGGAATATCAGAGATATTACAAATATTCATACAAGTCATAATCAAATATGCTCCAAAAATTTAATAAACCAACCGATGAGCCAAAATAAAACTAACATAACGGCTAGCAAGCAGTGCAAAAAGAAGCAGCGCAGAGCGAAAACAAAAAAATGTTTGCCTATTTAGTTGTTGCTGCTGCCAAAAACGTAACTGATAACAATCACCATCGGCTGGAAGATCACGAGAGAGTGATCCTTGACTTTGACAAGCAAAGTGAAAGTGATGCAAAGAAAAATGATGATTTTTTTGTTGGTTCTTTAGTCTATTATTTCTTCCAACACATATCAAGAATACTTTAATTATTAGATACGATTCCTAAAGTGCCGGCTTTTTAATACCATCATTATTTATCAGAAATTATCATGAATGTTAGTATTCATATTAGGATTTGCATATCGATCGATAGTTCCGATAGCTGCAGGGAAAAACGCATTATACTTGGACTGTTCTCTGATCATCAATCAATCAGTCAGCTAGTCAGTCAATCCATCAGTCAGCTAGTCAATAAATCAATTAGGTAATTAAAGACTTACCAGATTTGCGTACGCCTCGGGCAGGGGTGATGAGCTGCCTGTACCGGAAGGATTTATTGAATTCTGCGGATAGAGTCGACCATTCGAATGGGACTTGTGGAGTACTTGTGACTGTGTAATGTTGTAATTATCGATAGTGGCATTGCTGGAACGCATTATGGAGACTGTCTCATCCTCTTCGGGAATGATCTCCATTATCTCAACGCCATTGGGATTCATGTAAGTGACATATGCCTCATCGGTGGCCAGCATATAATTGCTGTGCGTATCAAGAACAGCGGCGACTGGCCCCGATGAACCGGATTGGGTTGTGCCGGATATCTCAGTGGTCGAATTGCGCCATGAAATCGCCATCGTATCGAGTCCATCCAGTTGATCGGCGACAAAGTTGGCCGTCAGAGCACCACGCAATGGCAGCACACCGAAACCGGTCTCCGCCTTGATCACCGATATGCGCTTGGTGGTAAAGGCATCCTCGCGACGCTTGGTAATGATAAGGCTCAATGGTATAAGGTTTACTAGCATCGCTGACATCAGGACTATCGACTGTGCGGTCCCATACAGTGTCCGCAGGCTGGTGAAGACGAATGAGAGGAACAGCTGGCAGAAGGCCTCGCCACACAGATGTATTGTTTTGCGCACATACTTGTCCTCGCGCGGACGCACTGCCTCCAGTATGACGTGCGTCTTCCACAGATACAGGCTGGAGCCAATACCTTAAACGACACAAATATACACGCACGCACACAAACACACACACACACACACACACACACACATATACATACACAAACACACACACACAAGCACAAACACTTCCAATTGCAATCATAATCAAAATGTGATGGGCAACTCACCAGCAAAGCAGCCGTAGAAGACAATCGCAACGGTTTGAGTGGTGGTGGTGACAACCACCCAAGCGGATGAGAAGAATATCCCGCTGATCATCAGCGATAGGCATGCAATCAGTGTGGCTAGCAGAAACATTCGTCTATATTGATTCGTCTCGCGCGGTCGTCCGCTGTACTCTGTGTCCAGATGATCCAAAATGGAACGGCATAGTTCGCCAGTTGCCTGATAGACGATCGCAGGCCAAATGCGCAGCACTAGATCCTTGTCCGATTCGACAACGTTGCCATACAAATACGCCGGCGTTGCCAGAAAGGCCTAAAAGCGAACACACAGTGACAGGGACAGAGGGAGAGAGAGAGAGAGAGAGCAAGAGAGAAGGAGAGAAAGACTAAGTACACTAAAGAGAGCGCTTGCATAAGTGAGAGTGCGTGTGTGTGTGTGGCAGACAGAGACAGAGTGGAAGAAAGAGAGAGTGTTGACTATTTACGTGTATGGCAAAGCCGCAAAGCATATACTTTTGTTGTATGTGCTTCTTGACCACCCGACGCCGTTGGACACCGGCTGTGGCACGAGCACCGGCGCGACGAACGGGGGTCCCACCACCAGCAGCAGCGACTGTTGTTGCCATTCTTTGCTCCTTGCCAATCAATCGCAGTGATGATAAATAATAAGATTAGTGGGTTTCCTGCTCTTGCTACTCGCTCCTCTTCTTCCTTCCAGTGGGATGATCCGATTTGGAATCCGATTTGCTTTTTCGTGTGGAATTTGTGTATGTACTGTGTGTACTGTGCTGCTGTGTGAGGCGCGTCGTCTGTTCGCTAGCATTCATCATTTTACCAAACCAAAAACCCGTTTAGATAATGGCAAAAAAACTGTGATAATAATCGCGCTTATCACATTGAAGATATCTACATACAAATATCCACAGACTGTTGCACAAAGTGTATCTATCTGTATGTGCATGCGTGTGTGTGTGTGTGTGTGCGTGGGTGTATCTATCAGTCTGTTTGTGCGTGTGTGTGTGTGTGTGTCAGAGATTAACGTCAGATACATAACATGTATATATGTTATACATATGTTAAAAAAGCTTGTCTTCGCTGACGCCGATTGCCTTCCTGGAGAGGATTATGTTTATGACTACTACACACTGCAGTTGATCATCAAATATTACCTCAAACTGATGAGCAGCTTACGAACCGGTGATTTGGAGTCATTTGGAATGAACCGAGCTCATCTTCATAATACAACACTAACAATCATAACCATCAGTCAAAACTGACACTTTTCTGAATGCCTAATAAAAGCAGAAAGCAGCCATTTTACAAGAATCCCAACCAAGAATTGTCCACTAAAATTTGCAGAAGTGCAAGTTCCCTTGTAAGCAATATTAAATATTTATGTTGTATGCTTAAAACCGCGTCTAACTTATTAATTATGTAGTTACAAATTCTATAATGATAGCTATATTCTATTTTGATAATTAATTTTGATTAAACCAGAAAAGAAAATAACTCTAATTATTACCGCTGGTTTATACGGCATTGTCAAAATACAGATCAGCAATTGAGACTTCTCTACAAAGTTCCAAAGTTCTGTGGACAAGAGCCTAATTCAGATAGACAGGCGATCAACACAATTTAAATGTAAAGGGTATATAAGTAAAAATGTGCTCTTTGTGCCCTGGTTTTCCATAATTTTTGCTTCTCGTATATTTAATACAGTCATAAAAGAAACGCATAAACCTACAACAAAAACTGCACACATGACAGCAAATAAAATGTTATAACTGTGGCTTTTTTATTGAAAACTTTTTGACCTTGGTCAAAACAAGTACCAACACACACAATTTGAAATTTGAAAAAATTAAGTTTTGCCCCAAAAGTTTAAAAAAAATGAAAAATTACAAAAATTTTCAACTCAAACACATTGAGTTTTGGTTCGAATGCTATTTTTCATTTTCACTTAACTGTACTATGAATGTGTATTCGAAAATATTTTATATGGTCGTTTCTTAAGGTTATAATTACGATTTTGTTTCATTTTAATTTGAGGAAGAGTGCAAGTGTTTTCATATATATATATATATATTTTTTTATAGTTATACAAATAGCATATATATTCATTTGTTTATTGTGGGGGGAGCAATAATATCACATTTAATAATAGTTTCGTAAAAATTGTGTATCAATTCGTAAATTATTTTGTTACAGTGTTTGTTTGATCGTAATGGCCGGATGGAATATTTAGCTTTCATTCACAAAATCTGTGTGTGTATTGGGTTATCCAATAGCAAAGACAGATTATTATATTGCTAATATTTGTTTCCACACAACTGCAAATACGTTGTAATTGTGCAATATTTGTTTGCAGATGCTGCAATTGGCAAATAGTCAGCAAAATGTAATCCGAGTTGAAGGCTTGCAACAATCACTTCATAAATGACCACAATGCACTTTTCGTCATAGCTTTCCAACTAAATTTTGAGAATTCACTCATTGAGTATTGAGATTCATTTAAATTTGGGCGCAATTTTTAACACATTTGGCCACACTGGTAGAATAAAAAAAATACGGCCATACTGTTAAAATGCTATTTCCTAAGCATTGGATTCAGCAATCATCTCGTTATATAAATAATTCAGCCGTATTGATTAAATAAATAAATCGTTTTTGCATTTCCATTCATATCGATGGGCACTTATCACCCACAACAACCAAAAAAGGGAAGATTAAGGCTAAATTGCCGAAATATGAAACCCGTTGACTGGGTTAGCGAGCCAACGATGTAATTTGATCACATTTCCTCGAGGTTGAGAATGTTGCACATGGCAAAGAGAAAAAGTGAGGCAGGTCAAAGTTCTGCCGGCTTAAACTATATTTAGATATGCGCAAATCTTCATGATATTTGTGAGACAGAATTTGGCGTAAGTGTGTTCGTTATATAATTTGTATATATTATGCTAATTTTGTGTTATGTGTTAAGGTGGCAGACTGCAGGTCACGCCGCAATAATTTTGTTCCTGTTGCATACATTTTCTTACCTCTCTCGCCGATTAACCCAACAACGATGTCACCAGGACAATTTCTACTGGACGCAGTTATTTTGCCACGACTCGGGAATCGTTCCGCATTATATTTATATTTCGCATCGGAACGCGCATGCGCAGCGGCAAATAGCACCGAATATATTTTATTTAAGTCGGTGAGTGCGTTCCAATATGAAACCAGTGTCATTGCGCGCTCAAGAAAAGCCGTGAACCACCCAAATCGAATAGGTCCAATTGTTCCAAACAAATGAATTGATAGTAAATTAATAAAAGCTATTGAGCCAAAAAAATGCATTGTCACGCTCAAATTTACACATGATGTTAAAAAAAGCAAAATAGGAATCCGAATTTCCCCAACAAATTTAAATAAAAAACCCCAATTCAACGCCAATTAGTGCTTCTCCACACTACAAGTACTTAAGTAAATGTTGTATATAGATAATGGTTCGATCAAGTAAATGTCTATTAAATTAGATATATTCACCCATAAATTATTCCATTTTTTTTATTATATATTCTTTATTTGAATATTTAAAGTTATAAAATTATATTTAAGTAAACTTAATCTCTATTAGTTTGGCCAAACACTTATACACTTAAAGATCAAATAGTGACTGAGGACCGAAAGGAAAAATAATTGAATGCAATAGTTTGATATTTTCTTTTTTTCTTAATTTGTCAAAATTCCTAATTCAAATTCAAAATTGAATTGCCGTTTGAAAAAATTAAACGCCACCTAGCGGCAAGCTTATTAGTACATATTTATATAAAAAAAAGTGCCTGCTAATGAATAACACAGAAAGATGTTGATGTGTAAGTAAGTTGTATGGAGTGAAGAATCTCAGGGAGCGTGGAGTAGATTGATCGTCAGATCCAATTTAAGGACGATAGGCCAATAAAATCAGAACCATTACAGGAAAGACGGGTACATTACGGCACTAAGCAGACAATCCATGTACAAAAATGTATTGTCTGCTTAGTGATCGCGGCCTTAAGCAGCAGGCCTGCCAACTGTTCTGGTTATTTTGTGTGTGCATGTATATAATGTTGTGTAGGTCAAGTTTTGTTTTGGAGTCTGTGCCGTCTACGGGCAGTGTTCACACAGTGACACTACCCTGAGAAAGCTCAGGTAGCTGAGGTTGCCCTTTGTTAAAAGCTATACATGTTACATAGTTGATTGTTTTTAAGGGGCGCTATAATTTGAAAGATCGCGTGCTATAGCAAACGGCTTTCGTCCATACGCGATATTCAGTAAGCGCCTGGGAGTTTGGAAAAGGTGCTGCCGCTGCCCAACACTGTTAATGAACAGCCGCAAAATGTCATGACAACTGTCAAGTACGCGCCATGTTTTTGCTCACGACGCATTGCAGTAGAAAGAAGAAGCGCGTGTTAAAAAAATAGAGTAAGCAGAAGCAAACAAGTTGCACTTGTTGCAGCAGACAAAAACATTAGGCTAACCACCGCGCCAAAAGTAAAAAACTATTATCATACGCCACCGGCGCTATCGTATGCTCTAAGTAATTGGTAATTTACACAAATAATAACAATTCGAAACCGTGCGGGCCCAAAACGTTGAAGAAGAAGAGTACGCCGCGTTACAATAACATGAACGGAGGGTGGAAAATTTGCAAGCAGTCGCTGCCGCCCTAACAGAAACAGCAGCGCAGACTCTCTAAGCGCAGAGAACGAAACAAGAGCAATTCTCACACCGGTCGCCAAATGGTTGTCAATAACCCAAAAAAAACATTAAAATAAGAAAACCGCGTGGTTAGATTGTTGTTTTGGCTGCAACCCCAGCTGCTGCTATTGTTGTTGTTTTTTATAATTGCATTTCGTTCGTAATAAATAATCGTGCGTGTGTTTGTGTATATTATTTATTGCAGAATTAAGTTACAAAGTTAAATTGAGGCATAAGAAACACGCTCGCCATGGTGCCGATTGGAGCCGTGCACAGTGGCCATCCCGGCGTTGTACATCAACAGCAGCAGCAACCGATGCCCACGGCGCCTAGTGGCCCAAATACGCTGCAGCCGGGCTCTGCATCTTCGACATCGTCGAACACGACATCGAACAAGAGCTCCATGTCGGTCAAGCCAAATTATACTCTGAAATTCACGCTTGCCGGCCACACCAAGGCGGTCTCTGCGGTCAAGTTTAGTCCCAATGGCGAATGGCTTGCGAGTTCATGTAAGTT
The DNA here is from genome assembly GCA_035042345.1 of Drosophila fungiperda. Lineage (NCBI taxonomy): Eukaryota > Metazoa > Arthropoda > Insecta > Diptera > Drosophilidae > Drosophila > Drosophila fungiperda. Next base: position 2,865,722 of record JAWNLM010000154.1, on the reverse strand, counting down.
AGCTAGCAAAATGCTCCAATATCTAAATTGAATATATTATTTATTTATGCTTTGTCTATTAGCTGCGGATAAACTCATAAAGATCTGGGGTGCGTACGATGGTAAATTCGAGAAGACCATATCCGGGCACAAGCTGGGCATTAGTGATGTCGCTTGGTCGTCTGATTCTCGTTTGCTGGTGAGCGGCAGCGATGATAAGACGCTCAAAGTGTGGGAACTGAGCAGTGGGAAGAGCCTAAAAACGCTAAAGGGCCACAGCAACTATGTCTTCTGCTGTAATTTCAATCCGCAGTCCAATTTAATTGTGTCGGGTAGCTTTGATGAGAGTGTCCGTATTTGGGATGTACGCACGGGCAAATGCCTGAAGACGCTACCTGCCCACTCGGATCCCGTTTCGGCGGTTCACTTCAATCGCGATGGTTCACTGATTGTTAGCTCCAGCTATGATGGCCTGTGCCGTATTTGGGACACGGCCAGCGGACAGTGCCTGAAGACGCTGATCGATGATGATAATCCTCCTGTTAGCTTTGTTAAATTCTCGCCCAATGGTAAGTACATACTGGCAGCTACACTTGACAACACCCTGAAACTCTGGGACTACTCTAAGGGTAAATGCCTGAAAACCTACACAGGCCACAAGAACGAAAAGTATTGTATATTTGCAAATTTCTCCGTCACCGGCGGCAAGGTGAGTTGCCAAACCAAACAAATTCAGTTTATTTGCTTATTTGGATTATACGCATATTGCAGTGGATTGTCAGCGGCAGCGAAGACAACATGGTTTACATATGGAATCTACAAAGTAAAGAGGTAGTACAAAAGTTGCAGGGACACACTGACATCGTCCTTTGCACTGCCTGCCATCCCACTGAAAACATCATCGCCTCTGCTGCGCTGGAAAACGACAAGACCATAAAACTGTGGAAGTCTGACACTTAGAGCTTCCTCATAAATATCCAGTGATTGAATATACAATAGAAACATTGCTCTGCTATTACTACTACTATGAATGTGCACAAAGCAATAACAGAGCACACAACTTAAAGATTGCTCATTCGCTCAGCTCAGCTCAGCTCTGTGAATCGCAATTTAATTCATATAGCAATTGCATATTTGCTTTGCTCTTTTGAATCTCGTAAGTAGAGTACTACTGAATTTTTTTTTTTCTATGTTTCTTATGGATGAATTTTTTGCGCCGTAAATGCTTTAAATACAATTAAAAACCAAATTCGGAAATGCTCTACGAGAAACAAAAGAGCAACATTATTCATTTTTTATTGCTGCTATGGCTGTTGCTACTGCGAATCACAGAGCAAACCGGATGAGTGTTTGTTTAGTTTAGTTTTGTGCTTTTGGTTATTGGATATTGTTATTTCTATGTGCACGTTTATAGTACCAATCACTGAAAATTACACACCCACTCACACTCAGAAAATCACACACACATTTCTTGAATAATTTTATTTTAAGATCAATTTATTTTCAGTTTTTTTTTGATTTGACCTTTTTTGGATCTAAATGGAACGCTCTAAGTAAGAATGGCATATATCTATGCATAGAATTATATATTTATTAGCTAACCACAACTCAAAGTAAGTTTTTTTGATGGTTTATTTCGGATATCATTGTGTCAAATCAATGCTATCCCAAATTCCTCAAATTAAATAATTTAATGCCATCCCAAATTCCTCAAATTAAATAATTTAACATATTTTTTTTATCACGGAGGAAGGTCCTCCTCTTCTGTTTCCGTTAAATTTACCTAAGAAACTGAAGTTTACAATTTCGGCGGGATCCTAAAGTTTTTATTCTTTTGTCAATGCAAAGGATCAACAATACTTCTACCGTATTTTAAAAAAAACAACTGCAAACTCAGATCAGGCCATCGGTGATCTATTTGCTGATTTTTTTCAATATATTTTAAGTTCCAATTATCTGTTAGCTTTGCCCTATCCTTACCTAATTGCAGTAACCAAATTCTAAGAATCGTTTATTTTTCAACTTAACTTTAAAAATTTTAACTTAAAAAAAAAGCAAAAACGCCATCAGCGACATCATATAAAATAACCATATTATATATATATATGTATTAATTAAGCCCAAAATTGTACTTGTGTTTTTACACTGTTTTATTTGATAAATCAGATTAGATTTAATAATAAAAAAGTAATATTCTTATATGTCAACGTCAAAATGTTTGGATAAAGTAGTTTGTATAAATATATAATAATTGATTGCTTGAATCCATTCAGAAACTGGTGTACGATTAAAATAAATCGAATTTTGTTTTCTTTCTAATTCAAACAGAAATATTAGTGGCAGCCAGTGTTAATAAGATGTTGCAGTACCGCATTTTGCAAGTGCGATAGTTTCCGATAACATATCGATTGTGCTTCACAATAACTAGCAATACCATCGCCAACAAATAATTTGGATTAAGTGCATTTGGCATTCGATTTACCCCGTGTTTTGTATTGTTTTCCTTACATTAAATCAACATGGTAAGTTGTACAAATCTATTATTGCAGCTGTCTGCAGCATTGTTTGCACTATATATACATTATTGAGTTATATAACTTGTTGTTTTTGATTTTACAGGCAGCTTACACAGAGGATCAGTTGGCTGGTGAGTATTTTGTGTGTGCGTCGAGTGCGCGTAAGTGTGTTCGTAAGTGGGTGTTGGTTTAGAATTGGGCGCATAAGTTCAAAGTGCCAACTCAAAGTGAGCATAGCAAAAGAAACGAAAAGAACAACAAAAACCAGCATAGTTATTTGTGCATACGTTGTCACCATTTTGCATGTCTCTCTGTTTGCGAGTGTGCGAGAGTGCGTGTGTGTATTAAATATCTTATTTTGCGGTGCATGAATCATTTATAAAATAAACACGCACACATGCATACACACATAAAAAAGCCGACGAAAGCAGCCATACGATCGCGTCAATGACTCACACAACACTCAACGAACGAACGAACACGCAAAGCAAGCGATTAACGGTTAAATGAAAGCATAAAAAAATCTATCAGACTGACTGACTGACTGATTGATTGCTGCTGCCGCCCTGTCCAGGACACCGGCACGAACTGTCGCCAGCTTAGTCTGAGCGGCGACTGCTGCAATAGCAACTGCTGCAACAGCAGCCAGCAGCGGGCAACAACTTTTGGCAATATCCATGTTGGACAACAGCTGAGCTGCCATTTAAGGTCGCTTTATTGTGGGTCAACTTGCCACATGGCCATGGCCAATAACCCCCCCTTTCCACCAGCTGCGAGCAACATCGCAAATATGTTTACGCAACTTGCTTGCTGGAATTGAATTTTCGTTGGTGCTTTGATTTGATAACTTAATCAAAAACTATTATATTGCTTGTCGCTTGGCGATAATTCAAAGACGCAGTCATTGAGTTCTTTTTGTTGCTGTTGCATTGACGTCAGCCGACCGCATTGCATGTATTGATTTACCTGACACGCACACTAACAAGGAGAACGCGTCGTGATTGTTGATTCTGATTCTGTTCATTCATTGCCTAAAATGGAAAAAATTCTGTTATTGCTTTAAATGCCATTTTTGGCATTGTTGCAAACGCGTGTCAACAACAACAACAACAACAACAACAAAATCAACAAAACATTGAGCGTTATTGTTATTGAAATGCCGAAAATGTGATACCCTTTCCTTTTCATTTCATCCACTAACACAATTTTCGCAATATTTCCATATTTCCTTCTCCGATGTTAACTTAAAATTATAACTTGAAAATTGGTTTGATCGAGCAATTCAACAAGATCGAACGATGGCAATGATCGCTTCTAGATGGATGGTGTACAACTTTATGTTATAATATGCTGAATTGTTTGAAATGTTTTATTTCACTATATATGTGATAGTACCCTCGGCAAGAGTATACAAATACAACAAAAACGACGGCCACAGTTGTTGTTGCTGCTACAGATTGTTGTGAGCTGAGCAATGCACTAACTCAGTAGCAGGCAGTGCATCCAGGCAAACGGTTTAGATTTGTCGATTAAATCATAATGTATTATTACACGGCACACGTGAAACCCACATTTACCACGCTGGAAGGTTGGCCTAGCCCTATCTGGGGCAAAACATAATACAACATATATCTGATAATCATGTTTCGCTGCTATTTTTTTTGTTACAGAATTCCAGGAGGCCTTCAATTTGTTTGACAATCGCGGCGATGGCAAGATACAACTTGGCCAGGTGGGAGAGTGTCTGCGCGCATTGGGCCAGAATCCCACCGAGTCGGATGTGAAGAAGTGCACACATCAGCTGAAGCCCGATGAGCGCATCTCGTTCGAGGTCTTTCTGCCCATATATCAGGCAATTTCGAAGGCGCGCTCTGGTGATACGGCCGATGATTTCATTGAGGGCTTGCGTCATTTCGATAAGGATGCCAGCGGTTATATATCATCTGCTGAGTTGCGCCATCTGTTGACCACCCTGGGCGAAAAGCTCACCGATGAGGAGGTCGAACAGTTGTTGGCCAACATGGAGGATCAGCAGGGCAACATCAACTACGAGGAGTTCGTGCGCATGGTCATGAGCGGATAAAGAACCATAACCTTAAATACCAATAACAACCACAACAACAATTACAACAGCAACAATAATAACACTAACCTGCCATGCTAGCTAGCTGTTCATTCCGCCAAACTCCAATTCCAATTTGTTTAAGTAGCAGCAGCATCAGCATTAAAAGCAGAAGCGTCTGTCCAATAGTTTTCTCTTAGCCACAAATTCGTATACTTTTTTTTTTTATATTATTTTTCAATTCTTGCATTTCGGATGCAAATATAATTCCATCTAAAGACAAACGGACGAATCTTTATCGTGACTAACTTAAGCTACCACACACACACACCCACACACCACACTTAACTGTTGTTTAATGCAGGCTAGTTCACATTGACACAACAAAAAAAAAACACCTATTTTATGGTCGCATTGTTACATTTTTCGTATTATTCTAAATCTAACGTCATTATGAACGATTTTTACATACATACCTATAATAGGACTCAAGTCTTTAGCGGGTATAATAAAAAGTATTTCTATATTAATGATTTGATATATATGCAAATGAAGCGTATAAAGTAACTGTAATGCGCATTTCGAAGTTTTACGTGTTTTTTTTTTAAATAATTTAATAATTGTATTTAATAAATGAAAGAAATCTAAGTGGATCTTTTTACAAAAGAAACGTACTTAAAGTTATTAAAACATGAAAACTAAAATTATTTGTTTTCCTTTTCTTTTAAAAAAAAACTCCAATCAAATGCTGGCGACAAAAAATGAGCAAAGTGCTTGCCAATTTTTAAATTTTCAGTATCGTAGCAATCAGCTTAATTAAATGCACACAGTTATCGATAGACGCGAGGGCAGTATAGAAAACGTAAGTCAAAAGAGCCAAAATGATTGATTAATGCAGCTTCCTATCTTGGGTCATGTGAGAGTAATTTTGGCTAATTATACTTGCATTTTATTCAATTAATTAAGAAAGATTTTGTACTATAACATGAATTGAGTCCAAACTGTTGCAGGGTGTGGCGCATTCCATTAACTGAGCAAACTAGTATTTTTAAAATACTAATTTTGTGGGTATTTTCTCTGTCTCCCTGTGTCGGACACACTAAGGTCTGAGAATAAAAATAAACAACAGAAATGATCATTTTAGTTTAAATTCCAAGCATTTTAAACAGTGCTAAACTGCATTCCTTAATTAGCGCTTAGCGTTGCTTATTTTTAGTTACGCGCTTTGTTCTTATCATGTCGAAAGATACGGGCGTAGTCGCCATTTTGCCAGGCGGCAGTGAGTCGAGTTCCACAATGGTCTGGAAGCCCGAATGTGAGTAATTGAAAACAAAAGCAACCGCCTTATCTTAATAAAAAATATATATTTATATATGTATGTGACAGTGTATAAAATACAATTGGAAGCACCGACCCCGCATCCCGTCTGCTGTCAGCGCACCCTACTTTTACCGCCTGCAAGCAGCACCGCCAAAGTTTTTAAGGACAATCAGGCAGTGCACTTGTATGGCAGCAAATACCATGGCGTGATGGGTCACCTGGAGGCCGAGAAACTGTTGTTGAACTCTTGCGATGGCAGCTATCTGTTGCGGCGCAGCCCCAAGTCGGATGGCTACTACACGCTGAGCATTCGCTTCAACAACCTCACGAAACACTACATGGTCTTCCACAGCTCGGGCAAGGGGCACTATTTGTGGAAGCGGAATAAATACTATGAGACGGTGCACGAAATGGTCGCCGATGGGCTAGTTACCTTTTACATGGAGCTGCACGCCAAGCCGATTATACAGCAGATTAATGAGCAAACCAAAAATTGCTATGAGCAGAGTCCCTACATGACACTTAATCGTCGCAAGCTGCGCGCACTTTCCAATGTGGCCTGCGCCACATCAGAAGATTTTTATGATGCAGTTTCGGTCCAGTCGGATGCCAATGCGGCAGTGTCAGGCCAGTCTCAGGGCATTCAGATCAGACAAGAGACAGCACAGCAGCAGCAGCAACCACAACAACCCATTGGCTTTGATCACATGCCGTTGGTATATGAGAAGCCGCATAATTTTAAGGTGCACACCTTCAAGGGACTCAACTGGTGTGAGTTTTGCGCCAATTTTCTATGGGGCTTCACCGCGCAGGGCGTCAAATGCGATGCCTGTGGCTTTATGGCGCACAGCAAGTGCTCGGAGTTGGTGCCGCCCAAGTGTGTCCCAGATCTGAAGTACATACGCGGTGTCTTTGGCACCGATCTGACTACCATGGTGCAGCTGCACCAATGCAACATACCTTTTGTCGTCCGGCGGTGTGTCGAAGAGGTGGAGGCACGCGGCATGCTCCAGGAGGGCATCTATCGCGTCTCCGGCTTTGCCGATGAAATCGATGCCCTCAAGCTGGCCTTCGATCGCGATGGCCACAGGACTGACATGTCTGAGGTGGCCTATGGCAATGTCAACGTTATTGCTGGCACATTGAAGCTATATCTGCGTCTGCTGCCCGTGCCGCTCATCACGTTTCAAGCGTATCCCAACTTTATGGCCGCATGTCGTGAGTAATTCCCAACCATTAATCAGTCAAATGTGTTGTCAAATGTTAGTCATCATCAGGCAACACCAAGCAAGCGGAGCAGCTGCAGCTCATGTCGGAGGCAGTGCGTCGACTCCCGCCTGCACACTATAGTTGCCTGCAATACATGCTGGAGCATCTCAAACGGTGAGTTAAAGTTACTAAAGGATTGCAAGAATGAACTTCAAATTACATATGCATCCTGACATACTCAATTTCAATTTGACTCAATTTGTGCAAAACAAACAGATTTTCAGTAAATCTAAAAACAATTTAATAATCTGTAATTATTTTTATTCTCTCTCTGAATAGTGAAAATCATAACGCGAAACTGTCGGACTCCACGAATACATTTCTTTATTTAAAGTCATTAGCTTTGAACGCGATTTCGCGCAAATTCATATAAATTTAATTCGTTTAAGTGTCATGCTTTATCTTATTTTTATTGTGATGCAATGTGGTAATAAACACTGATTTCATTTAATCCTGGAAGCCGTGTCTATAAAGCCATATCCGTTTATACTTTCAGAACTAGAGATTTCCAATTTAAAAGAAAAGTTTTCGTGCATTTAAAATTATATAAATATAATTGGTAATTTTATTTTTTGAGTACATTGAAAAATACTTTCAAAATAAGATCGGGTGTTGTCGTTTTTGTGGACTAAGGATGAGGGTCTATAATTGTTTCTACACTGTAGCAAGGAGAAGTGCATAGCTTTCAGCACTAGCTTCATTTACACATAATTGAAATATTCTCAACATTTTTATATATATATCTGAAATAACATATATTTTTACATTTACAGCGTTGCTTTGCGCTTTGCTGTCAACAAGATGAACGAGCACAATTTGGCCACTGTGTTTGCGCCCACACTGATTGCGACGCCTCAGCATATGACGAATCTTACGGCGGAGATATACATGCTCTCCTACCTGATCATGAACTGCGATAGGATCTTTCCTGGCTCCTGAGCAGCCCCAGATCGCCACAACAAAATCGACAACATTGCCCAGCGAGTGAGATAGCATATACATATCGCTCTCTCTCTCTCTCTATCTCTTTATCATTTGCTAACCACTTGTTCACTTTCTGTCTCCTTTCAATTCGTTATCTATCTGCATATTTTCGCAATCCTTAATTAGTTTACACGTTAGCAAAGCCTTTATTTATTTATTAACGACATTTTGCGGCACATTTGTTGCATTCACCAAAAATTTAGACTCTAAGCATATTACAATGAATTTTTTTGTATTTATTAATAATATTATAATGTATTGGTATTAGAATTATTATTTATATAATCAAGCCTTCCACATACCATTTATAGAGCATACCAAACTATACTATATACTTGAGTAATTATTTTGGAACGCCTCTTACGAATTAGCATTGAATGTTGTAAGAACTAACGTACGAATTTACCCTTTTTGGAAAATGTTTTGAAATCTGTTAAGTATAAAATGATATCATAAATAAATGTATTTTGTTAAAGCCAATAACTCATTTAGTTATAAATATAAAATGTGCGGCGTAAGTATGACTAACATGTAGCTGTATAAAAGGGATCAAATTAAATCATAAGATAAAAGAGTTTTTATTATATTTATTTGTTAAAAATGCTGTAAATGTGCAGTTTGATCCAAACATGATTAATCAAAGTTGCTGACAAATAAAATAATGTAGAAGCTGTGATTGAGACAATTTTAGAGTTTTTATACATTCTCAGAGATAAATTACTCTAAAATGGTCAAAAATATATTTCTTTCATATTATCGCCACCTTTATTTCGATTAGTCGAAATTAATTAATTATTTAATTGTTTGCTTTGTCAATTTGGGCGTTAGCAGTGACACACACCACAACATTTGCGACATACAGCGACATCTATATGTCAATTAAGAATGCGTATAACAGTTAAACCAACTGCAACTTACTTTCCAAAGTCTGGCAGCCAGCGGATAACGGCTAATTCAGAAAATAAGTGAAATTTCAACAAATTTTTTCGTTTTTTCCTTGAGAATTAATTCATGAATCTGATTTTTAAGCTGAAAACTTATATTAAATTTGTATGTTTTACAAAAAAAAAAAAATAATAATTAGAACAATTTTGGATAGATTGATTATGCATTTATTAAAAATATTACATTCTTGCATCTTAACAGCTAATCGAATCATTAAATTAAAATATTATATAATTTGGGTTTCGAGTTAATTGGCTTACAATTTGGTTAAATTATGACAATAAATATATTAAATCTATTAAAAAAAATCAATTTCTTTTTTTAGTGGTTTTTTTTTTTTTTTTTGGGCATGTGTGTTTGTTTACAGCTAAAATACGATAATGTGCAGATCCTTAGCGGAAACCTACGTGGAAACTGTCTGGCACCGCCAACGTGTGACGTCACACGTCATCGCTGGAGGCGTGGCTGCCGCCACTGGAGGTTAACTCCATTTTAATGGGCAGCCCAGCTGCCACAGCTTTTGTGTGTTGCTGCACTTGCATCATTTGGTTATCGTTGTTGTTGTTGCGCTCCTCGCACTTGAGCATATCGGCCTGAGCCTGAGCCTGCGCCTGTGCCTGAGCCTGAGCCTGTGCCGCAAAGCTGCGCACCTGCAGGAAGAGGCCGCCATTGTTCAGAAGACGCGCCTGATGTTCCTGCGCTTTGGCCCTCAGGCAGGCAATCGAGTTGTTTCTGCGCACAACGAAATAAATTATTTAATATTAATTCGAAAAAATAAATACTTGAAATTAAATATGATATATATTATTTCTATATATCAAGAAAGAAGAGCTATCTTAAGCACGAGGAAAACAACATGCTCTCCGTGTAGATCGGAATCCATTTGATCGCAAATAAGTTTAGTTATTAATGTAAAACATCGACTTTCATGTTCCTTCAATATATCTTTAAACCAAAATTTAATTGGCTAAAATAAAATGATTAGTTAACAGAAATATTAAATTTGGAATTAGATATATTTATTCTATGAAATTGGGACGAAGTTAACATCAAAAGTAGTCCAAGAAGTAGTCCAGCTCGGGGCTCACAACAGGTTCACCCTACGATGGGTCCGATGGGACACAGGGAAATAGCAGGGAACGAAGCGGCAGATGAGCAGGCTAGAATAGATGCAGAGAGGTCATTTATAGGTCCAGAACCGTTTTGCGGCTGCAACTCAGAAACGAAGAAAGACAAAGGAGACTACGGAGCTGGGAAGAAACACCAGGACTCCGTCAGGCCAAATGTCTTTTGGGCGGTTATACTCATAAACGATTTAAGCAAGTAATATCCATGGGTAGGAATAGGCTAAGGAAACTTGTCGGTCTACTGACAGGACATTGTAGACTAAAAAGCCACCTGTCCAAAATGGGTATCTATAGTAACAATCAGTGTAGGTTTTGTGAAGTCGAAGAGGAGACCTTAATTCACATCCTAAAAGAATGTATCGCCCTAGCCAGGAAAAGATGCAGCATCCTAGTGATGCATGTTATGAATGTCAATGACATAGAAGCCCTCGACCCATCAAAGATCCTGGCATTTTTTCAGGAATTGGGGTTGATAGAGGAGCTATAAGCCCAGAAGGGGGCACAATAGATCTAATTGGACGCAGTGCACAAGACCCCAATTTAATAATAAATTCTATGAAATATTCAGCGTGCCTGAGATAGTCCTTATTTGATGTCATAATTAATTTCGATTCTAATTAGCATATATCTGTAATTTGAGGTGTTTTCTACTTTATTACCTAAACGCATCTGGATCGTGTTCCATTAGGGCTGCTGCTGCCGCGGCGGCAGATAAATGATGAGCATGCAGCGCCGAATGCGGCAAGGCTGCGGGCGATGATTGTTGCTGCTGTTGCTGTTGCTGCTGAGCTGCCACTGCGGCAGCAGCAACCGCTGTATTCATAATCAGATGAAAGTCCTTGCTGGATGCGGCAGCGCCGGCACCCGCCGCATTCGCCGCATCCAAAAGCGGATGATAACTGGGTGTGGCAGTTGCATACATCTGAACTTGTTGCTGCTGCTGCTGCTGGTGTTGCTGTTGGTGTTGCTGTTGGTGTTGCTGTTGGTGCTGCTGCTGCTGGTGCTGTAGCAACTGCGACTGTTGCTGGGGCGAGGGAGAGCTAAGCTCAATGTGCGGCGAGTTGGAGCTGTTGGTGGTGGCACCCGTTGGTGTTGTTGCCGCCGATGAGGCAGCCGCATAGCCGCTGCTGCCATGCGGCGTTGTCGAAGTCGGTGGCGCTGTCGAAGCGCTTGTTGGACAGCTACTCGGCGCCGGACTGACCACATTGAGTGATTCCGTAGAGGAGCTCAAGGCGCGCGAATGCGAGCGCAACTCATCCGAGTGCGCCGACTTGGATCCGGCTGAATCCTCGTGATCGCTGACGCCAGAGTCATCTTTCAGCGTTGACTGAGCTTCAATTGACTTGCGGTGCATGCCTGCCCCGAGACAGAGAGAGAAAGAGAGACAAAAGAGACAACTTTTTATTATTTCTCTGTTTACATAAATGGGTACTGGTTAAAGAGAGAGAGAGAGATCTGGTTATATGGAAAGTGGAATGAATGGAAATCCATTGGCTCAACTAGCTCCAATTAAACTACGGTTTTTGAGATACGTTCTATGTGTGCCCAATGGGAACTTTGTCTCACTTCAAGCTAAAACTCCAAATATGGTCAATAATAATTATATATATATATACTCGTATATATATAAGTATGCCAAAATTATGTGTTCAACGATTTAATGTAAGTAAATAAAATAGTATTACTTAACTTATGGGGTTGCATAATCTAATTAATCTTATCAAAACACTTGAAGCTAATCTTGGCCCCACTGCAGAAAGCAGTACAGATGGCCTAAACTAAATACAAAATGGTTAAATGTTAATTGCATTTGGCCTTTATACATGTGTTCATCTATATATATATATATATATAATTGTCATATCTATAATAATCCGCATCTAATAAAAGTCATTAGGGCTCGTTTTGCTGTCAGCATTTTGAGCATATTAACTGCTTCTCATCAATTGCCAACTAATTGGAGATGCAGATACTTAATTAAAAAATGTTCGCATCTAACCTCATAGCTGAGCCTTTAAGCCACTTAAGGCGCAAACCGGCGGCTACTTGGGAATTAATTTGCGAAACACCCAAAGCATTATGTTGGTTGCAACGCAAGTGGGGGAAAGTTGTGGGGTGGGTGCGGCGGGTAGACAAGTGCCAATAAGACCTGCAGTGGCATTCGCTTCCCTTCAAACATTTCACACAATTGAAATAGATAAACGATAAATGCCAAATTAAAGCAGTACACACAGTACACACCCCACCACCCAACCACCCTGCAACATCCGAGATTCAACCCGCTTCGCTGTGGCGTCGCGTGTGCATTTTGCATTTATTAAGCGATTATTAACAAATAAAAGCCAAAACTGAAGTCAAAACCAACCCCCGTGACCCCGAAAAGCACTTGTTAAATGCTGCTGCGGTACCCCAACTCCAACTAATGCCCCAACCCCAAACCCGGTGCCCTTACCACTTCCCACTTCCCACTTGCCACTTCCCACCCCGCAGCCCATTGAGCTGTTGCTCGCTAATCCGCAAAGTCATTTGAGGCAGAAAGGAAAAAAAAAACTGTGCGCAACATATGATGACAAAAAGGACGCACCGAAAGATGCATCCTGGCCCGGGCGACATGCACGACAAATATGCTCACAATTTTCGACAGGCCATCTGAAGGACATCTAAAGTTCAGAGCTACGTATATCATTTTATAATCCCCGAGCTGCTGCCCTTTGTCTCGCTCAAAATTCAATTAAAGTTGCCTCAATGCAATGCGATTTATAGCCATTGAGCGTGGATATATATGGATATATGTATGGGTATTGGTATGGGTTATATGAGGACGAGGACGAGGACGAGGACGAGGACGAGGACGAGGACGAGGACGAGGACGAGGAGGAGGAGGAGGAGGTGGAGAAGTAGGAGAGATTTTAGTTCGCTTGGTTGGTCTTTGGGGTTTTGGATTTGGATTTCGATTTTGGAATTGGAATATGTAGGCAAAGTTGATAGTTTTTGATAGATTGTTGCATTTACATTTCTGTTCCATACCTAGTAGCCAGGGTGCCACCGCATCGTTGTCCTTTGCCGATTTGAGTATGGTCTCCGGTAGGGGCAACGAGTGCCTCACCATCGCCCCATACAAACCGTATTCGGCCATTATGGTGCTGCCTCCCCAGACTTTTTCGGTCTTGCGCCATTTGGCCCGGCGATTCTGGAACCACACCTGGAAAAAAAACAACAAGAAAACAATCGTAATTTAAGATCAAAATAGCGACAAAGTTCTTATATATATACTAAAAAAAAAGATATATAAACTAGAATTTTAAATTGTAGTCGGCTAGATTTTAAAACTATTATGTTTGCATTGGAACGAAATACTGTCAATTATTTAGATACAGAATTCTAAATCTAAACATTTTAGATTTACTGAAAATATAATCAAAGCTAGAGTCACTAATCTTGGAACGTAGAATACAAAAAAAAAAACGAAAGTCTCAAATTTTAAATTTTAAATTACAATGCCACACTTTAATTAATAAAGATGATTGGCAATTTATTGAAATTTATTTTACATTCTTGATAAGTTTTAAAAGTTTTAGGTAGCTCATTTTCAGCTGTTCGAATGTGCATTTAATGTTATGCCTGGAATAACTTGATAATCGGAGCATATGGAAAGGGACTTAGACCATTTGGTCATTGGACATTGGCCGTTCGGAGTCGCCTCCAAGTTGAACAGCAGCTGCAACTTGTTGTTCTTCTTCTTCATAAATGTCATGCAAATTGCGAATTATTAAATAAAAAGCTCATTGAAATTGAAAAAATGTAAATGGAATGTATTCGAAATGCTAATACATTCGGACCGTGAAGGCTTTTAGCACCCACATGAAAGACGATGACAACATGACGAGAGAAAGAGACAAAGAGAGAGAGAGAGAGAGAGAGAGAGATAGACTGGGGAGGACAGATAGTAAGCGTTTTGGGGTGAGGGGTTAGAGAGGACTCTCGTATGGCAACTGTGTTCACACATAATAGCAAATAATATACATATTCGCATATAAGTGACCAAATTAGATTATCTTCCAAAACATTAAACCGATTTTCATGCAACAGCAGCAGCAACACCAACAACAACAACAACAACAATGAGTAGGAGAGTTCAACAATAACAAGAAAACATTAAATGTTGATCACAAAAGCGACCGGCAGCAACAACAACAACAACAACAACAACAATAAGAACAACAACTGTCACAATAAAAGGATTTGCCACATGGAAAAAAAAATAAATAAAGACAAGGATGAGCAAGGACGTCGAGTTGGTGAAAGAACCACTCTATATGCATAGCGCGAGGCAGAGTCAAGCCAAAGGATTTAACTTTGACTTAGCAACCCTCACACAGAGCACTGAGCACGCAGGACGCAGGAGGCAGGACGCAGGAAGCAGGGCCTGCAGCAGGTCCAACCCTCTGGTTTTGAAAGACTGGCGAAGACCGAAAAAGAAGTCATCATTTTTCTGGTCCATCAAATCGTTTAGTTCTGCTATTAGTCATGTGCGAGACACAGGCAGCAAAACAGCGACAGATGGAAAGGGTAAACTGGGTTGGGCATAAAGATTGCCCACCAAAGTGATGTCGGTCCTGGCGACTAGGCTGAAGTGGCTACAACGACGACGGCGACGACGACCAGTGGAAGGCAAAAATGAAAAATTATAATAAAAAGCAAAATATGCAAAATAGGTTGGCATGCAAAAAGTGTAAAGGGAATTTGGGGGGGGGGGGGGAGGGTGAGGTCTAAAGATAGTGGAGTGTTGGTAAAGTCTGCACAGCAATGTGGCGACATTTTTGCTGAAATTCTTTTTGGCACGGCCCAAAGACGTGGCCAAAAAAATTACTGAGAGATTGAACAAATCGCAACAAATCGCATTTGCGACTGGGCGGATGGGATGGGGAGTGGTTTGGGGGGTGTGAATGGGGGTGGATTCAGTCTTTGTAAACGAAGACAAAGTTGTTGGGCATTCGGGAATGTAAGTGTGGCGGCTGGTTGCCTACGCATATATATATATATATATAGATATAGATATATATATATAGATATATTTACTGTGTATTACTGTATGCATGGCCAACTGACAACTTGGCTCATAAATCTGGGCATCTGAGAAATTGGCAGCGCCCAAAATGGCTGGCAGCCACTCAGTGCGCTTCGTTGCAGCCCAGTAAATTTAGTTGCCAGGCTGCATTTTGGCCAAGTGCCACGTTGAATGACAATGGAACGAAATGCCAATGGATCACTGCGGAACAGTGTGCAATTTTAAGTGCTGCCCAATCCAGAAACACAAAATTGCAAGCATTACAGTAAACACTCGTTTGAGTGCACCAATTAATGTCAAGCTAAAAACTGCTTTTGTATGTCAAGGCAAATTTTCATTATAGTTAAATTAAGCTATATACTGAACCCATTGGAAAAGTATATATATTCTTGATCATGATCACATATATATATATATATATATATATATATATATATATGCTTTGTCTATATTTTGTTTTTGCTCTTCAGTGACTGTAATAATTAATTTGCTGTTAATATAATTTTGAGAATCTGTTGCTCAAATTGTTGTGCTTCACATGGAGGAGAGTTGTGCAAAGCCTCCAGTGTTTGGCTACGGTGAAGTACACTTATTGGAATCGGATCGATGGTGATCGAGGTAACTGTATTACTGCGATTACCACTTGCATTTAGTGTTGGCTATAATTGTGGTTGTAGTTGTGGTTGTGGGCGTTCTTCAGGTGGCTTTTACTTGGTCTGCAGCCGAGTTGCCAACGGCTGCTAAATTAATTTACACTCATACACACACACACACGCACACACACACACACACAGCTTTCATAGCTGGGGCTACTACAGTTGCACTTAAGAGCATTTTGGGGGCGTGGCAGCAGGGCAGCACACAAAGCCTTGCCATGTCTTCTCGTCTTGCCTTGAGCTGGGCCCATTCCGGAGCAAACAAAATCAAATTAATCCGGTTTGTTATTTCATCATGCAACGTCAACGTCATCATCATCAGTTGCAACAACAGACAAAAGGCGATGCAACAGCAACAGCAGCAGCAGCAGCAGCAGCAGCAGCAACAACAATTTGCAATAATAAATAGCAACTCACACACACACACACACATACACACACACACACACGCACACATGTAAACAAACGTCTGCCAAAGGAGCGGAAAATTTCATTAACAAGGCACACATGGCAACAACAACATGTGGAACATGCAACAAAATTTTCTGTTGCAATAGGGCCGCACAGCGACTGCTTCGCTTCAACCAATCCATACAACCCCCTCGCAGCACCTTGCCACGCCTCGTAGCAGCGTCGCCAGACCCGCCCCGAGCCCTGATAATTTAATCAACTCTCATTGAATTATATCATTTTGCAATTTGGCGACGCTGCCACTGTCACTGCCACTGCCACTGCAGCAAGCAAAATGCCCACTGTGTGCTCCCTATATGCTCTCCCTTGCATCCAGCTATTCAGCTATCCAGGTAGCCCCCCCCGCTTGCCACTTGCCCCTCGTTAATTTCCATGCAAACTCAATTCTCATTATGATAGCATCCAACAAACTGTCGCTTCATCGAGCGTTCAATTTCAGTGCGGAAATCAAAATAGGAAGTGCCATCAATTTGCCCCTAAACGGAAACCCAACTCCTCCTCTGACCCCCTCTCTCTCTCTCTGTGTGCGTGTGTGTGTGCTTGTTTACTATTGCTAGTCGTTGCAACACACCTCCAGTGGCATCATTCCAATTGCAGTTAACTGTGTATAAAATAATAGATATTTTCATATTGAATCCAACTGTAGTTTTATGCCACACATCATGAAAAATGGGAAATTTGTCCATTTACATTTAAATTCGAATATTTAGCTAAATCATTGCAATAATCATGAGAAGTAAAATGAAGCCAAAACGCTTATGGTTTGGAGTTGGATCATTTTAATATGGTTAACAGCATTGGTAATCTGTCTCTGGATGATTACTTGACCATGTTCCCCTTCCCTCACGTCTCTCAGATGACAATACGTTGGGAATCACGATGTCAATTTGCTGATTGAAAATTTATTATTATTGTGCTTGGGTTGTCAGCCCTAGTTTTTATGGGCCGCAACATTTCGAGACGTTGCAAGACGCGCCCCCCAGTTAACAACTGGCCACTGGCCACCACAGCTTGGTGGTCGAAGTGGTTGCCAGACATCGATGTACACGACAACGACAACGACAACGACCACGCCCACTTGTCTTGAGCCCTCCCCATGCAAAATGCACTTGATTTATTGAACTTTGAAGCTGCTCGACAGCAATTCAAACATATTGCAATTTTTCCATGAGCAGGAAACTGCTCTTCATACTAAATATTTAATATTTGATAGTTGTTGTTGTTGTTGTTGGCATTAGCAAAGGGATTCTGGTTAGTCACTCGACTTGCCGGAATATAACTCGATATTCCATTTATTAGGAGTCCAACTTTCTCTCAATTGTTTGTTATGCGTCTTCTCCAAATCCTAAATCTAAACCAGCAGTTGAAGCTGCAACTAATAAGTAACTCAAGAATGGGAAAAATAAATATAGAACTAAATATATGATATATGATATGATACGATTTGATACTTGCAGCTCGTCTCATTAACTGTTTTCTGAGATATACTAACAGATATATGTTTATGTGTGTGGAATTATGTAGATATTTGAGCATTTGAGAATATTCATTTGGGATAACAATGAGCTGCTGCTCAGTGGATTCGATTTGGTTGCTTTGTGGTCTCAAGTTCAAAGGTGCTTCAAGCATTTGGGGCCAGCTTAAGAACATCACCACTCTTCCCACTTGCATTCCCGTGCCCCTCCCTTCAGCATGGCCCATGCCATGGGCAAATGTGAAAGCAATTTTGCACATTCATTCGGGCGGCTGCTCTTCGACAAAGATCAGCTTATACAGCCGGCCGTTGTGGCTCAAACTGTTAGCCATAATTAAAATATTGGTAACCAATCAAAGATTTTCAATGGGCCGGGCTCTCTGTCTATGAAGAGCGCACCCTTTGGGGCCAGCCAGCCTCTGCCATTGCGGATGGTTTTGGGTCTGGTTCTGGGTCTGGTTCTGGGTCTGGGTTTATGTACAAATATTTGTGCAGTCGTGCTGCAAAATTGCGCAAATTGCATGCAGCGAGCAGCATGTGGCAATATAACAGGTAGCAGGGGCAGAGTGGGAAGCAGTTCGAGTTCACTGTGTACTATTTAGGTGACATGTCAGCGCAATGCATTCGATTGCATACGACAACCAGTCTCTCTCTCTCCCTCTCTCCCTCTCTCTCGGTCTCTCTCTCTCTCTCTCTTGCCCCGTTTTATGTGCGAGAGAGGATTTGGCCTGGCTTTCAGTTTGTATGGCATGCGGCTTTTATTAGTTTACTTCATCAACTTGACAGTCAGTCTGCCCATCTGTCCTTCAGTCCGCCAGTCAGGCAACCATTTGAGGCGTGTGGAAATTTCATAACGACTACGAGCAGTCCCTGGCTCCTATCTTGCTCCAATCCTGCACCTATCCTGCACGCCCCTCATCCCTACTCAGCCTGTTCCGCTTTACATGCAATATTCAATTGACATTCAGGAAAGGCATTTCGCGGCATTTTTTTCATATACTTCATCACTCCACCCCCTTCCCCCACGGCACACACACACACACCAACACACACAATGCAGAACTTCAATATTAACTTTCATATGAGTTGAACGGTTGCAGAAATTTTTTTTGTTTTCCACAACTCTTTTTCAGTTTTGTGATTACAAGTTGTGAATATAAAAATTGTCTGCTTCCATTTATTGCAAAACGTATTTAATACAGTGCGAAAATAACAAAAAAACAAAAAAAAAAAACAACCCATAAAAATGGAAATAATAAAATTGTCTTCACTTCAGGCAAAATAATAAAATTCTTAACTTTATAGCATTTAAATACACAGCAATTTCGAACTGACAAAGTATTTCAACTGGAATAAAAAAATTTCCAGTTTCCTCAAGTTGCCAATCTTCAGTGTATATATATATATATATATAGTGTTTAGAATGCGTAAAAATCAGAGCATTTCACTTTCCGTTTTGCTATATATACTATACTATATATACATATATATATATATATAATCAGTTGGATTAACAAACCGGTTATTATTTTTGAAAATTGTTTTGTTTCGTTTTTTATTTTCGAGTATTAATTTACGCAAACGGAACAAGAGACTTGACTTTGGTGTCGAGATACTTGAAAACCCAGTGATTTTACATAATGAATATGCTCACTTTACATCTATATATATATATATATATAATAAATCGACGAAACGCAATATTAATGACCTTTGGTTGACATTGAGCTGCGCGTTGCAATTGCTATAGCCGTTGGCTATTAATTACAATTGAAATGATATTTTAAATGCCTCATGATTAATGGATGGTTGCGATTTTCTAATTATACGACTTAATGACAGAGGGTGAGGGAGGGGGGAGGGAACGGGGTTGGGTGAGCTGTCGAGCGGAGGGTTACTAAATATCATTCGAAATTGAAGGGGCTGTGCCAGCGCAAATGAGCCTTCAGTTCGTTAAGTAATTTAATTTACAAAGTGCATTAACAATTAACAATTACAATTACTATTGAATAACACGTTTAAGGTTCTAACACACATTGGATCATTGGACCTTGACATAATGGATATTGCCACTTGCCACAGACTTTGATTCGGCTTCGAAATACCACTTTAGAAAAACGATATATATAAATATATTTTTTTTTCTAATAATAATAACTAGCACGTCAAATATATTAGTAAATAGATACATACATATATTAATGGGTTCAATTTCTAGCTTGGAATATACATAAATATTAGAGACGTAGTTAATTAAATAAAACTTATTGTTTACAGATTATTATTATAAGAGATATTTTGATATATTTGTTCCTCTTTTTTTTGTGTTGTATTTATAATAAGTTTATTATAAATGTAGCAACATAAATTCAATTTAACTCTAAATCATCTGCTATTTGGAATATCAACAACAATATTATTATGTATATATATATATATATATATATATATTTTAGCTGAAACTGAAAGAAGATAAAAACGAATTATCCCTGAAAACTTCTTCTGTTAGCAGCTAAAGTAAGTCTAAGACCAACTAAAAATGCAAAGTTTATTCATTTATTCGGTTGGATAAATATCCGAAATATATAACGGACTAATTCTGGCCTGAGGGAGTTGACTTTATTGGCCAACAACTGTCCAATTCATGTTTAAAAATTGTTTTTTTTTTTTAAATTCGTTTGCCACTTTCAAAGGCTTTAACTGACATAATTGTGTATTGTGCTAAATCCTCACTATGCGAACGAACACATTGTGTAAGGCCCTAACTCATAGAGGGGCGTGGCCTGCGTCAGCCGTCAGCCGCAGCAGCCCCATCACAATCTGTGTCAGCTGCTGGGCAACTCTCGATTCGCTTTTGGAATTGCCGCACGTCCATTGTGGAATTTCTATTTTGCCTAGGACCGCAGGGCAGCTGCTTCTGTGGGGCACTTGGCATTATTGGCATTTAGGACTTATTAACATTAAATCGCTTTCACTCTTCCCAGCACTCTTCACCACTTCTCCGTTTTAGTAGTTGGCTTAGGGGTGGGTTGGCTTGGCGCCTGTCTGTTGAAATTGGAAATTCCTTCATTAATTCTAATAAGATTATTAGTTGCCGGCGTCGCCAGTGAAATGCCCAAAAATGCCAACCAAGTCACACAATCGAAAGCAGCTCCCATTTAGGGTATTACTAAGAAGCAATAATCGAATAATTTCGACCAAAGGTCGAACGGCGGTCGTTTTTGGCTTGTTTGTATTTTGACACCTCGAAGTCAACTCCAATCAGCGGCACTGAGTGTATGTGTGTGTGTGTGTGTGTGTGTGCGTGCGATGTCCGTGGTATTTGTGGTCGAGGCTCGTGTGAAATTCAAATAAATAGATAGCAAAGCAAACCCTCAAATCAACCCCCAACCCCTGGCCCCTTAGACAAAACTCGTAAATCCAATAAGCATAAGTGTGCGCGATCCCGAGGGATTGGCCAGAGGGAAGGGACGAAACGAGTGCGAAATGAATGAAATTAGCGCACGTTAATCATAAACAAACTAAAGACCCACTACACAGGGATGCGTAGTCCTTTTGTAATCCTTCGGTGGATGAGCCGATGAGCTGATGAGCAACCCTTTGTGCAAAAAAAAAAAAACAACAAAACAAAACAAAACACAGAAACAACAGGAAAATCAACAAATTGCAACAGTTCTCACAAATGTGATTGAGATGGGCATGGAGGGGAGAGGGTGTGTTTTTGGTAGATGTGGCTAGCTAACGGTTAGAATCTGTATGTGCTGCACTTGCAACCTGCTGTGTGGACACGCGACCAGCCGACGGCTCTGCACTTGCCAATTTGTTGATAACTACTCAAGTGAAAAATCAGAACGACAAACCTGCCTGCCACAGACAATGCTCTCCCTCTCTCTCTCTCACTCACTCTATAAGTCTAAGATGGACTTCGTAATGACAATTGGCAAAGTGTCTCCAGCTGTGAAAGCCGTTGGCCAACAAAGCTAAACCTTGGATGAGCTTAACAAAAATATTCCTATTTGTATTATGAGGGTGATTACTGAAAGTGCACTCACAAATAGTTGAAAGCTTAAATATAGCTATATATATACATTATGGGAAGTTATATTATTAGAACCGAAAAGACTGCATCGATACCAAAACATTATTTTACTTGAAGAGAACTGATATTCTCAAATTTGAAGTCTGTAACGCGAAGAAATTTCACAGTCATTTAAGCCCTGATAAACTTGCAGTATTATTACAAAAATCCGCTTAGTTTTGACATAAGCTATGACAGTTAATACAGGTAAAAAAAAATCGTATCTTTTTTCCGATACTTCCTATGTCTGTATTTGTTGTATTTGGACGTGTAAACGCAACTGTGCAACACAGCTGCAACTTTAAATATTTACAAGAAATCGGTCAATTGATTGATTTATATGCATTTACCTATATGCATATGGCATATATGTATGTATGTATGTATGTATGTATGTATGTATGTAAATACTTAATGCCCATCAATCCTGTATCCGATAATATTAAGTGTGTTTTATCAGCAACTCATCAGTGCTGAATGGCTGATTGACCCAACACAATTGAAGACACAGCTGCAGGTGAGTGTCATTGACAGCGATTCAAGCAACAACAACAAGCAACAACAACAAGCAACAACAACAAGCAACAACATGAGTGTTGTCAGTGCGTTGTCATCATCATTTTCATTGATGGTAAACCAATCATTTTTCAATTATATTCACCGCTGGATACAAATTGTCTGATTTGCGTGTGCGATTGTCTGCATTTGTGTGTGTTGTGTCTGTATGTGTGTGTGTGTGCCAGACGCCATGCCACGCCTTTTCGCACCTTGCCCATGCCTGTCTCGTCGCAATTGTCAGCTTACAAAATTACTTTGCCAAATTTCGGTTTCTTGGGTATTCAAGATTTTTTATCTTATTTCTGCTCGCATTTCTTTTAGATGATCAAATTTAAGTTAAAGTTAAATAAATTGATAAATTAATACAAAAATAATGTAGATAAATAAACTATTTATTTAGTATGTTGCTGGTTTTTTTTTTATTATCGAGCTCGACAGTGTATAAAAACTTCGTTGCATACATCCTTTAAGGATGTGCTGTCAGTCCTGTTTGAGATTATTTATTTTGTATTTGGTTTTTTTTTTGTCGCTGACTGTGTCGTAAAATGTTTTCTTTGGCGCGACTAAACCAATTGAAGTGTCAGCCGCAGTCAGAGACGACGCCGCGTGGCGCCACACCCCCCCAAAAAAAACAGTTGCAACAGTTGATGAAGTGCACAACTTGGCGCGGATTCGTGTCGGTTTGGGACTGCTTCTGCTGCTGCGACTGCTGCTGCTGCTGCATGCTGTGTGGCCATTATGAAACCATAATTTGTTGACAATTCTTCAATTAAGGGCGCAGGTAGACAAGGCTCATTGCGCCCCCCACACGCACAGCAACTCCCCCACAGCACTCGAAATGAATGTTTTCTAATCTATAAAATTAATTTTGTCAAAATCTTGTCGAGTGTTTTGTTTGGTCCTCGCCCAACCCCAACTCCACCCACTGGCAGAGGCGGGGGTAGCGGCAAAAGCTCCCTCGGGACGCGCTCAAGAATTGTAAATTTGTAAAATATATTTTCGCTTTGCTTTTCTGCTTGTGTGGGGTGTTTGTGTGTGTGTGTGTGTGTTGGGAGGGGGGGGGGGTCTATTTTGTTGGTTGGCTGATTTTCTATTGACCCCCTCCCCTCGCAATTGCTTTCACTAATCAGCAGTTTCAAAAGTGCCCTCCCCCCCGCACCCGCATGCCTTTGGCTTTGAGCTGTTTGCTTGTTGTTGCAAATTAGCGTGAAACGCGATTTATAATGTCAATTGTATGGAGCTGCATGAAAAGCGGCCATGGACTTACCGCAACTTGGCCATAATTGAAAAATATGCTCAACACACAAATCCAGAAATACACTCACACACACACACAGTTCTATGTATATATAAATAGGCTCAGAGATGAAAGTGTGGATTAGTTTAACAACGTGCAAAATTGCGTAATTTTAAAGACTGACTCAGTCTCAGTCTGTGTCTCAGTCTCATGCTCTTTCTCATCAATCAATGCGCTGCAGCAGTTAAACAAAATCAACCGCCCCCCCCCCCCCCAACACTCACAAAACATGTTATTGGGCCATCAATCACATAGGACAGTCGTCTAGCTGAGAACTATTTGCTCTAATTGGATAACATTTTTGCCGCGCCTAATTGTCAGCCATGGCACCCACTATCCTAGCCTACCCGCTACCCCTCCCTCACCCGCAGGTAGTAACCCTTTTAGCGACAACAGCAACAAAACGTGTTTTGTTGTTATTGTTCTATTTTGCTGTGTTATTGTTTTTCTAACAAATGGAAAACAGTTTTTACTGGACAAACGGCGGAAGGAAGGAAATTCGTTAGCTGGCACAGAAATGGCTATAAAGGAGTAGCTGAAAACTGCTGAATGTTCAGCTTGCTAATGATGTTAATAAGTACAATAATGATGATGATGATGATGATAATGACGATGATGATTTTTGTTGTTAAGTTCGCGACTTGTGATGGCTGCAGTTGTCAGTTAAATTTTATGCTTTAAATTTAGATATTGTTTCGCATTTTCTTTGCTGTAATCACTTTGTATGTATGTATTTATGTCAATATATACGTCTTTTCGTAAATCCTCTTAATTATTTTTAAGTTAAGCTTGTCTCTCTTCTCAATTGTCTTTAAATTCACATCTGCTCATTTGTCACTTAAGTTTGAAGAACAGATTTTGTTCTCAATTAAATTCATTAAACTTAACTAAATAAATTGTTTTAAAATTATTTTTGGGGTAATGGAATTGGGAATCTTTGTGGGCAATTAAATCATATTTATAAAATAATATAATAAATAAATAATTTAAATAATTAAATCAAATGAATACAATAATGTAATTTAAATACCTGATTTAAATAATTAAATCAAATAAATACAATAATATAATTAAAATAAACTACAAATAAATTTGTATTACACTTTTACACATTTTATAAATATTTATGAATTCATTTATAAATCTGGAAACATTTTCTGTAATAAGACAAAATAGTTCTTAGAAATGCTGAACCCTAACTTAAAGTTACACAAAAAACTCGTGTTGTGGAGAAACCAAAATATTTATTAAAAAAAACTGGGTTAAACTACTGCCATAGTTCCCAAGCTAATTTCAATTAACCACAGATAGTAGCTACAAATATATATACGGATCTAATTAAGGGGGTCGCTATAAATGTTTACACAACCGATTACCATTAAAAGATGGACTCAACAGTGCTTTCAACTTGGTGGCAACTCGATCGAATGACAAAGAGACGGCAAATCCAATGAGTGACTCCCTTCAATCCTCCAAAATGATTCACCTAAAACAAATGAACAATCGATTTGCCGCTGGCGGGTGGGTTCACTGACTCCCGAGAGCCCGATCTGAGTCACAATATAACGAGCAGTACCAACAATTGTGAATGCGATCGTGAATTGCCCCGATGATCAGTCTAATTAAGCGACTATTTCAAATGTTGGTTAATTTGCACCAGCCTTTCACCTTTTTTTGTATTCGCAATAGCTGACAGGTGGTGGGGCAAAGAGAGCGGTGGCTGCGGGGTGTGGAGTTTGGAGTTGGGGGCAAGTGAATGGGTTCTCAAAATACAATTAAAAAGGTGTTATTATATTTTCACGCCTCGACTGCAGCGACGGCAACTGGAAAAATCAACAAGCTGCGACTCATCCACATACATACATATATATATATATATATATATATATATATATATGAAATATATATGTCTATATATATAAATACATATATAAATATACATATACATATACTAGTCGCACTCGTACTCTATATAAAGCCAAAGATTCAGCGTGCTTCGTCTCTAGGCCGGCAGGGTGGAGTGTGGGAAGGGGGCTTGCTAACGGGGGGCGGGTAGCGGCCCAAAACGTCAACGACTCTGAATCCGACGAATTATTTGCAGAATCATCAAATTAAAGGTTTGATGTTGATTTCAACAAGCAGCAACCGGGCGGCCGAGAGACGAGGGGTAACTGAAAATATATGGAACTGGAACTGAAGTTCGAGTTGGACTTGTAGACGGAACAACAACAACAACAACGACAACAACAGCAAAATGCATTCACATTGAGAAAGAAAAAACTGTTAAGTCATGCAACCAACTGCCTATCCCCCCTCTACCCCCCTCCCACCCTATCATCACAACCATCGCATTGCAGTTAACAGCAGCAATGTGTGTAGTACATCCCCCCGAGTGGACCCCTCCGCCACAACGATGAGCAGCCGCCGAGTGTCTGTATAATTTTCGTTCGTTCTCTCGAATTGGCTGTCATAAGTTTTGAGTAGAAAATTGGTGTGCAACACAGGCAACAAGTACAAAAACAAAGGCACCAACACCACCAACAACAACAACAACAGCGACAACAACAGCGACAACAACAAGAGAAGCAGCGAAAATCCCGACGCAGAGCAAGGCAAACAAAATGTTGCATGATGTTGTTGCTGTTGTCAAGTGTCTCACAATGAAGCAGCAAAAGAGAGGCAAAGAGACAAAGAGAGACAGAGAAGAATTCAAAAAAAATAAAATAAAATAAAGGATTTCTTGATTGCGATAATGAGTTATATTTAATTTTCAAAGCAAATCGCCAACAGGAGGCGGATGGGGTGCTGGGAGAGCACAACTGGCAAGGCAAGGCGACAATCGAAACAGCAGCCACTTGAGAGCCGACAACAGACTCATCATCCTACCTGAGGGTCCAAGTGTCAGGTAAACGCTAACCCACTCTATATATATATATATATATATATATATATATATACAAACGTATATCGGGTACATACTTAAATAGTTAAGATTTCAAAGTAGATCTCATCCTCTCAACTGTGTTAAATGGGAGACAGAACCTAAGAATCGCTATAATCCCTCAATGTCCCTGATAAGAAAGAATAAGGACAGAGGTAAGAAAAAGAAGATGAGTAAAAGCTCTTTTTCTAGGATAGAATGGGTTGGAAATAGGATTAAAGATTGACGATTTACGACGAGTATTAGAAGAATCTCAATCTTAGAACTCTATCAGCAGATAATCGATGTAAACTATAAACTATACTTAATTATGACATAATTATAATATAATATAATATACATACTTATGACTGTATTACAACTTAGATTAACGGATAAAATCAGATTTTGTCGATCCACACACATATCAAAATTTTAAGGCATATGCAAATTAAGCATTTAAACCGAGTTGCGCCTTTTTGGGATGGTGGTTTTCTTAATTGTAAGTCTCGTAAATTGAGATACCTGTCCAAGATGTGAAGAGAGAGGGATGCATTGATTGAGCTCGACCACATTTCAATTGGTTAATTGGATTGTGGCACAGGAAATCTATTCAGCTAGGTGGCTTTCAGAGTTTGGAATGACTAATTTTGGGTGTCTAAACACTTTGCCAGCAACTTCTCACACTGTCGAGGCCCCAATCAAATGTGTAATAATAACAACAATTTGTGTGCCTGTGTGTGCGTGTGTGCCTGTGTGTGTGTGAAAGTGTTGTTGTGGGTGTTGAAAATTGGTGTTGGCTTTTGGATTGAATTTCGTCGTTGCCTGAGTTTCCCAAGCATCTCGAAGATCAGTCGGCGATTTAACGATAATATTTATAGAGTAAATAAACTGAATACACATCGAACGTTTGATTTGTCATGCGATAATTACGCTTTTCAAAATTCGATAATAGGCCTATTCAAAAAGGCGGCCCAATTGATTCCCTCCCTCCCAACCCCCCACCAACACCTTTTGCCCGTCGACTCCGAATTATTCGATCAGGCAATAGCTGATTATGAACATGATGTGAATGATGATGATGATGATGATGATGATGATGTTGATCACTGCACTTTGCACTCTGCTTAGACAGCAGCTTGTTAGCGATTGCTCTAATTGTTTGATAAGTTTTAACTTTTAACTACGGGTTTCGGACAAAATATATGGGAAAAGTTACTTTTTTACAAAATTAATATCTATTTAACAACAAATAATTGCTAAAATATATGTAATATTTTCTGTTTGGTCACCTATTTTAGTGATAAATGTGTTTTTGCTTGCCAAAGTGATTTTTATTTGAACTGGAACAAAAAACATATTTTTTAAATTTATTTTGAATTACTATCGAACTCTTTGTTATTGTGAAATAATGTTAGTGTTAATGTTATATTATATACATATTATTTATAGTTTAATTAGTGATTATATTTCGCCTATAACCTGTCTAAAATCGAATGATGTTAAGCTTGAAGTTTACTTGGGATCTTATATAATTGCAATTAATTATTTTATATTTTTGGTCAATTTATATACCCACAGAATTCTTAAGCATTTTGTTATGTACATTAAAATATAAATTTTTTTTTTTTAATTTTATTAAACTTACTAGTCACTTTTTGCATTTTTAATGTTGAGTAAAATTATTTGACATTACATAAATAAAGTAAATAAAGTTTGTATACAAAAATGAATTTAAGTTTGTTCACACCTTAAAATAGTTTTCGTTAACATTCGAATATTCGTCTTACTTGACTAATTATCGTTCGATTGTAATTGATAACAATTTCGATAGCAATTTCCACATGAATGCATATGCGTCGGCAAAGTACACTCCATTGGCCAATGACGCCGACGCCCCCGACGCCCCCGACCCGCCCCACAAAACTCATCAACCCATACGAAATCCATTTGTGCCATCAGCTGAAGCGTTAAGTGTTTAACAAGCTACTTTCCCACTTCAAAGCATCAAAAAAGTAGCAAAAATCTCACAAGAAAAAAAATATGAAGCAAAACCAAAGCGACCGAAATATTTGGCTGATGAGATCTAAATGAGTCTGCGCACTGTGCTCATTTAGCGCTAATAAGTCTATACCAGCAACCGCAACAAATACAACAACAATGAACAACCTGAAAAGGCAACAACAACAATAACAACAACAACAACAACAAGAAGGGGAATGAACAAATTTGGTGCGTGTCGAGCGCTTCTCGCGTGGGTTTTATGGGCTGCTTATGGGTTTTTCTGGAATCGTTTGTTACTTTCCTTTTGCATGTTTTTTTTTTTTTTTTGTTACTGCGCAAAAATCATTATCTTTGAGGCTGGTTAGCGCTGGCATCAAAACGAGGCTAAGGTCACGTTTTCGCGCTGTGGGTGGCAAGTGCGACTGGCAGTTCCCTTCTTGAAATAAACAACAAACAAAAAGCAGCAAATTAATAATAACTAGCAACAAACAGCCGGACAACAGTCGAACCCATCCCAACCCAACGCAACGCAATCCAATCCAATTCAATCCAATCCAACTCTGCCACCCCACTCTGTGCTCTATACTCTAGCCGTCGCCCAACTCCAAATGCGGAGCGTTGTTGTCGCCGCTAACAGTCGGGTAATTGCGACAATGTTGCTGCACTTACACGTGTCATCGTCATCATCATTATGATCATCATTCGCAGCATCATTATGAGCATTAGCAGCCTCATCAGTGAATGACAGTAACTTGTTACACACTTATCCAAGCAATTGCAACCCTCAACGCTGATACCCAAAACGCTCGAAAGCCCATCCAAACACAAACATAAACCCAAACCCAACCCAATCCCAACCCAATCCCAAACCAAACTCAACCCTGCTGCTTAGTCAAACCACAGTGCAACACATTGTTCTCGATGACTTTTACATGTGTGCCCAGACCAGAACAACACCCAAACCCCCTCGTCCTGTTTGTTGTTGTTGTTTTTATTTATTTATTTATATTTGTTTTGTTGTTGCTGTTGGTTATTATATGATATTATGAGACTTAACGAGCTCATGCAGCAGCTTCCTTATGCAAATATTGAAAGCTGATCCAAATGATTTCTACCTCTCATTAAGAGGACAATCGATAGCCATACAGTTAAGTTAAGTATAATTAAGTAAAACCCATAGCATATTAAACCTGTTTAAAGCACTAAAATATCCATATCACAGTCAAATAGAATTCAAGTATGTAAATCGATTGAGTTTGATCATTGTCCAAATGGGCATTTAAAGACATGAATGTGCAAGGGATATTTTTATATCATGTTTAAATAAATTATACGCAGAATTTATCAAACAATGACAAAAAAAGGCTTAATAAGTTAGAATTTATGATTTACTCTGGAATATAAATAAAATTTAATCGAAATTATTACACCTGATTGGTGTCAATAAAAGCGATATATTGATTGGCTGGTTGCACATTTGTAATCTAAACTTTAGAATTGTAATCTACAATTCATAATTCCAGTTGCAGTTGCAGTTCCATTTCCAGTCCGAGTTGCAATTCAATTGGATTCGGAGCCACCCACTTGCTGTCGCATTTCCGTTGCATTTTTTTCTCCGAATTTTAAGTATAGAAAATTAAAAACCACTTATGCCTACAGCTTGCCACAGCTCCACGCAGGGTTGACATCTATCGAGAAAAAAAGACAGAGAGAGGCAGAGAAAGACAGAGAGAGAGGGAGAGAGAGAGAGGGAGAGGATAAGGGGCTGGGAAGGGGATGCGTAGGTAACACAATACGACAGGCAGCCGCAGCAGCAACTACTTAAAAATGCAATTATATGCATTATTTGGCTGTTGTACGCGTATTTTTATACAAAAATACGCAGAATATTTAAAAAAAAAAACGAAAAAAATAAAAATGGAAGACGATGATGGCAACCGCCAAGTATTTAAATGCCCACCTCAGCTACTAATTATTACCAGGAAAAACTCTTGAAATTGACGTTTCATTTTGGTTCGGCGGGGCACGTCAACACCAACAACACCATACGCGATGCGGTAAGCGAGGGGGGATGGTAGTGTGGTTAGTTCTTTGTACAGGGCAGAGGCGGTGGGAGGGGGGTAGGTAGGTATTCTTCGACTACTACACCTCTGCAACGGCAGCGAGAGGCTCTCCCGTCTGTTTTCACTCAAAGCAATGAAAAAATTGAAAAAAAATAAAAGAGAAAAGAAAAAAAGAAGAAAGAAGAAGATCCGCGTCGGTGTCGTGATTATGCACAACCGAAACCGAAGACAAGACGAAAACGAAAACGATGACGAGACGAGGCGAGGCGAGGCGAGACAAAGCGAAGACGCAGACGAAGACGAAACGATCGACTGCAAGGGCCCCGGGTCGAGCCACTCACTCAAGCAGCAACTCTTCAACAGATTAACGCACTCGAGAAATTATAAAAAAATAATATTTTTCTTAGAACTGATACCATTTTAAACGAATTGGTACTCGAGTCGCCGTGCCACAAGCAACAAAATGAAGAAGTCCGACGATCATCATGATCATCATGATTATCAGAATCAAAGATTCATAAAGCGAATGCATGAGAAAATGCCCAAAAGCGTTGACAAGCTGATTGACTGAGAGAGAATAAGAGAGTGAGAGAAGGAGTATGAGAGAGTCCGAGAGAGAAAGAGAACTAAAGCATGACAAAGGAGGTAGGAGGGGGGGGGGGGCAGAAGAGTATCACGATCGCCGGCGGCCGAGCGCAGCAGACGGCATTGCGTCAAGTGGCAGCATCGGCGAGTCGACATGTCTGCCACAAGTCTGGTGGCTGGTGCCCAACCCAGCTGGTTCAGTCAAACGAACGCTTGGATGCAGCTAAGGATTGGTTCCCATGGCCAGCGCTTTTCGAATCTGCCAATCGGGTCACAGCTACTCCAAAACTCCAATGACGATTGCACATTTCATTTTTTATTTCTGTTCTGTTTTTTTTTTAAAGCTTCATTCAGCCTCCAAACAGCCATTGTGAAATGCATCAATGTTGTTGTTGTTGTTGTTGCCGATTGGTCTGCCCCACGATGCGTCGGCACTTGAGTAAATTAGTTTCGTAGAACTCGTAGGCTGGCTTTAATGAAATTAGTTGAACGGCCACAGACTTTCAAAAGAACACGACTGACTAACTGACTGACTGATTGACTGACTGATTGACTGACTGATTGACTGACTGACTGACTGACTGATTGACTGACTGGATATGCCTGCCAGCTTGCACAGGGCACTCGAAAAGGTATTCAAACTGTTTTCTGCTGAGCTGAGCATTTTTACACTCAAGCAAAATCGTCCTGCATTTTCGAAATTCACAAAACTTTTGGTTTTATAATCTAGAAAGATATACTTCTAATAATCAGAGTTTCTCGATTCGGAACCCAGTTGCCTCTTTTCTTATTCTGCATTTTAAAATGTTTTTTTAAGATAAAATAATAATTCAAAATAAAGTTGGCCTGATTAAGAAATTTTCTATTTAATATTTATTTCCAAAAGTAAGAAAATTGTTCTTGTTCTTGGTGCGATTTCATTATAAAGCAATTTATTTTACAAATTTTGAGTGCATAAATGTTCAGTTCAATGTTGAAATCGTACTAAGCATTAGTTAATAACTGAAAGAATCTATATGTCTATCTATATCTATTTTATATCTATATCTATATCTAAAGCTATATCGATATCTATATCTATATCTACATCTACATCTATATCTATATCTATATCTATATCTATATCTATATCTATATCTATATCTATATCTATATCTATATCTATATCTATATCTATATCTATATCTATATCTATATCTATATCTATATCGATATCTATATCTATATCTACATCTACATCTATATCTATATCTATATCTATATCTATATCTATATCTATATCTATATCTATATCTATATCTATATCTATATCTATATCTATATCTATATCTATATCTATATCTATATCTATATCTACATCTACATCTATATTTATATCTATATCTATATCTACATCTACATCTATATTTATATCTATATCTATATCTATATCTATATCTATATCTATATCTATATCTATATCTATATCTATATCTATATCTATATCTATATCTATATCTATATCTATATCTATATCTATATCTATATCTATATCTATATCTATATCTATATCTATATCTATATCTATATCTACATCTATATCTATATCTACATCTACATCTATATCTATATCTATATCTATATCTATATCTATATCTATATCTATATCTATATCTTTGTCTATATCTATATCTATATCTTTATCTATATCTTTATCTATATCTATATCTATATCTATATCAATAAATGACAAAAACTGCTATATAGAGAAATTCAAGCAATAAAATCTCATCTTATATTTATATTTTATCGGTTTGACATACTGCTGGTACAAAAAAAAAAGATTTATATAAAAACTATAAAAATTAACGTAAGTTGAATTTCCACTCGATGAAAATTTAATGTTCAAGCTCAGTTTTAAAAGCCCAAAATCGGATGCAAATGAATATTTCGCCATGAGTTTTGGTCTACGATGCGGGGTTGGAAATTATTCACACACAATTGTGTAATTACCCAGCCACAGAACACAGCAGCAGCAGCAGCAACAAAAACATCAGCATACTAACTAACACACATCCATATACACACAAAAACACACACACACACACACACTCGCCAGCAGTTGTAAAATTGGCAGTACACAAAAAGTTCACTTGGCAAAAGGTTGAAGAGCTGTGCCACCGCCATACGTGTGTGTGTGTTTGTGTGTGTGTGTATGAGTGTTGTGTATGTGTGCTAGCTAGGGGCGTGGCTGCTGTCGCCTTCTGCTGCTGCCACTGGCATGGAAAATTAACAATTTTTCAATTAAAATCAATACAGAGTGCTTTTTTTGGGTTCAACTGCAAATGTGGGTGGCTGTTGGGCGTGCTCAGTTTTTGTTTGGCAATGGAGGCGTGTAAGCTGCATCTGCACATGATAATTCCGTATATGTGTGTGTCTGTCTGTCTATGTGCAAGTGTGTGTGTGTGTGTGTGTGTGTGTGAGTGCCTGTTTGTTGTTGTGCACATTTCAGGCAAATAGCTTAAGTGCCTGAAAATATGCACCACATGCGACAGGCAAGCAAGCATTTCTATCTGTGTGTGTGTGCGTGTGTGTGTGTCTGCTGTGTTGGTGGTGTGTCTGTGTGTGTGTGTGTGCCTGTGCGTTGTTAGTTTTTTGGGCTCCTTCATTGCCATCAAGTCAATTTCAAAAGTTTTTTTTGTGAAAATTCACACACATACAAATAGTGCCGTTATTTTGCATGACATTTGCAAGCAACACACACGCATACAGCAAATGTGTAACTGTGTGTGTGCGTATGTGTGTGTTTGTGTGTGTGTTTGGGGTCGTATTCTACTCCTCTGCTGCGTGGCGGTCGTTTGGTCTTTAGAATATTTTGTGGCTTTCTAAGCGTTAGTTTGGATGTGTAGACACAACACCCACATGCCTGTAAGCAACACTAGCTTTACACACACACACACACACGTACACACACACACATATATATATATATATATATACATAGATAGACAGTCGTTGACTATTTGCGGGCACCGCAAACAACGTTAAATGCAAATTTACGCCAAGCAGTATTGCCCATAACCATCAGCTTCGGGGCCCTCCCTTCCTACCATGGCAACCCTCCCCCCCCACAACCAGCATGTACCCCCCCTTTCCTGGTTCACATCCTAACAACAGTTACACACAAAATGGCCGTACTTTGGCGCCATTGCCTCAGTTGTTGTTGTTGTTGTTGTTGTTGCTGCCGCTGCTGATGACTATTGCCGTTATTGCCAAGTAACTGAAGGGAGCACGGCCAGTGCGTAAAAGCCACTGAGCGAGAGAGAGAGAGAGGGAAATATAGAGACAGAGACAGAGACAGAGGCGGGGACAGAGACAGGAAGAGAAAGGAAGCCAGAGAGAATAAGGCATTCGAGTCGACTCTGGGCCAGAATTGAAGTGTTAGTTGTAATGCCACTAATTGGACTCGCTTTTAGCAACGCTTCATGTGTCCCCAAGCAAGCCAACAGCAAAACTCCTTCAAAGTGCCCATTCATACATACATGCTTTAGTATAACTGTGTGTGTGTGTGTGTGTGTGTGTGTTTATGTGTGTGCGTATACGCTGCTTGAAAGTCTATAATTGGAAAATTTTACACACTCGAAATTCAATTTGCAACTAGAAGTTGAGGCTTTTGTAGATGCCATCGTTGAAACTATGGGCTAAGTAAGTGAGTATTAGCAACGGAATGTTGGCGAGGATAGCAGGAGGGGGGGAGGTGTAGGGGCGGTAGGTTGGCTTATGAACTGCTGACAATGAGAGCAAGCAAGGACGTTATCGCAATGCTCAGTGGTGTTGCCGCAAAGGATTTGGTATTGGTTAGTATGTTAATAATGTTAATAGCATTCAACTAAATAGCAACTGTAAATCGATACTTATAATTATGCACTTTCCATGGAGTAACCTATCAATGCAGATTGAACAACCAATTAGGAGAGTTGACCTGGGCACATATCCAACTGGGCTTATCGATGGTTTTGCTATAATTACTGAGATATATTTGGTGTTTAGCTGCAAAACTCTGTTAATCCATGTGCAGGAATTACCAATTAGACTCTATTTACAGTTATCATTATATATTATACTTTATATATATATATATTTAACCCATTATTCAAACAGACTTGAGTAGCCATGAAAAGTGCTTTAATTTGCCATTTATCGATTTGTTGGCTTCATTTCCTTTTGTTTAAATTCCAGCACAAGCGATTTCTTTCGATGCCGTAATCTCAGCCAGTCGCAGTCTCCAGTTTCTGAGCACCAAGACGGGTCGTCAGCTTAGCTTGAGCTAAGTGCCTGGCCACTTGAGTCAGCTCCCAGCCATTACCATTGGGTTTGAGAGGACAATGAGAACGAGGACTACAGACGGTACGTAGCCCGTCCCAGTTGCAGCTCACTGCTCCTCCTCTGAGACAAACAGAGAGAGAGAGAGAGAGAGAGAGAGAGAGAGAGAGGGAGAGGGAGATAGGCGCATTTAATGCGGGTAAAAGGGCAAAAGGCGCTATGTCGCCGACGGAGAGGGAGTGACAAGGGGCTGCATAATCACACAAATTTTTATTTATCGTTTTTTTTTTCTTTTCTTTTTTTTAATTTCTTCTACTAATCAAACACAATGCGAGAGAGCGCATGAAATTTGTGAGCTTTTTAAGGGTGGCAATTTGGTGGCGTTCAAGTTCACTCGATAAAAGCACATACACCGACACACACACACACACGCACACACACACTCATTCTCAATTAGACTCACCCTTTTTCTCTCACCCGATGTTGTGCTCTGTTTCACTCGCACTGCTGCTGCTGACATTTGGCTAGAACAATAACGGCCATTAAAATGCTTAATTATAAATTCGCAAACGTGGCTGATTTTTTTCTTCAGTAGCCCCACAGCAATTCTCCATCCCCCTCCTCCCCCTCTTTCTCTCTCCCGCAAATGGCAACTCGCTGACGTGGCTGTGGACCAGTGCTCGGCCCATTGGGATTCGCACAAGGAAAGGAACTCTTGCAGTGACAGGACTCTACGCATGCAGTTATTTTGAGAGGCTGTTGGAGCTGCACTTGAGCTGCTCCTGAGTTGGATTGCTTATTGCGGGGACCACAACTGATGTTAACAATGATGATGAAGATGTGCCTCCTGCATACACAATGGAGGTGTGAAAAATCAGCGCACAAAAATCCAAACAAAGACAATGAGATGACAGAAAGGAAATGCAAATTCTGTACGCCTACCCCTTTAACTACCCCCCCCCCCCCCACCTTTCCCAACATGCAGAGCAAAAGACTTGTCTTCGTCTGGTTTCGCATGTGTTTTTGCTGTTGTTGCTGAAGTTGTTGTTATCTGTTTTGCCAACAGGTAACACCTTCAGAAGCAACTGAACGGCGGATGTAATTAGTTTGTTAATTCATTTGGGATAGATCCGCAAGCCGCTGAGGAGAACAATGGGCATAATATCCAATTACCCCGTACTGATTGATGCCTTTGCGGCATACAATTCATTCATTTTTATTCTCTCTCTCCATTCAGTAGTGTGTGACTCACCTGTATGCGATCCTCGGGCAGTTCCGTTTTCAGTGACAGCATCTCGCGAGCATAGACATCGGGATAATGCGCCTCTTTGAAGGCTTCCTCCAGCTTCTCCAGCTGATAGCTTGTAAATATTGTGCGGCTGTGGCGACGCTTCTTTTTCTTCTTCTTGCTATTTGGGCCAACACCAAAACCGTTCAAGCCATCCATGCCAAAGTCCTTGGCAGCTAATGATCCTGTAAAAAAAAATTAAATATAATGTATCTTATATCTTCTATCTTGTATCTTAAATCTGTATATCTGAAAATTTTATAAGTAATTAATGGCCATTATAAACTACATTTAAATTCACCTATATAGAAAAAACTGCGACTGCAGATAAATGGAGTTAAAAACTGAATTTAAAAAGAATTTTACAGCTATCAGAAATAATCAGATATTAACGATAATTGAATGAATTTGATATGCAAGGCATATAGTCCTGCGAATTTATGCTGTTGATTCTGATCAAGAAAATAAGAAAAAATGTATATAATTTATGGAGTCGGTGTTGTTTTACTATTTGAATGGTAAGTTTTT
Source organism: Drosophila fungiperda (assembly GCA_035042345.1). NCBI lineage: Eukaryota > Metazoa > Arthropoda > Insecta > Diptera > Drosophilidae > Drosophila > Drosophila fungiperda. Next base: position 2,828,228 of record JAWNLM010000154.1, on the reverse strand, counting down.
ACTGCGAACGCAATACGAAAACAGCAACGCAATAAATTTAAAAAAAATGAATAATGCAAGAAAAACACAGAAAAATACAAACTGAAAATTAATTTACCAACATTTTGTGTGAAGGTTGATTAAATCAACCAACGAAATTTGCGATTTGTAAAAATTGAATTTAATTTTTAACACTTTCTGTGTCAATATGCATGTGATTTTAGTAATCACAGACAGACAGACTGGCTGACTGGCAGACTTAGTTTAGTGTTTTAGTTCAGATAACTAAATATTGACTACTTTGCAATCAATTTAAATTCAATGTGCCACTTGTATAATAAATATGAATACAATGTATGACTAGCACAATCTATATGATATCATTTTCGATTCAACTTCAACTTCAATTTCAATTTAATTTTTGCCGTTTTTGTCATACTCTCTCTCCCACTCCCTTTCTCTAACTCTATCTCTCTTTCTCTCTCCACTGTCGCCACTTCCTTATCAAAATTGGTTCACAGCATTTTCAACGGTGCTCCCATGACCTACACAATGAAAACCTTACCACACTACCCCATCCCCCTCCTACCGCCCTTCCACCGTTATTCCACCAGCAACGGCAAATAGCCCCAATGCGCAACTGAATCAAGCACATGTCAAGTTTTAGTCGGCGCTGAAGCGCGACTTTAAGTGGAATTTTTTGTTATATTTAGTTTGTTGTTGTTCGTTTTGCTCTTTTGTTGTTCTTTCCACTGGCTGGTCTGGCAATCAGCTGGGGTTGTCTGTTATTTTAAATATTTAATAATTGTATCTAGTTTCTCACTTCCCTATTTTTTTTTCTTCTTTTTTTTCTCTGCTCTTTCAAGGAAAACTCCACTTGACATTATCATGACCCGCTCAAATGGGGGAAAGTGAAAGCGGCTGCCGAGTGTTTGAGGATTCCGAGGAGGATGAGACGCCGATGACGGCGGCAATAATGATGAGCGTTGACAGACCCACATAGAGGTGGCTGTTAATGTTGTTTTTAATTTTTTTTATTTTGTTTGTTGCCAGCGCCAAGTGTTCACAGGCAGAAGGAGGAGGATCAAATCTCGTCTCGTCGCTGATCAGCGCTGGAGAAAAAAAAACGCCACTTGGCTGAAGCCGGCAAATTGTGGCTGCCTTTCAATAGGCAAATCGAAGACTGAAGCACCCGGAAAACAAATGTTCGAACAGCAACGCGAATACAGCGAACGAAATCCACGGATCCCAGAGACAGAGAGGCAGTGAAAAAGAGATAGAGAGAGAGAGAGCGAGTGAGAGGGGAAGAAAAGCAACAACAGCAACGTTTTGTCAGCGGCACTCACAGGTTTTGGGAAAGTACAAAAACAAGAGGAACAACAACATACAGAAAAAGCCGTAGCAGCAGCAGCACCAGCACCAGGCCTGCCGCATACTTGCCGCATACTCATGTGCGGCAAGTCTACCAAACCAATTCGCATTGAAATTCGATATGAAAATTAAGTAGAAGCATTTTTTTTTATTTTCGCTGTTGTTGTCCCTGTCGAGTTGTTCAAGTGAAGCGCTGACGGGTATCCATCCTTCTCATCTATTGTTGTTGCTCTTCTTATTTGTGTACTTTTATACCCTGAACCCACTAAAACAGTGGGAAAACAGTGTATAATCGCTTTGTGCAAAAGTATGTGACAGGCAGAAAACAACATCTCAGAATTCCACAAATTATATTTATTTTAGTTTGCTCTATTTCACATATTTCAATCGTTATAAATCATAACGATTCATAAAGATTTCCGATGATATTTAAATCCAAAATTATAAAGAGGCTGCTAATTAGAAACACCCAATTCGTAATTGAACACACAATCTTATTTCTATCACTATATGCATTCCATATCAGTACAAAATAATAAAGGGTATTTTGTTAATAACACTAGAAAATGCTTAACAGCTGCGTCCAAAGTATATTGTAGTCGAGCTCACTCGAATGTTGCATTCTTACTTGCTTTATTTGGCTCTACTCTGTTGAGGAAGGCCAGAGCAATTCGACGCATATTTTCCACAAAATATGCGTAAAAAGAGTCGCATTTTGTTTGTGGAATCGTGTAATAAATGCGATTTTGGCCGTCTTGAATTACAATCGAAACGCGGCAAAGGCAATTTACCAAATACCCAAAGACAATAAAATTATTAAATGTGTGTATTGTACACGTTCAATTATGTATATACGCAGAAGGTTTCAATTAAATTTTAAGCCAATTAGAATTCGTATTTCATTGCTCCTTAAGTTAGTAAAATAATTAATAAATTATTTATTTATAATAGAATCTGCTTTCTAATAAACGCCAATATAAACTAGTCGGAAAAATGTTGAGTTCAGTTAAGTTTAAAATTTTCAAGCCAATTATTATCCATATTTGATTTCTTGATAAAATAAAGGCTCAAATTATTTCTTACATTTAGTCATGAAAAATCAGTAAGCATCTACAATCAATTTCTATTCATATCCAACATTAATTTATTGATAACGAATATTATTAATAGAATCTGCTTTTCAGTAAACACCAAGATGAACTAGATGGAAAAATGTTGAGTTTAATTAAATTGTACACTTATCAAGCCAATTAGTATCCATATTTTATTGCTTTCTAAGTAGATAAAATAAATGCATAAATTACTTACACCTGTTAAATCGGTTAGTATTTCACAAGTAATTTCCATTTATGTCCAACATTAATTAATTGATGATTATTATTAATAATAATTTTTTAATAAACATGGACTAGTCGGTAGCATATTGAATTTAATTTGAATTCCGTTGCGGCTGAACTTATATTATATATGACAGCTTGACGCTAATCATACTGATGATGTTTATGTGTTGTATAAATCTAATTATACAATTATGATTATGATGATGAGCAAATGTGCGAAATTAGTTAATTCTGTGCGCACAAAAGTAGGCAACATTAATTTTGTTTTTGTAGGTTGCCACTTGCGTCAGCGCACTTTTAATGAGCTCACACATACGTGGACACATACGATACACGCGCACACACCCACACACACACACACGCACACACACCCACAGCTTTATTATTGAAAGTTTTGCCAACATAAAAGTCGAGGTTGGCCAATGCCACACACAAACAGAGTACAACATGCCAACATGCGTACTAACATGCACAGAAACACACACACACACACACCAACATACACACACACACAGACACACACGCACACGCACATGCATCACAACATATTAGCAATTAAAATTTTCTTAGTTAATTACTTTAAGCAGACGACGACACGAAAATTCCAGAGCGAAAAATGTCGCAGCAAATGAAAGGCGACAACACTGAAAGAAAATGCGAGGAAGGAGAGCTTAGAAAGGGGATTGGACGTTAGGGCGGAGGACGAAGGGAATTTTATGAAATTTATGCGCATTTCACTAGAAAATTTAATTAGGAAATCTAATTTGCTCAAAAGCGCATAAAAAATGTCGCCCAACGTTGCCGGCTCGCTCCCAGCTCGGGCGCCTTTGGATGCTGATGCTGATGCGGTCTTCCTGCTCGAGCGCCATTTTTGTTCCAGCTACACAAAGTCTTCCTGTGTGTATGTTTGTGTGTGTGTGTGTGTGTGTGTGCGTTTGTTGTCACTGCTGGCTGCATGGGGTGGGAGCAGGCGTAGAAGAGACATGCATCAAGTAACCAACAAAATGACTAATTCGTGGCTCATGTGTGAGTCGACATCCAATGTGTGTGAGTGTGAGTGTGTGTGTGTGCCGCATAAACAGTTGCATGGCAAAATACGCTAATAAAGTGGCTGAGTTGTTGGCTGCGTCGCCAGCAGCAGCAGCAGCATCAGAAGCGACGGCGGCAGCAGAAAAGTCGTCAACATTTTCGTTTCGGGAGGATTCGCAATTTGCATTAGCGTCAAAGTGGCTGCGTTTTTGTGCAAGTGTTGGTGAGTGTGTGTGTGTGCATTTGTGTTCTGTGTGTTGTGTGTGTGTGTGTGTGTGTGTGTGTGTGTGCGTGTGTGTGTGTGCATTTGTGTTCTGTGTGTTGTGTGTGGGTGCTGCCAAAGTCAATTTGTCCATCTCACTCTCAGTCTGTGTTCGCATTTGCATTTGTTGTCGTTTTGCTAGCGTTTTTTCTTATACCAATTATAAATTAAATTGAATTACTTGCTTGAGAAATCAAAAAACAAAATCACCAAAAACAAAAGCAAAAGCAACAAAAAGCGAGGGTTGCGTTAACAAGTACAATGTAAAAGGCAGAGCTAAACGAAACGCTTGTGCAGGCAGCCCTCGATTAACTCAGGATTCCAGGTTTCCCAGTAATCAACGCGGTAACTAAAACCCTATACAAAGGTTATATGAAGCCAGTAACAGAAGTTATGGTTTTAAAAAAACATACTCACTATATTTATTTGACTATTTTTGTTGTTTAAATTCATATATAACTTTTAATCGAATTCAATACTAGTTTAAAAAGTTATATTGTTAGTTTTGGGATAAGTTTATATCTCGTCATCGTCATCGATTTGTAAGTGAAAAAATCCATTATTTTTTTATATTTTTGACATTTGTTGTAAGCCATTTTGAGCCCGATTCCGATTCTGGGTTTTTCTAGCTTTTTCGCTGTATTTGATTACGCATTACGTATTAATACTTTGTAAAATAAAGTGAGATAGTTGGATACATTGAGAACTAAAAATAACATCGAACCAATACATAAATAATATATCGTCGATGGTTTCTACATTGGTTTTGTTCTGGTATTGTGTTTTTTTTTTGGGGACAATCGATATCAGTTTGGGTATTTGGAATATTAATTTCGGATTTGATTTCAAATCCGATTTCTGTTTAACAAATTGCTTTATAAACTATAATATCTAAATTGAGCGATTTTGTACTTATTATTATTATTATTTGTCAAATTGTTCACCAATTATGAGGCCCTTTTGGAATTATATGTGTGTTTGCAGTTTAATGCTCAATATACATCAATATACATCATTTATGCATACACTGATGATGTCAATCCCAACCTACAACCTATCCGATTTAACATTAACTATATACAAAATGGAAAAAACCGGTTTTACTGTAAACTTCCTTTGATGTTCCGAGATGCGTGCCAAAAAATAATAATATTTATATATATATATATATATTAAATTGGTTGTCTGACGTCATTCAGAGTGGCTGTTGCCTAATTGCTGCTGCACACAGCTACCCAGTTTTAGAACTACCCCTCCTCTCCCCCGATCCCGATGCCGCGCCACCACACATCATGCAACTCTATCCTCGTCGAGGCTGTGTCTGGTGTTGCCGTCGTTTGGGTGTTCGTCGTAATTTGCGCACTCAATGGAAAATTGTTAATTAGATTCCTTGCTTGCCGTGTGACTTTGTCTTCTTTACCACGTCGTCGTCATCGTCGTCGGCCATTGTTATGCACCCCCACACTTTACCACCCTGCCCATCACCTGTTCTGTGTTCTGCCCCATACTTCAGCTCAGTGGCACCCCTTCCCGCCACTGGAGCATGCCCCTCGGCTGGAGCGTTTTAGCCTGGGCTTTGTGTCAAAGTTGGTTAACGTGATTGCTGTTGGCTCCATCCCTCAATCCCTCCACTTTTCCTGACCCCTGGCGGTGCCCCCCTTTCAACTAGCAATTGCTTGAAACCACCTTTCCGCTTCACCGACTCAGCGAACTCAACGAACTTTAAGTGCAAACCATTTTACAACAACAACAACAACAGCAACAACAACAACAACATCAACTAAAACAACAAAGAAAAGCGCAATTTTTGCACTAAACTTTTTGCTCTTTCATTTTTTAGCAGTCGCCAAATGGGTGTGTGTTATATTTGTGTTGTGTGTGCTCGTGTGTTGGTGTGTTAGTGTGTTGCAGTGTGGCTCCGGTTTCGGTTTAGTGAAATCTTGCAACGGTAACTTGTGCAGGAAATAACACGGATGCGGTGAACATCCGGAAATGCAAACGAAACGGACCGATCACTGGATGAGGGGCAGCGTTACCTAAGGGAGGAGAAGTTTGTTGAGGTGGAGGGGGGGGGGGATGCTATTGGATTGGTAAACGTAGTTAACTGAAATGCTTTGGCCATTGGCTGCTAAGCCAACTAATTCAATTTTTATTGAGACTCATAATTAAATTACGTTCTGCATTCAAAGATGAAACAAATTGTATTTTTGCGAGGAGAGCTTTCAATCTTGACAGATATTGAATAAGTTAATATAAATTATGCAACAGACTTTTAGTTGGTTGGCAACGTGGATGACTCTTTCTCGTTCATCGCGTCTTTCCCCCGCAGCTCAGAGGCAATTCAAAGATTCACTCAACTGGTGCGAAGCCAAATGCGATTGGTTCCACACATGTGCTCTATGTGCGTGGATGTGTGTGAGTGGATGTGTGTGAGTGTATGTGTGTGTGTGTGTGTCTGTGTGTGGGTTGTGTGTTTGTTTCAATTAAGCAGCCTTGCGGGGGCAGACAGATGCATTCGCCATGGCCAGCAAATAAAACTTAGACACGCTCCATGGCAATGGCGAGCTCTGAGCAGAGCAGAGCAGAGCAGAAAGGAAAGGGTTAAGGGCTGGAATCCCATTCACTGCACCGCCCCGCTCCGCCCGCCACGTAGCTGCGCAGCAAAATACAAAAAAATGCCAATTAAAATCTTAGCCGGGACAAGTGCACCATCAGGCAGACAAGACAAAGCAAAAAGAGGCTGCAACAAACAACAACAACAAAAATAAAAAAAAAAACGGGGAAGAAAGCACTGTGGAGCAAAGGCAATGCAAGCGGGGGTCGCAGTTGGGAATCCTGGGCACTGGAGTCTTGGGTTCTCTGATCTGGGTTCTGCTTGGGCCGGTTGGCGGATTGCTCAACTCGAGTCGAGTCATGGGAAATTGCCCCACTTGTGAAGCTCGTCGTGCTATCCGCTCGCAAATGGAGCAAAAGTGGCTGCTTTTCTTTATTGTTGTTGTTGCTGTTTCTGTTGTTCTTCTTATTGCTGCTGCTGCTGCTGCTGCTGTTGCAAGTGGAGAATGCAAGCGTCGAGTGGCTGCTACTAAAATACTTCAGCAGCGCACTTGAGGCCTTCATAAAAACAGAATAGCCAAGAATGCGCTGCCAAGTGGCCAAGTTTGTGTTGTTCAGAGATTAGAGATTAGACCCAAGTGCGAGCTCAACAAAAAGGCAATTAACTAGGCTAAGACAGAAGCAACAAAAGCAGTAACTGAAACTTAAGCTGGCCAAAAGCAAAAAACATTTTTAAATGATTGTAAATATTTTCAATTAAAACCTAAAACTCTATTGAAAATAAGGATTCGAAAAAGAAGTTTTCAGGGAATTTCGTAATTCAGCAGGCTTCATATTACTAATCTTCCGTTATTGGTTAACCGTTGGAAACTTATCAGTTCTTTTACCTCTTTTATTTCTATGCTAATAACGCTTAACAATTTTTGGTCTTTTCTTGGTTTCCTCAAACCTTTGGGACATTTTCATTTAAATAATTTGTTTAGTTTTGATATCCATTATTTTATTTTTCTTTTAAATTATTAATTAAATGTTATGTTTTGTTACATTATTTTAATTAATTAAAACTTAAACCTTTAAAACAATAAATATCTAAATTACTAATGCTTATATCAAATAGATTCAGCTAATAGCATAAGAGATAAGCTTATTAATTCTGGAGAATTATGAAAATTGAATTATGAAAATTGAATTTCACAAATAGTATTTCTTTTAAAAATATACACCGAAAACATATTCGTTCATTAAAATAACCACAGAAACAGCAATTTGCTCGTTATTCGATTTCTGTGTATTTTTTGTTGGATTTTTATTTGGATTAAACGGATTAACTTGCTAAGGATTCCCGACGGGACTCGAAATGTATTGGGACTCGAAAATATTTTAGAAATTCATTAATTACATTAATTTATGCTAATTATTGGCAAAATGATTACACTGACGTCCAGGAGATATTTTGAATATGTTTATAACGCAGTTTTTTTTTATTATATTTTGTTTAACAGCTGAATGCAAAAATGATCATAATCATAATTTAAACAATTGTATTTCTAATGAAAACTTAAAAATAATTTATATATATTTTTATTTTCGAAAATTTGCTTAATTTATTTTTTACTTTGTATATTTCAGTTATAAATAAATGTATTTAAAAAAAAAACACACACACTTCACCTGAAAATAACGAAAAACATATTTAAATTATGAATAAAGTCAGCAAAAAAAAAATTAAGTCAGCAAATGATAAATGTAAGCAACTCTCAGATATAATTGTAATTAATTATTAATTTATTAATTAATTGTAAATAAAATTGGAATTGTAACTCTTTCTTTTTAAAAGACAATAAAACTATTGGCAAGCCGTAATTTTGGTTGAAATGTAACTTTTTACTATTTTCGACACGATTAACGATTGGGGCAGAAGCAAATTGCCACTGTGTGTTGTTTGTGCTACTGAGAAAATGTAGCAATTCAATTTGTACTGAACACTACTCCACCTCTCTGCCACACCCTAAACTTACCCCTCACCCTTACAAATGATATTTGCTATGCGGGCGCAACACCCTTTCAATTGGTTTTTCTGCCTCTTATTAGACAAGTTTATGTGCGCCTCTCAATTCTTTGGCTTTGTTGGTTTTTTTTTCGGGCATGTGTGTCTGCCAAAAAGGGTTAGGTAACACACACACACACACAGATACACAAGCATGTGCATGTGTAGTGAGAGGATGTGTGACGAGCAGTAGATGTATTTGCGTGTAAATTGCGTATAAAAGCGTATGTTGAAAATATTTATTGCCCGTTGCGAATGCAACAAAATGAAATGAAAATTTCATTAGTTGACTTTTGTCGGCATTCGCATTTGAGCACACACATGTGTGTTCTCTGTGTGTGTGTGTGTGTGTTTTTTACGTTTCTGTTGCTTGTTTTAAGCTAAATTGTTTATTTTATTAGCAATTTAAGAAATTTATGTGTTTGCCAGGACCTTTTACAGGCCGCCGAGCATCGAGTAACCGATTCGAAATGAAGCGCAGGAATGCCCATTAATTAGCGTGTACACACACAGAAAGAGATCTAAATATATAAATATATAGATAGAGAGAGAGAGAGAGAGAGAAAAAGAGAGGAGAGTGCAAATGCGAGTGCTGCCCTCTGTTGGGCAAAGCACAAAGTCTTTGGCTGTGTTTAAGTTTGCAAGGATTGCATTTAAGCCTGATTATTGCCTACCTTTGGGCGAACACTTTAATTCAACTTGTTAGCTTACCAGGTAAACATGTTCCAGTGCCAGCAAAGCTCTTCAGCTGTGGAAATCCTGCGAGAAAGAGACAGAGAAAGAGAGAGAATAGCCATGATAATGCATTAACTAAAAAGTGTTTTAGTTGTTTATTATCAATACGAAAACAGTTATAATTACATTAAATATTATAAGGATATAGAAAGATTTAAATATATATTTAGGCAAATCCATATCAATTTTCATAGCGAAAAAAGCTATAATTACATTAAATCGTCATAAGCATATATAAAGAATCCCATATATATATCAATTTTCCTTAACTATTTATGATCCATACATAATTCACGCATTAAAATCTCTAAAGTCGAAATTAAGTAAAGTTTTTACTTAAATTCTTATTGTTTTAATCTTTTTTTTGTGTATTAATACTCATTCAATTCAACCTTTAGTGAATATTATTAATGTTTATGTTATTTTGGCAATGTGGTACATTAAATTGAATCTTCACTGTTATCCACAGCATTCACACATATTTCTCTCGGATGTTTGTTTGTTGGTTTGTCATTTTTCACATCACACGCCGAATTTATTAGCGTTATAAATACAGTCGACCGATTCGACCTGACCCTGACCGCGTCTTACTTCTTCCATCCCTTACCCCTACCCCTACCCCAACCCCTACTCCTACTAACCGCTCTGCATATTGCAGGCCGCAAATGAATTCAAGACCAGCGTCAGAAATGCAAATTGAGTGGCTCAGCGCAGCTCAGCTCTGCTCTGCTCAGCTCTGCTCAGCTCAGCTCGGTTCAGCTCCGTCTCGGAGCCTCCAAGTGACATATCAAAGCAAAATCAAATTTGACAGACAACCCCGCTAATTTTTGGTCGATGTTTCTTTGTTTCAAGGCGTTCGCTTTGCGGTCGCTTAAGCGGACAGCGCAGCGTTCCAGGGGTTGTGGAGGGAATCCAAGTGATGGGTGGGTGGTGGAGGGGGAGGAGGTTGCTTGAGAGGGGGTTGCCTTTCAATTGTTGATGATGCTGACGCATTTCGAAAAATGCGGCAAACACAATATGCGCACAACTCAAGCGAGTGTGTGTTTGTGTGTGTGTATCTGCTTGTGTATGTGTGTGTGTGTGTGTATGTGTGTGTGTTTGTGTGTGTGCTTGTATGCAAGCTCACTTCTCTTAACCGGCTCGCGCTACATGATGTGAATGAGCGGAGGCAGTCAACAATCAGCACACATCAAACTGAAAACTTCATTTATTAGCTTTCGCCTCGTTACCAAGCCCCTAAAATACAAACCATACACTCCAACCCCTTCCCCCCCCTATCAACCAACCTACTGAACTCCTTGGTTCTCAGTGCGCTGCTGTGGCATGTCAACGGCAATCAGTAGTAGCAGCAGCAGCCCCTGTTGCCATTGCTGATTTAACAAGAATTCTATAAATTGAGAAATTCGATACTGCGCGAAATTTATGTATAGAATTGTGAGTATGTGCATATGTGTGTGTGTAAGTGTGTGTAAGTGTGTGTGTGTGTGTGTTTGTACGTGGAAACGCTCTATAGAAATGCAAGTGACGATGTATTTATAAACTGATTAACGCTAAACAATAGCTGATATGGGTCGACACAAACCGACTTGCCCCTTCTTGGGGGCACTCCCCCCACTCCGCATACTCGCAGTAGTTGTCATTACTTACTGCGCTACGCGTTTTGGGCTTTTGTCGATTTGTAGAGAAAACTTTCAGCACACATTTTTCTAATCGGACGACCACACAAAGTGTGCCCCATGCGTACCCTAAAAAGTCGCGTAGTCGTCAGCTATCGCTCTCTCTCTCTCTCTATTTTCTTTCTCTCTCTCTCTCTCTCTGACATACTCTAGTAGATAGCAAATGGCTGTGGGCCATACAAAGTAGCCGCTTCAGTGTCTACCAAACAACAACAAGCTGCAAATTCTTCAAGTTTCGCGCGGTGCGCTGCACAAGTGAATAAGTGAATGGCAACAAGCTGTTTCGAGTACTCGACTTGAATGCATTCATCCCATCAACTAGTCTGCAATCTGCAATCTTTAATCTGAAATCTGCAATCGCAATGAGTCATGACTATTTTCTGTGAATGTGTATGGTAAAAATGCAAAAAAAAAAAAAAAAAAATGAAGAAAATCTATTTTTGTCATTAGAGTAAATAAATTCGAAATTAATATTTTGGAGTCAACTCATAATTGTGATTTTGATATTAATGCATTCACTTCCAGGGAAATTCATAAAATTATGGTATTTTTATAAGTACAAAGGCAGTTTTGATGGTGTTTTAATTGCAATATTAATAATAAAAAATGTATATTAATATTTACAAATTAAATGTAAAAATATTCGTTTTAAATTCTGACATTTTTTATAATATTTAAAATATGCTCATAAGCCATAAAATATGCCAATATGTTGCACATATTATAATATTAATAATAAAAAAAAGTATATAGCAGATAGCAAATATTTACACATCTAAAAATCGCTTTTAAGTATTGTATTAAATTCTGACATTTTTTATATGATTTGAAATATACTCATTAGCCATAAAATATGCCCATATCAATGTTCTACAAGTGCTGCATTGAGGATTTAAAATTATAATTTGTGCAAGTGTTAAATAAATAATAAAACGTTGACTAGAAATATTCAAACCTTATGGAGTAAATACTCCATACTCCATTCAATACATTTAAATAAGCCCTTTTTGTGATAACCAAATGATTCACCAGTAGTTTTTCCTTGATTGTAATTACAATCTATAAATTAGTTTCTTGTTCTGTAAATGAATTGGACCTATATATATATATATAATTATGCAATTGGGGTTATTTACTTTGGAGAAAGTGCGTGTGACAACAAGTATTTTAAGTTCATGTGATGCGGAAGCAAGTAAAATATTAAATGATTATTACAAATGATTGACTCCGAGTGCCACATGTATCAAGTGAATACACTCATTTACGCTGCGTACCGAAAAGCTCTGTAACTACAAATACAAATACAAATACAAATACAAATACAAATACAAAAATACTTAACGAATTTGCTGAAATGAATAAACGCATAAATATGAATGAAAATGCGCTGCATAATTAGCAGTCATCGACGGCAAAACAGTGAAAGCCGATAAAAATAGCCAACAAATAAATCAAAACAAAATAAATACAACACAACAACAAAAAAAAAAAAAAAAGAGTATAAAAAACCAGCAAAAAGTGAGTACATTCAAAGTGAATTGAAAACCGCTGAAGAAGCGAAGCAACCAAAGAGATTCACAAGGAGGCTCAAGTGCCAAATCGTGTTTATTTGCGCTATAAAATTAGCGCAGCGTCAAGCTCAAGCTGTCTACCTATAGCTACAGAAGTGTATCTCTATCTCAACAGCGATGTGCCTATATCTGTAACTGTATCTGCAACTGTATCTGTAACTGTATCTGTAACTGTATCTGTATCTGTATTTGTGTGAGCTGTTTCTGTGCGCCGTATCTGTTAGCTGTGCTTTTGGGCACGATTGCCCCGCTGATTACCATGTGACGCAGCATATAATTTAGCATATGATTATGTGCTATATATATATATATATATATGTATATTTAACAAAAATACGCATATAAACATATACACAATTAACTGCTATTATTACACATAGAAAAACATTTCGAACAGAAGTTTAAAACATTTTTATAAATCTGGCGTCACAGACAACACCTAAAAATTCAGAAAGTATATTTCTAATGTCTTTCTAAACATCAGCACTCTCTCTCTTCTCTTAATTCCAGGAACAATTTTCTAAAATTTATAAATATGTCTAATTTAATTTTACGTAGATTGTTGCTTATATTATTAAACAATAGGATTTTAAGACTTCACATTTTAAATCGTTTATCAAACAGCTCATTTTTGCCAAGTTGGTTGACTTCCAACTGAGCTATTTGGTCTCAAATTAAGACAGCAGCTAAACTCTTATTATTTTCTTAAATTCACAAACCATTTTTTCTCAATTCGATTATTTTAATAATAATCTTATCTTTCTAATCATCAATTTTTTTACGTATAGATAGAAGTTATTGCTAAAGGCAAAAAAATCTTTTTAGTTTTCAATGCGATTAATTCTTAAATAAAGTATACATTTTTTTTCGAGTGCATACATATAACATATGTATGCATCTGTCTATGTATATGCATGTACGTCCCAACGTGTGCAAAATTACCTGCTATTACTATATTTATTATTATTGGGGAGATTTGTAATTATTTGTGAATTTTGTACATTTATTAAATTTAATTGCGGCTAATTCTTTTTAATGTCAAATGTGACTCAACTTTTAGGGCTGCACATACTTAAACAATCACACTGACACACACACACACACTCTCACACAGCAAATTAACCCATTGAGTGGCACTCAGATTCGTTTGTCAAGTTGCTTTAATTGACTTTTAAATTTGCTGCAAAAAGAAATTCACAAAAATCAAAGCGACAAACTGTGACCGACTGAGTACGTTGGCGGGGCGGGGAGTGTGTAGGACGGTCGAGGTTGACGACTAAAGTGCAGCAGCAGCAGCAGCAGCATCAACAACAACAATTGCACTCGTGTTGGCAACGTCGTCATAAAAATGTTCACACCTCAGACAATGCACACAAGTGGCATGCGGCAAGGCAAGGCAATGCAAGATGAGGTGATGTGAGGTGAGGCAAGCGCCAGCGGGCGGCCGGGCAACGCGTTTGGGGCACTTGACTGGACGCGGACCCGTCAACGGTCGGGGGGCGGTGGGCGCGAAGGCAGTTCGCTCACACGCCTCAGTAAAGGGCGGTAAAAAAAAACGGTGAAATATTTTTATTTTGTTTGTGTATTTTGTTGTGTGTTGTTTTTTCTTTCGATCTTTAATTTTTTTTTCTGAATTTACGTCAACGCAAAATCAAAGCAAAGTCAAAGCAAATATGTCGTCTCAGGGTCTGGTGTCTATATAGCTGTAGTCTATATCGAGACACCAGACCGCACACATTGAGCACGCACACAATTAAGAATATTTCTATCAGTCAACAAGCAACATTCGCGGCGGGGTCGTGAAGTGCAGTGGACAGTGGGTGGGGGGCAGGCAGAAGCAGAGGCTATTAGCAAACTGTCTCAAATATCAAAGGGCAGTCGCAGCAACTTGCCGCCTGATGGACAGAAAATGCGTTTACCTCACTCAACCAATGACACGCAGCAATTAGCAGCAGTGCTCCCGATAATTGTGGTAAAATTATTGCAACACTGCAAGGCTACATCTAATATCTATCGAAATATGTCTGATATTATATTAAATCAGGATGTCAAGCCCTAATGGGAACTGGAATCTAAATCGAAACTGCATTTAGACAGATTTCAATTCAGCATCAGAATCCGAACGGATATTAATTGTCCCGAAAAGGGAGTATCGGCACCAAACTTTCTAGCGGAACATTATTCTATCATTTAAGCTACTCTCCTTAAATGCTAATGCTAATGCTAATTTCTGTCAATTTATTAGAGAATAAAATAAAAATTTCGAATAAGTCTTTTGATAACTAAATATTTTCATAGTTTTAATTAATTTGGATTTTTAATTTATCTAATTTTCTTGTGTTATATATAATTATTAATTATAATTTTGAATAATGTATGTATTTATCTTGATTGAATTCCAACCAATTTCTTTCCTTCCGTATTATTTTCGAAATTGTTAAAAATGATTTTGCGAAAGCCGTCGACGTTTTTTTGACAGATATCACAAGCATATCAACTATATCTAAATGGTTAATTTAAGTTGGACATATATTAAAATATATTTATGTATATATTTAAAGCACAACAACACATTTGTGCATGTGTCAATGCCACCAGGTGGCGCCTTCAAAGTTAAAAGACCGTCATAAATGTGTGTGAGCGTGTGTGTGTGTGTGTGTTGTGGTTTTATACACATCAAAACAAATGTCACAGCAAATAGGGAATAGAGTCGAACTGAAAATTGTCAATTAAATACAAAACAAAAAAGTAGCACTATTTAGGTACACAGATAAATACATGAATTTGCATAGGCACGTGTACATTGATATGTATGTCATTTTCATATTTATTTTTAATTTTCCGATTTGGTTTTATCTTTCAGCGCGTCTGTCTGGCTGTCTATGTGTCTCTTTGTAAAAGATCAAAGGCACTTAATGGCCTGGCTGAGTGTGACCGTTTTTTTTTTGGTGTGAGTGGGGGGGGGGGGGGGTGAGTGTGGTCGGAACTAGCGCTGGTGTTGACTGGGTGGCTTTGCTGCAGGAAATCCGTTTGGGCTTTTGGCCCCAAGCTTGACGCGACTTTAATTGACGAAAGGGGCAAATGGGAAAAATCCACAAAATTGTACAGAATCAGCGAGAGACAAGCAGAAAAAAGAAGGCAAAACGCAGAGCGTAGCAGCAACGGCGGTAACAATAATATGCAAAATTAAATAAGATGACGCGAGTAAAAAGCGCCAACAATAACAGTAACCAGTAACCAACGGCAAAAGCTGTGCCAAAAGTTCTTTCTCACATTTATTAAACAAATTACACGAACAGAGGCGCAGAGTAGACAAAATATGCGATAAATAAATACACACACACTTATACAAACATATACGTATATGTGTATAAATTGATAAATAAGTAAATACGTAAATACACATGCATGTGTACAATTAATAAATGAACCAAACCAAATAATAACAACAGCAATGCAGAAAGAAAAGAGAAAGCTAGCAATGCAAAAGAAATATCGCCCGGAAGTTCTTAACAAACACAGAGTGTGAGAGAGAGAGCGCGAGTGTGAGTGGGAGGGAGTAAGACGAAGCTTCAATTTAGGCTAACAACAATTTGGCACAGTGAAACAGTAACAACAATGCGAGTGATGACGATGACATTTTAACGCTAATTAAAATAATAATAACAATAATAACAATAACAGATGGCACTTCAAGCAGCCAGATTATCTGTCGGCTTATGTATTTGTGGATGTGTGCGTGTCTGTGAGTCAATTGTTGTGCGAGCTTCAGTCGCTGCTTGCTGCTGTTTGTTGCTGTTGTTGCCCGTCTCGTTGCGGTGATATTGCCACTTGCCACTTGCTCAACTCAAGCTCTCGCACACACACACTCTCTCTCTCTCCCTCACTTTGCCTCTTGCTGCTCGCTTAACCCAACGATTTTTTCTGTCGTTGATCCGCAGACAAAATCGTTTTTTACAGTGAGGCCAAATTGGGTGAAATTTATAAAAATTTATTTATTTTATGTTTGATCGAGTTAGGGTACTGAGTTTATCTTAATGCAAAATAATTTATTTTTAATATGCAAACAATTTAGTTTTATTTTTAAAAAAATTTAATATTGTTTATAATTTAAAATGAAAAGTTGAATTTGGATATATGGAAAGAAGAGCTACGTTAACAAAACGAGTTCCAAGAAAACAAATGTCTAATTTTCTGTTCCACTGTTGTCAATGCTCTTGCACACCCATACACGCATATATATATATACACTTACACATGCATTTGAGTTTAGCAATTGCCATTGCAATTAGCAGCTCAACTTGAGAGGAGGTGGAGTGAAGTGCCTGAAAAGCCGAAGCCGACGTCGAAGCCGAAGCTATTGCTTGAGCACTACTCAAGAGTCGTGTGTGTTTGTGAGTGTGTGTGTGTGCTTGCTGGGCTTGTCGATAGCTCTTTGATTAATTTATTTTTTATGCAAACTAAGCGGCTCTCGTTTCGTTTCGTTTCTTTTCGTTTCGTTTCGATACGCTTTGTCTCTGTTCCCGTTCCTGTCTATGTTTGTCGCTCTGTTCGCACTCATTGAGCGAGGTGGCAAGAAAACAGTTGCCGATTGCTAATTGCGTTGCACTCAACTCTTAAGCTAACTGTAAATGTAACTGCAACTGAACTCTAACTGTGGCGACAATTGTTTGTGGTGGGGATTGGCTTACCTTGTGCAGCATGCAGCAGCGGGTGGTGCGGTGACATTTGCATTGCTGACGGCGGCGGCGGTGGCTGTTGTTGTTGTTGTTGATGCTGTTGTTGTGCATGAAGCGAATGCGGATGCGAATGCGGATGTGGGTGGTGGTGCGGATGTGGATGATGCGAATGCGGATGTGGATGCGAATGCGAATGTGGATGGGAATGCGGATGATGATGATGGTGATGCACTGCAGCAGCTAGCTGATGGGGCATAAAGGCAGCGGCAACCGCTGCATGTGCATTAAAATACGCCATTCGCGATGCAGCAGCCATTGTTAGTTGTTGTTGCTGCTGTTGTTGTTGTTGTTGCCGGTGATCTCTAAATTGTTGTTGTGGTTCAATTGCCGCCAAGCTGACTGTGGCCGTTGCTGCTGCTGTTGTTGCATCTGCGTTGATGTTGTTGTTGTTGAAGTGCGCAGTGCTTGCTGCTGCCACATTGGTTGTTGTTGTTGTTATTGTTGCTTGTGTTGCTGTTGTTAAATCAGTTGGCGCCTCTGAACCAGCTGATGTTGTTGCCGCTGTTGTTGTTATTACAGCAGCAGCAGTCGCAGTTGTTGCTGTTGTTGTTGTTGCTGCTGATGTTGCTGCCACAACGGCTAGACCGAGCAGCTCTTGTATAGCAAACGGCGAACGCTGCGGCATTGTGCTATCTCCCTCGCTCGCTCGCTCGCTCACACTCTTTCTCTCTCTCGCTCTTAATTGCTTGTTGAAATTGAACTGAACTGTTTAGTTCGAAAATGCCTAATTATTGTTGCTGCTGCTAACGCTATTGTTATCTGCTCTCTCTCTCGCTCTCTATTTTAATCAGTCATTCAAAATTAGAACACATTCGGGTTCGAGTTCGAGTTCGAAAGCGTAAACGATGAAAGCGTATTTTTTTGGTTTGTGAACTGTTTCCCCAAGTGTTTTTCGCAGAAACATTCAGAAGAGTAAAAAGTTAGCGATTTTTGTTGTTTGCGATTATTGCCTTAAATTAAACGATTTTTAATGCTCTCTCTCCCCCTCTCTCGCTCTAACGGCATGCAGTGCTTTTCTCGCTGCTTGGCTAATATGCCGGCTGCTTGTTTACACACAATTATCTATGTGTGAGTGTGTGTGATATTGTTGGCCGGAAAGAATAACTGCACTTAACAGAATACGGAACACTAAAAAAATGATTGTTGTTGTTGCTGGCGATATTAATGTTATTTTTGTTTACGCTGCTGCAACTTAGTGAAAAATACGGTCGCGTGCGTTTGCCACGCGTTTTTCTGTCGCGCCTGTCGCCTGTCGCAAAAGCACACAACAAATTCGCAATAATTTCCACGTTAAACTGTTGCCTGACTTAATGTGCAGCTGGAGTTTTGTCGTCGTCATCATCGCCATCGCCATCGCCATAGCCATCGTCGTCGTCGTCGTCGTTGTCGTCGTCGTCGTCTACGTCGATGCCTGCCCCAGCTTTGGTGGTTGCGACTTGGCCAGAAAGTCTCTCATCCAACGGTAACAGCAAACGACAACGGCTACTTGCACGGGCAGCGGCAACGGCAACGGCAACGGCAAATGGCAACGGGATTTTGTTGCCTGACTTTGTCCTCGCTGGCTTCATCATCGTCGTCTCTGTCGCAGCGACGCTGCTGCGCTGTTGGCGTCGCTGCTACGGAACGGTATATTGACGCCAGCATTGAGGGGCGGCGTCAGTCGGCTGCTGCCGTTTCGCTAGCTGCACTGCTCGTACACCCAAACACTAAGAGCGAACGCTTGCCAGCAGCAAATTTCCCCTGCACAGCGCAGCGTGAGATCCCAATATGGCGCATCTGCGCAACACATGTTGTGTGCGTGCGAGAGCGGCACAGCTGATGTGCACCGGTGAGTGGCTAGCTGAACGGCTCTAACACACACAATACTTCCAGTACGCTGGAAGCATTCCAGTCGTTCAATGTCGTTCGTTAGTATGCGTGCCGCGAACTGCACTCGTAGTGGTGAGACTTTGCTTGTGTGTGTGTAGTGTCCATTTTGTATTGTTCGCGATACGCGCTGCCTGCTGCTTTCTGTATCGTTGGGGTGGAGCGTGGGGGATTGGTTCTGCGTTGCTTTGCGTTGCTCTCGTTCAATGAAGGACGCCAATTTATAGCCTTAAAAACAAGCCGAGACTCACTTAGAGTTGTAAAAACTATGCTCTGCAGTTGTTGTTTTCTTGTTTCTTTTTTATGTTTGTTTATGTGTTGTTGTAGTTGTTTTTGTTGTTGCTGTTTTTGCAGTCAGATTTGTTTTGGGCGCGAAAGGCAAACAATGAGACAGCAGTCGTGCCACTAAAACAGCAGTCTAATTAAAATGTCGCATTAAAAATTCCCAAAATTGGCATTTAAATTTTACACGGCACGCAGGAAAAAAAACAGCCGGAATAGGATACAAATTTCAAATATTGCCCGCTAATAAATTAAAACGAATTTAAAATAATAGATATTTAGTTAATTTATAAGTAATACATTTTTTACGTGCACAAAAATTATGATATGATTAATTTTTAGTAGAAATTTCAAGACAAAAACACTTGCAAAATCGAATCGAAAAACAATTTCGGAAAATTATTTTACAGCCAGTGCTGGAATGCAGATAGACTGGAAAGCGGCGAGAACTAGAAATCACTTACCAAATAACTGTGCTCTTTGATCGCAATCCACTCACCTGCAACGGTTTTTCTCACGCCCACGCGTGTCATGGAAGAGGAGGACGCAAGAGCAACTGATGGAACGGGAGGCCACGCGAGAATTTGTTTGCCGCAAGTCCGTAAAACAATTGAAATTCCAAAGTCTAAAAATACCAACAACAATTAGTAGTTTAGTACCCAGAAGCGAAAAGTATGAATTACGAATTCAATTCGTAGTCGATACTGTGTAGGAGCATTGAATTCGCATTACTTTTGCATAAATAAAGTAAGGTTATTATTGAAATGTTGATTTATATATATATATATTTTAATTTTAGAGATAGCACTATACATATGCATTCTTATTCCGGGATATCTACATATTTTAAATATATTATATATATATTTAATAAATAAATAAACAAACGGCATAACTTTGGCATACACTTTTCAGGTAAAGAATAACATTGTGTGTATACACAGAATGCATTCGGTCATTTGATAGTCATTCGCTAGTTCGCTGCTGGGTAGTTAAGTAGTGTGTATTTACGCGCTCTCACGACAACTTCGCCGCCGTCGTCGTCGTCGTCGCCGTCTCTTTGTCTGCGTTCGCAGTTGCCACGCAGTCTGGAGACGTTTTAAGTGTTTTGTGTGTGAGTGGGAGCGTGACAGAGAAAGAGAGAGAAAGCGATGGAAACACAGAAAGAGAGAGAGAGAGAGAGAGATGGCTTATGCTCAGATGAATGCATTTATTCTGGCTGAATCAGAAGAAGAGCGCTAGAGTGAGTGATCGCATCGCAATTGCGTAGCAGAAGAATGCGGATTGGTGTAATCTGATATTTTTACTACAACCTGCGCAAGGAATGGAGAACTGGGGGAATGATTCACGCTGTGAGCATTTTTAATGCGAATTTTCACATTTCATTGATTTTTATTGTTAATTAACTTGCAATTACTGCGGCCAGCAAGACAATGCCAATAATAATAACAATAAAAAAAAAAAACAAAACAAAACAGGCAAATAACAAAAAACTGAGAATCTAAATCTCGTCCTGTCAAAATAAATATTGTATTTCGTCTAAGCGCTAAGTAATGAGCGTAATGAGCATAGTGAGTAAATTAATGATCATTATGGGCATAATGATGATACCTGGAAATTTGATATGTTCGCATAGTTCAGTCGTATTTGGCATACGAATTTTTCAGCTGGCGATCATTTGGCTACAGTCTTGGACTTAAGCAGCAAATACATACATACATACATAAATACATACATACCTACATATGTACATACCTGTAGATATGTCCTTTAGCTGCTTGTCCTTCAACTTGCAGCTTTGTTTTGCAAATATTTTGACGTGTGATTCTCATGCACATACCTGAAAAAGCTGTTGAATTTTTTTTTAATCTTTTCGTCTGTTCTTATATTTTTATATACATTTTTTTTTTTGTTGGTAATGTACAATATACAGGGTGCCTTAACTTGCTCGAATTCTGGTAGTTGACAAGCCGACAAATGATTTAATTATCGCTTTAACGCTCAAGTGGCTCGCGTCGAGTGCGAAAGTTGCACAAAAGACAAAAAATAAAAATAAACAAAATAAAAAGACAAATAAAAGCAGAAGGAGTTCGACTTTGAGTTCGAGTTTTGAGTTTCGAGTTTCGGATTACCCAAAAAAGTGCTGCGACTGTCAATTATGTGTCGAGATTTATTTACTTAACTATAAAGAGTACGCACACAAATCCATTTTCAATTCCAATTCGACAAACTTAATTATGAACAATTAAAGTTCAGTTAGATTTATTTCATTGTTGTTTTTTTTTTGCTTTTTTATTTTTGGGTAATAGCTTCAAAAGTACCAAAGGCCAAAAAAAGAAGAGCTGTCAAACACACAAAAAAAAAAAACAAAAAAACAATAATAAATACAAAAACTGAAGAGCCGTTGTAAAACTTGCCAAAATGCCATTGTTCAAATGTTGTTTATTGTTGCTGTTCTTGTTGTTGTTGTTGTTGTTGTTATTGTTGTTTCTATTGTTGTGTAATTAAGTTGTTTCGCTGTCGGACATATGAGCATATAATGAACGCATCTCTTGTATCTTCAAACTCAGCTGCCGGCCATTTTGGTGTTAGCCATCACCAAAAAAAAAATACGACAACAATAATAACAATAATAATAGGAAAAACAACAACAAAACAATATTATTGTCACACAATTGTTGTTATTACTGTTATTGTTGTTGTCTAATGATTAGTTGAAACTTTAATTGCCGCACAATGGCAGCTTAATAATAATCATCATTATAATAATACATAGGCATGTTAAACGGTAATCGGCGAAATCATTAATAATTGAATAATCAATCAAATAATGTTCACAACTTGGCAGCATCAACATTTCAACACTCCTTAAGCACTATACTTTATACCCTACATAAAGTTCTATTAAAATCTACATTTAGCGGCGACTTAACGGTAATTACAATTTTAATTTGAATGATATTATTTTTACCAAAAAAACACATCGTAGTGGAACATCATCGTTTTAATTATGAGTATACATAAAAGTTTCATTTTTTTAAGTCCACAGTCTCTGAGAAATAAAAACACCGATTGAGCTATATAATTTATATGTTCGTTTTTGATAATTTTGTTTCTCGACAAGGTTTTTTTTTGTTGCTTAAAATCACCTAATACAAATACGTAACCGGATACTGTCAAAAAGATTGCCAAAATCGGAATTAAATTTTTGATTTTGTGCACCAGTTTAAAAGTGGTTCACTGAATGAATCGCATGCAAA
The DNA here is from genome assembly GCA_035042345.1 of Drosophila fungiperda. NCBI lineage: Eukaryota > Metazoa > Arthropoda > Insecta > Diptera > Drosophilidae > Drosophila > Drosophila fungiperda. Next base: position 2,805,518 of record JAWNLM010000154.1, on the reverse strand, counting down.
TTCGAAAATACTTGCTTAAAGGCATACTGCAGCTAGTATTTAATATGCTCCAACGTTGAAGGGTATACACATTTCAGTTACTGTGCAAACATGAAAGTAGAGGACATTTTGTATTAGCCGTTAATTGATATTCTGCAATTATGTCGACATTTGATTTTCCAATAATTTAATTGAACGTGAGAAAATTTATTTTGCCATTAGCAAAGGTGATTGAATCGGAGTTCAACGTATTATGGGCTATTTTTTTTTTTAATAACGTGTGCGATATAATCAAGAGCAAGTTTGTTGGATTTTAAAATGTTTGGCAGATTTCAAAATTTCAAACAAAAATGTATTCTTGATACATGTATAAAATCACATGGGTAAAAATTGTTGGCCAATCAATTTATGTTTGAATTACCGTAGAAAGAATCTTAAATTAAGCTTGTTGCTATTTAATTCATATGATTTGAGACTGCAGATGTTAATTAAATAAATCTTATTGTTTTCTCTTTGATTGATTGGTTTTTGACAGTTTTTGGTTGATAGGCGAAAATATCATTGTAAGTTAAATGAATCTGTGCATTTTAACGATAAGGCGCTGTTTGTCCAAAGTTTATCACATCTCTTAATTTGATTTTTTTGTAGAACAAGTCTTTTTAAAAAAATAGGACTTGTTAATTTATAAATTGACTGAAATTTTGGTCCTTTATTTTGTATCCGGGCGCACAGATGGCGCCACTGAATCGTTTATAGCTAATTTTGCGGTTGGTTTGTGTCTCGACTAACGGTTGCTTGTGCCAAAGTTAATTAAAACTTTGCATTGTTTTCAATTAACAGCCAATTAGCAGATTTAAGCTTTCTGCTCTCTGAAACCGAACATTCACATCCCAAAAGATCATAAATAAAAGTAAATATTTTAAATTCATTATCTCAGTTAGATAAAATATCTGATCAGATGAGTTGCTCAGATTGAAACAATTTCTTTGTAAATTAATATTATTTGTTGCAAAACGCTTCACGCTAATTTGTACTTTGGAGTTTCTGGTTTGCACAGATTATAAATATTTATGTTGAAGTATTGTAAGTGTAGCTCTTTGGTTATTACTGATATTTCTCTACTCTAATCATGCCCATCATTATGAAGACCGTTCAATATTATGTTAATAGGATTATCTGCACTAAAGTTTTTCGACTATAATCAAAATGTGGCAGTGGGGCTAAAAATGATTTATCATCTGATAACACTTGAGTCTGATGTAGAGCTGACAAGGGTTCTCTTTGCCCCTATCTATGTGTGTGTGTGTGAGTGTGTGTGTGTGTGTGTATGTGTGTGTATGTGAGTATGTATTTGCTACCGAAGTGGCTGAAGTGTGTGTGCTTAATACAATGACGAGGAACCAATTTGAAGGGACAGTTCGAACCGGCGGCCAGTTCACAGTTTAGTTCTGTTCAGAGGGAAGCGGAGCGGAGCGGATCGGAGACACTTGAGTGCAAACCAATTGCAAACAGTGTTGTAGTTGTAAGGGGAAAGGGAGGCGGAGGGCGAGTGGTCGGGAGTTGGTGGCAAATTAGAAAATAGGCAACAACAAAGAGTAGCAAACAAAAGTGGCAGCCACGGAGTGGGGGGGGGTGAAATATTTGGTGATTGGGCTCAGGGGTGTGAAAAATTAGTTCAGCAGCAGACACAACACTAACACACTAACACACACACACATAGCCAAAATGGCCGCTTTGACGCTCTTGAATTACAATTGAAGTGTAACAGGAGAAGTGCGCGACAGCGGGCAGTGCAATTGAAGAGGAATGGGGAGTAGGGGGACGGAGGGGGTGTGTGTGTGAGAGAGGAGGTGAGGAGGAGGGGGACCAAGCTATGCTTCGCTGATGATGATGGAAGTTTCGCACCGTGTGTTAATCAAATAATGTGCCCGCCCAGGGAGCGCGCTTCAAGCGGCAAGTTATGCAAAGCAGCAGAAGCAGCATCAGCGGCAATTAGATGAGGCGCAGCTGTCAGCGGGGGGAGTGGCTGATGTAGTGGCAGAGGCTGAGCCAGAGGCAGGGTAGTCGGTGGCGGTTGCAGCAGCAGCAGCAGTAGCAGCAGCAGTAGCAATGGCCAACCAAAAAAGGGGCGCAGCTCAAAAGGCAGCCATAAAAAACATGGCAGGCAGAATGGAACAATTGCCATAGCATTTGCTGGGTCAGAGGGGGGGGGGGGGGTGGTAAGGCAGAGGCAGCAGTCAGTAGCACAAGGCTGACGCCGTTGGAGGACGCGGAGAAGGAGGAGTAGGAGGAGGAGGCGCCCAGCCAGCGGCAGCCACTTTCAATTGTGGCAAATTGCAGGCGTTTCCGGCTGCCATCATTACTTGAGTTTTATTCAGCTCGCATCACTCGCTCTACTTCCCTCTCTTTCTCTCTCTCTCTCACTCTCTCTCTCCGCCTTTCTCTTTCACTCTCTTGCGATCTGTGCATCTTTTGTTGCTCATTGAAATACATTTTTTGTGGCATTTTATTTGTTAATTTACAAATCAACACTTTTGATGAATGCGACATGACGCAAATTTGATTATTGCGCTTTCAAGCTGTGAATACCAACTGGCCAAAGCGTGGCGTAAGCAGAGGGGTAGGTAGGAGGGGTGGAGGGGGAGGAGTGGTTGACTAGGTACTTACAGCTTGAGCTTGAGGGTTGGCCCAGCTTTTGTGCAAAGTTCGCTGAGAGTATTTTTTTTTTTTATTTTAGCTTTTTCTGTTAATGGGCCATTGATGGACATAATTTGCAAGGATTTGCATACATTGTGCAAATCGAATTAATTTCAAAATGCAAAAACATAACAATAAAATACATAATGAGGAAAGTTACCATTAATAGAAATAAGCATTTATTGGGGGAAGCAGTTTATAGATAGATCTCCAACTAAAATTAGATATTTTATGAAATGTACGAGGTAAATGTGCGATATAAAACAGATATTACCAAAAAAAACAACAGATTAGTTGAATTTGTACTAATCTGTAAATGCTTAAATCTTAAATCTTGAATCTTAAATTAAGCATGTAAGCTAAATATTCTATTCACAAACTGTTCCAGAGCTAATTAAAATGAACAAGATAACAATTTACTCAGTGAATAATAAGGTAAAATTGATGGTAATTTAAAACAATTTAGGATTTTTTTTTTTTCTGTGAAGATTCTATTTGCGTGCACGATTTGCAGATTGTTTTTCTTCAAGTTTTAGACTTTTGAGCTCATCCAAGTCGTACAAATTTCTCAAACCTTTTCAAGAGACATTTAAACAGTTTGTGTTTGACAACAATTTCAAATGACTTTATCGGTGATAGTAACTAAGTATTAACCTGAAGTTGATTACAAAACATTTACATTAACCCTTACTTGGTATATATAAAACAACTGCACTTTGTTCCGCTCTTTGTTGCTTTCAAATTTTACGAGTGGTGTAAAAATATGCAAATTGATTGCTTTTCGTTGCGAAAAAAAACAAAAAACAAAAATAAAACACCGAAGGATAAAAACGAGAAAAGAAATTAAGCTGCAGTTCACACAAAAATCACAACAAATAAAAACAATATGCATATGCAGAAGGGCAAAGGTTTTTCGGAACAGGAACTCCTCCTCCGGCCAGGTCCTTAGTCCTTGATTGCGGGGCGACCAAACACAGAAATTAATCAGAAATGCACAGCAAAAATGTGAAATTGCAAAAAAAAATTGGAAAGAAAAGGCCGACGGACAGGTTCGGGCCCAACTGGCTTTCGGTAGGCTTGCCAAATCACGCCCACTTGTGGGTGGTTTTCCAATCCAATCTCGCCTTCCAGTTCTCCATTCACATTCACAGTTCGCAGTTTGCAGATCACATTTTCTCTCATCCAAATCTCATTTCTTGTGCTGCACTTGTTTTGTTTTTTTTATTGTTTATTGTTTTTGAATTCTATAATAATTGCCAGAATTCTGTTTTTGTTTTTTTTTTCTTTCCTCACAACAGGTGTTTGACAGATGTGCAACAAAAGTCAAGGGTCATGACAAAAACAGCAGCTAATTGCAAAGCTCGATTTTTAGCTTGACTTTAATGATAGCCCATTTTTAGAAATGTTTCTTGCTTATTTTTTATTTATTTTTATTATGTTTTATTTTATAATGTGAATATAAAAAAATTCCAGATGCATTTCATAGTTTTAAGTACAAATGGCAACAAATGCAAATAGGTTGCAACAACAGCAACAACAAATTGAATATGAATAAAAATACTCAAAAAGCTGTCTGCAAATGTGCAGCAAACACTTTAAATCCAATAAAAATGATTATTGTAAACAGTTCCAATTTAATTTTATATTACGCATTGAAGTGTAAATTTAATTGTTAATTATAGGTTAATTAGTTCTCTAAAGCGATCTCTTTAGCAATATCTAATTTTTATTTTCCAAATGCATTCAGATTGTACATTAAATTATAATATTTAGCAATGATTTTTGGTCAATAATCATTGAGAATTTACCAAATAATGAAAGAACAAGTCGAGTTAATTAGTTATTACATAATATTACTGTAAAAGAATTGTCTTAAAATGCATTTTTTGTTAAATAAACAAATACTGTAGGTATAAATATAATTGATATTTAATTATAAACATTAAATTATTTAATAAACACTCTTATTCTGCGGGTGTGTCTAAAAATGTGTGTATTGATTTGGCTTGTGATATGAGCAAATGAGAAAACAGACGACTTGTAATGCATTATGGCGGAGGGAGGAAGGGAAGAGAAATACTCGCAATGCGCAGAGTTGTCAACTGTCGCCGGTTGCCTTCGTCCTGCTTGCCGTGCACCTCCCCCATACTCCCTTCCCCCCATACCACAACCCACACGTGCTGCATTTTCACTTCACTGCGGACCTTCTGCGGAATTTGTGGTGTAAATGAAGCTGCCTTTGCCACAACTACCGCGTCCCTACCTCCCTGTGGGCTCCCTCTCTGCACTGATAATGATAATGATAATGATGAGGCTGATTTAGCCCCAACACACACACACACACAGCGCACACTCGCAAATGTTGCTGTTGCTGTTGCTGGTGTGAATTTTCATTTCAATTATGCAAATGCGACAAGTGAGTAGAACAAAGCGACACGCCTACCAAGCCTGCTTAGCGTGCCCATCCATCCTAATCCCACATAGCCATCCCCCTTGCGCTACCTTTTTGCCTACAACCTGCTGCAAGGGGAAGGGGAAGGTGCTGCCTCACGCCATTTTGTGAAACAATGGGAAAATGCAGGCTGAAAACCGCAGCAATTTGTGGCTGCTGCGCGTTGCCTGCAACAACAAGAATACTCAAAAAAAAACACACGCACACCCACACACACACACACGCACACCCACACACACACATGTGAGATGACTGCCTGCCGCGGAATTTTGCAATTTATGCATAATAATCATGATCACAATAATCGCACTCAGAGCAGCAAAAACACAAACATAAAAACACACACACACACACGCACACACTCTTTCTGCCACACACACACACACATATACGGATGTGTGTATATTCTGCCCCTGGGGCCAGGGCGTTGGCGTTTGGGCAAAAATGAGAAAAGCTAAGAATTTTAAAAAATAATAATATATATATACATGTATATATATTTATATATATATGTATATATGTATATATATGTATAAATATATATGTATATATATTTATATATATATTTATATATTTACGTATTTGTATATGTATGGAAACAGTTTAGCCCACCTGCAAGATATCCTACACAGCAGCATTAAGATATAGTAATAAATATGTAAAGTTTAAGTATAATATTTCCAAATTTAATTAAAACCCAAATACAAAAAACTAAGTTTATTTATTACTTATCGAAAAAATCGTATAGGAACACAATGATAGTCGATTAGGTAGATGAAATAATCTATATATATCTAAGAGATATTTCTAGGAAGTTGATGATTTTGGGCTCAAAAAATATTGAAATTTTTTGTCTGAGGCTCTTACTTATTTGGATTATTATTGAAATTTTTGTGTTGTATACTTATATTGATTTATTATTTATATTTTAATTTACTCAACTTCGACACTCCTCCAACATTGCGTAATATTTGGAGGTACTTGAGGAGGCTTCGTTGCACTTGGAAATTTATACTTCTCAGGAAGTATCTCTCATTTGTTAAGCTTTTGAAGAAATGCCAAAGTTGTTAGCATATCCTGTCAACTTTTGCTGAATTTACAGGGTATACAGGACTTAATGCGAGTGTCAGAAAGGATGTGTGATTCTTATGTGCAAAAGGCGTGGCAGTTTGTGGTTGTGCGGCTTCTGTTATATGTCTGGTTAATTGCGGTGGTTGTTGGACTGCTGGCAAGCCCAAAATAAAAAAAGGGAAGTTAAAAAAAAAAAACTAGTGGGAGCGAGTTAACACAGGACTAGGGGACTGGGGGCGAGGTGGGGCGGCCGCATCCTGTTTCCCACTTGTGTGAATTGTGCAATTTTCAATTATTTCTTGTAATTTTTTTTCATGGTGTACGCCAGAGCGAGGCGGTGTCTAAGCGAAGGATGTGGATGATGTGGAGGGGAAAGCTGGGGCTGGGCGGCAGCCGGTTGGGGATTGGTGAGTGAGAGAAGTGGTTGCCATTCTGGCAGACTTTGCATAATTATAAGCTGCAATTGCGATTGCGATTGCGATTGCGATTCCAGGCTCTGCCAGCCATAAATCATAATTGCAGTGTGTGTGCGCCAAAAATTATGCAATGGTCTGATTATACAGTTGCAGTCAGTTTTACAGTTAGACAGACAGACAGACTTGCCACACCACATAGTTCGTTAGAGTGATTAAAACAGGCATTACATGCAAATTGATTTGCACAGTTCAACAATTCCCGTAATAAAAGCGCATTTTTTTATTTTAATGTTTGCCACAAATCTATAATTAATAAGTTAAACATTATGAACAATTATTTATTATATATTTATAAGAATATATTTATTATATGCTTATTTATTTACTAGACAAACGATAGACATTGAAAGAATAACACATCATTTCTTTAATATCTAATTTAGAATCTTATGGCAACATTATTTTCTTTTATTTACAGAAATTCATAGTTTTATATTATAGAATAATCATCAAAAGCATTCAAAATTGCTATCTATCAATATTTGTATTTTGGCTAAAATGAAAAAAACTTTATTTTCATTTATATCTGTACATGCGAATTCCATTTTGAAATCTAGCCAATGAAAATAATTTGAAATGGTTTGTTCTACACATTTTTTTAACGACTGGCACTTTTTTGCTTAGCACCCTCAGGAATTGTTCGCCTCGTTTTCCCCCGAATATGAGCAACAAATCACAGCAAACAAATAAGTTAACAACAAACAAACGAAGTGCTGCAAATGAATTTCCAAATGAAAGATCAAAGACATGTTTCAATTGTTGCCATTTGCCGGCGGCGCCCAGCGCCAAAGTAATCTACGGACAAGGGTGAGGGGTGATGTTGAACGGGTGGGTGGGGTTTGGGGGGGTGGTGGGTTGGTGTAATGGGGGTTGTGGCATAAACTGCTTAATATGAAATGTAGCAATTATGTGTTGTTTTGCATTGCATTTGAACACCACTGCCACAAGCAGCTTTCTACATATTTATTCATTTTTTCATTTACACATTTTTAATTTAAATTCTGAGCCAAAGCGGCATACAATGCATCTGCATCCTAGCAGCGCCCAAACCCAAGCCATGTCCACCAACCCTTCCAGTCCCCACCCCTTAGGCAACCACCAACCAATTGCAACAACAACAGTTTCCCAGCCACCTTCATACCACTTCCATGTGTCCCCCCGCCAAGCCCCGTTTTACCTCATTTTCTACAACAATGGCGCTGCTCTGATGCGTTATACAAGCCATGGTCCAAACCCAACACCCCCGTATCCACTGTCCCCTACTCCTCATATTCCTTTACATTACGTGTACTTAGCATTTCCTCAGTTTTTTGCTCAGTTGCTTTATATGGAAATCAACACACACTTGAAGTTTTGTTGTTGTCGCTGTTGCTGTTGATTTTTAATGAAGTACTTTTTCATTATATGTATATTACTTGTCTAAGCACCCACACACACACACACACACAGACACACTCATCTATGCACTTATATATATATATATATATATTTATATACCATATTTGCCTCTATGCTGTGTAATTTCTTTTCATTTCCGTTTCTCGTGTGAGGCTGCACTTTGTTTTTTATTCTCTTGCATTTCTCTTAATTTCTATTTTAGTTGTCTTTTCATGCAAATGCTGCCTAAGTGTGTACATGTGTGTGTGTGGCAGTGTGTGTATCTGTGGGCCCTTCATAAATGCAAATGTATGTGCAATGCAATGCTCCAATTGTCGCTAAGTGAAAGAGTGCAACAAAAGCCGAAGCCAAAGATTCGCTCCACGTACAAGTTAAGATAATCTGAGAAGAAATTCCAGAAGAGTCGACACAGTTCAATATTATCTGCCAGATATTCAAATAAAGCGAAGAGTTGTTTGACTTTTTTAAATGCCTTATTATTAAGGGGTTTTTCCCCTAAATTTGGACTCAAGTAATATAAATCATTCTGAAGTAGATATAGAAAAAAAAGAATTTCTTCAAATTCATTCAAATAATTAGACAAAATTATTATAATATATATATATATATATAGTTTTAAATAGGAATAATCTATTAAATTATATTGGTATTAACAAAATTTTAATAATAAATAATAATAATAAAAATGTTAATAATTCCATTTTACTCTTTGAATTTTTCAATTGTTATTAAATTAAATGCCACATTTACACACTCTTCACAATCAAAACTTGGGGTTAATTGTAAATGTTTTCTCACAGCGATGATCCACTGCTTAAAGATGGTAATTTGTTGGTGGATCTGTTTTGGCTTCCTGTATGAATGAGTCATTCGGGATAGCTGCTGCTGAGGCTGTTCCATTGGATTTGTTCTTCCTGCGCAGTCGTTTGTTTTGCAAAAAAAGAAAAAAAAAGAAGGAAAATAACAAAAAGGGAAGAAAGAAAAGAAGAGAACAAGGAAGATTTTTGGCATTCTTCTGTCAAAATATTTACACAACAGTTGTCAGCTGGATGTGTGAACAACAGGCAGACGAAGGTGAAAAAGCGCACTGGGATTCCAGGACATTCCAGTCTGTCCATTATGAGCAGGGCTCTCACCAAATGGGATCATCTTCAACTTCATCATCGGCATCGTCATCATCATCTTCATATTCAGGGTCCGTCAATTACTTGTAATTATATTATTTGCAGAGCAAACATTGAACTCAAAATGTGCTAATGATTTTTGCCATGCCACGCCCCACACAGGATTTGCGCCTTTGCCTTTTCCTGCCTAATCCCACAGACCGCCTCTGCCAAGAAGTGGCAATGTAAATAAATAGATCGTTGGGCTGCGGACGGTGTGGACATTGGCCAAAACGAGATTAGCAGCAGTGGTGTGAACACTGAACTGAATCTGGTTAACAGCTACCAAATGGTCAGCGTTAAGTGGCAGCCACAAAAACAACACTGGCCACAACAAGAACAACAGTTGCTCGGCCAGCACAAACAATGATAAGCACAAGAATGAGGCGGGGGATGAGGCAGAGGCTGAGGATGAGGCTGAGGATGCGGATCAGAATAAGGATACGAAACTGAAACTGAACCTGAATCTGATCCTTAAACTGAAGATGTGCCTGAAGTGTGCAATTGACATTTACAAAGGGTTTTTGCACTGTGCAGGTGAAAATATTGAAATCCTGAGAAACACAACAGAAATTTGAAAGCAATAAAATAATCCTTTTATATCTAATTAGTTGTTGTCTGGCTTGAAAATATGTATTTACCATCTCGAATCTCTGTCGAGGATATACACAAAAAAACAACAATTAAATTAATTAAGTAATCATATTAAATATGATCTCTGGATCGATGAGGTTATTTTTTTAATAGAACTCCATAAAATGCTTGGCTGCAAAACATCAACTTATTTAATGGCAAATGTTTTAAATTTATTTCTTGGAAATTGAACATTATAAATTTGGTTTTATAGTAGAAGTTAAATTAAAATTTAAAATAGAAATTGATTGTTTTATTAGGATTTAAATGTGCTTGAATAGAGCACTTCTTGAGCTTCTTTCAGCTGCTGAATCAGTCCATAATATGAAAAATGTGGATTGAATTACAGCGCTTTAATTTGATTCCAGAAATTGTACTACCTATAATTAATAGTTATAAGCCAAAGCAGTCTCATCTATATCTCTCTCTCTCTCTCCCCCCTCTCTCCCCTCTCTCGCTCTTTATCTAACTTTCTTTGCCCATTGCCAGGATGCAATTCATCTGGTGTTTCTTATGCACTTATCGATAGTCATTCTCATAGCCCAATTAATTGCATGATTAACGTCAATCTGCAGCCGGTTGAGCGGTGCAAGATACAAGATACAAGATGCAAGATACGAGTAGAAGATACTCCATCCATTAAGCCAGCAAGGGGCGTGAAGAGTGACGCCTGTCGATGAGCCACTTGAAAATGTTGCACGTTTACAAAAAAGAGCAGCAGGAGCCACCAGGCGCAACATGACATGGCCCGAGATGAGGCACTGTAGCACAGCGAATACAGGTGCCAGATCCATGGCTCTGCTGGTTTTTTTTTTCTATGAACAATTTTGTTGTTTGCGGCACACACACACACATACACACACACACATATATGTATATAGAAGAAGTTGGTGTTGTTTTTTCCTGGCAAGCCCAACAATCCAACATTTTGCCAAAGAGACAAGTGGTTCAGGAGCTGTGGATGCGGGTTCTGGTTCTGGTTCGGTTTGTTCTTAAGCGTGACTAAAGCGTTTCGCCTAACAAGCCGTTAACGAGCTGCTGCAGTGGCAAGTCCACATTTTCACACAGTCACATGTGGCAGCAACAACAACAACAACGGCAGCTTCCTGGCAATCGCATTTAATTGGTAAATGGTTCATTTAGCAGTCAGAACCAATTATGAGGCAGCAGCACACACACTTTTACACACACACACTCGCTGCCGCTGTAAAAACAATTGCAAACAGTTTTTCACCTTTTCTTTTCTCCATTTTATTATTATTTTTATTTCACTTTTTTTCACCTTGGTTTTTATTCTTTTTGTGTACAAGTCAAAACGAGCCACAAAAATTGTTTTCAAGTGGCTTCAAATTAAAAATGTTTTGTGGCCATCGAGCCGCGACTCTTGAGCACTCAGCCACACCCACACCCACACCCACAACCACACCTGAACAACCGACAACCCGAGAAACAGATGAAAACCCATTGTGAACTCCACAAATTGGGCAGCAATTTGCTTCATTTGATTGGCCGATCTACGAGAGATCTGCTCTAAAAACATTGAAATGAAAAGAGCCTAAAATATTTAAATATATATAAAATATAATATAATATTATTGACATCTGACAATTGATATTGATTTGGAGACTTACTTCGCTTAAGAAATGCATCAATTATAAAGTCAATAATCATTAAAATTATTAATCCATTAATTTATATGATATGAAAAATTCCCAATATTTTTTGATAGTCGTTCATCACTCATTAAATTTAGACACGTATCTTCGTAAACATAAAAATATCAGTTTTCTGATTAAAACTTAATTTTCTTCAATACACTTTGAATTATGAAAGAATTAGTTAAATGTTTATTAAAATTTTATTATATTTCGTGCACAGAACATTTTTTTTTAAAGACAAAATGGGATTAGAGGAGTGTTCTCTGCTGGTTTTAGTGTGATTCCGAAATATATATTTATATATGAAATGTTTCTGAAGGATCAACAGCTTATGGTAAGCGTGGTGGGCGTGGTTTTTAGTTTCTTTTTGCTCGACTTGACAATTTGGTCATAAAATGCAGCGTAATTGGTAGGCAACAAATGTTGAATGTGGCACGGGTCATGGGGCATGTGGCATGGAGCATGTGGCATGTGGCATGTGGGGCATTCATTAGAATTATTTTCCAAATGGGTTGCAAACGGCGCTCTTGCGCCTCTCAAAGGAAATCAACATATTTTAACATTAATTTGGATGCGAAGACTGTTCTGCGTGGTGTGGCAAGGCAACGCAAGGCAAGACGAGGGGCAAACGAGTTAAAAGTTGCCCGCATTAATATGCAAAAAAAAAAGAAGGAAAAATGGAAAAAAAATAGAAAAAGTTGAAAAATGTAAACGGATAAAGTGCATGGGGCAGGAGGCAGTGGGCAAGAGGTGGGAGGGCAGCAACTGCGAGTATGTGCTTGTCGAGTTGGCGAAATATAATAATGAGGCCACACACACACACACACACACACGCACACACTTACGCGCACACACACATTGACATGCAGACAAACCAACACACGCATCTCGTTAGCGACGACGCCGACGCACCTGCACCGAAATGGAGTATTAAAAATTATGGAAATGAATTCGCGGATTCGCATTCGCCGCTCGTCAGGACATGCCCGGCAGGCGGTGGGGCGTGCGGGCGGGCGGTTAGCTTGTTGTCCTTCAGCGCCACACCCACCAAATGCGGAAATTAAGCGCATGTAAACCAAGAAGGCGAAGGAGCAGAAGAAGGCAAAGGAGGGACCAGCACCAGGAAGCAGCTGAGTTGCAGACATTATGAATGTTGTAAATTAATTTCTAGCGGGCTGTTTTTCTCCTCTTTTTTTTTCTCTCTTTTTTTCCCCCCGCTTTCTGCCGCTGCACACCCGCCTCTACTTGAAAAGACACGAGTCGAGCTAAGCAAAGTTGGCCGCGAGGTGTATACACAAAAATACAAAAAAAAAAAAAAAAAAAACAGGGCGGGCTGTCACTGGACAAATGCGTAAAAACAATTACGCTTTAATTGCAATGATTTCCCCTGGAAACGCCACAGAGCCCCAATGCTTAACGAAAATTGAGCTAAAAAACGAACAAACGAGTTGCAGTTACTGCAGCAACTGAGTGCTTGAGGGGGGATGGGCAAGGGGCTTCCTGGCGTTGGTAGTAGATGTAAGCCTCACAGATCTGTTGGAGCTTTCGCGATGATTCTACTCACAATATGTAATGCACAATGCAGGTGCCACATACAGTGGACAACGAGCCAAAAAAAAATGATAAAAGCAAAACTTGTACTGGCAGATATCAGTGATATATATACATAAAATATATCAGTAAGGTAAGTGAAAAAAAAAAACAAACAAACAACCACAACAAATACTATTTAGTTGAATGATTTTTTATATATATATACTAAAAAATGTAAAGTTTACTCGCTCGAAATAGGAAATTAAACAAAAAATATATTATTATTTTTCATGATTTATAAATATTGTCAAATCACGACCAGGGCTAATATGTTGTGAACTAATTAAAAGAGACTCTTTTGTGATTATCTTAAGTCAAAAACAAATGATTCGTATTTTATGTGGCCAAAAGTATTTTGAAATATTTTGAAGTGCAATAAACGGATTTCTGCCCATTGTGGTCCAAATCCCTTATGGCAATTTTAATTTCGCTTAACGAATTATTAAATCCTTATGAGCAGTGAGTGTGCTGTGTATATATACGTGATGGGTGTTAATGTGTGTGTATGGGTGTGTGTGTGTGTTTGTGTGTGTGTGTGTGGTTGAAAATCATATTCACATTCATGCTTGAATGAGTTTTTTCTGCACACAGGGCACTTGCCTGATCAAAGGACGACACTCTTGAGAAATTATCATAAAAGGATTTGCGGGCAGCGTCGAAGTCGACTGTTCCATTCCAATTCCATTTCCATTTCCATGCCCATTTCCATTTCCATATAACAATTTTTGAATAGAGAGCCTCGTCTATTGTTTTAAACATTTGGTTTTTTTTTTCATCGTGTTTATTCTTTCATTCAAAATTGCAAAATTTGAATAATGCGCAAGTGGCGTGAAAACAACAAAAATAAAGAAAGGAATATTCATATTCATATTCATCATTCATCATTCATTCAGTCATTCGTTCATTCATTCACTCAGTCATTCATTCATCTACTGATTTAAATGAGGAGGCGCGTTCGCTGATTGCATAATAGGCCGCTCACATGGCCAATGTTGATCCCATGCAACCGTTTGAGTTTTAGCTCCTGCGCTGCATATCCTTGCTGCCCTGACTGCCCCGACTGTCCCAACTGTTCGGGCGTTCTACAATTTGCGGATTGCAATTAGAAGCCAAAATGACAAGTGGCAAGTGCCGAGTGCCTTGTGCCGTCTGCATTTACAATACAAGACAATTACAATTGGGGGGAAATTGGAAAAATGCTAAATAAGTAATCAAGCGGCTCTTAAATTGTTAAGCTCCAGAGTTCGACATTTGGAACCCGCTTTGAAGTGCATTTAACACCCGATTTTAATGCCTGAATGACTTACATTTGCACTTTGAAGTGGCTGCTGCACTTCAATGCATCTTTCAACATCTTCGTGCTGTGTTCCCCACTCTCAAATCCCATACACAATGGGACCCCCTTTAGCCAAAATATATAATTTATAGCCGACTAATTGGTTACAAATTACCCAATCATATCGAACAGCTATGTATAGTAATAAAATAATTATTCGAATCCATCTCGTTTTTATTTATTCCATCATATCATCATAAAAACTGTGCATGATCACCAGAAAAACGATTTGTTATTCAATTTTGACTCATATAAATAATTAAAACGGTTTATAAAAAATATATATATAAAATATATAAATATATATAAAATATATAAATATATATAAAATAGTCTACTTAACATTAAATTGACTATATTTCAATGAGCCAGCCTCTTTTAGCGAGGTTTGCATCAGTCATAAAATGGCTTACAAAAATGGTAAATATAACAATATATATAATAATACTTTATCAAACTTTTAAAGTACCCAGAAAATAAAGAAATAAAAGTTTAACTAACATGAAGTTAAGTTAGCAGATTATTTATTAATTTTAAATATTTTAATTAATCTAATCAATTTTGTATTAGCTGGAATTATTTTAAAGTCCTAATTAAGGGTTATGTCATGTGTAATATTTTGCAATATTAGTGTCAAAAAGAATAGTGCCAATTTCAGTATATAAAATATAGATATATATATATATATATATATTATATATATATATAAAATGATTCGCATATATTTGTGTAGAAGAAAACCGATCTTTAGTCCGCTAAGATGCAGCGGAAACTTTACGAAATTTTGCTGCAGTGGGTTCAAGTCCTGGATAAGTTCCGAGCGCGACAAAAGTTTGCGAAGCAGCGACAGCTTTCAGGTGTCAACAGAGCTTTTTTGCGTGCCCAAAAAGGGTTGACGAAACTCACACACACACACACACACGCACAAACGGAAGCGTATATTCACATGCTTAAGCATGTGTATATGTGTGTGTGTGTGTTGCCATTGCGCCTGACTGTGAATTTGGACGCGAACGCTGCGTATGCGTCATAAGTGATTTTAATACCGGTTGAGGATTAAACGCCTTTTTTAATCTGGTAAATGATTCAATTTCAACAATTTATCAGTGCTGTAGGCGTGGCACCAGCTACTCCTCAATTTCGCTTGATTTTTTGTGTTGCATTTAGCAATTTTCTCGATACACATTGCACAAGCAAAAACGATAAATTAAATTACACTCTGACCAGAGGGCAGACAACTAACAATACAAAAAACAACAACAACAACAACAACAACAATTGCAGATGTGTCACAGACAGTGGCCGGTCAACGACTGAGTCCCGCCCTTGCGCCGCCCCTGCGCCGGCCTTGCAACGCTCTGCCAGCTTCAGTTAGTTTGTTTAAGTGGTTGGCCCAAAGTGTATTTAAGCTAAGAGCTTTGGACTCTACTTGACAATCTGCCAAGTTGTTGTAGTTGTTGTTGTTGCAGTTGTTGTTGTTGCTGTTGTTGTTGTTGTTCTTCTTCTTGTTCTTCTCAACCTTCTTCATCGTGTTGGTTCTGTTGTCGTGTTGCTTTTGTTGTCGCTGTTGTTGTTGTTATTGTTATAGTTGTCTGTCCATTGTAAACAGGCTGCTGCGTCCTGTTTGTGTGTTGACATTTCGGCCAGCCTCTAATCCGTCGTCGGTAGTAACTCTCCTTGCCCCTTGCATCAGCGCAAATGGGGCAACCTCTTGTATAGCCCAAGGCTGGACTCAAGATTTATTTTTGCAGTCAAGCGTTCGCTGGCCAAAGAGGGGGGATAAGTGGGGAGTAATGTAACTGTTGTAACTGACGCAAAATAATATTGTTGTTAGTTTATAGTAATCGAATCGAATCGAATTTGTCTAATGAACCAATTAAATAAACAAACGACAACAATTAACCATTAAATCTAATTGTGTATCGATAACATTTACATTTTGTCATTTATGTTATTTATTTAAATGTTTTATATTAACAATAAAACATATCTATTGAGACTCAGTCAATTTATTGGTTTTATATAATATATTTATGCAATACTTGAATACTTTAAACAAGATTCAACTCGACGGCTATTGGTAAATCTACGAAGTATTTTCAATAATACCTCAACTAAAAATTGTTATTTATCTCAGTTAAATAATTTCCTCACTTTGTGTGCATTCCAAGCAAAGTAATGAAGAGCAAGCAAAGCTGACAAGACAACCTTGTTTGAGCCAAAATAAATTTGGCTTAATGTTTGTGAGCATTCGAATAAAAATTGCTTAACTGCAATTTATACAAAATACAGAAAATCTGTAAATGAATTAATATCAGCGTACACAAAGAGGCACAAACGATGCTGAATTTGCAACAAGTCGCAAGCCGATTTAAAAAAAGGAGTGTGGTTGGTCGGGGAATGAGGGGGGGGGGGGATGGAGTGAAGACGAGTTACCGTGCACAGTCTTTTCACTCTCCTTAGCCATGTAAATGCCAAACGGAAAATTTTTGCTTATGCCACAAAAAAGTGATACGCCGTTCCGCCGCCACACTTCTTCCCCCCTGTCCTAGATAGCTTCTTGTCGTGCACCTGGCTGAGCCATACTTTTCCTTTTCCACTGCTACGCATCGAGAATAAATTTAGAAGGTGCACAAGAAGAAGAGTCGAGTGTTTGTTTTTTTCTCTGGCTGTTCCTCGAATTTGCCTAAAAAAAAAAAAAAGTTTAGTTATGGTGAAAAATATTGTTTGAAAAGAGAAATTGTACAACAAATGCAACATCTGTCGCCAAATAAAGTAGCGCCTATACGTATCTCACAGACACATTGTCCTGTGCGTATCTCACAGATACATTTTCCCGTGCGTATCCCAATGATACAATGGCCTTTTATCGCCATCGACGACAGGCGACGACGACTGACAAAAGGATGAAGTGGAAACATTGCGCATCAACGACTGACTGACTGACAACATGAGGCATGAAGCAGGAAAAAAAAAAAGGGGAATCATAACTATAGCAAACATGTCAACCAATTCAACATTTTTTTGACAGGTTGCCCCTGAAGTGGCACAACACGACGGCTGAGCAAAGCCAATGGCAATGAGGGTGATTATCATCTGCGTAACAATGATAATTATAATTACTTATGAATTGTGTGTGTGCGTGTGTGTGTGTGTGTGTGTGTGTGTGCGTGTTGATCAAGCGGGCTTATACGAGCACAAGGGCTGCGGGGCTATTATTGGTTTATCATCATTTAAATCATCCCATCCCCGTCAGACTGTACCATCCACAGCTGTAGTTCTATGATGCAACTGAGTGTTAACATGGCTATAAATGAAGAATAAAAAAAAATATGGCGAAACCTTAATATATATATGTAACCATTTACGATCAGCTACAACACGATAGAAAGTTGAATTTTCTGTTCAACGTTCGAAAACATAGATTTAATCAATATTCGATTTTGAGTTTTAAATTTTGTTTATCAACTTATCAAAGTAAATAGAGAGCCAAAGTAAATAAAAGTAAATCACTAGAAATTTCAAAGCAACAGGTTGTTAGGCAAGTTGTTACCGCTCACCCGCCCCATTTCCCCCCCGCTTTCCCCCTTTGTTGGTTAGTAAACACATGCGGCTTAACAGCTAAGCATTGGATTTGAAATGTTCGATTGCCGCCTCATAAAATCGCTTCAATGTATTCCAGTTGCATTTGACAAGTTTGCAGCTAAAGCTATTTGCTCGACAATGGCAACACAGTGCCTCCTTCTGCAACCCCCCTCTCCCCCTCCCCCCCACCCATCTTCATAAATAAGTTGTTGCCACAGCAACTAAACATGGCAAATATTGGCAGCACTCGAAGTGCTGAAGTCAAGTTAAATGCAGCTCGCAAGTGCCAGCAAACAGTTGAAATGTGGCAAGTATGCGACTAACAGATACTCCTTCTTTTTTTATAATGCAGTTAATCTATTAGTGGCTTTACTTTCCGTAAAATCAATCATAAATTGTAGTTTAAATCGTACTTTGAATTATTCAACTCGCTTTCTTTTTTTTTACTTTTTCTTACGCCGAAGCAACCCGTCCATTGGCACTACAGGGTATAACGACGCGTCTTGCGATTTGCCGTTAGTCGTGTGTGTTTGACAGGAGTTATTAAATCGAATCAACTTTTAACTGACGTCTGATGTCTGGCAACAATTTACGATTTACGCATTTGCCCCCTAGTCACAGCCAACTCACCCCTTGTACACCCCTCCACACACACAACCATCCTCCTGTGCCTGTGTGTTCAGGTGCAAGTTCGCTGCTTGCGCCATATTTATTGTGAAATCATAATAACAATATAAAATGTATTGTGGACAAACGGATGCTGCTGCTGCTGCTGCTGTTGACAGCATCCTTGAACGTTGCTTCAAAGTGTTGCAAGTTGCAACTAAACGATTTTCTATTTGCGATGTTGACTATTTGCCTGTTGATACTGCTCTTGGAATTGAAATTCAGCCTCTCTTGCACCCAACAAGCTGTGCTTGTGCATGTTGCAGGCACAAAGATTCATCTTCGATCCCATAAGGAATTTTTTTTTTCCCATCATCGGCTGAGTCATGAGTTGAAGATATCGATCCTTAGCCTGCGATTATTTTAAAATAATCTTTTGCTTAACATATTATAAGATGTGAGTGGCAAAACTATTGCTTGATTTAAATTAAAATAACTGATGGGATTATTTGTTGCTTGTTTTCGAATGAGAGATCAATTTAAAAATAGTAGACGATATTATGTCATTAAAGCTTTTAGTATTAAACTATAGTAAATTACAAAATTTTGATTACATTCGAAATTACTTTACCTATTTTGTAATACCAATCCGAATTTGATCCTTCTTAGTTGTTTCAGTATAAAAGTGCCACATCAAAATTAAAAAAAGAAACAATTTGAAGACAAAACCTTGAAATCCACATCAAAATCATATTCCAGTCATATTCGCAGTTTAGAAAATATGATTTACTTTTAAATAGATAATTAAGAAGATAATCTTAAAAACATGCAATATGTTTAAAAGTTCAAGGTTCAAGACCAATAGTAGATTTAAAAATTACAAAATAACTAAACGGTTTCTATAGACGATTTAATGAGTTTAATATTCGAAAGTTAGAAAATTTCGAAATAATTCAATTAGTGCCAACAAAAGCAAGGCGAACAACAACAATAATAAAAAGAGGCGTAGGAAAAATGTGACTGTAATTCATCATTGCAGTTGCGCACCATAATGACTTCCTGGGCCCAGCCCAGTCCCTCACCCAGAGGCACAAACACACCCACAACGACAACAACAACAACAACAACAACGAGAGCCCAAAAGGAAGGTTGTTTTAAAAGGAGGCTGCGGCCGTTCTGGCAGGCAGCCATTAGCGAAATTTGAGCACCAGTGGCAACAACAACAAGAACAACAGCGGCAGCAACAAAAGGGGGCACCCAAAGCGAATCAAAACGATGAGCGCATCGGTTGCAGCCAAAGTGGGTGGCTTTTGGCTTTCGGTCTTTGCCCGAAGGGGGTAGGTGCCACGAGCGTATAATGAATTAAGCTGCATAATTTACACAACCCCCTTGCAAAATGCACTTAAGAGCTATACAATGGAGAAAAAAATACAAAAAAAAAAAAAAACAGGAAAAAAATGATGAAAAAAAAAGAAGAAAATTATAATATAAGAAAATATTTCGTTTCATTTTGGAAGCGCTCTGCAACTGGCATCCGTTGTCGCATCCTGCGCCCCTCCATCCTACACTAGCTAACCGATTCGCCTGCCAATAGAAAATTGCGTTTCTGAACTGACTGACTAACTGACTAACTGACTGAGTGACTGCCTGACTGACTGCCTGAGTGGATGACAGAGTCTGTGCAATTGTCTGCCTGGTTGAATGGGCATTGCTTGGATGGCGCATCGGTTATGGGTGGGCGTGGGGGGTGTGATTCGGTTGGGTATTGGGGTTTCCAGGTAGCTACCCAGTCAAGTGTGTTATCAATTGAAAACTTAACGCGCTCTGCTTCGATTAATCCCGGTTACTCTGCACAGACGCTCAACAGCCTCAATTCAGCTCGATATTTTTCTATCCCCAACAAATATTTACATTTAAGATTTACTTCAACTAAATCACAATATCGTTTACAACTATTTAATAATAATAATTTAATAAGCAATAAGTAATTAAACATTTTTCAAATTTAGTTCTAAAAATTTTTTAATTATAGATTTATAGTAAATTCATATTATGTGCTCTCAAGTTTATTTTGTTTCATCTCTAACTCCATCGTTTTTTTTTTCGAAATCGATAAAATTCTTTTCCAGATTGCAATAAGGAGTAAGATATTTTCAAATGTTTATCTTTTTACTTGTTAATCATTTTATGTTTTGTCCGCATAAAATAATAGTTTTCGTATTTAATATTTTAGCACTTCTAATTTAATAATAACTAAAAGAAAAGCTGCTTGATTTTGTAATAATCTCGTTTTATATTAATATTGTTTTAAAGATTGTTTTCCCTTATATTTCTCTGTATCTCTCTCACTCTGTGCTGATCTCCCTCTCTCTCCCTTTATCTCTCTTCACTAAATTTATGATATAGTTTTTAAGAGAGAATTTTGATAAACAAGTTTTTGTCTTGCTCACCTTTTTCGCTGAAGGGTATAACTCGAGTCTTGCTTGCCAAAACCAATTGAATATTTTTGAGATTTTTTTTTTCCCTTACACTGCTTTTCGCTAATGACGTTGATGAGTTGACGAGGTAGGTTAGGTTTTGCCAGGATATTAACGCTGCTCAGTGACAAGAAGGACGACGAGGATGAGGAGGAGGAAGAGGACGAGGACGTCAACGTAGCGTTAATGAGGACGATTATAATGTCGCTGATTTTGCGTTCAAACTAACAGCAACTGAAGCGTTGCGAACATGCCTAGCCCCATTGCCTGCTTAGAGACGTTTCCCCGTTGCATTTGACTCTTCCACCGTCCCTCCCCCCCCCCCCCCTTACAAATTCGTTGCTGTTGTTATATCCATTATGTCAAGAGCCGAGCACGCCGAACGGTTGGCATATTTCTTGACTAAATGAGGTTGAGTTTTGAGTTTTATCGCGCAAACAATGCCGCAACTGTTGTCAGCAGTACCCCCAATCCCCAATCTCAATCTTCTACACCCTCTTTCCCTCTTGTGAGATACATCGCGCTGGTTGGTTGCTTGTTTGTTGAGCACCGAAGCCGTGCGACCGCCCATTGAATTCAAATTCAAATTTGCTGCGTTGCCTGAATACAATTGTGGATGGGTTTGATGCAGTGCAAAGGGTGTTCCAAAGATGTGGACGTGAATGATGTTGATGCTGATGCTGATGTTGATAACTGATGACTACTTCACTTAATGCAAATTTTCGAAGGAAAAAAAAAAAAAAAAAAAGGAAAAATGTGATGAGTGCTCAACGTAGCCGCGAGTGAAAATCAAAGGAGTCCCCACTTGCCCAAGCAATCGGTGGCACTCCAAACGAGGCCATAATACTGCGAATCGTCGTATAATGAATGAGTAAAGCACCCCAAGCTCCCAAGCAGTTTCGGACTTAGCCAGCAACTCGTTAGCCGTAACTAAAGCCCGTACTCATTGAGAGACAGAAACCGTAGTTGCTGCCATAGTCGCGGATCGAGTGCACTTCAAATGAGTGCGAATGGGGGCGGGTGGGTGAGTGTGGATCAAACCTTAGCTGAAGCACTTTATACATTTGAAATTAATATGTCATTGTGCAAAAGTATTTTGCCACCAAGTTGCAAAATTCAATTTGTACATTTTTGCTACCGTTTCGTTGCATTCGAGAGACGCTAACGACGAATCCAACACATCTAACGAGATTTGCATATGGATGCAAGTCACAGCTTCCTCTTTTGCCACATACTCATACTCATACTCATATTTATGTACACACACAAACACACATACATGCATACGTATTTCACGCATCATAATTCCCAAACTCAATTCCCACAACGCCATAATCAACTGACTCTTGCGCCAAAGATGGGGCAAGGAATAAAAAAAAACGTCGCAAATTTTCTACAAAATTAAAATGAAAATGCCATAAAAGTATAAAATGTCGAAATCAGCAAAGCAAATGAAGCAGCAACTCAATGCCACAGAAATTAGTGGAATGGGGAATTTAGAGTTTTTGTCGATGCGATTTGTGTTTGATTTCTTTTTCTACTCGTTAACTGTCACTGGAGATTTCTCGCTGTTTGTATTGAGAATTCGTTTCTGAGTCGGTCATTATTTGGTGATTACTTTGCAATTCACGATTTCCATTTGCCTGCTTAGTTTGTTTAATTAGCCCAAGACTTCAACTTGAAAAAGGTTGAAACATTTTATGTACACAATACGAAATTAACTTTCATTTGACTATAATTTACGTTTTATTTGTATGTAGTTGATTAGTCGATTGTTGTTGAGTTTTTTAAGGTTATTATTTTTCCCGGCCTAACTCCATCGCTCCAAATTTTAAAGATACGTTAATCGAAACTCCTCTAAAAGATTGGTAAAAACCAAATTCAAATTCCCAAATCCTATTTTTGCTGTTCTATTAAATCGCTTAGTCTATTTCACACAATTTGACAGCTAGTGTTGGAAATTTGAAATTTGGAAAGAATATTTGCTGATAATACCTTGAAAAAATGCAACAACAAAAATGAAGACCATGCCCAATCGCGCCCCCAAAATCTATAAAAGCCTCTGTATAAATATCGTTTCCAAACTTCAAAGAACAAATTACTCTGAACTTTCTCCATAATTTGTTTCTATATCTATCGCAATTTTAAAGGCAAACTTGGAGTATTGTTTACTAGGAATCTAGATCTAGAATCTTTAAAGATCGGTTTTTTTTGGCTAAGCCTACCCATTAATTAATTATTATTAATTAGTAATTATATTCTAGATCAAAATGAAGAAATCGTCTGACTGTCTGTAAGAGCACATGGATTTTGGAGGCGATAATTTGCTATCGTATAATGATATATATCGCTTTTTTCTAGCAATCAAAACGACAATTTCAAAGGCTGACCCTTTTTTCTATATATAATAAACTTTGACATATAATCGATCAACTGGACACATTTCATTGAGATCGATTGAAAAAACACCTCTTCCTGAAATTGTGATTTCTTTGCGATTTCTTAAAACATAATTATGCAATTACGCAAAAAGGGAAAGTGTGTTTTAATTAATTTAATATATATTTTAAAGCTGGACACATTTTATTGAGATCGATGGAAAAAACACAACTCTGCTTGAAACAAGCTGTTGATTTATTTGTGATTTCTCAAAATATAATTATGCCATATAAAATGAATTTAATTAATTTAATATATATTTTAGAGCTGGACCAGGGTAACTCTTAGTCGATATCTCTCAACTACAGCATTCTTATTTGTTTATTGTTGGCTTATTAATCCCAATTTTATTTATTTATTAAACTTGACTATTATCAATCGTAGTCGTTGCTGGGAGAGCAAGGACCAAACGACTCCTTATCGGTGTCCTGTGCTCTGTTTAATGGGTGCTTAGCTTATGCTAATTGCATGCAGACCGCAGAGATGCCTCATTAAAAGTGATTGTGATATGCCTCATTAGGAGTGCATAAAATCAACCCATACGATCGGAGGCACATGCATGAATAACTGTTGATTCGATGTGATTTGATTTGATTCGATTCGATTTGACTGCAATTGAAATTGAATTGAGTTCAAGCCGCGATTACTGTTTACCAGTGCTATGAAGAGTAAGAGTAACTGAATCCAAGCCCCAATCCCTAGCCGAATCCCAAGCAGAATCATATCATCATTATATGCCGTCAATATTTCCAATCTAATATCCGTTTCGATGGTGCCCAGTCCATCCAAAGCAGCAACAGCCAACCAACCAACCAAAACCCAATCAGGGTCAGCACTGCCAGCGAGACCAGAGGCTGCAGCGATGGGAGAAGGGTGGGAGGAATGGGGGCTAGTTGTGTTTTGAGCGGAGGGCAGCGGGAGCTGTTGAGATGGCGCTGTGGCTGTCACTTTTGCACCCACGTATGGCGACTGGTGGTTGTTTCTGCTGCTGCTTCTTCTTCCCAGCAGCAGTGAGTGGCCTTGCGGCTAAACAGGCAGCAACCCCAGGTGCCGTACGCCAACTACCCCCACCCCAAATCACTCAGCTACCAATATATTTATTTATTTTTTTTTTTAGATCGCTTTGTTCAAAGTCTCTGCTGATTTTTGCTATCATCCTTTATAATACTTTTCCTTTCTCGGCTCAGTGTGTGTGTGTGTGTGTGTGTCTTTGTGTGTCTGTGTGTGTCGCATGCCCCTCCCAGTTAATTTGTTTGCTCTCGCTCACGCTGCCTCTGTCAGCCTAATCTAACAACTCTCTTGCTCTCTCGCTTGCTCTCTCTCTCTTTCGCTCTCTCTCTCTCTCTCTCCCTCTCTCTTCCGTTATCTCTGATGCGCTCTCTCGCTCGCTCGCTTGCTCTCTCGCGCCCTTTTGCTCAGCATTCATTCATTCATTTTCATTTTATGAATTGCATTTGCGCTCAGCCCTCGCGCTCTCCCGCTCGCACTTGAGCATTGAGCGGCGTTGAGTGCTTGCTGTCTCGTTCGCACCACGTCCTCTCCATGTCCTTCCTGTCCATTCACCATGTGCCAGGCCATGAGTAGGAAGCCATTATAAAATTGTCCTCTTGCTCAGGGCTGAGCATTTATTAAAAAGCGGTGATTACTCGATTTGCACACCCTTGCCAAAAAGGGGAGGCGAAGGCTGTTGTTTAACATTTGTCCTTGGTGCGGTGGTTGCAGCTCTCCGCTCTGCGCCAAAGTTTCGGCCACTACCAGCACTATATTGGCAGCAAAAGAACTAATTCATGCCCCATTCACAGGTGCCCGCCAGCTCCTGCTGCTGTTAGTTTCTGGGCACGGGCATCTTCTTGGCACAAGTCCCAGTCTAATCGCTGTCAACCAATGGCACACTTCAACTGCCCCACACCATTCCTAATGTGCCACTCACAGCTAATGTTGTCTCAACCAATTGCAACAAACTAAAAACTTGACACATTTTGCACTTTTCAAATTCACAACTCACAAAAAAAAACAAACCTAAGTAAAAATGCTTTAAATTTTTATCAAATGTTATTCAATGAATATGATTCAGATATTTTTAAGTTGTTATTTGAATATTAATGCTTTAGGGTTAGAAAATATTTACTTTTAAAGCCAACATTAACAGTTATACAAATAATCTTTATTCAGGCATTAGGCAAATAGAATTCGAAAGTAAGAAAGACGAGAAAATTTGTCTTTTTTCTAAGTCGTGCACCTCTTAACTATTCAAATCAGGATTCGAAGACTTTCGTTAGGAGTTAAATAGCAATTTTACATACATTTAAATTATTCATTGTCTTTGCACTATCGAGATTTGTAGATTGCTTACAGTCTCAGAAATATATATAGATATATATATCTAAGGCTGTTCCTCTTATTGCTAGCGTTAATTGATTTATATTGATGTTGGGCACAACGCAGATAGTTGATGTTAATTATATATTATATAAATTACACTCTAATAAAAACTAAAATATTAAAAATTTGTAGCTCTGATAATCTCTTAAAATCAGTGCATTATCAAGAATTGAGATCGAAAACACTTCCAACTGCCTTTTACATGATTTTACTAACTTCACTATAACATTTATCTCATGGTTCAGGGTAAAAAACAATCCCACAAAAGCAATCCGCATCAGAATTTAACTCTCGAGTGATAGTTGCTATATCTGCAGTTTGATTTGACGACCAATTGAATACTTTTAGCAAAGTTATAAGTGGAACAAGAACTAAAAATACTTCTTGAAAATGAGGTAATCCCTTGAATTATCATAGCTATAATCGTCTGTCAAGAGTCCGAACTGAATTACATTTATGGGTATTTTAAATGTGGATTTTGGTATCGTTAAAGTCAAAATAAGCTGAAATATTTTTTATGACATGTCTGAAATCACTTTAAATGTTTGAAATACGTGAGAAGCTGTTGGCTCTGGTAAAAGGACGAAACTATTTGGAAAGAGGGGAGGGAAAGTTTGCCTATGAGTTTTGTAGAAAACGGACTTGAGGATGTCCACAAAGGTAAAGAAAATCGGAGCAGTGATTTGAGTTATTCACACGGATCCTTGGAGCATATTAATGCAAATGCAAATTATAAAGCAGTCGCTGCCGTTGCCAGCCACAAAGGATGACAGGCGGGAGAAAATAAAATGGAGCCATAGAGACGATTCTGACTAGGCTGTGGGATTGGGATCGGGGATTTGGTGAGCTGGCGGTTGCGCTTGGTTGGTTCGTTATTCGGTTACATTTCATTATGACTGCCGCAGTGGGGGCGGAGTGAGAGAAGTAGGTAGCGGAGGAGGACGTCGGATGATTGTGTGTGTGGCGGAAATTTAATTTCTTCCAGTTTCATGCATATTCACAAGATGACAACAACGACGACGACGACGACGACGACGACGATGAGGACTCTCGGAGCAGAAGAACTCAAACGCACTGCAGCCGCGGCGCACACTTTTATAAATTAAGGATAACGACCGACGTGTGTGTAAATATGAATATGAATATCACTCGGGTGGCTCTATAATGAGACGCCCCACCAGACTCTCATGGTGCCCCTGTGCCCCTGTGCCCCTGTGCCCCTGTGCCCATACCCATGCGGATATCCGTGGCTGCTTTGCATAATGTGCAACCGACGTTTGCATCCCGCTGCATTTGGATGCCATTCAACTTGGCTTGCTATAATTGTTATATATGTTTGCATTTCAGAGGCATTCGCCTCATTCAGCATATTGAAAACAAATTGCTAAAACACCATAAACAATTATTTTGCATTTTACTTTGAGACAACATTCTCTTGACACATCCCCAACTCAAAGTCGACCCTTAGGACCCACACGTGCCCAGTCCCTTCTGCATCCCATTTTGCACATTTTTTTTTGCATGGGACCTTAAAAAAAATTAAACTAAAAGCGGTTTCATTCCATTCCGAACTACTTATAAATATGATGATGAAGTTGATAATGATCAAAATTCAAAATTGATCAAATTCACTGATTGTCTAACTTAGTATTGAAATTGATATTGATTTTTTTTCTTAGTAATTAAAAAAAATAGAGCTATTGATAATTATTTATTTTTAGAGAATAATAATAAAATTACTTACATTATATTAAATACAAGTACGAGAGAAAGTTGCTGTCAATATACTCTGATACCAAAAGATCAAACTATCTGATTACAGTAATCTTAGTAATCTTCCTACCATGTTTGGTAAATATGTCTCTTAAGTTGCGGGAATCATAGGCTTTTATCGTTTTTGGGGGTGTGAGTGGAAGTGGTTCAAAATGTTATTTCCGGATTCATGAAGGGTGTCACTGGCAATATACTTTTCGAATTTGGTGTAGCTTTTAATATGTATTTGAGATATATTGTCATATGCCGATCCTTCAAATATTTCGCCAAGAACCTAGCACAAAAAATTTGGTGGCTTTATCAAATTGTGGTTATCGATTTTATCGATTACTTAGCCTTCCATTTTGACTGATTAAATAGATTTCATTTTCTCTGCCTCGATCGTTCTGGCTGCTAAAGCTGTGGCTGGTTTGGAGTCAGGAATGGGTTTTTTTTTATGGTCGGCTCGCTATGCATTGAGTCAACTTTTCATTTAAGCTTGGCGGTGAAGCGAAACACTTTTCACTCGTCATTCAAATCTTTACATTTTTGTCGGCTGGCTGCAGACTGAAGAAAGTTGCACAATTACAAAGGCGAATGGCAAAAGACGCATCGCTTAAGCATTTCATATGCATGAACCAATCTCTTTTGAAGTCTACAAATTATGTGATTGCTGGTGCGGATGTGGATGCGGATGCGGATATGAATGGGAATGTGAATGCGACACCACTGCGAATTGGGCGGCGTCCATTGCAAAAAGAAAACAAGAATGAATGACCATTGAAAGCACGTCGCATATTGTATACCCTTCCCTGACGGAGCCAACTTGACAACTAAAATATAAGAAATCGATCCATCGATTTATTTATATTTATATGAAATAGTGATCGGATCGTACACAAAATTCAAAGTTTCATCAACATAGCTTTAAGTCTGAGCAACTCAACTAATGATGCTGATCAAGAATATATATATATAAATATATATATGTCTTTATAACGAACTCAAATATATATGCTTAGACAGACCTGAAGTAAAAAAATAAACTTTTTTTTTTTATGATATGATCTGCTAAAGTAAAAGCATTTACTTCAATATTTTACTTTTGATTTTTGGCCAAGTACACAAAAAAAGGTACCACATATAACTAGATCAATTTAAAAGTTAATTCTTTGCAATGATATAAGGCTTTTTGCTGTCTTCTTGTACAAGTTAAGATATGCATTTATCTATCTTTATAGGGTATAAAAATATAAAATAAATGAAAAATGTGCAGGCAAGAAAAAATTAAGAGGCGCTTGAGTGGCGTTGAACAAACAGTTGCCATGATGGCGGACGTTTTTCTTTTACTTAAAATTTGAATTTAAATTTGAATTTTGGACTTGCGTTTGGAATTGAGAGTTTGCATTTGCATTTCAAAGGGCCCCTTGACGACCGCCCACAAGAGCAGCAACAATGGCGCCTTTTGGACCCGGCCAAGAAGTGCACAAAACTCGCTGACGCCCTTTGTATATATATATATATATATATGTATATTTTTTTTTTTTTATATTTTTGACTTCTTTACAGTCAAATCAAACAATAAACTGCACTCGAGCACGGGTCGAGGGGCTGTCAAAGGGCAGGGGGCCTGGCTGCGTGGTGCGGCAAGTGCAGCAGCACGAAAAGTGGGGAGAGGACTGTGGGGCATTCGGTGCAAGTTGGCCATATTTAGACGCCATGCTGTGCCTTAATTCGATCAAAAGGTGCTGCAGGCCGTGATGGCTGCATGTGTTGCCCTCCACCCGTTTCCTCCACATCCACTGCGGCTGCTGCAGCCAGCATGAATGGCGCTTGGCACGCCCCCCGTCGCTGTAAGTTTTAACCCTTAACGAGAACGGCTAAATGCAGAGTGCGAAATCTGAGCTAGCTGGATGCTGAGGACCTTGTTGAAATTATAAGAATTGTTGCCTAAATGATTTCTAATGGGGTCTAAAGGGTTGCTTGCCAAGACGACCCTTCTGCTCCTCGGTCCGCCAGAGTGGCAACGCCCCAGGTGGCATCACTGCAACTGAAGTGCATCTGCAAGCAGCCTCTCACATCCCAGCTAATGCAAATTAAGTGCGATGCCAACAACCATAGAACGCACCACAAATCTTTGCAGAGTTCCTTTAAATGTGACGTGTTTCATCTAATAATATTACTAAGTCTTTAAGTAAAAATAAATATTTCTGGTAAAGCGAAAGAATGCAATTAATGATATTTAGGAAAAAATACTTAAAATGATTATTATTATTATTATTATTATTATGCTTTGTATTCATTTGTATTGGCATATCAAAGAGTGAATTTTACTGGGAATGTAGAACTTTTAAATTTGTAACGGTAACATACGGCATATATATAATCAAATTATTAACATATTTGATTAACATCCGTTTGTTATAATCACTTGGAAGTGCCACTGGCTGCTGTACATTGTGCTAGTTTCGCGCTATTCACTTGGATCGATCAATAGCTCCCTATGCTGTTACCCAGTCTGATTGCAACTTCCTGTACTTAAGCGACGCCATTTTGACCATTTCGCTAACTCTCTGCAGCAATCCCGCCCTTTCGTACCGTACCGTTCCCCTGCCCCATTGAGAAGCGCGCGTCTGGCGACCCAATCAAACAATCGACATCAATCATAATTTTCGCTATTTTCTTGTTACATTGATTACATTTATTCTCTGCCTTCTTTTTTGCTGCCTTCTGCTTTCTGCTTTCCGCTCTCCGCCCTCCGCTCTCCGCTCTGCAGTTGTCTGTTTCCTCTATTTATTCTTTGCATTTTTTTTTTTGCTGTTGTTTTTTTTTCTGTTGGCTTTTTACAAATTTTGTTCATTTTCTCGGGCTGTTGTTGCTCGGCAGTTTTCCATGGAATTTTCTTGTGCCGCCGTTGTGTCGCGCTGATGTCCTTAATCCTTGTCAACACACACACTCCACAGCTAACAATGGGCTCTGGGTCCTGCGGCTGCTCCTTTCGCCTCGTCGCCTCGTCGCATGTCAGATTTCGCGCTCATTTGTGGCGGGAAAATTGTCATAATCTTTTGACGTGCGCACCCCCCGCACCCCAGACACATTATTTCCCTACCCCTATTTCTTTTGTGTTTTTTCCACCGTTCTCTTAGTTTTTTTCTTTTTCATTTTCATTTTCCTTTTTTTTCTTTCTTTCTTTTTCTATCTCAGCGCCCACGCGCTGCTCAGTTGTTCAGTTGTTCAGTTATTCAGTTGCTTAGTTCTCCTTTGATACTTAATAAGAAATCTGTGTTGTTTGCCTTTGGTGGGTTGACAAGGCATTAAGTTCGCCTTCATTTGCATGTCACACCCTCCTCCCCTTTCTCCCATCGCACTTTGCCCGCGTTGTCCTCACTCAAAAGGCATATCAATTTACCAGTCATTAAAATTTCATGGCTGACTTTTCGCCCGACACCAAAGAGCGCCAAGCAATTAGCACAATTAGCGCTCATGCCGACATAATTAAGATTAAAGACATTGACTATCATAATGATAATGATAATGATAATGATATCCGTTTTTATCTCTGTCTCTCTTATCCTCTTTTTTATTCTTTACTTTTTTTCTTTTTGTGTCTCTGGTATATCTTACGCCATTTCGGATTCATTTGAAAGCAATTCAATTCCAAGCAGTTCATATGAACTGCAATTGAATTCCAACTCGTCCATCGGTTTGCCTTCGCCCCAGAATTCAATTTGCGCCAAGTGTCGGATAAATGTGAAAATGGAGTGCCAAATGGAGTGTACAAAAATAAATGAGCAAATTACGAGCTATGGCACAAATTGAGCTGCAAATTGGGCAGGATGTGATGTGAAGTGAGTGCGGAATAGGACAGCATTCAGCAACAGAGAATCCACAAAGATGCAGCTGCTGTTCAGCCAGTTGTGAGCCCAAAAGGCAACTCAACTCAAGTCAATGGAAACGAGTCTCTATAGCCATCAAAATTATATTTAACTTTAAGTGTATTTCTATAGGTTAATCCGGTCTCTAAATAGTCTGGGATCATCCCTTAAGTGATAATTGTGTTTATATGTATATCATTATTATTATAATTGATCGAAACTGAATCGCAAATGGTTTTTACAGTGTTAAGCGCAATATTCGCAGAGCTATCTGAAATCCCGAATCAATTTAATAATGAATATTTAATGAATAAACTAAATATTTGATGTATGTCCATATAAGATAGAATCGAGACAATGGCAGCAAGTTTGCCAGTTATCTCCAATATAAAATCTCACATATAAATTCACATTTTTGCCTTCTTGCTGAGAAGGATAAACTTGAATAATGAACAACAATCTGAAGGATAAGTACAGCCAAGTGCTGAACATTTGGACTTGTTGTAAACTACTTTGCATAAATATTGCTCTTATTTGAATTATGTATTGAATCATCACAAACTCATTGCTTATGGCCGACTGAGCAATGGAATGGAATGAAAATCAGACAAATATTCTCTTTTATTTTTTTTTTGGATTCCTTTCTTGTTGCACGCTTCGGTGCTCAAATCACCTGCGCAAATTTATGCAAATATTCATTGGTGTATTTAACGTTAATAGGCATAAAAATATAATGATTGCATAATGTGCTCACAAAGGGTGGGGTGGTGTGGTGTGGGTGGTGGCTGGAGGGATATTATGTGAACCGATTGGAGTGGAAAACGAGTGCGGATTTAAATTTAAATCGAGATCCTGTTTTGGTGCCCCTTTGTTTTGTTGTCACTGAGGTGCTGATTGCGAGCGAATTAATAGGATATCGGTGGCTCCAAATACTACTAAAAAAACATACAAAAAAAACACACACACTTAATCGAAATTTAACGAGCCCGCCATTTTGGCCAAGGAATTGGACTGAATGTCGCAGCAGTTTCGAAGGACTCTGAGAAAATGTTGGGTAACCGTTGACTGGCTGGTTGCGCTCTCTAATTGCATGGGGCACATCAAACGGGCTGTCAAAACACGCAAAATGTCACTTGAAATTAGAGCTGCGAATTGGAATCGGAAGAGGCTGGTGGAGGGGGGGGGGGAGACTAGGGCATGGGGTGTGAGTACCCCTTTGTTGGCATCGCGGCTGCTGCAATTTCAAGATGGCGCATTTGATATCCATTTTGATTATTGTGGCTGGCAGGCAGCGAGTCACTTGACGTAATTAAAACCAACAAGAACAACAGCAACAACAACAACAGCAAAGGCTTTGTCCTTGCCCTGGACGAATGACATTTGCGTCAGGAAGCGGCAATTGAATTGGTTTTGTACATTTTTTTGAATCGGAGCTGTCGTTTGGTTTTCGCTAGATTCGCCAGAGTTGGAGGCTGGCCACAGTCGCACTTCCTTTTGTAATTGATATCCCGATCAGCATTCATGACACGGGCAATCCGCAGTCATCCCTTTGACTCCCCCATTGTCATTATCCTGGCAGGCCGTGTTGGGCCCTGTTTGCTCTGCACGCAATTTAATCAACTTGACGCGTTTCCTTTCTCTCCTCCTCCTCCCCCCCCCCTCCAACAACTAAACACTTTATCCCAATCCGACATTGTGCTCGTATCAATTACCAAATGTTTTGACAGCAATTGTCTAAATAGGTTCTCGCTTATCTTTCCCGAATGAGTCCTTCTGTGAATCACGTCCCGCAAATCCTTTTTTCTCGCACACAAACAACCTTGAAAAGCAGCAGTTAAATTTGAGTAAGCTTCTCCCGACAATCGACACATGATTATTTAATTATTTAATCTTATTTTATGTCAAAAAATAACTAACAAATAATAAAATATGACATTTGCTCTTCTTTTGAGTTTCAATTATTAACGTGTTGCAACTCGTCAATAACGGTTTTTATATGGATAGCTTCCTTTTTTATAAATATTAATAACATTTGTTTAAATTTAATGTTTGTTTTTATTACAATAAATGGATCTTCTTACATGTATCACATCATCAATGACCACAAAGTGCCCAACTTGTCAAAGAAATTGCACAATTGCTCTCCTGTCAGAACACCTCCTTGACACACTTGCCCCAAACTAGCCACACTTGCCACCTGCCACCACTCGCTACCTGTGATATCTATGGCCGTTCATTTGATGGGGCAAAGTGTCGGCAAAAGTGTGTGTCAAATGTCCCCACTTAATATCCATTATTTGGTGACCATGTCGAAATAATGCCGAGGTAAATGTAATTTTATCAAATAATCGAGATAAATGAAATAATGGCAAAATGTGCCACAAGATTGAATCATTTTTCCAATCAATCAAATCAGCAAAGCCGCACAAGAAAATGTGTTGGATTGTTGGGGAGGGGGGCGAGGCAGTCGGATGAAGCTGATGAAGCAATCAATAGAGTTGATGTGTGCCTTGGCAGGAAATCATGTTGTTGCTGTTGTTGTTGTTGTTGTTGTTAATGCTGTTATTACTATTAGTAAGTAAAAATAAAAACAATTTGAGGCTTGTTGAAGTTGACACTTTCATTAAGTTGGTCAAGCGACGTCAACAAAATTGGAATAATTTCTTGTCTGGCGCGGCTTAAAAGGCGTTAATGAGCACAACAACAACAACAACAACAACAACAACAGCAACTAAAGGAGGAGGGATTTGGAGGGCATTGAAATTTGATGAGACATGAACAAATAAGTGACAAATTAAAAGTCAAAGCTGCCGCCGAAGCGCCTCGAGGGTTGCTGCCACTCCAAGGGGTGTGTATATAAGTGTGTGTATGTGTGTGTGTGTATTGTGTATTTTTTTGTTTCTACTAACAAATTGTGTCAAATGTCAAAATAAACAACCCAACTAAAGTGAACCATCCGGCGCCCCCCACCCACCCTCCCCTCACCGACCGTAAGGTGTAACCTGCTGCGCTGCTGGCATTGAGCAACATCCAATTAAATGGCATACAATTTGAGTAAATGCGGGATGCGAGAAGCGGCGAGTCTGCTACAGCAGCAGCAGCAGCAGCAGCAGCACGACTGGCATCATGCCACCAATTAAACTAATGATAAGTCAAAACAGCAGTCGTTATGGGTGCGGGGTGTTTGGGGTGTGGGGTGTGTGTGCTGGCTGGAGTTGGTGTTGTGGCAAGCTATTGATTTGTGCGATTTTCACAGACAAAATTGTGTGGCATGCCATTTACGTATGCAGCATGCAGCAGCTCATCATTATCAAGCTCATAACCCATATGATGATGCCCACCCAATACCACGTCGCTGACAAGCTTGCAACTCAGGCAAACTAACGGTTCTTGCTCCATGGCACGCTTCATGCCTCAAAGAGACGTGCGAAATTGCTTGTTATCAAGTTTATTTGGTTGGCACATGTCAAAAAGTATGCTACAAAATTCAGTTGCGTGTCTCTGTGCTGCACACACACACACACACACATGCCACATGCAAAACTGTTGCCTAGTGTGCACACATAGCCACACACACTCTCACAGACACACATCGCTTAAGTGGCATCATTTTGAAATAAAGTTGATTCAATCAGTTTCTGTGCCATTCATTTGCAATGCGGCGCCAAAGGATACACTCATTTCTCCGTGTGTGTAAGTGTGTGTGTGTGGGTGTGCAACAGTTGTAGTGGTGCCATCTGTCACACATACATCCAATGATGGCATCATCAGCCATCAGTCAACCATCCACAATGTATTTTTGGCCATTTTACTGCTCGTCACTCCTGATGCCATCGCCAAACGCGTTACTTGAATAAATTTTGTTTGGAGCAGCTAAAATATGTGTAAAAAAAAAGAGAAGTTGAGAGATTTTAGATAACTTGAAGCATTTTTAGACATAGCCTCTTAAATTGATATACTTGCCCCATCGAACAATATTTGTGATTTTTCTTCATTGGCCTCTTCTTGTGTTACCAAAATATATCCGAATTTACTTACCTGCCTAAAATAATAAAAATGGAATTACTAAAATTTGTATCTCAGAAGGAAGCATTTATATTTTTGTTCAGCATTAGTAGTAATTTTATGGAATTTGGAGCATAGTCTTAGAATGATGTTGGTTTTTAAACATATTTCGAATAGATAAACAAATTGTTGTGTGTGTTGCAAGCCTGCTTGCAGCATCAATCGACATTTGGACCACGATCGAAAAGGTAATGTTTGTATAAATCAGTTTAGTTTTAACAACATTTAACAACGTCAATTTTATCAAATTTAAAAAAATATTTAATTTAGATTCTGATTCCGAAGCAAAGCTTAAATCGTTTCGCATCGTTTTCGACAACAGTTATAAAATTATATATATGCATATAAGCAGACGGACATGGCTATATCAACTCGGTTAATGATGTCGATCAAGTATATGTTTATATATCTATATATGCCAATATCGATGATGAGGTTAAGGACATATTCTTCAGTGCGTTCTCAGCTTGGGTGGCTTCCTGGCAAAACACTCGCACACCAGAAAAGCTTTTCAGGCTTGTCCCTCAAAGCTCAACGTTTATTTAGCCCGAAGGAAAAGCTTTCGGCTTCCGTCGCTTTACTGAATATGCTGCAAGGCTATGTTTGAACAGTGCCGCCATCTGGCGGAACGCGCCAAACGTTTGCCATAAACAGCTGCCATAAATATTATGCACAGAGTCCATGCAAAAATTGCTTGCTTGATAATAAAAATTGTCGCAAAGTTTCTTTAATTTTATTTGTTGCAATTGTCTCCTTTTTTTTTGTGCTGCACGCTTGGACTTTTTTTGATGTATTAATTTGTGGCACATGTGCGAAGTTGTGACAATATTGTGATACCGCTCAGCTGGTGTCCTCTAATCCTTGAAAGAGAAGAAAGGAAAAATTGAAAAAAAAAATATATAAACATTGGCAGAAACATTGACAGCTTTGGTTATTGCATTAGTTGTTTATGTGTATGGGGTCTGTGTGTGTGTATGGGTGTATTTTAATTGAAAAATTCTGAAATGGCATAATTGAGAGAGCGCCATCTGGCGGTCGCCGTGCCCACATCATTCCAAGCTGCACAATTAAGAAATTTAATCCGAAGCATGAATACAAAATAAATAATAAAAAAAAATGTAATTATAAATAAATTTTTCTTTGACTTTTGCATCTGTACACCTACTAACCACCCACCCCCCCGGTTTGAGGAGCGTAAACTTGGCTTGGTCAATAAAAAGCCACGTCAACAGAATGTGAGTAGACAGACAGAAGCTTTCTCTCCTAGCATAGGAGGGGGGGTGGAGGAGAGGGGACGCCCCCAGCCAACAACCCATTGCTTGACGCTTTTGAAGTGCTGTAGCTGCTCATTTAGGCGCAATGGCTGCCCGGCAACAACAAAGAAGACAACCCCATAATTATATACAGCCAACAACCCCAACCCCCTCCCCCTCCCCCTCACCCCTTCATCCTCCATCACACATACACTAAAAGCGCTTTTCATGTAGCAATTCATTTGGTTTTTGAGATTAATTTTGAATTAAGCGCGTTTTGAATTCCATTTAAATGTTTTTCAATGCGTCGCAGATTTCAATGCGAAACATGGATGTAATTGAAAAAAAGCGCTTAATACGACTAATGCTTAATGAGCTCCGAGCTCAGAGGATAAGTATTGCGGGGGGAGGGGGGAGAGAGGGGGAGGTAAGCATCTAAGACTGCAGAATATGCTTTTTATCTGATTTCATAATTATGAATATGGATAGACAGGAGACCGGAGACAGGAGACAGGAGACAGGAGAGTGTGAGAAATTGACAAAGGGACGACTCTTTGGGTTAGCAGATTTGGCTAAATGGCCATGGGCGAAAGTCGCAAAATTATATGATTAGGAAAAAGGTTAATATGAGAGCAAAGTTTCAAACAGATTTTGACAAAGTAAATATTTATGTTATAAAGAAAATCTACTTGAATTCAATATGTTGCTAAGACTTGCATTATATTTAATATGAATTTGTGCACTTGGGATTTAATTATTATTTTTATTAATTATATAATTAATAAGAATCTTCTCAATATTCAAGAGTCACGAAACACATGTTTCACATGAGCAGCCCCCGATTTGAGTAATGCAACCCTTAAGCAAAGAAATCACTGAAATACACAATTACAAGCATTAAAGAATGGTGGGTGGAGCGGGGGGAGGGGTTGGGTTTGTGGTAAGGACTCACTAGAGCCCATGGAGTGAGAAGAAGACGATGTTGAAGGAGCGGGAGCAACAGCAGAAGTTGACCAATTATATAAACCACTTAAGTTACAACACAGCGGGCAAGTCAAGCGGAGCAACAGAACACCACCACCAACACACACCAACACACACACACACAGACACCAACACACACACCAACACACACAGCAAAACACACAGAAAGGCCACAAAATAAATAAAACTGAAAACGAAAACACGTCAATGCGATAATTATTAATAATTATCCACTCGTCCTTATTCTGCCCCAGTCGCTGTTCAGCTCCTCTTGTCGCACACACACACACATAACACACACACACACACACACACACACGCCAGTCCCTCGCCATCTCTCGTTCTCTCTCGTCCCGCTTTGCCCCACCAGCCGTCGAGGCCACTTGGGTCTTTGTCGTTGCTGTGGCTGGTGCTGATTTCTCGCTGAGTGGCGTTGCAACAAAGGCAGCCGTCTTCAACGTTGTTGTTGTTGTTGTTGCTGTTGCTGTTTTTCCTCTTATTCTTTTTGTTGCTGTTGTTATTTTTGTTGCTGTTGCTGTTGCTGTTGCCGTTGCTGTCGCTGTGGTGGCCTGTGCTTGCTAATGGACGAGCAAAACTAAATTATGGCCAAAATGGTGTTGGCTTTCTGGCTGGCTGCCACTTATGTGCCACTCACGCTCACACACAGAGCCATACAAACACTCGCACACACACTCGCACACACACACACACACACACACACACACAACAAGCCCGCTCTGGTGTCGCCCATTTTGGCCATATACTCGCAGCTTGTGCATGAAACATGTAATTATGAAATTAACGATTTCCAAGTGGCTCAAAGCAACGCAGCCATCGCCCATTGCAAAGCAAATGCAGCCTGACATCGTGGCCAGCGGCGGGCAGTTGTGGCATATAGTGGAAGTTTACGGAGCCGGAGGAAGGGGCACAGTAGTGGAAGAGGACCTGGCTGGCATATGTGTAGCCAGAACTGCGCACAGTGTGTGGCAAACCAGTCCAGCTTCTTGTGCCACTCAAAACTCCTTTTGTTACCATTTATAAAAATTTAACATCACATACCCCCCCTCCCTCCCTCCATCCTACCCTCCCCACCATGAGCTGCTTAAACTTAGTCTGCAGTTTTGGGTTCATTTCAAATTTGCACACAGCTCTCCGGG
This sequence comes from Drosophila fungiperda, assembly GCA_035042345.1. NCBI lineage: Eukaryota > Metazoa > Arthropoda > Insecta > Diptera > Drosophilidae > Drosophila > Drosophila fungiperda. The sequence continues at coordinate 2,766,486 of JAWNLM010000154.1, read as the reverse complement.
TTCATGTGTCCAAATAAGAAGCAGAAGTTGCAGCCGATTACAAACACTTCTTTTGATCAGTTAAAGTTAAAGTAAGTATTAAGATTGCAACTAAAAAAGTATATATATAATTTTGCACACTTTGCTTAAAAAAAAGAGTATATTTTCAAATGGATTTTGTCTAGAAAAATGGTCTTGCTTAGGCACACAAAAGATTAAATATTCTTATAGAACGGAGACAAGCTGATTTTGTGCATTTTAATCAAATTCTACATTTCTTGAATAATTTGAATATCGATATAACCTATTCTAGCTATATATGATATAGTGGTCAGATCCGCTTGACATAGACAAACTTGTGAACATATGCCCAAGACCAAATCTGGGTAAGTTACACATGGTAATAATAATAGTAATACCGATCAAGAATATATATATAATTTATAGGTTCTTTCAATGTATAATGATTAACGGAAAAGTAAGTTAGCTAAGAAATAGAAAATATAATAGTCCTACCCAATAAATAGACATGTTTTCCCTTGCTGAAGGAGATATCGATAGTCAGTACTAAAATTTGTACTAATTTTTCATCCAAAGCTACAACTAAAACATGTTCTATAGATATAAGTTTGTATTTTAAAATGTAATATTTTTAAACCCACTTAAAGAGGGGAAAAAGGCTAAAATGGTTATGTGTAGAAGTGTGTAAAAGTTCTTCTAAATCCCAAATCAATTTAACTTCCCATCATCGATAACTGTCTTGTTTTGTGAACAGATTTCCGATAGCACTAAAAGCAACAATTTTAAAGTCAGTCTTTTAACTTGGGATCTCATTGATAAAGATCGCATTGGAAACATCCATAAGAAATAATGTTTACTTAATATTTATTGAAAACAATATTTGATCACTTTAATTCGAATACAAATTATTCTAAAGTAGTTCGACTGAGCTATCCAACTTATGTTGGATTATACACAAACTTAGAATTGAGATATATATTAATAATAAGAAGCTAATCTCTTCAATTGGGTTTCGCTCTACACACATCTTGAGTTTTGTGTAATATATTAATGCCGTTGCCATTGGGGAGATGAACCACAATTGTGAGCTGCATCTTTAACCATTAGGTGAATGACAATATACTGGGAGAAGATGTGGCCCATTAGCCTGGGAAATATTGTGGGTCTGTGCCAAAAACAAAACAATAAGAAAAAACCAACACAAAAACAAAGGCGCGAATTCGTTGAGCACCTTTTGGCTAAGCAAAAACAAAAGCGGCGAACACGATGTGGGCAATAAAAGTAATCGAAATGCGGCCAAGTTGAAGAGAAAGGCATTTGTTTGGCTAATATGCGAGTGGTGTAAAACCAAACCAAGCCATCGAACCATCGAACTGCAATTCAAATCCAGTTGCAGTCCCCTGGGAACAGCGCACAAAGTGAGCAAAAACAATTGTAAAAAAAAGCCCAAAACTGGCAGATGTCAGCGCGGCGACATCCTAATTAGTTGGCCAACAATTGCAAATATGCTTTTAGCCTAATGACAGCCAAAAATGGCAAACACACAAAGAAATACAGCGCATTTTCAATGGCGAATCAATTGGCGACGAGTGGCAAGTAGCGAGTAGCGAGTAGGGAGTAGCGAGTAGCGCGTAAAGTGTGACGTGCGACGAGATAACAAATAGAGAAAAACTTAACGGATTCATTGACAACGAGTGAGGATAGTATGAGCAGACGTGGGCCAACAAGTCAATTAACAACGAGTGGCAAGTAACGAGTGCGAGTGCAACGCCCAACGGCAGATCAAAGGATCAATCAAATATGAACATATTGAAAATAAATTTAACTCAAATTTGCATTCGTTTGCAATAAAATGCGCCTCAAGTGTCCCGAATGCGATTAAACTTTTGAAATGCATTTCGAGTGGATGCCAAACATCAAACAACACAACACAACACAGAACACACAACACACAACACAGAAAAAACACAGAACAAGAGCACCAACAACAGCAATAGCAACAACCAAAAAGGCAGCGAGTAGCAAAAAGGACGAGGCAAAAGGCTTTTAGACCACAGTCCTTTGGCGTACCTATGAAGTGGGCGCTGTTTTCTGAGTCTGAATCTGAATCCGAATCTGAGTCTGAGTCTGAGACTACATGCACAAATGAATGGTGTGCATGGTGTGTAAGTTTGTATTGTTGTGAGTATTATAATAATAGTCACACACTGCCTGACAAAGGAGTGGGTGGATGGGTGGATGGGTGGATGGGGGGGGGGGGTTGTGGTAGTGGGAGGGGGAGGGGGAGGCAAGCAAGTGGCCTTTGTGATTTATGCGACGTCTCTTTGAGGCTGAAGTGCAGATTACATTATAAATATGAAATAATACGAGTCGGCGCACAGGTCCTTGAGGACCTGCGGAACGGAAATTGAAATTCGTGATCACAATGCTGCCAGGGTGGGCTAGAGAAAGGGACTAGGAGAGAGCGGAACCGGAAATGTATGTGTTTTGTGTGTGTGTGTGTGTGTGTGTTTGTGTATGTGTGAGTTGCAGTTTAATGCCCTAATTGGGCAAATAACTGCGAAAAACTTCGATCAATAAACTTAAACTTAGAGAATACAATCTAAATACAATAGAAAATTATTTAGAAAATCTGTATAAAAGCTAAAGACAGAAAAAAATGAAGAAAATTTAAAGAATATATATATAAAACTATAGTCAGTTTGGGATCTTTATTATTAGACAAGGTATATCTGGGAATTGTTGCTTACAATTATTATTAATGACAAAAACACAATTCATTTATAAATAAAATACCAAAATTTATTATGCAAAACAATTTATTAAATGATGACACAACTCTGAAAACTCACACTATAATGCAATAAATATCTTAATATTAAAAGACAATAAAAAAAAGCAAATTTATCGTTTTTGTAGTGAGTCTTAAACATTTAAATGCATTCCCAAATTGACGTTAAAAATGCTCAAAATGCATTTGACAAGTGCTAAAAGAAGCCGCTTGAAATTCCATCTTCCAAATGGAACTGAAGGCTTAAAAGATGAAAGCTTCTTCCCCTGCTAGTCAGGTGTATATATATATATATATATTTATTTATGCATGTAAAAGATGTGTATGTATGAGTGTCTATATAAATATTGCGCGTTCAATTACAAAATTGAATGGCAGCAATGAAAACATCTACAAAAAAAATACGTAATTAATGTAAGCGCATTGGAAAAAAAATACAAATTTTAAATAAAATTGCATTTGTGCAATGTTTGTGTCTGATAAATGCAATTTACACGATTGCAAATGCAAGCGTTTAACTATGCCACAAATGGAGACTAACGTTGCCAATGGGAGACACAGTTAGAGTGAGAGGGAATGCGTGACGAGAGACGAGGGACGAAGGAGGGAGAGGGAGAGGGAATGTAAGAGACGGAGAGACGTGTCAAATTGTGCTAATTATACGCTGCTTTGGGCTCCAAATACGCCAACCGACAACTGCAGGCGTGTGTGTGTGTGTGTGTGTGTGTGTGTGTGTGTGTGTGTGTGTGAGCAACAGAAGCCTAATTGCAAGCCAACCAGTTAATTGAATGTGGCTTATTGATTATGCAATTGTTATGCAATGCGACTAATTAATCACAACTGCTGCATCACATCCTGTAACAGAGAGAAAGAGATGGAAATGGAAATGGAAAGGTTGCCGACTGCTGCCAAATTGCGGCAACAATGCAACGTGCAACAGGGCAACGGGAACTGTGAGGCAATTTAATTGGTAAGTCGATGAATCAATAAATGAACCAATGGCCAAAATGTCTTACTGAACTACACACAAAGCTGGCAAATGTGAAGAGAGTGCGGCATGCAACACATGCAACTCATATATATATATATATGTACTATAATTATATTCAAAAAATTAAATATTTTCTAATTGAATTGAAATGCTTCCAATTATGATGATTTATTATATTGGCTAATCAACTCGTATTTTACACATTTCACTTACTGCTCTTGATTCTTGATCCTTCTTAAATTAATTTTGAGAAAATAAGGTGAACTTTTAAAAATATTCAAAATTTAATAGTTTTTTTTATAATTATTATTATAGTTTTGTTAAATATTTGAATTGTTATCTAAAATAAAAAGCATTATAATTTATTATGTATCCCAAACCTTGCCCAAAATACTCATGACGGTTAGTTGTTGGGCATTTGATCAGGTTTGTGCGACACACACAAATGTCGCATGTGGCATGTTTTGCAGGTACAAAAAATGGGAAGAGGCAAGAACAAATCTTTCAATTCGATAGACGTCATTGATCGAATTATCGACCAGCAATAATTGAATATCGCGTTATATTATAAACAAAAACAAAAATAAAAAAAAATAAAAATTGAATGGAATCACGTAAATCGCAGGCATACACACACAGGCACACACACACACAAACACACATGCACATGGAGGCCGTCGCTGTGCGGCCCGCCAAATTGGCGGCGCAGAATAAACTGAAACTGAGCACGCAGCGCGCTCAGCAAAGGCCGCAATCGTCCGAATAATTAACACTCACACAGTCATTCGGCTCACACGTACGCTATACACAGTGTCGGTGAGCCTTCCAGTGTAGAGCGCAACAGCAAGATACGTTGGGCGTGAGTGTGTGCAGGATAGCAAACAGTGAACTGCTCACATTACCCCTACAATTGGAAGTACTATGTACCTCTGCGTATGTGAGAGTGAGATGGCATGCGCTTTAACATAGCGCCATCCCGCTGGCACGCAAAGATGGCGTAGCAAACGACAGCAGAGACGGGTTGTCGCAGTCGCCGCAGCCAGCGAAAGCATCAGTCGACAGTTGGCGTGCGAAGCAGCTAAAGCTACCCCGGTGACGGCAGAAAGCAAGCAGAACGCAAGGCGTGCTCGAAATAGACCAGCAAACGTGAAACGTGTGCGTTGGCGTTGGCGTTAGCGACGCAGCTGACGCCGGCAGCGACGTCGACGTTGACGTTAACGTGACGCTTTTGCTCGCGTGCAGCGCGCGCTTTGGTTTCAGTTCGTTTTCGTACGTTGTCCACGCCGAACGCAAGCGGTCAGCACCCACACACACAATCATCAAGAATTAGACACACAGACGAACACACTCGCGAAAATTAATATACATAATATATACGTGCGTGCGCTGAGCTTAAGCTCTGCTGACGCTACTCGTGTTGTGCTTTAAAGGAAGACAGTTAGTTCATCAAACACATTTCGAGTTCGAATCCAGTTGGGACTTCGTTCAGTTTCTTATTGCTTATTGTTGTCCATGTGCGGGTGACCAAATCAGTGTCGCTGTGTGTGTGTCTGTGTGCTGCTCTTCTTCTTCATTTTTTTTATCGTGTGAGCTATGAGAGCCGTTAGCTTTGAACAAGTGCAATAAACAACGAAAACTGATCGAACTTTCTGCGAAAGCTTCAGCAAACGTTCCCGACGGCAAAATGCAGGCGACCAAAATGCGAACACCTTTTGCCATACAGGAGATCCTCGGCCTCGGCGTCGGAGTCGGTGCCTATCAACAGCAACAACAACAGCAGCAGCAACAGCAGCAGCAGCAACAACAGCAGCAGCAGCAATCAACACATGCTGCTTCAGCTGCCACGCCCAGCAGCACAGAGGCACCCCTCTCGCCGGCAGCGACGCCGCCCCCGCGCAATGCAAACACGCCGCAACAGTCAGCGGTAAGCAGCGCCCAACAGTTGCAGCTGCAACTGCAACTGCAGGAGCATCACCAGCAGCAGCAACAACAGCAGCCGTCGTCCTCATCATCGATTCGCGATTCGCGCTCAATTTCACCGGATGTCACACGTTTGTCGGCCGCCGCTGCCGCCGCAGCCGCTGCCGCCGCCGCCCACTGCCAGCTACCCGTTTTCAATCCGGCGAATTTCTATGCTGCCGCCGGCTACGCGGCTGCCGCCGATCCAGCAAATGCTGCCGCCGCCCATCATCATCACATGACGACGCTTGCAGCGGCCGCCTATCTGCGCGGCTTTCTGCCGCCCGGCTTTAGTACGCCGCACGAGTTCCGCGGCCATTTCCAGCAGCATTTTGGCGCACAGTTTGCAGGTGAGTGAAAGTCTCGCAGTTGAGTCCAAGTTGCAGTTGCTCCTGCAATTGCACCTCTGGCTAATTAAACAAAACAGAAACAGACAGAAAGAGTGAGCGAGCAAGCAAATAATCTGCGTAAAACCCCATTAGGAATATATAATCTATACTTTGTTGGCGATGTAGCTTCGAAACACATTACTTTATCATCCATAAAGTAATCACATTACATTCCATATTACTTTGTAATGCAGAAAATATGCGTTGCCGAAAGCAATTAGACGATATATTTTGAAATGCAGTTGCACTACATTTCCAAGCTCGCAAAAATGTGTAGTAAATATTTTCTAAATATATATCTAAATATATATATATATATATATTATATATTTACATATGTATTAAAACAATTAAACTGAACAACAAGAATATTAGCATATTAGCAGGAATAATTCAATAGTTCGCTTGTTTCCACGTCAAATATTATTGTATTTATATTTAATAATTAGGCTTTTCTTAATGTTAAATATAAAATTTCTACAAATCGCTTTGAATAAATGTAAATGTTGCAACAGGCAGAAACACAGCACACACACACAGACACACAGCGAATGCAACCAACTGGCAACTTGCAACCAGAGGGCCAGAAGCCCACAAGGCGCAACTAATAAGCCGAAGCTGAAGCTGAAGCTCCTCGTTCGAAAAAGGGGTTTGCCAGGGGAGACGCAGGGGCGACGCAGGCTGTGTTTTGTTTGTTCGCCTCGCTGGGCAGGCAAAATTAAAACAATAAAACGACAAATTAAACACAAGTCGTGAAGGTGGTTGTTGTGCGGTTAGCTAGGGTACGAACAACATCAACATCAACGTCAACGTCAGCCGCAGCAGCAGCTTATTAATAACACACACACACACACAAACACACACATAGAGAGAGAAACGTTAAGTGGCTCATCAAGAGAAGTGTGAAATTTAACACACACTTCAATCGATGAAATTTTTGTGTATATGTGTGACGCTAATTAAGTTTTTAACTGATTGCGCCTCATATATAAATATATATATATATTTATATATAGACAAAATAGAAACATTTTTACCTTTTGCAAGCAAATCAGCAGAAAGAACCGATTCGCTTCTAATGAGATGAAAAAATGCCAAATTGAAATGTTTGTTTTACAAATTTCAACTTTGTGTGACTTTTATTTTATTTATTTATTATTTATTTTAGCAGTAGACCAATGGCAGTCTCAAATTAAATATAATTACAAAAATTAAGCATTATATCTTGGAACATCTCTCTCTCGCTCTCACTCTCTCTCTCTGTTTCTCTCTATACTCCTAACTTGGGTAGCTCTCAGCTGCACTTGGCTTCAATTTAAAATGTTGATAAATATTATGAATTTTGCCTTTTTATTCTCGACTTTTTTGGCACATTTCATTTGTTAGGTTATTTACCTTGGTGGTCACGCCCACACACACGCACACACACACACACACATATACATACTTATTACCTATTACACAAAACTCACTCGTTTGCTCTTTCTTCTGCCATCTCATTCGCTTGGCTCCGCAAATGTTTGCCTATTCTGGCACACACATGCACACACACACACACTAACAAACACACACTTAATTTGTTAAATTTTCACACTTTACAGCTGTTGTTGTGGCTGGTTCTTCTGCCTCCTTTGTAGCCATTGTAGCTGTAGTTGTGGTTGTTGTTGCTGACTTCACTGTTGACCTTTCAGCAGTCTCCTGCAGCGCCTGCTGCTGCTGCTGCTTCTGCTGCTTCTGCTGCTGCGGCTACCTTTGCTGCCCCTTTGACTGCCTTGGACTGCCTTGAATACTATTTGCTCTAGGGCCACATTTTGTCTGTTTGCACAACAGAGTTTTTACTCTCTATCTTGGGTTATTGTAGTTGTTGTTGTTGTTGTTGCTATTGCTGCGGGCCAAGTTGAGCTGTAAAAAAGGCAACGTCTTGTCCTTTTCTATGAACTGCACAATTGCCATAGCAACAGCAGCAGCAACGCCGCTAGTTGTGTACAAAATAAATCGACTCGAGTGGTTAACCGCAGGAGCAGCAGCAGCAGCAGCAGCATCACAAGGAGCAAATGGAGCAGAGGGAGCAGAGGGAGCAAGGAGGAGCTGGGGTTGCAGTAGCATATCCTTTTACTGTAAAATTGCTACTTTGCTGGTGGCTGGTGGCTGGTGGCTGCCACGTTGTTATCCTTAATTTGAGTGGCCATTGAGCAGCTGAATTGGCAGGACACAACTCGGGCAGGACTTTGACTCAATGTCAGCTGGCGGGCAGCATAAGAAGCTGCTGCTGCTACTTCTACTGCTACTGCTGCCACCATGCCACATACAATACTTTCTCCTCTTATTGCTGTTTCTTATTTTTAATAAATATTTACTTGAAAGTCATGGCATGCAAGTGCGAGTCCTGTGTGCGACCTTTGTGTCCTCTGTGCTGCGTCAATGTTGTTGTTATTTCTGCTGCCCGTTTTCTTTTCTGCTTTTTTTTTTTTGGTTGCTTCTCAAAGTCAGACCAAGAGACTTGTGTTTGGGTTTTGGCTCTTCAACTGAGGATCGCTGTCAGCTGGTAGCACTTGTCCCACGCTCGTTGCTGTTGTTGTTGTTGTTTATGTAATGGCCGCAACTATTTTTCACACATTTGCGGGACAAAAAGGGCAATGTGGCAGTGGTAAATGGCCAACAGCCTGACTTGTTTGTTGGCCATTTCATTGCCTTTGTCATCGTCGCTGTTATTCTGGTTGTTGTTTTTATTATTATTGTTGCTGCTTCTGCTTATTGTTTGGCCTTAGTCATTGGTCACTTGGTCAGTATAAAGTGTAAAGTGAATTTGTCTTGATAACAAATAATTGCGCACTAATTGGTTTTTTAATTGGGTTGCGTTTAAAATAAACTATGTGTGTTTTAAGTGCTTAACATGATTTGCTAAATAAATCCTTAAGATAGACAATAGTCCAAAGTCCCAAATAGTTTCAGTTCAGTTTAGTTAAGTCTTTCAGGCACTTTTCCAAGTCTACATTAGATCTCCAACCCTTCCTTTACGACACATAAGCCATGTGATCTATCCATCTATCTTAGTCACATTCCTGTATGTAATTTCTTATATATATTTCAAACCATCCATAGCAACCTTACTTTTGATATATATATATATATATATATATATATATATATATGATATATATATATATTTTAGGTAATCATTAACTATATCAAACTATATTAATATAAATTCTATGATTTTATAATACCAATAGCCAAATGAACACAATGAAAGTTTTAATAGCAATATCATTATGTGTTGGGGCATTTGAATACAATCTTTATTGTCCTCAATAGATTTGTCCATCAAAAACATTACTTTATCCCAGTTATTAAATCAATTTTCTCAATTAACTTATTTTTTTCATTTGTATTCTTACATCTGCCACGCGTGTTCACATAAAAAATAAAAAAAATAAAAGAACCGCATGAAAATCAATCGCTCCAATTTTGCCAACAAAAAATATAAAAAGAAATAAAACCCAACAAAAAATATCCTCAAATTCTGAATCAAAATTTGCGATTGGCATCAGGCGAAGGAGGAGAAGGAGAAGGTTGAGGAGGGGAGGGTAGCAGGCTTAAGATATTTGTGATAGCAGATCGCGCATTATCGCCCAGACGCACTTCCGAACCGATCAAATAAAGGTCGAGCAAAGCAAGACAGATATATATATATATATATATATATATATATATTTAGAGTAAGAGAGAGAGAGAGAGTGGGTGCGCATTTCCTGCCAGCTCTCGGACAAAGGTAATTCGATAGTTTTTCGCACATTTTGGTAGACTAATGTGGAAATTGGTGTAGAAAATTGCTATATCAAGTGTTAATTATGTGACAATGAGTCGACCGAAATTGAGAAGCACCAGAAAACGAAATGAAAACGGCTCGAAAATCGTAGGGTAAGAATTAGGGATGGAGGGAGGGAGGGAGAGCAGCACTTAGTCTATTATTTTCATAATCATTTTTTAATTAGAAAACTACAAGTTCAGTTTTCACGAAAAAACCGAACCGAACCAAAGCAAACAACCGAAACGTAAACAAATGCGAAGAGAATTTTCCCCGAAACCGAGCACAGAACTCTGCAAGTGGCTCGACCTCAACTGCTGCATAAACAGCAGTCACAATTGGGCACTGGGACATGAAATGGGCAATGGGATTGGGTATCGTCGGAGGAGCATTTGTGGCAAGTGAAAGAGCCAAAGCAAAAATTGATGGCAACAAGTGGCTAGCGTCGAAAGGAGCCATAAGAGCTAAAGGCTGACTGCGTTTATCACTGGCGCTGTTGCAGTTCCCAACGATTGTCTATAGCCCCGCACCCCGCACCCGGCAACCTGGCCTTGCCAGCTGCATGATCAGCCAAAGGCAGCCACTTCAGACCGCAGCCAACTGCAGATTCGTCGTCATCATTTTCTAGGAAACACTCAAAAGCAAAGCCGCAGCGCAGCGTGTAAACAACTGCCTGAGATTTCGCTCCCTCTGCTGCGTCCACCTCTCGTCGAATCCTCATCTAGCCATAGGTACAAGGCTAGTCAGAGTTGCCTTTTAAGTGGCTTTGGTCCCAGCCTTTGCCGGCAGAGACTCGTTTCATAATATCTCCGATCTGCAATCGGCGATGTGCGCAAAACACGCTGAAAGCCACAAAACGATTCCTACATGATTTGCATTTAAAAACCTGTGGCCAAGTGCCTGTTTTTTTTTTTTTTTTGGGAAAGTGCCCCAACAAATGGACACACGGCCATAACTTAACGTCAAGATGCGCTTTTTATCATTGCCACCAAAATGAGCGCCACTCTTGAAATGTTTAGGAATCTTGCAGAGGAAAATGAGTGAAAATGTTGCAAGTGAATTAAACTTTAAATGCGAAATGGATCATATGAAAGCAACAATTTTCTGAATGAACACTTAAAATATGAATAACTAAGAACATCCTCAGTCAATACGTATACAGAACGAATAGATCTGCAGTGGATTTCTGCAATCCACTCGAGGTTCACCGCAAGCTCTTATTTTTTTTTTTGTCAATTACCCGGCAAATTTGACACTTGGAATGCAGTTAATAGCGTCAAATGGCAGGTCCTGCAAATGCGTACAGCACTCGCGGAAACTGTTCCGAGTAGCTACCCCAGGATGACGATGATGATGATGGTGTGTCTTGGGAGCAGGGAACTCACACTGGGCTCACTTGGACATTTTTACAGCATGTTGCGTGCGCAAATTGAATATTAAGCGTGTTAATCTATTTTATGGCAACGCACAGCAGCCATCGCCTCCCTTACCCTCCCCTTCTCTTCCCCCTCGTGCACAGATCCCAAGTTTATATTGCGATCTTGAGCACAGTTTCCCGAGTAACCAGTACCAGTTACCGAATACCAGTTACAGAACACCCGAGTAGTGTACCCGGAACGGGTACGAGGCCTTTTAAAAGCGTTTGGCATTTTATTAATTTCCCTGTTGACAGAAATTTGCAACGCTACACGAATTTGTTACCACCAAAAAAACACACACACACACAACCGGGGGCTGGGCCCTGGGACTATGGCTGTGCCTGTGTCTGTATTAGGGACTGGGACTGGGCTCTGGGATCTGGGTCTAAATGTTATGTGTAACGAAACGGCCCAAAAACTTCCGCATGTGTTGATGGGTTAATAAATATTTGAACACACACACACATACAAAAACACACACACAACTGACACATTAAACGCCCATGTGAATAGTGACTGTGTGTGTGTGTGTGTGCATTTTTATATTTACCGCTATTTCCGTACCACCATTTGGTAGTGTTGTAAAACGTTGTGCCCCCAAAATGGACAAGACCACAAAAGAGGGTTGTTGCTTGTTGCAAGTTAGTTGCCCATTTGAATGTCACGTTTACAGCCACACTACGAGTGTGTGACACGGGAGCAGGGGCAGCAAAGGCAGAGGCGTGAGATGGGGGTCTGTGCAAGCAATTTTATAGCCAAATGAATTTTACACAAGGTAAATACACAATTTGGCCTGGTTTGTGATTCGTTGCGGGCTCAACGTGTCCACTTTACCGCTGAAGATGTAGACGAAACTACATATGGAGAGCACGTATGGAGCTTGAAAATGGTCAATAAATGTTTAAATATCTGTATATATACACTATTGAGGTAAATTGAAGTACAGATAGTGTTGTCGATTATCCAAATATGAATCAGATACCACACAAAGGATACACATACAAAACACAAAAATCAATTGCTTATATTGTATTTTTTTTTTTAGCTGCAATTTGAATTAAATTAAATAAAATCAAGAAATCGATATGCTTGAAATATTTATCGATTGCTCATGTGTGCGGCAGGCTGCTTCAGGCGAATCAATCCGGCTTCGAGAGGAGTCTGAGTCAGCCTCAACGCCGCCCACTTATCATAACTGCCAATGCCGATTACCACTCAGCCCAACAACAACAAGAACACAATTGAACGCAAAATAACGTCTAATTATGAAAGACGAAATTGGAAAATGAGAAAATTGTTTTTACAGGCTGTAGAGGCACCTGTCGGCCCCGACCCGCACTACATAATGTAATGCCGCCAGAGGCTGTAAGCGTCTGTCTCCCTCTCCCACTCCCTCTCCCCATCGCCAACTCCATCGTTCTCTGTGTTCTCTAAGGCTCAAGTGCGCGGGCATATAAATAATTGAATAGCCAAAGAATGCAAAGATGAAGAAAAATTTGAAGCGACAAGAGGGGGAAAGGGAAAAGGGACAACAACGAAAAGAATAAAGAAGGAAAAAAGCTTACTAACTACCCAATTATTTCATTCAAGCTTCACTGCTTCAGCGCAGCTGGCAACGCAGTCGGCGTCTGCGTCGCCGTCGCAGTCAGCGCTCAAAGCAAATCGCAAAATGGTTGAAGAAATGCGAGCAAGACGAAAACAACAATAAGCCGAGTTTGGTCAAGTGGGTTGCTGTGTGGGGGGGTGCGGGGTGAGGGTTGTATGCTAACTGTAAGCAAATTTAAGCACAGCAGAAAATCAATGGCAAGCGAAAAATCTTTGTACTGGCAACAAACAGCAACAACAAGCAGCAACAACAACAAGCAACAACAACAAGCAACAACAATAACAATACCAACGACAATGGCAAGAAGTGAAATTGGAAAATAAGCGTAACACAAAACCCCGGGAAAAGTGTAGCTCGCGGCCCCATAACGTCGCATTTCCCCCCTCAAACACCCAAATCCCCTTCCACCCTCGACAGCAGCAGCAAACAGTTGTTTGATTGCTACAATTTAAATTGTTGTTGTTACCTCCATTGCTGTTGCTGCTGCTGTTATCTGAGTGGCAGCTACAATGGCAAATATCAACTGCAATGAAGAAGCTATTTTGTATATCTCGGTGCTCCGGGTAGTTAGAGGATAAGCATATCCGAGTCAGAAACTGAAAATAATGCAAATTAAGTGGCAACTGAGACAGTTCTTTTTTATATATAGATATATAAATAAATAAATATATATATAACAAACTTAAAACCAGTAACAAACAGTTTAATTCATTAAAAGTTTATTTAATAAATAACCAGAATAACAACTGAGGCATTTTGGAAGAACAAGTTGTTCATCCAACGCGATCAGCAGCAGATTGCTTTTTGCACAAATATGTCGATCCGGAATATGCTGAAATGCTACAAATAGTCGACGCTATTCACAAATATCGCCCTAAACAACAACAACAACAGCAACAGCTTGCGAGCAGTCTAAATGAGGGCTCCCAGTCGGAGTTGGTCTAAAAGGAAATTTAATTTCGCCCAACTCTCCGTTTCTCCATCTTACAAACGCTGTGTGTCTTACGACATTTGGCCGCCATCTTGAATACAACAAGGGATATGCTGCCCGCCTCCTTGTGCCTCACTCCCTTGTCTGTCTACCGGTTTTTCGTATTTATTACAAGAGGCCAAAAGCACTGAGCGCAAATCGAGTTAACGAGCTAACAGCGGGCGGGCGGGACGACTCGTGCGGGCAGCGGCAAATATCTAAGCCCGAAAATTTGTCTCCCGCAGAATCAGCCATCCCCAAAAAAAGCAGGCAGCCAGCAACCACCAACCAAAAAACACATGCCCAGCGAAAGCAACCCCCAAACAAAACAAAAAAAGGCAGTCTGAAAAGAAGATTTTGGATTGTGTAACAAATAACAACTTAACCACCCGCCAGACGCAATGCTGACGTGCCCAACACCCCCCTGCCTGCCGCCCACAACCCACACATTGGAAATTGGTAGTGGCAACACCCCCTGCAAAAAACATTTGCGTTTGCCCACTTTTCGCTTTTGCCACTTAGCTTCTTCAACTTATTTACGTCTCCATTACAAATAATTGCGCGTCATATTGGCTCAGCTACACTTAGCTCCCAGTTGCCACCCCCAAAGACCCCCGTAACTACCCACCTCCTCTTTATAGCCACGTTGCGTTGGCGCAGCACCAGCAGAAGATGATGTTGAAGCTGAAACAGCTACAAATGTGGCCCCATTTTGCCTAGACAGATGGTTGGCAACGCCCCAATCCCATAGCCACAGCCACCTCCACAGACACCTTCGCGTTTCGCCTCACAATTTTTACCACCATCCCCTCCCCTCCCCCCCTTCCACTGTTCTGCTGCGTAAGTGTAAGTAGTAAATACGCTCGAGTATTATTAACGTAAATGCAAAATTGCCAATTTCGAGTGTATTTCCTGTCAACAGAAATTTCCATCGCTACCACTTTGCCTCGCTGTACGCGCAGCCTCCAGGTCCACCATCAGCTCAACCTACTCCCGAGCCCGGCTTCTCCTTCTCAGCGTATTCAGTGAAATAAAATTAAAAGCAAAATTATCGCTGAGAGCAGGCCACAGAGAATTGCGAAGAGAAGCTCTGGCAAAAGGCGACCGCTTTTTTTTCTTCTATGGCTTTTTATTTTACTTTTTAACCATTCTTTAGCCCTCTCTATCTCTCTCCTTTTCCCCCTCTCTCTCTCTCTCTCTTTCTCTCTCTCTATTGCTCAATTTTGCGTTGGTAGCACCCGCGCGACTCATTCGCCAAATCGTCTTGCCTACGCATTGCTACAAGCGATAAGTTTTGCCCCAACCACCCCCCCCCCCCCCACCACACCACCCAACCGACACACCCCTAACGCCTGACGTTTGCAAGTCCTGTTGCCCTTCTGGGCCGTGTCTTTTATTAATATGTCTGGCAATTTCAATTTGACTTTATTGGTAATTTGAAATTTCGCGTTTCTAAATGTCTCTCAACTAGGCGCAGCTTTGTCGCATTCTTGCATGGAAAGAGGCAAATGCTGTGAGAGTGGGGTGTCTGGTGGGTAACGGGTGGCGAGTGTGTTGGTAGATGGGGATGTGGAAAAAACGGGAGCTTATTATTGCCATGGCTGGCTGGCATTTATAACAGTGCAAACTAACAAATGTGAGTCAGACATTATGCAAGGCATCAGTATAGGTAGTGTACCAAAGACGATAAACTTGTACAGCAAGAGTTGTATGGGATTGTTATCGATTGATATTGAATCTCGATTGCAACGATTTCAAACACAATTTAACGCAATTGTTGAAGTTACTGAAAAGTTGTTTTGTATACCGCATTGGCACTCATTATTTTTTTTGTTCAAATAAAAGAAAACTATCGATACATTTATCAAAGCAGCTACAATCGGTAGCATTGATGTAACATCTACCACTGTCGAACAGAACAAATTGGCAAATTATCCCATTAGAGAGACTGCCAATCCATAACTGTTAGCCATTTAATGTAAACTCATTAAGCAGCACAAAGATATCGATAACCGAATCAGACAAAGCCAGTTACGGCCGGGGAAATTGCTTAATTGAACAATTAATAAACGCACAAAAGAGCCACTGAAGTGGTCAGTGGCACCACCAAGGGCCAAGGACCATGGAGGAGTGACTACTGCGTTTGCAGTAGCATATAGATTACAGTCGTGAAAGCAGAAAAGATGCCGACTCCAATATCAAATTCATTTAGCCGGAAAATGAACCTGGCGGAAAAAACGGGAAATGAGTGAATTGAAGCTGGACATAAAACGAAATGAAATCAATGCGCAAGAGCAAAACAAAGGCCAGGGGCAATGAGGCGGTGGGGCATCAGCGGCGAAAGTGGACGTGGAAGGGGAAGTGGAAGTGGAACCACAAAATATCGCATGACAGAAAATCAAGCAGCTCATGGCACCGACTCATTGACCAGGCGGCAATCAGACCGACCCGGTTCAGCTCCGTTCGAGCACAGCAAATGAAATTAGTAGCCAAAACGGCTGTCGGAGCTGCGAGAATGAGAGGCAGACAGCGCAGACAGAGAGTGAGAGAGGGAGAAGCAAGGTGCAGACGAGACCAGACTAGACCGGACCGGACAAAGAGCAAGACCAACAACTAGAATTAGAGAGAGAGAGAGAGAGCTGCCAGCAGCCGACATTAAAATCAACATAGACATCGATAGCTCGACCAAAGTGGCTAACCGTGCGTGCTGCCAACCCCACAGCTCCTCAGCTGCTCAGCACCCCCCCCCCCCACCCCCTGCATCCCTGTAGCCTCAACAAGTGGGCGGAGGCATTGTTATTGATTCTATTTATAAGTGTGCGAGGCAAACTGGACACATTGGGCAGCTGTCGTTAGCTAATTGTTAATTGATGTGTGTCTAATTATGCCCCCTAAAGTAGCCAGGCAATAAAAACAATCTCAGCCACATGACAAGAGCAACAGCAACAGCAACAATAACAATAACAACAGCAACCATAAAAACAGCAACAACAACAAAAACAAATTGAGCAAAGTTCTCGCATCGTGACTGGCCCCGAGCCCCAGTTGAGTGTTTTTGTGGTTTGTTTTTTTATTTATTGTTTTTATTTATTTAATTTTTTATTATTATTTTATTTTTTTTTGTTATATACTCTGTGGCAACAAGTGCACAGTTTAGTTTATCTATTTTAAATTTGAATACGAGTTTTTCCTATTTTTAACTTTGTTTATCAGTTTGTGCTCAGTTTCTGGCTGCGATCAATCGATTTTTCATTTAACTTTCTATTTATTGGGCTGCTGTGCATATTAAATGTGAATTGTTAGAAAGTTTATTTTTCAATTAATATTTGCCCAGTAGTTGAACATCATCAGTCTCTATTCAAATTCTGAATAAATATATGAAATATTAGATATAAACATAGTGATTAACTTCTTCATTGCTTTGTTATCAACTCTGAACCTGTTCTGAATGTGATGAGTAGCTAATTTGATCATTAGTCCAAAGTTATGTGTTCTCTATTGAAGTTTTCTTTCTCTTGCGACATAATAGTTATTGCAATTCGATTTGAGTAGTGAAAGCTTCTGGAATTCCATATGGATTTGGCAACTTTAGCACCTTTATAAAGCCACAATTTGGACAAGTCACAGTCTGCAGCTGATTGACTGAGTGGCCCGGAAATTAATTTTACTTTTGGTGAAAAGTGAGACCATCATCATTGTTATCATCATCAGCTTGTGCACACACACACACACACACACACACCTTTATATGTGTATATATTTGTACTATATAATCACAATAGAACGCCCCGTGCGACACGCCTAAGCCGATTCCTGTTTAATTTGAGACCTAAACCGAAAGAGAACGAAAGAACCAACAAAAAAAGGGCTAAACCACTTAACACCCTAATTGTCAAAACAAAGCGCACACGAAACATAACACACACGCACACACACACACACACACACACACACACACACACACACACAGACATAGACACACGAAACCGAAATCATCTTGCTGATTTCCTAGACCCGGTTACAGTTCCACGCGAATTCCTTGGCGAGCTCGGGTCGGTCTCTGAAGAAAAAGCCAAACAAAAGTGGCTAAAGAAAATATTTTGTGGCAATTTTCTGAGAAGGCGAGATATGCAAGGACGATGAATAACGTGCGCTTAACCCTTCGCTGACATTTGAATAAGTCCTGGCAACTTGTCAAAATCTGCCCGCCATTGAATGAAAGGCAGGCGAGCATGGAAAAATGTGTGCTCAGCTGTCGGTAATCGTGTGCGAAAAATCTAGGTGCACTGTGCTGCCACAGGGGTGCGGTGGAGGGAGGGGCGCCAGATTTTCTCCAAGCATACACTGGGTTTCCTCTGAAGCGAGCCGGGATGAGCTCGTCTGTCTGACATGCTCTATTGTCAGGCATTTAAAGGAAATGGGATTTGGATTTGCTTTTGGTTTTGGTTTTGGTTTGGTTTGTGCGTGTGATTGGGATCGGGTCGTATCGCTTCGAGATGTGTCGATTTCTTTCATGTGTGTGCGCGCTGAAAACATGTGTTAAGCAAGCGCCAGGAATGCCTCAAGTGGCATGCAACATTAAAAAAATACAAATACAATCATGTGCTACTTATGTTTTTGGCAATAGTAATCAAATTTTAGTGATGATGGGACTCAGGGATCTTTTTTTAACTGCTTAAGTTGGCGGGGAAATCGGAAAAACTTTGATTTTATTATTATGTCAATGGAATCACAAACAACGTTCTTCTCTTCCTCTTTTTTAGAGCAAGCCGCCGCTCGTCAGGAGTATGCGAGCAGCTTGGCCAATGCCAGCGGCGATGAACAGTCACCCAGCAAGGGAGCAGGCGCTGCTGGAGACGCCGGCGCACTGCTCAGTTCGCCAACAGCTGGCAGCAATGGACAGACGGGCGCCACAACGAATGCCCCCAGCAATGGTGGCAGCAACAACAATCACAGCAGCAATACCAATAGCTCTGGCTCTGGCTCCGGTTCCGGATCCGGTGGAGGTGCAGGCTCAACAGCTAGTCGATGCTCCCCAACGGCCAGCTCGTCCTCTTCATCGGCCGCAGCGCTGGCTCACGTGCAGCACAGTGGACAGCAGCAGCAGAGCATTGGTCAGCCGACGGCTCATCATCATGCCGCACTCGCCGCCCATCAGCATGCGGCGGCAGCAGCGGCAGCGGCACATCATCATGCCGCTGCCGCCGCAGCTGTACATCATGCACACCACGCCCACGCAGCGCACCATGCGCACGCCCATGTGCACGGACATGTGCATCATGCGCATGAGGCGGCGTTTCTTGGCGCCGGCGCTGGTGCCGCAGCCAATCCGAATGGCCTGCTAACCGGCCATGGCGGTGATGTTTTGGTCGGTCCCGGTGGCACTGGGCCCGGTGGCAAGAAGAAGAACAAGCGCAGGCATGGACGCACCATATTCACCAGCAGCCAGCTGGAGGAGCTGGAGAAGGCATTCAAGGAGGCCCACTATCCGGATGTCAGCGCCCGCGAATTGTTGTCGATGAAAACGGGTCTAGCCGAGGATCGCATTCAGGTGAGAAATTTGACGCAATTTCAGTGGCACGTCGCACTGCTGTTGCATGCCCCAGACCAATGTGTGATGTGTAATGTGCACGTGTCCATTTTTTATGGGCGCTCGTTAAGTTGGCGACCGTTTTTTATGGGGCGACGCCAAAGAGTGAAATCAAAAGTGGTGGCAGCTTCGATTTGGTTTTTCATTGCTGGCTTTCTGCTTTCTGCCTGATGGTTGAGTTGTGGCACTTGGCAAGTGTTGCCACACACGACGAGCACATAAACACACACACACACACACAATGAGGGGCACACTGATTACATAATTACGAGTGCCACACACACTCTGGGCTACAACACGGCCAACAAGAGCAGCAACTCAACTCCGAATGAAGTTAGAAAACGTGGCAAGCGGCACTCGCCGACACTCCAAAAATTCACAAATTGCAACAGCGGCAACAACGATCGACACGTCTGGGATTCTATAATCTCAATGTCAAATACCAATCCCAATCCAAATCTAATTCCTTGGCCCAGGCCAGGCATTGACATGCAACACTTGCAGTGAGCTGCAGCTGGGTCAATGGCAGCTTTTCAAAGGGGTTGCCGCCCCTTAGCAAAACTCAACTGGCATATTTACAAAAAGCTCATAAGGGTCTTATCCCCATGTTGCACATGCACATAACAGAACAAATGTTGCATATATGTGTGTGTGTGTGTGTGTTGCCACACAAATGGGGGCAGACTTTCTTGTAATTAACCCGGGGGCAATACATACAACAATATATCGGTGCTTCATTAATAATTCATTATTCGTCGATTAATGACAATTAATGTTATTTTAAAAAACAATATAACTCTTTTAACATTATTAAAAAAAACTTCTTGTAGATTTTGAGTATTATTTAAGTTTTAAAACTCTTCAGCGATCAGCGAAAGTTTTTTTTATATTATTTGTATAAATCCCAATTTTACAAATCGCAAAATTATACTTACAATCAGCATAAATCGGTTTTACAATATTATCAACGACAAATATTGCATTCGATTTGGATAATAACATAGCCAATTCATGAAGATCAACATGCACCCCCTCACCACCACTCTCCGTGCACAGTTTGGCTGCTTGAGCAGTGACAAGATGGCGCCCAGAACATTTGCCAAACACCGAGGGCTATGTGACAAGGAGGGAGGGGGGTAGGGAGTGGGTAGTGGGTAATGAATTTAGCTTTTGCTGCGACTTTCGACGCCCACTTAAGGGACTGTTGGGGAGGGGTTGACAGTAGAGTAGGGCAATGATAAAAGGAATTTGAGAGAGTTAGTGAATTGAAGTGATGTGGAGCGACGGTGCGATGGGTAGGGGAAAGGAATAAGAGTGAAAGAGGGAAAGATAAAATGAGAAAAAGGGAAAGGGGATAAATTCAGACAGCATCAAATGAAAGCACATCAACTCAGTGGCCAAATGGCTGACGTTCACTTTTTTTCGACCCAGGGAGCGGGAGGAATATATGACTGCAAGCGCAAGTGAATGCATGCGAGTGTGTGTGTAGTGTGAATATGTAAATGTGTTTGTACGCAAATCAAATTAACAAGCACAATTGGCTCAAAAAAATGTAATACGCTCAAGTAACACGGGAATGAGAGAATGTCATACACGCACACGCACACACACACACATACGCACACACATACGCACACACATACACGCATTTCAATTAAGTGCAAATATGGCGCAGTCTGCGCACAGCTTGAAAAAGCCGTTCGGCAATGGCAATGGGAGTTGTTGTTGAGTGAGTGCTGCTGCTACGGGCACGGAGTATGGTGGAGGGGGAAGGAGGATTGGTGAGGTGAAGTGAAGTGAGGTGGGTAAGGCTGAGGCAATCATTAGCAACAGCACGACAACAACGGCAAAAGCAAGGATGCGAAAGCGAAATGCGACTGACGATGAGTGCAATTTGAATGGGCAGACGTGCGAGGGGACAGCAGCAGCAACAGCAGCAATAACAACGACAATGGCAGCCATGCAAATACGCGCAGACAACTGGTGCAGCAGTAGCAGCAACAGCAACAACAACAACAACTGCAAATCGAAGCCACCATTAAAAGTTTGCTTCGCTCTCTGCGTTAATTGTTTTTGTTTTTTTGCCTGCCGTTTTTAATTGCATTCCATTTTGTGTGTGTGTTCTGCCTGTACTTCTGTGTACGTGTGCGTGTGTGCGTGTGTACGTGTGTGTGTGTGTGTGTGTGTGAGTATTTTCGCCCTGTGCTTGTTGTTTTCGTTGTTTTTCTGCATGTAGCTACAAAGAACAAAGAAATATGGCCGGGCCGAAACATGTTTTCTGCTCTCTCGCTGTCTCCCTCTCTCTCGCACTCACACGTATGACTGACAGCTTTTATCTCTCTCTCACTCTCTAACACTCTTTCTCTCCCTGTCTAACTTTCGCCTTGCAATGGCATGTTGAGTTTTTCAGAACAATCAGCCAAAAATTGCTCAGAGTCGAGTAATTTTTAGCTGCTGTCAAAAGTCAACGATTTTGACAGGAGACAAAAGCGTCGACATCGCTTTAGCTAACGCTTGCTAATAACTTACACTGTGCCAATGAACTACTGCGCTTTGTTTGCGTAACAAGGATGACAAATGCAGGGCAACCAGACAGCCAAACAGCCAGACAGTGCGGACACCCAGACAGTCGGTCAGTCAGACACCCAGAGACCCAGAGAGCTGCTGTCCAAGCAGGCATTGTTTTGCTCACACAGGAATTGGCTCACATGCTATGACTCCGCCGCTGCCTCAGTGTCGCTGTGCTAATTTAAACATGCTCTTATCCACATTTTTGAGTACACTACACAAAAAGTACAACATATATGCAAAAACAAAAAAAAAATACTTTGAAATACAAAACAATGCAAACAATTTGCAAATGCATTAAAAACGCATTTTGTGATGCACTCCACCGCCTGTTGCAATTGCCCAATCGAGCCACACTAGCAAATTCTCAAAGGAAATCGCATTATTTCAGCTCAAGCACCAATACTTTAATATATTTTTCAAAAGCCGTCAATTGCCAAGAGCCAACACAAAAAAAAACCAAAAAAAAAAACATGGCTTGTTATATTCAATAAATATGAATAACGAAATAGTTATTTGAGCTTGCAATTATGAATATTTTATTTAATAATAATATTTAATTTCAAAATACAAAGAAACTTTTGTGAGCAACTGAAGTTGCAGCTGGTAAAAGACGAATTAACATTTGGGTTTTTAAAATAGAATATTTTATGTATATTGAATATTTTAAAATTAGACCCATTGTCGGTCCCTTGGTCGATAATCGATAACAGTTAACCCGATATGATTTCCTTTGGCTTTCGTAACTCGCTCTGCAAATATTTACGCTTCTTGCCATTCCCTTCCCCGCCAACTGGCAAAAGTGTAACAAATGCTTTGCATTATTTTTCGTTTTTCCCCTCTTTTTTTCTCAGTTTTTTTCTGTTTTTTTTTTCTGTATTTTTTCTGTTTGCATAATTGTTACTGCTCAGCGGCGCTTGCACATTAATTATACACTTTGCAGTGCACACCCCCCTCCCCCCATCAACAAGCCCCTTATTTTTGCTTTTGGCAAGGCAGTTGCTGCGTTTTTAATGAGCTGGCAGGCGGTGCAGAGAAATACTGTTAAAAATGATAATGCATAATTATGTAATTAACATTTAAACAAAAGAGGTTATGGCTATGAAACAAAAGCATTACACAAATTGCTATTCGCATATTTTGTTTTTGCGCTTTCCACATCATTGAAACAAAAAATGAAAAATAATAATAATAATAACTAGAAGTGCTCTCGACCAAAGTGTTTGGCTAACAGATAATCTGCAACTGCAACAAATAATCCGAGAGATCGTTTTGTTTTTGTTGATCGGTTCTAATTCTTTTAGAATACGATAATAATAAATGTTTTTGAAAAACATTCTTTTTGTTTCAGTATCAGGCATAAAACTAATTAACAAAAAATACATCAACAAAAAACTTGCCGTGCCGCATTCACCCGAACTCACCCGAATTCACCCGCATTCACCCCCACCATCGCCCATGAGGCAACATGCAAACGTGCAACAACAACAACAACAAGCAACAGCAAACACTGAGAACTGAGAACTAGGCGCACTTTAAAAAGTCATTTATCAACGCATTAGCAACACTGATTGAGTTCAACCCCGCCCACTCGAAGCCTTGTTGCCTTGTTGGTTGTGCGGTGTCTGGTGTGTGTGTGGGGGGGGAGGGGCTGTGTTTGTCTGATGTTAAGTGTTGTCAACTCAAGTAGATTTAATTTGCCATGTTTTCTGCTGCTGTTACCACCCGCACCCCCTTTTTCCGGTTTTTTTGTCTCGCACCGTGTTCGCCTCTACTTTTGCGATCTCAAGTGCAACATGGCAAACAAACAACAACACATCTAAACAACTGTAAATGCAAATGTTGACATCACACCAACAACTAACAAGCAGCAAGCAGCAACACCCCAAACCTCCTCTCCTTGCCGCGTGGCAAGCAAGAATTTAATGCGACCACCGTCGACTTCTATTTTTATGGTCCGCAGAGAATTGCGGCACATGCTGCATGCTCCGAGAGAGAAGCAACAACCCTGGGAAAGCCTGAACTTTTCACAACAGCAGATTAAGTTGTCTCCTGGGACAAGACCCATCCCCCACTCCTCAGGGGAGGCGCACCCACTTTGCAAGTTGTCTGTGAAATTGAAAATTGACCGTTTAATGTACGACAAGAAAGCAAAGCTGCTTGCAACATTTTGTGCCACTAATAAGTACTTGAAAATCAACGCGTGGCACTCGCAAGCTCACAACCTGATAACTTGTGTTGCATGGGGCA
The DNA here is from genome assembly GCA_035042345.1 of Drosophila fungiperda. Lineage (NCBI taxonomy): Eukaryota > Metazoa > Arthropoda > Insecta > Diptera > Drosophilidae > Drosophila > Drosophila fungiperda. The sequence continues at coordinate 2,742,146 of JAWNLM010000154.1, read as the reverse complement.
AGGGAGCTGAGGGGCGTGGCAGTCTGCGCGGGTTGCGTGACAAGTGCCGTTTCAGCTAAATCGGCTCAGACGGCAACGAGAGCAGTTCCCAAAAACAAACTACTCCATTTTCTTCTTCCTCTGTTGTTGTTGTTGTGGCATTTAATTTAATTAGTTTTGCCCGCTTTGCTATGCTCCGTAAGGACACACACATCCTTGGACCCTTATCCTTATCTGCCAATTTATATATATACATATATATATATATATATATATATCTTTTTTTCATGCTACTTATACGAAAATTATCGCATTTTCACTAATGAAATTGTTGCTGTTTGTTTAGTGTCGAATGCCTGTCAAATCCTTAAGACTTGAGGCTTGATAAGAGCTTCTTTACTATATATATATTCCCGATACTGCTTCGATATATCAACTCTGCTCTGACGAAATGCATTCAACGATGGGACACAATAAGTGTTTGGTTAAGGATTGGAGGGAACTGATGACATAATGTGGATTAGTAATTAAATTTAGATAGTAAATCATAAGTAATAATATGGATATATAAATATATATATATATAAGTCTCGTGAGGATTGTCAGTGTATTAATTGTGGCATTTGCATTGTGATTCGTTTTAGGTGTGGTACCAGAATCGGCGAGCCAAGTGGCGCAAGACGGAGAAGTGCTGGGGCCACAGCACCAAGATGGCCGAGTACGGATTATATGGGGCAATGGTGAGACACTCGCTGCCGCTGCCGGAGACAATCATCAAGTCAGCCAAGGAGGATGAGTCTGTGGCGCCTTGGCTGCTCGGCATGCACAAGAAGTCGCTTGAGGCCGCCGAGCTGCTGAAGAGCGACGAGAGCGACAGGGAGACGCCCACCTCGGATGACACGAATACCTCCTACTCGGCGGGCAGCACACACAACTCGCCCATCTCGAGCTTTTCGATCTCGCGTCTCCTCTTCGATGCACCTCCGCCGCCGTCAGCTGCCGGCGGCAAGCAGAGCAAGCACGCTGCTCACGCTGCCGCCCATGCCCACGCCCACGCCCACGCCCATGCGCACATTGCAGCGGCGAACGCGGCAGCCGCTGCCGCTGCTGCAGCGCATCATCATCACGGGGATGCAGCGGCTGCCGCTGCCGCTGCAGCGGCAATGCATGCGGGAATGCAGCATCATCATCACCATCACCATCATCATCAGCAGGGGGCGGCGGCGGCGGCGACGGGTGGACAGCAGCAGCAGGCACACCACCACCAGCACCATCCGTATAACCAGCAGCAGCATCTGCACCACCTGCAACAGCTACAGCAGCAGCAGCAGCAGCAGCAACAACAGCAGCAACAGCAACAACAACAGCAGCAGCAGCAACAATTGGCTGAGCAGCAGGCTGCTGCCGAGCGACGTCAGCAGCAGCAGCAGCAACAGCAAGCGGCGGCGGTGCAGCATGCGATGCACTTGCATCACCACGGCACCACCGCTGGCTATGCCGAGGCAGCTGTGGCTGCTGCCGCTGCCGCCGCAGCTGTTGCAGCCGCTGCGAATGCGCGCAATGCTGCCGCAGCGGCCGCTGTCGCTGCCGTTGCCGTTATCGATTCCGAGCCGGAGGAGGAGAATGACGAGGACGAGGACATGGACAAGGATTGCGATGCGGATGTCGATGGTAACGATGCGGATGCCGACCTGATCAATGCAGATGTCGAGGCAGACGCAGATCCCGATGCGGATGTCGACGGCGATGGCGAAATAGACATTTGCGACGACGACGACGAGGTGGATGCGGCGCAGGCGCAGGCCCTGACGCACCAGCAACTGTTGCTCAAGGTCAAGCAGGAGCATGTGAACGCTGGCCCCGCTGATGGCAGCACCAGCAGCAGATGAAACATGTACATCGATGTGTTGTTCTAAACGAGTCTGGGTTGCGGAAACATACACTACACACACACACACACTCTCAGTCACACATGGACACAGATATATTTATTGATCATAGTCGCAGGCAACGAGGGGGAGGCGTGGGATCGGGTGCGAGCGGGCTGCCCACAACTCGGCAATGATACATTTCTAAGCATAATTGTAATAAATTAATTAAATATTTAACTCGACAACAATTTTTTTCATATACTTAAGGCACACAAAAAAAAAGAAAAAAACTAAAACAAATATAAAAAAACACACACACAACACGCATTCAATATACACAACAATATAAATATGTGTATTTAATTTTTTTTTTTTTTAGAATGTATATATTAAATTATTAAACAAAAATTAAACCTTAATTATAGGCTGCTAAATGAAAAAAAAAAAACAAAACAAAACAAAATATGCTATATGTGATTTAATTTAGTTTTTAATTCTATTGCAAAAGCACCAGACAAAAACAAAAAGGAAGTAAAACAAAAAATGCTTGTTATCGTTTTAAAATAACAATTTTTTTTTTAAAGTATTTTTTTTGTATTTTTTTTCTCACGTAATTAGTAATTATCGATTATTGATCTGATGCATTGTCATCCACAGTTATGTATAGATCATGTATATACATACATATATACATATATATATATATATATATATATGCTGCACTCTTTTCGCAGCCGCAATTTAATTTGAAAGACATGTTTTAAGCAAAGTGTAGTGAAATTTCGAACATGGCAAACTTTAAGTCCCCTTGCAGATTATCTGATATGCTGATTCTAGCCCAGTGATTCCTAATAGTTAAGTTGCTAACACTAAGTAATACGCAGTTTCACGCTTAGTGTTCTAATTATTTAAAATCATTTTTTAATATTTTCTGAAGACAAATTGTGTTAATTTTATTTGATGAACAATTCAAGTATTTCCAAACAGATATCAAATGCAGAAATGATGCTGGGCCACTAGTCATGTTCATTTCATATATATATCCTCTGCAAGGGAAAACTCATTCACTCACTCAGACACACTCACACACACACACACACACACTCATACACACACACACTCAAATAATGCAATACAAAATGAAGAACAAAATCTGTATCTGAATAAAAAAAACAGAAAGAGAAATCAATTGTAGACTTTATATATGATGAAAATAGTTAATAGTTACACACACACAGATAAATACACACACACGCACACATTCATTTCTCTCCTGACTTTTTTGTAAGCTTATTCAAAAATATGACACGAATCAAATTGGGTAAACATGAAAAAAAAAAACAACATACCCAAATTGTGTAATAGCAAGTAATAAACAACATCCACAAGAACAAAATGCATATATACAAAAAACACAAAAAAACATAAATATAAATGAAAGTTAGATAAAATAAAATTAAAAATCTTGACAAACTTATTGTATAATTAGCTAAATGCGGAATACTTTTATAGCCGTTGACAAATCTTCTTCTAAATACTTCTGGAGGTGCGGACTTGGCGGCAATTTCTTTTCATGCCTCAACAATTCATTTATTATTAATGACTCCATATAATTTGGTAACTCCGGCTCCAAAGTCTATGGTTTCATAGATTTCTAGCTATTGATTAAATCAAATTTCTAATTCCCACATATACAAAAAAAAATATCAAAATATTAACAAAAATTAAAAAAAATATAATTTGTTTCTCGTTTCATTTGGCACCGAGAGTCTAGAATTTGAAAATTCAACGACTTTTCTCGGCTTCCTGCGGAGAAATTTATTTAATATCCCCTTGGCAATGTATATTTTATACACTGGCACGCTCATTTTGCAATATTATGAACAAACGGCGCGTGGCGAAAGGGGTTTTTTATATATGTGGTGGGGGGAAGGACAACGAAGTGTTGAAGAGAGAAGGGTGGGTGTTGGTAAGGTAATAGTTGGGAGAGTGTGGTATTTGGCAAGTGTTATAAAAACAACAACACATCTATCTATGTATTGAAGAAGGGGGATAAAGATAATATTAATTATCAATTTAATTATTGACTTATTTCGGTATCATTGTGTTTTTAATTAGAAACTCAACGAACGAATAACTTTTGCCGCGGGTATTTGAACCTACGCCAGTTTGTTAGTTAGCACAACACTCTACGCTCTACGCCAACGGGATCACCAAACATTGGCATTTTAATACTCAAGCACACTTAGACGATCCGCACTGCTTTGCCAACACCGGGTTCACTCCCGGCAAACGCGATTACACTTTAATTTAAGTTTGGTCATTTTTCTATTATTTTCTAATTACTAATTCTGCAATGCAAATAATGAATTTAAAAAAAATTTTATTATTCATTTAGAACATAATAATTGACGCTGGCGCCACCTATGTAATATATCGGAAACGCCTGACAGTGCCATCTACTGGAATAAAGCATAGCCAGTGATGCCAGAGTTTTTGAATGAAAACGACCAAAGACGGCGCAGTTTATCTGTTATACAAATATCAATAATTACATTTTTTTCCCACTCGTAAAAATTTAAATTTGCACAGCAAATTATAGGCCGCTGTGACGATTCGGATGTTCTTCACCAGTTGGTCAGGAAAAAGATTTGTTAGGTCCAAGATTTATAATATTTATTTTAATAATTTGGTTCTCTTCTTATGCAATTGTGAAAGCACAATTTTTTCTGATTCCTAGATATGTGCAACTTTTTTATATGGTCTCCAAAATAGATGTCCTTCCAAGATGCTAAGCGGTCTTAAGGCCGAGTTAGGCTTCGTTGCGCAATCACCTGTAAAAATGTCATTAAATGACCGAACGAAACAATACAGACAATAATCTTTGTAATTAAGATGTTTTTATTTGATAAGAATTTTTAATTTTCGTTGGAATTACAAACAGAGAGCAAAAAAAGAAGAAAAATAAATAAATATATATAAGCGAAAATCTTTTGCCGCGAGGATTTTAACCTGTGCCTGTTAATTACTTTGTTGCTTAGACAGCAGCACACTCTACGTTCTACGCCAACGGGTCCCATTTGAATGCTCTAGCATATTTAGACGAGCCGCACTGCTTTGCCAATACCGGGTTCATTGTATTTTAATTTAAGTTTGATAATTTTTCTATTATTTTTTAATTACTAGTTCTGCAATGCAAATAATGAATTTTAAGAAAATAATTTTTATTCAATTAGCACACAATATTTGACGCTGGCGCCACCTATGTATTATATCGGGGAAACACCAAATATGCATTGCATTTAACAGAGCCATCTACTGGAATATCAGTGTAAAGCATAGCCAGTGATGCCAGAATTTTTTAATTTTGAAATGAAAACGACCCAAAGAGGGCGCAGCTTAACTCTTACACAAATGCCAACCGCTAAATTTAAAGTCAAAGTTTAAATTGTTTTCTCACTCGTAAAAATTGAAGTTTATACACCTAATTATAAGCCGCAGCGACGATTCGAATGTTCTTGACCAGTTGAAACGAAAAATAATAGACAATAATCTTAATGATTATGTTGTATTTATATCGTGCGTTAATATGTATAAACGTTCGTTATGATTTTTAATTTTCTGCAGCCTTGGAAACGCCAACAGAGAGAAAAATAGAAGAAAAATGGAAATAAATAAATAACAAATTAAGACTTCAAATGCTGAGTGTCATTTTCATTTGTTGCCTTTGGCAAAATAGCGCATAAATCAAATTGATGCGATGCCGCGCTATCAGCGCGCCTCCCTCCATCCAAGGGACATTGAAGACTTCCGCGCTGGTGACGCACTCTATTAACTCAAATATGTGCATACATATATAAGATATAGATACATACGATATAGGTAAACATAAGCAAATGTCTCTTTGGCTCTCCTGTGACACAGATGTATGCGTGCGCCAAGCCAATTGCGTGGGCCTGGACATCTTTGGCCAGCTGCCAGGCCGTACGGATGTGGTGACGAGATGTGTTGGGGGGGATGCGATCGTCGGATGAGGCCGTGTGTCGCTAATCTGTGGCATTATAAATTGAACCGATCTGGTTGCGTGCCATAATTCAAATGTGCTCTTAGCGCAAACTGAAAACTTAAAATCAAGGTCACAAGACATGCAAAATATTAATCCCAATAACGCTGAGATATATGACTTGACTCACATTAGGCCCCCCTAAGAAATCGAATCATTTAAAAGTAAAACTTCTAAAATTATAAAATGCGTATTAAGTAAATTTAGCCATGTTAAGAACCGTCGAAGCTTGAAGCTTAAAAGTTCAAACTTCAGTGTAAATTGAGAGAAGCTTAAAGCTTAGCAGACAAGACGAGGTTTGTGCTTTCGATACATCATCGTGGCTCAACAATGTGGACAAGTAAAGATTTGACGTGGAATAAAACTGTCAATTATGATATTTGTGAGACACTGATGCGATTACAACTCACTAAACTAAACTAAACTCACTAGCAATTAATTTAATTGCTGTACAATATAAATAAAGTGGGATCCGAAACGACTTACAAATGCTAAGACGCTTTAAGTTTCGGCTTAACGAACAAGTTTTGTCGTGGATATAAAATGAAATGTGATACAAGTTGTATCTCGATTTGAGCGACTAACCGATTTATGTCAGGGTGTGATGAGACGCGAGTGTCGAACATGTGTTCAACAGAATGGCTGTTCGCTATTCAAATGGCTATTGCCTAAAAATAAAATGTGATTTTGAGCCATCAACGCCCGACACTTGCAGCGTGTGGATGCGGCTGCGGCTGCGGTTGCGGCTGCGGTTGCGGCTGTTGCATGCTGACTAATGCGTCGAAACGTAAGGAAAATCGTTTTTCTTTAAGAAAAAACAAAAAGCAAACAAATGAAAAATGCCTGGCATATGCTGCTTATTCACAGCACAGTACAACACAAAACGCACCCATAAAATAAAAGCCAAAAAAAATATATACCGAAAAACCAAAAACCGAAACAACCAAAACCGAGTAAAATCGACAAAATGCCTTGCAAAGTGTCAAAAATGCGTCAAGATCAAAGCGAGCTACAAATTTCACCGCCAGTTGGCAAATGCAACGATAAATTGGCCACAAAAAACACACACACACACATCTAAATATAAATATGCATATATATATTTATAAACATACACACACACACACACACACATACATATATATATATACTTAGTGTACTTTTGCGTCTGAGTACCTGCAAACATGCCAACATTTGCACATCCTTTTCGTTCAAATTCCCCTTTTAATATTGAATATTTCTCTTTTACTCGTAAAATAAGCTCGACATATTTTATGGGTATATAATCCAAATGAATTCTTAAAACTCAAGTTTTGAACTCAAATTAATATACACAATTGATTTGGATAAGGGAAAAATATATTTATAGCTTATGAGTAAAAAAGTTATTTTTTGCTTGCAATTTAATTTAAAATTTCAATAAATCGTTAATAAGTTCTTGTGCTTAATTTAAAGAAAGTTGGATCAAAAACAAAAGATTTAATTCGTTTATTTGTAATGTTTATATTTTTATTAAAAGATAGTAGTAATTTTTTCTAGCAAGTGTATGCAATTTTCGGCAAAAAAAAAAAATGAATATTCTGTGTTGGATTTTGGGAAGAATTCGTTTTCATTTTCGTTTGCGATTTCGATTTCGTTTGCTTACAAATTGCAATTTGTGTTTGTACAAGAAATTTTCTGCCTGCTGTTGCCATATGTCCAATACAAAATCACAAACAGTGGTTTGCCCCCCTCCCCCCTCCAAAGCTCTGCTACTTTGCAGCCTGCTCCAGTTCGGCGAGTGCCTCAAAAGTGAAATGCTTTCCTCCTACCACACCCCCCCCACCCCTTTCCACCCATTCCATAGACAAACCCTTTCGCTGTAGGTGCCTTTGTGTTTGCCTTGGCAATTGCTGCGACTTTGACGCTCCACTGAACACACACACACACACACACACGCACACACATGTGCACGCACAACAACAACAATAACAAGAAAGTGCAACAAAGGAGTCGTTTAATGCATTTAAATGGGCTCGATTATCAAGTTGGCAGCATTGCCAAGAAATTCCATATGGCGCATCTGACAGCTGTCAATTCGCATCGAGTGGCAGCGCAGCGTCCTTAAATGATGGACCTGCCACTCAAAGCGCTGATGCAACTGTACCCATTTCGATCTCCAGTTCCACTCCCAAAAAGCTAAGCTTTTTATGGATTTTTTTTTCTTCGAAAGATTTAAGTTTAGAAAGAGTATTTTCATGTTCTTCCTGAATTTTATGCGCATTTCAGGTTATGATTGGAGGTTTAAGATATTTATATATCCCCCCTTCTCTCTCTCTCTCTGTCTGATTTTGACTTTGCATTTTGCCAACAATAAATAAATAAAAACAATAATAATATAATAATCAAAACATTTTAAGCGCCTCTCAAGGTTGACGAGTCAAGCACCGTGGCCAAAGGGGGCTGGCGCTAATATTGGCTGGGCGTGTGATTTAGGCGCCTAAGGGGAGGGAGAGGGCGGGTTTCACTCCGCTATGCAGACACACGAATACGCTACATATATACATATGTATGTTTGTCTAAGGCCAGAACTGTTTGTGCAACAACAGCAACAAGCGCAACAAATTAAGCAATAATAAAAAGCTGCCTGGGTCAGGGCATGGTCTAGAGCTGAAATGGGAGAAGTGGGGTAATGGAGAGGGGACAATGCGACACACATTCAAAATAAACAAATGACAGGCAACAAATTGTAGAGCATCGTCATTTATTTGTGCATTCCATGTTTCACCCCCTCTCTGCATACCCTGCAGCCCAAGAAAGTTTCCACAAATTTAGTTGCTGCACCAAGAATTTATTATTATTATTATTATTATTGTTGATAGTAGAATTATTTAATTCTTTTTTTTTTTGTGATAAGATTATATTGTGAGCTTTAGTCAGGTTTTACATGCTTGGGTGAAATCTATTATTTAATTGCACACTTTGGACTAGAATATTCTTCATGATATTCTTGATATTAATAAATTACACAAATTTCTTATAGCTTCCTATAGATAGGGTATCTGCCAGTCGATCATGCAACAAATATATTTGTGCGTTCCACCATGTTTTTTTTTTTTACTGTTGCCAGCGATGCTGACACTTATTGCTATTGTTGTTTTGGCTTGTTTTTTTTTTGTTGCTCTCGCTAAAGTTTTGATTAATTAATTTCCTGACTAATTCCTGCACAATGCGCGACTCGCTGGAGCCGCAAATGTGCCAAAAATGGACAGCAAGAGAGAGAGAGAGAGAGAGAGAGATAGAGCGAGAGATGGAGACAAAAAGAGAGAGAAAGATTGCTGGATAAGTAGATGAAGAGTGTGGGACGGGGGAAAGAACAGTGCATAACGTTTTCGATGGCGTTTTGATTTTTGTTTTTTTTTTTGGCATGTTTTACGAAATCGCCATTCAATTTGAATACATTAGTAAATAAAATGCTTAAATTGCAATACTTTAACGAAGAAACTGGTAAATCGATAAAATTGAAGATTGAAAATCGATTAAGCCACAAACAAGAGGAACAAATTGCTCCAATAAAGATCGGCATAAGCAGAGATCAGGAAAGACCTGCTACATAAATAGTAACCCACAACCAAGAGATGTGAGCAGAGCATGAGCAGAGCAGAGCATGAGCAGAGCAGAGATTCTTAGCATATTGTGAGTAATGTTGGTCTATCTAGTTGTAGTCAACGCGCTGCATGCGTCAGCATCAGTCAATAGCCAAAGAGTCAACAGATTGGCTCGCACCAAGCTGGAGACGAGGCAGCTGGCATCGCAGACTGATTGGCTGGAGATTCAGTCGTTGTCGCAGCTATTAATAGCTCCCAGCCGAGAGTGATGAGTAAATGAATAGGCTGTGGCAGTGGAAGTGGGAGGGGGGCTGTCAGGGAGCCCAAGGGAGTGTTGAGACACCGATAACCACACAATAGATAAATAGTTGAAATTTGTTGTTTATTTTTTTGTTTTGTTTGTAATTGTAATTGAGTTGCCAATTGGGTATCGCACTAACTGAAAGATCAAATACACACACACACTTACACACACACACATTAGCTATCACTGATATGCGAATGCTTCTATAAACATTTGCCAAACTAAGCGGGTGTCATGGATATTATTGACGACGCTTCGTTGACTCATGCGCAAATAACTTGGCTTATTAGAAATTCAAAGCTGTTCGTTTCTTAACGCACACTATCCCCTTAACTCCCCCCCCCCTAACTCCCCCCTCCACAAGACTCTCCCTATGGCGCACCTTAGTCCCAAACTCTCCCGTTGTCACTGCTCCCCTTTTAGCTTAGAGTAACATGAAACCGGCGTCCGTATTGACTGAGACTGTACTGCATTGGGTGGATGTGTAGAGGAGGGGAGGGGCCTTGGAGCTGCCACCAAGCGGAGACCATTCACATGCAAATGAGCTTAATTAAAAACAGAGCTGCCAACTGTTGAACGGCTTTTGGCCAAGACGATGCCAGCCGCTGGGCACTGTTGACAACGGCCAAACACTCATTTGGTGGAGTGGCGGGGAAGTGGGGGGGTTGAGCGTGGTGCTAATGAAAAAATCAAAACAGTTTAATCACAAAATATTCGAATTTGCATATAAATTATCATTTGTCTTTTCTTGCTAATTTTTTCTCTTTTCAACAATTTCTATGTGCACAGCAAATATCAAAACCCGAAACATTACACAAAAAAAAAGAGAAAAAAAAAAAACAACACATAATCAGCTTAGATTTTTTGTTTGTATGTATTTTTGTTTTATTGTTTTTTCTTTAAACACTTCCAAAATATTTATTGTTGTTTTTTCGTTCGTATTTACGCTTTGAAATGGGTAAAACAAAACTCAAAACTCAAAACTCAATTTGCATCGCCTTTAAGGCAGATCTGGTTGCGTGGGTGTTTTAGAAGATCGAAATATCCAAAAACGTGTTTGCACCATGCACACCATACATACATACATACATACACATGTACATACATACAAACCATTAGCTGGCGAGAAAGTTTCTTCGTTTTAGCCTTAGTATACTAATATATATATCGAACTACTTTTGACCACAAAGCCAATCTCTGACGAAAACTACCTGTACACAAAATAAATCCTTATGCGAGTCAAAATTTATCATAATTTTGATTATATTCAGTATTAATATAGAGGTCAATAATCGGATCAGTTATGGAAAATTCTTACCACAGCCTTATTTGGCATGCACTCAATAATACGATTTTGTCCGGCTTCGACACATAAACTGCCTGAGCAGAAATAACGAATATATATTCCAAGTCTTATCAGGAAAGATCTAAAACTACTACTACTAAAAACAGTCCTCATAAAATCCCTTACACATATTTATTGTGACTTGAACACAAACCTGATTATCGCCATAGGTTTTTGCTTGTTTCACATTTTTGTTCAAGTTTCAATGAAATGGTTCAATACAGAGAAATTGTACTTAAAAAAAACACCAAAAGGGATAACTTTAATTTTATAAATTGCTTATTTGTTAGCTGTTTGTGCAAAAATGCCGTCCAAAGCTCTGTACAAATATTGATTTATTGTTTGTTAGTAAAAGAATACAGATATAATTAAAATTGTGCACTTTATAAGTTTTTTAAGTTAAGTTTTGGTTGGGAATTCCTTGCTATTGCTTCTTCTTCTTAATATTATTATTATTATTATGATTTATTTGGTTCATCTTGGGTGTGCTCACCATTAAGTATACGAAGTGTCTGACCAGAATGGCATTTCTATATCATGACACAGAATGGAAAATACCAAAGATAACTATAACTCAACTATTAGAAAATATAATTATGATTTAATACCCAGCAATCTTATCAAAATGTACTTTGAACCTAGCCTCAGAGTGCCCCAAACGATTCCGCAGGGGACAGTTGGCGAGTTGGGGGAATCGCAAATATAAACGCCACTCGTTCCCATTGGTCAACGATAAGTGTCGTTTGCTCCAATCCGTATCACAGCCAATGCTGGAATCCATAGACCTGGTGGCGACAAGGGCGTAGGGAGCAGGGGGAGGGTAACGTAGGATCTCTAACCACTACTCACTCGTTGGCCCAATGTGCAGTTATAATTAGGAATTACAACTGGGCATTTTTTTTTTTTTGTTTATGCTTTTATCTATATAGGAAACTTATAATTTATTGCTCCAAGTAGTGATTGTTGTTGCGACAATCACAAGCCAGTATCTTGAATTTATTAGTTAATTGAATTAAGTAATTATTGCTATTTTCAACAAATGACTTCACATCGTTAGACGAGCGACAGACCACAGACAAAACACGACAGACGCTCGTCAATCGTCGGTCATCGTTGGCTGATCGCGTCGCTTGAGAGATCGCTGTCAATCCCATTGGCCAATGGGCATTGCGATGGGTGGAGCCAACTGGTCAACTGGTGAGTCAGGCTATAGTAACTCTATTACAACTATATTGCATAAGATCCTATGAATATATGTTACAATATTGTCGCAGATGAAGTGCAGTTTGCCATCCACTGAGTCATCTATAAATTGTTGACAATTGTTTATTTTTACAAGCTAACTTTCAACAATAATCCTGAGTCAGAGTCAATCCCCTTAGATACTACCATGCCAATTACAAGTCCAAGATTTATAATGCATACATTAAAACGAAAATTATCAGTCTCAGATATATGATCGTTCAGATCGTTCTTATATTGCTTGCATATCATGCATATATTTTCCACAATCGCCTAGATTTGCACAGAGCTGACTCACGGATCCATTATCACTTAGCACAAACATTAGTTTCCAATTTTGTAGTTAATCTTTTGTAATTTATGTAGGTTTCACCTTGATGTGGTCCACCTCTGACTTATCACTTCCGCACTTCTAGCAACCAGTCAGCGTTCTAAGGTCTTTCTCAGTCAGCCCTCATTTGCATGTTGTCTCAGTCGATGGAGTCCAAATAGATTGCTCAATGAGCTGACTGAGCACAGTTTAATCTCAACTAGTTGTGGGAGAATCATCTAAGAATCATATAACATCGATTTTTTTTAAGGAGTCAGCTGATCCATGCCTAAACCATGTTTCTTCAAAATAGTTTTGTCCATATCATCCAAGCCAATCGTCTTTCGTTTGGTAAGCACTTTTTTCGGTTATCCCAAGTAACTTCCAGTTTAACCATCTTTTAGCTAATAACACAAGTATCTTTAAGTTAATTTTGCACAATTTTGCCGTTGGCCAAAGTAATTGTATGTTAGTATTTTTGAGTTAGACAAATATCTATTAGAAGCCTTCTTAACAATACCTTTTAGAACTTTAGCGTTGGACACTGTAATGTCATGCATGAAAATTCAGCTTACTCTTGCAACTGGTATCTGGTAAGTAACTTACACATATCCTAGTTCGAACTGTTTGAGACTTGGCTAATATATATTGGCTAATATATTCCACGCTTTCCCTTAGGGTAGCTGCAATCCAGTCAACATAAGTCACCATCGTTGTTGTTGCTGTCGACGGTGCTGTTGCTGTCTGTGCACAAATTTAATCTTTATTAAATTAAAAGTTCAGTTATAGGTTGAGTATAAAATTCATTTTAATTGAGAACATTTCATTCCCGTATTTCCAGCTTATCAGCTGCTTCAAGCAGCAAGTTCCAGCAAATTCCTAGCTACAACACATACGTATAAAATGCTGAGAGCAAAAATACCCACATGAATACACGAATATATATATATATATATATACATATATATATATGTATGAATGTGTTGAGATGTGTGTCTTATGCGTGCTGTCTGCGTCTCGGCGAATATCAAACGGGCCGATCTACTTGGACTTGAGGCCAGCGGCGCGTACGTAGCCGTGTTGGAAGAGGGGGAGAGGGGGCGCAAGCGGTCGAGCAGCGGGGTGGGGTTTGAGATTAGGACTGCTTGGCTTTTAAGTGGCATCCCACGCATTTCTTGACGCCATTAGCCACATGCCGCTGAGGTCCAAATCACATACGCAAATATGCGACACAAATCTCTCACCCAGATGAGTTGGAGATGGTGGTGGGTGTGGAGGGCGGGGTTAGGTCAAATTGTTTGTGATGTTGGCTGTTGGAAGTCTCGCAAATCGGCAAACAATTAATTTAAAAAGCAACAAAAGATTTGCTTGTTGCTGTTGGTGTTGTTACCTTTAATAAAAAGGCGACAGGCGGTGCGCACCAAATGGAAATGAAAATGGTAATGGAAATGGAAATGGAAATGGAAATGTCCTGTGCCTGTCCTTCGAGTGTTTGAATTAATTGCGTAGCACACGCCCGGCTGGCGACCAACTTCAACCCGCCTCCCCACTCCCACTGCCCACTGCCGACTGCCCACTCCCCCATTGCCAGCGCAGTCCACAAATTTGCTGCAGTCCCACGCCTCTGACCAGTCCAACTACCTACGCCCCACACAATAAATGAGTTTATATCCTAGTCCAGCGCTGGCGACGCCGGCACATCCGCAGTCAACAGTCCTCGTCAACGTCCTCGTCGTCCTCGGAGTTGAAACGCGTGTTGCTTTTCGAGTACATAAAACTGGCGCCAGCAGTCTGCACACAAAATGGCGGCCCACTTGGCTTGCCGATACAGCGACAGCGACAGCGACAGCTCCTGCTCCATCCAAAACCGACCAACCGCCCCTCCCCCCCTGCCAGCCTGTTTGCCCGCCTGCCGCTTTATTATACAATCGTAATTTCGTATCGTAAAAACGGGCGACGAAAAATGCTGAAGAAAGTTTTCGTGTTGCGTGCAGAATTGTGGAAACATAGTCGTCTGCTCTCTCTACAAGGCGACCTCGATGGCTTTTGGGGGTTAGCACTAGCAGTTGATTGTGTCGCAGAGAAACACCCTCCCCCCCACACACCCCCTTCCCCTGATTCTATATACCTAAGACAGACAATTGTTATTCGTTAGCGACACAAAAGCGCTAAGATTCATTAAAAGGAATCAAATATTAAACGTAACAAATAAAACAATTATACAATATACGAAATGGTTGCACAAAATTATGGGATTTTTTTTTTTGTCAAAGAAACTTGGTAACATTTATTGCAGCTGGGTTGAGAGAAAGAGAGATGTCACCCAACCCAGATACTTGGGTCACTGCCCAGAGTCGATGTAGTCCGTCGCATGTGTTGTGGTTTTAAATAAGCAACTCCCTTGTTGGGACATATTATATTGAAGCCTGTTGATTTCTTTATACTGATATTGATACAGTGAACTCAATTCTTAAAGTTTGTGGCTGTGGCTGTGTCTGTGGCTGGTCATAGATGGGGCTAATCTTTGGCTAAGTTCATAGCCAAGGCATCGCTTAAGTGCTTTGCATTTGACTTCATGGAAAAAAAGCTGAAAAAGCACGTTTGCCAAAAAAAATATATAAGTCGAGAAAAACGAAGGAAAACGAAGGGTAAGAAGGGAAAGAAGTGAAGGAAGGGAACTGGGTCACCAGTTGCAGTTGTTAGCGCTGTTTGCCCAAATCGTTAAGTTTTTTGTTTGTTTCTAGTTCAAGTTGTTGTTGTTGTTGTTGTTGTTGTTGGTGTTGTTGTTGTTCTCGCTTGTCTGTTGGCTTTCATGGCGCTAGAACTGTAATTGAAGTTTATAAAGGGCGACGAAACTGGCGACTAACTGACTGAGTGACTAACTGACGAACTGACTGAGTGACTGAGTCACTGCCTGTCTGACATGCGCCCTTGGCGGCTCCTATCGATGAGGAGCTGCCGTTTGTTTCTCGTGTTATCGACCCAGTTGAAGCAGCACCATTTTTTCCCCCATGAAAACCAAATAGCGGAGCACAAAAAAAATGGTAATCCAAGAGCAGCGCACTCTTTTCAAGTGGGGCATGCAACTTAGCTGGGCGCAAGGCGGATGCGTTTCACAAAAATATTGCTGCTGCTGCTGCTGCTGCTACTGTCCACAGACAATAATTTTTACATTGCTTTCGAGAGGAGTTTTTTTATTGCTGTTGTCGCGCATTTATTGTACTTGCGCAGTTGGATTGAGCTATTCCTGGAAACGTTTCCGCCTAATCATAATCATTAGAACCACAATAAAATGATGGCGCAGCGCAACACAATTTTGCGATAGGGGAAAACTCGACGGATGGCATTATGAATGAGAGTGTTCAATTTTATTTTGCGACGCTGATACCAAAAGCACCTGCCCCCCTAGCCCGCGCACGCTCCACCACCATCCACATAAAGAACGGAGCAAGTGGCTCTTATCGCTCTGGTTACACGTAGAACACAGCAAGTTGGCCAATTTTAAGTGGGAAGGTCGCATTCGCCAAGGCCTTGCATGGCTCCAAATGTGTTTTTAATAGCAGACTAGTCCGGAAAAGTGAGTGGGGAGGGCAGATCAGCATTGCCACCCCCAAAACATACCAGCGACGCACAAGATTTGTATGGGATAAACTAAAGGTTATCGTTTTATTGAAGGAGGCGTATATCTAGTAGAACTGAAAAACAAGTCTACGGATTAAACATAGACATTCATTAAGATTACTTTGTCTCAGAAAAAGAATATGGATTCCGATTCCGTAACGTATACGATTTCTGTTAAAAACTCCGATATATTTTCAATTCAAAAGTCTGTTAAATGAGGTAAGCAAGTTGCAGGGGAGCAAAACTGCTGCAGAACACTCAGAAAAAAATATATATTTTTATATATATATATAAAATATGACCTGGATTTTTTAAATTCAGGTCTCAACAGTTGAAGAGGGGGGACCGAATTGGTCTATCAGGCTATAATTGTGGGAAATAGCTGTTCATTCTCGTTAACCATAAGTCCATTAAAAATGTATAAAAAGAGAAGGATCTCAGATACTATAAGAGACTTAAACTTTAGAGTACATGTTCTCGTATACCGATACCGTTTTTATTTAAATGTTAAGTGTATATATATATATATATATATATATATAGATGTATTAGTTAGTAATGTGTTAGTTTAGGGTTGCAATTAGAAGTTAAGAGTTGAAAAGTGTCCAGCCTATGAGTTACGCTTAGTCACTATATAATGGAAATGTACATGTATATATATATGTATATGTGTATGTAGATATGTATCTGGAAGTTCGCGGAATTGGTAAGCTAAGCGATAAAAATAGTTGTGTATAGGTCAGCATTTCCTATGCACTATCTGAGCAGAAAGTCAGGCGAATTGTATAAACTGAAACTGGCCAAACTGCAGTTGATAGCTGCAGGCGAACGGCGGCAGGTGGCGCTTTTGAGCACTAACCCAACATTGTTGCGGAATGGTCTATGTAATTTCCTGACTATTCGCAATAGATATTCTATACATAGTTTGGCGTAGTCATCGCATAGCTTTCACCCTCTTTCACTCAATTCAAATTTTATGGCTTTGCATGTGCCATAAAAATGTCGCGTGCATCTTTGCATGGAGTTGGAGTTGGTGGCGAAAGGGGAACGGGTGTTGGGTGTTTGGTGTTTAGTGTTGGGGAATAGAGGAACGAATTCATATATACTTTGTGGCATACAATGTGGCACATTGTGCCAATTTTGACATGGTACATCATCATCCCAACATGAGCCCCTCACGAGTCCCGCAATGGTTTTACGGCTCGTTGGCTTGTTTGGCTCGATGTCTTCATTTCGCTTTTAACCTTTGGCAATTTGGAATTTGATTTGTAAGCCGATCAGTGCTGTTAACTAGTCTCGCATATATTTAATTTAAGATCACATTAGCATAACAAATTCAAAAATTTGAATTCGATGCGGCGCGATTCGTTTGCTGACAAACTAATCGCTGTGATTAATGTGTTTCCCACCTAAGACTTCGATTTGACTATTCTCGCATTTGCATTCGCATTCATCGAGATCTAATATAATAATCAATAATATAATAGTTGGCTTGGACAGGTTGGCCGTCAGCTGTGTCATTTAACCCGAGCCAACCCGCTGCGAATCCATTGACAAACAATGGCCCAAAGCCATGTCTCGTTTGTCGCTGTGTCGCTTCGTCGCTTTGACCAATTGTCACCTTATCGCTCGTCAATATGTTAATCTGTGGAACATTGCTTTTCAATTTCCATCGCCTATGCTGCCCCTGACACTACGCTACCCAAAAGTCCCCTACTCCTTTCCCCTTTCAACTACCTGTTTCCGTTTGGCATGCGGAAAACGAAAATAACTCAACGAAATTAACTAAAAAAAAAAGCACTGCTGCAGCAAGTGCTCAACTAAACGATACCCTTTAAATGTAGTTTTCATGATATCGATAATAATCTTTATCGATTATCATCCCACGAATCTACATATTATATTGATTGTCACAGTTCTGAATTGTCAGCCACTGACTAAGCTAAATTAATCTGATTTATGTGTGACAAAGGAAAACTTAACAGAAAAAAATGGTGCTCTTTAGCTGTAAAAGGGTTTTCCCAGTTTTTTTAATAGTTAAGTTAGCTAAGGCTTAATCTGAAGCTTTTGGTGTAGCCTAGCTGCACAATGAGTAAAGTTGCCCTTTTAGAATCGGTAAAGGGTATCCAAATAAAGTGGCCCGAAGCAGACAGCCGTGAAAATATCACTTTAGCGTTAGTTGGAATTCACCAATAAGTATGTAAAGAATCTCGGATTATTTATCCGATTATTAATCGATTTTGGCATGCCCAAAACTTAAACAACCTGTAACTGGACATTTTTGTTTTGGGCTAAAAGGCAGCAAAAAATTGGTAGCTCAGCAGATCACTGTGATCGCTGCTTATCTTTGTTCCATGAGCAACAACAAGCAACAAATTCGATTCCAATGTAAACAACAAGCTCAGTTCAACGAAAAACGACAACAAATAAACAATAACAAACAGCAACCACAACAACAACAACAACAGCAACGACAACCGTTGACATGGTGATCTGTCAAAAATTTCGGCAGCACTGCGCACCCCCCCGCGTCCAACACCAACACCACCATCAAGCTGACATCACAAAATTGTTTGTCAACACATCGACTTCGTGTGTGTTCTCTCCTGCTGGGCTCCAGTGTGGTTAGATTTGTCTTGGAACTGGACTGGGCTGGGTCACAGCCATTGTTAAACATTGCATACACAATTCTAGCATTCCTATATATATATACAGATAATGCTTTATCTTTGCAGATCTTAATCATGGATTTAAATTGCATGGATCCTTAGCAATATTTTATTCGATTTTGTTTACAAATTGTTGAAAGAATTGAATTGACAATGACTTAAAAAGGTTTACTTGGCATTTACGGAAATCGGATGAGCTCTTACAACAAAATGGCAACCATTGGATAGTTTAGGAATTATCAACTGAACACATCTTGATCCGCAGAAGGGATCGAACAGATCAATATATGCAAATTTGGAACTTATCTAAAATAATTGCTCATATATTATTATTATTGGAATTTCGTATTTTATTATTAATTCAATTATTTATTACTAATTCAATCTTCAAATAATTATTGCCCACAAAGTCATTTTACACAGAATACTTATATATTTACACATATGAATATATTATACATATATATATATATATATATATAAATACAGATATAGATAGATGTTTATAGCTGACAATTTATTGTAATGCGTTGCAAGTGAAACGAAACGACGCGAAACGAATCGTTCCGAACCAAACTGATCGAGCAAGAGACGAAATAGTTTTTGGTGGTGGGGAGTGGGTGGTGGGGAGTGCAGGGCGACAGGCGTATGAGTAACAAACAAAAGCCATTAAAATTTATAGTCGCCTATTTAGCGACAATTCGATGGGCCTGCAAGGGGCGCAAGCTGCGAGGGGCTGCTGTCAGTGCTGCCTACTGTTAGGCGCATCAAAGGCGACCTACAGTCATTTTAATACTCTCCCAGTGAGGCATGCAACCTATTTCAATGACTATAGTCAATTTACTAATCGTATATGATATTCATTTAACGATTTTAAAATATGTTTTCTCACATCCTTCAATAAAATTAAAACAAATAAAAAAATTAAAAAAAAGAATAGTGTAGCATTTATAGGTACAAAAATAATAATAATATCAAACCACAATAATTTAACCATTTTAATAAAAACCGAGTAAGGATAAAAAAATGCTGAATTTGTGATTGTGAATCGCTCAACAATAAAGTCATCAAGAAAAGCTATTTTACGTAACTCAGTTTTTCTTTAACGTCGAGTCAATATTTTGATATAGAAATTGTTGAAAATTCTATATTTAGCCCTAGGAAGTTATCAACTTAAAAGAAATGCTTAACATTTTCCTTTACTTATATGTAGTTAAAAACATACATATATATATACGTACATAAATACATATATTTCAGCACTCAAATTCTAAATGTAAATATTATAAAACTATTGCATATTTTTTAAGCGTATTTATGATTCGTTTAATAGATAAAATCCGTTTGCATGTTGTTCATTTTTTTTTAATCGTTTTTGTTAGTTTACAAATTTTTATTTGCATGTGCATATTATACAAACAAACACATACACACGCATTCATACATATGAATGCATATTCATAGATATGCATAAGTGCAAAGCAATTGCTAATAAAATTACTTGTCGTTTGTTGTTGTTGTTGTTATTTTTTACATAACACGTTTTTGCATTTGATTAACAGAAACATTTTCAGTTATGAATGCGTTTTGGGTAGGGATTGCGACGCCAACAACAAACAAACAAAAACAAACAAACAGACCACTGACAGACTGACTGACTAGGTAAAAAAGTGCCACCTGTTTGTGTGCGTGTATGATTTGTGCTGGGTACGCATTAGCAGGCGAACAGCAGCCACTGTTGGTTGTCGCGTCCTCCTTTACAATTTGATGCCTGTTTACGTTTTGGCACGCTTTGTGCGTCGGCGTCAACGTTGGCGGAGCTGCACAATTTCCATATTTTTGCTTTTGCTATTCAGTTAGTGCTGTTCTTGCAGTCGCTGCCGCTGCCGATTATAATGTTCACTTTATTCCTTTATAAATTCTCTATTAGAAGCCGAAAGCGACAACGGCGCCGGCGACATAGAACTTTTTTGTGTTATGTTTTTGTGTGTTCTTTGTGCTTTTCGCTGCCTCAGTAGTTGTAGCTGCCGTTGTCGACTCTAGCCGATTGTTGTTATTGCTGCGTCCGTTGCATCTGGCCAATCAGCGGTGCGATCACGACATCGTCAGCGTATGGCAAAACGGCATGACGTGATGTGTTGTCTAAAAATAGATTCTGAACATTCACTTGGCGAACCCGAACCGATAGCCGAACCCGTCTTCGTGTCAAACGACGGCCTTGGAACACTGGAAACGAAATGTGAGCGAAACAAAATGTGCTGCTCTGCCGCCGGTGTCTGTTCGCTGCAGCGCCCATTTCTCTATGTTTCTCTCCCATTTAACGTGTGCAGCAGTTGCAGAGTAAAAGCGCAGCATCAATGAAAACGAAAACGTAATTATCAATAGTGTTTTAATTTGATGATTATTTTTTTTATGTTATCTGAATATTAAGCCCAATACAGTCATAAAAATTATAAGCGCAATAAGTAAGAGTATGATTTAATTACATTTTTAAGAGATTGAATATATAAATGGAAGAATATGTTATTTTAATTATTTTCATATGTGTACATTAATAAAAAATGGCAATAAAAGATTTGTCTTATGAAAAACTCTTATTCACATTTGCTAATATCTATTCGAAGCGGAGGCCGACGCAGCTGTTAATGTAGCTTCTAAACTTTGTACACACCGAATACAGCATGAGCTGCAAATAAAAAAAAATATTTTTGCATAGTTAAAATTTAAATATTTATGCAGTAAATAATAAACATGTGGATCTATACGAATATGTTCATCTCTCTGGAATTGTTGTGCACTTCTGGAAATTAAAATTTAATTGATTCGCAGCCTGCTGTTGCTTAGTGTTACAAACGTTGTGACTCAATTTAGGATACTCTCAACTGGGCCGCATGACGACTGCCCGTCGCCGCGTGAGTGGGACAAACAAGCGTAGGAACAGTGGAACTGAAATTTCAGCGAAACTGAAACACAGCCGGTTGTCGTTAGCTGTTGTTGTTGTTGTTGCTGCTGCTCTTGCTTATGCTTTCCAGTCACGAGAAGCACGCTTTGTTATTGTTTATTTTGTTTCAGCACTTTTGTTGTTGTTATGCTGTTCTTCTTTATTGTGTTTGTTGCAGTTGCCGGCTCTTCGCCGGCTGCTCCCCTGAGAGTGCACATACACGCATGCATACATACATATATACATATATATAAATGAGTGTGTGTTTTATTTGTTGTTTTTTATTAACTAACAAATTTGGTTTTTTGCTGCGCTGTGCGAAATAAATCAGAGCATTTGATTGATGGTCGACTGCCCACAACATTTGAAATACGCATGTGTGCGTGTGTTTTGGATGTGTGCAAGTGTGTATTTGTGAGTAAACGCTCACTTTTTTCAGCATTGGCACGTAGCCCATGGTTCCGTTAATGGTGTCGACGCCGCCGACCCTTCGTCTGCCTCGTTTTGCTGGCTTGCTGATAAGCGTGTTTACCTCTTATCAGAGGTTGGCGACAAATTCAAATCGTTAGTTGTTGGTTTTTTCTGCTGCTTCTACCTTTTGTCGTTTTTGCTGTTTATGCAATAATTCAGTATGTATATATGTATATATTTATGTATGTATATGCAACATATACTTTAGCAACACTTATTTGGTTCAACAATAAATTTTGTCTGCCCTGTTTGATGATCAGAAATTGAAGTCAGTTTTAAGTTTATGGCGCCACTGTCGCTGCAATTAAAATTCTTGTTGCAATTCAAATGGTAGTGAGCCATCGTTTCAACCCAAAATTTACACTGACACGCAACTCATTTCCATTCCTTTGTTTAATAGGAATGCATTTTGAGTACATTTTAGGAAGCTTTAGCTTTCACATAATATTAATCATTAATTAATTATTTTTATTTTAAGTCAATATAGGCGTTTAAAATGTTTCAAAATCCGAAATTAAAATTAATTAAATGTGAAGACTGTAAAATATTTAACTCAATAAGAATAACTTACTTACTATTGAAGGTATTGGGGGATGTGTGTTTGCGGAATTAGTGTTAGTATGCATTAAAAATTAATACCTTATCTCTTTACATATGAACTTGAACTTGTGTATGTGTGCGCTTAAATATGTTTCTGTGACAAATTTTTTTTTGTACATATGCAAAGTCCGCTGGCTTTTGATTCAATTCAAACGAAACTAACGGCAACATTTTGAGCATTTTGTAATTTTATTATTTCTATTTATTTTATCTTGATACCGTTCAATTCCGTAGTATTCCTCTGTGGCGTCAACGCTGTTTTCGCTGTGCGGCGTTAGCAGCTCTCCTGACTATTGTCGGCTGTTGTCGCCATCACTTGCGGCTGTTTCGTTTATTTGCTTGCCGTGCGGTTGCTGTTCCATTTTTCAACGTTCCGCTTCAGCAGTCGGCCAGTCGGTCGGACTGTCGCCTCGTCGAATTTTAGTGCTTTGCGTGTACTAGACTTGAACGCAACGCCGCCCGCTGCCTTTTCAGCGCGTCGCCCACCACCAAAGCCAAGCACAAGAAACCCGAACGAGCAACCGAAATGCTAACGTGCAAGCAACTAAGTGAGTGAGAGCGAGCGAGCGGTCGACAGCCGACGAGGTTCTTATTAAATTTTATATAGTGGCGGTTATTGTTGTTGCCCCGAGCTTAGAACGCCAGCAGCAAACAGCAGCAGCAGCAACTATAACAATAACAATAACAACAACAAACGGGCGGGCCGCGCCTTTACATTTGGCTTTAGTTCGTTTCGTCGTCGTCGTTGTCGTCTCTCGTCTGTCCTCTCTCTGGCGTCCGTCGTTCCGTTTCGTTTTGTTCTTTTGGCTCTCGCGTTAGAACGCGCTGCCGACGCTGGCGTCGCCACCGCTGTTCGTTCGGCGTCGACTGACTTATTGGCTTTAAGCGAATTTGAAATTCGCCTGAACTTTTATTCAACGTGTTGGTTTCGTCGCGTGAGCAACTCTGAAACTGAAAACAAGAAAAAAATTACAAAATACAAAATAAATAAATAAAACACTTACAAAAAGCGCCCCCGAAAAACACTGAATTAAGTTTTTATACGCCCGTTAACACCCAGACAACAATACCAACACCTACTCGTATCCGCATCCGTAACCGACTAGTAACCCCCGTCGTACATATATTGTACGTTCCGTTTGTGTTTCAATATATTCTATCATATATATAATATATAAATATATATATATATATATATACATAAATATACACTTTTTGTGGATCGCGCGCGGCACTATTTCCACAAGAAATATAGCTGTATCTTTACACATATACAGATGTACCTATAAATCTGCCTGGATCGCAAAGATCGTACTATTTTTTTTGAAGTGTTACATTCACCCCCAAGTGCTACCAAAATGCCTTACAACAGCGTCACGCTTTAGTGTCCACAAGTGTTACTTACCACAAATCAAACGAGTCCCCTGAGACCCTCGAGCAGTGTTGATTAACAGCTCAACAGACGGTTAACAGTTTAATCAAAACACGCATTCTATTGCGCTCTCTCTCTGTCCTTCTCTGGAAATCAAAATTTTCATCTTCTGCAAGCGCCTCTTTCGGATCGTCATCGCACAACAGGTGAGCAGCCGTACCGTACCGTACTGTACCCCATATTACCCCGCCGCTGCACATGCTGCCGCATTTATCGCATTGCTCTCCCCAATCTCTGGGTTAAAAAGCGACCCCTAGGCTCCACACCCTCTCATCCGCTGATTATGGAACGCTTATGTGATATGTCAAGCTATATGTGACTGAGGAAAGTCCCCGACTATTTCAGTCCCGAGCTCGGGTACGGTGCATCATGCAAATTACATACACTTGCAAAACGGGCCTTTTTGAGTAACAATGGTTGATTTCATTAGCATCGCGTTTACAGTGCGGGGTGTATTTAGCCAAGACAACCTAAATAAAAAATCGATTCTAGATTCATTTTCGTTACAATCTGTATTTATGGATGAACACAGTGAAATCCTTACTTCACGAATGATTCCAATTTATCAGTGTTTATATAGTAATCTTCATCGTCCATCTATCATCATTTGTTAAGATTTTATTCCATTAAGAACTATAGTAGATCTTGATTTTGATTTTATAGAATGTTTCACATATTCATACATGTTAAACTCAACTCCAATTTTGAGCAAAAAAATCGTCACAAATGAAGCCTCACTTTGTATACTTCGATACCAGAAATATTCTATTCAGTATTTGCCTATCTCTTTTAATTTAATATTAGTTTTTAGTTAGTTTAGAACATTTATTGTCTCTAGTATTATATATATCCTAGATCCATAGGGCAATGTAATTTATGGTCTGCCTTTGTCATAATGGTTTTTATGTATTTCACACATATTTCTTTCGCATCTTTATCTTTCTGCAAGCTCGCAATTGGCTTGGAATTATGTTCAATAATTGCGATAACTGGTTTATCTTGTCGAATGCTTCTGCTGCTGCCCATACCTTTCATCAGACGGCTCCCTCTGTTCCACATGCAATGCACAAATATAGAAAAAACCATTCTTTAAATTCCTTTCCTTTTGCATATGGGACACGCGTTACTTTTTCTCTTATATTTTGTTTTTTGTTGCTTCTTTTTTCCAACTTTTTGTGCTCCATCTTCTTGAATGCAGCACAGGAGTGTCACAAGAGGAGTATGGAAAGGGGGGCGCCTGTGGCAATTACTAGCGGGCAACTGTCTGCAGCTCGTGCCATTGCTAAGGGACACACACATGCAGATAGACGGATTCGTTGCTGGCCAACATATACATGCACATGCACACACACATACACATACACATACACATGCACAAATACACATGCACACATACACATACACACATACACATACACATACACATACACATATACACACAGGTTAACAGGTGTTTGATTGTTTTTCAAAGCTAGTCCTAGCATAACACCCCGCCAATCCCCCAACCAATCTTCCTCCCTCCCCATAATTCAAGTTGTGAACTCCCCCATTCAACTGCTGCTTCTTCAAATTGTGTATTTTTCTTCTTTCCCAAACTTATTAACTTATAGGGCATTTTTAAGAATGCGCAAATTTCGTGGCATTGTCAATGCTTTTGTGGGGTTGCTAGCCACCCTCTGCAGCACATAGATGATAAGTTGCAGCTTGTCTATTACTATTACTATTACTTTTACTTTTACTGTTACGTAGAAATTCATATACCTCAATAAAAAAAGAAAGAAAAGAGCTCAGCGCTGCGCATTTTATGGCTTAAGATTTATGCGAGCGAATGCGGAAAATGCCATAGAAAATGACCCCTACTACAATACCCACAACACCACACCCCCCCTCCCCTACCATCCTACTTACTCAAAAAAAAAACACAAATTCTATACTCAACCCCGCTATATTTACTGTTGTTTCCTTCTTCTTCATTTTCTTGCTGCTGTGGTTGTTGTTACTGTTATTGTTGCTGTTAACATGCGTGACAGGGACGCAGGGTGCCAGGGGTAACAGGACACATGCATATACATATACTACATACATATGTATGTATAAAGTACTAAAGTGCTTATATGTTCTCGAATCCACTCCCGTTACTTGTACTCATATTCACATACACACATAGACACATAGGCACAGACACATAGGCACATACATGTAACGGGGCGAGCCACAAAACTCTTTTCATATAATTACGCCGTCTATGTGTGTGTGTGTATTCCATGAATGATTTCTCATTGTTGGCCGTTGGAGTCAAGCCCAAGACGCAGTAGTTACTGTTACTTCCAGACACTCTCATTACTTGTGTGTGCGTGTATACATAAATTCCGAAAAGTAAGGCGACACATTGCAGAGCAGCTCAGTTCGAACCCGAATCAAAATCGGCGACCTGCCGTCCCATTCCCAATTCGATCCATTCGCAACAACATTCTCCATGCGTTATTCCCCTTCCCTTTCCATGCTCTTTTTCAGCAGATTTTCAAGTTTCTCTAAAGTTCCAAGAATTTTGAATGTGAACGACATGTGTTTTATTTCTATGCGAGTACATTTTATATTTTATGTCATAGTTGTATATATATACAAATACATATACATATATATGTATGTGATATACAAATACATATACATATATATGTATGTGATATATGTATATGTATTTGTATATATATACAACTACAACTTTTAAAATATGATAAGTGTATTTAAATCAAAGCATTTTTATGAATGGCAAATTAAGAATTGAATTTATTATATTTATGAAGCAAGCTTCCCAATTTTAGAATGTAGATTGAATTACGAAAATGCAAATATACTAAAAATTTGAATTTGTGTGTGCGTGTGTAAGTGTATACTGCATGTTAATGAGTCCTTTCTATTCTGTTAACAATAAATTTTGTGTGAAGTTTAGCGCCCTGAGAGGCATTCAAAGAACTTTTCGGCTATAGAAGTTGGCACGTATCCCATCTCAATTTAAATTATCAATACATTTTGCTTATTTGCACATATTCATATCAAATTAAGCATTTATCCATATCTTTATTTTGGGGCCTGTCAAACAGTTCGTACGAAACAAAACTGTCAAAACTTTTTGAAGGCACATTTTGGAATATCTTTTCGACGCTTCGTTTTTCGTTCATCGTGTTTTTTTTTTTTTTTTTTTTGTTGAAATATTTTTAGCGCAATGAAATTGTCACAGAGCTGCCATGTAAATAAACTAATAAATGAATAAATGCATATGTCAAGAAGCTTAGATGAGCAATGCAGATGCTAAATGTAAAGAGAAAAACAAAAAATATCTAGCAAAATCAACAACCACTTTATCTGTATAAAATACCAACATCTGTTGATGCATATACAGTCAGTCTAATAATTCTTCGTACCAAACCTCTTATACTTTGCTTTGTTATATGCGTACTTTTATTGACATTAAGATTCTGTATTTGTTTTAAATTATTAATCACAAAATGCGCGAAAATTAATCGATAAAAATAGCTTTTTTGGGTGTATAATATAATATTACTGCTAAGAACATTAGTAACTTGGTCAAAAGCAAAAGGAGGCTGTGTTCGATATTAAGAACCATTTTCGCAATTTTTTTAAATCGAATTTTAAGAGTTTATGCGGTGTTAGAATAATTTTTGGTTATAATTAATATTTGTCCTTTGCCAAAATTAAGTATTAAATTTTGTATTTTCATAATATTTAATTGACTTTGAAATACCATTTTTTTAAATAAACTTATTGTGTTATTTTTCAAGATTGAATAGCTAAACTTGTTGTTACTTTTGATTTTAATTAACATGATGGAATAGCTTTAAATAATTTTCTTAAATATTATTTTGATTGGTCAACCGAGTTCTGCCAACATTTTATGGCGCAATAAAGATTAGTCCGATATTATTGGACGATGAATATGCCAAAAATAGATTAAGCATTAAAACTGTTTTGCAGTTCATTTTTCAATAAAGTTTATTAACATACAAATTAAAAACTAAAGTCTGATAGTAATTATCGCTATTCTTATAGCTTATAAGGCTGAAATCGCGTAGAAATTAAAGCCGATATTTTTGTGTTGTGTTTTTCATGTGATTGCTGTCACATTGCTCTCGCCTGTTACCCTCTTTTGGCCCTTACCCACATTGAAAAGCCCGCATCATTGTGCCCCTTACAATCAAGACAAACAATCGATTGTAGCTCCATTCATTAGGCAATTAACCCAACCAGACATATTTCCCATACACGCACATATATAATATACATATATATATATATATTCAACTGAAACTTAAACTCGAACCTGAATCCCAACCCCATTTATTACCAATTGTTCTATTCTTTTGGGTTCTGTGTTGGACCCACTTGCGCTTTCTTTGGCCCAGAAGCGGATGGCACTAAAACCTGCAAATCGAATGCTCAAATAAAATTGTTTCTCTCTCTCTCTCTTTCTCTATGTGTGTGTTTGTGTGTGCAGTTGATTTACTTAAGCCATTAAAAGTATTTGCCAAAAATGCTAAAAACCGGGCAACAGCAACAGAATTTGAAGTTGAAACAGAAACAGAAACCGAGCTGGGCTAAAAGCCAAAAACCGGTTCGCCATTTGTCAAAGCCAAACCGAGCAAAGCAAAGCAAGTCAGCTCCAGCAAACCAAAAAGCTCCATAAAATAACAATAAAACTAACCCCCTTGCCTACATTTATCTTCATCTAAGACAGTCTATACGAACTTGTAATACTCTAGCCATATAATAGAAATATTCTGTTTTCTGTTTTTGAGTTATTAAGTAAAGTATTAAATAATATCGGATATATGTATCTGAAATGAATATAATTTCTAAAAACAGCTAAGATTGTTTCTCAAAGCAATCACCGAAATTAAGTAGGATTTTAGATGCATCTCAACTTATCGACAAGGCTATACATATACTCTGTACTTACAAAACTGAAACAAAATATTATCAGCTTGAATATTGTTTTTAATTAATATTAGTCATCTATTCTTATAATGTTGTCTTCTGTTTATTGCAAGAATTTTATGCAGGGTATTGCCAAAAATGAAATAAAAAGATTCATATTGATTTTTTGTTGTTTGTATTGTTGTAGTATTCTTTTTTGTGTTTCTTTCTTCTTAACTCGTATTTCCTTTTATTGTTGCTGCCTGTCACGCGCTTTATCTCTTTCGCTCTCAGTGCATTTTTTTTTTGACTTAAAGTGTTTGTTGCTTACCTTATTTTTTTATAATTTAAAATTCATCACGATTTTAATTTAGTTGTATATTCTTGTTGTAAATTTTTATTTTATATTTACTTTGTATTTGTTTTTATTTTTCTCTTTGCCTCAAACGTTGCGTCTAACCTTGAAGCACATTAAATTCGTTGTGCTGTTGTTGTTCTTGTTGTTTTTAGTGTTTGTTGTTGAAAATAAAACGCAGCAACAACAATAACAATAATAATAATAGCAACAACAGCAGCAACCAAAAGAATACAGATTCGGACTATATATCTGTTTAATACATACATATAATTGTAGTATCTTCGAGGGGAAATTTGTCTATATGCATTAAAAACAAAAAAAATAAAAATCACTTTGGTCGCGTTTTATTTTTTTATTGTCGAATTTTCGTTGGAGTTTTTATATTTTTTTCTTCTCTCTTATACCCTGTAACACAAAGATGAGTACGGCGGAAAATCATAAGTTTATGTTAATCAAAAATTACTTGATTTGACTTACATCGCTTTTTAAGTATGCTATTTAAAATGCGCAGTTAAATCAGATATACCCCATTCTGGAGTATATGTATATAGGGCATCTCATAGGCTAGATTGATGCGTTCTTACTTATATTTCATTTTTATAATTGCCGAATTTTCGTTGATTTTTCATTTTCCTTTCTTCTTTTTTTTTGGGTTTTGACGTTTTGTCTTGATTCCAATTTGTGAGTCTAGCGAGTCGCATATATCATCTTTTGTTGTTGTTGCTCCAAAAATTGCTTAATTGCTGCCATATGTGTTTCTCTTGCCACTCTGTCTCTCTCTCTCTCTCTCCCTCTCCTCCTTCAACTCACTCTCTTTCTCTTTTTGTTTTTCTCTATGTGTCTTTCCGTTTTCCTTCTATTGCGCTTTTCTTGGCGCTAAACTGGAAATGTGTTGGCGTTGTGAATGTATCTTTATGTGTGTCTGTACCTCTTTATCCATAATACTATCTGTATCTGTATCTACGCATTTCTTTGCTGTTCTTGCCTATAATTCTAATTTATTTTGCCAAAAAGATATTATATATATATATATATGAATATAAAAGAGATATAATGAGGGGGCAAATAATAAGAACGCAAAGGAAGCGCGCAAAAGTTGTTGCTGCTGTTGCCTGTTGTTTTATTTATTTATTTATGTGTAGTTTTATATTTTTTTTCTGCTGTTCAATAAATTACGCTCTTTTGACATGTCGCACTGCCAACCACCCACCAAAATCCCCTTCAACCCTCGTTGCTTGGTCATTTCAAGTGCAGTCGACGTTGGCGTCGTTGTCGACGGTAACGGAGACGGCGACGGCGTCGTCGACGTTGGCGCTAGCGTCACGCGCCGCTGCGCTTTGATTGCCCAAACGCAACTTTTGCTTTCATTGCACGTAGCAACAACAACGACAACAACAGCAACCATTGAAATTGAACTTGAAATTGTGGTCGAGGCTCAGTCGTCTCACGCCTTTTTCAAATGTGACCAGCAACGCAAACTTAAAACCGAAAAAAACCCGAAACCCCAATAAAAAATAAAAACAGAAAACATCAAAAAAATTAACGTGGGTCATTAAATGCCGCATGTTGCCTGCGTATGCCTTGTATAATATTGTGTGGGCGTGGCACTGCTTGACGCCCAAAAATAAGGCACAGCCATAACGAAAGAGAACAGCTATCTCGAAAGTGTGGCAGATAAATTGTGGAGGCAGCCGATAAGCAAACTTGAACCTAATACATATTTCCACAGCTATACTTACAAATTTTTTATCTCAAAGACTAAAATTCAATTTTTAGAGCTCGTTTTTATTATCCAGAATCCACTGTGTCCAACATTTCGAGATGCCATTATGAGTCTTCATTGATATGCAAAATTACCTCGACTTAGTTTTATAACTAAATACAAACATTAAAAAAATAAATTTAAATCAATAAAATTAATATAAAAAAAAACTAATGGGCGCAAATTGTTAAAGTTGTCTTTTTAGAATGTATGTAAAGTTTATACAGAAATCAAGTTATTTGATACACACGTACTAAATCAATTTTGTCAGATCGTCTATATAAGCCGAATTTATTTTTATTATGTTTAATGAATATAATATGCATATTTTGCATGCATGCATACATACGCATGTGTATTGATAATAGTTTTATACCGTCCGCAAGCTTAACCAAAATACTCTGCAGAGTATTAAAAACCTAAAGAACCTGAACAAGACTGCTGCAAAACAAGAGTTTTTTTATTTCTGGAAACTTGAAGAAAGTAAAGTGTTGCCTGGCGATTTGGGTTACCAAAAAACAGTTTCACACTGTTCTTGAACTGTTGAGTTTTGCTTTGTTTGGATTGCAGCCAGTCAGAGAAATGTCAGTTTAAGCCAGTCATTTGACAGCTGCCCTATCAGCGTAGACATCTTCAACTACCCACAACTCTGTTGCTTTTTTCACACACACTCAAACACACACACACTCACACACGCACACACAAAAACGCAAGTCTTGTGATTTAACGAGCCTCGTCCGGGGCTGTAAAAATAAAGTCAAGTTTCAGCAAGAGACGAGCACTCGTCACTTGGAAGCCGAAGCCGTAGTCGAAGTCTAAGCCAGGTAGAGACGATTATTGGCAGAGTTTGGAGCTCGTCGCTTGGAGCTCTCCACAGTTCTCTCACAGTTTACAGCTCACAGCTGTGCCCGGCAATTAGAAAACCCGAATAACAAATGCCCAAACGTAATGATATCCAAAATTTTTGTTGTGCGTGTTGCTGTCGTTAATTTTTTTTTGTTTTTTTTTTTTGTTTGAGTAAAAAATGACTTTCCGCTGCGGTGGGCAGGGCCCGACTCCCGTCGGCAGCTTTGGTTTTATATATTTGTATTTTTTGGATTTCAGATTTAGGTTGTGTTTGTCGGTGTTACGCTCTTTGAGCCATAAAATCAGACAGTAAATGAAAAAATAAAAAAAAAAACAACAACAAAAACATCTAAAAAAAAAACTATATAAAAAATAACAACAGCTCTCGTTCGCTCCAAAATAGTTAAGTATGTATAATAATAGCGCGCATCTTAATTATATAACAATTAAACAATGAAAAGACAGAACAAGAGAGAGGAACAGAAAAAAAAAGCGCACAGGGCTTCCAAAAAAAAAATAATAATAAAAAAATAAAAGCAAAAAAACTAAACTGAAGGTTGTTTTAAATATGGGAAAAACAGTGATTTTTGTGCTAGTATTTTTCCTTATGGGGAAAAATTGAAGCAGCCACAAATAGTATACGTTTTTTTTTTTATGAGAAACAAAGAAAATTTGTCAAAACAGCAACAACAATAAATTGTACGTTTGGAAAATGATGTTCGTTACGGGTTTTCGGTTAGCTTGAAGAGAATGCAGTGGCAAGGTCAAATGATTTGCGTTGTTGCCGTTAATATCAGCGGCAATTTGTCAACTCTCGCACACAAAAAAAAAGAAAACAACAAAAAGAAAAACAAAATATATCTGCGTCGCGTCACATTCAGAGTCACATGCATGTATACATTCATTGCGCAATACGAAAACGAAATTGAAATTGAAATAAGTCAAGGGTGTTCAGGCAGCACACACACATCTGGCAGAATCTCTTCCAATCATCCAACGTATAAGATTAGGGGAAAAAGAGTGACAAATATATGCAGAGCATACAATAAAATTTGTAGTTGGTGTATGCTGTGTGCTGTATGCAACATGTTGTTGCAAAAGCATATCGAATCGGAGTAGATTAAGTGGATAGACGAGACAGGCAAATTATATATTAAGTGCTGCCGTTCAATTAGCCATCAGAGAACAATTGACTTTTTAGTATATCTAAGCATGTGTTAGGTTTTGCAATGATTGATCAGTCTATGGATCCTTAAGTATTACTAGTTATAGTTATATATATAAATATATATATATAAATAATCGCTGTTTTGTTAAGAATTATTTTTAGTAACACTCTGTAGGGGTAATCTTTCCCTTTAATTCGATTTCTCTGTAATCGTTTTTTATTCCCGGCGCCTGTTTTACCATTATTATTATTCTGTCTGATTCGTTTGTCCGCCAATGTGCAAGTTAAGCGCGTGCCAAGGGGAGGGGCTCAAGTCATGCCGCACTGCATTGCAGCGGACTTGCAACCAACAATTAGGCGTGGTTGCTGCTAAATTGTTGGGGGCATGCAACAACGGGGGGCGCCACAAAACTAAAGTTACACATGGCACATGGCACACACAAGAAGTTAAGTTCTTTTCATATTATTCGAAGAATTGCATTTGCCGCACTTCTGCTCCTCTGCTCCACACTTTTTTCACATTCTATTAAATAACCAATGAAAATGTAAGTTGTGCTTCGTGCGGAATGTCAGTATACGAATATTTCTGGTTGTGCTAATGTGTGCGGAAGTGTTTTTTTTTTTTTTTTTTTTTTTTTGTACAAACGTATCTGTGTGTATACGTGTATCTTTGTATCTGAATTCGTATATGTATTTGTCTCTGTATCTGTATTTGTGGGATGTGCAAAGCGCTCACACTCGAAATCGAACTCCAACTCCAACTCCGATTTAAACTCAAGACTTTTAAATAAGTTTGTTCTTTGTTGTTCGCATTTGATGCCCTCAGTGATTGATCGTTCAAAAGAGTTCTTTTGCCCCTCCACGCTCCACATTCCTCACTCTACGCTCCACGCGCTACGCTCCGTTGCAAAAGAATTCTGAAAACTGATTTTCATTAAGCATACGCCACGTTGTGCGCAAGTCATAAGACTCGTGTTATTCAGCTGTTGTTGTTGTTGTTGTTCTTCATCTTCATCTTCTTCTTCATCACTGGTTGCTCGGAGGTGTGAATTTTTCAGCAATTGGATTTTGTATCTTTATCTTTGCATTGTTTATGCGGCGTCGACTCGATTCGTTTCGTTTTTCTTGCGCCTCGTTTTTGTTTTTGTTTTTTTTTTAGTGGTTTTTTTTTTTCGTTTTGTTTGGTTTCCTTGGTTGCTTTGGCGCAAATTAACTTTGAACTTCAAAAAAATTATAAAAGCAACAACAACAATTTGAACAACAACTGAACAATCAACTTCACCTTGTTCAAGGTCTAAGAGCAACGGCAGCAAATGCCAGCAACAAACAAAAAACAAAAAAAAATTAAATAAAATAAAATAAGAAGACAAAATTTGTTGTTATTTTGTGGTCGGGTGATTTGCATAGGGAAATTGAATGTTGTATAAATGCTTGCGCTCAACTCTTTAACATAGTAGCACATATCTATTCACAAAATGTTGACACTTGAGAGTGAAAAGGCGGTGGTTCAGGTTTTCACGTCAAGCCCAAAAATACTTTTGGCTATAACCAGCATAACAGGTGGCCCGCTCCGACTTCTGTTGCAGGCACCTCTTAACTCTGGCGCTAGGAATTCACTCAACTCGGTTGATTGCCAAATACAAAATTTCAATTTCAACTTGGGCTTGATTAGGTCTACCAAAACATCAAGCAAACATTTAATTTTTATCCATGCGCATTTCCAGAGGGACCATTGCACAGTGTTGGGCAGCAATCCGGTCAACAATTGCCGCAACTATTACGTTAACTGATTAATTAATTACTCTTGCCAACAATGTTGAAATCAGTGATTCAAGCTTTTCTCATTATGTTTTTTAAGTGTGTGCTTTTTTTTATATATATTTTTTTATTTTTTGGCCTTTGCGCGTTGGTGTCTACTTTAGCTGCACTTCCGCAGCGACGCCAACGCGACTGCACAAAATTCACATGCCACTCGGTTAAGTATCTTGTATCTTGTATCTGGTATCTGGTATCTGGTTTATTATATATTGGATCTTGTATTTCGGCCGCTGCCTGCACATGTACTGCACGTGGGTTGCAGCATTGAATTTTGTATGCTTTTTTGGTTGTTGGTGGTGCCATATGGCCTGCTGCGGCAGGCGATCGGACAGCGCCCAATGACCTTCCCGTGTCCGCTTCGCAGTCGCAGTCACAGTCACAGTCAGCGTCGCAGTCCGCGTCCAGGAAATGGCATTAGCTTTCGCTCTTGCTCTTGCACTCGCACTCGGACTCGCTCCCTTTCTGCGTCCTGGCTGCTAATCATATTAATGCAGCGCTGTCCCACTGTGTAGGTGTATGTGTGTGTATGTGTGTGTGCGCACGGGTGCGTGTGTAGCTTGTAAGGGCGCGGCCGTAGGTTTGGCTTCCACATCAAGCAAGAGGAAGGGAAGAGCAACGAGCAGCGGTTTTGCTTCGTTTGCTTTCGCTGTCTTTCGCCTGTCTTTCGGCTGTCTTTCGGCTGTCTCCTGTGCCATTACTTTCGCCGCTGTCGCTGCACATTGTTTTTTATGGGTCACTTTTCTCGCTCTCCCATTATCTGGCGCCCTCTCTCTGTCTCTTTCAAGCTCTCTCTCTCTGCTTATGCTTCAGCTGTTGTGGCTGTCGTTGGTTTTTTGGGTCATGTCCATCAACAGCCCAACAGCTGGTAATATAATATGCCCAGGAAGTCCGGCGGGAATCCATTTTAATAGTGTTCAACGTTTGCTGCTTCCTCTGCTGCTCCCGCCACTCTGTCAGTCTGTCAGCCGCCTCCCCCTTTTCACCTCACTTTGTCTTTATGCTTTTGACCAGCGCTGTTAACAGCTTTTTTTTTATTTCAATTTGTTTTTTGTTGTTTCTTTTTTTGTGTTTTGAACTCTGTTGTGTTTGTTTTTAGTTTCAGTTTATTTTTTATTTCGCACAATATGGGCTCATTAGCACAAGCTCCCCAAACTGAGAGAGGAGTGTGGGCATGGTGGGGTGGGGTGGGGAGGGTAGGGGAAGAAGCGAATACATGGTGTCTCCCGCACGGCACCGCACCGCTGGCAACTAATTAATTATGCCGCTGCAGCAGCGTCACGGGGGTGTATTATTTGCATATCTATATACAAATACATATACATATGTATATATGTGTATATATGTATGCATTTGTATATGTCTGTATGTGTGTGGGATAATATATTTCAATGTATGCTCTTTCGTTGTTGCTGTCTTTTATTTTGGACTACAGAACAACAACGACAACAAACGAATGAAATTTGCATTGTATTTAGTTACACACGCACATCGTTATGCACTATATATACATATATACTTACATATATATACATGCATATAGATAGTATGGATCTTTACATTGTATTTATATACAAGCTTTATGTACTGTATCCAGCAGACTTGTACTTTGCACCTGAACCCTGCCACTAACAAAAAAAAAATAAAATAAATAAATGCAAAAAATACTTTAGCCTAATGAACCACTAAGTGCTACGGTGAACCAGTTCCAGTTGCTAAGTGAGCAATTCTGAGAAATAATTTATGAATGAAGCTAAAAAAAGATACTTGAATTATGCTGCATGTTTGCTTCACACTAATTATTAAAGGTTTGTTCTTCAGAACCAGTTCTCTTTAGCAAATATCAATATCGTGTTATACAGAACTCTCTGAAATTACCAATTAGCTATAAGTACTAAAAGTAGAGAGTAAATCAAATATCTGTAGTAGAAGGAGCATTATTCAGTAATAAGTTTAAAGATATACTTTAAAGATTTAATAAAAAATTCTTTTTCTGTTATCTGGCCTTAAAAACAATCCGAATAACTTAAATTTGGTATCCGTACATAAAATACACATAAACATTTCTGGTTGTTGGCAACCCTAGCCCTTATGTTGGAAATGAATACATTTGAGCGCGGAGTTTGAATGTTTCAGAGTTTGAGTTGAGATATGCAAATTAGCTGTGGCCTTGACGTGGGCGTCAAACTTTGGGATTTATAACTTCGTTACACTTTGTTACTTTTACGTTGTTGTTGTTGTCAGTGGGCGCTTGTATGTATGTGTGTGTGTGTGTGTGTGGGATCTAATATCTTACTTGCTGTGTGCCCGACTAAGAATAATGCGCTAAACCTTAAGCTATTTGTCACTTTTACAGCGCAGCTGTCGAGCCAAAACGTCTGTGACGTCTTTGTCGCCTGGCCCACTGACCGAATTGGCATAAAGGTGTGTTAGCCAAGGGCT
Organism: Drosophila fungiperda; assembly: GCA_035042345.1. Classification (NCBI taxonomy): domain Eukaryota; kingdom Metazoa; phylum Arthropoda; class Insecta; order Diptera; family Drosophilidae; genus Drosophila; species Drosophila fungiperda. The sequence continues at coordinate 2,704,388 of JAWNLM010000154.1, read as the reverse complement.
TGTGAGGGGGTGGGGACGAGTGGTAGTTTGTTGGTTTGCTGGCTGGCTGATAGAGTGGGAGTGCATTTGACTGTGGTTCTTCATGGCAGCCATGCCCATTTGCAGATTTGTTAGCTTTTTGGTTGACTTTCAAATGGCCCATTGATTGGCGCACAGTCGACTCATTTCTCTAGCTGCGACTGTGGTCAGAAGCCGTTTGTGCCCGCCTGTTCTCTTGGCCATTTGGCAAACATTCATAAATTATTCAAAACAAATAAAAATTTAGCGCTGAGCTTTTTGGCCTCCGTGGTTCATTGGCATTTCATTTGCCATATTCTAAAACGTATACACATATGGGTTTGAGTGTAAGTGTGTGTGTGTTTGTGTGTGTGTGCGTTTGTGTTTAGTTACTTTTGTATCTGCAACTTCCCATTCACGCACACTGCCGTGCTAGTTGGCCATTCATTAGTTTAAAACTAGTTTCTCCTCAGCTAAACATAAAAATCTATATTTATTGCTTTTTCTTTCTTTGCTATATAGAATTGTTTTTCATTGGTTTGTCTTTCCGTATCTCATAAATTCGTAGAAATTTTTTTAGTTTAAACAATAAATGAATATATATTTGTGTGGTAATTAAAGACTAAACTCATTTAAAGCAATAAACAGTTTATTGAAAATAAACTCGAAATAAATTTAAATATCAAAATACACAAATTGGTTGCCATCAATATGGCTGTTCTGTCATATGAATACAAATTTTGAAGAGGGGCGCCAAATCATCGAATGAAGTTTTGTACTGTTGCCAAATATGCCAACGACTGTTTTGCTATACTAATGTTTTTTGAAGTAGATATATGTGTGTGTATATAGTAACTGATCTATCAAAAATTAAAACACACTTCTCTGGTTTCCGATAGTTAGTAAAACCAATTATTTTTTTGACAACAATGCAGACTTTGAGTATGTCGATTATCCAAATGGATTTTATTATTATTTAAGTAAATGTATTATTTGTAATTGTTGGTAATTTCTAAAATTTCTTCATTTACTAATGACTCTGTCCTCCATTTATCGACTGGTTGCTTTACTAAAATAGACTTTTACCCATTTGGAATTGGATTGCCTAAAGTTAACCCTAGTTGAAGCGATTCAATTCCCAACATATCATTTGATCTTTGCATATTTGATTATGCAGCTCATGTGCGCCTCCAACTGATGGTTCGTTTTACTTGTGCGTCGACTCACATACGCTGACACATACATACATACATACATACATACATAGACACATACACAACATGTATGTAAAATATGAGAAACCATTTGACAATCGTATTCCATATTCTGTTGGGATATGCTTGTTGTTTTATGATTGCTATTTGCTATTTGCTATTTGTTATTGTTCGCAGTGTCAAGTGCTTTTCATATGTTTTTTTATCACATTTTTGTTATATATATGTTTTTTTTGTTTATTTGTTGTACTTTTACGACTAGCACTCATTGTTTTATTTAGGGTTTTACCCCCCTTTGCGCTCCTCCTACCGAGTTTTTATTTGTCAAATGTTTGCTTTGCATTTGCAAATTATTGTCTTTTGTTTGTTGTTTTTTATTTGATTATTTGCATTTACCCCCCACCAGCTGTGTACTCCTCTTTCGCGGGTATTAATAGTATTACAGATATATTGCTATAGATCGCGTCGTTGTGGAACTACATGTGTAAATGTGTGTGTGTTTCTGTGGGTGTTGCTGCATTGTCAGCAATCATTTGCAACTGAAAAGCGTCGACATTGAAAAGCGACAACGCTCAGTGATCATAGTGCATAGCGATACATAGCCCTCTCTTACTCCTCCCGCATATACACATTCCCATTCACATTCTGGCCAGTGTATCGATTGCTGGGCATGTGCCCGTCGGTCAATTTTCAATTACAGCGGTGCGAGTTAATCGATCAATCAATTACAGTAATAATGACGAGCCGATTTGTGCGATTTTGTGCAACAAAGCGAATGCCGACAAAACGGAACACCCCCACTAAAACTGAGAACACCCATTGTACCCACCCAACCCCAGTCACCACTCCGCCTTCGCCTGGCCTTACCATTGTTGCTGTTGGTCAAACACGCCCACACTTTTGAACCTGAAATATATATATATATATATATATATATATATATATATATCAGCGAACACCCAACGAGTCCAAAATTTATGCGCAAAGTGTGCCAAATAATCTTTATTCATCTTTAGTCATTTTTATTTCTCGCTTTTATCTCTCTATTTGATTTTTATTTTTTTGTTTTTTAATTTTCAACTTTTCTTTGGAAAACGTAAAACACGCACTTAACCAAATTTATTGTTAAACATTTACATATTTCGAATAGCATTTTTTTGAACTCGATTTTAGCTTTTTCTTCATTTGCTTTTAGCAGGTGGCATAAAATGTTGCGTCCAAATTTATGGCACACATATATATCACCGATGCAGACATTTCATCTTACATATTTATTTAGCATTGTGCTAGATAAGATGTCTTCAAGCACAAATCAAAATACTTTTAACTTTTTTTTTTTGGGTGTTATCGATAAATTTATCGAATTACTGCTGCTATTGTTAACTTGGTAGTAGCTGACCACTTATGAATTCACCGCACGACCAATTTTCTAGAGTTTCGCCCTTTATTGCACATTGATCAGTCGATTACTCACTTGGTGTTTTTTTTTTTCTTTTCTTTTTTTTTTTTTTTTGGAAAACATGAATGTCGGTGCATTAGTCAAAACTGTACAGGGAAACGCAAACTTGACCAAGACAAGACCAAATAAATGCATCGGAACAACAAATATTTATCAATTACTCACAAAACTGAGTCACGGTCAAATAGTCTCGACTTGACTTTTGCCCACAAGTGTGTGTGAGGGTGTGTGAGTGTGTGTGGTGTGTGTGAGTATGTCCGACTGTCTGTCTGGCTTGGCATTGGGTAGTCGTTTGCATGCCAAGCACCAGCAAAAGCCAATTGCAAACAAAGGTCCAATACGATAATTGGTGTTCATTATCAATGGGCAAACACAGGTGAATCCGAAAACCCTTTAAGTGATCAGCTCGCGGTTGGAGTTGAAACGTGGCACTTGTCGGCGACATGCAGCGGAAATCCAAAACGGGACAGCAACCAACTTGGCCACAACTTTTTGGGCATCAACTTCCCGTGTGCATGTATAAAATACCCTGTAAAATCCCATTAAATTCAATAAGTTCAAATTGTTTAATATATTTTGAAATTGTCAAATTGATTTGATCGTAAATGCAAAATATATTTAACAAGCTTGTAATAATTAAAGGGTATTTTTTAGGTCAAACACTCTTGGCAAGACCATTCTTCTTAGCTTTGGCTAATGTTTTTTTTTTTAAGTTTTGATCGGCGTTTGCCCAACTACATGTTGCCATGTACTTAACTTGTTTTTTGTTGTTGCTTGTAATAGCTTTTTAATGGGCACTGTACTTTGGTCAGGCAATCAATACACGCCGACACATAATACTATACATATATATATACTATATAGACGCTAATAAAATATGCATAATATATATGCGCGTATATATGAAATATTATAATTTACAATAAGCAGATCTTACAAAATGTGGTCAGACCTTCGACTGAAGAGTGCGTGGACCACAGCAGAGCCAACCCAAAGCGGGCTAAGCCCAATTAAACCGGAAGTATTAGATGGCCGAGTTGACCAAGTTGTAACTGAGGGTTAGCCAGTTGTACGGACTTGTCTAATTCTCTCGTGTTCGCATATATATATTCATTTTCTAGTATCTATACAGATTTCAGTTTCCATTCCAGTTGTCACGCCCCGGCTTTTGTTGTGTTTATTGTTTTTCAAATTATATGTCAGAAACGAACACAAATTATTGCTGGCTATAAATTAAAAAGAGCAGATGCGTAGTTCTCCCAAGTCGCATAATTATAATTTTTATTTTTTATTTTTATTTGTTGTATTTGGGTATTAGTATTTCGCCTTTTGCTGTTTTTTACGTCTCATTTTGTATGGAAATGTTCCATAAAACGTCCATTAACAAACCCATTGTGACTGGTCCCATCAACTAACTCGCTTTATAAGGTTTCAGCTGCGTGGATGTGGATGTGGACGTGGACGTGGACGATCTCGCACACAGCTGCTGCCAAATTTTTAAATGTGTTTTCTTCTGGTTCTAAGTCAATTTCTGTTTATGTTTCTTTTGCGTTCAAAGGTACAGCGACTGGCAATTAGTATTTGGCCCGCTTTATGCTCTAATTAAACGATTATTATTCAATTATGGGCTTTTTATTCATTCCACTCATTCCATGCCAGAAAAAAAAACTTGTTGCCCTCTAAGTGTGATTTATGTATGTTTCTTTTGTGGAACGCCCACGCAATGAACACGATCACAAACGTGATCGTAATCGTTATCGTAATCGCAATCGTAATCGTTGGCGCCTTCGTTTTGGACTTTGGGTTCGGCTTTCGCATTGTCTTCGGTTATTCAGTATGCAGTCGAACTGAATTGTCAAATTATCTATTCTAATTGAAAAAATGCCGCACTGCCACTGACGAACTTACTGTCCAACGATATTACGATCCAAATGTCTCACATTGGACCCATTTCTTCCCCTGGCGCAGTGCCAATCAATTTATGTCATGCTCTTGATTGGTCAACCTCTTAGACCCATATACATATGTGCAACTCCCCCGTCCGCCCTGCTGCTCCATGCATCGGTTAATGAAATTAGACAATCAAGCGTCGAGCGTCGAATAAAAAAAAAAGAAATAGCTGAACGAAAATTAAAATCACTTAATTAAATAATTTTTAATGTGTGTTCGTTGTGCGTTTAATTGTTGCCTTCTCGTTGTTGTTTCTGACGTATTTTTGCTTCAAATATTTCGTTTTTTGTTTTTGTTTTTTACGACTGCAGCCAGCAAAGCAGCTGTCGTTTGTTAATTGCAAAGAATGGCCGTTTGGAGCTTGCCTCATCTTCATTATTCAAATTGGCATCTATTCTCGTTTCACATCTTTTACTCGAAGCTTCTGAGTATTTATTGCGCCTGTTGCTGCTCAGCTTCATGCCATTCCATGTGGTAATTCGCATTCTGGAACTGTAGACTCTATAGATTCTTGCTTGAGATGAAGGCCATACGATATGCGCTAATTGATCAGCAATCTACACACACACACACAGCTGTTCAACAGCACAACACATTGGGAGTCTTGCTACTTGCTCTGCTGAATAGCAAACCAAATTGAGAAGCCACAAAAGGGAGTAAGAGAATCAAAGATTTCAGTTAATACAAACCGATAACTGATCAATGAATACAATAGCAGGACAAAGCCCAATTTTATATTATATATGTTATATAGAAATCAACATGCACATCGAATCAATCAACTAAACCAAGAATATCAATAATAAAACCAGATAGTTAACAGGGCTAGCTAGGGCTCTGTCATAGATCAACATATTTGTTCATGTTACGTGCCAAGGCTAAGGCTGAAAATACAAATTGCTATCTTATGTCAATGGGTTAACAAACAACACACACGCACACACAAACAGCCAAACAAACAAACAAGCGATCTAACAAAAGAAGTGTAAACATTACGATGACAGTATTATAAATCTTATGACTGCTAATGAGACTCGTTAAACACAGTCACATTAATTCTAGACTTGATTTGATGTCTTTCTGTCCATTCGTATCATATGAATATACATATTGTAAAAAAGTTATTAGCAACACGTTGTACATTGCTCATTTTTATTGGTAAAAAAAAACATCCATGAGTTTTAAACGTTGATGGGGTACACAGCACTTTGCATTTCATTAACACAACAATTTATATTCAATGTAATTTGAATTTAATTTTCATATTCATTATATCCAAAATACAATAAAAAAAAATTAAAATTCATCTGGAAATTGAAACGATTTTAGTTCTATTAAATAAAATACTTTTCTATTCAACATTAAATAATTCATTATTATTTTTGTTATTATTACAATTTATTATTATTTGATACTTTTTACAGAACTTTGGTATTTCTATTATCTAAGCCTGAGGTTTTAGTATGGGCAATCTGGCTAAAATGCGATCTTGCCCAGCAAAAACGGAGGACCTCTGCTTTGCCCTGAATTCACTAATATGATTTCGTTTTAATTTTTTTTTATCTTCTATATTTCTTCATAAGAAATGGAAATGGAATATTTATCAATGAAACTATATATTATTGTAATAATAATGGATTCAGGTTAAATCGTAGTCGAATTTCTTACTTTTTGTAACATTTCGATGTGTGGTGAATGCAATTCTGTGTTCAGCTTTAAAGTTGCACTTCAATTCAGTTGATTGTCTTTAGGAGTTCCACTTTTTAGTAGCCCTCTAAAAAAGCACAGTAAAATTGCTGTTAATTGCAGCTAATTGAACTTTTGCACATTTCAATGCAAAATTTTGTGAAAATTCACACAAAATAAGCAAACGTCCAACATTTGCTTGCACATTATTTTTTTTATTTATTTTTTTTTTTTTGTATTTTTTTTTTTGTATTTTTGCCATATTTCATTTTGATATTGTTTTTTTTTGGTTAACTGCTGCGGGTTACCGCTTAAAAGTTTTTTTTTTGGCATTTGAAAACAAATTAATGCCATTAAAGATCGCAAACAGCAATGCATTTTTTGTATAGCCGTAATCCTCACAAATGTTGCAAATTAGGTAGCTCTTTCAATTATTTAGTTAAACAACTCTCTGTGCTGTGGTTACGAATAACAAATAACCAATAGCAAATATCGAATTCTTAGCACTGAGCACTGAGCAATACATTTGCTGTGCTGCAAAATACACAAACGAAAAACCAAATAAACAAAACGTCTTTCGATTTGGTCTTTGTCGTCGTTTGCTTTCAAGATTAAAGCCAAATTAATGGTCAAGCTAAAGAAGGTGGCGGGGGGAGGGGGGAGAAGTTGGCGGACTAGCAATGCAAAGCTCCCCCTCTCCCCCTTCAAACACCCAGCTCTTGGCACTCTTTCACGCTTCCCCCAAAAATTGTTATTGTGAGTTTGCCTAAAAAATTGGCGCTACCTACGCGCATTTGTTTTTAGCGTCTTTGTCTGTCTTTTTATTTATTTATTATTATTTTTTTTTTTGTATATTATTCACGTCTTGTCTTCTGCGCTTTTTTATGTTTGTCTTCATTTTGTTGTTCTTTCTTGCCTTCTTGTCTTCTGTTTTTGCGATGATTCATTCGCCGGTCGTCCGCCAATTTAAGCTAATAGCGCTCTATGGCAAGATGTCTGAGTGGTCGGGCGGGAGTGGGTGGGTGGATGAGGGGGCTGTTGTGGGGACAGGCGCTTAATCAATAATCATCAATCGTCTTACACACAGCAAATAACCAAAATACTCAATGGAAGCGTGGGGAATAAGGTGGTGTGTGTGTGTGTGTTTGTGTGTAGTTATAGTTGCTATTCACAAATTGCTTGTGTGGTGAGCGGGGTGGGGGAGGGAGGGAGGTGTGTGCTGTTGCCACATAATGGATGAACATAAGCTGCAGTTATTGATGGGCGTTTGAATACAGCCTCGCTTCATTTGAGCACATTTTGTGAATAGACTCAGCACTCGAATGTGTGTGACTATTGCACTAAGCCTTTTTGGCTATTAACTATTAACTATTAACTATTAACTTGTTGTTATACCATGACAAACAGCACTAACCGTTTCCACTTGTTGCCTCTTCTCATTGCAGCCAAACGCTTGTGCCCTTTATGGTAAGTAAAAGTTCCAGCAAAGACCTCAAAACGAAACGATAAGAAAATAAATCTGAATTCAAAGTAAGCCCAAAAAGTAAGCGACATAAAAAGCAAATGTGTTAAATTTGATTGAAGTAAACTGTTTGAGAAAACACCTCAGTTGTGCTATTTGTTTGTAGAAATTATAGAACATAATTAATTTAATTAAAAACAAAACTTAAGCCAATATATTGAAGAAAATTGAAAATTCTGTAATGATGCCTTTTAAAAATGTAATCATATATATATATAGATAAGTTTTTATTTTTAATTGTTGTTCCTATTCCGATTTCAATTCTGGTCTCACACTCTAAATTCAAATACAATTAAATATTGGGCATATAATTTCAGCTCAATTGAATTTAATTAGCCATTTTGAATTCAATTAGCCAAGTTTAATGTATTTGAATTAAAATTCAATGCATTAATTTCCATTCAAATAAAAATTCAAATTCTAAGTCTGAGTCCAATATTATTTGTTATTTGCTGTTTACATGTTAGGCCATTGCCCGGTTGTCCATTTATATACATGCATATATCTCTCTATATATATATATGTTTAATGTGAACATGCTGCGAAATGCTGTTGTTGTTGTTTTTTTTTTTTTTTTTGCAAAAGTTTGTGATTTAATCCCCCTTATTGCAGCTAAGTTACAGCTTCCGGGGGAAACCCGCTAAAACAATCGTCGCTTATACGTTAAAGCGTTCGGCCCCGAAATCAATCAAAGGCAGCCAATTTGCTGCTGCACGCAATCAATATGGGGCAGCTGCCACAATGCGCGACAGCCCAGCCACAAGGTGTGGCAGGCACGCACGCAGCGGCAACAAATGCACACGAAATGGGAGGGGTCCAGCAGACACTGAGGCGCCAATTGCGTATCCTTATACATCAGACGCCTGCTGATTCCAGCTGCTGTTTGTGTGCGTCTGTGTGTGTGTGTGTATGTGTGTGTGTGTAGCATGTGCCCCAAATGGCGTCAAATCAATCAAAAAACGCGCTCTGCGCACAAAATTTGCCTTGCTGGCTGCGCTCGCGAGTTACGCGCAATTTAACCTGTCTGCCAATTTGCAGTTCTCTCTATCGCTCGCTAGCTCAATTATCATAATTGCGCCCACACACACATACACACACATACACACACATACCCACACATACACACACACACACGCATACATAAACACAGACAGGCAAACTTTGGGGCTGAGATGATAATGTCGGCGCCAGTATTTCCGCTATTTTTTTTTAACGACGGAACGTCTGATTCTTTGGTTTAGCACCCCCCCCCCCCCATCTGATCCTCCACTGCCACGGCCCCACGGCTCCGCGCTGCTCTTCAAGCACCGCCGCCCATGCAACAGTAACTAAAGCACACACCCAGCGTATCCAGCGGTCGTCGTCGTTTTGGTTCGTGTGTGGGTGCTATCCATGTCATCTATGTTCATGTCCATGTCCATGTTGTGGCTGCCTGACACGCACAATTAAGTGCTTACTCTCACTCTCACTTCTCCTCGCTCTCTCTCTCTCTCTCTCTCTCTCTCTCTACTCACACTTTTGTTTGGCTCAAGGATATAGGGATAAACACGATTCAGGCGACGACTGCAGCTTTTCTTTTTCAAAATCAAATCAAATATAAAATAAAATTTACTACGCTCTCGCACGCTTCATGTATATATACAAATGTACATATATATATATATATATATATATATATATATCCACATAAATATATATAGAAATGTTGAACGCAGCCGTCGTCGCTGTGGCGCTGCTCGTTTTCATTTTCGTTTTTTGGGGTTTTTCGTTTAGTTTTTCGACTATTTTTATATCTATTTAACATTTTGATTTCCGTTTCGCCTTAATGCACTTGACCTTCGGCCAAAAGCGAACAACAGCAACAACAACAACAGCAACAAAAACAACAACAGCAACAAAAAAACAACAACAACAACAATAAATAAAATTATATCTGTGAGCGTTTTTTCTCAAGTTCTACATATATTTTCCATTGCTGACTTTTGCATCCATCGCAGTCCAAGCGAATCAGCAACATTTATTCAACGTCTTCCGGGCAAACGAATTCTCTAAATTGCAATAATCATTTTAATAAATTATCTCAGCGTGTATTCAAACAAATTACAATATGAATTTCATTTTCAATTTACTACCTTTTTTTCTATTTGTTAAAAAAAATAATAAAAAAAAAAACATTTATATTCCCATTTCCCGACTGTCAAAACTAAAAATCTATAATTTTTTTGGAATTTCGAATGTTATCATAAATTGCAGCTGGCCCTTGTTGCACTCTCATCCTTTCCATTTTTTTATATTCTTTTAAGCAAGATAAATTTGCAACTTTTGATTCAATGGCCAAACATTTTTTTCTAGAAAATAGCGTCGCATGACAACAGGCCACGTTAGTTGCTTCCACACTTTTGTTGGCATAACATTGTAACATTTACAGTGTAAATTCCATTAGGATTATATTACCAGACACACACACACACACACACTCACACACACGCACACTGCGAAATTGGAAGCCACAAAAGTTGCGCTGTCCCATAAATAAGGAGAATTTTCTTTTATTATCCTTGGCAGCGAGGACACACATACATAGGAAAATCGTAAAAAGTTCAAATGGATTAGGGCCATGCTGCAAGCGGAAGCCTGACAAGGCGTTGGCTAACACACACACACGCACACACACACACACACACACACATAGATGAGCTGTTGTGTTATGCGTGCCAAGCAAAACTGACTTGGATATGTGTCAAGGACGTGCGGTAAAACAGCGACAAGTCGCCTCATATTCCGCTTAATATGAGAATGTCCGTGGACGTGTGTGTTTGAGTGTGTGTGAACACTATAATACACACTGTAAAGTGTAGGCGTGTCTAAATGCAGTTAACACACACAGCTGTCACACTCCTTCTCAGCGACATTCGGGACACATTTGGAGCACACACATTTGCAGCACACACACTAATTGATATTTTCACAGTCCTTTCCTTCCCATTTTTTTTCCATTCTGTATATTTTTGTTGTTTTTTTCTGGTTTTTTTTTTTTTTTTGGCGCGCCCATTCGCATAAATTTTCAAAAATTTTGTTTCTACTCCCAAAAGACGACGATTGATGTTGATATGTGAACACTCCCAGTTGCCAGCTTGCCCCTTCAAATGGATTAGAATGATGAGCGCTGGGCTTGTTATTCTACAAATGTGGAAATAGGTTAAACAATCATACACATTTGTGCATGACCAAAATTATATGAACTATAATCTTTAATTCAGCAATTGTGTGTGTTGCAAAACTCAATTAATGAATATATTAATTAATAATTCTTGGGGGTAAATTTACTTTCGCATCACAGAAACTCAGTTGTTGTTCCCTTCTAAGTAAACTAAATGCTATTTTCCAATAAAATATGCACACATTTATGTGATAGATATATGTGAATATTTTCCAATTATAGAGACCACCAGTTGTTTTTACTATATAGCCAAAGCTTTCATTTTGCATGCTGTAGAAAATCTCAACTACTTGGAATTTTGTATCTGATATTAATGAATGAGTTTTCCTGCTGTACAAAATTCATATATATATATATATAATGTAGTCGCTTTATCTTTCTATAGAATGCCACTGGATGGTCTCTTTCCCTCTCTCTCTCTCTCTCTCTCTCTCTCTCCTTTATCCCTTTCTTTCATCTCTTTCTTTTGTGGGCTGCGAACGCGTGCACTTTATAAACAACAATATTTGGCCAATGTGCTGTTTACTTAGCAAAAGCCGCTTTTTCCACGAGATGCACGATTCGTTCTGCATGCTGAATGCCAGAGTTGAACATAACATTTCCTAGAACATTTCCAATATTGTATTTTACAATTGGCAGCTGCCAAACCGTGCCGCAAGTGGCAGCTGCCGCTGCTGCTGAATCCACAGAAAACCACCAAGCTGGAGGCGCTTGGAAAAAGCGTTATAGTCCAACATTTCCATAATGTTATTATGTATATATATATATATACGAGTATATATATGCTTGTCTATGTGTGTTGTTCTTTCCATTTTGGCCGTTTCTTGATGCTCGTTTGCAATAAATAAACACAATAAACAATTTTAATGCGAATTCCTTCATAAAAAATCATGTCGATGGCCTCCGTTCATCATCAGCAGCAACAGCAACCGATGCTCATTATGATACAGCTCATAATGATGATGATGGTGATGCCGCTGCCGCTGCTGCTGCTGACAGCTGTCGCATGGCAATGATAGCTACAACGACGAGTGCCATAGATACATAGATACAAAATGTATTTAACACATTCAAATTTCACATAACAAAACGAGGTGTGAAAAATGTATTAAATGTCTTTATACAAAATCCCAAAAGGCCACATAGTAACAAAAACAGCTTAAGCAATTGCTTGATAAAATTCCAAAAAAAAAAAAAAAAAAAAAAAACCCAAAAAAAAACTGTTAAAGCAACTTACACAAACAGCAGGCTCATAAATATCAATAAATTAAATGCTGAACATTGCAGGCCAAGCGAAAAGGCTGCACAAACTGAGTATGTCGTCAATGACGGCGGCTATAATCAACGTAATTCGCTTTGATGTCACTAATGTATTAAGACTTAAAATTAATTAGATTTGCTCAACTAGCCAAAAAAAAAAAAGAAGAAAAAAACAAAAAAAAACACAAACAATGAGGAAAATAACTACAACTTTGTTGCAGATAAGAATTTTGTATGTCATTTTTTTGTATTTATTTATTTATTATTTTTTTTTTTTTTGGCCAACAACAACAATTTTAACAACAAACTTTAACACAGCAACAACTAAAAAAACAAAAAACCAGCACAGCAGCAACTGATAAGCTGATGATAAAGCCGAAAAAAACTGTAATGAAAGTTTTGATTGTGAACGTCCTTGCAATAGTACAGCACACACACACACACAAACACATACACACACACACACACACACACACACAAACACATACACACACACACACACACACACACAAACACACACACACACACTACGAGCACCTGCGCTTATCTAATATGTGACTAACGGTACATGGTGCGTGGGTTAAACGTCCAACAAGATACGCATAAATACATACAAAACACCTGTTATACATTGAGATATGATTTGCAGCTGTGTAGCCAAAAGATAACTGCGCATACAGTGAGCAAAATAAAAATGCCTTTATACACAAATATACACAAATGGCAGTAAAAGATAAGAAATGATTTTAATGATTCATTTAATATTAATAATATAAATAATCAAATTTGTATACAATATTAATTTCAATTTTTGTGTGTATAATTATTTATATACCATTTAATTAATCACACCATATTTATAAGCTCCATATCTTTTTATAACATTTCAAAAGAATTTGGAGTGTTGATTGACCTTTATAACGGGATTTCACTCCATTCACAATTCACCATTATGTGCGTTTTAACTGTTGATGCCGATAAAATAGCTTAATATAGAAAATTACAAAAATATTGTGACTTTGCTTTTGTCATAAAAAAATACGAATATCATGCGAATAATAAAATTCCACAGTTCTCATAGCTGTGCTCATTTTTCAATAATATATTACATATTTGTACACTTACAACCCCCGATTTCTCACAGTGTATGCACATATCTGATAGTCGTACCTTTGTTATAAAGTATATATGTATAAAAGTCTTTGTAAGTATATATTTTTAAATGCGTTGACGCATTCTTTAAATATGGTGTATGTTATCGCATTGCTGTAAACTTTGCTTAATTGCATTTTATGGTACAATTTATCGATAAATATTAACAAAGTGATATATATATATTGAAAGTAGACAAACTAAATTCTCAATCAACGAGTTTCATTGATATTTTCGCAATTATTTGGCATTGTATTGGTATTGTTTACACAATTCCCATTCTATATCAAATTGATAAACTGTTATCTAAATATCTTTAATGGAATATAGATATGCTTAAATGTATAGTCTAAATACATACACACAAAATACTCAATGCCCGTCTAGTTCGAGTGGTGTTTTTTTATTTACTTATGTTTTTTTCCTGCTACTACTTTGACTACTTTGTGGAACACATATAACCGATAACATTTCTCAACGCGGCTGATTGTACTTTCGCTTTGTCGAGGCATACATATATATTTTATCTTAATGCTTATGGCCTGCTTCGCTCATTTAAGCATATTTCCATAAATTTGCCATTTCAAAATTCATTCATTTCATTTATTTTTATTTTGTTCTGTAATTCGTTGCGCTCTGTTTTCAGTTTTCTCTAGTTTTTAGCATTGAGTTCGTAAATTTAACGCACAAAACGTGCACAAAAATATTTTCAACTGTACAAATTGTGCCACGCGTTTGCCATAATTTAGGGGGGAACTGGGCATGTTTCCAAAACCACCACTCCTATTGACACCCGTTTCCATTTCCATTCCCACTCCCATTCCCAATTCCATTACCCAAAAAATATAAGTCATGAAAACTGGACAGTTTTGGCACAATGTCTGTGCTCCATTGGGGTAGGCAGCTAGTCGCAGCGCGGCAACATCCTGGAGTAACGGAGCAGCGGCGAGGGTGGGTGTTGTTGCCGCAGGGCGTGGCCATCAGCGATCAACTCGCCGTTGAATGTGCGAAATTCTTGCGGAGTTTTTGTGTGCGTTTAATTTTTATAACATTTTTATGTGTTCTCTGTGGATGTGCATGTTAAACACATAACTGCCCCCACCCCCCTCTTACTTCCCCCACCTGCCCGACATACACTCCTCTCCGGCCGCCCCGGCGTGCGGCTCTTAAGTGAATAATAAATTAATTGTATTGCCATGCGGCCCATTTTTGGGACCGGCTCCGCCTCCGTCTCCGGCTATGGATATGTTCGAGGTTTCGAGCTTCACTCCGGCTACGCGTACGATTCTTTCTATGGCCAATTCGTAAACTTTTATGTTAATGGGAAAGTTTTTATAACGCTGTCAACCCACCCAAGCAGCGTCATAAAGGCAAAAACTCCTCCCCTCCCACCACCACACCGCTCTTTGAGCGCGCCCCCATCGCAGTTGCAGCAGCTAATCAAAAACAGATACATTATCTGAAAATGCTTTAATTAAAGTGTACATTTCAAGGCGCTCTGAATAAGAAGAAAGCTTGAGACACGCCCACACACGACCGACGGGGGCGTTGTGTGGTATGTCTGCGAATAGTCGACGCCAAATCAATGACACTTAATTAGAAAATAGCTGACTGTCTTTGTTGGATGCGGATTGAGTGAGGGTGCTTGGGCCGTTGGCTTGCTACAGACTGCTGGCCCATTAATGCGGCAATTTTGTATCTAACAGATACTTTTGCTATTGCACGTCTTCTGTTTGCGATTGGCTTGTGCCCGGACTCAAGCGATTGTTTGCCTTTGGCAATGCTTTTAATAAAGCCAACTGAGAACTGAGCACAACAAAAGCAAGCCTCTCTTAGTGCCAATTATTTTTATGACCCACCTCCACCTCTTCCCCTAAAAATACACACAAAAGCACACATACGCATAGAAGACTAGAAATTCGTTTTAGCCAAAGTGCAAAATAAAAGGAAAGGAAAGAAAAGATACCACTAAAATAGCTTTTAGGTAAGCAGTCAGTGATTGCTTTTTTTTCTTTCTTTCTCTCTTTCTCCATCTGACTCTCTCTCTCTCTCCCTCTTACTTAAAACCTTTGTTCATCTACTGACTGAATCAAAGGCTCAAATTATGAAGTCCTTTTTTACGTAAAACTGTGCCAATAATTTGATCTTATATACTGCAAAAACTATTCGATATTTGTCTATTGTCGATAAATATATCTTAATCTTAATCATAATCTTCAAATATAGGGAAATTTTGCCCAAATTTTAAATTGCGTTAAATATTTACACTCACAGACTACAAAAACCAAAAATTCGATATTCGATTATTATTGATTCATCCGATAAAACGAAAACACTTTCATTAAATGATTGATTTTTTTCTCCCTTCTTCTATCACTATTAATGTATGTTGAATCCCATATAGATATATATATATATATATATATGCAAAGATATTTACGCACACATATATCAATCACTTTAAATGCTATCCGCTGTTTGTGTCAGTTTCGCAATTTTGGTCCGTTTTTTCGCGATTTTCGTACGTTTGCTTTAATCGTGTGAAATGTGGAGTGCAGCTCGGGCACGTACAGCAAACAAACAACAACAAAAACAACAACAACAATAGCAGTACAGTCACAGGCAGCATGATAAAAATATTAAATACTTAACAAATTGCTTAAATATCATAGACATGTGCATTATATATAATATATATATATATTGGGATTGCACACGATTTGCCGCCAATCCGATCCGATGAATATGCTGTATGCTGCATGCTTGTATCCAAGTGGCTTTTGCCTCCATTTAAACCGTTGCACTCGTAATACTTATAATAATAATAAAAATAATAATGAGTATTCGTATGAGTGTTATACAATTTGCCACATTTATGCACATTTCCGTTGCGGTTTCTTTTCTTGCTGTATTTCGTGGAAGACACAATAAATTTGTTAAATAATTATCGAACGGAATGTTGTGGATTTTGTTTTTGTCAGTTCATTTGACTCATTTCGTGTGTTAAATTGCTTATTGTTCATTATATATATAGTTTTATTTACATATTTATATATATATATTAATATTATTATATTTTTTTTGCTTCGAATATATACACACCCAGCCAAACTTTGAATAATTAATCTGAACGTGTTAAATAACTTACTTACCAAATATACATTTGGGAATATATATAAGAAAAAAACAACGAATGCAAATTATTGAATCGATCGACATAAAGATGTATCCATTTCATATTTATAGGTAAAATTTCTATTGAGAACTTAATGCAAACGCACGTTAATCAGTTAATCAATCATAGAAAAATGAAATTTTTACATTTGGGCATACATTTTATTCGACAAGCTTCGATGTCGATATCGTGATATATTGATTGAGCAATCGATGAGTCGCGCATTAGCTGATTGCCAATTAAAGTATGCCCTTAAAATGTATTCACGTGCAACGCGCACTTATCGCTATCTCTGCATTTTCAACTGATCGAGCAAACAATTCTGTAATCAAGAAATGCCAGCGAATGAGCCAAGTCAACAAGAGACAACGAGCCAACGAGCCGACAAGGCGATAAACACAACACACACACACACACGAGAAAACGCAAAAGACAAAGAAAAACCAAAACTTAGTAAGGAATTTTAATGGCAAAAAAAAAAAATAAAGCCAAGTACGAGATGGCGGTTGCCCTGCTGGGCCGTTTGCCAGCTGTCAGCTGCTCTTCTTCAACAATGATTCGGTTATCGATCAGCAATCGAAACAAGTCAAGCGATTGTCAACTGTTTGCGCAAGTCACACAACTGCACAAAAGTTGCAGCTGACAACGCTGCGTATGCGCAATGTGTGCAGCCAGCTACCGGCTGACCTCAAAAGTTAATTCTTTAGGAACGGACAGCAGCCGGACTGGCCTAGCGGCAAGTGGCAAGTGGCAAGTGAGAAGAGGCAGGCGGCCAGAAGAGGGCAAGCAGATGTGGGGAAAGAAGGCGACGACTGCTTTACGCATTTGGTCAAAATGTGAGAGTCGATAAATTGAAACTGAAAACAACGCATTTTGTTGTTTTGTTTTTTTTTTTCTTCATTTTTTTGTTGTTTTGTTGTGTGGCAAATGGCGAATGTCAAAAGTGATTTTCGTTTAACAAGTTGCAACGAACATCAAAAGCAAAGGCAAACACTTTCAAAGCTTAACCAACACACATAAAACAAAAACAAGAAGAAGAAAAAAAATAAACCACTAAACCTCACACCCCAAACCACCAAGCACCAGCAGCAGAGTGCCACCACAATACAACACACACACACACACACACACCACAACACAATCCACAACACACAACACACCATACACCATATACCATACCGCTCCCCCACCCCAGGCACTGCCTGCCTGCACACAAAAACATGCGAAAGCCATAAATCATAATTCTTTATTCTGGCTTTTTTCATTTGGCTGTTGCTCAAAGTTATACGATTTTCGTTGTTCATTTTCGCTTATACACATATTTTTCGTTTTTAAATTCTATTTTTTTTATTCACTGACTTTCAATTTGCACTTGTGTGTGTTCGTGTGTGTGTGTGTGTGTGTGTTCGTGTGTGTGTGTGTGTGTGTGTGTGCGTGTGTGTCTGTATTGTTTTAGTGAGAAACATTAAAGTGGCACTAAAACTTTTAGAGGCAACTGTAGCTGTTGCTGCTGCTGCGGGGCATAGGGGTTGGCATCCGCAATACAACCCAACATTCTTGCCAAAATGATAAATGACCCAAAAGGCAATAGTAGAAATTGCCAAAGCCATAACGTGACCGTCCAAAGGGGGGACTACAAGGAGCATGGTGCTCTGTCGAGTGGGCGACTTTTGGGGGTGGCTCGCATTTAAGATTCGACAGTGCGCCGCAATTTGCATTTTCAGTGAAATTACACACAAGTTTGTCGCAAGTCTTCCCATTTCCAACCACTTCCCTTCCCCTTTCAACTGTACTACATACATACACACATACAAACATCATCAGTCCAGTGGCGGCTGAACCTAATCTCTGGCGCTGGGGCATTTCATTCTCAATTTCAAGCACATAATACAATTCCTTGAAAAAAACCTCAAAGCGTTTGTGCCATTAAAAACCCGAAACATGGAAGCAAAAGGGCAGCAAATTGCCATTAAAAAAAAAAGAAAATAAAATAAGAAAAAAACAAAAATAAATAAAACTAAAAAAGACAACTGAACACTGCCAGCCAAAAGTTAACAGCAGCAAAAAACCATTTGTACATTAAAATTAAACACAACTGGCATTTGCAAAATGTTTTAGGTTTTTTTTTAATTATAATGCACATTAAAAGAACACTAATAAAAATGAAACATTTCCTAATGGAAAACATCTCATTGTGCCTGAAAGTGCATTGAAAATGCCTTTTCAATTTCATTTCGCATGAAATTCGAGACTCGAGTTTTGAGAGTCGATATTCCAGATTCGAGATTCGAGATTCGAGCAAGGCAGATGCACAGTCTTAATTGACCTATTGCATAGTTGAAATATTTGCAATACTTTGAATACTTGGAATACTTGTTCTACTTGTTTGCATTTCACCTTCAACTGTGATTGACCGTACATGCCCAATGGGGTGTAACACACGCACACACACACACACACACACATATATTGACCAATTGTTGATCCTCTGACTTCAGCTATCAGGCATCTATAAAATGTGTGTGCATTCTGCATTCAATTAAATGATTAAGTTCTTAATTGAGACATCAACATGGCTAACTAAACTACGCACAACCAATGTAAACAGCATTGGGTCAATCAGTCAGTCAGTCAGTCAGTTAATCAGTCAGTCAGTCAGTCAGTCAGTCAGTCAGCCAATCAATTAGTTAGTCATTCAGTTTTCAGATTTTCAATGCTTACATAAATCAATTTACTTACGCTTATTTTATAATTTAATTGTTAAAATATATACACATTTTTTTTTAGTGAATACCCTGTAAGTAAATGTTTGGCAGGGAAAGCATAAGCGGTGAACCTATTTCTTTGTTTTTGTATATGGGAATACATGATTTTAAATACAAATTTTAGACATTTATAAAAATAACTTTTTTTGTTTAAATATATATAAATATGTCATAACTAATCATAGGGTATCTTCAGGTCGAGCATGCCGTGCACATTGCTTCTCACTTGTCTTTTGTGTGAAGTTTACGCTCGCAAACGCTTAAACACGAATGCGATTTGACTTGTGTTCAATTCTCACAAACTTTTCTCTCTCTCTCTCTCTCTTTCTCGTTCTCGTTCTCTCTCTCACTCACAAAACAGAGCGAGCGTGCGACTCGTGTTGGTCGTCGTTGTCGTCGGTTGATGTCTCGGATGTGGATGTGGATGTCGACCGGTGCCGGTGGTCAAAACATTCAGTTGAATTCAACGCTGTGAGCAACACACGCTGGAAGCGTCGATGGAACCGCGTCGCGACGCAGCGGCAACGGCAGCAGCGGCAGCGACAACAAAAACAACAACAGCAACAGCAACAATAGCAAAAACATTAACAACAAGAATAACAAGAACAACAACAGCAACAATTAAAGATACAAAACTACAAAACAACAACAACATTTTTTTTGCACAAAAACAACACTCAACAGTCAGTTAAAAAGTAAATAAAAAGTTTTTATTAACAACAATTTGTGATAACCGAGAGAGACAACAAACAACAACTATTAGAAGACGCGAGTGTCTGAAAACAAATAAAAAAAAAAACATTAATATATATATATATTTATATATATATCTATATATATATATAGCTGAAATTATACAAGCGAATATACTACAGTTAAAAATATATATAATTAATTAACGAAAAACAAAAAAAAAGCAGTCCAACAAATGCAACGCGTAGGCCTTCAACTGTGATTTACAAATAAAAAAAAACAACAACAAACAAAAAAGTTAAACAAAGCTTACAAAATATATATATAAAGTTATACTATACAAAAACAACAAACAACAATCAAAAACAACAAAACACAAACACAAAAAGGAAAGAATTATTCAAATTGAAACAACGAGTTGCGAGTGTTTTATTTTCATTTTTTATAATTTTGTGTGTGTTTTTGGTTTATAATTAGAATTTGTTTATTTGATTTTGCTGCAAATCAAAGCAAATCAAATCAAATCCAATTAGAATTAACGCACCAATAAGAAGAAGCAGCAGCAGCAGCAGCAACAGCAACAGCCGCAAAATGTTCAGCCCTAATGTGCCGGCAACGACGCTTCTAAGCATTGAGGGCAGCGGCCTTGGGGCGCATACTCCAAAAACTCCAGAGATTCTAAACTCGCTAATTGCCATGTCAAATCCATTGGACAATTTCAATTTCAATGCTTCAAACTCGTGCAGCGCGGCATCAACGCCGGTGGTCACTATACGAAATTTCTGTGGCAATCCAAACGGACAGGTAAGTTGTCGCCTCTGTCACTGCCTCCCCCCATACAATCCACCGAATCTTATTGCAACTCTTGATTGTTTTGTTGTTGCAGGCGCACTCGCAGGATAGCAGTCATTCCAGTTGCTCGGCATCGCCGCTCGATTCGCCTGCGGGCACAGCAACCACGCCCAGCGTGCAACAGGTGAGTGTGGGCGACACATACATGGATTTGATATCACTAGGAGGCATAGAAACCCAATCACAATTTCCACATGTATTTTATGTGCATGTTTTTTTTTATTTTGAGAACCAGCCAAGTTTAATCAAATTGCATCGTTTTCAATTTTAATCATTAACAATAAAATTGCAATTGCAGTTTAATAAATGTTATTTAGATCTCATTAAACGTTGCGCTATTCGATAATGAATTTTATTTAATTATTTAATCAATGGATTGTCAATGGTTCGTTTAACATGTAATTGTGCAATTTTCGAATTTTCACTTTGACACTATTCAATTATCGTATTCGCAGCACGCGTGCTTCAAATTCAATTTCCCTTTCAATCGCAAATCAGCCAGCATTCAGCATTCAGCGACACATTTGTGTTCTCCATTTATCCACCCCTCCAACACTCCACCACTCCATGCATCCATCCATCCCATCCATTCATTCATTCATTCATCGGTGTCAGCTGCTGGCAGCCAGCGTCCAAATTGCATTGGTCGCCCACGCAACTCACGACAATGTGCCAAATGCCCACGCATCGCTGCTGCTGCACTGGCTCCGGACATTGGCCGGCATCCGCCAACGCCAGTGGCAGTGCCGCAGCCCCGGGAGCGGCGGCAGTTAGTCATTTGGTCGATTTGTCGTTCGGGTCAGGTTTTTGACTTTGGCGCTGTATTCGTGGGCGTCGCCGTTGACGCTTCAATTGCAAAACGCAGCCAGAATTGATTTCACTTTTTCATGCAAACAGAAATTGCATAAGATATCTGTGTTTCTATATCTATCTATATATATATATGTATATATATATATATATATCCATATCTATAGCTGCTGCATCTGTGTGGATGCAGAGAATCAGTCACTTGACTGACATTGGCCTTAATGAGGCACCTAGCTGGCGCAGCTATGAATGTTTGTCGGCTGGACAGGGGACGGGCGGGTTTGAGCATTAGGGGGAGTGAAAAGCTGCTTGCGGGTGCGATTAATGCATGTGAATAGCATTTGCAATGCGGCAATTAAAAGCTATTCGAGCACAGCTCACAGCTCACAGCTCCCGGGCTCATCCAGCTGGTACTTGCACACCTTATGGTGCTCTCTCTGTGTATATGTGTGTGTGTGTGTGTGTGTGTGTGTTTGAGTGCTGCACTAATTGTTAGATGTGCGTGTGTGTGTGTATGATTTATGGTTATTACTTTAAACGAATTTATAGGCATTGAACCGTCGAAAATTGTAATTGCCGTTGCCAGTCGACGCGGTCCCAAGTGCAAAATATTTAAAATAAAAAATTAAGCACTTTTCAATTTGTTTTCTAGCAAATTTCACATATATTACAAGTGAGCAACACACACACACACACAGTGCAAAACATTGCTGTTTCTACTCAAAACACATTTTATTGCACTATTGCACCCCCTCTCTCCCCCCCCCCCCCCCCCCGCTTCTGCTACCCAGCTTGCACAAATATTTGCACAAATGCTTAAATTGTATTTTTCACATTTCTCATAAGCGCAAAATGCAGATAGCATTTCTGGAAAGCGAGAAAAAAAAGGTGTGAGTCAAAATAATAAAAACTGCAAATATTTAATGTCGAAAATTCGTATATGAAATATATACAAAATCAAAAATTGATTGCATTGCCGAAATTTAAAAACCCTTTCAAAACAAAATAATAATAAAAAGACTAAACTGAGCAATATTATATCGTGTGTAGAATGTATTCTATTTCAATTATTTTATTGAGGCTGATTGTGTTTAAATTAATTAAAATTCAAAATATTTAAAACTCTTTGTAATTTATGCTGTTATATCCCTTTGCTGCGACTTTGGGTGTTGCAAATAAAATATAATAATACAAAATTCGCTAAGCTGTTAATAAAGATATAACAGCAACTAATATCTCTCAATATGTTATGTTATTCGCATATTTCATTTGAAATCTAAAATACCCTCTAAAAGGGTATTCAAATGCAAAAAGCAAATAGCAATGTAAAAAAAAAAAAAAACAAGAAAAGAAAAGAAAATATGGCAAACGGGCGAACAAACAAAATGCGGGGCCAAATAAAAGATGCAAATTTGCGAGACGATTCGTCTGAAATTGAATTTTATTTTTTTTTTTTGGGCGCTGCTCGGCAAACATCACGCACAGATAGAGATACATATTAACCAGCTTTAGCTATATATTTGCATACATATACAGATACAGAAACATATACAGATACAGATACAGATACAGATACAGATACAGATACAGATACACATACAGATACAGATACTTGTGCATGTTGTCAACGAATAGCGAACTGCAACAAGGCAAAGTGCAAAGAAAGGCTGGAAATGTACATATATACATATATATATCTCGAATATTGTTTGGCCCGATTTGGTGTTTGTTGCTCATTATTTGGATACTTTAGTTGAGACTTTCGCACATGTTAATAAAGTACTTAAAAGGGCAGTTGAGCTGACACACAATTTACAATTGTAGCTGAATCTTTTTGTATTTATTTTCTGAGGCAAAAAACTTAACTGGACTTAAATGTATATGTAATAACATATACATCTAATTTCTTGAGTTGATTTATAAAATCGGGCAGAACAGTTTTCTATGTGTTGACAAATATTTTGGGATTCTTTTGTTTTTTTTTTTTGCATGATCTTGTTTTGGTTTTCTGTGATTTCCATTAGTCAGTTGCAATCTAAACTAAATCCCTGACAGCAGAGGCAGACATGATTTCTGAAGCCAAACAAGTTGCTGCACATCCTTACTAAAGTTGCACTGAACTCTGCCTCTGCCTCCTGCCTGCTGCTTGCCCCAATTACACACACACACACTGACCTCTCTCTCTCTCTCTCTCGCTGAGGCAAACCATTTGGATGCCCTGACAACTAGCACACAAAGAGTTGCACAATACCAGCAACTGGAGCCATGTAGAAAACGCACCAATTTTTTGGAGAAGTCTGAAAGCAACGAAATATATTTTGACCATATGGTCGCCGGGCGGTCGAAGTCGCTGTCGGTGTCGGCATCGGCGTCGGCGTCAGCGTCGACGTCAGCGTCAGTGTCGCTATTGCAATCGTTGGCGCATGCGATTATTATGATTATGCGTGTGTTTTTTTTCTTCTCCCATTTCTCAATTTTTCTGTATTTTTTGGCTGAAACAAAATTTATTTATCTGCTTTTTGGGTCAATAAATAAAAAAGGCAGCGTGCCTAAAATTTAAATGAAACAATGCGCTGGCAAAAATAACAGCAGCAGCAATTCAAAAGTCAGCAGATACAGACAAGGCGCGTTCAAAGGCACAGGGCAGACAGAGAGACTGACTGACAGACGGACAGACAGACAGAGAGACAGACTGATAGACAGACAGTAGTAGTTGGAGTGGTGGTGGGGTGCCTGGGGTTGGGAATGGAGGCATTCAACAGTGGCATCTGAACAATTTCTTAAGCAGACAACAAATAATAAGTGCAAAACTGAAGATAATCAAGATGACGTTCATTATTATTATGGTAATGATGATGATAATGATGATGATGATGATGATGGGCAGGCCAAGATGGTCTGGCTTGGCTGACACTTCAATGAGCTGTCATTGAAGCTGAAGATTGAAGAGGGCTGCCTAAAAACGGGCGTAGAAAGATTCCTTTCCATCTTTACAGAGAGAGAGAGAGAGAGAGAGAGAGAGATAGATAGAACGAGAGTGAGGGGGAGAGTGGGAAATTGGTTATATTTCAATTCAATCTATTTCAAGCAGTTGCCCATAAATTCCACCTTTTCACTTGTTGCTCAACTTAAATTGTGAAAAAATTTTAGCATTATTTACATTCTTAAATCTTGCAACTGGCCACAAAAAAACTCTTTTTCTAGTGCAACTTGAGATTAGTAAATTTCACTTTTATCTCAATCAATATATTTAAATTAAATGTAGGCCACTCAACAAGCTGAATTGCTTAAGAAATGTATTTTTTTTTTTGCAATTCGAGCCCACAAATCAAGTTGGTTTTCCATTTAGCTAAATCAATATCAATTCTACCCATTAAATGTAACACTTGCAAAATGCGATGCATTTTTAAAAACAACAATTCCTTAAACAATTCATTTGGAGGCAGCTCGTCAACCTTAATTGAATGTAGCGCATTCAACCAGTTGGAATTGCTGCACACAAATTTGCCAGCCCTTTTTTAAATGAAAGTTGACAACGTGTCGACGTGATGACCATCTGTTGTCTCTTGTCCCTTGTCTGTTGTCTGTTGGCTGTTTTTTTGTTGTTGTCTCAGCCATAAATGGCGCGTTTGCCCACCCACCTCTGCGATGTGACAGACTCCGGATAGGATCTCGACTGCACTTGGAGGAGCTTCGTTGTTAAGCAACCTGCTGTTGACCTTGTTGCTGTCAAAGTGTTGTTTTTTTTTTTTTTTGCTACTGTTGCATTATCCTGTGCCAGCTGTTTGTGTTGTTGTGACTCTGGTTCGGGCGTGGCCCGATTTCTATCTTTCGCTTTAATATTTAAAATTTATGCGAGTGCTGCCCCAAGTTAATCACAAAGTAAGCAAAGCAAATGTGCCGCTCATCAGAGATAATCTCGACCCCAAAAACCCCGAATATGCCAGACCCAAAAATACAAAAGCCATTGCCCAGCCCCGTTGTTGACTTGACCCATGTCTGAAGTGTGGCAAAAAGAATGTCGAAGATTGAACAAATCTTTGTTTTCATTCGTCATTCGTTCGCATAAGGAGGGCACAGTGGAGAGATCTGGTTGATCTTGGTTAGTTCACTGGCCAAATAGGTCAACTAAAATGTCAGGCGCGTCACATCCCGAATTGGAGTTGTGTTGCCACTCCATATCCAAAATGGCCAATACTGTTGACTGGCTTGACTTATGTAATTTTGGGCAACCATCTGCGGCAAGCTCACCGCATGGGACAAAGCCAATTTGGCTATTGGTGACAAACAACTTTTGTTGGAGGACCTTGACAGATCAGTTGCATTTATTTCTATATATATTCTCTATACCCATTAAATCAGCGTTGTGCAAACATTACTAGCCTTGACGAGCATTTGAATCTTGGATTGTTTTTAGCATTTCATTTCATTTCACTTTTCAGCTAAAATCAATTTTTACTAGTTTTTTTGCTGACTGTATCTTAGAGATTTTATATCATATCATACCAATTTCGAAAACAATTGGATAATTAGAGGGTATCTTGTAGTCGTGTAACAATTACTTATTTGATTGCATTCATTTTTTTCTTATACACAACATGTGTTGTTTTTTGATTGTGCCATTGCAGACCTGTTCACAACTGATCAAGGCGGGTCTGAAGCTCTCCATTCAAAGCAAACGCAAGCTGTCCACCTGCGACTCGAGCTCCGGCTCCGAGCAGCCCAACTCGAAGTGTTCGCGCCGCGACGAGGACTGCGAGGAGTCTAGCGATGAGGATAGCGAAACGAAATCGGTGCCCAAGGGACTAACGCCCGAGGATGAGGATCGCCGACGACGACGACGTGAACGCAACAAAATTGCGGCAACCAAATGCCGCATGAAGAAGCGCGAACGCACCCAGAACCTCATCAAAGAGTCCGAGGTGCTCGACACCCAAAACGTTGAGCTAAAGAATCAGGTGCGCACCCTGGAAACGGAACGTCGGCGGCTCCTCAAAATGCTGCAGGCGCATTCGCCCAACTGCATCAAGCGCGGTGGCTGCCAGCTGCCCTCGAAGCTGCTGCAATCGCCGGCGCTTAAGTATTTTGCTGAACTGGAGCTGGATGGGCTGCTTAATGGCGACACGAACACTGCGGCCAATACGCCCACGCAGCAACAGCATCACCAGCAGCAACAGCAGCAGCAACAACAGCAGCAGCAACCACATCAGCAGCAGCAGCAGCAGCAACAACAACAACAACAACAACAACAACAGCAGCAATGCATGCAAAGCATACCACCCATGTCCACGTTTAAGTTTGGCAACAAAACGCCGGCGGCAATGGCAGCAGCCGTAGCAGCTGCACAGGCACAGCAACAGCTACAGTTGCAGCAGCAGCAGCAGCAGCAGGAACAGTTGCCCAATGGCTACTGCAAGCCATCGCCTTCGCCGCAAGAGTTTGAGCATGCCGGCTACTTAAGCTCGCCCACACAGGAGGCGCTCTGTCTGCCACAACAGCAACAACAGCAACAACAGCAACAGCAGCAACAGCAGCAGCAGTCGTCTTTGAATCCAGCCAGCAATAGCAACACAGCCGACAGCAACAATGCCACATTGCTGCTCAGTCAACAGGTCTCAGATTATGTGCCCAATTGTGATGGTCTCAGTTTGGGTCTGGGGCTTTCTACGGTGGCCATTGCAATCCCCACGCCCGCCATCAACAGCAGCAATAGCACCAACAGCCTGAGCAGCCACAGCAGCCTGAGCAGCCTCAGCAGCAACAGCTTAAGCAGTAGCTTAAGCAGCAACAACAACAACAACAACAACAGTAGCAACCACAACAATACAACAACAATTGCAGTTACGTCCGCAGCAGCAGCATCAGCTATAATAGCTCTCCCGCCCGCGACCACGCCCACCAGCGCCATTGAGTTTGTGAAGAATGAGCTGGTGGACTCGCAGAGCCCATATACCACAGAGCTGAGTTCCGAGCGCTTCCTCTTCGATGGCTTTCCGGACATCAAGCATGCGGTTAGTGTGCATCCGAGCGGTCTCAATAATATGGCCAGTGTGGCCAGTCTTGCGATGCACAACAACAACAATCATTTGGTGGACTTTCACACAACGCTGCCACATCATGGCGTCGGCGGCGGCGTCGGTGTCGGCATTATGGCTCCGTGCTACGAGGACGAGCAACTGTTGCTGCTGAAGAACAGCTGTTATACCAACGATCTTCTCTCGCAGCTGGCGGACGATGACGCCGATTTCGTGGATCTGGATACGGGCGCCGCAGCCTTTATGGCTAATGGCAGTTGCCTGGCGTGAGATCGGGCCCAGCGCGCTGCCGATCACGAACTGTTGCTGGCATTCGATCAGCATCAGGAGCAGCAGCAGAGCAGAACACAACAGCAGCAGCAGCAAGAACAGCAGCAGCAACATCAGCAACAACGGCAGCAACATGCGATGGAGAATGAATTGCAGCAGGATCAGGCTTGGACACATGTCGACTATTGGTGCTGAGCAGCACACATAGCTGGCATATGTGTGTGTGTGTGTGTGTGTGTGTGTGTGTGTTTGTTTGTGTTTGAGTGTGCATAGGGTCTGTTGCAGGCACGCACATGCCACGTCCAGCTATCGCCCAGCTTCCCACACAATCCCAAAGCAAAAGCAAAAAGAAATATCCAAGTTCTTCCAACAACAACAACAACAAATCGGCAGTCCCAACCCACTCAGCCTTACACCCTGCGCTCGAATATATTCCCCCACCTTTTTTTTCACAGCGATAGTCTCTGGTTGTGCGTACGTGTGTGTGCGTGTGTGTGTGTGTGTCTGGAGCGGCGCTCCAATCGTGGCTTGACTACCTCATAAAACCTTAAAATTTAAAGCACTCTGTTCTCTAAACATAACAAATAAAATTTTTTTTTTTTTTTCGATCTGAATTATAGTTTGTAAAGCACCTGTACATAACCTAACATTGTATAGCTGTAAATGTATATGTATGTGTATATCAATATCAATAATTTTATGTTATCGATAACATTCCGAGCAACAGGCAATTTGTTGGCAGTCACAGCCGCATCAGTAATTATTAATTTTAATTTCGTTAAAAACCCCTCCCACTAAAAAAAAAACACCATCCCCTGTGCGAGATTATGCAGCAAAAAAAGGAAAATATGGAAAAAAAAAGAAAAGAAACAAAAGCAAAATTATATTAAAACTTAACCTTAAAGTATAATTTAAAAACCATGCGATATAAAATGACGTTTGATATTTTTTTTTTTTTTTTTTTGCATATTGTAGGCTTAATAAGTGATATATTAAAACAAAACTATTATAAACAAAAGCAACTTAACATACAATATATAAACCTAAATGTGTAATTCTCTCCTTTTTGAATGTGAGTTGTACAAAAAGAAGAAGAAGAAGAAGAAGAAAGCTTGCACGCTGTTGCCTTAAAAAAATCGCTGGACAACTAAATTATAAGGATTAGCTGTAAGTTTGTTACTTTTTTGCGAAACTAAAATGTGCTCTTAAACAACAAAAAAACGACCATAACAAAAAAAACACAATTTTTGAAAAAAATAAACTGCAACAATTTTTTTTAAACTAGCGCCTTATTATATTTAGTGAAAACGATATATAAAAAAAACATAAATAAACAAAATCGAAAATATTTACAAAAAGAAATCAGAAGAAACATAAAACCAAAATGAATTGGGTAAAAATATTTGAGAATAATGAAAAGCGACAAAAAAAAAATAATTCAAAATCATAATATTTGTGTATGTGTGTTTACCGCTTGATAATATTTTAACAGAACTCGTATATCTATACAACTATATACAACGTACATCATATACATATATGTATATATATATATGTATGTGAATATATATTTATTATTAATGTGTGTGTAAAAACTAAATACATAAAGAAGAGAAAACGTTTATGCATCTGAATTCTAAGTATAAACAGCTGTGAACACCAAAAAGTGGCCTAAAGAAAACCGAAAGAGATCATCAAGTGCTTTTCTAATTGTTTAAATTCTAATCATATATATATATTTTTTTTTTTACTAGTAAACAAAAACTAAAAAAAAAAATTGCCTCGATTTGTACTAAAGATTTAATATTTACAAATATTTATGTATAATATAATTACTAATATGCATATAAAAAAAAAATAGCATTTAGTGAGCACGGCTTTTGTAGTTGTACGATGTCTACCATATACCATATAGCATAACTTAAATATAACGAACCATATACCATTAATGTACCCAGGAATTATCATTTTGATTGGTTCTCTAAAGTAATCTGTGTGTACATTGTTAATTGTTGGTTAAACTAAACTAAAGTAAAAAAAAAAATGGGTAATCACTGAAACTGAAATTTGCATTGAAGTCAACCAAAATCCCCATTAGCAAACACAAATACCTGCCTATTTATAAGGAAAATGAATTGAAATGCATTAAGTCAGAATTCTGCTTAAGGTCAATAAAATATATATATAAAAGAGGCAACAAGTTGGGCCTGGAATATATACATACCTATATGATATTACACGTTCAGCTTCCAAAAAAAAAATATAAGCACAAAATCTCAAAAAAAAAAAAAAAAAAAAAAAGCAAAAAAAAAGTTTTGAGCTCAGGTCAAATTTGTGTGTATTTTTTATAGTTGAAGTCCGGGCGGTTGAAGTTTACTAAAGGTGCAGAAAATGCAGTCCTTAAAGTACTATTAAATGTTAAATGTATGAATGCAATCAATGTTAATCCAGGAGTTCTAGGGTAAACCCCAATTTGGCTACAATACCATACATATTTATTATGCAAACAAAAAAAAAAAAAAAATGAAATTGAAATTAAAAATGAAAATACCTCTCACACGCATACCTACATTAATGCTCTCACATACTTAATGTATATGATGGGTATACGTATATTGGAATTATGTGTGCTTATGGTTGAAGTTTTTGTAGCCTACAATCTGAAATGAAAAATCTAAAAATCTGAAACACAATTTTCTTCCTGTGTGTGCGTGTTTAATTCTAAAGTTATATAAGCATAAGTTCATAAATTTTACATTGGGAATCATCTGAATTAGGACAGCAAGAACAAGAACTGTATCTAAATACTTATCTCTGCTTAACCATTATAATTTGTATAATTCACTATCTCTATCGCTCCTTCCTTTCCTTTTCTAACTCATTCTGTTGACCTAGTAGTGGCGCATATGTATTTCACCTCTTTTTGTCATAGACTCTCATCCTAATTTAGCTTATAATTTTAGTTTTACAATTTTTGACAGCAACAATCCACACATTGTTGATAAGCGAAGCAAACAAAATGCGCTACGAAGTACCTGTAAAATGTTACATAATACATACAAATTATACAAGGATTTATATGTATATATATATATATATATATATATATGCGTCAATGTTGTTAAATGTTAAATAATGAAAGCATACTTGGAACTCGGGCACAAGACTTCAACTGTAGGCACTTAAAACATATTAAATTTAAATCTATCTAAAATAAATAAATAAATCAAAAACTTTAAACCTGTACACAGATATATTGTATGTGCATATAATGTTTTTTTTTATTTTTATTTTTTTATGTTCAATGATAGCTGCGAATAAACATATAAAAAATGTGTACAAAAAACTATAAAACAAAATCAAAAAATAGGTATAAATAACTCCCATAAACTGTGCTAAAATAAAAGAAAATCAAACAGAAAAAGAAATAAGAGAAAAAAAAAGTATTATTTATATATTTTTGACAAGTGCAAAAATATATGCAAATTAATATATGCGTTTTCAGTTTGGCATCTTAAAACAATATGACAAAAAAAATATATATCCTTGTATATATATATATACCATATACATATGTATACAAAAAGTGTGCACGCATAAATTAAATGTTTAAATCATAATTAAGTTGATAACAAGCAATCTGTAATTTAATAACTTTTTTTTAATATATTTCCCAATATTTGTTTTTGTTTATACTTTGTTACAAAGAATTGCAATTGTTAAAAAAAAATATTTTGTATATTTTTGTTTTATTATTATTTTTGTACTTGTATTTAAAGCAGAAAAGAGAGGCACATGATAAATTCAACTCAAAGCCAAACATCGACAGCAACACTCCCACACACACACACACACACACTGACACACACACACACACACATACAACTACATTTACACAGCTAACTGTTTTAATAATTTTTTAGGCGAAATTAAAAGATACGGTCTTAATATTTGTCAAATGTAATTTATTATGCTACTTAAAAAAGTCATAAAAAAAAATCCCAGGAAACCCAAATACAATTTAAAACCCTTTAACAAAAATGTCAAAATCGAACGTAAAAAAACGATTATTTCAACACTTTTTTTTCGATAAATTTAAGCAGCTAATACTAAATATAAAATTAAAAACTAACTAATAATAATATTTGTTTTTTATTATTATATATTTAAAAGGTCAACAAATGGCAAAATTCTTTAAAAATAATATAAAAATCACAAAAAAAAATCTAAAAAAAAAAAACAAAAAAAAACAAAAGCGAAAATGTAAAAATAAATGTTCTGCTTCAAAATCAAAACCGTAAAAAATGTGCATTTAAATATTGGATTCCTGTAAGAAATTGGAAATTGAAAAGGTTTAAGAGAGGTAAGACAAAAATAAGCTGTTTTTGCAGATCTTACAAGTAAAAATAATTTAGGTAGGGCATGCTCGACTACGATGTATCCTGAAGCGAACTGGTATTCCATATGCATATTCCAGTTGTATTGTCATCGGAACTAAAAGCTAAATATATACTAAGTTCTCGCTACATATCTTGCCATCCCTTTACAAGCATGAGGACTCTGCCTTTCAAATTACTTATCGGTAATCGATTTGTATCGATAGTCACAAAAAGGGGGCATATATTTATCAAATGAAATAAATTTGATTTGTGTAGGGCATGCGAGAACTTATAGTCTTAAAGTCTCTGCGATTGGCGTGTTCCTAAATATGGACACACGGCCTAGGTCAATAATATGTATATACTTTATGGGGTCGGTGATGGTGCCTCCTGCCTATTAAATTCTACATTGCCATTACAACTATATTTACCTATTCGTAATGGATTCAGTTTGTGTCAATCACTTGGCTTCTGTCAAGTTGAGGACTGAAGACTCACTGTCCAACACTACTTACTGGCCATGGCTTAGTCATGCATAGAATCGACGGCGTCAGCAACAAGTGAACTGCCTCAATTGCCTGAGACTCGACTCAATTATTTATTTCTATATTCTTTTTTTTTTTTTTTTTTTGTTTTTGGCGCGTGTCTTGGCGTGGGCGTGGGACATACTGGCTAATAACAGCTAACCACCGATCACCGATCACCGCTGCCCCGCCGGCGTTTTTTGGAGCGTGCACTTCCCTCTGCGCTAGCGGCGACTGCCTCGCTCCGTCATCCGACGACGACGACGACATCTGGCAGCTCAAGTGGCGTGGCGGAGAGTGGGCGGCCATGTGTATATATATATATATATATATATTTATATACATATACATATATATGACATCATGTTATTAAGCAAAAAGACGACGGCTTCACTTAGATTGTAGCAGCCGCGCACCACGGTCAGCTTTTAAGCTCTCTCTCTCTCTCGCTCTCACTCACTCTCTCTATCTCTCTCTATCTCTTTCGCTCTCTATGTTACTTGGCTTGGATAGTGCTTTCGGCGCTTGGGTGATTTATACTATGATGACTCTCATTCCTCACCCTTTGGCTCTGGCCGTGATTAATGTCTAATTGCTTGTTGAATGTCAAAACAGTTACAGAATCATGTAAAATCCTTCAATATGCAAATTGTGCGACTGATGCTGAGAATGTGTCATTAATACACTTTGTTCCGTCATCGCTTGGCTAAATTGCTCATTGTCCAACTCATTGATAATATTGAGCACAATCTATACAAACTTGACCCAGGAGATAGCGGAAGGGAAAAGCCAACATTTATACTATTAATTATACTTAAATGTCAAATTTCAAATTTCCTAATGCTTAGGAATCTTTTTATTTACTTTATTTCACAGCATGAAACGTGACTTAGATCGGGCCGAAAAAGCAACTAATCTGAGACATATATGCAGATCACGGCAAAGAACTTGGTTCGACAGGCTCAACACGATAATCGATTATTAAAGCCATCCAGCAAACACAAGGACCGATCCCCACATTATGTGCAACAATTTATGATTATGTCTTATATGTTAAATATGTTAGTAAGATTACGAAATAATAGTCGAATTACTATGTTATATCCTTTTGAAAATGGAAATATATACTTTGATTAATTTTTCGAAAAGTTACCTTTTTTATGTTCATATGTTACAAAAGTGTTGTATTTGTGCTTTGCTAAAAGTACTTGCAGTATTTATCTAGAAAAAAATGTGCAATAAAGATATATATTTTCGGATTGGTTTTAGTTTTGAAAAAGATATGACACTGAAAAATATTAACACAGTCCTCTAATTGCTTTATTCGATTTAGTTATGGTAGCTTATTGTGTCTGTCCGGAGGAAGTAACTCCGTCGACTAAATGGAAAATTTGATCGAAGTTAATGGAAACTGGCCAAATAAAACGATTCAAATCGTAAGAAAATCGGTCGATGTGAATAATAAATAATTATTGTTGTTGTCTGTACAAAATGCCACTCATAAATAACGAAACGCATTATCATTGAACGTAATATTAGCAATCACTGCGACAAGCTAAACACACACACACACACACAGTGACTGTTGTGCTGTGTATTTTTAGCTGTGCGTTAAGTGAACAATTATGCCACCTAAGCAACAACAACAACAACAACAGCAAGGCAACCAACACAAGTGCAACCCATTGATAAATGGGCTTGTCTTGCGGCCAAAAGGCTTGAGATTAGCACTGGCCACTGGGACCAGTAGCGGTGGCAGTAGCAGAAGCAGTATCAGACGAACCACCATTGAACCATTGAACCAATGTCGACTGTCGACCCACTGTCTGCCACACGATCTATGACTCAGCTGAAGGTCATGACGTGGCCACGTGGGCGGGGCATACCTCTGTGTGTACACAGTAAAAAAAAACAATGTATTTAAAAATTACAATTTCGATTCTTTTTTAAATTTCATTTAATAAGATCTGGAAAATTACAGAAATAAAATGAATTCAATGTTCTTAAATCTTAAATGAACGTGCATAAAATAAGTTATAATCTGTTTACTTTCGATACATTTGTACTTGCCTCAAAAACATATTTAAAAAAAAAAATTCCAAGCAATGTATGTAAGAAAAGAAAATGTTCCTTAATTATACGATTTGTCTTCCCGAAAACTCCGTTTGTCCCCTTTCTCAACAAAAAATAATTAAGTATAATTTAAATTATACATTTTGAAATGTGTACACAAAACACATAAATTATCTTTTGTGTTCATACAATTATTATTAATAATAATTATTTTAAGATTTCGCACAGACAAACAACTTTTCTTTCAACCAAATAATTTCAATATTATTATCAACATTTCTAAAAGGTTTTTTTTTCCTCTAAAAATAAGTGTTGCATTTGTAATTAGTATAAATACTTTGTATTGCTAAGAAATGTCAAGTAGGAACAATTATTGTTAATTTTGTGTTAAATATTTTTGTATAGTTGTAAATTATTTCTACAAACAAAAAATAATACACTGAAAAAAATAAATTGAATAAAATGAATCAGTTTCAAAAAATGAGTTTGATATTCATCATAAGATTGGGTTGCCTTAAATGAATAAGTATTTGATTAACCCAAGCAGTAAAATATATTATACCAATACACACAGGTATAGAGCGACTAGTGCATGTGCATGACGCGGCATTATATGAAGCGTTGCAACATTTGGCGCAACAAATGGCATGTGACGGCCAAAAGCGAAGATGATGACAAATGTGGGAGGGTGGCGAAGGACGGGGGAGTGCATGTTGCATGTAACAAAAGCATATTGCTCAGTGACCGTCAATCATTGGGATTATTATTATTATTATTCTTATTATTGCATATTCAGTATCAGTCAGTCAATCAATCATTCAGTCAATCTAGGTGCAGCCGTAGCGCATTTTTGTTGTTGGCTAAGGTCAGGACAACATTGGCCAGTGTTGCGTATGAGTAATGCCGACTGGCAAATGGCGGCAAATCTCGAATCTTGCCACGCCCACCACACAGCGACAATATACAGATGTAAATGTAAATTACACTGTTGCAACATTAAAGCTCATTGGCAACCACTTAGCCAAAGCATAGCACAACACAACTTAAATTTAAATTTTAATTTTAATTCAAATTCGATTTGAAATTGAATTTTATTCTCCGCTCGGCGGGGGGTAGTCTGTGCTGACGCATTCAATACACTCAGCTCGAAAAAGATTAAGTATCTAAACTCGAATTATTATTGCACATGACTAATTGGCTATCAATCAAGTTTTTGCTGCTGTGAAGTGCACTAACCGAAATAAAAACCAAAAAAAAATTACAAAATGACGAAAATCGCATATTTACATAATGGAGAATTGTGTTGATTACTCATGTGTTGTACGGTTAATGTTTGTCTTTGTCTGGTAATTTATGATTAATGTCTAATTTTCGATTTAAGCACAAGCTATTTTCGTATTTTACGTAATTCAATGCAATTTAAAATTTAAATAAATACCGCCACATAATGTGCTGTTAGACCGCCAAAAACAGACGCAGTCAGCGCAGCCAACTTCAGCCACAAACGCAAAACTGCTCGCAGCCATCTTAAGCCGGGCACAAAATATTTGTGGCTTGGCGCGCCTTTTTAGAAGTCAATTTAATTAGCATTCAATTGGAGCTCTGTGCGCCTTGAATATGTATTCGCCGAGGAAGGCGCTGCCAGTGCCTGCAGCAAAGGACTTTGGCTTCCCGTACACACCATACGCCATCCAGGCGCAGCTAATGTAGCAGCCCTTTTTAGTGGTGGAATCTAAGCAAATTGGCATCTTCGAGAGTCCGACAGGAACGCGGAAATCGCTGACGCTTACCTGTGCAGCGCTCACCTGGCTGCGCCAGGACGAGCAGCTGGTACGCAGCGAGTCGCGCGGCGGGCAGGCGAACAATTGCTCCAGGCTGAGCCAGAGCTGGTTGAGCCTGACTTAGATGAACAGACGGCGGAAATGTTAGAGGAGCAGGAGCAGGAGCAATTGCAGGTGGATCAGCAGGAGCGCTTTCGTGATGTGCAGATCTTCTACAGCAGCCGGACGCACGCCCAGTTGACGCAGATTGTGGCCGAGCTGCGCAAGACCCCGCATGGGAAGAGTGTGCGCTGCATTTCGCTCGGCTCACGCCATCAGCTGTGCATCCATGACCAGCTGCGCCGCCTGCCCAACACAGCGCTCCTCAACGAACGCTGCCTGGACATGGCACGCCTTAAGCCCAGCTGCCCCCACAAGGCCCCCAACCTGGAGCAGCGAATGAGTGATGCGTCGCTCTCCGAAATGCTGGCGGCGCAAGGAGTCGCCTGTGGCGGTTGTCCCTACTACGCGACACGCTCGGCTCTGGCGCAGGCGCAGCTAGTGCTGCTGCCATATCCGCTGCTGCTTCAACGCAGCGCACGCCAGCAGCTGGGCATTGATCTGCGCGGCGCCGTCATTATTGTGGACGAGGCGCACAATTTGCTAGACACTATCACCCAGTTGCACAGCAGCGAGCTGAGCCGCGACCAGCTGCAGTTGGCGCATCAGCAGTTGGCCGCCTACCAGGAGCACTATGCGTCTCGCCTGAGCAGCGCCAATTTGTTGCGCATCAATCAGCTAATCTACGTGGTGCATCGCTTGCTGCTGATGCTGGTGCCGTCTCTCGATGAGCCGCGCCTGCTGTACACCTACCAGCTCTGCGCCGTGGGCGAATTCTTCAACATCGATCTGCATGTCTTGCTGCAGTTCTGTGCGCGCAGACGCTTGGCCCAGAAACTGCACGGCTTTGTGCAGTGGCAGCAGCGAGAGCCGCATCCCAACGAGAATCGGCCACCGCCCGTACAGCAGCTGCTCCAGCGCTTGGC
This sequence comes from Drosophila fungiperda, assembly GCA_035042345.1. Classification (NCBI taxonomy): domain Eukaryota; kingdom Metazoa; phylum Arthropoda; class Insecta; order Diptera; family Drosophilidae; genus Drosophila; species Drosophila fungiperda. The sequence goes on along the minus strand of JAWNLM010000154.1, from coordinate 2,666,546 downwards.
CACACAGCATCAGCAGCCAACTGAGTTGGGTGGCAAACGCAAACGCAAACAGTCAACAGAAGTGGATGAGGCAATTCAAAAGGATGTGCAACTGGAGGAAAAGCCTTTGGCAGCTGCCTCGCCCATACGTCCGCTGCTCGCCTTTCTGGAGACGCTCACCAGCAATGCCGCCGATGGACGTGTTCTGCTCAATCCCAATACAAGCACTCTGAAATATCTTCTGCTCAACCCCGCCGAACATTTCACCGACATTGTGAGCGAGGCACGCGCCGTAAGTTTCACTCAGATGCTCCAAATTGTTATCCGCTCATTTCATTGCTCTCTCTGCTGCAGCTCATTGCTGGCGGCACGATGCAGCCCACACAGGAGTTGACAGCCCAGCTCTTCGCTCACTGCCCGAAACGCGTCGTGGAGCGTTTCTACAATCATGTGGTGCCGCCGGATGCAGTGCTGCCATTTGTCCTGCCCGCTGGACCAAACGGCGCCTCACTCTGCTTCAGCTATGCTAAACGCACCAGCTTCGCAATGGTGAGAACTTGACATTTATTTACACAGATAATCTCTCACTCTGACTTAGTTTCGGCATGTTCTTATCTGCTCGAATATATACACTCCAGGACAGTAAAATAGGTGTGAAGTTCAACAGCTCATTTAATATGGAATTGCTTAACGTTTCATATAGAATCATTCAATTGCTGTTTATGACTGCAGAGGATCACTGTTAGGCAAGAAAACCAAACGATTATCAATTGCAGAGGATTCAAGTTTTCTTGAATCCTACGCGACTTCAAAGTTTGTAAAGAAGTTTTAAAGTAATTCCATTCTAAGGGATATAATCAAATCTTACATCTGCTGCTTAGTTATGGATATAGACACAATGTACAACTTTCTATATACACTCGATTTAATGTGACTTTCTCTGTTTCTCGATGATCTTAGCTGCAGGAACTGTCGATGGTGCTTCAGAACTTATGCATCGTGTTGCCGGCAGGAGTGGTTTGCTTTTTGCCCTCGTACGACTATTTGGAGACGGTGTATGCGCATCTGGAGCAGAGTGGTGCATTGGGAAGGATTGGTCAGCGCAAGCGCATCTTTCGGGAAAACGCTGGTGGCGGCGGCGTCGAGCAGCTGCTACAGCAATATGCAGATGCCATTAGTCAAAATGCTGGCGCTGCTGGTGGCGGTGCATTGCTTCTCAGCGTCGTGGGAGGCAAGCTGTCCGAAGGCCTTAACTTTGCCGATGACTTGGGTCGCGGCATCATCGTTGTAGGCTTACCGTATCCGAATCGCACCGCACCCGAATTAAAGGAGCGCATGCGTCATTTGGACGACACGCTGGGCAACGGTGCCGGCAATGAGCATTATGAGAATCTCTGCATGAAGGCGGTCAACCAATGCATTGGTCGCTCCGTGCGTCACATTCACGACTACGCCTGCGTCTATCTGCTGGACCAGCGCTACGTTAGTGCGCGAATCCAAAAAAAACTGCCCGCCTGGATAGCTCAGCACATTTATGTGGCCAACGATGGATTTGGAGCGGTTCAAGCGCGCACCGCTCGCTTCTTTAAGGCAAGGAGTTCTGCCGATCCTAAGTGCTAGAAATTAATTTTAAATAGGAGAATCTCCGTCTCTGACCCCATTAAGTAGTCGATTATCATTAAATGTAAGTTCTTAATTAATTAAATATCACTGATGTGCCTCTATAGATCAAATAGAAAAACAGATTACGTTTTAACAAATGATTTATTAACAATTATTTTTGATAATATTGCTGAGTAGATTTTGGAATTGCGGATTAGAGCTGTGGTATATCATAAAACTTTGTCCAAGGAGCGCGAATATTGGACGAATAATAGATTGTAGGATGGGAAATTGCAGCACTGCATATCGGTTCGCTTCCAGTTGGAGAGTGTTGAGTATTCGATCTCCAGTTCCTTCATGGTTTCGTAAGCCAGCGAAGATTTGTTCGCAAAGATGGTGACAATAAATTTGCCCGGCTTGAACGTCTTTATTACCTGAGATATCAATTTCGTATAGTTGTTGAGCGCCACATTGCTCTCGAAGCTCACATAGGGTGTTATGTGAATGGTCATGTATTCGCCATTCTCACCGATTCCTTTCATGGAGTAGCCGCAGGGATCGAACAGAAAGTCATCGATATGCATTTCGGGCAATATTTTGTCGATGCCCGTGTGCGCTGTCGCCTCGCAAAGGCGGACATCATGTCTTTATCGAGTTCTTGCATAAGGATCTCGATTGTTTGATCTGGATCGGCATCCGTGCTCTTCTCCTCAACAATTATATTTGGAAGTGGTTTTATTTCGGGCTTGCTGAATGTATACAAATGCCAACATTCGAGATTTTTTCGATTTAAGCACAAGATGTTTTCGTATTTTACGTAATTCAGTGCAATTTAAAATTTAAATAAATACCGCCACATAATGTGCTTTTAGACCGCCAAAAACAGACGCAGTCAGCGCAGCCAACTTCAGCCACAAACGCAAAACTGCTCGCAGCCATCTTAAGCCGGGCACAAAATATTTGTGGCTTGGCGCGCCTTTTTAGAAGTGGTCAATTTAATTAGCATTTAGTTGGAGCTCTGTGCGCCTTGAATATGTATTCGCCGAGGAAGGCGCTGCCAGTGCCTGCAGCAAAGGACTTTGGCTTCCCGTACACACCATACGCCATCCAGGCGCAGCTAATGCAGGAGCTCTTTTTAGTGGTGGAATCTAAGCAAATTGGCATCTTCGAGAGTCCGACAGGAACGGGGAAATCACTGACGCTTACCTGTGCAGCGCTCACCTGGCTGCGCCAGCACGAGCAGCTGGTACGCAGCGAATTGGTGCAGCGCATTGGCCAATTGGAGGAGCAGCTGCAGGAAGCCGGTGAGCAGGCAACCGATTGGATAACAGCACAAAGCAACACGCGCAGGCAGCGCGGAGAACTGCAGCAGCTGCAGCTTTTGCGTGATCTCTGGCAGGAGAAGGAGCAGCAGGTGCTGGCCATCAAGCAGCGAAGCAGCCAGAGGCAACAGCCACGAGTCGCGCGGCGGGCAGGCGAACAATTGCTCCAGGCTGAGCCGGAGCTGGTTGAGCCTGACTTAGATGAACAGACGGCGGAAATGTTAGAGGAGCAGGAGCAGGAGCAATTGCAGCTGGAGCAGCAGGAGCGCTTTCGTGATGTGCAGATCTTCTACTGCAGCCGGACGCACGCCCAGTTGACGCAGATTGTGGCCGAGCTGCGCAAGACGCCGCACGGGAAGAGTTTGCGCAGCATTTCGCTCGGCTCACGCCATCAGCTGTGCATCCATGACGCGACACGCTCGGCTCTGGCGCAGGCGCAGCTAGTGCTGCTGCCATATCCGCTGCTGCTTCAACGCAGCGCACGCCAGCAGCTGGGCATTGATCTGCGCGGCGCCGTCATTATTGTGGACGAGGCGCACAATTTGCTAGACACTATCACCCAGTTGCACAGCAGCGAGCTGAGCCGCGACCAGCTGCAGTTGGCGCATCAGCAGTTGGCCGCCTACCAGGAGCACTATGCGTCTCGCCTGAGCAGCGCCAATTTGTTGCGCATCAATCAGCTAATCTACGTGGTGCATCGCTTGCTGCTGATGCTGGTGCCGTCTCTCGATGAGCCGCGCCTGCTGTACACCTACCAGCTCTGCGCCGAGGGCGAATTCTTCAACATCGATCTGCATGTCTTGCTGCAGTTCTGTGCGCGCAGACGCTTGGCCCAGAAACTGCACGGCTTTGTGCAGTGGCAGCAGCGAGAGCCGCATCCCAACGAGAATCGGCCACCGCCCGTACAGCAGCTGCTCCAGCGCTTGGCCACACAGCATCAGCAGCCAACTGAGTTGGGTGGCAAACGCAAACGCAAACAGTCAACAGAAGTGGATGAGGCAATTCAAAAGGATGTGCAACTGGAGGAAAAGCCTTTGGCAGCTGCCTCGCCCATACGTCCGCTGCTCGCCTTTCTGGAGACGCTCACCAGCAATGCCGCCGATGGACGTGTTCTGCTCAATCCCAATACAAGCACTCTGAAATATCTCCTGCTCAACCCCGCCGAACATTTCACCGACATTGTGAGCGAGGCACGCGCCGTAAGTTTCACTCAGATGCTCCAAATTGCTATCCTCTCATTTCATTGCTCTCTCTGCTGCAGCTCATCATTGCTGGCGGCACGATGCAGCCCACACAGGAGTTGACAGCCCAGCTCTTCGCTCACTGCCCGGAACGCGTCGTGGAGCGTTTCTACAATCATGTGGTGCCGCCGGATGCAGTGCTGCCATTTGTCTTGCCCGCTGGACCAAACGGCGCCTCACTCTGCTTCAGCTATGCTAAACGCACCAGCTTCGCAATGGTGAGAACTTGACATTTATTTACACAGATAATCTCTCACTCTGACTTAGTTTCGGCATGTTCTTATCTGCTCGAATATATACACTCCAGGACAGTAAAATAGGTGTGAAGTTCAACAGCTCATTTAATATGGAATTGCTTAACGTTTCATATAGAATCATTCAATTGCTGTTTATGACTGCAGAGGATCACTGTTAGGCAAGAAAACCAAACGATTATCAATTGCAGAGGATTCAAGTTTTCTTGAATCCTACGCGACTTCAAAGTTTGTAAAGAAGTTCTGAAGTAATCTCATTCTAAGGGATATAATCAAATCTTACATCTGCTGCTTAGTTATGGATATAGACACAATGTACAACTTTCTATATACACTCGATTTAATGTGACTTTCTCTGTTTCTCGATGATGTTAGCTGCAGGAACTGTCGATGGTGCTTCAGAACTTATGCATCGTGTTGCCGGCAGGAGTGGTTTGCTTTTTGCCCTCGTACGACTATTTGGAGACGGTGTATGCGCATCTGGAGCAGAGTGGTGCATTGGGAAGGATTGGTCAGCGCAAGCGCATCTTTCGGGAAAACGCTGGTGGCGGCGGCGTCGAGCAGCTGCTACAGCAATATGCAGATGCCATTAGTCAAAATGCTGGCGCTGCTGGTGGCGGTGCATTGCTTCTCAGCGTCGTGGGAGGCAAGCTGTCCGAAGGCCTTAACTTTGCCGATGACTTGGGTCGCGGCGTCATCGTTGTAGGCTTACCGTATCCGAATCGCACCGCACCCGAATTAAAGGAGCGCATGCGTCATTTGGACGACACGCTGGGCAACGGTGCCGGCAATGAGCATTATGAGAATCTCTGCATGAAGGCGGTCAACCAATGCATTGGTCGCTCCGTGCGTCACATTCACGACTACGCCTGCGTCTATCTGCTGGACCAGCGCTACGTTAGTGCGCGAATCCAAAAAAAACTGCCCGCCTGGATAGCTCAGCACATTTATGTGGCCAACGATGGATTTGGAGCGGTTCAAGCGCGCACCGCTCGCTTCTTTAAGGCAAGGAGTTCTGCCGATCCTAAGTGCTAGAAATTAATTTTAAATAGGAGAATCTCCGTCTCTGACCCCATTAAGTAGTCGATTATCATTAAATGTAAGTTCTTAATTAATTAAATATCACTGATGTGCCTCTATAGTTCAAATAGAAAAACAGATTACGTTTTAACAAATGATTTATTAACAATTATTTTTGATAATATTGCTGAGTAGATTTTGGAATTGCGGATTAGAGCTGTGGTATATCATAAAACTCTGTCCAAGGAGCGCGAATATTGGACGAATAATAGATTGTAGGATGGGAAATTGCAGCACTGCATATCGGTTCGCTTCCAGTTGGAGAGTGTTGAGTATTCGATCTCCAGTTCCTTCATGGTTTCGTAGACCAGCGAAGATTTGTTCGCAAAGATGGTGACAATAAATTTGCCCGGCTTGAACGTCTTTATTACCTGAGATATCAATTTCGTATAGTTGTTGAGCGCCACATTGCTCTCGAAGCTCACATAGGGTGTTATGTGAATGGTCATGTATTCGCCATTCTCACCGATTCCTTTCATGGAGTAGCCGCAGGGATCGAACAGAAAGTCATCGATATGCATTTCGGGCAATATTTTGTCGATGCCCGTGTGCGCTGTCGCCTCGCAAAGGCGGACATCATGTCTTTATCGAGTTCTTGCATAAGGATCTCGATTGTTTGATCTGGATCGGCATCCGTGCTCTTCTCCTCAACAATTATATTTGGAAGTGGTTTTATTTCGGGCTTGCTGAATGTATACAAATGCCAACATTCGAGATTTTTTCGATTTAAGCACAAGATGTTTTCGTATATTTATATATTTTCGTAATTCAGTGCAATTTAAAATTTAAATAAATACCGCCACATAATGTGCTTTTAGACCGCCAAAAACAGACGCAGTCAGCGCAGCCAACTTCAGCCACAAACGCAAAACTGCTCGCAGCCATCTTAAGCCGGGCACAAAATATTTGTGGCTTGGCGCGCCTTTTTAGAAGTGGTCAATTTAATTAGCATTTAGTTGGAGCTCTGTGCGCCTTGAATATGTATTCGCCGAGGAAGGCGCTGCCAGTGCCTGCAGCAAAGGACTTTGGCTTCCCGTACACACCATACGCCATCCAGGCGCAGCTAATGCAGGAGCTCTTTTTAGTGGTGGAATCTAAGCAAATTGGCATCTTCGAGAGTCCGACAGGAACGGGGAAATCACTGACGCTTACCTGTGCAGCGCTCACCTGGCTGCGCCAGCACGAGCAGCTGGTACGCAGCGAATTGGTGCAGCGCATTGGCCAATTGGAGGAGCAGCTGCAGGAAGCCGGTGAGCAGGCAACCGATTGGATAACAGCACAAAGCAACACGCGCAGGCAGCGCGGAGAACTGCAGCAGCTGTAGCTTTTGCGTGATCTCTGGCAGGAGAAGGAGCAGCAGGTGCTGGCCATCAAGCAGCGAAGCAGCCAGAGGCAACAGCCACGAGTCGCGCGGCGGGCAGGCGAACAATTGCTCCAGGCTGAGCCGGAGCTGGTTGAGCCTGACTTAGATGAACAGACGGCGGAAATGTTAGAGGAGCAGGAGCAGGAGCAATTGCAGCTGGAGCAGCAGGAGCGCTTTCGTGATGTGCAGATCTTCTACTGCAGCCGGACGCACGCCCAGTTGACGCAGATTGTGGCCGAGCTGCGCAAGACGCCGCACGGGAAGAGTTTGCGCTGCATTTCGCTCGGCTCACGCCATCAGCTGTGCATCCATGACGCGACACGCTCGGCTCTGGCGCAGGCGCAGCTAGTGCTGCTGCCATATCCGCTGCTGCTTCAACGCAGCGCACGCCAGCAGCTGGGCATTGATCTGCGCGGCGCCGTCATTATTGTGGACGAGGCGCACAATTTGCTAGACACTATCACCCAGTTGCACAGCAGCGAGCTGAGCCGCGACCAGCTGCAGTTGGCGCATCAGCAGTTGGCCGCCTACCAGGAGCACTATGCGTCTCGCCTGAGCAGCGCCAATTTGTTGCGCATCAATCAGCTAATCTACGTGGTGCATCGCTTGCTGCTGATGCTGGTGCCGTCTCTCGATGAGCCGCGCCTGCTGTACACCTACCAGCTCTGCGCCGTGGGCGAATTCTTCAACATCGATCTGCATGTCTTGCTGCAGTTCTGTGCGCGCAGACGCTTGGCCCAGAAACTGCACGGCTTTGTGCAGTGGCAGCAGCGAGAGCCGCATCCCAACGAGAATCGGCCACCGCCCGTACAGCAGCTGCTCCAGCGCTTGGCCACACAGCATCAGCAGCAGATCAGTCAAACTGAGTTGGGTGGCAAACGCAAACGCAAACAGTCAACAGAAGTGGATGAGGCAATTCAAAAGGATGTGCAACTGGAGGAAAAGCCTTTGGCAGCTGCCTCGCCCATACGTCCGCTGCTCGCCTTTCTGGAGACGCTCACCAGCAATGCCGCCGATGGACGTGTTCTGCTCAATCCCAATACAAGCACTCTGAAATATCTCCTGCTCAACCCCGCCGAACATTTCACCGACATTGTGAGCGAGGCACGCGCCGTAAGTTTCACTCAGATGCTCCAAATTGTTATCCGCTCATTTCATTGCTCTCTCTGCTGCAGCTCATCATTGCTGGCGGCACGATGCAGCCCACACAGGAGTTGACAGCCCAGCTCTTCGCTCACTGCCCGGAACGCGTCGTGGAGCGTTTCTACAATCATGTGGTGCCGCCGGATGCAGTGCTGCCATTTGTCCTGCCCGCTGGACCAAACGGCGCCTCACTCTGCTTCAGCTATGCTAAACGCACCAGCTTCGCAATGGTGAGAACTTGACATTTATTTACACAGATAATCTCTCACTCTGACTTAGTTTCGGCATGTTCTTATCTGCTCGAATATATACACTCCAGGACAGTAAAATAGGTGTGAAGTTCAACAGCTCATTTAATATGGAATTGCTTAACGTTTCATATAGAATCATTCAATTGCTGTTTATGACTGCAGAGGATCACTGTTAGGCAAGAAAACCAAACGATTATCAATTGCAGAGGATTCAAGTTTTCTTGAATCCTACGCGACTTCAAAGTTTGTAAAGAAGTTCTGAAGTAATCTCATTCTAAGGGATATAATCAAATCTTACATCTGCTGCTTAGTTATGGATATAGACATTGTACTTTCTATATACACTCGATTTAATGTGACTTTCTCTGTTTCTCGATGATCTTAGCTGCAGGAACTGTCGATGGTGCTTCAGAACTTATGCATCGTGTTGCCGGCAGGAGTGGTTTGCTTTTTGCCCTCGTACGACTATTTGGAGACGGTGTATGCGCATCTGGAGCAGAGTGGTGCATTGGGAAGGATTGGTCAGCGCAAGCGCATCTTTCGGGAAAACGCTGGTGGCGGCGGCGTCGAGCAGCTGCTACAGCAATATGCAGATGCCATTAGTCAAAATGCTGGCGCTGCTGGTGGCGGTGCATTGCTTCTCAGCGTCGTGGGAGGCAAGCTGTCCGAAGGCCTTAACTTTGCCGATGACTTGGGTCGCGGCGTCATCGTTGTAGGCTTACCGTATCCGAATCGCACCGCACCCGAATTAAAGGAGCGCATGCGTCATTTGGACGACACGCTGGGCAACGGTGCCGGCAATGAGCATTATGAGAATCTCTGCATGAAGGCGGTCAACCAATGCATTGGTCGCTCCGTGCGTCACATTCACGACTACGCCTGCGTCTATCTGCTGGACCAGCGCTACGTTAGTGCGCGAATCCAAAAAAAACTGCCCGCCTGGATAGCTCAGCACATTTATGTGGCCAACGATGGATTTGGAGCGGTTCAAGCGCGCACCGCTCGCTTCTTTAAGGCAAGGAGTTCTGCCGATCCTAAGTGCTAGAAATTAATTTTAAATAGGAGAATCTCCGTCTCTGACCCCATTAGTCGATTATCATTAAATGTAAGTTCTTAATTAATTAAATATCACTGATGTGCCTCTATAGTTCAAATAGAAAAACAGATTACGTTTTAACAAATGATTTATTAACAATTATTTTTGATAATATTGCTGAGTAGATTTTGGAATTGCGGATTAGAGTTGTGGTATATCATAAAACTTTGTCCAAGGAGCGCGAATATTGGGCGAATAATAGATTGTAGGATTCGGTTCGCTTCCAGTTGGAGAGTGTTGAGTATTCGATCTCCAGTTCCTTCATGGTTTCGTAAGCCAGCGAAGATTTGTTCGCAAAGATGGTGACCATAAATTTGCCCGGCTTGAACGTCTTTATTACATGAGATATCAATTTCGTATAGTTGTTGAGCGCCACATTGCTCTCGAAGCTCACAGAGGGTGTTATGTGAATGGTCATGTATTCGCCATTCTCACCGATTCCTTTCATGGAGTAGCCGCAGGGATCGAACAGAAAGTCATCGATATGCATTTCGGGCAATATTTTGTCGATGCCCGTGTGCGCTGTCGCCTCGCAAAGGCGGACATCATGTCTTTATCGAGTTCTTGCATAAGGATCTCGATTGTTTGATCTGGATCGGCATCCGTGCTCTTCTCCTCAACAATTATATTTGGAAGTGGTTTTATTTCGGGCTTGCTGAATGTATACAAATGCCAACATTCGAGATTTTTTCGATTTAAGCACAAGATGTTTTCGTATTTTACGTAATTCAGTGCAATTTAAAATTTAAATAAATACCGCCACATAATGTGCTTTTAGACCGCCAAAAACAGACGCAGTCAGCGCAGCCAACTTCAGCCACAAACGCAAAACTGCTCGCAGCCATCTTAAGCCGGGCACAAAATATTTGTGGCTTGGCGCGCCTTTTTAGAAGTGGTCAATTTAATTAGCATTTAGTTGGAGCTCTGTGCGCCTTGAATATGTATTCGCCGAGGAAGGCGCTGCCAGTGCCTGCAGCAAAGGACTTTGGCTTCCCGTACACACCATACGCCATCCAGGCGCAGCTAATGCAGGAGCTCTTTTTAGTGGTGGAATCTAAGCAAATTGGCATCTTCGAGAGTCCGACAGGAACGGGGAAATCACTGACGCTTACCTGTGCAGCGCTCACCTGGCTGCGCCAGCACGAGCAGCTGGTACGCAGCGAATTGGTGCAGCGCATTGGCCAATTGGAGGAGCAGCTGCAGGAGCGGTGAGCAGGCAACCGATTGGATAACAGCACAAAGCAACACGCGCAGGCAGCGCGGAGAACTGCAGCAGCTGCAGCTATTGCGTGATCTCTGCCAGGAGAAGGAGCAGCAGCTGCTGGCCATCAAGCAGCGAAGCAGTCAGAGGCAACAGCCACGAGTCGCGCGGCGGGCAGGCGAACAATTGCTCCAGGCTGAGCCGGAGCTGGTTGAGCCTGACTTAGATGAACAGACGGCGGAAATGTTAGAGGAGCAGGAGCAGGAGCAATTGCAGCTGGAGCAGCAGGAGCGCTTTCGTGATGTGCAGATCTTCTACTGCAGCCGGACGCACGCCCAGTTGACGCAGATTGTGGCCGAGCTGCGCAAGACGCCGCATGGGAAGAGTGTGCGCTGCATTTCGCTCGGCTCACGCCATCAGCTGTGCATCCATGACCAGCTGCGCCGCCTGCCCAACACAGCGCTCCTCAACGAACGCTGCCTGGACATGGCACGCCTTAAGCCCAGCTGCCCCCACAAGGCCCCCAACCTGGTGCAGCGAATGAGTGATGCGTCGCTCTCCGAAATGCTGGACATTGAGGAGCTGGCGGCGCAAGGAGTCGCCTGTGGCGGTTGTCCCTACTACGCGACACGCTCGGCTCTGGCGCAGGCGCAGCTAGTGCTGCTGCCATATCCGCTGCTGCTTCAACGCAGCGCACGCCAGCAGCTGGGCATTGATCTGCGCGGCGCCGTCATTATTGTGGACGAGGCGCACAATTTGCTAGACACTATCACCCAGTTGCACAGCAGCGAGCTGAGCCGCGACCAGCTGCAGTTGGCGCATCAGCAGTTGGTCGCCTACAAGGAGTACTATGCGTCTCGCATGAGCAGCGCCAATTTGTTGCGCATCAATCAGCTAATCTACGTGGTGCATCGCTTGCTGCTGATGCTGGTGCCGTCTCTCGATGAGCCGCGCCTGCTGTACACCTATCAGCTCTGCGCCGAGGGCGAATTCTTCAACATCGATCTGCATGTCTTGCTGCAGTTCTGTGCGCGCAGACGCTTGGCCCAGAAACTGCACGGCTTTGTGCAGTGGCAGCAGCGAGAGCCGCATCCCAACGAGAATCGACCACCGCCCGTACAGCAGCTGCTCCAGCGCTTGGCCACACAGCATCAGCAGCAGATCAGTCAAACTGAGTTGGGTGGCAAACGCAAACGCAAACAGTCAAGAGAAGTGGATGAGGCAATTCAAAAGGATGTGCAACTGGAGGAAAAGCCTTTGGCAGCTGTCTCGCCCATACGTCCGCTGCTCGCCTTTCTGGAGACGCTCACCAGCAATGCCGCCGATGGACGTGTTCTGCTCAATCCCAATACAAGCACTCTGAAATATCTCCTGCTCAACCCCGCCGAACATTTCACCGACATTGTGAGCGAGGCACGCGCCGTAAGTTTCACTCAGATGCTCCAAATTGTTATCCGCTCATTTCATTGCTCTCTCTGCTGCAGCTCATCATTGCTGGCGGCACGATGCAGCCCACACAGGAGTTGACAGCCCAGCTCTTCGCTCACTGCCCGGAACGCGTCATGGAGCGTTTCTACAATCATGTGGTGCCGCCGGATGCAGTGCTGCCATTTGTCCTGCCCGCTGGACCAACCGGCGCCTCACTCTGCTTCAGCTATGCTAAACGAACCAGCTCCGCAATGGTGAGAACTTGACATTTATTTACACAGATAATCTCTCACTCTGACTTATTTTCGGCATGTTCTTATCTGCTCGAATATATACACTCCAGGACAGTAAAATAGGTGTGAAGTTCAACAGCTCATTTAATATGGAATTGCTTAACGTTTCATATAGAATCATTCAATTGCTGCTTATGACTGCAGAGGATCACTGTTAGGCAAGAAAACCAAACGATTATCAATTGCAGAGGATTCAAGTTTTCTTGAATCCTACGCGACTTCAAAGTTTGTAAAGAAGTTCTGAAGTAATCTCATTCTAAGGGATATAATCAAATCTTACATCTGCTGCTTAGTTATGGATATAGACACAATGTACTTTCTATATACACTCGATTTAATGTGACTTTCTCTGTTTCTCGATGATCTTAGCTGCAGGAACTGTCGATGGTGCTTCAGAACTTATGCATCGTGTTGCCGGCAGGAGTGGTTTGCTTTTTGCCCTCGTACGACTATTTGAAGACGGTGTATGCGCATCTGGAGCAGAGTGGTGCATTGGGAAGGATTGGTCAGCGCAAGCGCATCTTTCGGGAAAACGCTGGTGGCGCCGGCGTCGAGCAGCTGCTACAGCAATATGCAGATGCCATTAGTCAAAATGCTGGCGCTGCTGGTGGCGGTGCATTGCTTCTCAGCGTCGTGGGAGGCAAGCTGTCCGAAGGCCTTAACTTTGCCGATGACTTGGGTCGCGGCGTCATCGTTGTAGGCTTACCGTATCCGAATCGCACCGCACCCGAATTAAAGGAGCACATGCGTCATTTGGACGACACGCTGGGCAACGGTGCCGGCAATGAGCATTATGAGAATCTCTGCATGAAGGCGGTCAACCAATGCATTGGTCGCTCCGTGCGTCACATTTACGACTACGCCTGCGTCTATCTGCTGTACCAGCGCTACGTTAGTGCGCGAATCCAAAAAAAACTGCCCGCCTGGATAGCTCAGCGCATTTATGTGGCCAACGATGGATTTGGATCGGTTCAAGCGCGCACCGCTCGCTTCTTTAAGGCAAGGAGTTCTGCCGATCCTAAGTGCTAGAAATTAATTTTAAATAGGAGAATCTCCGTCTCTGACCCCATTAAGTAGTCGATTATCATTAAATGTAAGTTCTTAATTAATTAAATATCACTTATGTGCCTCTATAGTTCAAATAGATAAACAGATTACGTTTTAACAAATGATTTATTAACAATTATTTTTGATAATATTGCTGAGTAGATTTTGGAATTGCGGATGTGGTATATCATAAAACTTTGTCCAAGGACCGCGAATATTGGGCGAATAATAGATTGTAGGATGGGAAATTGCAGCACTGCATATCGGTTCGCTTCCAGTTGGAGAGTGTTGAGTATTCGATCTCCAGTTCCTTCATGGTTTCGTAAGCCAGCGAAGATTTGTTCGCAAAGATGGTGACAATAAATTTGCCCGGCTTGAACGTCTTTATTACCTGAGATATCAATTTCGTATAGTTGTTGAGCGCCACATTGCTCTCGAAGCTCACATAGGAAAACTTCTCCTCGGGTGTTATGTGAATGGTCATGTATTCGCCATTCTCCCCGATTCCGTTCATGGAGTAGCCGCAGGGATCGAACAGAAAGTCATCGATATGCATTTCGGGCAATATTTTATCGATGCCCGTGTGCGCTGTCGCGTCGCGACCCGTGGTAAATTTGCTCTTGGCAAAGGCGGACATAATGTCTTTATCGAGTTCTTGCATAAGGATCTCGATTGTTTGATCTGGATCGGCATCCGTGCTCTTCTCCTCAACAATTATATTTGGCAGTGGTTTTATTTCGGGCTTGCTGAATGTATACAAATACCAACATTCGAGATTTTTTCGATTTAAGCACAAGATGTTTTCGTATTTTACGTAATTCAGTGCAATTTAAAATTTAAATAAATACCGCCACATTATGTGCTGCCAGATCGCCAAAAACAGACGCAGTCAGCGCAGCCAACTTCAGCCACAAACGCAAAACTGCTCGCAGCCATCTTAAGCCGGGCACAAAATATTTGTGGCTTGGCGCGCCTTTTTAGAAGTGGTCAATTTAATTAGCATTTAATTGGAGCTCTGTGCGCCTTGAATATGTATTCGCCGAGGAAGGCGCTGCCAGTGCCTGCAGCAAAGGACTTTGGCTTCCCGTACACACCATACGCCATCCAGGCGCAGCTAATGCAGGAGCTCTTTTTAGTGGTGGAATCTAAGCAAATTGGCATCTTCGAGAGTCCGACAGGAACGGGGAAATCACTGACGCTTACCTGTGCAGCGCTCACCTGGCTGCGCCAGCACGAGCAGCTGGTACGCAGCGAATTGGTGCAGCGCATTGGCCAATTGGAGGAGCAGCTGCAGGAAGCCGGTGAGCAGGCAACCGATTGGATAACAGCACAAAGCAACACGCGCAGGCAGCGCGGAGAACTGCAGCAGCTGCAGCTATTGCGTGATCTCTGCCAGGAGAAGGAGCAGCAGCTGCTGGCCATCAAGCAGCGAAGCAGTCAGAGGCAACAGCCACGAGTCGCGCGGCGGGCAGGCGAACAATTGCTCCAGGCTGAGCCGGAGCTGGTTGAGCCTGACTTAGATGAACAGACGGCGGAAATGTTAGAGGAGCAGGAGCAGGAGCAATTGCAGCTGGAGCAGCAGGAGCGCTTTCGTGATGTGCAGATCTTCTACTGCAGCCGGACGCACGCCCAGTTGACGCAGATTGTGGCCGAGCTGCGCAAGACGCCGCATGGGAAGAGTGTGCGCTGCATTTCGCTCGGCTCACGCCATCAGCTGTGCATCCATGACCAGCTGCGCCGCCTGCCCAACACAGCGCTCCTCAACGAACGCTGCCTGGACATGGCACGCCTTAAGCCCAGCTGCCCCCACAAGGCCCCCAACCTGGTGCAGCGAATGAGTGATGCGTCGCTCTCCGAAATGCTGGACATTGAGGAGCTGGCGGCGCAAGGAGTCGCCTGTGGCGGTTGTCCCTACTACGCGACACGCTCGGCTCTGGCGCAGGCGCAGCTAGTGCTGCTGCCATATCCGCTGCTGCTTCAACGCAGCGCACGCCAGCAGCTGGGCATTGATCTGCGCGGCGCCGTCATTATTGTGGACGAGGCGCACAATTTGCTAGACACTATCACCCAGTTGCACAGCAGCGAGCTGAGCCGCGACCAGCTGCAGCTGGCGCATCAGCAGTTGGCCGCCTACAAGGAGTACTATGCGTCTCGCATGAGCAGCGCCAATTTGTTGCGCATCAATCAGCTAATCTACGTGGTGCATCGCTTGCTGCTGATGCTGGTGCCGTCTCTCGATGAGCCGCGCCTGCTGTACACCTATCAGCTCTGCGCCGAAGGCGAATTCTTCAACATCGATCTGCATGTCTTGCTGCAGTTCTGTGCGCGCAGACGCTTGGCCCAGAAACTGCACGGCTTTGTGCAGTGGCAGCAGCGAGAGCCGCATCCCAACGAGAATCGACCACCGCCCGTACAGCAGCTGCTCCAGCGCTTGGCCACACAGCATCAGCAGCAGATCAGTCAAACTGAGTTGGGTGGCAAACGCAAACGCAAACAGTCAACAGAAGTGGATGAGGCAATTCAAAAGGATGTGCAACTGGAGGAAAAGCCTTTGGCAGCTGCCTCGCCCATACGTCCGCTGCTCGCCTTTCTGGAGACGCTCACCAGCAATGCCGCCGATGGACGTGTTCTGCTCAATCCCAATACAAGCACTCTGAAATATCTCCTGCTCAACCCCGCCGAACATTTCACCGACATTGTGAGCGAGGCACGCGCCGTAAGTTTCACTCAGATGCTCCAAATTGTTATCCGCTCATTTCATTGCTCTCTCTGCTGCAGCTCATCATTGCTGGTGGCACGATGCAGCCCACACAGGAGTTGACAGCCCAGCTCTTCGCTCACTGCCCGGAACGCGTCGTGGAGCGTTTCTACAATCATGTGGTGCCGCCGGATGCAGTGCTGCCATTTGTCCTGCCCGCTGGACCAACCGGCGCCTCACTCTGCTTCAGCTATGCTAAACGCACCAGCTCCGCAATGGTGAGAACTTGACATTTATTTACACAGATAATCTCTCACTCTGACTTATTTTCGGCATGTTCTTATCTGCTCGAATATATACACTCCAGTACAGAAAAATAGGTGTGAAGTTCAACAGCTCATTTAATATGGAATTGCTTAACGTTTCATATAGAATCATTCAATTGCTGTTTATGACTGCAGAGGATCACTGTTAGGCAAGAAAACCAAACGATTATCAATTGCAGAGGATTCAAGTTTTCTTGAATCCTACGCGACTTCAAAGTTTGTAAAGAAGTTCTGAAGTAATCTCATTCTAAGGGATATAATCAAATCTTACATCTGCTGCTTAGTTATGGATATAGACACAATGTACTTTCTATATACACTCGATTTAATGTGACTTTCTCTGTTTCTCGATGATCTTAGCTGCAGGAACTGTCGATGGTGCTTCAGAACTTATGCATCGTGTTGCCGGCAGGAGTGGTTTGCTTTTTGCCCTCGTACGACTATTTGGAGACGGTGTATGCGCATCTGGAGCAGAGTGGTGCATTGGGAAGGATTGGTCAGCGCAAGCGCATCTTTCGGGAAAACGCTGGTGGCGGCGGCGTCGAGCAGCTGCTACAGCAATATGCAGATGCCATTAGTCAAAATGCTGGCGCTGCTGGTGGCGGTGCATTGCTTCTCAGCGTCGTGGGAGGCAAGCTGTCCGAAGGCCTTAACTTTGCCGATGACTTGGGTCGCGGCGTCATCGTTGTAGGCTTACCGTATCCGAATCGCACCGCACCCGAATTAAAGGAGCGCATGCGTCATTTGGACGACACGCTGGGCAACGGTGCCGGCAATGAGCATTATGAGAATCTCTGCATGAAGGCGGTCAACCAATGCATTGGTCGCTCCGTGCGTCACATTCACGACTACGCCTGCGTCTATCTGCTGGACCAGCGCTACGTTAGTGCGCGAATCCAAAAAAAACTGCCCGCCTGGATAGCTCAGCACATTTATGTGGCCAACGATGGATTTGGATCGGTTCAAGCGCGCACCGCTCGCTTCTTTAAGGCAAGGAGTTCTGCCGATCCTAAGTGCTAGAAATTAATTTTAAATAGGAGAATCTCCGTCTCTGACCCCATTAAGTAGCCGATTATCATTAAATGTAAGTTCTTAATTAATTAAATATCACTGATGTGCCTCTATAGTTAAAATAGATAAACAGATTACGTTTTAACAAATGATTTATTAACAATTATTTTTGATAATATTGCTGAGTAGATTTTGGAATTGCGGATTAGAGCTGTGGTATATCATAAAACTTTGTCCAAGGACCGCGAATATTGGGCGAATAATAGATTGTAGGATGGGAAATTGCAGCACTGCATATCGGTTCGCTTCCAGTTGGAGAGTGTTGAGTATTCGATCTCCAGTTCCTTCATGGTTTCGTAAGCCAGCGAAGATTTGTTCGCAAAGATGGTGACAATAAATTTGCCCGGCTTGAACGTCTTTATTACCTGAGATATCAATTTCGTATAGTTGTTGAGCGCCACATTGCTCTCGAAGCTCACATAGGAAAACTTCTCCTCGGGTGTTATGTGAATGGTCATGTATTCGCCATTCTCCCCGATTCCGTTCATGGAGTAGCCGCAGGGATCGAACAGAAAGTCATCGATATGCATTTCGGGCAATATTTTATCGATGCCCGTGTGCGCTGTCGCCTCGCGACCCGTGGTAAATTTGCTCTTGGCAAAGGCGGACATAATGTCTTTATCGAGTTCTTGCATAAGGATCTCGATTGTTTGATCTGGATCGGCATCCGTGCTCTTCTCCTCAACAATTATATTTGGCAGTGGTTTTATTTCGGGCTTGCTGAATGTATACAAATACCAACATTCGAGATTAATAGAGCCAAGGCAATAGGATCTGCCCTCGGGAAATATTGTATCTAAAAACGTAACTTCCTCAAAGAATCCCTCGTGTGGGGACATTTGGACCTCGGGTCTTGTAAAATTCTTTCTTGAGTAGAATATATCGCTTATCACATGATATCCCTCTAGTTTGGCCAATTGAAGCAATTGGTCCAGGCACTTTAGCGGCGTGGTTGTTCCACAGGTCTTCAGTATCCATCTACGCTTCGAGACGAACATGCTGCTCTCGCTCAAGAGGAAGGCATCTATTGAATCGTTCTTAATATAACTAATAATTTCGCATTTGACGTGGCACAACAGGTTTTCCCATTCCCCTCTGGTTATATTGCGTAAGTCGCCGTTAGGTCTCGAGCTCTCGTCGAAACATATTTCCAATAGTTTTTCAACGCCCTCAAAAAAGTGAGCTACGTTCGGCATGTCGAAATAATTTTGATCCATTAGATAAACAATCAAGCTAGGGATGAAAACGAAACGCCGAAGAAACGATATTAAAAGGAATGAGAAAACATTTTATATCGATAAGTGTGGAGTGCACTGCTTATTCAATAAAACACAAAAATACAACAAAAAATGTTGTATAATCAACATATATAAAAAAAATTATTACAAATATTTACCCTTCGAATAGTAGTCAAGTAAAAAATAATTCTGACACAACAATCACATGGCAAATATTTGACTGCACGGATTACATCGATTGCTTAGAAATGTATTTTGAACTTGGATCGATACTAAACTATAGCCAACCCTGTGCGCCATGAACTTTGGGTGTTTTCGTCTTAGTCGCGCTCGGTCACACTGTCGTTGATGTGTGTGTTGTTTGTCGCTGTCTCCACAAAGCAATGTATTCTTCTATGTGTGCACTCTCGATAAATTGAACATGTAAAGCAAAAGTGAGCTTTGATCTAAAATTTCTAAACGGAAACGCGCTGCATGTGTACAAAGTATGTAATTTTAAGTCAAACAGCGGATGTGCAGTGTGTCTCTATTTGGTTTGTTGTCTACCCGTGTCGGGCCATAACTGTATATACATATACATATATACATGTGTGTGTGTATGCGTAGTGTGTGTGTGTTTAAAAGTGCATTTTGATTCGTTATAAAAATAGCCGCGATTGCATGCGAGATGAAACACCGAACAAAACAAAGAGGCGCAGCCATGTTCAATTCAAGTCCAGCTTTTGCGACGCTCAACAATAACCGTTAAATCTCTTCAGTCTCAATTCACGTTTTTGTATTTACTTTTCACATGTGCCGATAGATAAGATGTTTCCCTGTTTGCTTAGTACGTTCCCTTTTTGTGTTTGATTCATAAGCAAGATATGCCGATGGCATAACAGAAATTACAACAAGAACAATGTCGCCGCCATTGAACAAATATTTATTATCCATAATATTTCGTCCGAATTTACTTTCCGGCAATAAATCGCTGACGCCAGACTAAAATTTTTTAATTTGTATACCCTTCCCACCCATTGTTTCCATAACCCATTGATATCTATATATTTTCTTGATTCATCATGATTCGAACTCACTTTTATCCCAAAAAATAAAGAATGCACACAAGATTGAAAACGTAGATTTTAGATTTCCGAAATGACGTTCCTTTTTGTATATATTATACATCATTTTCATTAGATTAAGCTAGTTATTATATTATTATTAACCTATCTCCTGCCACAAAATTGCATCAAGCACATTTTTAAATTTGGCAAAGCCACCAAAGCCCTATACACGGTATCGTCTTGTTATTTTTATTATTATTATCAGTATTTTCTGCATTGCCAAAGGTTGCTCAGATTACATGAAGTTGTGACTCTGCCCGACCAGAAAACCTGGCTGTGGTGGATACATTGTCTCATAGTTGTCAACGTAGCTGGGGCTTAGTACGCAGTCAGCGAAACTAGTAACAAGCGTTTAAAGCGGTTATTCTCGTTGTTGTTATTGTTGTGGAAAACTTGTTTTTCTCGCTGTGTGCGATAAAAATGGCACACATAGAATAAAAAAATAGAAACAACATAATATTGAAAAATCAGCGGAAAAGCATTCAAGAGCTGCCCATCTTTTTGCTTGCAATTGCATTTTAAATTTTCGCATTTCGATATCATCGTTATCGATATGTGAGTCATGCGCTGACTTGTTTACGTTCCAGAGCTGTGGCTCAATTTGAATTTCAGCTGCCCCCAAAAAATCATAAAGTATTCGCAGTACGCCAAAAAAAAAGTTGGGCATGGGTTCTCAAAATGTATATTTATTTCTAACTGAAAGGATTTCAATTTAAGTATGTTTTTGCTGTCACATTGGATACGCATCAAAATGTGTGTCAATCTCATTATCGTATAGGAATAAGTGGTTATATAGTTAGTTACTATAATGTAAGATTCAGTGCAGGGCATTCGTAAGTCGGTGTTTCGCGCAGAGAACGTTTATTTTTCTCCTTCTGTTGCCTTTGCAGCCCAAAAACGTTGCGCAGGTTTTTCGATTCATTCGCATTTCGACCGCAGTCGCGGCAACAACGCTACTTGCGAAACGGAACGAAACGGTAAATGAAACAACGCCCCGTGGCCGCTAAACGTGTGTCGGTCAAATTAAAACAAAAAAAAGGAAAACTAAGCAGAAAATTAAAAAGATCAAATATAGTAATAACGCGCTGTGCAACAGCAAGTTACTTAATAATTGTGCATTTAATTACCGGACTACAATAATAATCGAATTAAACCTCAAGTGCTGCCTTCAACGGACGCTGATAAGCACACAATCTTTTCCTTTTTTTTTTTATAAAAGTCTTTGCACATTTATTTTTTTCTGCAAAAATTTTGCAAAGTGCCGTTTGCAGGCAGGCTGGCAGCAAGCATACATGCATGCACACATACATTTGTGAGCCGTTAGGATGCTTACTACAGTTGTGTGTAGAATTTTTTTTGTATTATTCGTTTTCTTTTTTTTTTGGGTGTGTGAAAAGTGAAAGTGAAAATTTAGCGCAGGCAACGCGCACACACACACACACGCGCGCAGGACTTGGCAGCAAACGAAAGAGCACAATGAGAGTGCAAGCAATCGCTTGAAAGAGAGAGAGAGAGATAGAGCGCGATTTTGTCTACGCAGCAGAGCAGGAAGGCATGCGTTTGGGGTCGCGGCGCTACAATTTGGAATTCGGCACAACGTGTGAAGCGCACGCATAAACACCCCCGCAACAGCCTTTTGCTATTTCTCTCCCTCTCTCGCTCGCTCGCTTGCTGTGCTGCGCACAGTAGAGCAAATTATACGAAAGCATACGAATTACAAAGATCCTTCTTCTTCTTCACCTCCCCCGCCCCTATTGCAGTAGCAGCAGTGAGTGCTATGCTCTAAACTCTCAAGTCAATTTTGAGCTGAAACGAGACACTGTTGTCGTCGTCTCAGCAGCTGCGTTGTGACGTCAAAAACAGGAGCAGCAGCAGCAGAAGCGCTGCCACAACCGCCTCCTCCACTCCCCTGTTGCCGCTGCCCCGTACACACACAAGCAATAACAATAAAAAGGAGTCCGTACCACAAAAAAAAATTAATAAATAACAAAAACGAAGAAAACCAAACTAGAAGACTAGCCAAAAACGTGTAAAAGAGAGAGCATAAGAGAGAAAGAGAGAGAGAGCGAAAGCTAGCTTTGTGTGCGAGTGCAGTAGCAAGAACAACAAAAACAACGATAACAGCGACATCGTTGCAAAAGGAGCCATAAAAATGGAGCAGCCGAGCATACTCGTTAAAATTCTGCATTCAATACCGCATGTTAATTACACATTTCGTCGGGTTAATGACACCTTCAATCTGGATAGCGATGTTTACCTAGAGGTGAGTACAGCCATAATGATACAAACACTACTACTATATAATACTACAATCGCGTTATTTTTCATTTATTTCCTTGTAATGGTTGGATTCAAATGAAATTCATATTGTAATTTGTTAAAGATATCTAGAAACACTCTTGATATAGTTTTGAGGAATAAGTAGAAAAAGCTTACGCGCACAATTTAAACTTTTGATATAGATTTATTTTTTTACAATTAAATTTTTTTTTATTATTTTTAGCATATTCATATTTTTTGGGTTAAACGGTTCAGTGTAAAGTAGTTTCTAGGTTAGCTGCCTCAAGTGGTACTTCGCTGTGGTGGCGGTGTTGCCCCACTTGAGACCCCTAAATTATGCACTTGAAGTGCGTTCCAATTTACATTGATTGCATTTTGATTTGTTTAGATTGCCATCTTGTCGAAGGACTATATATATATGGTATAAGCGTTTGCTATACTCGAGTGCTGCATAAATTTCCAACTCTCTTTTACCTGTGTAAAACATTTGTTCTGCGCTCTCTTTCTCTGTATCTCTCTCTCTGTCTGTTTATCTCTCTATCGCGCGGTTTTGCTCGGAGTGTGCTGCAATTGCTGCAAGTGACTTTACAACGACAGGAACAGCAGCAACAACAAGAACAAGAACAGCAATTTCGATATTTCCCATTTTGTTTACGCCTTCTGTTGCCTGCGAGCGTCTGTCGAGCCCTTTTTTGTTTCATTCCCACAACGTTCCGCCACGCTCCTGTACGCGGCTGCCTACCATGTGCGCTACATGTGCCCAGATTCTTGTCTACGTCCGCCTTCGCTTGTATTTGGTGCGGGGTGGTAGTTATACGGCACAACTTCCGGCTTCCCAGTTGTTTCATTCTTTTTGTTTGGATTCTTTTGATTGCCGCTAAGTATCAATAGGCATCATCGCTGTCGGGCCAAGCCCAAACCGAAACGAATGCAAACGCAAGCTGAAATCTGAAGAACCCTTAATACTCCCCCTGGCAAAGAGCCGGCACTCACCTCAATTCGGCAACGGCAGCGGTAACGCGAAACAGCAGATGCCTTTGTTTGTCAGACGTCGGCCTTTGCGCTTACCCATATTTCCTAACGTGAGCGGCGCCATCTTTGGGTCGCGGGTTATCTCACATCAGCTTTAGCGACTGGTTCGACTGCATGATAAGAACCAAAAACGTACACCTAAACCTATTTAAGTAATACGAAGACACCAATAACAGCAGTGATTTTTAATTACTTGTTTTAGTTTGGTTTTCCAAATAGATTAATAAAAAAAATATAAATATATTTGTCACGGGAACTGTACAATAGATCTCGTCTTCATATTTTTGTAAACTTCTATTCCTAAATGCAAAATTCAATTAACATTGTTTAACAAAAGAAATTTTAAATTGTTTGTTCAATCTGGATATTATTACTATGTGAGCAATCTGCGTAACCTTGCTCAATTGCTTAAATTACACAGACAATATGAAATGACATATTAAATAACCGATATAGGTGTACGTATTATTATCAATCAAGTCGATTTGGCAATGTCCGTCCGTCCGAATATTTTAGTCTTATATTCGCAAAACTCTCAATTTTTTAAAAGTAACCTTTGACGACGGGTAAGAGCGGATCGGATTATTACTATTCTAAAAACAATCTGTCAAAGGATAAGTTATCGTATAAAGAAATTAGGCACTTTAATTTTTACTAAGATAGTTTGGTCAAATTCACAAATATGCATGTTATAACGTTTCTCCTTCCTGAAAAAGGTATCATAGGAAAGTATAATAATTGTTTAAATCGAATTTTGTGTTGTAAATTTAATTTATTTTAAATAAAACGAAATAAAAGCAAATTCAGAAATTTCCAAATTGGATCTAACATTTCGATGTCCACAAGGGTATGTAATCTTCGGCGTGTTGTTTCTCGTTTTGTTTATTTTCAGTTGGATTTTCCGCCAGCAGGGAAAAACTCAGCTGTAAAATTTGATTGAATTTAGCTGGTCATTTTAATAGCTGCCGGCTGTAAAAGGAGCAGTATGTGAAAAGGAGGAGGGAGAGTATTGAGGTGATTTCCAGCGGCAACGCTGATGCCATTGTTAAATTCAGGTCACCTAAGCGCAGCGCCGCTCTCCCTTGCTCTCTCTCTCTCTCTCTCTCTCTCTCTCTCTGTCTCTCTCTCTCTCTCTCTCTATTTCTCGCTCGTTTTTGCTTGACTCTTTACGCGGCTTAGCTCGGATTTGGCTTTGGCTTTTTCTCTTCGATGTAGATGTAGGTCAGCTAACGCTGCTGCACTGGGCGTAGTTTTTACGCGCGTCAGCAAAAACAGCCGAAACAGGCACAGTCACAATTGAGAGCAGGCACCAGGAAGGGAGGCAGGCAGTTTTGAATAAGGGGGTATGGGAGTGTGTGGTAAAAGCGGCTTCTGTTACGATTTTCGGATGCAGGTGAGTTTATCAATTGCCGGCCATAGACATCTGTAGAGTTCGTTTTGGGGGTCGTCACGGTCGAGCCCATCATCCAAGAGCTATGCACGTCACATAGAGATTAGCCATTGTCATAATGGGGTTGACAATGAGCCAGCACTTAAACCAATTCTGTTTGCGGTTGGCTGGCAAATAAGCCCACTATGCTAATCTGCTTATCGACTGGTTGACTTGGCTGACTGTTTCCCTAATAAATGTCGAAGGCGACCAAATTATAAAGGCGCGTTAGATTTCTGTCCCAAAATTTCAAGAGAAACTAGTCCCTTACTGTCGGACACTTACCTAAACAGACTACTCAAATCTCAATTTGTCTATCTTAATTTTAAGAATGGATGTGAACGTAAACCCACTTTAACCCCAAATTAGGAATATAATTAAACGTTTTCACATAATATAGATGAGTATAAAATTAGCAATTGCAATTAAATTTTTTTATCTCTCTATTTTTTTTCCATTTATATTTGATTCTGTTGAGGCATGATTTTCAATCAGCTCAGAATCAACTACATATTTTGTAAGAAAAATCCCTTTAATCACTTTCCCCATCATCATCGCAAAGCTACTCAGTCAACATCCTAGGGGTACTGGATATTGTGTGTTGTATATGCTGGTTATGTCTAGTCTTTTAATTCAAATAGTGTTTAATCAGCTCACGTCAGTCAGTTGTGTTTTCTTGGCCCTCAATCCTGTGCAAGTCAACCCTTTGCCCCTACTCCTCCTCCATCTCCTTTTCCCCTTTGTTTTTAGTCTCACACATTTCAATAGTTGCTGTTGTTGATGATGATCAATTTAACCTTCAAATAGCTTCACAATTGCTCTTGACAACAATGACACCAACAACTAGCAACCTGTTTTCCCCCCCCATTCCACCCTTCGACCTCAATATGTTGTGTGAGCTGGTCTCTAGTGTTGATGAAGAGTCTCTCTTTCTCTCTCTCTCTCTTTCTCTCTCTCTCTTTCTCTCTCTCTCTCTCTCTCTCTCTCTCTCTCTCTCTCTCTCTCTCTCTCTCTCTCTCTCTCTCTCTCTCTCTCTCTCTCTCTCTCTTTCTCTCTCTCTCTCTCTCTTTCTCTCTCTCTCTCTCTCTCTCTCTCTCTCTCTCTCTCTCTCTCTCTCTCTCTCTCTCTCTTACTCACTCACTCACTCACTCCCTCTTGTGCTGTGTCATCTGCTTGCCTAGTTGTCCGTCCAAGGTGATGACGCACTGTTGCTGCAAAAGTGCGGGCAGCTTGAAGAGGTGCAGTGGAAATACTCACAACATTTAAATGTGTTTGTTCCTCACTGTTCCTCTGGGTCTCTACTCTGTCTGACTCAATAACTCGTTAAGCATTGCAACCCGTATATTATGCATATATATGATGTGTCAACTCGAAATACTTTTAATGTGTTGTGATATGCGATTTTTTTTCCTATTGCGTGAATAAGAGCGAGAATAATCAGCAGAAGTGCTATGTTTCCAAATTTCGTATGCTGTATAGTTTTCACTTGTACGGTGCAATGCTGTGGCATGCCACAGCTGCTTTAGCCTATGCATATTTAATTGTTGGCTCGAGCATCCCTCACAGCAAATGCAGTGCTGCAGCAGCTGGCAGCAGTTGGCAGCTCACAGCTAGACCTCAAGTCAAGTTAGAGCTTACGAACTGGCCGAATCTGGAATCAAATTATCAAGCACTCTGCGCAGTTTCTCTTCTACCCACTCTTTCTTTCTCTCTCTTTTCTCTGTGTTTCTCTGTTTGCTGACTTTCATTTTGGGTTATTGCAATTGAAAATACAATCGGAAAGATGCACACAGCTCGCCCTTGTCTTCTTTTCCCATCTGTCACTCTCGTTCTCGTTCTGGCTTTTCAGTTTTTCCGGCTGTCTGCCTGTTAAATGCAACCACAACAATTGCAACAAGAACAACAACAACAACTGCCAGGCAGCTGCCTTCACAATTGCCAGATGCATTTACAAGATAGATGGCATGGCAATATGCCTACTTATAGATACTTTTGTATCTGCTGTCGCTCTTACGACTCGTCATAAAACTTCTGCAATTCAATCACTTTTGTATGTGTCGCAGATACACACACAAACACACACACTCACACACACTTCAAAAATACACAGATACTTAGATTTATGGAGCCTGCTATCAGCCCAGTGTTGGTGGCCTGACTTCTTGTCTTGTCCGGACTCGAAACGAGGCAAACTCGAACCAGGCATTTCAGATTGAATGCCCTGGAACTGAGCTGCTGCCGCTGCCTGTTTATCTCATTTTGACGAGCTGCATTGTTTATTTGTGCAACAAGCATCGTCGACTTTGGAATGTTTATTTGTTTTTTCTGTGTTTGCCTTTGTCTTGGCCGGGTCTGTTCCAATTTCGTTTTGATTTCGATACATTCAAACAGATACACAGCCAGAGCAAAAATTGTCAACCAACAGCTAGCCAATGTTTTAATACTCTTGATGCGCGAGCACATTTATAGTAATATAGTAATAATTTGATTTTGTCGAAAAGTTTTGGGATTTAATAAATTGTATATAAAAAAATCAGCTATCGACAAATAATAATGATAATGACGTAAGTATTATTTTCAAAATGTCTACTTCCAGTCAAAAAGACAAACTCCTTATATGGAGTCAATTTAATATCGACGGATACGTCTATTAATACCAGTTTATACCACAGAGCCAAAAATCAAACTTAGATCGATTCTGAGCATTTGTTTTATTATGAGATCATTGAACAATGCGTTGCTGTGAATGCATTATACTCTGCACAAGTATATAGAAGATGATGCCCCTGAAGAGCGGTCGCATCGTTAACATATTTCAAACACTCTAAATATCCCTCACCCCCTCCCACTTCAAAAAGAAAGAACGACGGCGAGTGGCGGCCACACAAGCAGACGTCGATACAAAGTTATTCGAAAACCAAACCAAGCCGTTAAAAACAGTTTAAAAAATCAAAGAGTTGGCCCACGCTTCGATCGACTGACTAACTGGACTCAAATTTTGAGCAGGTTTCTGCAGCACCCCCCCATTGTGCCGCCGCTCGCCTCCATCGCTGTCTCTACAAAAAAAATCCAAATAAAATAAGAAAAAAGTTCAAGTTCAAAAACGTTTCGATTTCATTTTCAATGTGTGCGCCGAATTTGGATGTTTAGTGGGTGTCCCAAGTGGCTAATTTTGAGAAAGATTTCCCCTTCTCCTCAGTCTTGTTTCTTCAGTCTATCTATCTCTCTCTCTTTCTCTCTCTTTCTCTCTCTTTCTCTCTCTTTTTATCCCTCTCTTTGGTGCATGTATTTTGTTTTTAATCATGTTTTTCTCGAACATTTAGCATCCAGCTTTTTCTTTCTTCTTCTCATTAACCCGCCCACACCCGCCACTTTTATGTTGTGTGAAAGTTTGGCGTGGTGCGTTGTATATATATATATATTTATATATATATATATATATCTTTGTTTTCTGATTTTTCAGTAAACGGTTTAATAGAAAATCTCGCGCTGACACGCAGCGGCATTGTTTGGATCCCAGTATTTGTTTACATGGGCATCGATTTTACGATTCCCAGTGCCAGCAACGTAATTGACTCGATTTTGATGATCTTTAAGTTTTTATTGGAACATTTTCTGAATCTATGTCAGTTGGTTAAGCACAACAGTTTTTTAGTTTGCTTGTCGATAGCTATCAAGAATTTTTTGGCCTTTGAGAATGAGGTGCCAACCATCTCCGATGGGCAACTCAAATTAACTAAGATTAAATAATCAATTTTAAACATTTCAAAAACTAAGGAATACTGTATGAATTTAATAGTTGAATACGTTAATTGGAATTTTAAATTGTATTTGCTATTGCTATTGCTACTTCACTTTAGGGACCTATATATGTACATTTATAGATAGTCAATACTTTATAATACAGTTCCTTTGTTCTTGTGTTGGGCGTGTTCATATTTACATACTTAATTATTTCTATACATGCATGTGTATGTGCACATATATATATATATGTAATATGTGATCTTTATTCTCATCTAGAAATTGCGCAATTGTAATTCCGTGCCGGCCATTCTATTTGTTTATTTATTTTTTAATTTTTATTTTTCTATTTTTCTATTTTTTTGTTTGTACTTTTTCTGTTGCGTCACGTCACGTGATTTGCATATGAAACTACTGACACGTCAAAGGCATGACTCCAGCTGGCTTAGCTGCCCCTTCCTACCCAGCCAGCCAACTCCGTACCCCTCAATGCCTTTTCTGTGCAGGTCCACTGATATGCGTTTGTATACATAATTTTCCCTGCCATTTGTGCGCACTTCCTCGACTTCCACTGGCGACGCTTTTCAATAATTTGCCTCGGCTTTTTATTTATTCATCAAGCACAAGGCACAACCAGTCTCTAGCTGCACATAGACCTGTCTATAACTATGCCTTTGGACATGGTTATGGTTATGGCTGTATTTACTTCTTTGGCCACTCGGTTTTAGGTTATTTTTTAGCTTAGCACTTTTGTAGCTTGGTATTTGTGGGCTTTGCTTCCTGTGTGATACGTCAAGCAGAAGCAGCTCGATGACGTTTCCGTTTGGGGAGCCAAGGCTGCCAAATCACAGGATTCTGTACAATTTACCACTAGCTACTAATGTTGCTGGTGCTGATGATGTTGCAACTGCAGTCTGTTCCCATTCGGTCGTGTAGATGGACATGTGCCCAATGGGTCTAGGTTGCTTTGAATACCCTGGCTGCAGGAGGCATATTCGTTGTGATGATATTCGTCTAACAACCTGACTATAATGCAACTTTAATCAAGCCGAGCAGCTTTAGTGATGCAGCTGATGAGTCAAGCTGCCACAAGAAAAATTATATTATGGCGGCACATGAATTGAGCTTGCTGTTGAGTGGAAAAGATTTGAATTCAAGCAAATTTTATATTCGTAATTCTGTAGATATTTGTTCTACCTTTTTGCAGTTTATATTTTATTTTGCTTGAGCCGTTCGGAATTTGCTTTGTTCTCTGCGAAACTCTGATTGCTGTTGCAATTATATTTTCAGTAGCGGCTACAATGCCATTTCCAGTCGCCGGCTCAGTTGCTGTTGCTTTTGCTTTTTCAGTTGGAGTTTCAGTTACATTTAACTACTCCGGAAGCAGCTCGTCATAAACCCGAGTCGGAAAAAAATGCATGCATAAATATGTACATATTGTGATATGATATTTTGACGCATTTGCGGCACGACTCAGAGGCAGCATACATACATGCGTGACTGTTACCGTACACTCACTTCTGCTTATAACTGTTGTTTTGACTAAGGGCGTATATTAAATTCGAAGGAAAAACAGGTTTTGCCCATCATATCGCGGCACTCGACTTGGGCTATTTTGACGTTCTAATTTCGGCACTACGCTAAGAGCCCGGGCAGTCAGTAGGCTCTGAAGACAGGCTCAGGGGTATTAGGGGAATGGCCAGTGTCGAAGTTGTCGCAGCTAAAAAAAAATAATGTTACGAGAGTCACAAACAACGCCCACGTAAACGTATGCCCCAGACAGCAAATAAAGACACGACAGCGTTGTGGTAGCTGCAACAGCAACGAAACAACAACTTTATATGTTGCATTTCAAATATGAAAGTTTTGTTTTTCATCTCAATGCTTAGATTGAATGCGTGCGACAAATGGCGCTGCCAACTTGTTGTGCAACTAAGATGGAGCTTCATTAATTATTAATTTTGAAGTTATGCTATATTTTGAAAGAGCATAAACCTGTGAAAACACTTTGTTTTCACTTATTGTTCATTTTCTAATTTTTACTTTCCTATTACTGCAAAATGACTGCTTGATTAATATTAATATTATTTAAAATACAAGACAGGCAATGTTTCTACAAACAACCCAAAAATATTAAATTAATAATAAAAATATTAAGTTATAAATTATAAATCACATTAATAATATTATAATTGTATTTGAAAATAATCGACTAGCTTTTGATGTTGTCCGTCTTTTCCTAACAGCGATTCCAAATGCTATAAATTATCGCAAAATACACGAAAATTCTCTGTATAAAATGATGTTTCTAATAGCATAATCGACAGGCAAAACTCTACATTCGATAATCAAATATTTCAGAAATGTAGATAACTGTTATCAGGCTGTTACATACGCGAAAATAGAAATATTCTCAATAAATAAATGAGCATTTCTCAATTTATGTAAAGGATTCCGAATCTGGAGCACATTCCACAATTATTTGGTTATTGACTTAGACTCGCTCAAAAGAACCGTTGAGTTTTTGATGGTCTAAATAATACTAAGTGCTAATTCCCATTAAATATACGGGTAGCTTTCGCTGTCGCTATGTGTGTCAGGCGTGTGTTTGCTTTAGTTAAAACTATACACATTTCCCACAGACAAATTTCAATTGGCAGTTGGAATGATGGCATATAAAATACACACAGAATTCAAAAATGCCAAGGTTATTGTTGTTTTCGCTACTGGTGATGCCCATAGAAATTTCGCCTTGATTTAATTCAATTTAACGGCGTCGCAGTCCGCTGGCGCGTAATTTGCCAAGCAAATGGGCTGCCACCCTTAACTTAAGGGCGGAGGAAGGGTTTGTTGTCGGTCGGTATTTGGAGCCTGTTTGTCATGCTTGTTACGTTCATATTTTCGCCTCATTTTATACTTGCACTCAGAATGCATAAAATTGCCTTGGGAAGCGAGAAGCGTTAGCGAATGGGGCCAGTGTGGGTCAGAACGGATCCAAGGCAGACGCGCACATGAGTCATTCAACTGCGAGCGAGGACACGCAAGTGGCCAACAGCAACAACAACAATCAAGAATAAGAGTAAGGAGCAGAGGTTGGCACTTGCAAGTTTTAATGATTATTTGTATGTTGCATATACAAAAGACGACGCTAACAAACATATAAATAATAAATATATCCTTTTCCCCTATTTTACATTTGTGCTCTCTGCTTTCTGTGGCACATATCTCCTAATACCTGTGTCCAGTTGTTTCCACAAGTTCTATATTTAGTTCGATTGAATTTGACTGACGAGGTGAACCAATGTGATTTTCATAATTGCTGCTACTCGTTGGCAAGTGGTGTTCTGTGTAGATCGCACGCTGAGTCATGACCAGCCGTAAATCTGCCAGACGTTGGTGTCCAATAACCTGGCATGAAATTTGATCAGGCCACTTCCACCCCATAAACAGAAATGTGCATATACACACACTTACACACAAACACTACACACCCACGCATGCCTTTGTGGATATTATATATTCCCTGAAGTGTGCATTGAATTACAAATTAAAAACTGGGTGGTGGCCAACATATATGAAATGTAGACACAAGAACACTTTTAGTAATATTTTTTATTTTATTTTTTAATGATTAAAGATATAAATACGCGTTGCTCGTCTGGTTAAGTATATAATAAGATTATATAGAAATTTTGCCATTTGCTTCCATCACTGGGTATGTGAAGAGTCAAGCAAATTTAACTTTAGCCTGTTTACTTCATTTTTAATGAGAGTCAATGAAATTTCCGTTGGACTAACGGTATATTTTTTTTTATTTTTTTTGGGCAGTTGCCTTCCGTTGGATTAGCGTCAAAGTTACCCTGGCAACTCTGGGCCAAAACTTTGCCGGCTCCTTGCTTTTGCTGCTCTGCCCACCACCCCTGCAATTGTTCTTATTGTAGTCGTGTCATGGCGTAGAGTTGCCAATTCAATTAAATTTTGCACCCAAAACAGGACCGAGCGACAAAAAAATTAACTTTGCAGACTTATTTTTCCACATTTTCGTTTCGTTTTTCACAGGGCAGCCAACTAACAGCCACGGAAACAACAAGACCAACCCAACACACATTGACCCCAAACAGCCGAAAACGAGCAGCAAGTTATTCAATTAAAAGTTCATCCAATATCCAGTGTCCCATTTTACCCTTCCCATCCTTTGAATTACGCCTGGTCTTATGAACGCTTGGCTTGATCCTGCTTTTTGGAACACACTCAATTTTTTCAACCTTCGTGATTTTTTTGGTCAAATTATTATGTACAACACCGACAACACCAAAAACACCTACTCCTACCCTATTCTATGACTAGGAATAGATAGATTTCAAAAATTATATATATTATATATGGTGTTTGACCCAACTAGACCCAACGGATGGCTTATAATCAAGCTGTCAACATTTAATTTTTAGACCGAAATATTTTGTTTTTCTTAGTTTTTAACTAATTTGTTAGATTTGTCTGGATATCTTGGTGAATAAAAATTGATATTTAGTGGCTGAGCAGGAAATACGGATATGTTTTAATATCAATCGATGTACCTTTAAATCTGAGGATTGTTTTGCATACATACAAATTAAAAAGGATATAGGAACTTAGCTCTATCGACCTTATAAACCTCTACAAGAATATAGAAATGTCCGCACAATCAGCTTGATTGATTATTATTGATTGGATAGCAATTCATCCAAGAAGACTTTTTTAATCCGGATATGTAACGAACACGAAAGGTATTTGCTCTTCTGGCTGATTTGGAATATAAGATATATTTTTTATTTTTCGCATTGCTGATTATAGGATCATGGAGTTAACTATTATATTTATGTTTACTTATATTATATATTATATATTATTGGAAATTTGTAAAGCATCTTTTATCCTGTAACGCTTCGCTTCTCTCATTTTCAGAGCCTGGGCATTCTGGCCTCCATTCCCGCCGGCATGCTGATCCTCTCGCTGCTTGGGCTGCTGCTGTATTTGCTGACACGGTGCTGCGATCGGAAGCAACGAAAGCCGAGCACCAAGCGTTGCCAGAATTGCTCACTGGTCATTATAACGTTGATGACCTGTGCAGCCATTGGACTAGGTAAGTGCCAGTGCATTGAACCCATTGCCATGTGTTTGTGGTGTCCCATCAACGCCCCACTTCCAACGCCATCTCTTGGCCTTTGTCCTATGGCCATGCCAAAGGCAAAGAAAGCACTTCGCCGTCGCGTGTTTAACTTGGCAATTGGCCAAAAGTTGCCGACGCCCATTACGCCCATTGCTCCATTACGTGTGCGGCTTGGTTTTTGATACGTATCCAAATTTATGGGGGGGCCGATCGCCGACGAAGTCGCGTCAACTTTCATGCATGAGCGGAATATGGAAGAGACGCTAACCATAAAGAAATAAATTGCAATTTTAAAAACAAAAAAAAATAAATAAAATTTGCCCATTCGGTATATAAAGTATGTCAAAGCGCCAAAGGTAATGCCCCTAATCAAAACGAGTTCAGCTCGTCACAATGAAGCCATCTACAAAAAAACAGTGCCGGCGACAGCTTCAGCTACAGTAACGACTGTCATCAGTGCCATCATTATAATCCAACCTCCGCATACAATTAAATATTAATTAAATTAGCGCTCTTAATTGGCTCACAAATGTGGCCACGATCTTTGTCGCTGTACATTGAAGCAACAAGCGACATCAACGCGACCACAAAGTGTGCAACTCTCTCTTGGGAGAGTTGGATTTCAAATAGTAAATGGTAAAAGTTGAATTACAAAAAGCAGTAGCCTTCTTCTCACCTGAGCACCTAAGCTTAACTTCTTTCTCTTAAACTACTGTACATTTTCTGACCTCAAAGCAGGGCAATGATTTAGTCCTTGAAGTTTAACCGATGCTGAAGCAACTTTGATGAATGTTTGAAAATACGGCAGGACTTAAACTAATCGACTCATAGATGAAGCTGCATTTTTCATAATTATCTCAGTTTCACATCGAAATGTTATTTAATATTCCATTTTTTTTTTTTAGGTTTATATGGCAACGATGATTTTCACAATGGTCTTCTGCAGGCCTTCAGCTCCGGCAAGAAGGTGGAGAATCTTGTGCTTAATCTTAAAAAAGAGGTAAGTTTACACAGGCTACTAAATGCCGAAATTCTTTTCTTATTGAATACCAACCCAGGAAACTGTTCACTTTGAAATGAAAGCAAATTGCACGAAATACGATTGTAAAATAAATTTAACTTCTGGCTAAATCAGACTCGAAGTCAAAATGAAATTTGCATATTGCGATTTCGCACATTTCATTCGATTAATGCACTTCATAGCATCATCTATCAGGCTATGATTTCATTGAGTTATGCAGCAAAGAGTTGTGCCTCTGATTCCCACAACTAGTCAGAACGTACATACATATGTACACATATTTATATCTAAAAGTTTTTTTGGTGTAGGCAACGGCATGCAAAAGGCGAGGGAGAAATTCTGGTAAAAGCATTAGACTTGATTGAGCTGTTCATCAACTTTGTCAGCTCATATTTGGTATAGACATGTAAGGGATCTTATAATTTAGACGAATTGCAACCCATAAGTATATATATATATATATAGATATATTTCAGCATCACTTGCCGACTCTTATACTTATAATTCCCAATCCCACAAAGACACAGTCACGAGTTAAACGTAGATTATTTATGTACAATATAATATAACAAATGTGAAATATACAATTTGCTTAAAACTTATTAATAATAACGAAATCTGAACTCAAGTTGGCTGCTTGGCAGATTTTCTCTGGTCTACAAGGGCATTCGACAAGTCTGAGATAAGCCGTTCCTTCTAGTTCTTATATGCATATGTATATAAACACACTCACACACACACACACACACACACACACACACACATATATAGATAACAGATAAGGCAAAAGGGGTTAAAAGAGTGTGGCGAGAAAAAGCGAATGTGGCAGAGCCAAAATAGGGAAGAAGAAGGAGGGGGGGGGGCGGTTGTTGACTGAATTGTGGGTGGTGTATGGTTTAGGTGCGGACAAGATGATGCAGAGGCCTAAACAGATGGCTGGCTGGCATTCCTTTGCTCTTAACTTAAATGCTATTAATTATCTAGGCACAGGACTAAACACACACCTACTCACTCACACACACACACATACACATACACACATTGTAGACAGCCAGACAGTGGTCGGAGCTGGAGCTGGTGCTGGGGTGAGATTGGGTTAGTTCGGTCTTTGGCTTTGCGTGAGTCGGTATTCGCTGTTTTTAGGCAAGTCCTCGACCCTACGCCCTGTCGCGCTTTCCATGTCTGCAGTGCCCCTCTGCTCTCTCTCTTTCTTTGCTTCATTCTCTCTCTCTTTCTCTTTTGCTGCGTATTGAAAGCATTGCACAAGTGCGGAAGCAAAAGCATTAAGGGGGAAAAACTACGATGTTTATGTGCAACGTTTGCGTCCTTTGTTTCTGTTTGCCAGCTGTATGTCTGCCTGAGTTGCCGACTTATTCTCATCTATCTTTCAGTCTCTCCCTCTCTTTCTGTCTCTCTTTCTGTCTTTGTGGGTGTGTGTGTGTGTGTGTGTGTGCCAGTCCTTTGTGGAAGCTTTCCCTTTACCCATTTTTGGTCATTAACATTTGAACTGCTCTCACCTGCTGCTGATGTTGTGAGTCAGCGACTTGGAGTAAGTTAAGTAATGGACGAACCCTACAAAGCGCATATCCAATGGCTTTTTGGGGGTAGTTGTCACAGAATATGGCTTTTATAATCAAATGCGACAACATCTTGTTAGCGAAAACAGCTTTAATCTATGCGAATTACTCTTTAAAAGTTTGATTATGAATATTTCAGAGATTCGCGATGACATATCTTGTCCTTATCTCCTATCACATATATATGCGTCGTTTTGTTGCTGGCAATACTATAGTCGAAGGTATGCGGATTGGCTTACCATAACATATAGCTCTTCAAGGACAATCGTTCGAAAGATCAGTTCTTGTATGAGTCATGTTATTTTTTGTTGAAAAAGATATCGGGGCAAAACTCAGTCAACACATCATTTTAATTTACTCGCCACTTTTGGAAAGTGAAAATCCTCCACTTTGAACTACTCTAACATATAGCTTTCATTATTATTTTTAAATAAAACGAACAAAGTGGAAATAAACCTAACAAAATTGAAATAATTTCAGCAAAACTCGACATACATAAAATCATTGATATTTCGCATTTAATGCCGTTCTTATAACAATTTACTGTTTGCTTAAACCTATTATTGGATTCAATATCTGCTGTGTTTTAATTTCCACAACACAAGAAGCGTTTTTATATTTACTTTTATATATAATAGATATAAAAGTAAATTGGCTTTGCAGAATATCCATATTATTTCGACACCCGCTTAGAGCTTGAGACTTAAAACTTTGAACCAATACTTGTCTCTGGTGTTGGGGTTAAGTCCACTTGGGGAATAATAAGTCGATAAGCCTCAACTCGACTAATCCATATATCTCTCCTTTACGCCCGACTGAAACGTTCTCAGTTGTTTTTATCGATATTTAAAATTTGATCGTAGCTAAGCTTACTAAAATATTTTCAATTTATTAACTTACAGACTGAAAGCATCAAGCGTAATCTCGAAACGAAAATGGCCTCCCACAATGTGGTGTCTCAGGTGGAGAATCCGCATAATCAATCCATCAATCAAACGGCTGTCATGCTGCTCATCGCAACGTCCCGTTTGGTAAGCGAGAATACTTCACGTGCCGTCACCTCGCTGGACAACATGGTCCTCTACTTCATGAAGGCAAAGGGCAGTGAGAAGGAGACCTCTCTAATGGGCATCCTGCACGTACGTCTTTATATTATATAATATGTATATGGCGAGACACAAGTCTACAATCGAATTATTTTACCTTCTCTCAGCTTGGAGATTTGTACGAGTCCATCCGCTGGCCGGCTACATTGGCATTCCTCACCCTGCTGCTCTTTTTGTGCACTGTGCTCGTCATTGGTGTCGCTCGTCGCTCCCGTTGCACTCTAATCTTCTTCAGCGTTTCGGGCTTGTTTTGCATCATCATCTGCTGGCTGCTAGCTGGCATTTATTTGGCCTCCAGCGTCGCAGCCGGCGACTTTTGTATGCGCCCGCATGAGTTCATGTGCCGGCAGGTGGGCATGGTTAGTAGCACTTCCGACACTTTGGCGCCAGTTGATGTCTCTGTAATGAGCTCTCCTTCCATCTTTCAATGATTACAGCGGAGTCCATATGTCTACTTCCTCAACTGTGGCACGTTGCGCAATCGCTTTATACTTCGCCTCAACGAGTCTCGGGATCTGGTGGAGCGCGCTCGCGAGAGCGTTGAAATAATGCAACGGTGAGAACCAAGTAACAGGCGAAGCCTTGTACCAGCTTGTAACTAATATATATATATATATGTATATATATATCATAATCATTGGCACAGCATGAGCCAGGACACATATCCACGCATTGACATACAGCGCACCCTGAACGCCATGGACAACGATCTGGAGGAGACTAAACGAAATCTGACCAATCTTTCGGCCACACTGGACAGACGTGCCATTGACCGCCATTATGCCGAGGCCCTGCAAGGCCTCTGCGGCATTGGGTTGCTCGGCCTCAGCCTGATGATGGTCGCCGGGCTGCTTACCTCATTTCTGCTCACCATACTCGTCTATGCGGACTCGCACGCCTGGATTTATTTGAGCAAGCGGTAAAAAAAACAACAACAAATAAACGAAATTTGTGTACTGAGTGGCATTTTCAACACAACATTTAATTTATTTTACAGGCCCACATTGGACGGCGACAAGTCGGAGACGGCGCCACTATTTTCCGCCTCAAATGCTCCAAGCGCAAGCATTTCACCGACGGCGCCAATGAGCACGGGCACCATTAACCGCACGCTTCTGCACCATCAGCAGGCGCATGGTGGACCCATTGGGGGCAGTGTGGCCGGCGGCGCTGCAGCTGGACAGACGGGTACACTGCCTAGCGGCGGCAGCTTGGCCGGCGGCAATGGCGCGGGCCCATATAGAAATGGCTCCGCAGGCGTGCGACAAGGGTTGGCATCACCACCATCATCACAATCAAGCAACAATACATCAACTTACCACCACCACAACAACAACCACAACTACAACTACACACAGCATAGAACTAACTTAACGGCAGTGGCGTCGGCAGCGGCGGCCACATCGCTGGCCAGCCGCAACAACGGCGGCCGCCGTTCGCCGTCGCCGCCGCCAGGCTATGATTTGGTGCATGGCACAAGGCATGAAGTTTAATTTCTTATTCTTTAGTTATTGCTTTAGTTTTGCCATAGTTTACTCCGTAGACAAACCGTTAGACAGTCGACTGCACAATTTTTTTTGATTATGAATTTTCATTTGTCCAAATGTATATTAAGTTTCCTTACTCTAGTTGTCTTTGATTTTCATCTCTTTATTTTACTCTTGTTCATTTTAAATCACATTTCTTGTTGTAATGTGCCCTCTGCCTAGCACACTTGGTCTCGACCAACTGCATGACATAAAGTAGCTTAAGTCACATATTTTCAAATATATATCAAACAAGGACAACACCTTCACGCATAACGCAGACACGATACATGCACCTCCAACACCAGCAACAGCAGCAGCAGGCACAGTGTTGGGGTAGTTAAGCAACGAGGCGCGATTTGAATCAATTCTTTCCTGGTTACAGCATCACTGTTTCGTCATCCCATATATCATTATCATATATCATTCCAATGCAAGTGCTACAGAAATTGATTGCGTAGATTAAAAAACAAAAATCTTTAAGATATAAAAACAATTACAACAATTTTAGACCGAAGCAAAAGGACGAACTGAGAGATTAGAGTACTTTACTCACTACACAAGAAAATGAAAAGAAGAGTTCATTTTGAAATATCCAAAATAACTAGCCATTTATAGGAAATAAATTTAGACACTATTCAAGTAAATTTTTCATTTCTTATTTCAACTATTAACTTGACTCGGACTTGCCACAAATCTTTAGAAAACAAAAAGTACGAGACGGATTTCAAAAATCTTTTTATTTAGATTTCAAAAGAATAGTAAACGAAAATGTTGCATTAGGACTCTATTAATTATATAATGGATACTATCCAAAGGATTCAAAACTATTAATATTTTGCTGATAGGCTTGGAATTGTCTTCATTTAGTGTGGAAGGACTATTTTAAAATGAAAATCAGAGTTGCCTTAAACAAAATTCAATTATATTAGCTTGCCATTGTGTAACAATATTTGCATTATCTACAGAATAAGCAAAATTTTAGACACAAAATGTTTTCAAAATTATTCTATGACTAACTCAATAAAAATTCGGTTTTTAAGAAAATAAAAATAAGAACATTTTAAATCTTTTATATGCAAAAGTTGTACATTTCTCTCTCGAGACAAATTTCTGATAATATATAAACATCGGTCACATCAAAGATTGGTAAAAAAAACCTTCGATTTACAAGTGCTGAAAGAAATTCGAATATTCGTATAGAAAACTGGGCCGAAAGGAAATCAACTAATTAGTGTGCGTGTATAAATATATATATATATATATATATATATAAATATAACTGTATATGTATATAATAATACAAGTACATCTTTAATATTATCTAAAAATAAATAATAAAAAAAAAAACATTCGCCGCGACTTATATGCCTGACTACCCCTAATGTTGCAACTAGTTAACGTTTAAGGTTTACACATTTATTGCAACAAAAGCTACTCACTAACATAAAATTATACGTCACTCATTACGTATACCGTTTGTATGTATTTGCAGATCCGGCCACCATACGCTGGGGCGTCTGCCGTCGCATCATCAACAGTCAGCGTCGTATTTGCCTGGCCCAAATAATGGCAAATACGCGACGCTTAGCAAGCAGTGTAAGACGCTTGAATCGAACGACTTTTACTGAGATTCGCTTGCCTGCAACACGTATGCAGGCAATAGCAACAACACGCAACAGCAGCAACAGCAACAACAACAGCAGCAGCAGCAACAACAACAACAACAACAACAACATCAGCTACTGCAGCAGCAACAACAAGTGCAACAACAGCAACAACAGAAGCAACTGCTGCAACAACAGCAACACCACAGCAGCAGCACCACATTGAAAAACATATTTGCATCGGCCACGTTGCCGCGCTCAACGGGCAGCTCCATACGGTCTGTGCTGTCAGCCCAGACGGGTAATGCGATGTGCAAGTCAACTGGAAATGGACTGGATGCTGATGGCCTGATCGATGATCGGGATCCGCGCGACGTCACCAACAACAGCTTCAATCGCTTCGATCCCAAATACATTAGTATCGGCCCCAAAGCGGTGCGAGGCAACAACAATCTGAACATTGTGGCCGCCGCATCGTCAAACAAGTGCGCCACGCTGCGTCATGTGGGTCGCTACGGTGGCTCATTAAAGGGCGCCTCGCCGTCGCCAAATTTGCGCAGCGCCAAAACGCCCTCGATATCCACCGTGTCGAAGGATTACTGCCAGCAGGCAGATTGCATGCCTCAGGTATATACTGGTGGCTCCACGGACATGCTGGTGCCCAGCACAACGCCAGCGGTGGCGCAGCAGCAGCAACAGCAACCTTTGCAACAGCAACATCAGTTACAAATGCAGTTGATGGCGCAGCAGGTTGCGCCACCACCACCGCCACCGCAGCAGCAGCAAATGCTGGCACAGCCTCAGCTGCAACAACAACAGCACGCGCCACCTCCGCCACCCAAGCCAAAGATAGTCAATACCTTTACGGAGATACCCGGCACAACTGGCGTGGGCAGCTCTTATGCCAAAGAGCAACAGCAGCTGCTGGTTCTGCAACAGCAGCAACAGCAACAATTGCTTGCTCTGCAACAGCTGCAGCAACAGCAACAACAACAGCAGCAGCAGCAGCAGCATCATCCACCGACAACACACATTCTGCCCCCCTCAGCCGTCTATAGCATTGAAAGCAGTGCGGTCTATCCGACTCCAGCAGCAGCGGCTGCGCCAACAGCGGCGCCACGCGTGCAACGCTCCCTGAATCCGGCCTCTATAGTTAATCAGCCGCTGCCAGAGATACCTGTGCAGTCGCCCACCGGAAACATTGGCGCTCCTATCGCCCAATCGAAGATCAGTTCGCAGCCATTGTGCGCTGCCACATTGGGTCAATATCGGTCGCTGCAACGACCCCAAACAGCGGCACAGCAAAAGTTGCAGATTGCCGCACAACAGCAGCAGCAGCAGCCCCCGTCTCTGCCGCCCAAGAACCGTCACAAGAACTCGCGGGATGCCAGCAATGCCAATCATATGCAAACGCTGCCGCCCAAATCGGCTAGTTTGCGACAGCAGCAATCCGCCAGTTTTGGCTTCGAACGCGAACGAGACAGAGACCGTGAAAGAGATAGAGAGCGTGAGCGTGAACGTGAGCGTGACAGAGATAGAGATAGAGACAGAGACAGAGAACGCGATAGGCCAAGACGCGCTGAAGCGCTGGATAATGCGCGCAGCTATGCGGAGCAGCAGCTGCAGCAGACATCATACGGAGCTCAGCCAATGCTCAGCAGCATGAAGAAGCAGCACTCCTACGACACCAGTACCTACCACCATCAACAGCAGCAGCAGGCTTACTACCAGCAACAGCAACAACAGCAGCAACGCCAACACAACAACAACTATCATGGCACAGTTGCGAGTAGCGGCAGCAGCAAGCATCATCACCAGCAGCAGCAACAGCAACAGCAACAATTACTTATGGAGCAGCAGCAGGCGTTGTTCTATCGCTCACTGAAGCGTGGTGGTGGTGGCAGCTCTGGTGCTGCTGCAGTTGCTGCTCCTCATGTCAACAGCGATTTGTATTCGGTAACGGAATTGTAGGAGTGCGCCTGCTGCGGCGGCGGCGTTGATGTTTTGCGACGTGCCACGAACTGTTCGACGGGCACGAGCACAGCATCAGCGTCGCTGCAC
The DNA here is from genome assembly GCA_035042345.1 of Drosophila fungiperda. Taxonomy (NCBI): domain Eukaryota; kingdom Metazoa; phylum Arthropoda; class Insecta; order Diptera; family Drosophilidae; genus Drosophila; species Drosophila fungiperda. The sequence goes on along the minus strand of JAWNLM010000154.1, from coordinate 2,624,275 downwards.
GCAGCGGCGGCGCCAGCCTCAACCAGTACACAGACTCAAGCTCAATCTCAATCTCAAGCGCAGCTTAACCAGGCGCCAATACCGCTACCGCCCAAAAAGCATCGCGCCCAGCAGCAGCAGCAACAGCAACAATCGCTGCCGCCCTGCAATGCGAATCTGTGCGATGATCACGAATACGACGAGTACTGTCCGCAGCAATACGAGTCACAACAGCAGCAGCAGCAGCCCACCCAACAGCAGCAGCAGCAGCGGCATGGCAAACAGCAGCGTGCTGCCACTTTCGATGTAACCGACTCACGCGACTACGAGCTGAAGCGTCTTGGCAATCGCCGCTCGCAACAGCAGGCGGCCAGCAGCAAGCGCAATGGCGCTACTGCAGCAGCAGCAGCAGCTGCTGCTGCCGCCGCCGCCGCTGCAACAGCAGCCAACGAGCAACAGCAACAGCAGCAGCAGCATCATCATCGCACACATGATCGAGAGCGTTCACGGAGTGATCATCGCATTGCCAGCTATGCCTGCGAGGATGCCTCAACAACGGCGCTGTGTAGCGCTGGATCCATGAGTCTGCTGGCCGCAAACGGAAGCGCACAGCAGCAACAGCAACAGTCGCATCGCAGCCACCATCAGCTGCAACAACAACAACAGCAGCAACAACAGCAGCAGCGACGAGAAAAAACGTTTAAAGTATGATTTTTAGAGACGTCATAAAAATTGCCCAGCCCGCGACAAGTTGGCTACAACGACGACGTCGACGGCTCCGGTGGTGGTGCAGCTACGCGCAGACGACGCACGCACTAAGTATAAACAACAACAACAACAACACCCATAACGACGACGACGATAATGAAGCCAACTAGCGTTGCGGATTTTTCTAATAATAAGAAAATTGCACAAATTAAATTAAAAAACAATCAAAAGTGAAAATTCTCAAAATGTGACCCCAAAAGCAATTGGCCTAAACTGTGGCATTTGTATGCCTGCCCAGCCCATTATAGCCTCCTTCTTTGCTCCGGCCCGTACGTACCTTTAAATAATATGTGAAAGAAATAGCAATTTGTATTGCCAATTGGTCAAGTTAAATCAAAATCTATTGCGAAAATATGCTCAATTAATTCAAAAGCGAATGTTGCAATTAAATGTTGCAACTTGACGATAAGCCGTGCCTCATGCAAATGCACACAACATACACCACACAACATACACCACACAACATATACACACAAAATACACACTCACACACAACACTCACAAAATACACACACACACAAATACACGTACTTGTACATGCCGCGCTTCTGCCCCCTCAAATAATGCGCTGCCCTTTGTTCTCATTCATGTTTTACAGCTGCCACCTGCAGCTGCTGCCAAAATTATTAACATTTGTTTGCTCCGTGTTGATGTCTATTGTTATATATAATTATCATACCAATTTTTTTTTATCTATACATATATATATATTTATATATGTATGCCTTACTATAATTAATTTTAAAAGTGTTTATATTTAAGTTTAGTGCAACTTGGTTAAGTTAATTTAAGTGATTATTATTTATTTATGCAACACCGCAGCACCCCACAAACTACCAAAACAACTTGATTTAAGACCAAATTTTTTTTTAATATTTATGTTCTTATACCGGGAATTTTTCAATTTGTTTATTATTTAAAAATCCGTCGCGAGACTGTAAACAGTGAAGCGTTCGTAATTTTTGTGACGTCAGAAATCTAAAGAGAAGTATTCTAAAACTAAACATCAAAAGAAAAAATAAAATAAAAACACAAATCAAAAAACAAATCACAAAACAATAACAACATTAATTGTAATACCATTTTAAATGTTAAAAAAAAGTGAAAAGAAAACTGCAGCGAGCAAAAAATGTGAAAGAAAAACACTGCAAGCCATAACAAATGCAAAACAAAATTCTTTAACTATTTTACAATCTAACAAAAACAAAATAAAATATATATACATACATATACATAACATAACATACATATATGCATACATAATGAATTACGTATATTCAAAATATGAAATTATAATGATGATATAATGAAGATGATATTATTAACGAATGTTCAGGTCAATAACTGCATTTAAAACAAATTTGTTAGGCGTTAAATATATGCTCCTTTTATATACAAACAAACAAACAAAAAAAAAATAACAAAAGAAAAGAAAATTACATATACATATACATATACATTTACATACATACATACAAGCTTACATACCATACAATACAATACCACATACTACAAAAGACGTTTGCATGGACAAATGATACCAGAAAATAATGTACATTAATTATTAATATAAAATAAAATAACAAATGAGAAAATCCGAAATAATTAAACGTGAGAATAATAATTCTTAAGCACAGCCATTTAATTCGTATATAATTTAATGATATACATGCATAATTATACACAAATAGATGCATAACTAAAGATAATAAAAAAAATACAGCAATGTTAACAAATTGATATGGGAATGCATAAGAAATTTAAACTCTGCTGTGCAGATACAAATAAATAAAAATGAATAATATGCGAAAAAATCAAATAAATTTAAAAACAACAAAAAAGTCAAGCTTAACATTTTCTTAAATGTGAACTGTTCAAACACATTTTGCATAAATACACATATATCTCATACTTTCCGAACTATATATATAGTCTACAAGTTGTACATACTTCTAAGAAAGGTTCTCCAAGCAGCTCTTTCTTTCCCTCTTTCTCTTTCTCTATCTCTTTGCCATTCTCCCTCACTCAATCACACACACACATACACACTGACAAGCTTCAAGAAGTGGAATCTGTTGCACAAAAAAAAAAACAAAAATAAAATATAAATGATATACGTATATAAAACATACAGTAACATTCCTCATATGTCGCACATGCCAACCTTTTCCCTCTCCCTCCCCTTCCTCCAGTTAGCTGGCATTATCCTGGGTTTTCCCTCAGTGTAGGTAGTAGTCACAAGTTGTTGCACACAAAACTTTGCTCAATGAAAACAAAAACAAGTTAACAAACACCGAAAATTAGTTCATTCAGAAATTGGCAACAAATATATTGATTGTTACAGGCTGTTTACACTTGTATATAAGTACGATTACCGTAATATTTATAAGTAGAAAACTGCAACAGCAATATATATAGATACCATATGTAATACATAAACATGTTTTTTTTGTGTGTGTGCTCTGTTGCTCTTCACGAGAATTCGTTTGGGTGCCGCAAAAAATAATGATAAAAAAACGTATTGAATGCAAGACAAAATGTTTCAGAAAGTAGCGTAGTGTAGTGTCGACTACCCTATAAGGCCAAATAGTTTTTTAACAAATAAGAAATCCAATATAGAAACTAATTAAAATATACCAAATAAAAATGAACAAATGCGCAGTAATGCAGGTATTCACAACACTTGTAGCATTTAAGTCTAAGCCGAACTATAAAACATATAATTAATGATGATTATTAATATAATTTTTACAGAATAAACAAACTTAATGAAAAACGTATTTAACGGCTGTAGCAAACGATAAAAAAAAAACTCCAAGTGTTTAGACGTTTTAGCTATTGACAAAACAAAAAAACTAGCGCACTTTTTCTTACTTAAAAAGGTTTAATCAAGGAAAAAACATAAAAATCAAAAAATTACAAGACAACAAAATACGAGTAACCCAATCCTACAGTAAGCGAGATGCAAGACAAATTTTAGAATGTGCCGTTTTTAAATAAACTAAGATTGTATTTTAGTAATTTTTTTTCAGTTTTTTTTTAACACCCGACCAACATGGCTTTTCCTTACGGGGACTGTTGTTGCTAGCCATGTGTACAGCTGCAAAGACAGATAAATACGATTTACACTTGTGTGTGCGTTTATTTATGCTCCAATCTCCTGTTACAACAATTTTAATGAATATTATATTATTATTGTAATAACGATATATAAGTCTGTACATTTGTTAAAATTTCTAAGCTCTTAAGGTCTTAAGGCAAAAACCCAGCGTACATCTATGTCGTCTATGTAGTTGATAGTTAAACCAAATTACAATTACAAAACAATTAAACAAAAATCAAACCAAAATCGTAAGAATAATACACAAATTATTGATTTATTGGTAATGATTAATAATTGTTGAAAGCAAACGCTTTAAAATCAAAAAATTAAATGAATAAACACAAAAAAAAATACAAAAAAAAAAATACATATAATAATTATATAACAGTTGTGAACAAATTATATTTACATAGCGTATAAATAAATAATAAATAAATTGCATAACAATTGATTTAAAATACATAAAATGCTTAACTTGTTTAAATCATTAACCTTTGCTTTACCACTAACCACTGGGCGGGTGTGTCATGCCAGCTACCCTAGTGCCACTGCCAAGTTTATGGTTTTTAAAAATATGGTCACTTTCGATAAAGTCTTTGAAACTGAGCTATTAAGTTTTGTGTATAAAGGGAGGGGAACTCAAGTTTTATTATATTTTTATTAATGTGTCCGATAAAGGTTGGTGAACTTTCCGCACCCTATGATCATCGGGAGAACTAATCAACCAATGGGCGCCGAATAAGTTGTATTATTCTTGTTGTCTTTTATTGCCAATTTCCGTTATTATTGTCGTTTGAACATCAGCTGTCTTAGTGATGTGTATATTTGTATAGTGATTGTAAATAGACAAACCGACTCGTAACAACATAGTTGAGTATGTAACCATATAGATTATAAAATAAATTGAATACATATTGTCATTGTTCTTTTTATTCTCAAATATTTTGTCTATCTACAGTTTTCAATAAGTATCGCAAAAAAAATGTCGATAACACATCGTAGTTGAAACAATCGTTGCAAAAAGAGAAACTGGAAATTTTCAGCTCGCACGTTGTTTTCGTTTCATATACTTTTATGCTGAAGAAAAATGGCACCAGAGGTGCAAATCACAAGCGAAAGTGACTTGGATGCCGTCTTGGAGGAGTTTAAGGCCAAGCGCCCACGATGCGACAGCACAGGCCCCAAGTATAGCTGCAACATTGCCGGCTGTGACGCGACATTCAAGCGCCTGGACCAGTTGGATCGTCATGAATACCATCACACCGGCATTGTAAGCGGAGACTATATTAAAACAATTTTAAACATTTAATAAATTGGGCTTTTCTTTGGTGGTTAGAAGCGGCACGCGTGCAACTATGAGGGCTGCATCAAGAGCTATACGATAGTCACACATCTGAAGCGTCATCTGCGCAGCACACATGAGCGTCCGGCGGCGCCCCAAAAGAATATCAAATGCAGCCTCCCGGAATGCAGCAAGATGTTCACATCGGATAGCAACATGCAGCGACACGTGCGCGAGGCTCACGAGTGCCCTCGCGAATATGTTTGCACCCAATGTGCAGCAAAGTTCAGGCAGAAGATGAAGCTGCGCCGGCACGTTATCACCCAGCATACCCGGGAGTATCCGTATATCTGCGAGAAGTGCTCGCGCGGCTTCTACCAGCAGTGGCAACAGGAAAGCCATCAGCGCAGCTGCAAAATTTACGATTGTCCGCAATGCGAGCTAAAGTTTAATAAGTGGTCGCTGTACACAAAACACTGCCGCGAAGCGCTCCACGGTCGTGAACGGCACAAGTGCAACCACTGCGAGCGCAGCTACGTTAAGCCCGGCGATCTCAGTGCCCACATCGCTGCCAAGCATCCCGCAGAAAACGAAACGACATTCGCATGTACTGAGCCGGACTGCACTCGCAGCTACACATTCGAACGCAATCTCCGACAGCACGTCCTCACCGCACACTCTGGCAGACGATTTAAGTGTCTGGCGGTTGGCTGCCAGCGCTGCTTTAGTAGCGCACAGAACCTCGCCAAACACTTGCGCGCGCACACGGCCAAGGAGTCCAGCATACATCCGGTAGCGAAACTATCGCGCAAGCGTCGTCGGGATGCTGGACAGACATTACGCTCTCGCCTGTCTTATCTAGCTGGCCTGGTGCTAGATAAGAATGTTGATAAGGAGGTGCGTCAGCGCGAACCTTTAGCGCTAACCAGCGTATCCAAGGAGCTGCAGAAGCAACAGTTCCCCACCAATGATGTGGAAACGGAGGTACTTCTCACACGGACCCTGCAGGATGACAACTGTTCGGAATGCGTCGCATAACTAGTCAGAAGAAAGAGAGAGGCTTCATAACTTTGTTTGCCATTAGTAATAAGATGAAAGTAATAAATTCACAATTTATGAATAATATACAAAATTATCAATTGATGATTGCATATTTTTTGCGAAAATATGAAAACTTGTTCAAAAGTCTGAGGACGATGTAAAATATATTAATATATAGTTTGCATGCTTGCTTTTTAATTTAATTGGGCTTCCTGAAGACGCTGAACGGAAATGCGAGTTTTAAGATTTAAGCTTTGGCTGAAGGCTGGTTGCCATTATTCAAGTGTTTGCCAAGGGACCGATTAGGGAGTTACTACCCATGTTTTTTTTTTGTCTTGCATATATACATTCTTTGACTGTCTGTCTGATCAGTCAAAGTTTTATTACGCTCATGCGCATCATATATATCATAACAATTGGTTTGGAATTTATTTTATTTTTATTTTACAATCTTATGACTTAGCATCAATTACTAACGAGCACAAATCTCGACACTCGTATTTATTCTTTGTCGCCTCTAAGAAATTGAACAGTGTTGCTATTATTAATTTTGAATTACATTTATTATAATTTAGAGAACACAACGTGTTTGAAAACAACTTCAAGTACGCTTCATATAAGAAATGCTGTCTGTGGCTGGCTACTAGTATTCTACAAGGAGTTGATAACCTTTCGGCTGCGCATCTGCTCCAGCCAGTGCTCATACTGCTGCTGAGGCGTCTGTGGCTCGGGCAAATAATAGTGCTGTGGGGGTTGGCCCTCCTCCAGCCGCAGGAAATAGTGACAGTGCTTGTACTCGACGCGACCAAAGCGACCGCGCGCATGGCGACGCATACCCTTAAAGACGCGTCCCTTGCCCACAAAGGATTCAGCTGCACACAGAAAGAAACCACATATTAGTTTAAGGGCATAATAATTGGCTGCATTTCTACTTACCAATCCATAAATTGCTCTTGTACTCCACGTTGTGCCGCTCAACGGCCATTTGCTGCGCCTCCAGTATCGTCTCCTTTACATCTGTGGCACCCTTTTTGAGCACAAAGTTGAGTTGCTTCAGCGCCTCGTCGACGGACATGCCGCGCACAAAGGCCGCTATATACCACATCTTGTCCGGGCTATATTTGATATTGCTGCGCATGTGGCAAACATACTGCGACAAATAAATCGGATGCAATTTTAATCAATCGTTGAACTAGTAAAATTGGCTTATTGGCTTACGGCTTTGCGTGGCTCTACTTTCGCCTCCTGTGGCGGATGCACTGTTTTGTTGTATTCCAGCCATTTGCGTGGCCCGTAGCTGTTTTTGTTCCATTTGGCGCATAAGCCTCCAGTTGCAGCCGTGTGCACGTTTTGCGTGATCTTCGTCTGTAGTGGAAGTGCGAGCAGCTTGGTAGCGCCGGCAGCTGGTGCGGATGTCAACAGCGGTGCTTGCAGCGTTAACTGCGTCATTTGTCTTATCACTTTGTACATGGTGCTTCAGTTATGTTTCAAGCAAATTATGGCAACAAGTCAAAAAGATCCAGAGGCACCACTGGTCGCGTAATCTGGCAGCAAACAGCTGTATGGAACACAGTGTGGCCTAATATCAATATATCGATAGCTATACGATATATCATACTCACTTACTTGACTTTACAATCGTTTTGTGGCGGTGCAACGAAACCGAAAATATTTTGGAAAAAATAAATGACATGCAATGTTCAGTTGCACTCAGTATTATTACGATATTTTGTAATATGGCTGTTAAATCATGGGAAAAATACAAATAAGTGAAACGATGTTTAATTAACTTATAAATTCGCTTTTTGTAGTGGAAGAAGACTTAAAAAAATTGAGAATAAAACTCTATAATTTAAAATGATGAATTCCAAAAGCAATACTAACTTTAGATTATAGGGGCATTCCAAACAATATTTTTAAAAACGAAAATTTTAAAAAATGAAACAAAATTTGTAAGAAAAGATGATTTGTCTTTTGCATTTCTACTAATTAATTGTCATATTAAAATAAAAATTGAAAGGACAAACTGTTAGGTACTTAGTTAAGATAAGAAAAAGCACCGTTAGACAAAAAAATTATTTATTTGAAGTTGTCACTATTTGGACTTGGGTTTGTGCTTCGACTTCACTCGCTGCTGTTGCTGCTGCTCCTTCTGCCTGTGTACGGGCGTCCTGTAGGTGCCATGTAGCTTATCTAGCCAACCCGTAACGCCATAATTATAATTAAACCTAAGAACAAAAGAGAAAGTTTCTAATTTAGACATCCTTGGACATAACGTTGCATATATGCAGCTCTCTCACTTGGCATGATGGAAGTCGTGGAAACGCACAGATCCGCCAGACCAGGGGAAGCTGTAGCCCGTATGATCGGTTATCGAGTTGATGATGGCCACCGAGATCGTAACCCAGGCAAACAGTACGTGTGTGCCTAGTATGGATATTGAGACGCCCACGGGCAATAAATTGGCCAACACATGCTCGATGGGATGTGCATAGAGAGTCATGGCCGCATGGGGTGCTGTCCATTCGTGATGCTTCTTATGCACGAACTTGTAGATAGCCTTGTGGTGCAGCAGACGGTGCACATAGTAGAACATGATCTCCTCCAGCACCACAAACGCGACAAAGCCGCGAACAATTCGACCAAAGCTCGGAAGTTCCCGTATATTTTGGGAATTATTGTGTCTGAACACCAGTTCAAAGAGAATCCAGGATGTGATTAAATTCACCACAGTCAGATTAAACATAACCACTTTGATGGCAGACCACAATCGGGATAGATCCAGTGGCTCATTCTGCTCCGGTTGTATTTTGTATTTGCGCAGAAACCTCGGACGGTTGGTGATGTCCATGAGCATAAATATTGTAGCATAGAACCAATAGACGACAAATATGATCAATGTGGTGCCGAGCACCCACAGGTGCATCGGATCATCGCCGATGACGTCGAGCACTGCCACCCAACGCCCTTGGAGCAGATCGCCGGTGTAGCGCCAGCGCACACTAAAACTGGTGAGGATTGTGTGAGTGTCCATAGCCCAACTGAAACTGGCATGCGAAATCGCTACAAATATAAGAGCTTTACCCATGGTTGCACTACAATTGAACGGGTATCCTGGCTGGCAACAGCAGCTGGTGACGATCGACGAATAAGGCGAATGCACTTCAATAGTTGAGGTCAAAATATACATTAATTTCAAAATGGAATTTTTGAATGTGAGAGAAAGTAATTTAATTATATTTGCTTGAATTCAAAACAACTAAATAATTTTGAATGCAATGATTTGAATATTCAACTTTAGCCTTCTTTCAACACATGGACATTTTTTAAAATGGAATTAAGTAAAATCAACAATTATTTGTACAATTAAGTCAATTGCATAAAGTCTAAAGTAAAAATAAACTTATTGGAAAATAGTATGAAGTTAGAATAAAAAACTTAATAGATGTGATTCTGATCAGTTCTTTATAATTATTATTATAGGTCATTCGGTTTGCTGTGTAGCTTTATAGTTGCGTTTTGTTTTTCTATGTTATTATTGAAATGGTTATCAAATTTTTGCACGAAATTTATAAAAGATTAACTATTGCAAGGCATTATTCAAGTCAAAGATTAGGTTTATTTTTGATCAGCGGAGTATAAAAATATTTTGCGCCCAACGTTTAAACAGTGACAAATTTTTTTTTATTTGACGTTTGCTTTGGTTTATAATTTTTTTATTATCGCTAAATGTTTTATTTTTTATTTATAGTTCGTGCTGTGTGAGAAGTGTTTTCGTTTGTGCTTATACATCAAACATTCATCAATACATTTATGATTATTACTAGTAAGTTTTTGATTTGTGTTACTACAGCTAATAACATACACATTTACATCGCTCTTTGTAGAGTATATCATTATCTAAATCCTCCATCCATCTTTTATTTATTTATTTAGTTTTCTCGTTTATGGGGAAGATTATCACAATAACTTATGCACGTATCGAAATGCAATTAAAAAAAAGAAAACAAAAAAATATGTTTTGATAGGTTTCTGTGGGGAGACAGAGCACAGAGCATAGATGGAGGGATTATTCATATGTCCCAATAATAACAGTTGTAGGGACCTCAACCAGTGTTGCAAGATGTAAGGAAACAGCACAGCACTCACTTCATGGTGGAGTCGGGAAAGGCATCGCGCGGAGGCACAAAGCTCAGCATCATAATGTGGCGAGCATAGGATTTGGTGGCGCGAAACAGCGAATCGGTGCCATGCAACCGATCCAGGACACCAAGCACTCCAAAGCAGTTGTTGAATCTAGGGGTACAACAAATAAATATATATTTAGTACATTTCTCTTCAAGGTTAAAACGCAATGACAGATGTAAGATAAATCATACTAACTATTTAAGTTAGACCTTCTTGCAATAATTTTGAATTTAACTTAATATTCAATTATATTTTTAATTGAAATTAATTTAATGAATTTTTTATCTTTTTGTATTTTTTGGAGTCGACCGATATTATTAGATATTAAATATATAAATGATAAAATATTCTATTTATATTCCGTTAGTCCGATCGTAGATAAAGCCACTTCATAAAGCTATTTAAATGTGAATTTGGTCAAATATTTAGTATAGAACAGCTTGTCGCATTGTGAAATGTATATGTATATATTATGCAGATTAATCCGATATTAGGGGCAGCGCAACAACGCTAAATTGAGATTATTTCGAAAGCAAATAAATTGTTCTTAATCGTTGGCTAATTTAAAAAAAAGAGAGTCATTTGAAGACAGACTAGTTTTCTGTTGACTACTTAAATATTTAAGTATTTACAATTGGTTGGACGCATCGCCACAAATTATAAGACGCCTAAGCGACTATTTAACTTACTTTAGGTGATGAAAGTCATGTGCCTCGGGGCTGGGAAAGAATGGCAAATGATATCCCGAGTGTGCATTCAGCGTAGAGAGTATGGCCAGTGCGAACCATAGCCAGGCGGTGGCCACATGGCTGCCCATCAGGAATACGCCAAGAAACGGTGGCACTAGATTACTGAATATATGCTCTATGGGATGGCAATATATAGCCGTCACCGATATGGGCGCGGTCCATTCATGATGCTGCTTATGTATAAACTTGTAGATGTGCTTATGATGCAACAAACGGTGCGAATAGTAGAAGCCCAGCTCCTCCATCAGGATGCACACGGTTAGCTCGAAGCATACCCAGTGAAATGTGGGCAGCTCCCGTATATCGCTCAAGCCCCGCACAGTCATCAGTGTATAGCTGAGATATGCCAGTGGTATACCCACAAATATTTGATTACAGATCACACGCCAAATGACCTGCAAAAATAAGTTCAATTTAAGTTCATTCATTTAAATTCGGTACCAGTCACAGAAGCCAATTTATATAATTTAATTTATATATAAATGAATATTAAAAAATAAATATCGAATTCGTCACCTTTAACAGACGTCCGGCCTCAACGGGCTCATTGGTGCCCGGCTGGATTTTGTACTTGCGGAGACAGGCCGGTCGATTGGTCAGATCCATGAATGTATAAATCCCGCCCACACTCCAGTACACTATCATTGTGAATATTGTGGTACCGAAGACCCAAAGCATCATCGGATCATCGCCTATAATCAACATATAAATAAATATACAATATAATACAATATTATTTTATTTTACGAATATTTCAAATCGATCAGAAAATCACAAGAAAGGGCATCCATATATATATATATATACATAAATACATATTTACGGTAGTTACGATCATCATAAAAGCTCTTTCTGACACATGTGATATGGACCATAAATTGGGCTCTTCTTTGCACAACTAGAATTCTTCTGTTGATCAATAATATTTGAATGCATATGCAATGCTAATCAATTGGTGCATTTAAAATAAGATTTCTAATGGTACCGTATTTCGATATTTATCGATATCTAGCCCAGTTGTCGATCAACTGAAATAGACTTGATCTTGAATATCTATCTGATATACGCGTGCTCAAAAAGATAGACATGCATGTCTAAATTGGTTCAGGGTATACAAACTGATTTTGGTGTTATATTCTTTATTAGCTCCTTGGATTACGATTAATATTTATTGTCTCAATAAGTCTCAAGTACTACATGCATTATATATATATATATACCTGTATCTCTGAGGCACAATAAAAGGTGTCACGTAATGTATAAGGGTAAAAGTCAACCGACTGCTGTGCATTATAAATATTTGTATGTAAGAGTGTGTGTATGTATGTACACATGCATAGACGTACGCACACTCTAAATTTTGTGTACTTTACTAGTTACTTGAAGCTAAAATGTAACTTTTGTCATGATGGTTACAGAAAAGCTTTAAACTTGAACTAGTATTTATTAAGCTTAAACTCAGCTTTTTGCTTTGCATTTTACTGTGATTTATAAGTATAATGCCCTTATATCAGATTTTTGCAAGGAAAAATCTTTAATAACCAATAAAAAAAGTGCAACAAAAATAACAAAATGTATCAAAATATACTTTTGTAATCAAAACCTTTCGATGTTTAGCAAAAAGTAAGTATTTCATTTAAATTGTATTTAATACTTTCGATAGTACAAATAACACTCATGTTGTGTAGTGTTATCAAAGTTGCCCACAGTGCAACCTCTGTGTGTTGGTGTGAGTGCGCAAATTAATAAACAAAACAAGTGCTGTTCATTTGTTTGCCTTTGTTGTTGTTATTGTTATTGTGACTTTTTGTGAATCGGAGGCAAAATTGCAATTTGTGATATCTGACCGATGAAGAAGACACATGGAAAGATACATACGCCACACATTCACACAGATACACACACTTGCAACAATGTGCATAAATGTAGTTAGAAGACAAAGCCTTCGGTTCATGCGCGCTTACAGATAATTTTGTGTTCTTGCATTCTTTCGCGCCTTGGCTAACTTACCAAACTTGTCAATGAACTTGTCCCACTGCGATTGCCAAAAGTCACCGGAGGCTCCCCAGAAGCTTTGCAAATGCCTGGTGGGCAAGTAAGAAATATCGTTAAATTTCGTCATTCGATATTCTGGTAAAAAATGTGTTAAAAAAAAAACAAAACAAAATAAAAAAGAATTTCAGCAATTTGTAATGAAGCTATTTCTTAGTCAACGGTCGCCGACCAACTGAACAACTTAATTTTGGGTATACTCGGGAAGCGCAGCTCAACGGAGAAAGAGAGTGGGTGAGAGAGAGCGAAGAAAGAACATATGTGTTCTCGTCGATCGCAAGTAAAGCTTTGAATGTTTCTTCATTATCAAATATGTCCGTTATTTTAAGCTTTTCAAGTAGCTTGCAGAGCTTTTAAGGCATGCACACCCAACATAATTTATGTTGATCGCCATTTTGTAAATGGTGAAAAAGTAACTTAAATTACACTTTTTGAAAAATGACGTCATTGTTCATGTAAATTTGCCTACTTAACTGACGATTTCCAAATATATTGTAAATTAATAACATTATTATTATAAGATCAATAATTCAAATGAACATAAAGAAGTACGTTCGAAATATGACAATTGATACATCGAATAATAATAAAAGGTTCAAAATAAGATTAGAATAAATAATATAAGGTTATGTATAAGAAATAATCAGTCAATGTCATCCTTAAATATATATTACCAAGTTAGCACATTGCGAAACAATATGAAGACGGCCAAAGCGCATGTGATGATAAAGATGACACTGTGCAATGAGGATAGCCACAGCGGACTGTCCACCTCATCCGTCCGGCCTTGAAGTGTGTGCACTGTGGGAACCATCATCTTTGGCGCCATCGTTCCACTCACATCCAGCAACGTGTGGCAGGCAGATGATTCTGCAGCTTTTGCTGACATATTGAAATCGCCGGCACTATTCTCATGGCTGCTGCTGGTGTTGTTGGTTGGCGGCTTTTGGGCGGGCGAATTTGGAGACATTTTTGTTGTTTCCGTTATTGTTGCTTTTGTTGTTGGATGTTTTGTTATGCTTTTTTTGTTGTCCTTGACTTTCAAAGCACTTCGATTTTTCGTTGCTATTGCTTAAATTGTGCTAGTTAATGCTTACAAAAACAAAATACCGGATTTGTTCTTGTTAGCCAATAATTAATGACTGTTGCAAATGAAATTGTACTTGTGCCGCTTAAATTGATGCTTTGAATTTTTTGAATTTCTTACGATTTGGTCTTTGGCTCAAAGCTCACACACATACACACCTGCACAAACACACAGACACGCCTGCAAAATGAAAATTCAAGGCAAGTTGTGTGTATTCGATAAGCGATATATATTATTTTACACCAAATGGCAACACTGCTTGAACAATCAGTGTGACCATGCTGAATGGTTTATTTAACAAAAACTTGCACTTCACTGAATTGTAACAGTCTTCATTTTGTTTTTGTTGCGCGCGGTTGTTCTTCGCTTGTACGTATAGTATCAGAAGCAGCAGCAGCAACAGCGCCGGTTTGATTGAGTGGAACTGACGGACGGACCGCCGTGTGCTGTTAGTTGTTGGCATAGAACATCTTCTTATTTACTTGTTTCTAATTTTTTTTCTTGTGCGTACGTGTAGCTGTTGTGTGAAATTTTTTTTTTTATTGCATTTATTAACACATACACATACACAATTGTGCACAAATTCAAGCATACATACAACAATTGGCCAAAAGCGCAATCAATAATAAAATTTGGGAATTTTGGCCTTTTGTATATATATGTATTTAAATATATATAAATATATATATATTGAATGCCAACTGTTGTCAGGTATTTTGTGTGAGTGTATATATGTGTGTGTATGTGTGTGAGCGGGCACCGCGCCCAAAATTAATTTAAACAAAATAGCTAATTTATCACGAAACAATAAAATGAGCGCAATTTAAAGTGAAGAACAAACAGCTAAAACAACTCAACTTAAATCAAATCAACTCACATCGATGACGACGTTTAAAGGACGCTGCTGTTGTCAGCATCAACAACAACGAGCACAAGAAGAGGAAAAGAAAAGAAAAACAACAACAGCAAAGTCTTCTAATATTTTACGTTTATTTGGTCAGATGGCTGTACAAAAATATAAGAAAACAAAAGAAGAAAAAATACAAAATACAAATGCGAATACAAATAAAATATCCGCAGTCAATCGCCAAAGTCGATGTCAAAAGCCAAAGCACCTTTTGTGCAGTTTTGTGAAAATTATTACACTCCTCTCTATCTCTCTGCGTGTAAGTTTGTATGTAAAGACATTCGTGTAAATATATCTATATATATATATATATATATAAATGTATATTTGCATGTATGTGTGCATGTACATAGAAACTTGCGCAGAGCAAAGCAGCCAAAGCCACCGATTCAACTCGAATCGAGTCTAGTTGACTCAACTTGAGTGACTTGCACGCGCTCTCTCGCGCCTTCTCTCTGTGGCTCGTGGCGCTTTGCTAGAGTTGTGGGTGAATGTGTTTTGAGTGTGTATGTTGCTCTCTTTTTGACTTTTTCGCAAGTTTTAGTTTTAAAGTTACCAATTTTGTTGTTGTTGTTTTTTTTTTAAAATTTTTTTTTTGCTTCTTGCCTTTTTTTATTGCCGCTTTGTATCAGCAAGCAGCAGGACTCTTTCTCAGGTAAGTTAACAGAGCATTTTTGCAGCACTCTTTTGTACAACATTTTTATTAGAGAAACCATTCACACATTCCGCATCACACTCTCTGTCTCTCTTTTTGGTAGACATTTTGTTGTTGCTGTAAACTATAAACTGGTTTGGCAGAGAAAAAATAAACAGCAGCAGCCGCTGTCAAACACGAAAATAATACAAGTCAACACACACATGCACGCACACTATTCACTCACACATGTAGTCTTAATTCGCGCTTATTGTCTGTGTGTGAATGTGTGCGAGCTTAGGTGGGGCTACAGTGGCGCAGCAGAGACTGACGACATCAATTCTAGAGATCAGCGCTGTCAGCGACGCTGCCGACGCTTAATTTGCGTCCCTCGCTTTTTATTTTTTTATTTGCTTTTAATAAATGTATTTCTTGATCTTTTTGTCTGAGATCGACGACGTCATCAGTTCTGCCCTCAAGGTGGGCAATGACGCTCACATTGTCCCAATCTAGAATTACCACAGACTTTGTTGAGGGTCAAATTGGATATTCATTTTTGGGATACTGCCTTTTTTTCGAAAAGTTTTACTTGTTCATTGTAGAGATTAACATTTTACTATGCACTTATATTCAGATCGAAATTCACAGAAAAATATATTATTTTGATACCCGAAATTAAATTTAAAATTTAAATAAAAGGCGGAATAATTATATATTTTATATACACAAATAAATAGATATATACAACACAAAATAATATTTATTGATGTTGCCCCCAGTAAAATTGGAATTTCAAGTGGCCTTCAATTGAAAGTGACCAACTAAAATAACGACGACGAAAGAACGCTCAGAAGAGAGACAGAGAGAGAGACTAAGGTGGGTAGGTCATTTGGGATAAGAAAGAGAGAGAGGTACGCGCGTTGAGGCAGATGAATGAATGGTCATGCTTCAGTAATTTATTATTATTGTCGTTTATATAATTTACTATTCGATAGAGAGCTCAGAAAGTTTTCAATTCGAAATTTGTTGATGACTACTCATATTAGAACTTTTTTTTTAGGAACTTTTGAAACAACCAATTTTTTTAATTCAACAGCTATGTTCTCATTAAGCTGAATAGATTCCTCCGCTTCTTCTAATTGAGTTATGTATTTATATTTTAAGCTATGTTTCGAATACTGTTGAGTTTTTTGAGTTGATATAAAATGATATCATCGAGCTGATTTCGTCATCGCCCGTCCTCCGTCTGATTGTCTCTCTCTATCTCCCCTCTCTATTTTCGGTTCACACTTTTTAGATTTATGTTATTGTTTCTTTGAATTAAAGCGAAACGCCCAAAATGATTAATAAAAATGAATTAAAAAATAAAGAATATTTGTTTTTTAATTGTTTGAATAAGTATTTTAACTTATTCTATACACGTATGCTGTAAATTTGTATATGTGTGAGGGCGTGTATATATTTGTATATAAAAATATATTTCTTGCTTGATTTTGCGTTCATTTGAATGTGTTTGTGTTTTATAGTCGAATCTACAGCTGTATTTGTGTTATTGAGATCTGGTAGATACATTTGATTCTTTCGGCTGCCATGTGAAACTTGTATCTTTCGCAATTTCAGACGCGTGCTACTTTTTTTTGCTGCTTATTCTGCTTATAATTCTGCTGCTTCTTCTTCTCTGTCTCGTCGCAATTCAATTTGCCAAAACAGCTGCTGCTGCCGACGATTGCGTCATGTTTCGGCCAACAAAGAGCGCACTATTAAACGAGTATGATCGATTAGCAGATACCCTGCACCTCGAGTGCAATCAGGGAATTTTTCAGGCCAATATAGAATAAATACTTTCTTTTGAATTATATCTATATATCCCATATTCCCCATAACTCCTTTAAAAAAATCTTTTATGTCAAATAAAAACAAAACCAAACATTTCGGTAATATGAATTAAAGGACTTGTCAAAGTTCTTTCCTATGATGTCATATTTAGTTCAGTTTGTTGCATGTCCCCGACACGCCCTACACACAAGTTCGCCACCCACCCACGAAAAAAACCAAAAAAAATTAACTCGTGTACAAAATCCTTTTGCCGGCCTACAAAAAAAATCAATAAAATCGCCAGGAAATAGACATACACATATATACACAAATACCAATACACGTACACACACACATACAGCTTAACCAAGAGACCCAGCTCATAAACAAATGTCGGCTGGCCCGCCGAATGACATCATCAAGCAGAAGAAGAAGGCCACCACCAATAACAAGCACATCGTTTGTCATCATCGTTTCTTATTTGGTTTGTGTATTTTCGATTTGTTAGTTTTCGGCATTTTTTATTTCGTTCACTTCGCAAAATGAGATCAGATGTTAATGCTTAGTCGATAGAGGGCGCGGGAGAGCCATGAAACGATAATATTTGGTACTACGAGAGATGCGCTTAAATACCCAGCTGCAAACTGGTAGGACATATCATTACCGAATGCATCATGTTGACACACAATGTATTGCATTACCTAGTAAGGCACTTGTAAGCTAGAGAGCTTCTAAGTCGATCACAATCTTGACTACGCGATTTGCTTCAAGTGCAGCACTAAGCTGATAATATCGGAGGTTTCTATTCTCTTCCATTATTCCTTACTAATTTATTTCAATAATGCTAATGCAGCATGCCTTATTTAACATAAGACGCTAATTGAAGCTGAGCATACGGGCAACGAAGATTTAACACAAGAAGAGATCAAGCGATAGAGCTCAATTATCAACTACTCTCTAGCTTCTTACTTTGCTCTTTTCCTGTCGCTTAAGCTCTTTTTTGCCAAGTTTTAGGGGATTGGCTTTAAAAAAGATTAACTCCTACCTCAAAGATCGGTTTAGAAATATGCTATTGTTATCAATGACTTTGGGAAGTTTAAGATACACTTTTAAAAATGGCAACATTTGTAAAGCTACATTGCTGCACTGTTAAATATACGTATATTTACAATTAGAGAATAAATCTAATTTTTTGTAAACTACAAAGTTATTCTTGTTTATAGAAATTATTTCAAGATGGCAGCTGGTTTTTTTTTCTGAGTGTCGGTAATTATTAAGCCACATCTATTTATTAAACCAAGCAACAGTATTAAATCAAGACAAGTCTGTCCGTTTGTCTATCTGCCCACCTGGTGGTTAGTTGGACGACGACCTCGTCAAGGAGGAAACAACAATAAAAAAACAAACAACAGCAACGCACTAAGCGTTATTTTTTTTGCTTTTGCTTTTAGCTTTGCGGCGGTTTACCAGTCGGTTTCTGCTTCTCCGTTGTTGCGGCGGTTAAAATTTGTTTTTGTTGTTGTTGGTTTACAATGTTTTATTATCATTTGCGGCCAGCTTTTACCGTTGCGCTGGCTTCGCTGCCGGCGTCATCGTCGTCGTTGTCGAGTGCATTGCACTTTTAAGTGGTCTGGCCCAAACCGACCCGACCCAAGCCGACCCGCTCCAACTAGCATCAACTAACCATCTATGTGGCACAGTTGCACACATCAAATGGCTTAAAGAAATGCAGCATTCGCCACTAATTGCTTGGTGTGCCACTCTGATACCACCACAGCGTTTACACTCAGAAAACAATCGAACGCTTTACCTACACTTGAACAAAAAAATTCCCTAATAAGATATTGAAAGTTTTACTAAATATTAGGAAAACAAATGCTAAAAATTAGAATTGCTTGCTAAAATTCTTGAATAATAATATTGAGAAAAACCTAATTTAATATTTCATCCGTGGTATAATCACATAAAACAATGATTTTTTTTTACTGTGTAATCAAAAGTTGACACAATGAAAGTGAAAGTAATTAAAATGATTGAGCAAGTTGAGAATTCAATCATATTTTCAGTATTTGCTACTCAAAATTAAAAAACCATTCTTGCCTTTGCTAATGTGTGTGTGTGTAATCACAGATGGAGTAATTAGTCATTATTTATTATTTATCATTCAGTATAGGACGCATATATTAATAATTATTTTGGATACAATCTAGCTTAAAATGGAGCTGAATTTAGTTTCAGATTTATGTTTAAAGATATATTTCCATGTTATCGATTTTGCCTGGACGGTAAAGCTTGTGATTATTTTCCTTATGAATATTTATTAGTATCTTTGATAATGATATGAACAAAAAGCAGCCTGAAAATAAATAATGAGCACAACTATGTTTTGATTGCACTATTGAACTTGATTTAATATAGTGGCCTCCGAAGCAGCTCAGTTATATATGTATATATACTGACATATATGTACTTATTACCTGACACACATATGGCATGAAAACGTCAATTACTTCTTTCTTCTTACCCTGAACCTAAATTAGAAATGGGTAGTAGGGGTTAAATAGTTTTGTGCAAAGGTATGTAATATCTTCTATATATATAACTGATCAGGATCAACGTTTAAGATACTTTACGAGATAGATTTTCGTCAAGATTACTTACTTATTATCGATAACTTACACATTTTCGCATGCGGTATTTTAGTTATAAGCAAAAAAAATATCATTAATGAATTGCGAAACAATTTTTATTTTAAATTTTTTTCGATTTTAAAAGGAATTTTTGGAATAATTTCAATGCAATTGGGTATATCATAGTCGTGCTGATTTGACTGCAACATTCCTGTTTGTGCTGATTTGCTGTTAGTTTGTAACCTCGAATACGTTCTATTAGCGTTTACATTGCACAGCTGCTGCTATTAACTTCATTATCATTGTCATCATCATCGCCAGTATAGTCTTCGTTATTGTCATCGTGACTCATTAAGCATTTACTGCACCGCCGTACATTCAACTTTTGATGCCAAACCAGTAAATTGTCCTCCATTTTTCTCTCTCACCAGCCCCATCTGCATCCCCGTAATTTCCCCCCGGGAAATTGTACGCCAGCATTTAGTAAATTAAAATAGTTCAAGGCGCAAGGTGTCCAATTTGTGTGTATTTATATTTGTATATGTTAATGTGGGTCGGCTAAGTCATATATATATATATATACAATGTCATTCGATTAGATTACTCATTAGAATTTTGCTTTGTGTTTTCAAATACAATATAATATTTTTCTTTGTTCATTTATTGTTCAATTGAAAATTATTATCAACACAAACTAATGCCCAATGTCAAATACAAATATATATATATATATATATATATATATATGTATATATAGTTTACAAGTATTACTCCCAAAGCTAAGGATAAATATTTTTAATTTTAGCAGATTTTTAATCTCATTTGCATCCTTGTTAATCATACATATTCAACATGTTTCAACGCGAACCGTTGGATATAATTGGGAATGTTCGTTCTATATACGAGGAGGGCATTTAGCTAGTATGCGTAACAACATCCTCGTCTAACAGCCGCGGGTGAAGGGGATGGTTTTCGTATAGAAATATTCTTCGAGAATGCATAACAAAGTCGACCAAACCCGTGATTCATGCCAATTCATTTTATCATTTCATTGTGTGCATTTTCTTCTGCCAGAAAAATAAAAAAAAGCAAACAAAAAGAAAAGCTGCCATTTACGAATCCAACCAAACCCGGCGGTTAGATTTTTATACCCTAAACCCATTAAAAATGGCAACAAAGAGTGTGATCATTTTGTGCAAAAGTATATAATAGTCAGAAGTAAGCGTCTTCGGCCTCAGACTCAAAAATAATTTTTTTGTATATGAAACAAATTGGAAAAAAAAATAGATCGTCTTATCCTAAATCTACAATCCCAAATAAATGAAATGATTTACATAAAAATAGGAAAATTATAATACTGATTTATTTTAGAGTTGCTTTTATACGTTTTTTTTCTGAAGTTTAGAAAAGTGCAACCTGAAATTCAGAGAAGAAAACCTCTGGATTTTAAAAACTTAAAATACACTATTTAGAGGTAAACTTGGCAAAATAACGATAGGGTATATTGTAGTCGTGCTCACCCGATTGCAGCATTCTTACGTGCTTACAATGCAGTTTGATTAGACGAACGGAGAAAGGGACACGTTGCCAAACAGAAAGGTGGGGCAAGGAAAGCAGCAGACCAACTACTGAGGGAATTGCATGCATGACGGCAACAAACTCAATATGGCTGTGGCTAGAGGGCTCGATGGTAGAGCGGTGCACCACCGATGAGACAGACCCTATGCCAGTCGTCCCAGTGGCTAGTGTCCAATTCCCTGTTGCCAGTTGCCAGTTGCCTGTCGCATGTCAAATAACTTTGCAGCCGAGGGTTGTTCGCCAAACACAGCCCACGATAAAAGGAGAAATGAGACTTATAAGTGAATAAAGCTACTATGTATGTATACATATATATGTATGTATATATAATATGTTAATTGAGTGAGCAAAAGAATTGCTTTTGTCATATTTGTTTTTGACTTTTGTGTATCATAAAGACAAAATCGCCTCAAATTTTAGTAAATCGCCAAGGGTGGGTCCCTATATATTTCAGAAAGTAAATTTCTAAAATTTTCGAATGTTCCTTTCTAAAAGCAGGGTTTGCATTTCTTCATTTTAAATATTTGTTCTGTCCTATTGTGTGTATACCATTTGATCTACATATTTTATTTTATTTAGTATTGGGAGTGGGGCAGCGCCGCAGCTGTTGTTGTTGTTAAACGGCTTTTAAATTAATTGCTCAAATGTCAATGATCCGATGCTCGATGATGTGGCGCTGGGAATCTGCTGGTCAACTTATTTAATGTGTGTGTTTTGCTTCAAATGAATCCCACACACACCCTCCAACCCTCAATGTGCTTACTTAATTTACAAAATTTATTGGCATTTAATGCGCTCGAATGCGGGAATGTTGAGAAACTACTGTGAGCCATTTTCTTTTTTTATTTTTAATTAGGCACGTTCCACAGCGCCGCGCCGAACAATCGAATTAGTCATAAATGCAGCAGCTACCAGGTCAGAGCCAAATATAGAGAAGAGCTGCCAAATGAAGCGCAGCTGTGTAAAATCGGTTGGAGAGAAAGAGAGAGAGTAGAAGGAAGAGGGAGGGATAGATACAGAGAAAGAGAGAGCGCATTGTTGACCAAGGTGGCTTGAGTGACATCCATGCGACAAGCTGGCAGGAAGCATGGAAAGTGAGGGCAAATGGGGTTCAATTTCCACACATTGCAGCTGATGTTGATGCCGATGGGCCAAGGCCAAAATACAGGCACTGCAATCTACCAACTGCGGCATTGCATCGAGAAAATGCCACACGAAATAATATATTATACTGCAAGGTTAGGCAACTCAAGTTTTCAACATTAAAATGAAGCAAGTGAAAGGGTGCCCGACTCGTTGATACCCTACCCAAACAAGTATTTGCTTTGTAAATTCACATATAAAAAAAACAAGAATAATTTTTTTTTTTAATTTTAGTTATTTTTTCTTTTAGCTGATATACTTTTAGCTTGCTTCCTTTATTATATTTTAACAGCTGAAAGCAGATTGTCGATCTAGCCCTCATAATACTTACTTCTATGGCCAGCGACTGGTTTTAATTAAATAATTAGCATAAATTATCAATTGAAATGCGCTCAGCGAAGCAGTCAAAGTTAGCCAGTCTGGCAGGAATCCCTTCTGGGATAGAGGTGTATGCACTTTTGGTGGTGCCTATAGGGTAGGGTTGTCTGCCACCCTGAACAGTGACCCTAAGGATCGTATGCAACCCCCGTTGAGCGCGGATCGAGGGTGGGTATCAGTTCAGGACGAATGAGCCCTCAAACTACCCCCATTTGGCGGCGCATTAATCAAATATATATATATATATATATATATATATATATATATATATATATATGTGCATATGTACCAAATGCATATGACTAAAATAACAGTAGTTTCTTTATATATTTTCTTTCTTAAAGAATTATGATAATAATTGATAACTCTTAAACACAATATAAAAAATTACTCCTTTTCTCTTATATATTTTATTTATTTATTTATTTGTATTTTATTGAATTTGCTGGTTCTTAGATCAAGATCAAGTTTAAGAGAAGAAAAACTTAATTTTTTTAACGACATAATAGCGAATTCTGGATGTTCAGTGTTATTCGTGTTTATTTTAATTAGGCTGCAAACTATGTTTTTCGAATAAAGATTTGCAAGTAGAAAAACAATGTATTTAATTCCCAAAGAGTAAATTTAAAAAAAAAAAAAAAAAACTATACAGTTCTTATAGTAATATATTCCTTAAATCATTAGTAATTATTTTGAATTTTTCTTTTTACCATATTTGCTGTTGTTGTTTTTCGCTTTTTGAATTGCATGCTGTATGATGAGATGAGCCCGCTGATTCGTCCAAATGTGGTCAAATCTCGACCACATAGCGACTACTGCTCGAGGGACTTATGGAATAGTAGCTATTCTCTGCAAGAAACTTATACAGCATAAGAATGGGCTGCTGCGGGGTGGGGCAATACGCACCTTCATCGCTGTCAAAGCTGTAGAAATTGTCATCGTCTCGTGTCATGGAGCGTCGATTGGATCGCGCCAGTTGTGATTGCGAATGGGAATGCGTTTGAGGTGCCAGAGATCGGGCCGATCTACTGCCGATGCTGTTGCTAGTGGGTGGCATTGTGGGCGTGGAGCTGCGTCGCTCACTGTGACTGTTGGGATATGGAAGCGGAGAACCATATTGGCTGCGACTACAATTCGAATTGTGGCGATCCAAGCTCAGCTCCAATATCTCCCGAGACACTTCGCTGCTTAGATTTTGGCAGCTGTTGTTGTTGTTGCTGCTAATTGTTGGTGTTGGCGTTGTTACAATGTCTGGTATCGGTTTGCATTTAACATTTGTTGGCGTTAGCTGACTGACAGCCTCCGCTTGGATCTGCTCCAAAAAATCGTCGGTTTGCTCGTCATCATCGCTGCATATGGTCAACTCCTCGCTGTGGAGTCGGCGGCCACAGAGACGTGGTCTGCCCTCAAAGCGTGAGATCAGCTTATTGACCTTGCCCACATCGCCGGGATGCATTTGTTCCCTGTAGGTGAGACGCAGCGAACTGGTTTTCACAAGCGGCTTGGACGTATGCGTCATGGAAACGCTGCGCTGCGGCAACTTGGCTGCTGCTGGTGATGCAACCGGTGCTGGAACTGGAGCTGCAGCTGCCGTTATTGCTGCTTCTACTGTTGTTGGTGGCTTGCTGATGGGCAGCGGTGGCGGCACTGCATCATAAATGGGCGCCATCATGCTCGGCGGAGGTCGACGATGTGGTAATGGTGGCGGTGGCGGAGACACCGATGGAGGGCGTTCCGCTAGCTCCAACTGCTCATCATCCACGGTCACATCCACATCCATGTCAATCTCCATCTCCATATCCATATCGTCATAATTAGCGTTGTTGTCATTGTCGTCATCCTCCTCCAGGGGCTGCTGCTCCATGAGACTCTCGCAGCTGTTGCCAATCTGAGGCGTCTGCGTACGTATTCTGGTCACACGTGAACTGCTGTCATCCGCATCATCGGCATCCTCCTCGCTGCTACCTGCGCTGATGCGTAGCACAGGCGCATTGCGCAGCGCCTCATCGAAGTCGGCAAAGGCGCCAGCGGAGCCGCCTTCACTCTCAAAGATATCAATGCTCTTGGGTTTGTACAGGGCCGGTCCGGGCCAAACGCTCGAGGAGGAACACGCTTGTGCAACCAGCTGCTGCTGCTCCTTTTGCTTCTTGAAGTCAGCGATTATTTGCTCATTGGACACCCATTGGTGTCGATTGTCTCTTGTTGGTGGCGGAGTTAGAGTTGTGGCCACGGCTATTATTAGCGTGGATTCGTAGGCATCTGTATGCTGCTGATGTATGAGCACGCGCGGATAATCGCCAGCTGCTGCCAGCTGCTGTTGCCCTCCAAAAGCCGCATCCTCCTCCTCGAGTGACTCGCTGCTCCAGGCTGTCGTCGAATGCGCCTGCAGCTGCGCCAGCGTTCCCATTGTGGGTCGTTCTCTTTCTCGTTCACGTCTCACCTGCTCGCCGTTATCCAGCTGACCGAATGCCTCATCGGCGCACACATCCTGGTCGCTGTCATCGCTGCCTTTGCCGTCGTCGCTGTCATCGCTGTGGTGATACGTTGCCGCCAGCTCCTCGTCGTCGTCAATGTCGGCGGGTTCCTGACCAACTGTGTTGGGTTTGTTGCCGCCCAACTGGGACGCTGCTGATGTCTTTTCCTTGCTGCTACCGCTGGAAAGTTGCCGAAAGAACTTTAGCTGCTGCATCTTCTCGTTCAATTTGTACATCATGCCCATGCCAAATGTGGCGCCAGCTGCTGCTCCAACTGTTGCTCCTTGGGCTCCGTGGGCAACCTGCGTCTCGCTGCTACTCTTGAAGCTCTTGCGCCAGCGCTGTTGCAGCTGCTCGCTGGACGTAAAGCGACGTAGACGCGCACGCATTGTTCCTCCCCCTATGCCTGGCTGGGATGGCTTGGCCCCGTTTCCATTCTCCTCCTCGTCATCGTTCTCGTCGTCGTCGTGATCTTTCCTTGCTTGCTTGTCGACGGCTTGTTTGGATTGATGCTGATGCACTCGCTTAATCGATTTGCTCAGACGTTTCAAATTCTGACGCATCGCTTGACGTATTGGTGGCTGGCTCTGCTCCTGCTCCTGCTCCTGCTGTTGCTGTTGTTCTACAGGCATTTCCAGCGGCGGTTGTCGCACCTTTGAAAACCTGGTTGCTGCTATGCCCGATTTCTTACGTTGCGTCGGCGGAGGTGGCGCTGACATTGCCTCCTCCATGCCACTCTCATCGTCACTTTCATATCGTGCAGTCTCTGCCAGTTGTTCTTGCTGATCCTGGTCCTTGAGCGTATTTTGCCTGGTTAGCGGCAACGTTCTAATCTGTATATCATAATTGTCGGAAATCTCGCGATCTCGACGGTCCTGTGCCAGTTTCTCAACGCGCAGCTCCGCCTCATACTGTTCCACATAGCGATCGACCTCGATGGCATCCCGCCGTACAACCGTCTCCTTAACAAACAGATGCTTCAGCTGAAGCTCGCTCAGATTCCTGTAGCCGCGCTGCAGCCGCTGGGTCAGACTATTGCCACCATTCCGTGTGGGAGCTGTGACAGCTGCTTCTGCTGATGGTGGTTGGTGTGGTGCTGGTATTTTAATGGGACTAATTGGACGAGAGATGCGTGTATTGCCATATGGCGCATAGTAGTCATCATCAAGGCTGCCGGCGCTGCAATAGGTGCCAGCTGCCAGGTGATTTGAGGATGACGGCGCCATCTGTCCATGATTGGCGCCCAACGTGGCCTGCTCGTGCATCAATGAGCTTATTGTCGATATGCGTTGCGGCGTCCGATTGATAAACAGCGCTGACGGCATGTGTCCCGTCTCTGCAGCAGTCTCACTTGCCGCTGCGGCAGGCTTGTTGCTGTTGCCACTCGCATTGTTGCCACGCGAACTGCAAAAGATGCGGCGTGCAGCGCGCATTTTGGGCAACGATTTCGGCAATCGCAACTGTGGCAGCGCTGTCAGTTTGGCTGTGCATCAAAATAAGAACATAATAAGTGGATAAATTTCAAATGCAGCTCCTAAATTAACTGAACTCATCTTTGATTCTGTCTCTTGAAATTAACCAAAACACGGTATTACAACGAGCCATATTTCCCCGATCACAACCTAATCTTTTTAACTGCTATCTCGAGCTTTAGAGATTTATCTTAGATATATCCTTGTTTTTCACTCTTTTTTGTGTATTTCAATTTAGATTCAATTCATTTAGATCCAATTCATAAAGTTTCTATTTTATTTTCTCTCATTTTCAATGACTAATGATCAAAATTGGAGCAAGACTTTGAAGGCTTAAGGCATCGCTTACATTTTAGACTGTCCACATCGAGACGTTGGCAAAGATTGCGGAAATCCATGATTCCGTGCTGACTGTGACTGTTTCGTTCCTGTGGCTCCCGATGTGGATCCTGTTGCTGTTGCTGTAGATGGGTCATCGGTGATGATGGTGCTGGTGTTAGCTCCTTATGTTTGCCAATTTGCCAAAGTGCCAAATGCCCAATTACAATCAACGTCCGTTGCAGTTCAACATCGTTGCCAGTCTGAAATGCGGCACATGGAGCGCGTGCACAGACAGCTCGCAGCTTGTGAAGAATTGTCCGTGTAGCGTTAATTTAATTAGCTTTCGTTTCTAACTCGTCTCTTTGTGGTATTCCAATGCTAACTGGCCATCGTCTGTCTCGTATTGGCCCTGTCTCTGTGTCTCTGTCTCTCCGTCCTGCATTCACTGCATTCTCGCTTGACACATTTTCCATTGAATGGATTTTGGAATTAGGTCTATGACGACGTACCAAACCACTGCCAGGCACCCACAACACAGTTTTCCCCTTTCAAAATCGATGGAATCAAGGGTCTAATCATGTTCTGTCTTCGACCCCGCTGTAAGGTATATATAGTTAAGGTCAGCCGTTATCAACAGCCGAGTCAGACCTGGAGACCTTAGATCTGGAATGTCAGTTGTCGAATCCCTCAAGTAGATCAGATTTTTGCAATTGTATGGAACATTCTCGTAATATCTATCAAAATTGCTTATTCGATTGAAGCTAAAACGCCATTCAATAATGCAATATCAACTGTGCAATTTTCATTATAATCGCACACGGACAAAGTAAAAAAAAAAAAACAAATAATTAGAGACGTGTACAGGATATCCTCGAGTCAAGCTTTCGCGTGGAGCGGCTTACTTATCATATCATTGGCTCTGTTATTTAGTTTGCCTTATGCCTCGCTATTCGCTGGCCACTTCCGATGGGGCAGTGTCGCTATCGATTCACCACGTCTCGACGATTCGTCGCTGGCTTACGGAAAAGTAATAACGGCAATAATCGATACTCAAGTCGTGGCTATACGATTTCTGCAAGTGTGCTGCAGATATTTTACAAACCCAATAAGCAAAAATGCACCAACGCCAATAGATTGGGATTTATTGTTTAGGTCAACTATGAGCAGAAAGCAAATAACACCTTCTAAGATCTTGATATATAAGCCGTGAATTTTTACTTAATAAATGGATACGAAGAGAACCGTTTTTGTGTTCAACTCACTTATAACATATATAATGGAAAAGAGTAATTTTCCAGTTGTCTATCATTTGAATTTGCCCAATCGATATAATCTTATCGATTAACAATAGTATTCGAGTATTATAAACTCAATACAAGAATTATCGACAATCTTGTTAAAGATGTTCCCAAAAAATGTTGATATTTTAATTTGTAAACTCTTTGGAGCTGTTCGAATACCACGAATAGAATTTTGTAGTTAAAAAAGTAGTCCCCAAAATAGTATTAAAATTCCCCAGTTTATGACAGAGTTGTGGAACACTCAATTTTATACACACAATATAAATATTAATAAAAATATTTTTAATAACATATATATATTGTTCTTCTCTTTGCAGACAGCCACAACGATTATAATAATAAAAACAGACTTTTACTACCAGCCACAGACACGGACGAATATATATATATATATATATGTTATTTAAGTGTGAAAAGTTTCTCAATGTGTTCTTATTTTTGTACTTTGCCAGCTCCTATTGTGTTTGCCAAGGGAAAACGAGCATTTGGATGCAATTCTCATTAGCGCGAAAATTGTGAGAACTCAGCGCAAACAAAAAAAGGGAAAAGAATCCCAAACAAAACAACAACAAAAAAATATATAAATAAAAATAAAAGTAGAAAACATTCCAGACAGACAAACTATCGCAACACGACGGAATTGACAATACAATTGCGGAGGTTGTTGCAGTTTCCAGGTCTAGAAGCGAGTGTGCCACACGGACGGAGCACTTGCGAGAGTGCGTTTGTGTGTGTGTGTGTTTCTGTGTGCAAATAGACAATTGCAATCACAACAATTGAAGTGCAGTTGAACATCAACTAAAATGAGGCGGCAGTCAATGATGCTGGCCGCGATATTAGTGGCTGCCATTTTGGGCAGCGCAACGGCAACGAGTAAGTTGATCACAATAATTCCAATTGAAACATATTTAGAAGGATTTGTGCTTATCTATATCTGGTCCCTGTCTATCTATAATAAATCTGTCGTATCAGCTGAGGCATCTATTAAGACTTGTATTTAACATATTTATAACAAATTCTCACTTAGTTCTACAAAATGAATAGACACCTACTCCACTTAGGTCGTTTTTTTTTTTAAAAAGCGTTTTAAATAAAGCCATTTGAATAAATTTATTTCGGCGTAAAGCCTACCGCAGCCACTCTGTCTCTCTCTGCTCCCTCGTGGGTATGCATCAGCAGTTCCCAATGGACTACTGATCCATAAAAATAGCCACCGATTGCGAGACTAGTTGATAAAAATAAACGCGAAAACGAACAACTTATTAAGTTGACTTAAATGCGTAAAAATGCGAATGCACCAATTTATGTGGCGCATTAGTGAAGAGATAAAAAAAAAAAAAAAAAACATAGAGCACAGACCAAAGCCTAGCCACATTTCCACGCCAGTACTGACACTGTCTTCATTTACGAATCTTCTCCACAGACAATTCCCCGCCACGGATAAGCAAACAGCCGCCCACAGATGAGCTGCTCTTCAAGGTGGCGCAACAGAACAAGGAGAGCGACAAGCCATTCATCATTGAGTGCGAGGCCGATGGACAACCCGAACCGGAGTAAGTACACATTATGCATGTTTTGATTATGGTTCACATCAACCTTGGACTGAACTCGTTCTAATTTTAAATTTTATAAAATATATATGTATTGATGTGTGTGTGTGTGTCTGTTCGGTGAGCAATTTACATAAATCAACTTTAAGCAGACGCATTGCAAACAAGAATTTTTTGAATCAAAAATCGTTTGCCTCTTTATATTTTTTGTATTTAGATAAGTGTCCGTATGTGTGTTCGTTTGTGGTTTTCTAAATTTTTAAATTATGCATAAAAACGATCAACTTTGTACAACTTGAGGATTTCCGCATCACGCAACTCGAACCACAAACAAATTGCTCAAATGGAAAGATAACGCATAAATGGCACCCATTTCTACTATACATTTAATTACGTTATCAATGAACTATACAAATATTTATTATATAATTTTATGTTCCAGTAGGATGTGGAAGAAATATGTAGGAAACGAGATAAACAATTTTTAAGTGGGATAGCTAAGGATTTGCATACAGGGTAACTCTAAGTTGAGCTCTTTTTTAAAAGAACATTTCGCATTCAACTTATGCTTTTGTACACCAGGTGGCGCTGTTAGGCAACAGGTCACAGGGCGTAATAAATCTTCCTGATCCATTTTCCTCCTACGAGCATTTCAGTAATTTAGTTGTTGGTTCTTTTTATAAATATGCTCAAAATAAATTTGAAATGCTTGTTTTGTTGGCTTCTCTTTTATATAAATAAATATATATATATATATATATATATATATGTATATATGTATATGTTGTTGAGGAGGGTATACGAATTATATACATACATATGACTATTCACACTTTCATTGTATTTCAGTGTGCAAATTTTGTTGCATTTGCACGCCCGAATTTATATTCATCTCGTTTAATCATAATGATTCTGATCTTGATGCTGTGACATCATTTGATTTGAAATGACTCACTTGTCTGCACATGTCAAAAATTCAAGTTAGTCATTTTTCTATTTTTTTTTTTAATATGTGATTATTCATATGGTCGATTTGAACCTGTTCGCCATAAAAACACGTTTCAATTTTTTTTTTTTTTTTTTTTTGTGTTACTTTCTGTGAAGCTTTTCTTTTTTTTTTTTTATTATGCTGCCGCCTGTACTTGCATTAAGTCATTTCGAAATGCGGAATTTAAATTTTAACGCGCTTGGACGATGACCTCATTTGTGATTCCGAAAACAAGTTGGCCCGGAATGAAGTGCGTGACGTGCTGCTTGAAAATATGAAAAGTAGCCGACCGAAAATAGTTTTTCCTACGCAGCAGCTACAGCAACAGATGTCAAATGGCATTTTCTCTTTCTCTCTCTCTCTCTCCCCCTTTCTCTATTTCTCTCTGTATTCTTCTCACTTGGGCCCAGTTTGTAACCTTCTGCAATAGTTGGCAATGCGTAATTTTGTATTTATGTATTTTACATCGGGTTAATAGTGGAAAATGTGTGTGTGCCTGTGTGTGCGAGTGCACGCTTTTTGGGCCATGACGTCGTTCGTTTCTAATGATGACAAACATCATTATTATGTTGGCAAGTGTACGGACAGGTAGTAACCAGTTTGACCGGATGGCCCAACATGCTTAGAATATACGATTACATACACATTTTCGAATGTTAAAATATATAAGTGTGTATACATATATATATATATATATATATATAATCGCATGCATAAGCCACCAAGCATTACGTAATGTTGTCGAACTGTACAATAGTCTGGCCTTTATCCCAGCCTGGCCCAATTGTTGCCGATGAAGATCAAGTCAGTTGCCTGGTGGCTTTTTTTTAATTTTTTTTAGCTATGCTGTCATTGCTTCCTGCACTGTAAACATATCGCATTTTTCGATTTGATTGTATTCGATGTAATATTCGATATTGCATAGTTAACTGCGAATTGCCATCACTTTGTCGCCTAACACTTTCAATTTGCAATGATTTCCTTTCAACGAAAGACGCCCATTAAAATTATGATAAACGGCTTAAAAGTGTTTGGCTAATTGGTGAAATTGATCAAAAAATTGGTCAATTATAGTTAAGTAATAAAATATACTACTATGACAAACAAATCGTTTGCTTTGCTACATGAGTTGGCTTCGTTTCGATTGGGTTCAAAAAACCAGTTTTCAAACGTGTTGCTTTATTTATAAGATGAACAATTTAAGGAAAAGAAAAAGACAATCTTATGCTTAAAATATCAAAACTTGAATATTACATAAAAATGCATAGCTATTAACAAACACCATCAATAATAACGATTCCATGGCAGCCAATGTATTTGGCACGTTACCTTTAACAAAGATAATAAAAGATATTAAATTGGTTACCAAAGTTAAGTACGCTCAACAAGCATAATAAAAAAGTTTCGTACATTTAACAATTTTATTATTTATGCTTAGATGGGTATAGGTTTTCTTCACATAGAAATATAAAATAATAAAATTGTGTACGATTTATATCGATATTTAAGAATTGCAGTTATCGATCAAAATTTATATATGCGAAAAAAAACTGTTATAAAAACTTGTATTTAAAATTGAAATTCTCTAGCTCGCATAGTCAGATCCATATGGGAATCAGGCTAAGAAGGTAAAAGACAATCATTGAATTGGATCATTTAACCAAAAGACAACTCTTGCATTGGCTGCTTTATCGATAATGTCAAAAATTACTCTTAAACTTAGGCATTTTTATATATATATTTTAAATAACTTTCTACATGCATTTATGTATTTCTGTGTGCATATGCACTGTGTGTGTTTAGCCAGTGAAGTCGTGCAACATTCAGTTCACAATGGACTCGCTGGTCTCACGTATCTCTCTACAGACAAACTATACGCCTCTGTGATTCAGCGTGACCCACTTTGTTTTTTTTTTTCTTTTTTTTTGTCATTGGCTGCTGCTGCTGTTGTTGTTGTTATTATTATTATGTTGTCTAATGTGCAACACACACACACACATCACAAAAATTGTTGTGCTGTCGTTGCATAGCAGCACAACGCGTTCACAGCTATTAGTTTTTTTTTTTTAGAATCCCCAAGTGTTGATGTTCTTTGCGGTTATTAGCAGTTCGATGTTAATCTATACATTCAAATACATATACAGAAAACACGTACATACTTATTCTAAATAGTTTGGGTTGGCTGGCTTTTCACTACTTTCGGTTCGAACGGCTTTCAAATGTTGCCCATTCCATCGTTAATAATAATAAAAAAAAATTCTTTATTTCAATTTCGTTTATTTTGGGTAAATCGTATCAGTTTTGTGTTAAAAAAAAGCATAATCTGACTTACAAGCTCAGCCAATAAGTTTGAAAATATATAGAGTACCTAAAAAATATGGTGTGCCCAAATAGTTCAGTTAAAACAAGCATTTAAATGCATTTCACAAATTATATTTTAAATATTTCTTAAAGAAAAGAAATGTATTTCGTAGTTGCGAAAATATTGTTTTGATAATTTTAGTTTTCATCAGCAAACTAGATATATAAAAAAAAAAAATGACATACTACACTTGTGGACCTATGCAGCTGGACAGGTCAGCTTTCTCTGGTTCGCATCGCTTTTTTTTATTTGCATCTGTTTCTTTCACTAAAGTTCTCAAAAGTTGTCTGGCTGAACTTTATGAAACTAGTTTGGAGTTGGGAGCGCCCCAGACAAATAGCAGCAACCACTTTTAGTGCAACCTTAAACATATGTACATTTGTTGCTTGCAACATCTGCCGCACAGTGTACACCTTTCTCCAAGCATCTTATTAGAAGCAAAATGATGGCTTTTAGAATGTCGTTAAGCTGTGCACCTTTGGAAACCTTGGGAATCCTCATATCAGGAACAAAACTTTGTTCTTGTTCAGAAATATTCATAAATTCAGTCTGTGATAATTTATTATTTTTTGCTTATATTTTTGCTTGCTATTTTTTTTTTTTTTGAATTTGTTTAATGTTATCCACATTGTATACTTTGGAATTAAATAATTTAAGGTTTGGCATGTGTTTTGGAAAAATCAGCTGAAGTTAAATATAATTTGCCCACTTTTTTCGATACTTATACTTTAGCTTCTATGCAAAGTTTCTGGTGTTGTTTTAGTTGCCTGAGGGGGGCGCAACTTATTGATTTTTCACGCAATGTTGAACTCGACCCTCGATCTGACTCCTGCTGCTGCTCCTGCTGCTGCTAAAGTTGTGGATTGTTATCTTTTGCTTCGGTGGCGCCGTTGCTTGTTTCTGTTATTGTGGTTTTTTTATAATGCGTTATGTTTATTAATAAGCTTGGTCTCGTCTAACTGGAGCCCAAAAGCAGTGTATTTGAATTTAAATTGAAAACACAGAATAGCAGCAGGAAAAAAACTGATAACAAACATCCAAAAAATAGTCACAAAATAGCGAGCAAAACTGCAAGCTGACAGATGATGAAAAACACATGAAGCAGAATACACACACCACCCATGAAATGGGCAAAGTGCAATTGATAGTCGTTGTCATCGTCATGGTGATTCAGATTCAGATTAAAATCAACTTCATCAGCACATTTTGCGACTTTCGGATAGCCTCCAGCAGTTGTACCAGAAAAGGTTAGCCAACTTGGGGGTCACACAACTGAATAATGCCCTACAAAATGCCCCGTTACAAACAACTTGCGACATTTGCTGCGATTTGTCCGATACTTGTTACACAGCATCCAAAAATATTTAATGTTTTGGGAAAATGCGTCGCAACAAGAGATGTCTTGAGATAAATTTCTAGAACTATATTGCTATCCTTTCGTTTTAACTTACTATAAGTAATTTTAAATTGTATATATATATATGTGAAACCTGCGTATATGTCCAGTAAAAGTTGGGCATGCTCGTCAACGCCGATGACAAAGTCACCCTTCAATCTAAGGGCGAACTACTTCATCACTTCCACTTCCGCACATGATTCATGCGTAGAAATCAAGCTTTTGCACTGACGGCGCTGCCATTTGACATTTTGCTGGCTTCGACAATAGTAATTGGGGCGGTTAAGCTATATATACATACATACATATATACATACATATATACATATATACATACATACATACATACATATATACATACATACATACATACATACATACATACATACATACATATATACATATATACATACATACATACATATATACATACATACATATTCAATTATGTATGCATGGTATAGTATATTGAATTTCTAATGAAAATCAATGAATCGATGAATTGCGTCATAAGTTGACAGACAAGCTATATCTCATGCACAAGCTGAATTAAAATGATTTTAGTATAGCCGATTTCTCGATCCGCACAAAAATCAATCAAATTAGACTATCAATTCTTGTTATGTATATTGCTATGTAGCAAGTATCTGTTGAGAATCTCTCATATTCACAATCTAACAAGGTCTCAAAGAGACTTAATAGATTGTGAATATGAGATCAATATAAGAAATGTAAATCGTCTAAAATTAAGTCACAGAATAAAATCTTTCATTCTAAAAGGCAAAAGGTTTACTTTTAATTGAATCGTTAATAATTAAATTAATTCAATAGTTTTCGCAAGCAAACAACTTTTGATAGAATCAGAGAAATATTAAAACGGTAATACGGCTATCGATTACTCGATTACTTTGCTGTCGTTTTAAATTTGCATTATGTGATATTCTGAGTGATTTGTGAGTCCTGTAGCTAAACACAATTTTTTAAAAACAATATTTACATAATGTTGTGAAGCTGTAGCTGTATGCAGAGCTCAGCCCTTAGTGCCACCAGCAACCCAGCCACCTGCCAGAGCGTCTAGCCTCTTGCAACATGAGCAGGTACGACAACAACAACAACAACGACGACAACAGAGAAACAAACGTGGCACTCACTCGTCAGCCTGTAATTCATTTGATTCATTCATGCCGCACAGCGTCAAGTGCTCTGTGTGTGTGTGTGTTTGTATATGTAGAGGAATGCCTGAGCATAAACAACCCTTTTATATATTTCGGGTTGGGGCAAAACGCAATTCGTCAAGCACAATTCCCACTTGCAGCTTTGTGCCCCCATATGTTGGAGCATACGTCTGGTCTGGTATGGTCTGGTCTGGTCTGGTCTCGTGTTGTCCCTAGTACATGGAACCGAGTCATTTATGTCAGATATTTAAGTACATATGTACATCAACTGCCCCGCCGTCTGGCATTCATCCATTGGATTCGGATGCAGCTAGTCAGTCAGTCAGTTTGGTTGGCTGGCAGTGAAGTTATGCGCGCCTCGATGAGTCATAATAAGTCCAGAGTCCTGGATCTGCCACATTCCCCAACATGTGGCACGTGGCGTTGCAGATTCCGTTATTGTTTTGTTTGTTTTGCCTAAAAGCGTTTCTTGATAGCGGCTGAGACGCCCTTCAAAGGGTTGCCACTCGACATAAATCGATAACAGAGCTTGATATATATATACATATATATATATATATGTAAGGGTATGCATATTTAAATATATGTTTACGCTCTTGTTTAATGACTTGTCTCTGACTTTGACTTGGACTCGCTGACTGCACATGGCAAACAGCAGTTCAATTGCAAAAGCCTCTTGGAGCAACATGAATCATCTTCATCTTCCCTTATTGTATTACATCTGTAAGTGTTGTAAGCGTAATTATAATTTATGCAATTATGCCATTTGACACGGTTGGAATTGCGCTGCAATTGAAAGTCAAGTGTTTAAATTGTAGCAGCAGTCTCAATACTGATTGGTCCAAATCTGAAATTTGCGACATGACTAGTCAACCATTCAGCGGCTTCTCACTAAATGTGCTCATTTAAAATATGAAAAATATGATGAGGTATTACAGACTAAGATCTAAACTTTAACGTTGGAATTGCAGCTTCCATATTTGGTACGCAAATCAGGTTTAGTTTATTTTTCAATTGTTTTGTGGTCAATTAAAGATCGGTTTAAAGAGTATTTTCTAGTCGAATAATAATAATAATGCGATTATCTCAAAGACGAACTCAACTTTGGTTTAACTGAGTTCATTTAATCGCAAGTCGTCCTTTAATAACATATATGCCATATATAGTATTATAAAGTAGAAACCGAAAGGAAACAAATTGATTTTATTATACCATATTTCGTAATACTTTTACTTCAGTTGTGTATATATTTTTCTGTTGCTAATTCTAACCCCTTTTTCGGGCTTTCTCACCTTATATGAGAGTTCTGAGAAATGGCATAATACCGGATTGCATGCTAGAGTCCCATTAATACGACCAACGAGAATATCAACTGGAATTTTGTCCCATTTTTATGAGCAACGCTTGGTGGTGATACCTTGGAGATGGTGCCTTGTTTCCTTGTCGGCATTTTCGGTGTCATTGCACGTTTGACATGCACGCGGGGCACGCCCAGTTCACTGCCTCACCTCCTCCTCGCTATTTTTTTTTTTTTTTTTTTGATAATTCTATTGTTGTGTTTCGCTCCGAGCCGTATTAGTACACTTACACAACATAAAAGCATTTTGCTGTAAAATGCACAATGGCAACAACAAAATGCTCATTCATCAGCGCACAGCCTGACATCCAAATGCTGGCCTGATCTCTGCTCCCTGTTCGAATTACAACCAATTTGGCATTTTGTGTCATCCACATACAAAATGTACAATTAGTTGAAAATAGACATAATTCTGCTCTTCCATCAGAAATCGATATATAAATAACTGAAAGCCCTTTTTGATCCATCTGCAATGTTTGTAATTGCAGTTTTTAAACTCTTTAGTTATTGCTGTGTTCTATGTTTTGGCGATGGAGCGCCATTCCGTGGAGCCTCTATATATTGCATTTTTTTGTCTTGTGGTTGTTTAGGGCTCATTTTCTTTATTTCACTTCAAAGCGAACCTGGAAGTGGGTTAGGGCTTTCAGTTCGCATGCCACATGAAGATAAAAGCAGCCGCAAGGAGGGTGCTTCCAACCTCAGAGCCGCATAGTAATGCGCTAAAAAATATGCTCTGGCATTTTGTTAAACTTATGCTGCTTATGCTGTCCTATACCCTGTTCGCAATTCCTGGTGAGGGCAGTACACATTTGCAGCGATGAGACAACATTCAGCTCACAATGTACGCTAAGAGGTATCTTGTGGTAAGTCAATCTAACTTGCTTGGTATTTGCAACCCCATTTCTCAAAAAAAAAACAACAAAAAAAACAACTCATGGCTGGGTGTGTGTGTGTGTGTGTGTTGTGATGAGTCATACAGTTAGCAGCAAGCACCAAGCCTTCTGCCTGCTCGCAATTTCTAAAGAGATTTTAATCGCACTTTTGTGCCTGGCAAAGGCAGAGGCAGAGGCAGAGACATAGGCGGAGTTGGAGTTGGATGGATGGATAGATATCTGGTAAGGAGCCATCCAAAAAACTATTACAAAGTCGCTGGGGTTAAGTGGCAGCCAAGCTGGCAAACCAACAAAAAGCGCGCACACACACACACACATACAGTAGCAGTTCAAGTTACATAGGCAAGCGGCTCAAGGAAGTTGCATGCATTGCGAAAGGAAGTAAGTAGGCAGGGGAGGGGCGGTACTCCTGCCGTTGGCAACAGTAGGGAAGGCTTAGGGTTGAGGGGTTTAGGGCGTGAGCCGCTGCACATTTAGCGGGTTTAGTTAGGCTGCTTAACTTTTTCGGTCAGCAGCACCTGCCCGCTTGGCTGCCTTCGTGTTGATGGTGTTGCCTGATGACGACTTGGTTGACTGAACTGTGCACTAGCCGAGACGAAGGACGGGATACGGGTATATGTGTATGTTCGGGGATGCGGGGACGACGCTGCTCACACTGAGTCAGCGCGTTTATTGACTAGGCTACCATGGGGTTAACTAGGGGTTAGTCTAACTTTACCCCATGGGACCTGCCCACCAACTTAATGTGTCATTGGCACAACGTCACCCTTATTGCCCTGGCAACAGCAACAGCAACAGCAAATGAGACAAGAACTGTCAGCCCACTTTCAGTCCTTACTGTGTTTTGTGCTATCTCATTGTGTATAGTAATATTTGCATATTTGTGAAACTGTATAATCAGGGAATACTTATCGGCTACATATTATTATTATTCATTAACTATTCATATTCAATGTGTAGCAGATTGTACTTGAAAGAATTCCATTCATTAATGCAAAACAAATTTATCGATAAGTTATCGGTTAAAAAGCAGAGCAAAATTAGTTGATCCAACATAAAGATTGGGAAATGCCTTCTAATGAATTAGTTAAATTTGCTTCAAGCCCACGGCTCACTTGCAAGTTCAACAAACCCAGCCAGCCACATTGTTGCGAGCTGTGTCGCAAGCCCATCATCTTGCCCCGTTTTAAACGTTGCATTGCAACTTGCAACACTTAAAAACAATTCATCTGATTGACCTATTCCATGACCGGGACAGGGACATGGGCCGGGGCCGGGTTAAGAGGTGAGAGGTGAGCAACGATTCTCGATGTCTCGGGAGCTGCTTGAGTAAATAAAAAAAAAACTCACAAAAACTAAAAATTCAGCGCTTAACAAGCTCAAGCAGCGACCAGTTCACATAATTGACTTATGCAAGAGAGAGACAGTCCGACAGACACACACACAGACAGAGAGAGAGGGAGAGAGAGAGAGAATGAGAATAAAAATATCCGAAAATATAACGCATCATTTGAGTTGCTGCTGCTCTCGTTGACTTCCTTTGCGCTTAATTGCAATTACGTAAAGCTTGAGGCAAATGAGAGGCTTTATCCTCAGCCCCTGCTCCCTGGGCTCTCTGGCACACTCGGTTTAATGAACCATTTGCACAATTTAAACTTAAACAAGTCGTTATAGTTTTAATATGCACACTTATTAAATGTCTCATTGCTCAAAAAACAACAGAATCAAATTACGAAAAGAAAAATATGTATAATGTCTACGATTGACGATTGAATCAAATTAAATGTAGAAATCAACTTGTTACAGAGCCGCCGCTTAATGAGTAGCAATTGAGCAAACCAGGAAATATATATATATATATCTCGTTGTTTTAACAAATTAGTAATGTCTTTCGTCTACATGTATTGTTATAATCGTAATAAGATAATCAAAATTAAAGTAATTGCATTTACCGAGAAGCTTGCCTAAGCTATGGAAAATATTATCTATATTTAATATGTTTGCTCGGATGCACTTTCTGATTGATTGGTCAGCGCCAGAAATCCGAATGTGGATCGAAACTCTAATTTTATGGAGGTGTTTTGGAATATTTAAACCACGATTCGGCTTTCTAAGCAGTTGCTAAACAATAGTCTAAGATCTGTGTTTTATTCGTTTTTTTTTTTCTTCAATTGAAAAATCGATATGCAAAATTTAAATAAGAATTGGTTGATTGCGATTTTTGAAATTTTGGAGAGTTCATTAGAATCTCCAGTTGTATTTTTTTTCTACCAAGTATATCTGTTACTCATACAAATTGCAATGACTTTATCTAATTGCAGATATAGATGGATCAAGAACGGGAAACCGTTTGACTGGCAGGCATACGATAATCGTATGTCCCGTCAGCCTGGACGCGGCTCATTGGTGATCACATCGCCCAAGGATGAGGATCTGGGACAGTATCAGTGCTTTGCCAGCAACGAGTTTGGTGTTGCCACATCGAATTCGGTGTTTGTGCGCAAGGCGGAGCTGAATGCGTTCAAGGATGAGGCGGCACGCAGCGTTGAGGCCAACGAGGGTGCACCCTTCTCGCTGCAATGCGAGGCGCCCGACGGCTGGCCAAAGCCAACGGTTAACTGGCTGATCCAACAGACCCTCGGATCGGGCATCAAATCGATCAACAACTCGCGCATGACCCTCGATCCGGAGGGAACGCTCTGGTTCTCAAATGTGACGCGCGAGGATGCCAGCGATGAGTTCTTCTACGCCTGCTCGGCAACCTCGGTGTTCCGCAACGAATACAAGATCGGCAATAAGATACTCCTAGACGTCAAGCAGATGGGCATAAGTGCCTCCCAGAATAAACATAAACCCCTGCTTCAATACGTGACCCGAAAGAATGAGGTGGCGCTGCGGGGCAAGCGGGTGGAACTGTATTGCATCTATGGCGGGACACCGCTACCACAAACTATATGGAAAAAGAATGGGCAGCGGGTCCAGTGGAGCGATCACATTACGCAAGGCAACTATGGTAAATCTCTGGTGATCAGGCAAGCAACTAAGGAAGATGCGGGCACGTACGACTGCGAGGTGTCCAACGGTGTGGGCAACGCCCAATCCTATTCGATTAACTTGGAAATCCATGCGATTCCTTATTTCACAGTGGAGCCGGAAATACAAAATGCCGCCGAGGATGAGGAGGTCGTTTTCGAATGCCAGGCCGCTGGACATCCGGAGCCAACGATCCAATGGATACACAATGGCAAGCCGATTGCCCAAAGTGAAATAAATCCCCGACGCTCAGTTATGAATAATTTCATCAAGATTGTGAATCTGGTTAAGAAAGATACGGGTAATTACGGATGCAACGCCACCAATTCTTTGGGCTATGTCTACAAGGATGTGTACCTTAATGTGCAGGCTCTGCCGCCAGAGATCCAGGAACCGCCCCGTGCCGAGTTTTCCGTCAACGGACGCAACATAACAATGAAGTGTCGAGTCTTTGGCGCACCCAAACCGCAGGTGAAATGGCGCCAGAACAACAACTGGCTGACTGGCGGACGTTACACGGTACTCGCCTCGGGCGATCTCGAGATTAAGGATGTGGACTTCGCCGACAATGGTAACTACACCTGCCTGGCTGTCAACAAGTTTGGCAATGCCACCGCTCAGGGTTCCCTGGTGGTTATGGCGCGCACCCGGATCACAAAGGAGCCGCAGAACTATGAGGTCGCTGCTGGCAAATCGGCGACATTCCGTTGCAATGAGGTGCACGATCCCAACCTGAATCTGACCATCGAGTGGCTAAAGGATGGCCAAAACATCGACTTTGATGTGGAGGCGCGTTTCGTCAAGACCAATGACAATTCACTGACAATTGGCAAGACCATGGAGCTGGATTCGGGCGAATATACGTGCGTGGCCAGAACTGAACTGGACGAGGCCACAGCGCGAGCAAATCTAATTGTTCAGGATGTGCCCAATGCCCCCAAATTGGTCGGCATCAGATGCCAGGACGATAAGGCGGAGATCTCCTGGGAGCCGCAGGGTGACAATCGATCCCCCATTCTGCACTACACGATCCAATACAACACCTCATTCACGCCGGCCTCCTGGGACAAGGCGTTCGAGAAGGTGTCCAGCACGGATTTCGCATTGGTTGTGCAAATGTCGCCATGGGCCAATTACACATACCGTGTTATTGCATTTAACAAAATTGGTCAATCGCCACCGTCCGGGCACAGTGATACGTGCACCACGCAACCGAATGTGCCATTTAAGAATCCCGAAAATGTGGTCGGCCAGGGCACGGAGCCAAACAATTTGGTCATCGAATGGACACCGATGCCGGAAATTGAGCACAATGCACCGAGCTTCCAGTATCGCGTTAGCTGGAAACGAGACATACCCGCTGCCGCCTGGGAGAACAAGGATATCTACGATTGGCGTCAGAGTAATCTGGTGATCGCCGATCAGCCGACATTCGTCAAGTATCACATTAAGGTGGTCGCCATCAATGAGCGCGGCGAATCGAATGTTGCCGCCGAGGAGGTAATTGGCTACTCGGGTGAGGATCGACCCCTCGATGCGCCGACCAACTTTAGCATGGAGTACGTGACCAGTGCTACCGATGCCGGTCTCGGCTGGAATCCGGTTAGTCCGGAGTCTGTGCGCGGC
This sequence comes from Drosophila fungiperda, assembly GCA_035042345.1. NCBI lineage: Eukaryota > Metazoa > Arthropoda > Insecta > Diptera > Drosophilidae > Drosophila > Drosophila fungiperda. Next base: position 2,580,993 of record JAWNLM010000154.1, on the reverse strand, counting down.
CATTTCAAGGGCTACAAGATCCAGACCTGGACAGACAAGGAGGGCGAAGAGGGCTTGCGGGAGATTCATACGATCCATAGCAAAGCACTCGTCACACAATTCAAGCCGGACTCCAAGAATTATGCCCGCGTCCTTGTCTACAACGGACGCTTCAACGGACCGGCCAGCGCTGTGATTGACTTTGATACGCCCGAGGGTGTTCCGTCATCGGTGCAAAGCCTGGAGGCATATCCGCTTGGATCCTCCGCCTTCTGGCTGACCTGGAAGAAACCTCTCAATCCCAATGGCAAGCTAACCGGCTACAAGATCTTTTATTCAGTTGTCCTCGGCAGCTTTGTTGAGGGGCGGCTCGAATACGAACCCCATATCACCGATCCACGCATCACACGCATGAAAATGGCGGGCCTCAAACCGAACACCAAATATCGCATCTCCATCACCGCCACCACCAAAATGGGCGAGGGTACCGAGTAAGACGCAAGCATGCAGCATCTCCTCTCTTTCGCCGCTTCTACAAATTTCCTTTCTAATCTCTCTCCAGGCACTACATTGAGAAGAGCACACTGGACGAGGACATTGCACCCCCGTCCACGCCCTCTTTGACATGGGAGCAACTGTCGTCGCCGAATGGCATGCCCAGATACCGTATCAATTGGATACCCAGCACTGATGGCCGTTCAGGGTCCCACTTCTTCACCAAGTACAGGTGAGATTATATATAATATGATATCTATATATATATATATTAATATGGCAAATATTTATAGAATCAAGGGTGAAACGGAATGGAAGAATGAGCACCCCGAGAAGTCAGTTGATTTTCAGGAGATTGGCAGCCTGGATCCGGATAGCGTTTATGAGTTCCGCGTTGTATCCGTCGATGGACACTTCCACACGGAGAGCGCCACCAGCGAGATTGATACGAACAGCATCGAGGGACCAATAATGGTGCGCAATGAGAGTCTGGCGAACGCTGGTTGGTTCATTGGCATGATGCTGGCGCTGGCCTTCATCATCATCCTATTTATCATCATTTGCATCATACGGCGTAATCGCGGTGGCAAATACGATGTGCACGATCGAGAGCTGGCGAATGGTCGGCGTGATTACCCGGATGAGGGTGGCTTCCACGAGTACTCGCAACCGTAAGCATCCGTCTAAAATTGACCATATTTATGTATATATATATGTGTATATATGTATTGATATATATATATAACTTTTCCTATTATTTGGTTTTGCAGTTTGGACAACAAGAGCGCTGGCCGCCAATCCGTTAGTTCAGCGAATAAGCCCGGCGTGGAAAGCGATACCGATTCGATGGCCGAATATGGCGATGGCGACACAGGTAAGATCGATAGTTAAGTTCACTTCATCCCAAGTGTTCCAAGTGTCCCCGTCCAAATATTTGTTTTTGTATATTTATTGTTTTTTATTTTTGTTTTGTTTTAAAATTTTCAATCGTTTTTGTCACTATTTTTTTTTTTTGTTTTAACTTTGATGATGATGATGATGATGTAGCTGTGACCACAGCCGCGGGCCATGCCGCCACCGCTGCGCGCAAGGTTGGCATTAAGCAGCCATCGACTTCGCCTCAGTTTCAGTCTCAGCCTGTCCAGCTGCAGCCGTCGCCGCCGCCATACAACTCCAACTCTATGAGCCAACCATTTCATGCAGCCTAGTCTCCCCCCCCAATTGTATTCATAATAATATTTCTGTTGATGCACGCATACACACACACACACACACACATACCCCCACACCCATCTATACACAAGCAAACCATCTAATTGTTGTCGTTGGCGGCGACGGTGGCGGCAATGACGTCATCTTTCTTCAACCATTTCCTCCAGGTAGCAATTTGCCCGGTATTCACTTTAGTATTTCTGCATTTTTTGCGGCTGTTTCTTTATCTTTTTTTTTTTTGTTTCAACCAAAATAAATTAATTTTTTGGCTGGCTTCTTGTGTCGCGCTTCGCAAAATCGTTTTGTTACCTTTTTTTGCACGCGTTCTCCTCTCCATGAATATGTTTAACCAACATAAAGGCTAGAATTATCCATCTTGAAGATAAACATTTTCTGATATCTATCCAGAAAGCTAAAGCAGCAACTACTATCCACTAAAATGGTTGGAAAACCTCTGCATAATTATGTTTTGGATGGAATACTTTACAATTAAACAAAAAAAAACATTTAAATCATAATTTGTAAACTATTCTGATTTATTGTCAACATTTTCACAGCTAATGTTTTAATCAACACAGTTAAGTTGAGGAATGTGAAAAATAAAAATGTTGACAAAGCTTCGCGCCCTTAAACAATTATTTATGAGTAACCAAATAATTTCATTAACTGTGTAAATATAAAAAATAAGTTAAATACATTTTTGTGCTGCCACTTTTTTGCATTTGTAAAGCTTGAAATATTTTGGCATCTTATTCGCTTATTTTTGACGTTTGGCTTGTGACACTGTATGGAGCCAAGTGGATGACGCTGTGTTTATCATAATTCAATTCATATGTACATAATAGTGAACGTAGTTGGCTTTATATACCCTTGTAGGAGGTATTATAATTTTCTTGTGTAGTTTGTAACGCGTCGAAGGAGACATTTTCGATCGCCTAAGATATATATATTCATGTCAACATCACTAGCCAAGACAGTCTGGCCGTCTCCACATTTTTTTTAAATACATTTTTCTTAATATTCAAAACATTCACAGTTTTAAAGCAAACTTATATACAAGTCTCCTTTTCCAATGCAATTTTTAGTTTTCAGCTATAAATATATATAATCAATTCAAACAAGTCGAAACGCACAAAATAACACAATTATTTCGAAGCTCTAACTATTTTTGTATTTGTTTATATTGTAGTAGTAGTTCATTGTTAAATGTTATTCGTCATAAAATGCGTAATGCTATAACGTCAGAGCATATCCTCTCTGTCTGATTCTAAACAAAAACATATTAAAATTTATAGGCTTTCTTGATTCAGCTTGTGCCACATAACAAAATCTGTAGAAACATTTGTAGAATACCTATCATATATAGATGTATAGCTCTTTGCAAGGGTATGTAATTTTCGGTGTGCCGAGTTTAGCTGTTTATATTTCTTGTTTTGTATTTGTTTTTCGTTTCTTGTTAATGTTTTATTCATTTTGCACAACACTTTATTTACTTATTCGTATCATTTTTTTCTTTTCAACACATGAAATCTAACCAAAAAATAAACAAACAAAAATACCACACCACATATAAATAAAAAAAAAAAACAAAATTTAAAATGACAACGAAAAGCAGGCATAAACGAAGATGGTTCCTTTATTGGCCAATATGGACGCAAAGGACTTTGATTTAATTTGTAAGCAGCAACCCGAACCAATTCGAAACGAGCCCCTCCACAACAACAACAAGAACATCAAAATCCGCAACAACAACAAATACAGCCTAAAATTCTACATGAAAATCAAAGTTTTTCTTTAAGTTAATTTTTAGTGCGACGAGTTTAATTTTCTATATGAATGCGAATACTTTTTTATAAAAAACTAAAACTTAGAACTAAACACACAAAAAATGACTGCCAAGCAAAATGAAGTTAACAATGCAGCAAAACATCCTTAAAAAAAAAGGAAGAAAAAAAAAGAATTACATATATTTATATAACCATTGTATGAATCTGTGGCATTGATTTGCCCATATACCTTCAGTAAAAACAGCTGAGAAAGCATCAAATTCAGAAACCGTCATCCAACACCAGGTTTAACTCAACCGCCTCCCAACCCACCACCCACTACTTTTTACTAAAAAAATATAAAGCAGCTACGTGTTTCGTTTGCTTGATATCTCTCCCTTCCCCACACTTTTAACATGTAATACGTATTTAATTTTAAAATTTTGTTTAAAAACTAATTAATGTAAATTCACCGTTCTTAGCTTCCTCCTTCGTGAAACAAAAAAATTGCATACTTGTGTATTTTCTTTTAAATTCTATTTAGTTTTGTTTCGTATTTTTAATTTTGTGTACAATATTATTAAATGAAATATGTTTTTTCTTATTATTTCTTAAATATATATATACATTTTTTTATCAGTTCGCTTGGACTGCAAAATATAAGGAAATGTTGTAAACAACTGTACTTTGTAAACAGTTTGTTTATTTATTTTGCATAAACACTAGAAACAGAAATAAATACATATTATGTTTATTTTTTTTTGTGTGAAGTAGAGCTATTTAATATTAAAAAAAAAAGAAACTATAAAGATATTTAATTTTTATATGACTATATTAGAAGGAAAAACCAACAAACGAAATAAAGAAAAAGTAAACAACAAATTGTAAATTTGAGTCATCATTTCATAAGTTTCCCACCAACTTTGGATAAATCACTTCAACCTTAGAATTTGATGTCGATTTTAAGAAAGATACAAAGTAGTAGTAGTACTTTAGTACTATATAGCTGTAATGTCCGTGGATCTATAAAAAAAAAAACAAATATTTTGATATAAGAAAAAATCAATATATCAATATATATTGCAAATCCCGAAACCCTACTTAAGTTTGTACGATGTAATTACCAGGTAATGTTTATGAGCATGCAGCTAATGTATGTAGTAATGTTGTTTGTATACATTACATACCCAGTAGTTAGAGCCTAGTTCATCCCAATTAAAAATAACTTTAAAAAAAAACCAAAATACGACTAATCCAACGTCTCCGTTAGCCATGAATCATGAATCGAGCCACTAACTCAATAAACCAACAACATACAACAAATAATTAATGATAATACTTACAATTTTACATCTAAACGCGTCTAACTGAACTAACGCAATCAAAATTCAAATGTACACACATAAACATAAACTGGTGTCGGTTGTGGCTAATACAAACAGTTAACTTAACACACAACTACAGAATTCAACAATTTGTAATCGATACAATTTCCTTTATTCACAGGTCAATTCACTGAGGACGGGTCCTTCATTGGGCAGTATGTGCCCGGCAAGCTGCAGCCACCGGTTAGTCCACAGCCGCTGAACAATTTCGCTGCGGCGCATCAGCAGCCGCAGCTGGCACAGGCTGGAGCCTCCGCCGTTGGCGGTGGGGTGAATGTGGCTGGAACCAGCAGCAGCAGTGGAGGTAGCGCAGGAGCAGCTGGTACAGCGAACACGGCTGCCGTTGCCACCTACGTCTAAGAGGCGTGGCAGCTGCCTTCATTTACTTTCAATTTGTGCATTCAAAAGCAACATTCAAGTTTATTTACGATTTCTGTGTTTGTATGCATATGTGTGACTGTGTGTGTGTATGTGTATGTGTGTGCCTGTGTGTGTGTATGTAAGCAAACCAAAAACTTTTTAAATGTCTACTAAAAAAATAAGAGAAACATTTGAATTTTCAAAGATGCGCAATTGGAAAAAGTATAAAAACTCGCATTAAAACATTCAAGTTTGTGTTTACTGCCTTTTTTATCTATGTAAAAAAAAAATAATAATAATAATAATAATAATAATATACGCCTTCTTCGATGTAATGAAAACAAACACAAGAAATAATACGCGTTCAAAAGATGTTCTATTAAATATCTGATCATATTGCAAATATACTAATATAAGATTGATGCATCTCTTGGTTCTCATTGTTCTCACCAGCAAGTGAAATCATGTTTAATTTATAAAAATTCTTTTGTCAAATATTACATACCCTTGAAGCCGAAGCCAAAGATTTATTTTAAATTTATCAATCGATTGTTTACTGATTTTAAATGATTTTTTGGCGCTGTAACAATTGAAACGAGTGAGTTATCAAACAGAATGGGTATCTAAACAAGTCGAAGATTACATAGCTTTTGTTCGGAGTCCAACTGCTGACATCTAAAATTCTTTCTAAAAATATATATGGGTCGATTGGTCCTATGGAGGCTTAACACTGATTGCTAGTGAATTTGGTCCGAGAATCTTTGTCAGCAAAAAGTCTTAACCGATTGTTCCTATCATCTAATAATACAAGCCAAAAAAGAATATATTCAAGATTAAACAAAATCGACTATATAGCCGCAGCTAGTGATCAAGAATATATATGCATTATTTTGTCAAATACAATTGCTTCAATGCGTTTTAAATTGTTTAACAAACTGAATATATAATACAAAAGGTTTTTTTTATAAACGTTACACACGTTGCACAAAACTATAATATCCTCTGAAATGGTATAGATATAATGTACAAGCAATTATATTGAAATCAAGTCGTTCTAAGATAGTTTTCCTGCCAATTTGTGTGTAACTTTTTCTAATTTGCTAACATATTTTCGATGTTACTGCAGAATATTAAACAGAATATACGAAAATGTAATGCAGCAACTTATTTGTGTGATGTCATTTTTTACTTGCAATATCGACGCTTACGCAGGACTCGTTCTTATGGGCGTAACCAGAATCTCAATTTGAGGGAATAATAATATATTTTTTAAGTGTAAAGCTTAATGTACAAAAGAATTAATTCACTGCCGACATACACTCAGATCTGTGCAAAATGCTTCAAGTTCTCAGGACTTTAGCACTGGAGCTTCAGAATCTTAAATTGGAAATATATATATATATATTTGTAAAAATAATTCTTACTATTATTTTATAAATGTTCGTAATGTTGAATAGTGTAAAGATGACCATGAAAATGAAGATGAAGACTATTGGTCCACATTTTCGTTGCTTCTGATAGCCTTTCTTTTCGAGCATCTTTCATAGATGCAGGACGAGTTAGGAGCATAACTTCAACACATTTGATACTTTTCAAACTTCACTTCACCCATGCTTGCACTAAAACACACGGCTCGTCATTTTCTACAGTGAATTTATTTAATGAAGTTAACATAAAACACAGAACTTGTAATATACATTTTGAAACCGGGCTTCAAGTTTGAATAATCAATCAATCGCAACTTTTGTACACAGCTAAAGAATTAAAAAAAAAAAATTCAAATAACATTTAAATTTAATAGGCAATAGATTTTTCCAATAACTAATATTTTATATAAAAACAATGGATGGCTATACAATTAAAAACTTTAATGTGTTTACTGAATCTTTAATATGAACTTAAAATGGATTAATAATAATATAAAACATTTGCAAATATGTTATGTCTGTTTTAAGATCTCAAGATGAAGTTAACATTAAGACAAAATTATTCTTTAATGTCTGTTGAACTGAAAACATTTATAATGACAGTTAATTCTATAATTTCGAACAATTTTAATAGATAAAATGATTGCGATTGGAATGATATATTTATTAATATTATAGACCAAATCCTTGAGATGAAATGGTTTGCTTGCTGCAAATTCGAACTGTGTAGTAATACAAACTTCTTGTGTTCAGTGTACATGTATATGAAAGTTAATATACTGACGTTTTGGTTGAGCAAACAAATTACTGATGCAATTTTTTTTTATAAATCTACAACATGAAAATATATATATATATATATACTTATATTTGATATAGAACAAAACAAATCAAATAGTCAACTAATCGAAATCCATTGTAATATCTAGCTTGCGCCTTTCAAAGTAAATATTCTAAAAAAAAAAACCAAAAAAAAAAAACAAAAATGAACTAATCGAAAAACAATAACTTTCAAGTCACTTGTGCAGGCTTAGCATTAAAATATATACTCCAACAAATAATGGCAAAAGTAATAAAATTAACATTGTAATTGAATTGTTTATTTCTCGTATGTATGCACTAATAATTATAATATGCCTAAGTTAATTTATTTTGAAAACGTCCATAGCATAATTAAATTCTGTAATATTAAAACCGGCGGATAACCTATGTTTATATATCCATATGTTTAACTTACTGTATATCTACAATGAATTTAAATACATAATTTTTTGTCTACTAATTATAATTATTTCCTAAGTAAAGCAATTAGTTAATTTGAATTTTATACGCAGCATATTTGCGCTTACAGCCGATAATAGAGATTGAAAGATTTAACATTTACAAAGTCAAAGTCAGCCAGTAAATGCCCCATTGAGGCACCGAAACTAACTGCCATTAATATTTTACCACAACCGAATTAGAATCTTACTCGGATGAATAAATTCTGTTTTGTTCAAATAAGCGATTTAATGAATGTAAATTTGATTATATATCAGCAAAATAGCCTTTCCTGCAAGCGATAGAAATATTATATTCACGATACAAAATCTACACTATTTGTAAGATTTTTAATTTCTAATTTAATTTAATTTTAATAAATTCAACTTTTCACAATTATTTCCAGAAATAAAGACAAAATACAAATGCCTAACAATATCTTAACTATTTATTAACTATAATAATAATTATATAAATATTACAAGTATATAAATTATACTCATATTGAACACCATGTATATTTTTTAAGTGTGTGCATTATATGCATACATACATATTTATACTTAAATAGAAGCTATAAATGTCCCTTGGCTATTGAGTTGCTTTGCTTGCAGAACTTGCTGTAAAGTTCTCCGGCTAGTTACCCCATTGAAAAACTAATATATATATATATAATGTACACTGCTTAATTTGCTATTAATGTACATACATATATGGTAACGTATATGTATATTATGTGGCTAAAAGCTTCGAATTATTTCATTATAAACATACAGGGTTGCTTAGACAAATTTTTGCAAAACATTATATTAAAAAAAATACAAAAACAATTAATTGAATTAGTTTGGTTTTAGGCACTGAAGAGCATTTTGTTGTTGTTCTTTCAATTAGATTTTAGCAAAATGTGTTTTATGTAATGAAATTAGCTTGAATAAACAGTTCAAAAAAACCAAAAAAAAAAAAAAAGGAGACCAAAAAAAACTCATAATGAAACCCACAACAAAAATTCATAACACCTGCAACACCACGCATATCCCAACGAATGAGATGAGAAAAAAGCACATGAGCGAGTTTTCTGAAAGACAAATGGTGGTCAGAAAGTGAAAATACTAAACGGAAAATAAGGATAGGGATAAGGTCCTTACGTTGGCACATACATTACATAAGCTGCCACATATGAAGCAAATATATACACTTATACACATACATGCATTTGTCTATGAATATATATATATTATTATACATATAATTACATGTATAGCGGACAACGATCTAAAATTCATAATAAAGCGATATATATATATATATAAATACATTAATTTATGTATATTTGTATACTTAAATATATATGTACTTATACATGCATCAGATACATAAAACATATAAATAATGGCAGATTTTTAAGATTTTGCATAGATATTGTGATTTCTTAACAAAAATAGTCAATATTAAATCAAAAAAATAATAATAATATATACAAAACATTCATGGAAATTCCCTCTTTTATATATGTTCCCATTAAAATTAAGAGTGCAACAACATATGGCACATTTTTGAAACTGTGCTCTTTCTAAAATGCAATTAATTTCCAAAGATTCGAGCGGAAAGTTTAAAGTGATAGATTTTCCAAATAAACGTTATGTTTTGATAGAACACAAACGAAAAACAATATAATTAACTGCACTGCCTGTCTGGTTCTATTTCGCTGTTCGTATTGTGTCTGCTTGCAAGAAAGTAATTAAATGTTGCAAGAGCAAAAATATAAGGGAAAACTTAAAACATTTTAAATAAATAAGTCGAATTCTTTATGCAATGTAAAAGGGAAGACAACATGTTTTTGATGAAATAATATTATTTGCACAATACTGTGATTCCTAAACAGAAAAGTCAATCTAAATACATATATGTGTATACAAACATATTAATATTGATTTGGCTCTACAATTTATGTGTTTGTATATTTTGTCCACTACGTTTACAATTTTGCACGATAGATATGTATTCCTGCAAAATATTTATGCCCAATATCCAATTCCACAAATCTAACAATTATTTGAACTTTAACTAACCAAATTCCCTAAATAATGGAAAGCAAAATAAAATATGCGAAACTTAACTAGAATTCTTTTTGAAAACTGAATTTTACCAAATCAAGATAAACTTAAGTAATGAATTCTTATACAAACTTGTACAACAACAACATTTGCAGCGAAATCTCAAAATTTATAAAAATAAATAAAATTAAAGCAAAGTGAAGAATGAATTAAAATTGTATTCTGTATATCTACAAAGAAATGCAAATAAACTACAGAAAGTCGTATAATTGTTTATTGTTTGGTGACCTCTTTGACAATTTATATATATGAAAGACATGTTTAATTTGGAGTGTCTTGGAATATGATTGTTTTGAGTCGTTTCATATTAATATATTTGTTAGTAATGCAATCCTTCAGTTCCAGAGATTATTTATTTCAAACGATATAACGGTTATTGAGTGCGCAAAAGTGAGCAAACAGACAAACAAAGCTACCTAAGCGAAAAATTCGATACGAAGAATGAAGGAGAATACGACTATCGGCTGCGGCATCAACATCGTGTATTCATTGTAAAGAGCAACGATACCTTGTACAAAAAGAAATCGATATTTTGCAACTATATTACTTATATCGGCACAACGTCTACGTCGATAAATATTAATTGCCAATGTTACGGTTACTTTTCCAAACTAATTGTTTGCTATGAAATTAATACACAATACGGAATTAGAGATCCGTTTAGATTCTTAAATTTAAACCAAATACAAACTCACTCATATAGCTGTGAGCGATGTGCCATAAGTAACAAGAGAAATTACCCAGCCCTGGCTGACAAATAATCAAAAGAACAATCGAGATTCGCTGGTTGCACGTTGTGTGCGGCAAAAGCTATACATTTTATTTTTAATTGCCAATATCAGGCAAATTGAGGATAAACAATGTCGTCGGGGGGCAGCACAACAATTGCAGCCGAGAGTGCTGATGCGAGTGGAACGGCATCTGCCACAGCACAGCCGGAACCCATTTTCCAAGACATTAGCGGCGAACAGGCAGTGGAACTGGTCGAGATTGAGTCCGCGTGCATGCGCTGCTTCAAATCGGGCATAACTCGACTCCTGCCCACCAAAATTCCCTTCTTCCGCGAAGTGGTGCTTATGTCCTTCAAGTGCGACCATTGCGGCTACGCCAACAATGAAATGCAATCGGCCTCCGAGGTGCAAAAGAGCGGCGTTCGCATTACTCTGGACGTGCAGCAGTTGTCGGATCTAAATCGGCGCGTCGTTCGCTCCGATAATTCCAGTGTTACCATTCCCGAGGTGGAGCTCGAGATACCCGTGCAGTCGCAGAAGGGCGAGGTGACAACGGTGGAGGGCATCATTGAAAGAACCATAAATGGCCTTTCACAGGATCAGGAGAAGCGTCGCATTGAACATCCCTCAGAGGCCGCATCCATAGATGATTACATCGATCGCCTGCGGCAGCTGACTAAGCTAACCAAACCATTTAGTCTTCTGCTCGAGGATATCTCCGGAAATAGCTTCATTGAAAATCCAATTGCCCCAGCCAATGATCCACAGGTGAAAACGTCGTTTTTTACCCGCACCCAAGCACAAAACGAACAACTAGGTGCGTGCCTATTTATTATGCGTCTTTTGTGTCACCTTTTATACATGCAAATGCATTAGTTGGAGACAAGAACTACACAGTGATTTTTTCCCTTTTGCTTTATTTCCTTTTTTTATTGGTTTTATGCAAGTATCTCCAACCCCATAAAGTATATATATTCTTGATCAGAATAAAACATAAGTGTATCGCACCTTTTGCATGCCTTATTAACATTTTTGTTTAAACTAATTTTGTGTGCGTGACATTTTGCAGGTCTCTATGAGCAAAACCACGAGGAGCACCTATTGAAACCCATTGCCGAGGACGAGTGGCCCATTGAGAATCTTCACGGAGAGGTGCTGCAGTTCGCTACGAATTGCTCGAACTGCCAGGCACCATGCGAGACAAACATGAAGCTGACGAATATACCGCACTTCAAGGAAGTGGTTATCATGGCCACCGTCTGCTCCAAATGCGGCCACAAAACGAATGAGGTGAAATCTGGAGGCGGCATTGAGCCAGAAGGAGTTCGCTTCACTGTCCGAATAGCTAGCAAAGATGATCTGACGCGCGATGTTCTCAAGTCGGAAACGTGCAGCTTATCCATACCCGAACTGGACATGAATGTAGGTCCGCATGCGCTCTGTGGCCGCTTCACTACCGTCGAGGGCCTGCTGGTGGCCATGCGAGAGCAGCTAGACGGCACTTTCTTTCACGATTCTGCCGATGAGCCCTCCAAGCAGCAGATGCAGCGCTTCCTAGAAAAATACGACGATGTACTCAAATTGCAATCTTCCATCACGTTGGTTCTCGAGGATCCTGCTGGGAATACATATGTGCAGTCGCTCAGCGACAACGACGAGCCCGATGACAGGCTAATTGTGGAGAGATACAAGCGCAGCTACGACGATAATGAAGAGCTCGGCTTAAACGACATGAAAACTGAGAACTATGAGTAGGATGGGTGATTTCTTTTAAAGCAATACGCCGCACCTTTATGCATTTACAAATCATAGCGTCTTCAATCTAATGTTTCGAAAATAAAATAATTGCAAAATGTACTGCTCCATTTTCCAAGCTAAATCTTGAATAATTTGCAATTAGAAAAATATATCTTCTTATTTTGAAACTACGCGCGTGATTATTTCTGATATGTATTGAGTGATAAGCTAATTGAAAACATTTTTTGAATACCATCGATATTTCCAAAACATAATTGCAAACAATAATTATCTTATTTAATTGTCAATTTGACTTACCCAATAAATATCCCAAAAATGGTTTTTATATTAAATAGATGAATCATGAATAGTGAACTGCTAGTCGATTAACTAATTAGTCAAAATACAACCGATATATTGAGTTATCGATATAGGCAAGGCTGTAAAGCAGCTACAGCTGATTAAAAACCGAGTGAATCGAAATTGTTAGGGCACTGACAGAGGCACTGACGATACGTCAAATAAATTCAACTTAAGACTTAGTTTTTTTTTAATTGAAAGAGCTCAAAATGCTCTCGAATTGTGCTGCAAAAACGCTGGCCGCTGTCGTAAGTAATGCGGCAATTATAAAACGCGAGACGCTGGCAAGCAAACAGTAGATGCCAGTTGCAAGTTATGTAATTTTCTCACTAAAACAAAAACATTAACAAAATGCATGTAATTTTTTTTAGCGGGGCAGCCTGCGCGCTATAGCCACCAGCAATGCACAGCGCAGCGACAATCTCTTCGTGCACCGCGACACGCCTGAGGATAATCCCAGCATACCATTCGAATTCAGTGCGGAGAACAAAAAGCGTGTTGACGCCATCCTGAGCATCTATCCGGAGGGACACAAGCGTGGCGCGATGATACCGTTGCTCGATTTGGCGCAGCGACAGTATGGCTGGCTGCCCATATCGGCCATGCACAAGGTAGCCGATATCCTCGGCCTGCCCAACATGCGCGTCTATGAGGTAGCCACCTTTTACACAATGTTTATGCGCAAGCCGACAGGCAAATACCATATTCAGGTGTGTACCACAACGCCCTGCTGGTTGCGCGGATCCGATGAAATCCTTGAGCAGTGCAAGAAGCAGCTGGACATTGGCGTTGGCGAGACCACAAAGGACAACAAGTTTACTATATCTGAGGTTGAGTGCCTGGGCGCCTGCGTCAATGCGCCGATGGTGTCCATCAATGATGATTACTATGTAAGTAGTATAAATTAAATAACGAATGCCATTGTTAAGACGTGTCTCCTGCAGGAGGATCTGACTGCTAAGGATATGCAGAATATTTTGAGCGATCTGAAAGCTGATAAGATCTCTCCACCCGGACCACGCAATGGACGCTTCGCCAGCGAACCCAAGGGCAACCCCACCTCCCTGAGTGAGGAGCCAAAGGGTCCCGGTTTCGGTCTGCAAGCTGGCCTCTAAATCTAGTTAATCCCTAACTTAATTTCAACTGTAAACTCATACATATTTTCTCCTTGGTGCACCTTGAGCAACACACGAAATACAAATACAGATTGTTAAACAGCAGATAAAACCCAATAAACCCTACGAAACAAGGCTATTAATATAAATACAATTTTCAATCTATCTGCATATATTGCATTATCATCAGTTTTTTTTTTTTTTTTTAATTTCCATCATTGTAACCCTATTTTGCATTCTATTAATTTAAAATCAAGATACGAGTCAAGCTTATACCCACTACACTTGTAGATTATATATGGCAGTATCTTCCAAATAGACTTTAATATCTGCAAACAATTATATTAAAGTTGAGTAAATATTTTGCAAAAAAAAAAAGAGCGTCCATTAAATAAAAAAAAATAATCTTAACATTTAATAATTCGTTCAAACGGATAATAACTTAAGATTAAATTCAAATGATTGAAACAAGTTGCTCATAATTTTTTACACATATGTCCATAATTATAATAATGACAGTCAATGCCATTTACATTGTTGAATCTTAACAGATACGTGTTTTTTAACTACCACGAAACAACTTTATGGATTTTTAACTTAAAGCCCAATTTTTAGGCGATTTAAACACTAAGTCTAACCAAAATGAATTACAAAATCAGATATATTCACATTATCTGCTAATAATTTATACTGTTGTTATATATTGTATCGTTTTCTGTTGTATCGGATTCATACTTAAACAATGAGATTTAGAACTAGGAACGTCCGACTTCTTGGACTATTTTTACATGTCATCCAAAGCTAATTGCGAACAAATTGTAATTAAATTATAATATCCACTCGGGAATCCGCTTTAGCGTTGTGAATTTTATTCTGAACTGGTAGTTTTGCACGACTTACTCCTCTCCATAAAAAATGCTGTGTGTGCGACAGAGAGAGAATTAACATATATATGCAACAAACAAGGATAGTGAGATAGAGTGATTCTTACCGGTTCTTTGCAGCAGACCGCTTCGATGAGCGCTCAATGCGATTGTGGAAGGTTGAACGTGGTATTGTCTCATTAACCAAGCGCTTTGTTTTTGACGGCGCCTCGCGCAGTTGTTTTACCTCCACATTGCGATACGCATCCATGGTTTTCTTAAACTTTTCAATTAGGCCTTTGCAGGACAGATTCGTTTCGGGCTCCCAAGTATCTTCCTTGGCGCCAAAGCCTTTCCAGCGAATGCGATACAATCCGCCATGCTCATCATCGTCGACAAAGTCGATAATACGTTCGACCGCCCATTCCTTTTCGGGATCGCTATCCATCTTGCTGTTCGGCTTGCGTCCACGTACACCCTTAGCACCAGCCGGTGACTTTTTTATTACGTCAGTGCCCTTCTTGGAACTAATCTATAAATATCACGTTTTAAATTTGCAGATTCAAGTAGTATCAGTTAGAGCGGCTTAATACATCGAAAAAATGTTGATTACCAAAAAAGTTGAGGTAGGAACCAATACAATACCTTCTTGCGATACTCCTGGATCAAATCATCGCAGTTCAAGTCTGCCTCGGGCTCCCAACTGTCGTGGTCCTTTGCGTAGCCTTTCCAATGCACCAGGAAAAATGATTCTCCGCTCTTGGTCTTGTGACCCACGATGGCCTCCACCTGGGAAAATTCGATAGTAGAATCTTCTTATTCTCCTGCCAATGCTTACTTCATATTCTGCCTCCACATTTGCATCTTGGGTCTTCTCCTTCTCCTTGTCATCGGGCTTAGCTGATATTTTTTTGTTTTGGTGTTTTGCAGCTGCTGGCACTTTACCTCTTAATTTCGATATTTTCTTTTGCTTTGCTCGTATTGTTGCCTTTGAGCTCGAAGCTTTCCTGCCATTCAGTGGCATATCATCGCTTTCATCCGTATTGTTACCGTCCTCCTGTGTAATTGCTTTTTCTTTGCCAATAGAAAGCTTCTGTTTCTTGAAACTTAGAGCCTGCTTATCGCCGTCCAACTTATTGACTTCGTGCTGTTCATCGACCGAATTGGTGGTTCCATTTTTCGGGATTTCAACGTTGTCGGAATAACCGACCGATTTCTTTTTGTTGAACTCGGGGAGTTCTGCAAATTTCTTTTTGCCAAGCTTACCCATTATTTAAAATGCAGCAAGTGGTTTAATTGGAAAATGTCTCAGCAGATTTTGCCGCGAAAAAAGACACTTATTTATATATCCAGCGTCGCAACAATGGCGACTGTACAATGGAGGTGGGATTGCGCTGATTTTTTATATCGATACTATTTGGGTCCGATATCGATGTGCGGACAACGCACAATTTAAAGATCTTCGATTATGTTCGCTATGCCTTGGTTTCTTGTTAAATTTTTTTCTATTCTATGATGTTGTTTTTTTTCAAATTACTATGATAAAGCGCAAATAGATTTATGTGAGACGATTTTCTTTAATAAAAATAAATATATATAAATAATATAGCTATCAAAATCACTAAAATTTTAACACATTATCTTGACCTGGTGTTGACTAAACATATGGATATGTTATAGGAGTATTGTGTTGTTCTATTTATCAATATTTTTAGCTATCGGCTGTAATCCGGAGCTTGTAAACAAACATTAATGGATTGGAATTGACATTTTGAACACTGCTGGAACTTGACTAGCTGACAAGCGCTACACAGCACTTTTTCTGTATCGATTTTAATATCGGTTTTACCATCGAATCCGATTTATTTGGCACGTGTTGCCGTTGAACCCAAACAATACTTACATATTCTGGTGCCTTAAAAGAAATGCTTAGCTCCGAGAAAACAAGGCAAACTGCCAAAATCGAGAAAAATGACAAGTCGCCAACTAAAAAGCCGTTGTTCAAAAAGAATGCACCAGCTAAGCCTGGTTACAAATTTAAAGCCAATGGAAAACGCGGTTTTGAGGGCAAGAATATTAATAATAAGTTTGCAACTGGAAAACCGTTTTCTGGCAAAGGCGCGACACCTGCGACCGATGAAAAGCAAGATTGGACAAAATTCAAGCAAGAGAAAAAGGATCTGAAACTAAAACGGAAAAGTACCCGCGATACCTACGAGATTACACAGGAGGTAAAGAAAATCTACGAGCAAGTGAAATGGTAAGTTCTTCAGATTCCGAATCATCAACAGACTTAATCCAAAACTAATTTGAAATGTACATCACTGTAGCCGTCGCACCAAAAACAAAGATGAACTCGTGCAGCAAATGTACAAAATTCTCAATGTTGGCGACACCATATCCAAGGTGGCCAAGGCTCACGACACGGCGCGAGTTTTGCAGTGTATGCTTAAACATGCAACGCCCGCGTTACGCATTGAGCTGTCCGACAAACTGATGCCGCATGCTGTGGAGATGTGCCAGTCGAAGTACGCGCACTTTTGCATCCAGCGTATGCTCAAGTACGGCGCTCCGGCCACGAAATCAAAGCTGGTGGATGGCTTGTTGGGTAATATAGTGCGGCTGTCGAGTCACAATATTGCCAGCAAAATATTGGACAACATATATCTGAATGCCAGCGAGAAGCAGCGTCGTTACATGCGCCAGGAATTTTACAGCGATCTGTATAAGAAGTCCAAGGACGATAGTGTCCATACACTGAGCGACACCTACAAGGAAGCTGCCAACATGAAGGCATCCATTATGGGCGCCGTCAAGGCCAACCTGGAGCACATAGCCAATAAAAATTTGGTCGACAACTCCCTGGTTCATGCCGTTATACTTGAATTCATGAATGCGACGGACGAAGATAAGCTCGAGGAAACGATGAGCGCTTTGTCTCCACTAATACCACACATGCTGACCACCAAGGATGGCACCGAGGCGGCTATCATATGCTTTTACAAATCCACCCCAAAAAACCGCAGAGTAAGTCATTCTGGCCATTATTTCATAATATTTTTCAATATACTAATTCAATTGAATGGATTCAAATGTCTCATTGGTATACTTCACAACAAAATTATAATATCCTTGCCAAGGCATATAAAAACACTGTCTGAGCAAATAATTTATATTCCAATTGTTTACATCCGCACCGTTAGGCCATTTTAAAGAATATCAAGGAACATCTGCTGAAGATTGCTTTGCACGAACATGGCCATGTTTTCCTCATAGCGCTGTTGAATGCCCTCGATGACACCAAGGCCACCAAAAAGGCCATCTATGATAACTTGCACGGTGATCTAAAAGCACTGGCAGCCAATCAGTACGGACGTCGTGTTGTGCAGTGGGTGGTAGCGCCCGGTGACACTACTTGCTTCCATCCTGACTTTATAAAGACTATTGAGGAGGGTCTGGCCTATGGCAAAAAGGATAAGGAGGCTCGTCGCAAGGAGATTTTAGAACAGATCGAGGCACCCATTGCTTTGTCAATTGCTGAGGACGCTGAATTTTGGCTGTCAAATAGTCACATTGGACTCGTCACAGCTGATATACTCAACCACAGTAGGTATTCAGTAATTAGGTGATGCACCCTAATTTAATTTCAAAATATCGTCAATTGTAGTAACGGGCGAGAACTATGAAAAAGCTGTAGCAGCACTGGCTCCGGTGATCACGCAGGCCGACTGGCGCGTATCGGCCGTGCCATCTGAAAGTGCTCAGAACAAGAAGAGGAAGCCTCATGATGTGGAGGCAATCATAGACGAGGCCACACGAGAGCGTAGGACAAAGAAACAGCTTAGTGGTGCAGCCCCGCCACCTGTTAGCAGCGACGAAGAGAGCGACGCAGAGGAAAGTACACCAGCAAAGAAATCCAAAGAGGATCAGCCTCAGCCCAAACCGGCGGAGGAGTTGCCCAGTGTTGTGGGCATTGAGGAGGCCGGCATGCATATTGTGCTCAAGAAGCTGATTAAAAACGACCAGAAGCACGAATCATATCCGCTTGGAGCACACCTTTTGCAGCACCTGTCCAGCGATGTGGTAATTTAATGAATCCCCAAAAATTCTTTCCAAATTTTAAATTAATATTTCGCTTGTTGCAGCTTAAAATCTGGTTTTCCATCAATCGTGCTTGCTATGTGCTCGTCAAGCTGGTGGAGGAATCGCCTACCTTGTTGAGCAGTTGCCGAGATCTTGTAGGAGGGCAGGAGCTGCTCCAGCTGTTGCTTGCTCAAAATACGTCGGGCGCCAAAATGTTGGCAAGCAAACTGAACCTTAAGCTGTAGAAAAATGTTTATTTTAAGTAAATAGACATTAGTTTAAGTGAATGCGCTTGAATATTTGTGTACCATTAAATATAGTATTTTCATGCGTTTGTAAATTTTGTTTTATTTCCGAACTAAGATTTTAATGCGTATTATAAAATAACGGTTTCTGTAAGGCGGGCGATCGCAAGCCGCTTAATAAAATACGCAATTCGTCATGAAATATATATGTAACAATTGGGAGTACTTTATTTCTCCAAAACTTCTTCACCGTTTGGGGTGTTTTAAGAAGCTCCCATCAGACCCAGACATAAAGAGTAAAACAATTTGTTATGCACATAATACTAATTAAGTGTCATTATTTTTGGAGAAATACATCCCAGGTTCTACGGGTAATTACAATTTTCAGAGCGCCAATTATTTTTTTACAATCAAGATTAAAATTAAATTTTTAACATACTATGTTTATGTACGTTAAAATCATACAATCAAAACTAGTTTGCAGAGATGTTGGCGTCCTGATGAAAGAAATATCTATATCATCATTCTATTCCGTTTACGATTTGCGCACTATGATGTGCAGGCCGGAGTCCGTCTCCACAATGTCAGAGAGTTGTCCCACTTTCAGATCGAAAGCTGCCTTCTCAAAGGGCGCTTGCATTTGACCTGGCAGAGCATTCAAATGCATATTATATATTTAATTTGGTCTAAAATTGGGAGAATAACTTACCGCGTCCGAATTTACCCAAGTCGCCGCCACGTTTGGCTGAACTGCAGTCGGAGTAGGAACGCGCCAGTTCCTCGAATGTAGCTTCTCTGTTGACAATCTTATTGCGATAGATTTCAAGCAGCATTTGCGCTTCCTCCTTGGTGCGTGTTATGTTCTCCTCTCGCCACGAGCTAGCTCGACGGCTGCCCTTGTGTTTTACCAACAAATGAAGGCACTGCACCTCACTGGAGCCATCGCCTGAGGAGCTACTGCCCCCGGCTTTTTTGGCCGGCTCTGTCGGCGAGTCCCACTGGGATTCCTTTGTTAGCACGTTGAGATAATAGGTCATGCCTGTCGAGGTACATGGAATTTGTAGCTTCAAAAGGAGATTATTAAAAGACATGTAATTTTTCATTTACCGGTTGAGCGGCTGGTGCGTTTTTCCCAGCCTTCTGGTAATTCTTCAGTTTCTGGCATCCTGTTGCTATTTATGTTACAGCCTCCTTAATAAGTTACTTTGATTTAACCGACGAAAATATTAAAATTTCATTAAAGGATTAATAGCAGAAGCAATAGCCGAGGAAGTTCGCCCTGGACACATTGGCGATATTAATCGATAGCAGTGTCAGCATTTATGGCTCTTTTTAGAGTAGCCAGCATGCTATAAATATATTCAAAACTAAATTTCTCAATTCGGAATTGTGTGAGCACTCTAGCTGTGACATTTATAATTGATTTTATAAATATTTTATAAATAACACGCATACATATTAATAAAGGAAAATTTCTACCATCTAAGTCGATTTTCAATTTTCTATGAATGTTAAGTTTCCGTCCTCGGCTTATTTCAATATGCGCAGGTTTGTAAGATATAAAGATACAATAATGGGTGAGACTTGATGCATTATAGTCTAATCTCTCTATTAACATTTTTTTTTTAATTTCAAATTGTTTTGTTTCTGAAAATGATTTTATTAAAAAAATAAAAGATATATCGGATGTTTCTTTAAAAACATCGATACCAAGCTACGCGGCTTAAGTGTGCGATAAACAGAGCCTGGCGGTAAAATAGTTGCTAGCTGTCTTTATTAGCAGAGACATGAACCAGTTTTGATATAAAGTACTTTAATTATATTTTTAGCAGCAGATGGCGCTAAATACTAAACGTGTTTGTAATAAAATGAAAAGGTTGAATATTTAAAAAGAGCAAACCATTTAGAAAATACTTACATTTTAAAGGAAGGATTAAAGTATGTATATAATATATGTTGTAAAGGTACATAAAGTATACCCTTTATTAAATAAGTACTTAAAATTTTAAAATGCGCGCGTAAGATTTATTAATATTGGTTGGGGGCCAGAACGTCATCGGTATTTTCTGCATGGATTCATAGATATATTTTTCCAAAGCTTTTCACAATCACTTAGTGGTGGCCAATCAATCGATATATAAAGAGCAATTCGTCTTTAAAATCTTTAAGGGCGATTAGTGTGTGACTGTCGGTCATACTATCAGCTGTTGAGTCCTTTGTTAAATTATTTTGCAAGGTTATTTCTGTTCTGTATAATTCATTAAGCTGCATTTGTTCAAGTGCCCGAAATTGCTTATAATCCGAAACAAAAACGAGTATGTTAGAATATATTTTTAAGAATTGCCGAACAGAGTTTAATGGCAACTCCTTAATACAGAACTATGTACTGATTTCATATGAATCCATGCATATAATTTTTCTAATGCCGAAATCCTTATCTGCTTATCTGTTTCAGTAGCTGAGAACAGAGCTCTTTCCGTATGGTGCTACAGGCTAATACGAAAATCTTGGCGCTGCGTCGATGCAATCAGTTCGTGTCGACGCTTAATATCGTGGATCTGTTCTGAGAGAGAAATAAATGAACATGATTAGCTTGCTAAAATCCTTTAAGATTCGCCCAGCGCTTCTGGTGCTCATTCCAGTTGTGCTCTACTCAATGCTGCATGCGTCTAGCTATTCCCTTAAGCTCTTCGACGTAAATATATATAGCATGTAGCTCTAGCTAATCTGTAAGAAGATCTCTCTCTGTTTTTCTTCATCGTATAGCTAATTGGTCAGAACCGATTTGTGGGGCACACGGTTCATAATCTATATTGTGGAGTCCCCGGCGGCCAACGTACCGAAGGGCACCGGCTTCTGCGAAATCTTCATTATGCCCTGCATCATTGCGCCCATCTGCATGTAAGTGCTGCTGTTGAAATCTGTATGAAGGAAATAATCTTGTCGTTTCTTTAAAATAGGGCTCACGTTGGGCTGATGATGATACTCATCGTTTACTAGCACTTCCTGGTCATGAGCCATAGCTTGAGTCGCAAGCCCCGTCTATATATCTATATCTATCCCCATCAATGAATCTTCCGACACAAGCGTCACATACATAAACAAGAATCAACCACAAGAAGAACAAGAACACGGCAAAAAAAAACACAACTAGTTAACCATTTACTTGAAAAGGTACTAAAAAATAAGACAGGTGGTTATTTCTTGTAGACCTCTGTTTTGTAATTTTGATACATTGTTATTATTATTGTGTACTTCAAATATTCCATAGTTGTATTATGTGAATACATCTTGAAATGTATCGCCTGTATTATTAATGTTAAATGCAAACAATTCGGTTTTGTTTTTTAAATTAACGAGGGAGTACTAAAAATAGCTTTTTTTCGAAAGTCATAAGCACATCCACACAAAAAGCTATGGTACAGAAGGATAGTTTGAACATTTGAATATTCCTAATAAGTATTACTGATAAATATTTGCACATCGACAAATCAATCGATACATAAATGTGCTTGTGTGAAACTTAATAATAATCGATATATCGAAAGTATAAGTATAAGTATAGGCGTCGATTACTTGCTTAACATTTGCAAATTAATGCAGCTAGATGGCAAAATGTTGAATAGCTGCTGAGTCCACTGTCAAAAATAGACTCTGAAACTCAACCTGTAAGGCGCAACGTGCAACTTGCAACCTGCTATCCAGGGCGGAGTGCAGTTGAGGTGGCGCTATGAAGCAGCATTTGTTTACAAGTTTAGAAGTTGCATCGAACGAACTGACAAATGCAAATGCAAGTCAGCAAATGGATTTGGAATTGCCAACGGGCACAACTGAAACCATGCACTGTATGTACACACACACATGTGCAAATCAAGCAGGTCAATTAAATTTAGTTATTGTCCAATAATAGCTGACATTTCGACAACGGATAAACTGCGTCGCTTCTGCTATTTGGGTGTAATTGAGGAACCCGTCTTTGCGCCAAGAACGGTTGAGTCTATCGTCGAGTGCCAATTTACAGCACTGCGCAGATTGTGCGCCAATGTCACCGAGACGCAGTTGCTCGATTGCCTGAAGAGTGTGCTCCATCCAAACAACGGTCACCGATTGCCACGACTCGATGAGGCGTTACTTGTGCTGGCCGTTTACCTATCTATACGCAGCGACGACCGGCATTTAATGGTGGTGCATAGTCACTTTGTGGAGCTGGTGCGCACTGACAAGCAGCTGCTTCTGTTTATTCGGATGGTGAAGCATGTGCAGAAGCTAATGAAGCGCAAGACATTAAATCGCACTGTTCGTAAAGCTGTCCTTCAGTGGTACAAACATCAAACGGTGGACGGTCTGCTGCATATATGGTCGGTCAACGGTCAGGGCGACTCGGTAATACATCGCGAACTGTTGCATCGATGTCACCACAATAAAAATAATCCATTCGATGCAAAGACGATGGCTGCACTGTGTGTGTTATCGTCGCCCGCCAAGGAGCTGATCAATTGGCCCAAATGTCTGGAACCGGTTGCCAAATGTAAGGAAACGATTGTGGGCATTGCAAAGTTGCGTATGACTCAGGATCCCTCCTTGGCCCTGGCCATTATAAGGCAATTGTCGCTTAGTTACGAGCAAGTGCCCCTTCGCTTCGTGACGGACGTGAATGTGGCTAATTTTTTATACGGCACAATGAGCTTTGAGCAGCTGCTGCAGTATTGGCCAACATTTCAGCGCCTCGACAACGCCAATCAGGCCAACGCCCTCTCCAATTATGCTGAGCACTTTTCCAGGATGTTCAAATTGCGTGCATCTGATGTGGAGCCATTTCGGTTATTACTCCAGAAAAGACGCCCACAAATGCACAACAAAAAGGTGCTTATATATATATATATATATGTATTTATGCTATGTTAATCAATGTGTTTTGAGTAGATGTTAGTTAAACAGCAACCAAGGTTTGTTCAGAACCTTTACAAAGAATCATTTGGCTACAACAAGGAACTGGGCCTGCGCATGCATATAACAATTAATCTAGAGATGAATTACTTAGGCAGTGAGTAAACTCATAACTTGTACATTCATTTTAGCATGTGGTAATACGCTTTTCGCATTTTAGAATCACTAACTGGGCGTTGGCGTTCAATCAAATATCTCGACACTGTGGTCGCCCTCGCCTTTGGTTACTTCATGAGCGACAACGATGTGACCGTGAGATTTTGGCATGATAAGAGCGGCGCTCTAATCGATTTGCCTTGGCTAACTACAATGTCCGTGGATGAGGCAAAGGCCACCTGTGAAAACCAAAAGGTGCCCAAAATTAAACAAACTTTAACAGACGTGCTGGACAACGCTCTGGAGGATAAACAGAAGGTGTATGATGTCTTTTTGGTGTTGGTTCCCTGTGCTACACGTGGGAATCCCAAAAACAATTCCGAACGACTTTGTCAACGTCTTGATGAGTATCGTGAAAAGCGTAATCTAAATGCCAGGTAACCTTTGCGCACAATTATACATTATTTCTCACATTATGTGCATTAAGTGAGCAAACACTGAACATATCAAATATCTAAATTTTATCATAGAAGATACATTGGTTGATCAGATTATTACCGAACTTAGACTATTGAGCTGTCATTGGAACAATCAGCTTAAAGGGCTAAGAAACATACCTACATTTGCAAGTGTATTCGATTTTTAGCACCACCAAGTGCACAGTTTTCTTTTTGTTCTGATGCAATTTTGTATTTTCACAGATTCATCATTATGAGCTTGCGGCAGCATCGTGCCTCCATGACCTACTCGACGATGCGTAACGAGCACATTTTGGAGATATGCAGCATTTCCGAGCATACAACGCGTTTAATAAGCGCCTTCGCACACGGCAATTTCTTTTGAGCAATCTCGTTAATGAGAGGAAGTCAGTCGGCGGTAAGAACAAAGGTAGGTCACAGATTCGGACCTACGAGTCCACGAATCTGTTAGTAAATATGCATAACAAACATGCTGGATCTGTTCGTTGCCACAGCGCATTTTTTCTCTCTTTCTATATATACATCTATCTCTCACTAATACACGCGTATTCAAAGATAAAGTAGCATTAATTTGTGCTTGTGCGCCCTATTGCTCACAACCTGAACGCACCATAAATACTTAATATATTTGCAATACATGACTCAAATAGCCACTAAACAAGATTTATAGTTATCTACATTTACACAACGTTGATTTTAAAACGATATGTACTATATTTGTACGCATTTGAATTGAATTTGACAAACACAATCGTGTGATCTAAATCTAAATTAAATTTGGATTACAAATATATAAAACACGTGAATCTGAGCAAAGCGAAAACATAAACAAATTGCCTTACAAACGAAATGTTAATCAATCTTAAATTTTTAATCGAAATACTTAGTTGAATACAAGGAACTGCGTCGTAAAATTACAAATTAACCATACGCATTTAAATCTAATTTGTAAGAGAAACAAAACTAAATCGAAACATAGTTCAAGCAAATAATTATTTAATTCACGAACAAGCTTTAAAGATAAAATTACGTTTGATATTAATTCAAGTAAACTGCCCAAAAAAAACTGTGACATTTTGAAAAATAAATTCAAAAATAAGCAAAGCTTAGTTATCCAAAATGATGAGTAACAAAATGCAAAAAGGCCTACAAACACAAATTTGAATAGCCATGAACTCCAAAGGTGCCATAAATTACACTTCAGATTATAAAGCGCCTAAAGATCAGCAAGCAATAATTGTAGCAATATACGACATCGATGTGAAATCAGATTAATCACATTTACATGTATATATAAGCTTGAAACAAAACACAATTTGTAAACTGGTTAACAAAAAACAAAAAAACAACTGAAAAATAACTAAAACTGATTAACCAAAATAGGAAATTTGTATTTCTATGGACATTTACGATATGTGTCCACACGCATCTGTGAATTAAACCGTTGTGATCGCTTTAAAATCTTTATTTGAAATAAAAATTGAAAAGAAAACAAATCAGGAGCAACTAAATAGTTAAGTTATTAAATTATTATGGACTGGAAAGCAAAACATTTCGCAAAAAAAGTGAACAAAATAAATAGGAGCATAACCATAAAGTACCTAGACTGCGAATTCAAAGGCAACTAACTAAATTTTAAAACAAATTCAAAATAACAGCATATATATAACCAACACACACACACACACAAATATTTAAAGTATTAATTAATCGTATAACTTTGTATTTCATAATACAAATATGTTAGTGGTATTTTACAAATATTCTATATCAGTCGATGAGAACTATGTCAAAAACATTTAAATACAACTGATTTGTAAACAGTACTAAAAACTGAATGAAATATCTATAAGTTATAAGATCTGATCAATTGATCAAATGTCTCAAATCCGGCATACAACCCTACAAATCCGCAGTAGCAATAACTGGAAACAAAACATTATGTGATATCTATTTGAAAAAATATGTGAAAAAGCAAACTAAAAATGAAACTAAATTGAACAAAACAAATTCAATTTAACATGATAGAAAAACTTGTATTGTTTAAATTTGCAGGCATTGTCCCCGAAAAAAAAAACAAACAAAAAACTAATAGCATTGAGCTAAACATATGTTTAGGTATTTTTTAAAATCAGTTTTAAAATTTGTTTTAGTAACTACGAGCAATGTCTAATTTAGGAATATGCCAGTTGTTTTTAACAACCGCCAACTCATTGATTGTAACAAATTCGAACTAAATAAAATACACTTATAATTGAGTGTGTCTTCAAATCTTCAACCTAAATCATACTTGTTAAAACAACAGATTATGAATATGTTATGTTTTAAAAGCAATTTGCTCGTTTGCTTGGTTTGTATACGTTTTATTTTGATATACTTACATATCTGTCTAGCCAGATACACACAGTTATACACGCATACATATATACTTATATACACGACACATCTAAGTTAAATAAACTCATTTGAACTGCAACATTTGAAACATGTAGTGCTGATTTTGTGATCTGGTCGATGTATTATTTGTTTTCAGTTACAATACCAGCGGGGCCGCAGATGAAGAGCTGCTTTTGTGTGCGCTCGCGGAATGGCTCGAAGCCGAGCTCTTCTGTGGGTATGCCGTACTGTTTGAGCTTGCATTCGTATGTCTCGAGGAGATCGTCGTGTGCCTTCCATGCCTTGGCCAGTTCGTAGCGCAGGTCAATGATGGCCTGGTTCTTTGTGTCGACCGCATCGCTGACGCTCTTCTCCACGGTCGCCAGATTGCTGGCATATTCGGGTGCACAGGTGGCCATTGTGTTGCGCAATATTATGCTGCGCTTCTCATCTTCACGGATCAGTGCAGCAATCTTGCGCTCGAGCAGCACATTCTTGAGTCCCGTCTTTTGCTGCAACTCAACGATGACCTCGTTGAAGCGTGCCTTAAGTTTGGCACGCTCGCCAACGAGGGCATCGTTGCGCAACAGCAGTGTCTCCGATTCCCACCGCAGACCCTGCATCTTCTTCTCGAGCAAGGTGTTGCTCTTCTTCAGGCGACTCAATTGCAGCTTGTCGCGGTCGTAGAACTCCAGTTTACGCTGCAGCTCCTTCAGATGCGCCTTGGCCTGCTCCAGCGGCTCCTGGAGACGACGCGCCTCTGCCGATGCCTCAGCAGCGAGGCGATCGCTGCGATCCGATTGACGACGCAGCTGATCAATTTGTTCCTTCATGCTGGCAATGAGGGCCAAATTGTTCAATGTGATATCATTGTAATAGTTCTTCATGTCGGTGAAGGCCAGATCGTGGTGATCCTGCAGGTCTTTGATCTGTTGATTCTTGCGCTCCTCCACCTCAAACATCTGCGAGTTAAAGAACAGCTCCAGCTTCAAACGCTGTTTCTTCATCTTCTGCTCGTGCAGTCGATTCATATCGTTGCTCTCGTTCTCGAACAAAATACGTTGTTCACTGTAAAATGTAAATGATATTATTCATTTTCATTTTGTCAATTACATTGACCAAAGAAAAATTTAAAAAAACAGAAACAAAAACAAATCGTTCTCGTTCTATGCTTGAAATGCTTCCAAAAATTTGTAGCTAGAGTCCCAAAGTCGATCGCTTTAATGAACGATAATTCCGCTTCCAAATAATAATAATAATAAATAGCTGAATGTGTTAATCGATAAAACCAAATATCTCATTGAATTTAAATGGTAAGTCTCCATCAAAAAGCGGACAAAACTTTACCGAACACGGCAATTCTCATCCCTAAAAATTTCAAAACTCTATGTCCATCAATTTTTGAGCTACTTGCATTACTTGGAACTGGTTTTTAAATCTTTTCAGATTTAATTGACACATTAATGGTAATCCATTGTCACAATAAATCCAATTCCTTCCTCACAAGAAGGTTAAATCATACCTGTTAGCAGAGTATTCAGCAGCCGATTATGTACAAACATAATTAATATATATACATATCTATATATATATATTTTTTTTTTGTTAGTAATGTTTAGTGTTGTTTTGTGCTATTTGCCTTTATTTTATTTTTAAGAGTATTGAAAAATAAGTCGAGTCGAGTGCGATTTTCTTCAAATTTGGTTGATTTTTTTTTGTTTCAGAGTTTTCAGTTATTGATACTCACAGAAGATGTTGATTGAATTTCGCCTCCAGTTTGCGATGCTGCATATCGTTTACCTCAATCCGTTCACGGACCATGCGACGCAGCTGGCGCTTATCGTTTTGGAGCTCCAGTTCCTGCATCATATGATGCTCCTGCGCCACCTTCAGCTGGGTCATCGCCTCGGCTCGTACCTCGCCCAGCTTGCTGTGATTCTCGAACTGCAAATGCTTCATCTGCTGCATAATGTGCTTCGTGTCGATGTCAGCCAGATCCTGTGCGGTCTCAATATCTTTATCCTTCTGCTGTAGCTCATATTTTGACTCCTCTGCAGCGACCATTCGAAGGATATAGGAAATTCTTTTAGATATTTCATTAATGGATATGTCTTATGACTTACCCAGCTGCTGGCGCGTTATTTCCCAGAAAGTGCGTATCTTGTCGCGCTCCAACTGGAAATAGTTGCGCTCCTCGCGTTCCCGATCCATTTCCGCTTTGAGGCGCACTGCAAACGCCTCCAGCTGATCACGGGTCATCGATGAGGTGTCCACGCCATCGATGAGCACTACAAACAATAAAATGAAATGCCAGAGGACACAGTTGGTCAGTTCGTTGGATGCCTTTAATTTTCGTGCAGCACAATTATGAAACATTTAATGAGAGTGTGAGTCGCCAATGTCTTTATGCCCATTTATCTGTCCGAGTGTGTGTGTGTGTGTGTGTGTGTGCGTGTGTATTTAGGACTGCACTTGTGCCCGCATGTGTACAGCCCCTGCTGTAATTGGTTTGTGTAATTGGCATCGTTGTCCGGCTGGTGCCGTGCCTTGCCTGCAGTTGCCCCTGCCACCCTGCCTCTGTCCACGGTGCAACCAAAACCTTAACCAGGGCATTCGACGTACATTCTCCGTCCATAGAAACAATTATGTGCGTTAGAGGCCGAGCTGCTAGCTGGAAATTAAGTGCGCACTATTTTTTTCCACGCTCTCGAATGGATTGTCCACCCGGCACTGGAGCACCGTGAAGCATATGGATGTGGCCGGAGCAATAGCAAGAGCAGGGGCTGAGGCTGTGCCTGCGGCTGCGACTGCGACTGTCGATTGTGCATCTGGGCTTGGTGCTTGCGCACAATTTAATTGTATTGAGCATGTGGCCAACATGGTAGCAACTTGTCACACTGTGTTTTCCTGCTGACCAAACCCGTAAGATTATCATTTTTGACAAATTGCTGTGCTGCACAACAACTCCACCATTAAATGTCGAAGCCCATTGCTTACAATTGGAACTCTCTCACGCTCATTTGGAACATCAGTCGGTAACAAATTTTATAGTACTAAACCCCAAGCCTAAGATTGTCAAGTTGATCTTGAAATCACATTTCCGACATTTTCAAATGTGCGGAATTATTGACGATTTTAGAACCAGTCGTTGGGCCGACTTAGATGACCTTTTACAGACTCTGATTATTGCTAAATAGTTGCCAAAAGCCCTGGCTAAACCTAAACCAGAAAGGATGCGTCATCCAAAATTGTAATCTCAGGCACACCAGCCAATATATAAATAAAGTTATTCATTTCACAATAAATAAATAAAAAATAAGAGGAGTAAAATCTCTCGTTTGTGATCGAAATATATTGGTAAAAATGTTTTTAATGTTTTTTTTTCTTAAACTCAGGGTTTGCATGGCAGACATTTGATATACTTGTCCCATGTTTACAGTTGACAGCAAAAAAGTGTCATCAAGCATTAAGGTAAACAGACGGAGATGGCTATGGCAGCTGTAAATTGCAGATATATATATATGTATATATTAAAAAATAATAATAAATAAGTTGAAATTTTTAATAAAAACGAATATAATTAATTTGTAGTAAATGTAAATGTAAATGTATTTTTGTCATTATTAATATGAACATTTATTTAAGAGGCAGCTACTCACCTGGCAACTTCTTGCCCTTTTTGCCCTTTTTACCCTTCGGCGGCTGTGAATATATGAGAAAATTATTATTAAGAAAAACTTGCAAGTATTTGGTTTTCATACCGAAAACATATTGAAACATATCAAAGATTATAGATATATATCTATATCTATATCTTTATTTATATTTAAAGTCTCTGATTTGAGTTTATGTGCAACCAAAAATAAATTGAAATTCGGCATGCAAAAACTATTTGCTTATTTTTGGCTTAATAGCAGCAAATAATTAATTTGATTTGTGGATCTTAACGATAACTGTCACCGTAAATGTTAAATAATTATGATAGTATTGAAAGTTTGAGCTTGAATGCAGTTGGAATATCCTTGAATGTTTAATGTTTAATTTGATTTCGTGTTCTCCCGACATTTATTTATTTATTTTTATTTTTTTTTGGGGGGAAAATGAGCATCAGGCCAAAGCAGTTTTTCACAACACGACGCAACGCCGTCTCGAAAGGGCGCCAACCAGCCACAGGACAGGACAAACAGCAGGAACAGCAGCAACATCGGCAACAGCAGCATCGGATGTTGCATGGAGCAGCAGCAGCACAGTCAACGAGTGGGTCTGAGGCGACGTTGGTGACTATGGTGGTGACGGAGAGGAGGGCTGCGAGTGGCGGCAACGACGTCGCCGTTTTAAATAATGTGATGGCGCGGCTTTCAAAACAATTTCACAACAGCTGTTGGCTTATTGCATATTTTATGACTGCAAATTATTCAAAAATTTTCGAAGCCGCTCGCATCGCGACCGCGCCTCGCATCCGCCCAATGTGTTGGCAAAAGGCGTAAAATTTTCATAAATAATAATAGTATACATATAAATGGAGGTATATCTATGTAAATAAATATATATATATATTTATATATATATATTAAATATATATATTTGTCTGAAATCACAAATTGTCGAGAACGGACAACGACAACAGCAGCAGCGGGGTTGCTCCTGCTCCTGCTGCTGCTGCTGGTGTTGCTGCTGCTGGTGTTGCTGCTGCTGGTGTTGCTGAGATTTAACTCGCTGCACAATTCTTGTGCAATTTTACAACAGTAGGCACGAGGCAGAGTTAACTGCAACTGAGACTGTGCATATTATGTGCATAAGTATATGCATATAGATGTGTATACATATGTACACATGCATACATATTTTTATATATAGCATATTGTTGCAGCACAACAGCCTGGCGTGGCATGAAAAATTGAATGTGCCCATGCAGCTGAAGCGCATTGGCAAAGGGCAACTGCCAAGAGGCAAGGGGCAAGCGGCAAAAGGGGCGTGGTGCGAGGGGCAAGGGATAAAGGGCACAGGGCAGTTAGCTGGTGCTCGATGCTCTTATCAGAATTGCGTCAAAGCGACAACACGACAATGTGGCAGTAAGTACGTCCACAGCTGCTGCTGCTGCTGATGGTGCTCCTCCTGGTACTGGTGCTGGCCAAGAGAGCCACTTGAATTGTGGCATTCGATGATTACTTAGAGAATCGTTTTGCAAACTTACCATTTTGTAGAACTCTCCGTGATTTCTTGAGCGGACGCTAAAAGTGTCTTTGAATTTTGACAAAATATATTTTACCAGTTCAGCAGTTGTTGATTTTGTGAACTCTTATTGATAGATAGTGCCACTGGTAATGCCTTCTGGTTGCCAGTGGCCACCAATGTTTGCCGGCTGTAAAACAAATGCCTGGCAACCAAATATGAAATTCTCAATATATGTAATATTTCATGCAATGTATTTGTGTGAATTTGGGAATTTGTTAATTTTGTGAGCAAATGCTTATAATCTGAGCTAGACTATTTTGAATGAATAGTTTTGCACTGGGCTCTGTGCTTGAGCTGCTGACCAAGTAAATTTGTAGAATGCACAATACACTTTCATAATAAACACGCAGATTGCATAAAGTAACTATATAAATAATAATATTAAAACAAATATTGCATCGAAATAAAATACATATAAAAATAAATATACAAATTAAAAAGTTAACCTGTTGTTCTAAGACCAGCTAAAACCAGCAGCAATAGGGTCAATTTCCATGAGAATGATTCTTGGGAATCGCGCAGAGTAGTTGAGCTATGCCATTGACCCATCCATTTATTAGAAAGCATCTTCTCTTTGCCCCTCCCTGTGACCACTGTGAATATTTCAGTTGAGCAAATTCGACTCATTTGATATGAATTTACCTTAACATCCGAAACATATGAACAAGTTTCGAATTGGAGTCATTATTGTTATTTTGGTTCACTAAAGGGGTAAGAAGATGGCGCTTTTGAATCGCATTCTATTTTTGTGTAGTTAATTTGTTAATTTGAATGCTGTGGGCCAAAGCTGAAGCTGTTTTAATTAATTGGAGCAGTTGGAGCTAATCAAATAGTCTAAGTCACATACTTTGATTAGATCAACTGGGGCAACGTGTTGGCATTCAAACTTCCCACAAAATTTCTAAAGTCCTCAAGCTGACTGCCAACTTTAAGTCAGACACGAAAGCGAAACTTTGGCGCGAATATTTCACGCCTTAATTCATGTGGCACTGGGCCAAGCAACTGAGCGTGGCAAGTGAACGAGGAGGAGGGATGGCATGGGGATGGGGATGGGGCTGCTTTGCTTGGCGGTTGTGTAAACAGAAGCCCCAAATAAAAAGGATATTGCTGGCTGTTTGGGCTTGCCGGTTAAATGCTTTAATTGAAATTAATAACCGCAACCCAGTTGAGCAGTTCAGCAGTTGAGTAACTCTGCTGTGGAACAGTCGAGCAGTCAAGCGGCGGATTGTTGCGACTGTTTAACAGTTGGTGGCTAACTTGGCTGCCAGGCTGCCCCACAATTTTCAATTGTTTTCATTAAAAGTCAATTTTCGAAGGCGAACGCAACTTCAACCCTTACAGCCTACACTCATAAAAAAACGTCGTCACTTTGTTATTCAAAAAGTAAATCTCTAAAATGTATCAAAAAACAATTTTCGAGGATCTTCGTTTGCGATTTGAGTGAAAAAATTATTGTTGTATTTCGACTTTTTAGTACTGTTTATTTTTCATAGTAAAAAAAAACAACAAAATTAAAAAATCTTTATTCATTTGGCGTTGTTTATGTTGCCCTTCATTTAAGATTTTTTTTTTTAATATTTAGAAATGATTTACTAGAATTAAGTGTATTTTTTTTCTGAGTGTAATGCCTCACGGCCGTCTCGAGAAAGGGGCGCAACACAACAGCAATGACGATGCCGCATAATTTTGTATAGGCAGATGTGCTCCCCTGTCTGCGCTCTCTTGCCCCTCGTCCCTTGAACCACATCTCTTGGCCATGGCCCATTGCACGGTTAACGGTAACGGCTGCAAAGGGTCACGCGCTTTCCTGGCACTGATTGAAAGTGAAAATAAAAGTATAAGTGAAAGTACGATACTCGCCCAAAGACATGTTTCCAATGTGATTATTAAATTTGTTCAGCTTTTGTTTTTCGTCTCATCAAAGAACAACAAAAGTGGTATTCAATAACATTCAATATCTATCTTAAATCTTATTTTGTATTTTTTGATATTTTCTTGATAGAAAACTAAAAAGTTGACATTTGCATACTTTGACTGCATTATAAGTAGGCCGATCGCCAAGCTCGAAAAATGGTGGAAAACAATTCGTGGTTCATTCTGTTTTGGCTTTGATATAAAATATGTACAAAATTCAATGACGTAAAAACATAATTTGTTTTTTTTTTCTACACAGAATTCTAAACACTATTAATCATTAATATTTGTATCTAAAAGAGAAAACAGTTTAATTTTAACATACTAGTTGAAATAGCAAATGCCAGTACTAAATTTCAGGAAGTTTCTTTTCTTCTGGAAATAATTAATTACATATTTCCATTTTGATTATTTATTATCTATTGTAAGCAAATATATTTGTAAAAAATATAAACAAATATTTAAATTGAAAAATATTTTTTTTTTAGTTTTCGCTCAAGTTTAGCACTGTCTTGAAAATAATTCTATTAACATCGCATACCTGCGTCATGCTGGTCATTTAACTACGATTGACTTCTTCTGATACCTAATTGCCAAAATTTTAATTAATTATCGTTCTTATCTTACCAAGACTGAAACATGTGCCATACTTGGTATTTGAGGAATTTCTATGACATATTTCATATCCCTAAAAAAGTTCAAACACTCAAACACAAAAAATGCAGTCTACTAAGCAGCATATTAAATCCAGAGTGCTACTTGAGAAATGTGCTAAAGTAGTTGCTTCCAAGTAGTTAATTCAAATATGCGTATTAAAGTGTGTGCAGTGCTGGAGGATAACTTTAGCCAAGGATAAGTTTGATCTTATTTTGGTGAGTGTGCTGATGTGTGTGTGTGTGTGTGTGGAAGCAGAGAAGCATGCTGAATGTGGTTGCAGAAGTTATTTGCTGTGTTATTTTCAGAACAGCTTCCGCCTTGCTTAGGAACGGACATCCTGTTGTGTTTGAGAGTTAAATTTGCGCAGCTGCTTGGACTAACGGACTAACTGCTCTTCTATCCATTCAGCACCCATCCACCGCACCGCACCGCACCACACCACACCACACACTACCACACACCACCATCTACATGGCACCCATCGTTGTAAAGAGATTCCCCCGATGACAGTTTGTGCAGCGATTTTGTTTTTGTTTTACTCTTTTATTTTCCTCACTAAATTCAAAGTTTGACTTCACTTATTTACTAGCCGGCACATCTACTAACTAAACAAAATATCGTTTGAGTCCATTTTTTTGGCCGTTCTTTTACATTTAACTAATTTATGTTATATTTCAAACCATAAAATTTTTTGCATTAGCAACGCTTGCTTTCAAAATACGGATTTTATTTACTTTAAGTAATCAAAGCAAAATTAGTTTCATTTCTCTTACATGCTTTTAGTCGCTTCCATTCCTCATTAAAAATGGCAGAATATTTCAGATGCAATTTCCAAAGAAAACTTTTACTGGTCATAGTCACACAGCACCTTTGATGATATAGATGATATAGATATAGATGAACATAGAAGAGAAAGAAATTGAAAAAATGTACCAATAAAAATTCACAAAATTACTTAATATAATAAATATAATATAAAAAATAGTATACTTAATAATATAACATAATTAACAAAATAAATAAATATATATGTATATTGTAAGAGTACGTATCAGATACTTACCGTTTATAATGTTTCCTTCGACGTTATTTTTTTTTTATTATTATATTATTTTCTGTGTCAAAAGGAGTGCTCTCTGTATCTCTCTCTCTCTGTTTTTCTATATATCTATTTGCATACCTCATTCTCTGTATGTATCCATCTATATATAGCTGGTCACACCAAGTATAAGATAGGCGAAATGCATTTTAGGCAGCTATAATCAGAAACAACGTAAGCAATGTAATCCCCATAATGATAACAAAATGCATAGATATTTATTTAAGTCTATTTATGCATATTTAAATATTTACCCCGTTTGCCCGCCGCTCCTTCACATTTTTAATAATCAAAGTAAATAATTGTAGTAAATATATTTGTCCTTTATTTGTAGAATTTCTTATGCACTTTCTGTCATATTCATTTTTGTTTTCCGTTTTTTTGGTATTATTGTATTTATATATATATATATATATATATATATATGTTTACATATATATATATATATATATATATGTACATGTGCATATATATTTGCATATATTTGTATATATATGTCTGTATATATGCTCGTATATAACTATGTAATATTGTATATATATATATATATGTA
Organism: Drosophila fungiperda; assembly: GCA_035042345.1. Lineage (NCBI taxonomy): Eukaryota > Metazoa > Arthropoda > Insecta > Diptera > Drosophilidae > Drosophila > Drosophila fungiperda. The sequence goes on along the minus strand of JAWNLM010000154.1, from coordinate 2,544,505 downwards.
TATTATACATTGATAATATCAGGGGCGTCGCCAGCCAGGGGTCGAATTGTAATATTTTTATAAATTTTTATCTTAGCCACATTTAATCTAAGCAAAGTATTGTTGTATGGGGTAAGGGGTCAGCTGCACCCCTGCCCATAACTGGCTACGCCCATGCATAATATATTAACAATATTTGTATGTATGTATATGGGATATATTTGATTTAATACACGTATATTCAATATTTTGGTTTTTTGATTTACGCTAACTGTATTATTATGTAGGTATGTATGTAAGTATGTATGTGTATGTATATTTCAACCATACTTTAATATTTGTCTCATTATTACTGTTGTTTATTTGCAATCAAAGTGGTTTTTAATGCTCTCGAAATGTATTTATAATTGTAAATGCCAAATTTATTTGCTTATCAAATAAAATTATAGACATCCATAATAGCTAAATGTAATACGCCGCTTATGTACATCAATACATACAGACAAGCAAGGATACAGGGGTAGACTGACTGAGTTCGGGAAACTATTAGTTTGCCGGATTAAGCTGTGTATGAAATGGGGCTGAAATAAAAAATAGAAAACAACCTCTCCCCTTACGTCCTTGCTAACAAGTATGTACATATCATATTATGATTATTTATCAGTATTAATCTTCAGTTTTATTGTATTCTTTATTGTGAACATTCAGCTGATTGCCTATTTAACTATACACACTCTGCAAAATTCGATTAAAGGCACTTGTTTCATTCCATTTCAAGTTTTTAAAATTAAATTTGTAACATAGTTTTCTAAATACATGTTAAATAAAAAATTATTTAAATTGGTAGCATTAACAGAAAACTTGTTGCAATATGTAATTAAGGTGCGATATTCGATTAAATGCACTGCTCCTCCAATTAATATATTAATTACAAATATCATAGAAATAATAAATTTATAATGTGTTCACCCTGCAGATTAGTTCATAATTTAAAAAAATTCGATTTAGCATCGATTCAAAACCTATTTGGAAGTTGGCTAGTGGAATTTGGGACCATTCCTTATCGACAGCTTTTCGTAACTACTCAAACTGTTGATCTGCATAAGTTTTAAAAGATAAGATTAGTATTAAAGCATCATCCTGTTGAAACACTGCATTTGGGTTATCAAAATTAATTTATATTTCCCTGCTGTTCCAACCAGTATTCTGGAAAGCAGAGATCTTAGCTATCTCCTTGGAAAATACCCAAAAATCTTTAAAAAAAAAAATTAACGGAACTTGCATTATAACAGTGTAAGGAGAAATTGTAAAAACCATAAACACGATTGCCTTCAATCGAACTTTTCAGAGTGTTTACATATGTATATTAAATTTTGATTAAGCCGACTGACCATTAACCGTCAATTTCATTCCCCTTTGGGACTTACACACAGTCCTATGTATGTGTATGTGTATATATTCTTGGAAAACGTCAATCAATCAATCAGATCGGCTACTTGTTATGCATATCTCCATATTTTTTTATAGTGCTTACAGCACTTTTTATTTTTAGCTCCATCTTGTAATGTATTTGTGTATTATTTGTATGTATGTATTTATATATATATATATATATATATATATATCTGGTCTGATTATACTCATACATACTTTCGGGGGATTTTTTTGTAACATGTAAATTAACTGATTTACTCAAATATCAAATGTTAATACATTAATACATACATACATAAATATGTATGTGCTATTTATTTGTGGATATTACTCAATATATGTTTTTAATTTTCATTTCAATATAATTCTACCAATATATATTTACATATTATGTATTAGCTTTACAATACGCTCGCATCAAAAAAAAAATGAAAATAATATAAAATATAAAAATTATTTTAATGAAAATTTATGTTTAGAACTAATAACTTTACATTTTTCTTTCACAAAAAAAGTAGAGTAAATATCGTACATAGAAAATATATATTTTCTTATAGCCCAACAACTTAAATATTATGTTCGGAATGCAAGGGTATCTAAAATTCGCCACGCCGATTTGTGTAATTGATTCTTTTAGTTTTATGTCTGATATTATAATGGCACATAATATTATTGTTTGGCAACTCCTTAAAGTCATATTCATATATGTATGTATGTATGTATATGTACTATAAATATATATATTACTTATGCTTATTATGTATAGTATATATATATATATATATAGATTTACTCCAGACTATGACTAACAAAAAAATTGTAAGCAATATACGATTTTAGTGCACAAACCGTTTAACATTTGAACAACCTTGTTAAATACTTTGTTTTTATTTTTGTTTTTTGTTTTCTCTTACGATTTTATAATAATTTTATACAACTTTGTTTACCATTTGCATTATTCGTTATTCGTTTAGTAAATGTTATTTCTTAAAGCATGCCCAACATGATCAATCCTAAATGCTAGGGTATTTGTTTGAATTTGTCGTGCAATATGAGTTTATATTTAATGGCCAACTTGAGATTACTGTATTTAATTTGTATGTGATATTGTGTTTATTGTTTTAGCCAACAAAACAAAGGAGGTCCTTATTGAAATGCCGTAAGATGTAAATAACAACGTGGCAAATTTGAATGAATGCCAAATGCAAAATATCTCTGCCAAATCAGAATATAAATGATATTAAAATTCAATTAAAATCAATCAAGGCATGCGACAGTCGTCTCGCAATTACATCTCTACCTGTGTATTTGTGCTCAAACAGTTTTGGCTCAGGTGCAACAACAACGGCCTAAACGTTGCCAAATGGCAACAACCGAAAGCGGCAGTAATTGAATTTGAGTTTTTGTTGAGAACTTGTAATCTTGTGTGTCTTTACTTAATTTTTATATTCATCATCATCATCATCATCATCATCATCTGCTGTGGCATTACACGAGTTGACGATAAGACGATATACAGCTGCAGCTGGCAGCTAGCCAGCATCCTCCCCTCGCCACACACTCTCCTGCCAGAAAGCAAACTTTGAGTGTGTGTGTGTGTGTAATACACTTTATTATTAAATCAAAAAAACTTAAGCGAATTTTCCAAAAACAAAAATTTTAAATGTGTGTCTGGCTTTGTATTTATGTGTGTGTGTGTGTGTATATGTGTGTGTGTGTGTGTGTGTGTGTGTGGAAGTGTGTGTGATACAAGTCAACTTGATTACCATTTGTTTTTTAGCGAACTGTGCAGTAAATGTTATGCGGCTAACCGGTTGCATATAACAAGCGGACAAACACAGCCACAGTATACAAACTAACACACACACACACACACACACACACACACACACACACACACATACACACACATACACACACATAAGTTTAACACAACTCGACAGCAAACGACGCATTCAATTAAACTTCCGACAAAACATGAAGCTTGCCGCTTGTTGCCAACACATGCCTCACTCCCCCTAACCACATTCGCTCCTCCAAGCCCCCCCTCTCCGCGCGCACGTTGCCTATTTGACAGTCATTCAGCTGCTGCTGCTGTTGCCTTAAGGTTATAAAATAAACATGTTGCCATACACAAAATTTAAATAGATACAAGTTTGTGAGAGCATAAAACAATAAACCGCAGTAATTTAACAAAAAAAAATATAAAAGAAGCAAACAACAAAAAAGTGATTCGTTTGTATGTATGTGTGTATGTATGTGTGCGTGCGTATGTACAGCAGAAGAAAAAAAAGACGCTCGCAAAGTTGAAGACATGACATAAAGCATTCCCCTCCCACTTCCTTCTCCATCCCTTGAAATTAAAACACAATTTAAAAGTATCAAATAGAGCAATTAAGCGGCCTTTTCTTACACACACACACACACACACACACACACGGGCGCGCACACATATACATTGTATCGAGTGTTGAGCAGATGCAAACTTCATAACAAACCGGAACAACTTAAGCATGAGCCAGGCAGGCACAATTATCAAGTACATGTACTAATACAAGTGCAATACACACCAACACACACACACACACACACACACACACACACATGCATGCTTGTATGTCATAGTATTTTCTCTCTCTATCTCCCACCAAACACACAACAAAGATAACAACAGAGGAGCTCATTTACAAGCAGCAAAATGCCAGCAGACGAGCAGCAGCAGCAGCAACAAAAAGTGTTGCCTACTTTGCAGCAGGAGTTGTTGTTGATGTTGTTCCTGATGGACGCATTGGTGTTGCCGAAGCGGCTTATAATTTGAAACACTTGTGTCAATGTAGAAGCACGTTACCCCTCACCACCTCTCCCACTGCCCCCTACATGCAGTAAAAACGATTGAAGACGAAAACTGGCATGTTTTGGCTGTTTGCTCTTTGCTGTTGTTGTTGTTGTTGTTGTTGTTGTTGTAGCTGCGGTTGTCAGCGTCTTATTATTATCATCATCAGTGGCAGCTTTTGGCGGTTTTTGAATGCGAGCGCACACACACTCACACACATACACACACGTACATATATATATATATATATATATATATATATGAATAGAAGTGTGAGAAAGAGTGCGAGTTGTTGTTGTGCTTCATCTTTTCCTTGTTCTTGTTCTGCTTGCTGACTGATAAAACACACACACACACACAAGTACACAGCTGTGAAGTTAGTTGCAAGTTGTGTGTTGTCAACGGGCGTCTTCTCCACGAAACAGTAAAATTCACTTTGCCGAAAAGTTTTTATTTCATTAAAAAGTGTATGCGTGTGTGTGTGCGTGTGTGTGTTGGTGTCGTTTACTGGCAGGCAAGTAATTCATCAAACCAAATTCAGTCACCATATATACAAAAGAACACACACACACTTACGCACGCCGATGTAGGGAAAAACTAACGGACTGACAGCTCAATGAAAGCAAGGCAAAGCAAGTTCGGCCAAGGGAAGGGATGGGAAGAGAAGGGAAGCAGTCGCCAATGCTAATGTTGCCTTTGGCTTTATCATGCTGCAAGTTGTGGTCGCAACCAAAGATGTTGGGCCCAGACAGACGCCACTCCGCTAACAACTGCATTTTGGCATACAAAGTTTTTAACCTTTTGCATATGCAACTAATAAAAAAACAGAAAGGAGAACAGAGAAAAGCATGGCGAGTGGGCAAAACGGGTAAGCGGGCAAAACGGGTAAGCGAACAAGCGGGCAAAACGAGTAAATGGCTCAAGTTGTTGAGGCGTGCTTTTAGCTTGTGTTTGTGCTTGTGTCTCGATGTCAGCTGCAGCGCACAGGCATAATGAAAGCTTCGTCATCAGACACACACACAAACACGCACACGCACGCACACTATTTGGAGCTTTGCTGTCCGCTGCGCTGAAAAATGAGCTGCAGCCGGCAATATCGAAACGGGCAACGCCAGAAGAGAGCTTAAAACGACTGACAGCAGCGTAAGACAGTCTTATGTCTGTGTGTGTGTGTACACGATGAAAATTATGCGAATGTGTTCGTGTATCTGCGCTGCAGAAAAATGACATTTCATTTGCATAAATTATTATGCGTGTTTCTCCCTCCTCCACCTGTCTCACCCACTTCGTCCAGTAAAAGTTCGATTTTTGTTTGGGACATTTGCACCAAGAAGTAAGGAAATGAATTTTGTTCATTATTGAACCTAAATCTCAGCAGTTGATCGTTGTCAATCAAATAAACAAAAAAATCTAAGCAAAAAATGAGAGACATAAAAAAATTAAAATCAAAAGTTCAACACTTTTATATTAATTGACTCTTTTCACGGACGTGTCCTTCTGCCTTTCGGCTTCAATATAAATCGAACGAGGATATTAATTGTTGTACGTTAAATAATTCAGGGAAAAATAATGGATTTGTGTCATGAAAAAAATTATGTTATGAATGGCAAAAGGAAAATTAAGCCCTTAAGCATCTGTATTCATAGATGCATGTAAGATAAACATAATTAGGATTTTTTGTTAAATTAGTAGAAATAAATTATAGATAAACGAAATTAAAAGGCTTATAGAATTTTTTTTTCGCACTTAGACCACTTTGAACATTCAAATTAAATTAATTAAAGTTATTTTTCTTTTGTTGCTTTCGTTTTTTTTTCTTCAATGCAAACATTAATTTATGCTAAGTTTTAATCTTAAATGATTATACATTGTAAACACTCTAAGCTAATATTAACAAGACCTTGAATACAGTTTGTAACTATGCGTTTAACCCCAGTTTATATGAGGCCTTTTTATTTTAACTTGTATTTTTTTCTAACCAAAAAAAAAAAAATATATATATATATATTAATTGCGGCTTCGACATGCGAATCGTTTTTATATATTTATATATGCAAGTATACATTATAGCTCATTTTATCGATTTTTTTTATGATGTTTAGTTTTGATTTTGAAATATCAAATGCCAAATACACATAATGAAATGTAGCGAGGTTAAATGCCTAATTTCTCGGAATTTCAATTGGTATTTATTTGTATGTTCTTTGTTATATTCAGTTAATTTCGAGAATTAAGTTACAAATGCCAATTGAGGTTTGAGCTGTGAGTTAACAACTTAATTAACAGTTGCATTCTAACGATAATAGCTGAAGATCAGTGTTGTGTAGCGCTAAAAGTATAAAACAAGTCAATGATTCTAATGGTAACAAATCTTTTTAAAAAAAAATAAAAGAAAATTACAATTAGTCATAACAGTCTTTTAACAACAAACTGTTGTAATTGGTTTATGAGCATTTTAAATTTTTGTAATTTAGCGCCACTTTCAGCTGGTTTCATTGAGGCAAATGCAAATCAGTGGAAACAGATTGTTTTTAAACATAAACATTTATGTTTACATACAAGTTAATTTATTTGTCTGCATTTCTGTGTGTGTGTGTGTGTGTGTGTGTGTGTGTGTGTGCACCTACTTTAAGCTAATGTCTTCTCTGCCTGACCAAATCTGAGCAATGCGAAAAAAGAAAAAAAAATTTGGTATGTGGGAAATTTGTTAATAAAATATACAACTACTGGGTGTGTGTGAGTGTGTGTGTGTGTGTGTGTATTATAACAGTGTGAATGCTGCAACTAAGCCGAACAAACCCATTAAGAGCGGCTGTCGACAGTGGGACAAGGACAGCCACAACCACAGTGGAAGCCATAGCCAGAGCCAGATTCCGAACCGGAGTTGGAGTTGGAGCCGGAGCTGTTGACTGTGATAGTGGTGCTGATGGTGGTGGTTGAGGGAGGCACCGCCGGAGCTCAGTTCGTTGTTGTCCATGGGGCCGCGAACATCGGGATTGCCCGGGGCGCCGCCAACACCGCCGGTAACGCCGCTGCCACCGTAATAGGTTGGCTTACGGGTGTTGCCAAATGCCAACTCGACGCCACCAGTGCCACCCGATTGCGTCTGTTGTGTGTGATGATGGTGCAGATGGCCACCACCATTAACACCACCGCTGCCACCGCTAGGCTTATGTGTCGGCTGCTTATTGCCGCTGGTGTAGTAATGGTGCGGCGATAAGGGCGGCATTCCGCCAGCGAATTCGCCGTCATCGAAATCCTCAGCGGAGCCGTAGAGCTCGTCGTCGTCTGGCTGATAGGTGACTTTGACTTGTTGTTTCAGTTTTAAAATGTCATTGGCATCCGTGTCGGCGGCGTTGCCAGCATTGTTGTTGTTATTGTTGCTGTTTCCTTTGCTATTTGATGGACTTTTACGATTTGGTCCCGGGATTTCTGTTGTGGGTGAAAAGGCGGAAATGTAACGGTTACGCCAATGCCAACGCCAACGCCAACGGGTATCGGTAACGGATAATGGTAACAGCAGCAGTAACAGTAATTGAAACAAAAGGTGCCAAAAATACCTTGTGCACAACCCAATCCCCAACCTCCGGCTACACATGTGTGTCGCATTTATTATCCATAAAAATGGAAAGAAACCAGAGATTGCGATTGGGGTTGGTAGTTGGTAGTCGTAGTTAAACTTACCGTATAGCCGGATGCTGCTGTCAACCTCACCGAGCGAATTCTTCGCTATACAACGATAGGAGCCGACATCGTCCTTCTGGAATTTGCGCACAATCATCGACATTTTGGTCTCATACATTGACTGAGAGCCTTCCTGCACATGATATTTGCCCGACGACACAATCATTTCACCTGTTGATTAACAAACAAAACAAACAAACAACAATGGTTATACAGCAAAATGGATAATTACTCTTATTAAATACAGTCCTTGAGCTAACTTTGTTATTTATTAACTTTTTAAATAATCACAAAAATTTATAAAAAAAAATTGTGGGCTAATGTAGGAGCTATATACACAATGGATCTAACTAGGTCGCAGTGGATGAAGCCTCAAAATAAGAAAATAAATAAACTTTCCCTCACCACTTATACTCTATCCCCCAATTTTTCTTTCTCTTAACAAAATTAAAATATTATTATTATTATTATTATTATTAAAAATAAATCAGTTCAGTTTAAACGGCAGCAAAAGATTCATTTTGTCAGGTATTAAATCGCAACTGACTGAGAATGCAATTGCATAACGCTTGAGTAAATAGCGGAGTCAATTATATTTTAATTCATTACTGATATTAAAGCCCCTAACAAAAATCAATGGATTGCATATGATTTATGATACGGGGAGCAGCCAGGACAGGGCGCGACAGGACTGGACAGGGCAGGGTGCCAATGCGCAGATTCAGCGCCGATGTGCATAATGCAGACGATAAAATTCCTGGCAAGCGGAAAGTAGCCAAGACAGCCACAGTATTAACACCAAGACACACACTCAAACATACACACACACACACAACACATACACACACAACAGAAACACACACATAGACGCAGACACTGATGCATCATTGAATACAAAGTGTAGCCAGATTTTCGCTTGACATAAATACATATTTATGTGGACATATATACATATATATATATATATATATATATATGTAGGGATTATATGCACCTAGTATAACCCTAACAATGTACAATATTGTATGGTGTACATTGATGGGACTTGTCTCTGCTTACGGCCAGGCAATCCATTTGATGTTTAATGATTGAGAAAACAATTGCAGCAGCCACGTGAATGATTTGGGATCACTGTGCACGGCGTCAGTCGGCGTCATGTGACGAAGTTATTTATAAGCCTACACACAAAGCACAACACTACATACACACACTCACACACACACACACACACACACACGATATGTTTACAAGAGCAGCCTTCACTTAATCGTCATTAACACAAAGCCAACATTTGCCTTTGACAACTGTACTGAAAATGAGCCAGCAAAACTGTGTCTGTTCCGGCAGCTTAGAGCAGCACTTTTCGGGCTGTTGAATATTAAATACCCTCAATTTTGAAAAATTCACTGCGATTCATTATTTTTCTCTCTCTCTCTCTTTTCCATACCCCGTGCCCCTCTATCTAAGGAATATTGAAAAAAAAAAAAGTATGTGTATAGAGGAGATTCTCATATTCCAAGTGCCCTTAAAATGACTTATGCCTGTTAAATGCATTTGTGGTCAATGTAAATTAGATTCTTGGTAGTCTCTGACACAGGGATAAGAAGGACTCTGCTGGCTCACTGGACGTGACGATCTGACAATGGACTAATGACAATACATACAATACATACTGTATATAATTTGTACCCACTTATGTATGGATGGGAAATGTGCATAAAATGTAAAAGTTCAACGAATACACACACTCACACACACACACACGCTTACTCACCAGTATCCTTAATCCAGTAGTTAATTGATTTGGGAGAGGCCTCAACGTGACACTCGATTTGGACATCAGTGCCAAGCGGTGCTCCAACTAATTGATTCGGCACTTGTATAACGGGATGAACTAAAAGAGCAGAACAAGATAAAGAGACAGGATACAGATATAGATTACGAGTAAGAGTGAGAGAAAGTAGTTATGCATTATAAAATAAATACATTTTTTAAAACACGTATTTTATACATACATATATATATATATATATATAATACTGTTACGCAGCATAATAATAAAATTAATATTGATTCAGGCTCTGCCATGACACAACTGAATAAATATAATTAACTTTGCATAGTGTCAATATTTAAAATAATGTAATTACTTAAAATAAATATATTTATATTAAAATAAATACTGTATTAAGTATAAATAATAAATTTATTCACAACTGAGACATCAATTTAAAAAATATTAAATGCTAATAAAAAATTGAAAACAATTGCAATTGCAGCTTAAGTTGAAGTTTGAATAGTTAGCCTTCAAATTGAAAAAGGTTGCATTTTAAAAGATAGCTAAAAATATGCACATAGAAAAGTTGGTAGTTATGTGTGTGTGTGTGTGTACATTAGTTTATATGTATGCGTAGCAATGGGAATAGAAAGCCAATTGGCTGTAGAATAACTTGGTGCGGTCATCAAATTCCAATGCAGATGCTATGCACGTCTCTCCACCTCCCAACTCCCACCGCTCTTTCTCTCTCTCTCTCTCTCTCTCTCTGTCTCCATGGAGCTGAATGGCAACTCCTTTGTAGCGTGCGTGTTTATTATCACTTAGGGTAAGGGACAGAGTGCTGTTTCGCTTACTCTTACATTCCACCACACACAGACGGTGCAGACGTGCACAGAGCTATAACCAAAATTGGTGGTTTTGTAAAACTGACAGAGCTGGCACAGGCAGTTGCTTGCAACGTAGCGAACCACACAACCAGCTTCGTGTAGGTGTGTGTGTGTGTGTGTGTGTGTGTAGAACATTTCTGGGCAAGTGCATTGATAGTCGATTGCAGTGCAACAGCAGGTTGCATCAATTGTATTTCTCTCTCTCTTTCTCTCTCGCTCTCTCTCTCTCTCTCTCTCTACTCGTCTGTGTGTTCTCTTATGTTTGTGCGTGCAGCATGATTCCATGGATTTTAATTGATTTTCATGGACGAGTGTTTATGTCTTATCTATCTATTTGCTCAGTTGCTGTGACCATTTGAGCCGAGTGTCTCTACAATAGACCAACATATACAACAGTATCTTACTATTTAAATTTCTATATATGACTAAAAATATAGAAAGTAAATTTCCTTTTTATTCACTGAATATTCACTGCAAACAATTAAAACCTGTCAAAAGCTGAAAAGCTTACAGGTGCTTAAGAGCTTTCCAGCTCTTACTGCTCTTATCTATGCCTAATGCACTATTTTTTTTTTTTTTTTTTTTTTTTGTTGTTGTCAGTGCCAGCTGGCAGAAAGGGCCGTTTAGTCAAATTGACATGCACGTGTGCAAGTCACGCACATGACGGCAAAAACTGATATTGCAGCTAAAACTGATGCTGATGCTGAACTTCGCCGGACTACCAAAACAAAAAAAGACAAAAAAAAAAAAAAAAAGGGAAAGAAAGAATGCTGCACCAATGAATGAATCCCTTGTCAGGCAGACAGCGAGGGCGCCTGTTCAGCTTGACCAAGGCATGAGTGCTGGTTGACTGCGTCTATTTTCAATCTGCGTGTACACACGCACACACACACGCACACCTAGTCTATTTGTGAAGAGTGTGTGTCAGCGTGTGTATGGGCATACGGACAGGCAATGGGCAGACAAACACTTTCGTTTGCGTGGTACAATTTTGCCATGATTATTCCGAGCATGTGCCTAGTGCACAGTGCCTCGTTGCCTTCGGTTGCCTGTATGCATTGTGACTTGGCTGCAACCACGGCCGCAATCCTTAAGGCTTGACTACCTGCTGGCTCAGTTGCGGCAAACAAAGCCACAAATATGCACTAATGATGTCGTCGCAATAGCAACAGTGCAATAGCAACACTTTCTGTAACTACACTCACACACACACACACACACACACGCACAACAACTTGCATCATGTTTTCGGCTGCTGTGTGCATTGGATTTAAGGTTAACACACATAACACAATATTGCGAATTTTTCAGCTCATTGACAATGCCAATAGAGAACAGTCCGTTTGGAAATTCGATTGAAAAGTTCATACACACATTCTTGAGTAGAATTTCCAGACAGACACACTCCTACACACACTCACAAACAATGGGACAGGCTCTAAGATCCGTTGCTTAACAATATTTGCAAAATTAAGCAATTGAAAATATTGCGTTGAAGCTGTCCGTTCATCTATCACCTGAAATATTGTTTTCTCTCTCTCTGATGGGAGTACGTGATTTTTGGCGATTTGCAACATTTATTTGCATTAGAATTGACAAAAGTACGAAATGCGACACGTTGCCATTGCAATACAAATAAATTCGAAATGAAAATGCACTTCATACGATCCATTTTCAGCTTTACAAATAAATTTTGTACACATATCTGCATATATATATATATGCCGTGGAGAACAAAAATGTGAAGCAATATTTCTCTTAATGATGCGAAAGTGGCAAATTTGAACAAAGAAACCAAACCCAATTTCAAATCATAGAAATTCGGATATTTCAATTTAAATGATACGATTTAAAGCAAAAATATTTTGATTTCTATCTTCTAAACTAATTGATTTGATTTCATTGAAATGGAAAATGAATGTATATATAATATATATATATATATATATATATATATATATATTATATATACATTCATTTTCCATATATATATATATGCATTTACAGTTGCGTACGTTGCGTTTAATTGCGGAAATATGAATGATTCTAAATTTAGCCCACTGAACTAGGTCGGAGCTGGCTCTCATTTCTGGCAATTAGCGATTTCTAACATTGATTGATAACAATAACTATAAATTGAAATCACAATAATTTATATAGAAATAGAAGGCAACCAGTTTGGCTTACTTCGCCATTTGATTTAATAATGAACATTTATTTGAAATTAATATCTGTGTTTATGGTTCGATCGAACATGTTATAATTATTTCAATTTAGAGGGGAAAGTTCTCCTCTGATCAGATCCAATTGGATACAGAATGACTTACAAAATAATTGGAAAAGTTGAAGTTGCATATTTTATATTTGTAGTTATTGGTTTTTTTTGTTAAATCCTATATTATTAAAAGGCTGAATGAGTATTGGGCAATCTTTAAGTTTGCAGCTAACTAAAAAATAATTAAGCCCTCACAAGTTATAAGTAAATTTAATTATTTTGCCGAGTAATAAACAGTATGCATGTTAATTGTGGCATAATTGTTTGTTGTGCGTCCCGGTTGTGCCTTCCTGCTGGCATGTTGCAACAAGCTACGCAACGAATTGAACGTCCTTAATTAGCACTGCAGGAAGGTGCCTAACAAGACCGGAACCTGGCGCAAATGGCGCGGAAACACGCAAGGGGATATGCAGTGTCGGTGTCGATGTCGATGACGATGACGATGTCGGAGTTGGAGTTGGTGCTACATGCGGAGGCAAGCTGTAAATGTTGGCAGGCTTTATCAGGCAGCTGCAGGGCTCGCAGCACGCTGAACATGGCATGAAGAAGGCCAATGCAAATATCTTGCCAAATGAAGAAAAACTTTGTTTTCACTTACTAAGCCACTCTTCCAGACGGCAAGCAGGTTCAGGCAGTAGACGCAACATTTGCAACAAACAAATTGGACTAAGTTCCTGTAAAAATAGCAACAGGAAGAGCAAGCACTCGAATATGACGTAGCGGGATACATGGCCTGTAGAATGTGGCATGTGGCATGTGGCATGTGGCATGTGGCATGTGGCATGCGGCATGTGGCATGCGGCATGTGGCATAAGAATGCAATGGAAACTTATGGCAGCAGCGGTGGCAGTTATGGTAAAAGGCGTTTTCCTCAAGTTGATAAAATAAAAACTGTTGCTCAACTTGGCCAGGCACATTTCTTTGACTTTAAACTTTAATAAATAAATTAAGGGATTCGCACTGGCCGTGGCTAAATACGCTTAAAGGTCGCGTTAATAAAATGTCAATGATAAAAAGCGTGATTTTGCCACCTAACGAACTGCAGTGAGAGAGAGAGAGAGAGGGGATTGTGAAAGAGAGAGAGAGTTAGAGAATGTGGTGACAAGTTTAGTCTCTGCTATTGCTACTGCAGCCATTTCAACAGAAGAGCAAACAAAATAAACTGTAAGGGAACATTGGGGGGAGGGCGGCGGCGGCATGTTGGGATAGAAATTGTGGCGCTGGTGCACACGTTGGCAAACAAGCGCAGTGGAGCTGCTGCTGATGTCGTGATGATTGAGTGAACTGCCACATGCCAGCAGAGCAGTCAGCAGAGCACCAACACCATTTTAGCGGAGGCTGCAATCTGAGCCGCGACCCAACGTCGTCGTCGTCGTCGTCGTCATCATCAACTAGGATAGCATGCCGCACGTGCTGCAGACAGGTTGACAAAAAACTGTGGCCCCAACACCAACAACAACATCCCCAACAGCAAAGTGCACAAGGCATCAGGTAATGCCGGGTATCAGTGACTGGATTTAAACGGATTACAACAACGACAACGACAATCGAGTTAGCGCCACACAGTGCCACAAGCTGTTCACTACCAAGCTGCCCCGCACTGTCCCTCCCTCTTCCCTAGCTCTATCCCTCTCTCCCCCACTCTACACTGAACGAAATTAGGAGTTTTATATTATATTATTATTATTTCATTTCAAATATTTATTATTTCGATAGCTCATTATTTAAATTTGTATTTAGAAAAATATTTTTAAAAAAATGTTGAACTGTTTTAGTTAAAAACTAAATTATTAAATAAAATGTGAAACGCAAATATTTTAGGCTTTCCTTAATTATACTCCGATATAGTTTTAAATACCCATCCAAAGCCAACATAAAACATATTTAATTTATCAAAAGTGTTCTCCAAACAATAAACAATATATATTAAAAAAAATCTATGCTCAACAATAAAGCAGAAAGTTTTTAAAGCCAACACACAAAATCATTTTACCAGATTTCGATTCTACTGGTTTTAGCAACGGGTTTTTCGCAGTGTATTCTCTGCGTTCTGCTGTTTTATTCTACGCCAAGTTTTGAGTTGCTTTTTTTCCGCAGGCATTGTGCTTTGGGTGCTTTGTGTGTATATATGTGTGTATGTGTGTGTGTGTGTGTGTGTGTGTGTGTGTGTGTGTGTGTAGTTGATAACTGTGGCTAAAGCTGGGGGCACGCTGGTGCCAGTAGAGTAAACTAGATAAACACCACGACGCTGGCCAGCTCCAAAAGCTGAGAGTTAAGCTCAAACGATGAGTCTGGGGCAGAAGTGGCAGCAAAATGCTGAGCTCTGGCGACCGACCACTGACTAATGATATGTTCGCATTTGGCTGTGTGTGTGTGGCTGTGTGTGTGTATGTGAACTCATAAAAAAAAGAAAATAAAGAAAAAAGCAAAAAGAAAAAGTTGACCAACCACAGCACTCTCTAATTAATGCCACCCATCTGGCAGTCGCTTAACCAGCAGCCAGCCAAGAGCGGATTGCGGATTGGGGATTTGATTTACTTACAGTGTATGCTGAGCGAGATTCGCTTTGAAACCGATGGGGGCACCCCATTGGAGGCGATGCACAGATACGAGCCCATCTCATTACGTGAGATTTTTGTCAGCTTGAGCACCTCACCACGAAACGAGGAAACTGTCATCAGATGGATATGCACATACATAGATAAGGATAAAGAGAGAGATGAAGTGTTTGAAATGTATTAAGCACTCAGTCTCAATGCGGCTGGTAAACAGTTGAATTATTCAGTGAGCCACATACATATGCATATGCATGTATGTATGTACATACGTACCTAGTGTTTTGGTGCCAGCATTGTCTTTAAGCACTATTTCGCTGCCATCCTCACGTCGCCAGGTCACAATGGGTTCTGGATATCCGCGAGCGCTGTACCAAAAAATAAACCAAATGTAAATACATATGTTTATCTAATTAATTAAATTAAATATATTTCATTTATAGCGACTACAAATTATTTCATAATGCCCAGCATTAAATACACTTTTATTTGCATGTCTACAATATTTAAAGTATGTTGGCTCTGCATTTCCCATGAGGCATGAGGACATTTTGTACATTCAACATTAGATTCTTTATATGCAGTGATTATCACGACTCATTGTCTTGCTAGTTTTGTGTTTATTTTAAATAATAATTTCAAGATTTAACGATCGTTATCTTTTAATCTGGGAAATATATCTATGTTTATAAGGAATGCTCAAGTAGTTTTACTATATTTGTTCGCTACATTTTGGCACATTTTGCTTTGACTTATAGGCAGAACACTTAACAATATATTAAAAATGTAACAATTTAACATTTTTGATTCGTAAGAAAAATTGTGGTATCTGTGCTTTTACTACAAACCAACAAGATATTATTGAGAACATTATCGATATCTGGTCGGCAATAATTCATTCGGTTGCAGTCTGCGGATTAAGAGAGGCGGATTAACATACTAATGTGTATCCATTATATTATAATAAATAATATGATATCTACATATACATATCATTCATGATCAATCAATATTAAATAGTGACCAGGAAAGTTTTGTGAGCAGTATAATTAATGTAAGCACGAAAGCGACATGGACATCCGACAGGTCCACTTGCTGATCAACAATTCAATTGATGTTCAACGCTTGATGTACAGACATGTGTCTACACACACACATACATATATATATATATATCCAAACATGGCACTCTCTTTAAGGAAGTATGTTTAATCGCTGCCCCAAAAAGTAGGCAATGGAAATTTGGTGCAGCAGTGAGTCTTGTTCTATTCAACTTAATATGCGGCATGGTGGCCATTGTGTTCGTGGCCCAAGACGCAAAACTTCTTGTAATGTAGACGACGCAAACGCAACGCTTTTGGACAGCAGTCGGCGTCTGTGGCAGTGATTGTGAATGGTGCAAGGAGATGCGAGGAGGAACCAGAATGTTGAATGCATGTTGAGGCAGCAGTTTAACAGCGCACCAGACACGGGTGTGGTAAATTTTTATGATGCCGCAAACAGATGCAAAATAGCCAAGCAAAATAAAGTCTTACATACACAGAGGCAGATATATATATATATATATATATAGTGAGAAAGAGAGAGACAGGCAGACAGAGAGACAGACAGACAGTCTGAGACATTTGAGAGTTCGTTTTGCACAATGGCGACCGCCTGGGCACCAGTCAACAGCAGTTGCTGAGTTGCTAACTTGGCCAAGACTAAACGATTGCCAAGCTGATTGTTTATGCGATTCTCTATGTGTATTTGTTTGTGAGTGTGTGTGTGTTTGGATTGTCTTGTAACGTACTTTTCCATGAAAATAACTGCAGGCCCACACATCAACAATAGAGCAACCCACACTCTCACAATATTTGTTGGTGATTATTGTTCTCAAGCGAATGTTGTCCTCTTGATAACCCAAAGAATACACATGTTTAATTATACAACAGTTTCGTATAATTTCATTGTGTGCAGCTCTAAAGTAAATTGGTATATTGCATTTCAATAAATATTATACAATTCCTACAAATGATTATTTTCATCAATCTGTTAACTTTCCCAAACTAATACTATTATTCATTAGAATACCCTTCTCTTCATGAAATGATTAAATATGCTTATTATTATTTTATAAAATTTATATATTTATCCAAATATATGTGTTTTTATGTATTTTAAATAAGCTCATAAAATAAATATCAATAATAATAAGACTGAAAAGAGCATTTCTGCAGAACATTTAGATCGATATTAATCGTGTTAGTCGATAACTTGAAGAAGAAGCAGAGATCAATCGTTTTGAATAAAGTGAGAGAGAGAAATATAATTTAGTTTGGCAGTGGATGCAACAAAGGTTTTAAGGAATTACGGACAGACCAACATATTCCTCCCCCATTAGAGTCATCTGGTCAACTTTTGAGCAGCAGCCGTTTTAATTTTGTTTTGTTTGTCGCAAGCTTAAAGTCAAATTTATTTAATGCGACTTTCCCTAAGTGGTGTTAAAATAGAAAAAAATTGCAGACTATGTCTCTAATAGCTTTCCACATACACACACAAACATACACACACACACTCACACTCACAGTAGTAGTAGTAGGAGGAGGAGGAGGAGGAGGAGGAGGAGGAGTAGGAGGAGGTGCGTTTATCGTCCTGGTTCTATCATTCTGCGGTTAAATCGTTAAAATTACTTCGTGGCCGTGGTCAAGTTCATAAATCAACGGCGACCAAATGCGTCGCGTCGAGTTTATGTGTCGTTGCCGTTGTCGCAGTTAGCTAAAAGGAAAAACCGCAGAAGCCAACAAGAACTAACCTAACCGATAAGCATTGGGTCAGTGCCCAACCTAAAGGTTCCCTATAATCTGTACATCCTTAAAGGCTGCTTTATAACAAAGTATGATTTTTCGCCAGGATAAAATAGAATATAACAATTAAACTCTTTGGTTTATTTGTTTTTATTTCTATTCTATTGTAGGATACTATAATAATAAATGATGGCCAAATTTGAAAACTTTCTTCTTTAATGAGAAGCACACGAATTCCTTATGCATACGTGTGTGTGTGTGTGTGCGTGTGTGTTTGTGTGTGGCAAGTTGTGTATGGTAACAGCAGGACTCGGTTTGTGGCAAGGGCATCAGTGAGCGCCGACCCAAATCAAGAGAAATGAAGTGTCGCTTAATTTGCTGACATTATTAAATGATGATAATGATGCGGGTGAAGTTGTTCTTGCTTTTTCCAGATGATGGCCATTTTGGCTGGGATTGTAGCTGGATACGATAACTGGAGCCAGTTAAACGACACAGCGAATGCAATTGCACGGCTATTAGCTTCTAAATGAACTTACATACACATATGTATATATATATATATATATATATATGTATGTATATGTATATGGGTTATCTATTTTGTTTAAGAGCTGTTGATTGCCTGATTTACGTGTTATCACTCACCGACATGTCAAACGCACTAAACTGCCCTCGGGCACAATCACATCCGATGATGTATCCTCGCTGATAAAGTCCGGTGGTATGACAACATCCAGAAACCCAATCTAAAAGTATATAAATAAACATATGCATATTTATCATGTAATTAACGATATTCAATAAACTCTAATACCAAAGCATTTTGGAATTTCTTGGCTATCAGAGTATTTTGTAGTCGGTTAAGATCGACTGCAATGTTCTCGCTTCTTTTAAATTGCCAAGTGATTATAACTTAAATATGTGTTAGCCTTTTTAAAAGTACCTAATATTTCGCGTAGTGCAAACACTTTAAACACTACTGCCAAAGTGAGTAGCTTAATGTAGGTGTACAAATAAATAAGGAAATAACGAGAGGAACTGCAGCAGCTGTGAGATTAGGCGTATAAAACAGTCATCAGTAAATGGTAGGAAAATGTAGTTTACTGGTCAAGAAGGAAATTTACTATACACTCAGCGAAAATTTGCTGATTATGCAGACGGTCATAAAGCAGCTCAAAGAACGACGACACAAATGTTTTTATGTGCCGAATGGGGCATCTGACGCAAAACACAAACTAAGTAAGTACATACATATATACATATGTATGTTTATATATATATATGTATGTGTAAATGTATACATAACGAAGCAAATGAAATGACGCTAAATAGTTTAGGACTGTGACAGTCAGAAGCAGGAGCAGGAATAACAAGGACTCCTTACGCAATGACAGTGGTAATAGAAAACAAGACAAGGCCAAGTGGGAGCTGTGAGAGTGAAGAGAGCGGGGGTCCGGGGTGGTAAGATAGGGGAGGACAATTGGGTTGCGTGTGCAGCAACTCTGTGTTATTTTGGTTGCAGTAAGCAAACCCGCTACACACTCCCACCTCCCATCTCGCCCCACCAATCATCGACCTCCAATTGCCCGTTCCCCGTTCCCCGTCCCCGTCCACATGCCACTGCTGTGTTTCTGTTGTCCTTGTGAGAAGCGTTAAAGTAAAAATAAAAATTAAGGAAGCATGAAATACATTTTATTGGCGCCATAAACTTCACTTGGCTGGACACATGAGTGTACGTGCTGCCACACGTACACACACACACACACAAACACACAGCATTGTATGCTTATGTTTGTGTGCGTATGTGTGTGTGTGTGTGTGTGTATGTCTTTCGCCTTGTTTTCCATAGTTTTCGCTTTCGATTTGCTGCGCTTTCTTTCACTTGCTCGAAATGGTGCTCAAGATGTGAGGCGTGTGGTTTGCCGGTGAGCAGGGAAGGGTCGGCAAAGAAAGTCGTAAGTACAAACGGTGGTCTTTAGAAGAAGAAGAAGAATCAGTGGCAGAAGGGGCAGCACCAAGTACGTTGCATTCTATTCTACTGTTGTCCCTTCAAATGCTGCTTGAAATTTTTCTGGACACTTTGGAAAATTGCTTTCAACACAGCTACCGAATGGAAAATATCTGTAAACATTTCCATTGTCTTCTTAGCTGGGGCATTATTCATTGGCTGTAACCTTTGTTATGCTACTCAACTTAAGTAGAGCTCAAATACTATCAATAATACAACACACTCTCCAATATCCTATATGCATAAGAGGTTGGTAAGTTTAGCAGCTGCTGCTATTTATTCTTGAAGACGGCTCAATCGGCTGGTAAGTTGACAATAAGCTTAAATTTGCAATTCACCTACATTGAAGACCAAATCAATTTTATTTTATTTATCAACTGATGTCTTGGCAACCCTGTTATATAATAACAATTGATGGTCAAATATATTTTTTGATCTCAGATTTTTCATTTTTCAAATATATATTTTTTTGTATATAAGTTATCATCTCGATTTATGCATTTACGATCGAAAATTCGAGATAAGAAATGTTAAATTCAATCAAATTAAAGTTATTCAATTTACGAATTTTATACAATAGAAAAAAACTTGTTGCTGATCCATGAATATGCTGGCCAATAAGTAAAACAGGAACAGGAAACAACCCTTTGCGCTGAAAACCGCTGCAGACAAGTTGTCCTTGTCTCAATTTTTTTAATATCTGTTTTGAAAACACATCAAGCGAAAACAAAGTTGAACAAGAAAAAAATAAAATAAAAAACATGACATTTTGTCTTCTTGTTGCGTTTGGTGTGTGCTGAAGTAAAAACAATTTAATTTAATAATTAATTTAATTTAACAAATCTAAACTTATTAGAAACAAATTCAAATCATTTTCAATTTATATTAGTTTGTTTTAATTGAATTTATTTCATATATGACTGTTAAATGTTTTGTGGTCAAGCTTATTAAATTTTAGATGATCTGAAATAATTTTGAAGAATAAAAAAATTCTATATTTTTTCTTCAAAATACAAAATTTCACATTCTGTTTTGTATTTTGCGCCATAAAATGCCAACAAGACGGAATAAAAAACCGTTTGTTTGATTCGGTGTGTGTTCACCGTACGGTACGCCGTGTACTTTTAAGACTAGACAAGGCAAGTTGTCTTTTTTTTTAACTGCTTTTTTTTTTTTTTGTCTGACGCAGTGCGTGCTCAGCCTTAAAGATAGCTTCTTCAATTATTTTGAAGGATGTTCTTATATATAACTGTATAATCATCTCGAGTCGTAGATATAGGTTTGGTTATGTTTTCGAAATAATTGAATTTCTACTCACTTGACTTTTCATTGGATCTGTATTCAGTTGGCACATGTAACCGCCTCGATCCTCCTCAGAAACTGCCTTGATGTGCAGATTCCAAGTGTTTTGGTCCAAATGACTGACAGTTACACGTGGATTGTGTGTGATGACGTTCTCGTGTATCGCCTGAATGGCTTTTGTGTCCGCCTTGAGCCAGCCCACCTGTAGAGGCAAGTTAAACCAAACAAAACAGAAAAAAAGAAAGGGGAAAAACACATTTAATAGTTTTGTTTAAGGACTGTGCTTTTTGGCAGAGATTTGGCATGCTTACTGCGTGTATTATATTTATGTAGTGGTATCATTAATTAAGCTGTATGTTCTGTGTACTGACTATATGAAGTGTGTGTTGTGTGTGTGTGTGTATGTGTGTGTTATACTTACACGATAGCCACCCAAGTGGCGCACGTGACAGGTGAAGGTTGCGTCGCGACCCACAGCGACGGACACATTCGAAATGCTTTCCACGAACTCCGGTTGAAAGGCGCCAATCGCTGTAAATGTGTTCAACGACCACAAAGAGAAAGAAAGAGAGAAACAAATAATGAGAGGGATAGAGAGAGAACCAATGAGAGATGAGATTAGAATGCGTCTGTGGGAATGGTTAGCTGTGCTGTGTTAATGATATCGCAGCCACTGCACAAACAGCATCGCACTCAGAAAAACTCTTAGAAAATTTTCTTGTTATTAATATATAAATATTATATATATTATATATATATTATATTATATATTATTGTATTATTTTCTAACATTTTAACATTAGAGTGAGTGTTGTAATTATTGCTTATATTATTATTTGTTATTTTATTAGCTGTAGTATTCTACAGTTCCACACATATAAATATTTTTTAGATTCATATTACTTAATTTGGGAAAGTTTGAAATTTTACGAACTAAATTTCTTAATATTAGCATGTTGAATTGGAAAAAATAATGTTTTCTTATGTTTTAAAATTATTTCTAAAACCAAGATAAACTTTCTAATTATTAGGGCGATTTGTGTTTTTCTGAGTGCAGCGAGTGCAACGGCGCCTGCCAAATGCGCAGTGATTTATCGCTTTTAAATGTGCAACGACGCGCCACTTGCCAAGTAGCTGGCATCCAGCAGCCAGCAGCGAGCTGCGAATAACCAGCAGCCAAGAGCCAACTACCAAATACCAACAAACCCACTAACAGATAATAACAGCCAACAGGCAGCAGACACAATCAGGCAAGTGGCAGTCAAGAGTTGCCCCTTTAATGCAACGCGCGAGCTAATTGAAGATCAACACTCATAAGTAAGCGGCGGCCTCAACTTTGGATTATAGCGCGGGGGAATGGGGGGCTGGGGGCTGGGGGCTGGGGACTGGGGCAAGTGGGGTGTAACATACGCAAATATATTAATAATTTATTGAATCATTGAAAATCAAACATTTCACTTGCAAGTTTTAAAAGAAAAAAAAAGAAAAACAATAAATATAAAGAGAAAAAAAAACTTTTTTCAGCCCGGCCCCATAAAATAGAAAAGGTGGAGCTTTAGCGAGGGGGAGAGGGTTGGAGAGTTGGAGTTGGCAACAGAGTGCCAGACAGCCGCGCACGGCGCGTCGCAACCGTTGCCGGAGCAAAGTGCCTGCACCAGCCACCGCACACTGCCCCACGATCCACCGCGAACCCTGCCCCACCCGCATCTTTGGCTTGGTAATGCATGCAAAAAACTTTTGCCAAACTTGAAATTTAAATATTTATAGACAGTGCCGCTGGCAGCGGCAAGTGCGTCGGCCATCCGCATCCTCCACATAGAGAGCAAGAGCCACCCACACCCACCGCACCACTCAAATGCCAGCGCTTGTATTGTGTCCGGACGGAGAGGGGAGCGGAACGCTGGATGGCGGGCTTGGCGGTAAGTGGAAGAATGTGCTGAATTGACGCAATTGGCCAAAGGCATGATTTATTTCATACTTTTCCCAATCATTTTTTTCCTCTAAGTTTTTCTTCTCCTTTTTTTTATTGAAAAAAAAAAGAGGCTATCAATTGGGGGACAGTTATGAACTGTTCATTTACATATATGCAGGGTTTTTTGGGAAAAATATTACGAATATTATTGTTTTTCTATTATTTAAACAAAATTATTTCTACAACACTTTTGCATTGCATTTAAATTTATTTGGGAAACTAATTTTGTAATTTAAAATAGTTTATTTTACAAGAAAGAATTGAATGTGGTTGAAACCAGAATTTGTTAATTCGATAGACTTCATTTTATTTACCAGCTAATCTGCAGTAAAATGATAAACAAAACTTATATGCAAAACTGGCTAAGTATTTTAAGCCTGGTTATATTCCCTAAAATAGTAAAGCATTTTAATTATAATTAAATTTCCCTAAGTGTCGTAAGTTACTTTGAGTATTTTATGGAAAATTGAACTTATCGAATTGAGTTCGTAACGAACTATAAATGAAATCTAATTGAATTCGCAAAAAAAAAAAATAAACTAAATTGATTATCAATAGTCAATTAAAATTAAAAGTTTTAGAGCACAGTTTTTGAACCAGCCCAGCGGCAATTGTAGAAAAAAGGCGGCTAACCAGACATCACTTAATTCCTAAAATAAATGTTATCCGTCATCATTTATTCTCAAACTTAAAGTTAAAAAAAAAAAGAAGAAGTAGAAGAAGAAGAAGAAGAAGAAGAAGAAGAAAAAACCAGGACGTGTTGGACGCTGCTGTTTGAGTCTGTTGGGAGTTTTGTGGTTGCTGCAGAATTTATTTGCATGGATTTTGTTTGTGTGTTTGTTAGAGCTTGAATGCAAGCAACTGACTGACTGACTGACTAACTGACTGTCTGACCAAGTTTTTCATTAACATTCAGAGGAGAAGGGGATGAGGCAGAGGGAGACACAGATTTCGTATCAAAATCAACAACAGCTACAAGTTCAGGCACAAACAAATCTTTACTGTAAGTTGCAGCAGCACACGCAAACTCAGATATGGAGCCGGACAAAAGGACCAGCAGACACAAACACAAAATACATTCACATTCACATACACACACAGCCACACACCCACACACACACACACACAAACACACTTCCATAGTAACCAAACCAGCTGCACTCAAATGTAGTTCCTGCTTGGTTGGCTGCGGCTTGTTTGTCAATCTGTTCAACTTGATGCCAAAAGCGAGTGGGGCTGCTGCATTGTGCCAACTCCAATGAACTTGTCACCCCCGAGGTTGAGGCCCGATTCGTGTCACAATACTTGACTGAACCCAGGACCCACTGTTAGTTGCCCATTGCCCACCGCTCCCTTTTAGCTGTCCTGCTTCTGAGCACTTTGGATTTTCCGGTCACAAGAATTGAAGTTGCGCCAAGTCGCGCTTGCAGGCAAAGTCAATTAACCCATGCCCATCGGTCAGACTAGCCATTCCCCCGCCAGCCCCAACCAAACCGCTGCATCGTCC
The DNA here is from genome assembly GCA_035042345.1 of Drosophila fungiperda. Taxonomy (NCBI): domain Eukaryota; kingdom Metazoa; phylum Arthropoda; class Insecta; order Diptera; family Drosophilidae; genus Drosophila; species Drosophila fungiperda. The sequence continues at coordinate 2,519,503 of JAWNLM010000154.1, read as the reverse complement.
AGTCGCATGTTTTTCACATTTTCGCACGTTATCATAAATTTAGGCGTCTCCGCTGGGACTACAGCCATGCAGCAGCAGCAGCAGCAGCAGCAGCGGCAGCCACGGCATCCGCATCCGCATCAGCATCAGCTTCATTTCAATTTTCTTAGCCTCTCTTTGGATGTCGCGAAACCATTTTGAAGGTGGATTCTGTGGGTTGCGTTGCCCCGGCTGGAGGCTTGTCACTTTGGCGGCACAGGACACGACAGGACAGGTCCGGGACGGGGCTTGGCTTGGCTGACGTCCTCAATACGGTACTGTTGGCAATGGCGCCCCAAAAGTTTAAATCACACAACGACAATGAGGATTTACCAAAGCAAATTTATGGTTAAGGACATTGGCAGAAGTTAAGCTTGTATTTGTCAATGTGTGTGCGTGTGTGTGAGCATGTGTGTGTGTGTTAATAAAGTGTCTGTCCTGCGTGTGTGTTTATATGAGGCAACAAAATATATGGCACGGCACGATATGCCATTGCCCCTGTCCAACCAGCCTTGCCCCACGCTTAGGTAGAGCGAAACCAAACCAAGATACAAAGATGCCAATCTGCATGGCACCTTTTTTTATGGGGCGCTCACACAAATCCCAACACCAAAGCGCCAATGATAGGTGATAATGGGAAATTTTTGAGACGGCAACTGGAATAGGAAGTTACCAAGGTACAGGCCCACTGCCATCGCCAAAAGACAAAAGACGCTTTGAAAAAGCCAACTTGAAGAAACCAGCCAGCCCAGCCAGGAACTGACAAGGCATTAAATTGCTGAAACTGTAAATATATATAAAACAAAGATTTCTCGACTGCCACATATCCAATACGAAAAAAGTGAATATTGAATAAGCATTATTTTACTTGTGTTTTTTTTTATGGCTAATAAACAAAACTCAGAACTTCGTGATATAATTGTATAAAAGTGTATTTCAGTTAAATCTCATTTCTAAGCCCGAGTTTGCAATGGACTTATTTATACCGATTTCGATAGGAACAAAGTAACTATCAAAAACAACAACAAACAGAATCTATGTACCAAAAAATAAAGAAGATATTTATTAAAATTTTGTTTGATTTTAGGTAAAGAGAATGGACACTGTTTTTAAATATATCTGAACTCGCAAAGACGCCTTTTTCGCACTTCTTATTAATATAGGGTACAAGTACATAAATATACATTATATACATATATATATATATATATATATATAGATATTGTATATATATATATACATAAAATCAAATAGTCAAGTTAGTCTCTGTTGCCAGTGCTGCTGGCCGTTGAATTACCAAAAGGCACATAGCAAATAACAAATGATAGCTGCAGCAAGTGGCAGCAAGTGTCTGCCGCGGTTGGTGGCAACTGCGCCTAATGGTCGGCCAACAACTTTAGGGGTACATTTGCATTTTTTTTTACAAGTCGTCGCCTACAACTTGTAGCACTCGCAATTGAATTTGCACTAGCCAACAAAAAAAAGAACAAGAAAAACCACACACACAGAAAAATTCAACTTAATGTTTTCTTGTATTTTGTTGATTTTTTGCTTTTATTTAGTCTTAACAAACGTCTTGCAATTAATTGTGTCTTGATTTTTGTTACACATTTTGAAATGGGTTCACAGCCCTTTTTTTTTAGTGGGCAGGCATTGCAAATTCGCGACGAGTTTCATTTAATTGCCAAAGTTTTCATACTCTTCAAGGAGGGGGGATTTCTTCAACTTTCCCATGCCGCCGTTGAGCTAAATTTAAAATTAACCTTACCTATCGAAAATTCATGTTGAACAAGCCAATTGAATAGCCAATATTATATATTATTTTTCTTATCGATCGAAGGACGCGAGTTTAAGCCACTTTAATAAGCACATTTTGGATAATTGGCATATTTTTTTAATATTATATTTTTTGTTATATTTTTAATTTATATATGTATTTATATATAGAGTTTCTGACAAACTTGAACATTTTGTTAATTACATTAGACATTTATAAATTTAATTTGTTACAACATTTTCTTTTCTTCCTTTTAATATTTTTTAATATTTTATTTTTAATATTTTAGTGCACCCACTTTAAATATTTTATCTACTTTTTTGCTGTTTGATGTTTTTATTTCACATACTTTTAAAACATAATCATTATTTGTTCACTTGCTGGTATTTAAAGATTAATTAGTAAATGTATTTCTGATCTGAGCAGTAAGTAATTTTTATGTATATTTTATGTATAGGAACTTGTCACTGAAATATATATATTTTTTTTCGACTAACGTAAATTTGGTTTTGAGTTGAGTTCTGCTGCAGACTTTAGAACTCTCTGTGTTTTGGCATCATATAATATATTTGTTAATTAACAATGCTGTGCAGAAGTAAAGTAAATATATATTTTATAACAAAGGAAAATATAATAGGCAGAAATGCATATTCGCCTTAAAAAATAACTCAAATATTCTTCTTCATCTATTTGAACAGCCCTATCACAAGCAGTAAAAGAGTTACAATCTTCATTTGATTAATATAAATATTAATTAGTTTAATTTGATCGATGACAATCACCAATTGACGAAAATCGATTCATATCGATAATAAAAAAAACATAATTGTTGTTTTAGATTTCTTTGTATATCCCTGTTAAAAATATTTTAATTTTGTTTTTAGATTTGCAAAACATTAACTGAGACAATTGTTAAAAATAAAGCTTATTTAAAAATTGATTATATATTTTGAAAAAGAAGCATTTTCAATATTTAGCTCCCAATGAATATTTTAAAACGACATATTGCAATTTTTACATTTAACATAGATGCATTTAATTCAATGCGAAACCGATGCAAAGTTATTGGCTGTTCCAATAATAAGCTGGAATAGGACACTATATAATATTTTATCTCCGTCAGCTACGTCAACTTTTCACTAATGTTTTGTTTAAGTTAGGATTCAGCGATCACTAAACACATTTGTTGAGCTATTGGCCCAAATGGCATTTGCATTGTCCCTTGTCAAATAAGTGAGTAAGTTTGAGGGTGTTGCTAAGTACTTAGTAATGAATTTGCGCAACTTTTTTGAGCTACATTTTTTTTTTTTTTTTTAACAAGTGCTGCAAAAGTGGCGGTTGGTGCAGCCAACCAAATACCACAGCTGGACGCGTGGCAAGTGGTTGGTGGATTGGGTGATGGGTGGTGTGGGGTAGGGAAGTTTAGGGGGGAAAAGGCGAGAGGGCTTGGGCATCCGCTTGTGGCTGCTGTGGTCACATGCTCTAAAAGCTAAAGAACCGCCGCTGCCATTGCCATGAGTCGTATCAATTAAGATACTCATGGGACGACAAAACCGAATGCATACAATTTACAAAGTGCCAAAACTTTTTTATGTACATATGTGCGTGTAAATGTACGTATGTATGTACGGTTGTACAAATGTACGGATGTAAGGATGTATGTATAGCTATCTGAACTCTCATGCTGTCTGACTGTAGGCTGTGCAACATTGCGGTTTGGCTTATAGCTTCCAGTTTATTAATGCACATTGCGTATTTGTTTTAAGAGTATCCAATGCGTGTCCGGGTGTCCGCAAGTCCGGGTGTCGGAATGTCCGCCGGTCCGCGGGTCCGAGGGTTTGGTGTCGTTGTGGACGTGGGCAAGTAGCTTATCATTTATGGTCGCTCGGTTACGTTTCCAATTGCAGCCACATGCTGGGCAATTAATTTGCATTTCATTGATATGCACACTCACACACACACAAACACACACAAACACACACACACACAAATAGATAAACACGCATAGAGAAAAACACTCGCGGTCAGACAGACAGCCCATATTTTCAAATATTTGTTTAGGATTATTGTCGGTTATTAATGTTGCTGTAATTGAAAATTATTTTCACTTTTCTGCTTATCATTCATTATCAGCGGCCATTACAACTGCCAACTGCCCAATTGGCAGCGTACAACGTGCAACGTGCAACCGGCAATGTGGCATCATTTTACATTTAATGCATTCACAATCGCGTTTGCATTTCGATATTATCACTGGGGAATTATTGTTAACCGTGATTTAAGCGTACTTTTTATACCCTCATCGACGGCCATACAAACTATTTGCCGATGTGTGTAACGCTTCTACAAGAGTTAATAACGGTTAAATTAGGTGCAGTGATAGAAGATGTGCAGCACCGATTAAGAAACCAGCTTCAGTAGTTGAGCCTTAAACGAGTCTATCAATATTAAGTTAACTTTTAGTTCTTAAGAATATATTTATATTATATTAAGATTAACCTCATAGTTAAAATTTTTTTTGTTGAGTATATTGTAATTAATATTACGTTTTATTCTAAGATAATATAATCAACAATAATAAATAAATAAAAGCTTAGCCTGATCATTCTTAAAAGTGAAATTTGAGAATGTCCATTCAATCATTATAATAAAATATGGAGAGTATTTTCGTAGTAGACTCTCTGTTGCTAATTCCTGCTACTTGTTTAATTTCATTTTTGAGCACGCATCGTACATCATAATTATTTGCATACGCACATATACACACGCACACACACACACATACACACGCACACGCACACATATGCATGCAATGCACACACAAATATATATTTTTAATATTAATGCACTGCCCAAGGCATATTTTGCCGTTTGTCAATTTGATTACATATACTTCCGCTTTGTTTATTTATTCTTTATGGTTTTAATTGTTGTTGTATTCAATATCTAAAAGAGCAGTTAATTGAACAGGATTAAAGTGATGATTATAGCGGAGCTTTTTACCAAAATTTATGTTTTTTTAAGTGAAATTTGCAAAATCAAAATTAGCAATTCGCTGGCGGCAACACGAAATTAAAAATTCGATGCGCTTTTAAATCATTCAACAATTCGAGCAACATAATTTTTTTTTATTGTTCAAAATATAAGTTGTTCACTTAACATCACCGATAAGGATGTTGTGACACCAGCATTTTAAAACATATACACTGTAAACGATCGTTAATATTTTATAAACAATATTTAAAACGACTTTATTTATTTTCTGAGCAATTTTCACTTCTACTTCTAATATTTTATACTTTATTGATCAATTTTATATAGTTTCACTAATTGCTACACTTTTCGACAACATCCCAAAATTCTAAAATTTTCTTTATTTACGAATTATGAATTACTGCTGTTTTTTTTATTATGATCAGAAATATAAGCTATTTGTATTAAAAAAGCTTATGTTGCCCTAAGTTTTATATATATTTCGGCAAAAATAATTTTACTGAATATTTCATTGAATTGGTTTTATAAAAAATGATTTATATTTATTATTAATAAATTAAATGAACAAAATACTTTAAAAATAAACTTCGCAACTTTTAAGCTAAAACCATAAAAATTAATTTTCGAATATGTTTATTATAATTTATTCTAAAAGTAAAAAAAAATATTTTAAAATTACTCAATGGAATTTTAAAAGTGCGTCTTGGTTTAAGACAATACAAAAAACGCTATTGAATTAAAATAATTTCCTATACTTCTGCTAATGCAAATATGTTGCAATAAAAAATAGCTCGAACTATTACATCCGCAGCAAATAGACGTAATTGTGAAATATTCAATTGCTGTGCCTCGGAACCAATTGAGTCCTTCATCTGTTATGATTACTTTAAATAATATGACAATTTTACTTGAGCACATGTTGGCATATGCAGCAGTTCATTCATTACAATTGCAGGATCCGGATTCAGCGTTACTTCTTCTGGCATCCACAAATTTTATTTATTTATTTGTATGTGTGTTATTTATTCCGTTAAATCGGCTTAATGCCAAAAACAACGATACGAAATTACAACCGTTGATGACACAATGGCCAATGACACTGCATTAAAAAAATTTATAGGCTTTATTCATTTTTTCCTGTACAGCATCTCAATTAACCCGAGTATTTAAATATTTTGTAGAACTATTCTTTGATACACACATCTACTAATTAATTTCTTTTAATCGTACTTGTTCATGATGCAAAGTTAAAGAGTATTTAGTGGCTCACTTTTCTGCTTTTGATGCTTAAAAATTATTTTGCATTCATTATCATTATTCAATGACATACTAAAATGGCGATTGATCTATGCAACGGTAGCTTTTATGACCCCCTTAATTTTATCAGCCTACCAAACATCACATATATTATAATAATTAGAACACTTAAATTCTAAGTGCAACTCAACATTGTCGCCAAAATCAAATTATTTACATTAATAAATTTTTTAAAACCAACACAAGATGTTATGTAACATTTCAGAACTACTGACATCTAAATGTCATTTATAATGTTCCTATGAAAGCTATTTTTTAATCAGTAACTGCTTAAATTTAGATATGTATTTTTTTCACTTGTTGTTTGCAAAAATAGATAATGCTAATCATAAGAACATAATATTTCGGCCATTAATGTCTTCTTCAATGCAAGATAATGCTATTATATACCAGTCTGAAGGCCAACTTAATTTCATTCAATAGTTACAGGCAATGAATTTCCAATTTTAACAATTAATAAAATATTTTAATTTTTATCACCCTTTTATATCATTTTTAATTTGATTGCCAAACAATATATTTCTATTATATTTGTTTTAAATAAACAAACCTTAAGAAACTCCTAAAACCACAAAATTTTACTAAAACTAAAAATACTATCCTCAAAAGTGTGTATAAAAATTTGTTTAGATATAAAAGGTCTTATTGATCATATTTGGTTTCCAAGAAATATACGAATATCATATAAATAGCAATTATTATTAAAAAAAACTTAAGACACTTTTGAACAGATATACAGATGAAACTTTCATCTTTCCTATCACAAACAAAAGACCACTCTTAAATTTCCAGATATATACAGATTTACATATTTACTTAGGAGGCATACAAAATTGGTTGATTTTAATAGGTTTTTTTTTGTATTTGATTTTGGCTTTACCTTCGATAAGCGCCACAATCAACAGAACCACGATCAGCATTTTATCATTGCGATTGATGAGAACCAGATAATAGCGATACAGATGTAGTTTTGAAATGATACACATTTGATATTATTATAAATGCTTTGTATTTCTTGCTTGTTTTAATATTCTTTTTTGCAAAAGTGGTTCATATATCGAGTCTGAGTGATGTCCCAACTCTCACACATATGGGCAGTTCCCCAGAAAGCACAAAAACATTATTCTCCACAACATTAGCACGATGTGCAGACGAGTACATAAACAAAAAATAATATAACAAATTCACACATAGAACACTGTCGATATTTGTTTAGATAATTAAAGGCATTATACGATAATCAGCGATTTGCATTCCAAAAACCGAAAACACGCGCGATGCTCGAGTTTGGAATGTGAATTAACTGTGTGTGTGCCAAAGAGCGCTCAATGCAGCGCCAAAATCAACTAGCCGATGGAAGCGTTGCTGATCAACTGAAAACGCATAAGCCTCGCACAGGTTCTCACACACGAAACAGCATCACGAAGTGTTTGACGAACGCTCGTTCGGCTAACTGGCGACACATCGTTGTCGTCGTTCGTTGGATGCTGGATGCTGGCGTCGGGCCGAGCTGTGTTGCCGAACGGACGAGCCGCGAAACGTCGTTGCCAATTGTCGAAGTGGATTTTCGAAACGAATAGAATCCACCATGTGCCGCATGCCATCCACAAGCCCGACACGTGGTGGAACGCAACATTTCTAGATGGCAGCGGCGAAGCGGCAGGTGGACACAGTTCTCGGCACATGCGCAGCATGCTGCGAGGGAGGAGTGTCCACGCGTGCTTCTGACAAATGGTACGACAATTGCTACAAGCTGTGGTGGCATTTGGCGGCTTGCGTTTGCGGCAAGCAGCAACGTGGTTGGGTGCCTCTATCGGCCTGCCTGCTTGCGAGCAACAACACCAACAACAACAACAATAACAACAATATGCTTCGGCAAAATGCTTCGACTATTTTTTGCCGGTCGGCTATCATAGAACTCATGGCCTAATCATCATGCCTAAGGTACGACTGTAGATGAAAGCCTGCCACTTAGTGGTTGATTAACTGCTGCAAGTTGCTGTTGTTGATGCTGGGGCTGAGACTGAGGCTGACGAAACAACCTTCCTTCCGCTCACCCCCCCCACCAGCAGCACCCCAAACACAAGCCTGGCACAACCATCATCTAGATACTGCTCATAACAAGTGAAGGTCCCTTATAGATTAAGCTGGAGCCGCAACTGCAATTGTCCGGCCAGATGGTAAATGCGTCAATCATAGCAACCGAATGCCAAAAACTTTTATTTGCCCATAACTTGGCCAAGCAGAAAGTTTTTAATGCGAATTGCATTTTGCAATCAGCGCTGTGGAGAAACATGCTAAAGGACGAAAGGACAAAAGAGACAGGACAGACATATAAACAGAGAACCCCCTACTTACATACATACATACATAAATACAATAGCATCAGCCACATCATTTTATCATATTCAATTTCTCAAATGTGCCCAGCTCGAAACGATCAAACAAAAGCAACAAATATGACAAAGGATGCAAAACTGAAAATTTAATTGAACTTCAACTTTTGCGGCGTTAAATCGCAGCCACAGAGAAGGCCAAGAGAAGATGTCGAAAAACGTGTCCGTGCCCCAATCGAAAATGTAAAATTGTCTTTAAATGAAATTGAGCGAATAGCCGACAAAGGAGGCGCATCAGAAAGCAGCAGCAGCAGTAGCAGCAGCAGCAGCAGCAGCGGTGGCATCAACGTCTGCATCAGCAGCTGACAATTCAAAGTAAGGCTGTCAGACCTGTCGCAAACTGGCTTAATTATCCAATAGACGATAGACGTAAAGTTGGCCAAAATGCTGATTGTGTGTGGGGGGAAGTACGTGGAGTAAGATAGGATAGGATGTGATGAATTCGGGGGAAAAATAGCTGGATTAAACTTGTCAACACGAACAGAAGCGAGTGTCAGTCATATTAAATTACGAATATAGTCGCTTAGTCTCGACAGCTTGGCCAAGTCTCTCTAAGATTCTGCGTAGTTAGTCTGAAGATTTTGGCAATAAATATAACTCAATTACAAATGGAACAAGTTTTGCCCACATCCCTACATTCATCCCCCTCCCATCCACACATGCAAGTAATTATGCAATTATGCAGCAAATTTTGTCTAAATGCAATTGCAGCAGCTTGCAGCTTCTTTTCTATATATTTTTTTTTATTATTATTTTTTGTTTGTTCTCTTGCAAGGAGATCAAAATGCGTACGCCAAACTTTGACAGCTCCACAAATGCTATAATTATGCCCAAGCACAAAAGGGTTTGGCGCTGATAGGGAAGACGGTTGCTTGAATTGTCGCATTTGCTCAGACTCAGCAAGACTCCAGCTGACAACAACGCGTATGCTTCTCCAATAAAAAGTTAGTACTGTGACAAAAGCATAAAAAATATATAAAATAAAAAAAAAGTGGAAAAACCTTGAGCAGAAAAGAAAAAAAAACGAAAACAAACCCAACAACCAACTTGCAGAACAAAGAAATCAAAAACTTTTGTTTCTAAAACTCATGTTGAAATCCGCACACGTTTATAAACACACCCACACACACACACACACAGGCTTGTGGGTAAATTTTGAATTTTGCAACAGTAACAACAACAGTAGAAAGACACATGCTGCAGTTATAATAAGTATGCAGCGGCAGCGCAAGTTGTTGCTTTCTTGGTTGTTAGGTGTTAAAACAGGCGGAAGCTAGAGGCCATGTCCTACTCGAAGACTCGAGTTACCCAACCAACCAACCCAATCCAACCCAACCTAGGCACAAACAAAGTCCCCGTCGCCGTCGCCGTCGCCGTCGCCGTCGCCTTTGCAGCCAGTGCAGGTGCTGCTGCCTAAGCAGGTGAGGATGGGGCATGGTTCTGTGGCATGGGTGTATTTACGTGCACGTGTGTCCCAGACTCGTGTACTCACTACGTGTGCCAAACTGCTGGCTACAATGTGACAACATCTGTGCATGTGTGTGTGTGTGTGTGTGTGTGTGTGTGTGTGTGTGTGTGTGTGTCACACATTTCAATTTGCATGTGTTAGCAGCAAACTTTTGATAAGTGTTACTTGTATTACTCGAACACATACACAACCAACAGACAGACAGACTGACAGACAGACTGACAGACAGACAAGGAGACATCTACGCACACACTTGCTGCAGAAATTGAAACTTATTGTCAAAAACTCTCATTGGCACACCCAACCAGACCTAAAAACATACTTACATGCATATAATATACATATATATATATATATATATATATATATATATATCAATAACTGGGAGTGCACATTGCTACAATTACTTTTAGACACTACGTGCCACAGCCCAAATAATGAAATGTCTCAAAACAATAATGATAGAAAAAATAAATAAAATATATTTTAATAACAAAGCAAAATAAATAAAGACCGACAGATGCTGATCAAGAATTTATACTTATAATACATATAGTAAAGTATCGGAGTTGTCTCCTTTAACGCCTCATCAAGTCACGAACAAATTTGATTATCCCATGCAAAAATTAAAAAAAAAAATACTGCTTATTGCTTTATTTGTTAAAAAAAAATTTAAGTAGACTTGTTGCTGAAAAACAACTTTAAGAAACTTTAATACATTTATTAAAAAAAAATGTACAACTGACCGTGACGGGACTCGAACCCGCAATCTCCGGATCCGAAGTCCGACGCCCTATCCATTAGGCTACACGGCCCATATATATGTGGCAATCGGCAGGCTCATATCAATTCAAGGCCAAAGCATTGCGAATAAAAGAAGTAGCAAAAACAAAGTTCAAAACAAAGCCAAAATTTGATTCGCTAAATTTTTTATATAACTTAATTAATGCATTTATATATATATATATGTATATATATATATGTGTAATTTTGTACTAAATTGCATTCAAAAACTATACATACTATTTGCCAAAACATAGTTGATGTAATTTGTTAATTGTTATGTAAACGTTAATTAATTGCAACAAAAACAATAATAATAACAAATAAATTCTTAACCAAATGCAAGGATCGAATTTATTTCGAGCTTTTGTCACGAAATGATTTAATTGAAATTGATTGCAAAGTAGTACAAAATGTGGAAATATAAGCCAAATTAAGCAGAAATAATAATAAAAGAAGAAAATATATAAAAATATTAAATAAGAATAATGCAAATATATTGTATTGAAATTTCATCTCTAAATTATATTTCAGTGATATGCTTTAATATTTACAAAAATATAAATTAATAATGTTAATTATTAATCAATCAAATCACTATTATTGTGTATATAAATAATATATGTATATTTGATCAAGTAGATGTCATCTCTTTGTGACTTGCAACACTGGTTTAACATAAAATATCCGAATGCTGCTCTGACACTGACAATGTGGCAAGGCCAGGACTAAGCCGGGTAGAGTAAGGCGGGGCAGGGATACGGCAGAGTGTCCTTAAGTGAGTGTGACAGGCGCATTGTCCGTTTGCAAAATTATGCACATATCCTGTAAATTTAAGAATGACATCAACATCAACACAGGCGGACTTATAAATGTGTGTGTGCGTGTGTGTGTGTGTTTGGCTGACAAAAGGCAAAACAAATTGAGCGTTTGGCAGGCATATGCGCAACATATGCGACATGGCTGGTGGCATAGTGGGTTGGTCGGTCTTTGGTTTGGTTGGACGGTTGGGGTTTTGATGGGCAGGGGGGGAGGGTGTTAACATTAGGGGTTGGGTGGCCCATCTACAACACCAGCGGCCACATTTACAGCTGCAACATAAAAATTGTTGCAGCTTTTGCCAGTGCGACGTGTTATCTCGGCTGTGCGTCATTTCACAGCAAAACGACACAACGACGACGCTGCTGTTGGCGGCGACGAAGGCAAAACACAAAGCAAAATCTGACAATAAGTGTGAAAATGGTTGCGCCGCTGTCGGCGTCGCTGCCGTTACATGCAAAACTAAAAGAAAAATGTTTAAATATTTCCTGCTTTTTATTGTGGTTACTGTTATGCTCGGCTCCAGAGTTGCTGCGAACTGTGCAAAATCAAAAGGCAACAGCATCAACAGCAGCAGCAGCAGCAGCCACACAGCCGCAGCCGCAGCATCTGAAACTCAACGCGAAAAAAAAAAATATATGGCAACACTTTCCGTGTGTTGCTTTGTCGCCGTCATCGCGCTGTTTACTTCTCTGCCATTGTTGTTGCTGCTGCCCGCTGCTGCTGCTGTTGCTGATGCACCCACGCGCAAAAATATGAAAACTTTCGACAGGAAACAGGAACTGATAAGGCTATTTTTGCCAGGCAGCCGCCTGTCGACGCTTCTGCTGCTGCTGCTGCTGTTGCTTTTGTTGTTGCGGCTCCTTTAGCTCGTGTCATTTGCGTTACTGTTGTTCCACTCGCTTTTGTTATTGTTATTGTTGTTGCTGTTGCTTTTTGCTTGTTATTTTTTGTTTTTTTTGTTGGCCGCTTTGAGCGTTTTGACGGCATCGCCATCGTCGTTCACCAAAACTTATTTTGCAAGATTTATTTTAGACTCCGCTTTCACACACCCACATCTACACCCAATATACCCGCCCCTACCCCTGCTCGCGCGCAGCTCTTGTTTATGCCAACCTGTTTCTCACTTGCACCTCTTCCAGTTGGGGATCGTTAAGTTATTGACACTCCCACCTCCCACCCAATGTCATACGGCCAACCTATACCCTGTTGAAGCATTAGAGATGGGCTCGTGCTCCAGTTAACATACCTGCACATATACATATAAACCTTAAATCCTCTAGTTAAATTTAAGCTACAATCTTACTTTGTTACCTTTCCTATAGTTCGTCGCTGTACATAAATAAATTACCCATTTGCAATTCTTAAAAGTAAATCAAGTATCTAATCTCTACTTACAAACTGTCCATTTCTATAACAATCATATTTCTTCCAGCTTCTATTTATGTCATGCGAATTTAAATATTTTTGGAAATTAATTTGCTTTTCCATACCATGCAAAATAAACACAGACCAACTAAATATACTGAAAATGATACTGTTAGCAAGTTGCTCGAATTATTAATTTGCATTGTCTGCTTTTTTTTTACTTTTCTTTGTGTTACAAATCATACTTGTCACACAAAAAAGAATTGTAACATACTTATAGGCATATCGAAAATCTAATATATATAAATTATAAATTAAAAAATGAAAATTTTACTGCATACTTTTGGGAGCAGTAAAGAAATAAAGTAATCAAATTGTTAACAGCCAAAAAACGTAAAATATATTTTAAATATATTTTTAATATTTTATATTTAAAATATATTTTTATTAAAATTATGATTGCTGGAGTACGATGTGTGGGTTTTTCAATCATAAATCGTTCAACAGTTTAAATGTAAATTGCTTATTTGTATCTAATTGGCTAATAAATATATTTAATATTAATATTAATATGAGATATAATTATCAGTAATATTTTTATTTATTTATTATATACACAAAGGTTAATTTCGTGTCTCGTCACGCACTCATTTTAGTTTAGCCAGGACAATGTTGCATGCGCTGTGCAACAATTTCGTTGCCACGTAGTATCTTTTGGGCAACTTTTTTTGTTGCCGGTTGTTGCTGCGAGTTGCACATTTTTATGATATCTGTGATACGAGCATGTGTCCGTAACCAAGTGTCCTTTCTGCTCTCTGTTCTGTTCGTTTGGTTTGAATCTCTGATTTTTTTGGTTTCCATTGCGGTTTACATTTCGTCAATGTGCTGCCGCAATTTGCAGCTTTTATGAGGAGTCTTTGCGTGTTGTTTTTTTTCTTCCTTATATATTTATTTTATTTTATTTTAGTTTTTTTTGCAAGGGGGAGGCTTATTCACCTTGGCTTTGAAGCTGTCGTTAGACTAACAACAATGATGGCCATCTTGCAACTAGGGGCGAGAGTGGCCTACTTAGGCAGCTTAGGGGCGCCTCAGAGGGCGCTTTAAAGCCGCAACTGATTTAATTAAATAAGTCACCCGCCCAATGGCTGCCAGGTAAGCCATACAAAAGCCATTCCATTAGCGCGACCTGCGACCTGCGACCTGAGATCCGCGACCAGCGCCATCCAAAGACAAAAGAAATCTGCTTCTGCTTCCGGTTCTGGTTCTGCTTATTTAGTAAACACTTTAGCGCTGCCGTTGGGCCAATAAAGGCGACGTGGCATCGTCGCGCAACGAGTGCAACATAAAAATACGACCATGAATTAACGTTAAAACATTGCCAAAAAGGCAGACCTGGCGGGGGGGGGGGGGGGGGGGGGTGTGGCGTTGAAGAGGGCAGCCCTTGACAGCCTAGCCAGAGTCCTATGGCCCGGGCTCCTGTTGCCGCAAACAAACACATAAAAATGTTGTGGACGCACCGCATGGCGTGGTCTGCCCTGGTCTCTAGACTGGCCTGGTTTGGTCTGGTCTGGCCTGTTCTGGTATGGTCTGGTCTGGCATAAAAAATCATTTAATTTAGTACACAAACACAGAGAGCGTTGCAGCAGGTGGGAGGATGGGAGGAAAACTCAGGCGCAGGACTCGCGGCAACGAGCCTAACAATATGAAGTAAGTTTCATTTAATGGACTACACGCGAGTGTCAAAGATGCAAAAGCTAAGCCCACTTTTGCGGTTGCCTAGCACACATAGCCACACTCACACACACACACACATACATAGAACAACCAGATATGTGAGCTGTTGAAAGCGAAAGTGTTGAAGCGATTGCATTTGAAACTGACTCCACAATCAGTTCGCGATTTATGTACCCATAAACCACAATAGAATACACTGAACAGAAAAAACTTTACAAAATATATTAATAGTAGTTTGCCGAATTTAACTTAACAAATTAATATGTTTACATTTATAGCAAGCATATCTTATAAAAACTACAGCTTAAAAATTTGTATACGAAACTTTAAGTCTGAAAGTTGGCTTATTTATTATTAACTTATGTTTTAAGCAATAAATATATACATAAAAAATAATTGCAAAAAAATAATAATAATAATAATAATAATAATGTTGATTATCAAATAAAATAAAAATTAGTTTACTTAATAATTACTTACAACGAATTTAATATCACTAAAATCTAAACTAAACTACAAAAACAAAAACACGGAAAATTCTTCATTTTCGCCATTTGAAAGTTAATTTAATTCAGTTATGAATATATCATAATATATCATAACATTTATCATATCATATATTATCATCAAACTTAAATTGTTGTTTACTATTATTTAAATTAATCATTAATAGCTTTGACTTAACTGAAAGTCATTTTGAAAGTTATACCTAATTCAGTCATGAATTCAATTTTTTTAATAAAAAAAAGGTATTTTTGTAAATAATAATAGATTTTGGAAACTTGACTCACTTCTTTAGTCACTCAGCGACATTTTGTCTCACTGATTCGCTGCTTTGTTGTGCTATTTCATCAGATAACTGTTGCTGCTAGCAACTCACATGGGTGGGTTGGCGGTGGGTGAGGGGGAGGGAAGGGGAGGTGTGTGCGGAATGTGTTGCAAACAGCAATCTCTTGCCGTCGCCAAGCAATAACAATGCGACACTTTAGCAGCAGAGAATCTATCTAAACTGGCCAAAATATTTGTATGGCTATGAGGGTGTAAGTGTGTGTGTGTGTGTGTGTGTAAAATACTTACATCAATATTTGTGCAAGACATATCACAGCAGTTGAGTTGTGTTGAGATAAGTTGAGTTGAGCTGAGTTTGCTTTCTCTGGGCAGCCACACACGCACGCCCAAATACCCAAGCAAATCCTACGCAGCTCCTGAAAATAAGACCTAGAGAAAGAGCATAGTTGGAGGTGGAGTGAAGGTGAAGGTGATGTGGCAGCGTCCATAACTGTTTTGCCGGCACATGCTGGGCAAATATTTAATCATTTCCGACATATCGACGACACGTCGAAAGGATTTACAAATAAAAATGGCAACAGGAGTTGGCGTCGACGGCGGCGTCGGCGTCGGCAAAGACATTTATGTCAGCTAGTGGCTAACGGGCCTATAAAAACCAAACAACAACATGTCTATATGCTCTGTGTGTGTGTGTGTGTGTGTGTGGGTTGACCGATCGCCTTGCAACAACTGTAACGGCAACGGCAACGGCAACGGCAACAAAACGTTGATAAAATATTTGCACAAATGACAAAATGACTCCTCGATGGGCAAACCAGGAGGCTCAGACGGAACGTGCGGGCAGCAATGCGTCGAATATCATGGATTCAATAAACACTTCAAACATAAACTTGACGATTTATTGCTGCGACTCTGCATCTGCGTGTGTGTGTGCGTGTGTGTGTGTGTGTGTGTGTCATATTCGTATGACAGTTTGCCTGTGTCTGCTGGGCAACGCGTCGTATACGCAATGAATTATTAATTCGTCGTCGTCGTCGTCGTCGTTGTGTGTGCGCTCTCTGCACGTTACGCCAAAGCATTTAACTGCTGACAAATGATAAATTTATTATTTACCAGCAGCACACATATATATATATATATATAGTAGTGTGTGTGAAAGTGAGTCAGTGAGAGAAACATCGAGCGTTGCATTTGCTAGATTAAAATATGTTTTAATATTTGCTTTCTTTACACTTGAGCGCCACAAAGCACGCACGACTACACACGCACACAGACACACACACAGACACACACACAGACACACACATACACACACACACACACACACACACACAGCTAAGCAGCTTGGTCCTCGTCTGCTTATCCTTGTCGACCAGCAGGCGATAATCACGCACCTTTTTGATTAATTGCCATCGCGTCGGAGCAGTTGACTTTAAGTGACGCATCCACCAACCTCCAAAATATCAAACACCCATTCCCAACCCCCCTCCCTCCTGGGTGGCAAGCAGCTGAACTACATGGTTGTACACAGATATGATGGCTCTGGCGAAGGTGAACACAAACGTGACGGCTAAGTGCAAATTCAACAACGCAGGTTGCAAGTTTTGTTATCGCAAAGGGAAAGTAGGAAAAGTTTTAAGTTTTACTTCGTACCTGGCTGTGTTCCCCACACATACACAGATAACTATATATATATATATATATATCCACGCACTTTTATACAAAGAGTGGGAGCTTGGCCAGACGTGTCCAAATCGCTAGTCGGGCGCTTATCACGCCAAAAGTATTCGCGAATCCTTAATTACGCAGACTACGACTTTAACCGTTGACGGTGATTGTTGTGTGTTGAGGGTTTGTGGGCGTATCGTCGCCGTGTGGGCGTGTGACACTTAGTTTGTTCGTTTGGTCTGCCACAAAATTTGCATAGTTTGCAGCTTGTCAGCGTAGTTTGCCAGATTATATTGGAGGGAAGTACATCGGTACACAGAGCCGAAAATCGGTTTAATAACTTCCTGTTTTTTTATTCTTTACATTTAATATTTGTCTCCATTAAATTGTATCTGCTATAAGCAATTAATTTGCTTTTGATAAAATATAATATGCTGAATTTTGTGCTACTTTATTTAAATATAGAGCAGAGTTTTTTAATGCTTGAATTGGTTTTTGAGATAAATTTTAGAATTTTTTAAATGCAGATCTCGATTTGGAACAGTCAACCAACTGATGAGGTCGACTTGTTGATTCGTTGAATATAGTCCACAAAAGACCCCAGCTATGATGGCGTCGACAGGTGAATTGCTAAATAACTCCCAGAGAAGGACGTGACTTCTCCAAAAAGATTACAACAAATATTTCTTGGAAGATTGTCGGATTGTAAGAGGCTTTCAGAATGTCACTCCTGATCAACCATGATAGCATATTTCATGATGGCCTACTTTTTAAGCTTAAACCCCTACAACCATCGGCGCAATATTTACTGCTCCGGTCTTATCAGCCTGGCCTTTAATTTATGGTCGGTGTTGTGGGCGAGGGGTAATCCGATATACACCCCGTGTGTAGTGGTCTTGGACCTGCTCTGTACACATTGTGCATTGTAGACATGCCAATTCCAGGAGGCAGATATTCGCTGCTTGCCACATACGCTGCTTGCCACATACGCTAATAATACTGTGTGCCTTGCAAACTCCACCAGCTGCAGTTACAGAGAGTGCAACATATGAATCCTTTCTTCTCAACAGCATTGTCATACCTCAGTAAAAAATCTTTGACTTTTGGACTGTGGATGTTTAAAGGAGTGTGCAACATTTAATGTTAAACACAAATTTAATTTGATGATATACATAGTTTAAAATTCCTGTCATATTCGAAATGATTTATAACCTTTGAATAGCTTGATTAATCTAATGAAATGTAAACAAAACACATAAAATGTACAACTTTAATTTCGTTTACATTTGATTAAAGCCATTTGTCTGCACAGATGGCAAAAAGACCTTGAATTTTACACAATTTACAACAACAAAAGGCAAAAAAGTCAGTGCCATTGCAATCATTGTATGCCCATAATTGAATTTGAAAATCTTTGTTTTTTGGCAAATAGATGTATGTGTTGAATAAAATAAAATGAAACCAGATGCCCGCTTCCCCCTGCCACATGCCACGTTCCAGCCAGCAAGCCAGTCAGCCAGTCAGCCAGTCAGCCAGCCAAAGGCTGTTTTGTAGCCGTTATCATAAAACGATTTTCTCATTTATTAGTAAGTAGAAACAAAGCGTCGCCGTAGCATTTGCCTTTGGCTCACCAGAGTCAGAACGTGCGGCTTGTGGGGGGGAGGGGGGTGGTAAAAACAAAAAAAAAAAACAAAAAAAAAAAAGAGAGAAACTTAAATTATGGCAAATCAATTGCCAGGGCGCCGGTGCCGTTGCAAGTGGTAAAGAAAACATAACCAGACCTAGAGCTTCACCTCCAGCTCCAGCTCCATAGCTGGAACCAGCTGCTGTGCACAGCCAGCAAGCGAAAGGACTTTTCGGAGTATCAACAAACATTTACTTTTAGCCCCATCGAATGGAATGGGTTGTGCCCGTGTCTGCCTTTTGCTGTGTTCTACTGTTTTTCCTTTCAGTTCTTGTTTTTTTTTTTTTTTCTTTATTTTTTGCCATAAAGCACATTTTATTGAGTTGTCGAACTTAAGCACCAAACAGCAAAAAGAAAGAAAAAAAAACAACAAAAATGATGCAAGCTGGGGCCACGGGCAGCCCCAAAGTTTGGGGCAATGTGTTGCATAGACGGCTCAATAATGTGCCAAGCAGGGCGCAGACTTTGGACATGTGCAACACAAAACGGGGTCCAGGCAATTGGCAGCACCCAAACATACACACACATGCACACACATGCACACACACACTCAGGACTGATAAGTATTTGTATCGTTCTGAATCGCGACAGCTCCCTCAATATTCAAGTATGTATTTATGTGTGTGTGTATGCGTGTGTGCATGTGTGTGTGTGCGTGTGTGTGTGCGCGTGTGTGTGTGTGCGTTTACGTAATCGTTTACAGCTGCTCGAATGCGCAAATAATTTGAAACGAATGTGCTCAAATGTTCATACGCAGAAGCTACTCCCATTCAACCATTTACCCATGCAACGCCATAGAAAGCGACCCGCGCACAGTGGGGCAATTGCCTTTTCTTTTTACCGAATAATTAAATGCAGTTATCAATGAATTTTTACATTGACTTGATACATAAAATATGTAACAATTTTTTTGGAGTGTAGTAAATAATTAATCAAATTGTATACGACAGATTTTTTCTTCACTTGATTATTTTTTAGTTGGATCAAACAATATTCGATATATTATAATATTAACAAAATTTGTAATTATATTATTATTTTTATTATAATTTAACTTTAAGCTATTGCTATTATATTATGGGAGAGATAAGTGCAAAATTATTTTTATCGAAGAAATGTGCTTACAATCAGTATATTTCATTTGAGTATTATCTATTTTTATGCACACATTTTAAAGCTCATTTTCCAAAAAATAATTTATGGAGAGATGCAAGCAAAATCTAATAATTGTCTACAAGCTAACACAATTTGAAGCACTGTGCAAAAGTTATGGCCTTTTGGGAGTCTGTTTTTGTGCTCCACATTTCGCACTCCTTGCCTGCGTGGCTGTGTCTGTGTCTGGGTGTGTGTGGGTGTGTGTGTGTGTGTGTGGGTGTGTGGCTCATTAGTACAAGTACTATTACAAGCACATTGCTTCGTCATAAATGACTGACGCCATGACAGAACACACAAACACAAACACAAACACAAACCCAAAACGACAGCTTGTCCTTTTGCCCGTCTAACATTACTGGAATTTCGCTTGGAACTTGCAACGTTTTGTGTGGGGTTATTGTTTTGTCATATTTAAAAATGAATTTACGTTTTTGCTTGGGTTGCCTTTGATGCTGCCAGTGCTTGCCACCGACAGAAGCTATCAATAATTTACTTTACATTAATGCCAAGCAGCCAATTATGGCACAAAAAAAAAAAAAAAATGACAGTAGGGGACAACCTTTGCCAGCTCCTGTTGGGGAGGGGAAAGTGTGGAAACTGGGGGATGCTTCTATCTCAGTGCTGTCACATGTGATATGCCTTAAGCTCGACTTCATCGTAAATATGACACTCAATTAATTATTGTTAAGCAACTTTGCATCAACTTCGGAGTGGGCGACGCAATTAAACCGCAGCCAACAAAACTTTAACTTCAACTTTGCGGCTACCCTTTACGTTTTTGGTTTTGCTTATGATCGGCGTGCGGCATGCGGCATGCGGCATGCGGCATGTGATACCGTTGTGGGCAACCGACGGCTGCTGTTATTTTAATTGTGCCATTGGGTACGATGGTCAACTTAAGCATAACAATTC
This sequence comes from Drosophila fungiperda, assembly GCA_035042345.1. NCBI lineage: Eukaryota > Metazoa > Arthropoda > Insecta > Diptera > Drosophilidae > Drosophila > Drosophila fungiperda. The sequence goes on along the minus strand of JAWNLM010000154.1, from coordinate 2,498,621 downwards.
AGCCAACACACAAAAGATAAACAAAAAATGGCACAGGCAAAACACCATTTGAAATACCCTCACAGAGGCTGTTTCCATCTCATTGTAAAAAATGTAATGTATAAAAATACAATTTGATTTAGAGTTTAGTATTAAGTTTAATGTATAAAAATACAATTTCATTAAGAGTTTAGAGTCTAATTTGATTGATTGATGATTGATAATCAGAGCTGTCCTAAACACAACAGCTTTTTTCGCTTATTGCTACTTTTTAGTTTTATTGCGATCATCTTAAAAATAAATTTGAATTATGTGCATATAAATTTATCCACGATAGCATTTATAACAAGAATTCGTTGTTTTTTTTTAATAAACTAGATTAAATGGAAATGTATTTGTTGAATTTGAAAACTTATTAATGACATTAAAAATTAGGTAGATTAGATCAGATTATTCAATGTTGAGCATCAAATAAAATTTGATTGTATCTGTGGAGAAGAGTATTTAATCGTCGGCAGGCTTTGCGCATATAAATTTTTCTTTGTTTTATTATGGATTACCAGATTGCCAGACTAACAAGTTAACAAGACCAGTTTGTCCAGCAGCGGGGCAGTGTGGAAGTGGGGGGGGGGGGGGCAAGGCAAAGCATTGCGTGTAATGAGCTGCGAAACGCATTCAAAATAAAAATAAAAAAAAAACAACAAAAATTCAAACGAAGAAAGGGGGCCGAAGGGGGTCCAAATCAATTGCAACTGATTTTAGTATGCATCAAACGTTTTACAACTATTTTTCTTAACGCATTTTATTGGCGCTAAGGGAAACGGCAACCGGATCGGAGCCCCCACGCCTAGGGGATGACCACGAATGGTCTGGAAAGGGAAGGGTGTTTGGGGTATGGGGTGTGGGGTATGGGGTGTGCGGTGTGGGGTGAGGGCTGTGGCACGTACTCATTTAAACCGACGCGCCTGACGAGCTAATGGTGTCCGCTTGTTGTTATTGTTGTTATTGTTGCTCTTCATGGCAACCATTGTCATATTAAAACCGCAGTGACGAAAGAAAACAGAAATGCGGCATGAGCCGTGTTGGGGATGCGGGTAAGCAGGGAGCCAAAGCCGTGCATAGCATTTTCTATTAACAGCAATAAAATGTAAGCTTCATTGGACGAGTGGGCTGGGTTTGGGGTTAGTGCTTCAGCCACTTGGGGACATAGGGACAGGGACAGGGATGCGGGCAGGAATAAGCAGAGGCTCCATCCTGCTGCTGCGCGGTGGCGGCGGCGGCGGCGGCGGCGGCGGCAGAGTGGCGAGTTTATATTTTCCCTTTTTATTGTTATTGGGCAGCCAATTTGACACGATGCGTCCCGACGCTGGCTGAGTAAATGAAGAAAGGCGCTGCCAGTGGACAGACAGAAAATAAACGGACACGCTCATGGAATTCACAATATGTGTCTGTAAGTATTTATGTATATACATACCTCTTATACATGTATAAATATATACACTATCATTTGAGCATAGTCTCGATGGAAAACAAAAACAAAATACCAGCATTAAGCCTTGTCAAATAAGTGTGTCCTTGAATAAATACAATATGCATTTACTATTCGCCCAACTCTTCCCATAAGCTTAAAAACTTAATTTGCTTAAGTGTTTAGAGATTATCAATATAATGCCATGTTTATATATGTACAATAAGTAAGAAATATTGTTAAGAAGTTGCTATCGGTAATCGATTTTTATCGATAATAAATCAACAATAGAAGTCATCGATCAAATAAAATAATCGAATGCCCCTAGCTTTTATAGTCCCTGCGATCGGCTGTGGATGCTGATAAAAATATATATAATTTATAGAATTGGAGATAATTTCTGCTACACACTTCATTAAAAATTAAAATCAAAACTGAAATCAAGTTCAACAGTTAGAAATGTATTATTGAAAATTTAGTTAGCTTTACTTCTCTCATTTTCTCGTAATCTTTCTCTCTCTCTCTCTTTCTCTGTCTAACTCTGACTCTCTCTAATAGTTTTGATGAATTGTGAGTTCTGAGTGTGTGCAAATGTAATCTTTGTTCAAACTATTATAAGTAATACATATATGGGGAAAATAATGAAAAGATATATATGCTGGCAATGCTTATGGTTAAGAACGTGTTTGCAATGCAGAAAAGCAGTTGGCTTTCAAATTAGGTTAAATGCAAACAATGACAAACTGAAAATTTGCACATTTGCCCATTGATAAAGAGGGTTAGTGAATGAAATGGAACTGGAACTGGAACTGAAACTGAAACTGGAACATGAACGGGGTGCTGTGTATGGAGAAGGGGTAGTGGAAGTGGAAGTGGAAGTGGAAAGGGGCGGGGGGGGTGGAGGCAACAACAATACTGCAATTAAATAAATGTTTTTGGCCGTCTGTCGCAAAAATGCCAAAGGACTTGAAACCGTTTTATGACGCTCGCATTACAGTGTAACAGACTAAGAGGACTAAGAGGACTAAGGATTGTAGCACAGTGGGACTGTGGGACTGAAGGACAAACGGGCAAATAGTCAACAGGCGGCAGTACTCAACCAAATGCAGTTGGTGCCAGGCAGTCCGCCAAATAGCACAACACAAAAACAGGCAAAAGAAATAATTTAGCTTAATTCAATGCAATGGAGTGACAAAGGGGTATGAGGAGGGGTGTGTGCGGTGCAGGAGTAAGTGAAAGGAGTGGCGCTGAGTGGCGACGCGTAGACGCTTCCTCTTGCGCAATTAGTGCAACATTGTTGAGCATTCTATGCCGTTCTCCGCTCTCCGTTCTCCGTTCTCCGTTCTCTGTTTTTTTTTTTTCTGTTTTTCTGGTTTTTGCTTGTTGCTTACATAACGGCGCCAAGTGCGCGCTTTAAGTACGCCTTATGGCCAAGAAACAAAGCAAAGGGCAAGTTTATGCGCAAAGTCAAAGTGGATTTTGGACACAGTTATATATATATATATATATATATATATATATATGTACGTACCTTCTTCTACTTACTTTTTTGTGGATTCTGCTATGCGCATCAAGTGGCAAGTTGCAAAAGCCGCAACACAAAAAAACAAAAAAAAAAAAATCCGCTTTAGCGTAAAGTGCGGTGCGGCATTGCATGAATGTGAATACGGTTGATGACGATGTGAATGATGACGGAGTTAAGTGTGGACGGGCCTGTTGTGCTTCACTTTTAATTTCTATGCGAGATACCGTCACTTCTTTCCCAGTGCCTGTGCCAGTGGGATTGGGAGTGGCAGTGCCAGTGTGTTAGTTAGTTGATGAGGGCATTGTAAGCAGACAGTCTACGGGCAATGGAGCAAATTCTATCACCACATCACACCACACAACACCACTCAACACCAACTCTCAACACCACTAACCCTAAATATATATTTTAAAAATCAAAGTTTGACTTCTATTTAAATTTATATAAATATATCAGTTATACTAATTAAATAACAAAGAAACAATTTAAATTAAAAAAATAATTTATGCAAATGAAATTCAACAAAATTCGATCGACCTTAAAGCTTGGCAAAAGTCAAGTTTTTTTTATAAGTAAAATTTTGTTGCCTTCTTATCGAGTGCAGGGCTTGAAACCAATCAGGCGCAACACAAAAAATCGAACAAAAAAAAAGGGTCAAAAGTAACGAAGATGAAATTGCAAAAAAAAAAGAACCTACTTCAGCAAAAGCAAAACAAAAGCGAAACAAAAATTTGTACACTTTTTTTACAGAGGGGTTGTGTGGTAGGGGGGGGGGGGGCACAAAAGTATGTCAATTTGCAGCCAGCTGCCCAGCACAAGAGCTCAGTAAAAACAGATTAGTTTAAGTAAACCCATAAAAAATGAATTGAAATGCAACATTTTGGTGTCTTTGGAACTATCTATAAAATTATCTCTCAGCTGCATTTACTTGAAGTTTTTTATATAATGCCATTTATTGTTTATTCTATTTAAATAAAACAATTTATTTTTTGACTTAAATTTTTGATCATAATTGCTTCTTTTTTTTAATTCGTATGGTAGAAAATGAGGCCTAAATTGGCGTGTTTAAAATATATCACTAAAATATATCCAACTAGATCATATATATAAGTTGTCAATAATTAATCTCTTCAACACAATCAGTTAAATTACAAAACAGTATTTAAATATGTTTGGATTATTTGTTGCAGCTACGTGATGCATTGGGGGCAGCAACATTTATCATGCATTGCTTTTACAAAGTGAAAGTAAGCATTATTTCTCTAAAATTGCATTCCCTTTCGTATTGTCCTCGTGTAGGTTCCCTTTCTGGTTCTGTCTCTGTGCTGTCGGCCATTATATATACAAAACCACATAAAACAAAGTTGGGCAACAAGCATTTTTAATTGATTTCCACGCCAATGGCCGGTCACCAGGAACTCGAGTCAGCCGCTTCCCCGCACGTGAACTTGGCCCTTAGCCTGGTTTAGGCCAGAACTCGTAGTTGTTAACTGGACCATTGATGTGTGATGTGTGTGTCTGAAAAGTTTACAATAATTTTTGCACATTCAATAGCCGCAACTAAACGCCAAATGCCAACGCTATGCGGTCGCAGCAGGATGGGTGCAGGACACAGAACGCAGAACCTAGGACCAAGGGACATAGGGGGGGGGGGGGGGGGGGACAAAATGAGTGTCCGACACAACTGTGACCGACAACCGACAACCGACGTCCAATGAGGACGATGAAGAGCAAAAGAAAAGTTTTTGCCGGGACAGAGCATTTCTATGTTGGCATATTTTTGGAAAAGCAGTTTTCCAAAATACTCACACACACACATGCGAACGCAACACACACACACACACACACAAAAGTTCAGAGTTCAACGCATGATTGTGAAAATGGAATTGCCAAAGTTGCGGACGAGGGCGTAAAAAGTTGCACATACATTTGTTGTTGTTCAGTTTTATATTTTTATTTTATTTTTATTTGTCATTTGACAGAAATTGTCTTCAGTCGAATGTGCTCTCTATTTTTGCATAATTTCCTCTGGATACGTTTTTGGGTGTTCTCAATTTTCAAGCAACATTGCTGAAGCTATTATTCTATGCCCTAAAGTAAAACAGCTTTGCAAATCTTAATTTTATCTCAACAGACAAACTAGAAATATCCATTAAAACAATAACAATTCTTAAGATACGATTTATTAATTTGAATATTTTAAATACGTTGCAATTTTTTCTGCTGATTTATATTTTATTGCTAAAAAAATATTATTTAAATAAAATGAATTTAGTGCAGGAAAGGGTATCAGCTCGTCTGGCACACTTTAGAGATGGTAACTTTGTTATTTTTATCACTACTTCTATTTTATTTTTTATCATATTCAATGACAGCGCCAAGCGCTGTACCGGTCCCATTGTATGTGGCGAAAATCATCATTTTCAATATATATTTACATTTGTTTGTGTGCGTGTGTGTGTGTGTGTGTGTGTGTGCGTGTGTGTGTGTTCATCGTGTGGGTATGTGTCTGTTGAGAAGCACAGCTGCTTGCAAATAATTTTAATTTCATATCTCTGCGAAAGTTCCTAATTGAAATTGCCTTGAACGCTGCCAAGCTGCTTGCTGCCCAGCTTGTCCAAGTATTTAATTTCAATTACAAAATGCCAATTTGGCAATTACTGGAACACTAGACACTGAGCACCGACCAGACCTCAATGCAATCAGTAGAAACTGTTTTCGATTGAATTAGGTGCACTTCATTCAAATGCGTTAGGGTGAATCCATTTGTAGATATTTCATATGATTAGTATTTGAGAAATTCTATAAACTATTCCCAAAAAAAAAAAACAACAACAGTCTTATAATTCAAATTGTAATTACATTAAATGTGTGCAGTTTGTAAAAAAAAATATAATTGTTTTCTTTTAACTTTAAATTTAAATATAATAATATAATTTGCAGCAAAATTATTAATTTGACTGTCCTCTATGAAGTTATATGACCAATACATAATTTTAGCACATTATTTAGTATTTATGAATTGAAATATAGATGTCCTTAGACAATATTAAAACTAGATCCGAAATACATATATTATTCGGGGCCTACGTCATAAAGAGTGTTCAAATTTGATAATGATAGAAGCTAGAAGGTCGATAAAATCGAATAAAAATTGCAAGTCTCCAACATAATTGAAATTAGAATTGAAATAGGCACTATAACATCAGGAGATCAGCAATTTTATATAATTTAAAAGACAGTTTAATGATAATTCACATTTACCAGTTTCCAGCTAGTAAAGCACTAATATCAGAGTATTTAACAGTCGATTACATCCAACTGCAAAATAATTGGTCACACTTGGATAAAGTAGAAAAAATTTAAAAAAAAAAAAAAAGCAATACTCAAATACTTTCGCAACAATTTCAATGACCATTCAGCGTGTTACCTCACATCAGATACTAACTGAAATCAACACAACTCAACTCAAAGTAGCTGAAAGCAACTCAAAGCAACCAAAAAGGGTGGGAAACCAATCAACATTAAACAAAAGCGTGAAACGGTGGGCGTGGCACAACTCGAAGCTGGGTTGAGCAACTGTATAAAAATTAAGCTCAATTACCAGAAATTTACAACATCAATAAAATAACTGAAGAGTGCTCAACACAAAAATCACCACACACACAAACACACACACACACACAGCCAGACGGAGATATGCCTGAAGAGGTTAAGGGAGCTGGGTGGGTACGTGCACGTGTATGACGTCGTTGCTTTTGCCTGGATGGAGGGTAGTAGTGGGCGGCGTAGTGGGGGATATTCGTAGGTGGTGCTGCTAGGTGGGGCAAAGGCAAACCAGTGTACGTACAAACTCATCACCGGATGCTGACATATTGAAACACGTACCGACAACATGCTACACCAAAATTATAGTCACTTCCTTGATTTTGATTTTGAGTACTACCAAAGCGCCACATTGGAGAGAGAGAGAGAGAGTGCGGGATGTGGATGGGAATGGGAATGGGAATGTCAATGGAATGGGCCTGTGCCTGGGTCTGGGCCTGGGCCTGGGCCTGGCACATAAGCAGTCTGTAAGTGTTGCAAAATATGTTGACTCAACTCATAACATAAAGGCAAAATGGGCGTCGGCGAGTGGCGACGAGGTAGCGACGGTTGCGTGGGCGAACACTCAAAAAAACAAAAACAAAAAGAAAAGCCCACCAACAACAAGAACAACATCAACAGCAGCAACAACAGCAACAACAGCAACAACAACAATGACAACGAAGACAAGTGTAGCGGAGCAGCAGAGGATTTCCTAATGAGTGCTCCATGAATGAATTTCAGCCACAGAATACTAATTCGATGGAAAATTCATTTTTCCACACGATTGGCAATTAAAAGAGATTTTCTACCACACACACACACACAGACACACACACACACACACTGACACACATACATACACACACACATGCATACATATGAGAAGGACGCGCATAGCTTTTGTGTAGTCATTGACTGAATTGACAGGACAGGCAAATGGACGAACCAAGGAGGGGGGAGGGTTGCTATTGGTTGGTGCAACGGCAGGTTAGACAGATAGATAATTTGAACGAGTGGCAATGCCAGTGGCGCCACTGCACAGTGGAGCAATTTAATGTATTCGCTATTCGTTCTCATTTGAGCAAAGCTGTCGTCATAAATACTGAAAAAAAAAAAAAAATATATTAAATTTAATGAATTATTTAAACATCGTTTTTATTTGTACTTTAAAACTTGTACACGTTGTTGAAAAGCTTTGCAATAATTAATATAACATATAACAATTAATATGAATGTTAATCATTCAGTTAGTGTATTTGCGATTTATAATTTCTATATCTTCCGAGCATGCCACTGCAACTGATTATGCCTAGTTTTAGCAAGAAAGGCATAAAAAGTGAATAGTTTGTCGATTATAAGCAAATCCAAACCGCGCCGATGACAAAGTCATTTTGGAACATATCGAAGCCATAGCGAATTAAAGTCAACTTTGAGTGTCAAAATGCCACATGCCACACAAATAGTGGTTGTTGTGTCCATCGTGTTCCAATGTGGCGTTGGCTTGTTGTGGGCAGCCACTGTCGTCAATCGACAGTCGACAGTCGAGCGTTAAATGTGTCCTTTGTTCTGTGTAGTGTGTGTATGTGGTATGTGTGAATGGGTGTGAGATTTACCACTTACCACTCACACCGGATACAGTGTTAAAGCCAACTTGTCAACTTTGATGTGACTTCAGTCAAGCCGGCTACCGGCAAGCGTTGATGCATTTGACAAACAGCATGGGACACAGTCACATGCAGGCGGGATTGGTCGCTTAACCAACCCCTCTCCCAATCTCGACCTTCTTCAAAGTACTTGTCAAAGTTGAATGGGGGGGGGGGGGTCAATTGTGGCGCATCGAAGGCTAATTTCTTAAATTGGTTGTCGCAACGAGAAGCAGCTAAAGTGCCTGCAACTATTGCAACTAGTCGTACTCGTGCTATGATGGTTCCCATCATGGTGAGAGGGGAGAGGGATGGTGGCAAGTTAATGCCAATCAGCACGACCAAAAAGTTTGCAATCTAATAAGCCCAATGACAACAACTAAAAAGTGCACGACAAACGCATATAAACAATAAATTGCACAAAAGCAGCACTCGATGACAAAGATGGCGGAAAAATTGAGGGGGGGGGGGGGGGGGGGTAAGGAAACGGCTCGAAGGATTGCATTGAATGTCAGAAGCTTCGTTTTCAATTTGAGTTAGCCGCCATGCTTGGTTACAGTCCGCTTCATAAAGTGACAGACGTACAGACAGACAGACAGACAGACAGACAGACAGACAGACAGACAGACAGACAGACATACAGACAGACAGACAGACAGAGAAGTGTATTGAAGTTTTGTCTTCATAGCCGCTTCCGCTTCCGCTTCCGTTGCCGCTAAAGTTATTGTTCGTCAGCAAGAAAGTACAATTTGGCAGCTGCAACTTGAGCAACTTAATCGAACATTGCCAAGAGACACAAACCAGCCCAAACAAAAGATTTGAATAAGTGGCGCACAGCGCGGTTTGTGTCAGTTTCTTGCCACAAATGAACAACTGGAACTGCAACTAGACCTGATCTGTGAACGACTCAACTCGAAATAACTCAATATATATATATATTTAATTCCGAACATGTCGAATGAACTGACATATCGATGGCATCGTCTATATATACCCAAATAAGTTGAATGTGTGATTAATAAACACATTTTTGTACATTAAAAGTTGCATTTACTATAATACATCAGTTGTCTTAAAAAAAAAACAAAGTCACTTAAAGTAAGCAGAGAGATACACAACTCTCAAAAGTTAGCACACTTTACAAATTGCAAGAGGAAATAACTTAACTCAATTACGCTTAATTATTTCCTAGTTGGTAAGGAATTTTGCTCGCTCACAGACAATAAAAGTTTCGTTTAGTTTTTTTGTGTTACATACTTTGGAAGGAGCCGCCAGAACTTGCTGCTGGACCCATGCCACAGTTCTGAAGCTGAGGCTGAATCCGCAGCCGAAGCAGGAGCCGGAGTCGTGGACCCATATGTGCATGTGAGTGCCACATGTGTTGGGCTGTGTTGCGGGGTGGCGATGGAACATGAGGTGCCCCAATGCTGATTATTATTATTCACTTGGGCATTTTTACGAGCTGCTTTGGACAAAAGTTCGCCTCGCTCTTGCCTGGCAACTATTCAACTGTCTCACGAGACAACCACGACGACGACGATGCCTACGTCATGAAATCGCCCTGAACCACTCCCCCTCGTCTAAAGAATATTATTCTTCTTTTTTTTATATGCACAACTCTAAAAATTCACTACGGCAGTGGGCTTTTTTATGAGCCCAGCCGGCTTGATGGCCTGCCGGTCTCAGCCAACATCGAGCGAGCTGTAGACCAAAATGGGGTCTGCTTGCGATTCTCGGCCAACTTTAGAGCCTTGAGAATTACAAATCAGGCTGCCTAGTACCTAGTAAAAGTACTAATAAGTATGTGTGTGTTTTATTGTAGTCAACTTTATGGAAAACCCAACCTGAATAAGTTTCTTTATCTGCCCCAACCACGGCTCTCTTTGGAAACCCTCAAATCTGTGTTTGATTTTACTTATTCTGTTTGCATATGAACAATCATTAGACATATTACAACAAGCCAATAATATGCATATATATATATATATATTGGTTTTTTTTGAAACCCATCTAAGAGATGAGATGAGATCAATAAGCGAATACATTTCGGACTTTTTTTATTTGATCTTAGATCGGAGAACATTATCAATTAAATAAGATTAATTTATGTAAACAGAAAGTTTGAAATCAAATCGCAATAATACATATAAATTTTTGAATTAGAATTGTAGAATATTTATTTCAAAAAATGTAAATAGCTACAAATACTGATTTATTGATTGCTCTTAATTTTGTGATGGAGAATATTCTATTTAATTTCATTCAAATCTACATTTCGAAGCAGGTGTTTTTAATTTAACAGATTTTAAATGGCAAATGCTGCAAATTAAAAATGTTTTGTTTTTTTGTTTTAATAACACTGTTGAAATTCTGGTCCAAGGAGTAATTTTGCATAATGATATATATATATATATATGAAGTAAGGGTGACAAACAGACACACACATAGACGCACACACACACACAAACACACACACACATACAAAACATACACCGTACTAAACGTGCATTCAGTGATGATAATAATATTTATGAGTTTCCTCAAGGACACTTTCGAGGACCCCACTTAAGCGCCGGAGTTGGGCTGTGCTCGAATTACCCTGGTGGCTACTTGATGCCAAATTTTTCACAACTTGGCCACAATTTGCGCCTTAATTTGCCACAGCACCAACAAAAACAGCAATAACAAGTGAAGCAACTAGGCGTGCTTAATTCGAATGTGCCCGACTCGAAGATACCCTAGCCTAAGTGAACAGTTTGTTATAACCCAAATGCTTTTTTTTATGAGATATTTTTTTCGAACTGTGTTAAGATTTGTTGGAGATAACACAATTTTTGGATCTATGTAACCAGATGGGCCAGAAAGTGTTGTCGGCAATCGATTGTTATCGATTTTGGGATATTGGCAATAGTTATCGATATACAACATATTTAACGCTGTCTATTACATATATATGGACAATTTTTAGTACATCCTTTCTATCAATTTTTAATGGGTGCAGGGTATTAAAGTGAAACTTTGTACAATAACAAAAGGCAGCCGCAGCCAAAGGCAAAGTGGCCGGCTATAGGCAACAATAACAATAATAACAGCAACAACAGCAACACATCAGCCCAACACACACCGAAAATATGCCCCAAGGACTCTCTGTGAGTTGTTGCCACATTGCCACATTGTTGCCGTTCTTGTTGCTCTAAGTTGTTGTTATTGTTATTGTTGGGGCGCTGGCATTACAAATATTGCTGCTCATCATTTTTATTTGTTTGCTTTCACTTGACTGTCAAAGGTGGCCTCCCGGGTGTCCAGTCGTATCCAACCAACCAACCATCTACCCCCCCTCAACCCACCAGGAGCACTCCCCACATCGGTGATCCTTGCCCAATGTTGTGTAACTTTGTTGATTTAACTCGCCTTCACTGACTTTGGTTTTGGCTTTGGTTTTCTTTTACTTTTACTCTTACTTTTTCATTTTTTCATTTTCTTGTTTTTTTTCTTTTTTTCTTTCATTTGTCCCATTGCTGACAGCTCTTTGCGACCGCACTGAAAAGTTTGTTTACCTACGAAATTGAAGTGTGAAATAAGCAAAGTTGAATTATTCCTGGCGGACATGATAAACTGTGGCCCAGCGGCCTTTTGCGGTGTGCGTGGCAAGGGTACCAAATACATCTATATATGTATATATACAGGCACACGCATACACGGACACAGTTGTGTCATATAGTCAGCATTCGAAGGATTTCTGTCAATTTGGAGTTTTGACTTTTTTCTGTCAGCCCCCTTTGGGGGAGCAAAACGCGTCAATGAAATTTGAGCCTGTTTGCGAGCTTCCATGAAAAGTGTTATTACTTTGAAATATTTTTTACAACTTGAATAGATCGGCTCAGAAGAAAAAGAAAAGAGGAATGTAAATCTTATGTAAACTTATGCAAACAATTTGTATGTATTTTACAGGGTGTCATTTTGAAACCAGAGTCGGAAATTAAGAGTCAAAAAAAGAACTTAAATTAAAAACTTGTTGTAAAGTCCAAACACCGCAACTGATATTATTTTTTCGTAACGAAAACAAGTCAGAGAGATTAAAAATATATATCCCTTCTGGGGTCGGCGATGTCTACTTCTACCTTTTACATACTTTCAAATACATCATTAAACATTCTTTACATATTTTCATTTTGATACTATTTGATACTTTCAAATACATCATTAAACATTCTTTACATATTATTAATAGGAACCAAGATTTGACATTCTATTAATATTTTCTTATACTAAAAATTCAATTTTAAACAATTTTTCAAATTTACGTCGACAAAGTTATATACGTGTTAATAACATTTTTAAATTAAGCGATTTTGTTAAAAGAAATATTTAAATGATTTCCATGAATTTTGTAAGGGATAAACTAAATATGAAATTTCATTAAATGGGAGATATTCATTAAGTCAAACCAACTACTTGTTATTGGCTATTCCCTATTCAGTTTCAAGGTAAAAATTTCCAATTTCTCTGGTATGTTTATATAATTAATGCTTATTTAGGTTTTCATTAAAGCACTTTTCGATTATTTATTTTTCTTTTTTTGCTTGCGTATTGGATTAATTATTGTACGTTGTGGGTCAGCAAAACGCTGCTGTGGCAACTGGCTGCATGCGCTAAAAACTTTTCTTGAAGTGGCTAATTTGATTTTGGGGCATTAATAGCAAAAAGTCGATTTTAATTAACTGAGATCGTCGCCTAATCGAAAGCACAGCACAGCTAATAAAATTAACAACAACAACGCAAATACATATGCCTAAGTGTGTGTGTGTGGGTGTGTGTGTGTGTGTGTGTGTGTGCGTGTGTGTGTGTTGCCTATTGCCTATTGGCCTGTCATCACCCATAATTAATGCGAGCGACATGTTCTAAGTGGCAGTCACGATTTAACTAATTCTTTTATCGATATATGTCGATAGGACGTGCCAACAGGCAGTGGACACAGAATGTTCTAGCCTTTTGCCAACAGCTGTGCGTGGCCAGCACATACGGGGCGTGGCACGCCCCCAACAACAAATGCAATTACACACACACACACACACACACACATGCTCAGACAGAGACACAGTTCACTTGAGTTCAGTTCAATTCAGTTCAGTTCAGTTTGGTTCAATTTGGCTCAGTATTGGGTTCAGCTTGGATCTCATCCTGTGTCCTGTCGCAGTTCAGTCGACGTTGTATTTTTTTTTCGAACGAGTGGGGGGGGGGGGTGGGGGGGTGTGATGTGGGCAGTGGAAACCTTAACATGATGTTGCGTTCCTTTTTTATGGTTCTTTAGCTTTTGTTGTTGCTGTTGGGGACTAGCAAAATAATTATTGTTGCCTAATTTGCAGTAAAAAGAAATACTTTTGTAACGGTTTTATTAGTTCGCAGGCAAATCCAATTAGTCAGCATTAGCAGCAGCAGCAGCAGCATCAAAGACGCCACTCAACTTGGAATTTCTTTTAAGTTTACACAAATTTTGAATACTTTGCAACAGAGGAGCAGAGTTCGCAATATGATCGAACATGACGAAAACATTATCAGATATATCTTCAATATGGATTCCTGTTTTAAAAACATTTTTATTTTACAATATATCGAAACTATCTATAGGAATATTTGAATTTCATATTATTTAATTAGCTCTTTTTATAAATCACTTTTTTTTCCAGCTGCAGCTAAGTCAAGTAATTATTTCTTTTTATTTTGCAATATTTTCTAAATCGTCTTTGTTGTTTGTATTTAATCGATTAATTCCCTATTTGAATAACATAATTCAGATGTGAGCAGATTGGCTCCTCGCTGTCAGGGTAAAGAATCTTCGATGTGCCTCAGATAGCAATTCTTGCTTGCTCTTCTTTTCTTAGCTTTTTGCGCTGGACAGCAAAATTTAGTGGTTTGAAAATGCACCGAGTGATGAGGTGGTGGTTTGGGACTTTGGTTGTGGCACATGCAGCTAATGGCCAAGGCACAAAAAAGTGGGCGTTGCTGCCGTATGACAAAAGTTTGCGCAAAAAAGTGAGCTATAAAAATTAATGAATGTAAAATGTGCAACTAATTAGCCAGACAGATAGAGCAGCGCATAAGGAATCTGATTAAAGCCATAGCAGCAGCAGCAGCAGCAGCAGTACAGCCAACAAAATTCTGCCTACAGCAGCATTCAAAACCCATGCCACATTCCACACATACACCCCCCCCCCCCCCCACACTCCATGCACCAACTGCAGTGAGCACTTAACCTTTAAAGTGCACCGCAACATGACTAAGCCGGCGATTTAACAACAATTGGCTGACAGTTATTTACACAAGTAGCTGTTATCAGGCATTGCTGCCGCTCCATATTGATGCACATTGTATTCGGCTTCGGCTTATTGCAGACAATTGCGAAAACGCAGCGGCATTGTGATTGGGACTGTGATTGGGATTGAGCTCGGTGCTTGGGGCTTGGTGCTTGTGTCTGACTGCCTGGCTTCCACTGCTGCCTGCCACTGCTGCCTGCCATTGCTGCTCGATTAAAACACAACAATTTGCTGATTTCTTATTCAGCAGGCTTGTCGGCAACGCTATAGTCGCCGTCGCCGTCGCCGTCGCCGTCGCCATCGCCATTGCCATCGCCGTCGCCATCGCCGTCGCCGTCGCCGTCATCCACAACGTAAACACAGACAAAAAACTGCTAAATCATTGCAATACAAAACCAACAAAAGATACTGCGTACTCTCCAAAACTCACTTGGTGTGGCGCTTCGGCGAGGCGCTTTCTCGTTTCCATGATCTACGCTGCGCAAATATTGAAAATAAAATCCGTCTATGCGAAATATTGATATGCGCAGTCATATACATACACACACACACACACATACACACACACACACACATGCAAACACACATATATACGAAAGAGTGCATTTAACAACGGGCACCGTTGTCTGTACAATGATTTATTGACGGGCTCGGAACAGAGACTTCAATGTACTCGTATTTTCACCGCATTTAGTTGCAATGCATCCACAGACACAGAGACGTGTCAGAGAATCCCCTTGCCCCGTGCACTTACCTCCTTCCCGCTGCATGGGCCACCATTCCCCATGCCCCACTTGCAGACACAGTCTTTGAGCCACTGCATCGAGTCCCTAAGCAGCAAATATACAAAAAAAAAAAAATAAACAATGCATAAAGTATACACGTAATATAACCGCTGAGTGCTCGACTGTTAGATACCCTAAGCCATATCTACTCTGTTCTGAAAATCAGCAGTGATTAAAAACCTTATCTCAAGTTTCTACTGAGAGATTTGGTAACAAGTCCAATGGAAGGACTTACAAATTTAACTTTGCTGTGCATAGCTTCTTCCTCATACTCACATACATACAGACATACATAGATATGTAGCAATTGCAATTACGAAATAGAGAAAATTGTCATATAATATCATAGTCATAATTATATCAAGCAAACACTGCAAATGCAATCGCAAAAACATTAATAAAATTGCAAGCAAAGCAACTTAGTCATATTACTGCCAGCCCAAGACAACATTTTACAAAAAAGCAACCGAAAGACAAAAACACAAGAAAGTTTTTTCTAGTCGTGTAAGCTCGACTAGTAGATACCTTTATTTTTAAGTCTTTACCTATCTTGTCGTGAAAGCTCGACTAGTAGATACCTTTATTTTTAAGTCTTTACCTATCTTATCTTCTATATATTCTTAGCATACGATTTTCTACCGTGTTTTTTAACCGATCTTAATAAAATTATAAAATATACTTGATATTACGTCGTGGTATACAAATACCCGATTTGAAAAACATATATTTTAAATTGTGATTTTTATTTCTAACGGAAATCGATTTGTATCGATATTCACGAAACTTGCGAAGTTATCGATTAAATAAAATAAATTAATCTCTGAGAATCGTGTGTATTTTGACCGATAATATAAATATTTGATGGGGTCGTATTTGCTTTTTTCTGCTTGTCACATACTATTGAAACACCTTATTATATCCCTTTCACCCATCTGCAGGATATCAAAGCAGCTATTAGCAGGAATACACTGGGAAGACAGCTTTATTTATGCATACCTCAATACTAAAGCCATCGATTCTAATTGTCATAGTTTATATGGACATAATAATATTCTTATATATACTTTTATATATATTCTTAAATACAATCTTAAGTATTAGGAAATTTTTGTAAGTGTACACTTCACGCATTGGAAACGCATTCAATTCATTAGCAGAGTGCATTTGCTCAGCCAAACTGAAGAACATTTCGGTTTGCTCTCACTGTAGCCGTACAGTGCTTGTCTGCTGTATGCGCATGAATCACACAGTTAACGGGCTTTTTTTTACTTTGTGGCACAACAAATACATAAATAAATTAATGCTTAATAAGTGGAAGAAAGCTAACACACAATATACTTGATAGTCTATTGTGTAAACTATTGACAAATGGTAAGAAAAGCAGGTCGTGGGTTGGGGGTGGTTAGGTATTCTATATAGTCTATATGGTCTTAGATGCATACATATATATTTAATATATGTGAATTTTTTGTGGAAAAGGCCTCAAACATGGTGCAGAAGAGCAAAAGTAATAAATACGTGCTTAAAAATCATTGATTGAATTCGTGACAAAAATACTTCCTACCCCCAAGTAAGGCTCACAGAAAGGGGTGCAGTAATCGAAACCTGCATGTTGGTCGGGAGGGAGAGGGGCGGAGGGCAACGGATTTAGGGGGGATTGCAAGATAAAGAAGCTAGTTGAAAAATGCGACTGAGCAAAAGACAATATTTGCTTGTCGCCAGCGCAGACACAGGCGGTAGCTCAAAATGAAAATGGCCAACTGGCACTTGCAAACAAAAAAGTGAAATAAGATGGCCAGAAGGGAATGAAGAAGATGGAGATGGAGAAGATGAAGACAAAACCAACTGCAGTCGCATTAAACGGCAAACGCGACAAAAATTCTGAAAGCAGTGCAAAAAGCAAATGGGAACAACGATTAAAGCGGTTTTCCTTTTTGTTTTCTGTTCTTTATTCTTATTGTTTTTTTCTTTTTTCATTTTTTTCTTCTATTCTTCCCATTAATATTTTGGATAGTATAGGGTATAATACATTTTGTGCAAGTGTTTTGTAATCGGCAGAAGATTGCCTCTTCGAACGAATTTTTTGTTATCAAAAGTAGACGTTGTGTGTGATATATTAAAAAAAAAACAACTAAAACTATTAATTAAGTTTTTAAAGATTGTTAATCTATGCGATTTTTAGAAATTTAAGTAATGCATAATTGAAGAGAAAGAAGTAAAATATTAAACGTACTTAAGAATAATTAAGGACTAATAATTGAAGACAGATTTTTCCAATAAATAATTATTATTATTATTATTATTAGAAGCAATTGTTGGCATATTTTTAATTCTTCAGTATCTGCAATGGGCATAAGAAATGCAAAGCATTTTAAACAAGAATTTGGCAATAAAACCTAGACACATATTAAAAATGGGTACAGAGTATGTCGTCGCCGGCTACTTTTGCTTACTGCATCATTCTTACTTGTATTTATTGTTTTTACATTTATTTTGAATTTTCATTGGCCGCGTGATGAATGAAATTATTTGCAGTGACCGCGGACAGCGCCTGGATACCGCCAACTCTTAGGTTGAGTCAAACAATGGTAAAGGCGGCTCAGGTGCACCTACAGGCGACCAGGCAACCAATCGGCAAGGGCAACGGCAACGGCAACGGCAACTGCAACGGCAACGGGAACGGCAACGGTAAAAGCAAAGGCAAACAGCCAAAATAACAGCGTCTGCCATTCTCGCAGGTCACTGCGCGCATACAAAAGACTAAAGGAAAACGCCAACAGTTGGCACAAATCACAGATGGCAGGGGCAGAGGGTGGAAGCGGAGGGGCTGCGCGGGGGTAGTAGATAGAACTGAATCTATTGTTGGCATTGCACTGCAAGTGACAAGCATTTTGCGTATGGCAAAAAACGCGTAATTTCTTTGCTAAAAGGAAAAAAATGTATATAACAAAAAACTGTAAGGAATTAACTTGTTTTTAACTACGATATGAATGATAACAGCCTTCAGCTTCAGATTATATACCGTCATTTACAAAAATTGACCATCTATATTCAATTCTATTATCAAATCACATAGTCATAATAGTAAAACTAAGGATAACGAAACACCAAAAATAAAGAAAGCACCAAATGAACTCATCTAAATATTCAAAAAACATATTTAGATAAAAAAAGAAAAAAAAAGATTTGTCTTTCTAAAATTCAGAATTTTAATTTCTGTACTCCAGCGTGGACTTGTTCAAAATTAAAAATTATATATTCTATTTTACAGGGCTTCTTTTTTATGAGTACACAGAACTCTAATATTAAAAAAAGAAATTTTAAAGTTTTAAAAATTGACCAATTTTATCCTTTGCTTGCAAATTGGTAGATTTCGAATTTAAATACATTTGAAATTTTCGTAATGGTCTCAATAATTAAAGAATATATTTGAAAATCTTTCCAATCGAAAAAAATTAATATTTATTAAATATTTGAAGCCACAAGAAAACCGTGCTTGTTTAAAAGTTAAGGACAATTATTTTGTTTAGATTTTCTGTGTTAATTATAGCCGCTCCCTAAATTGGATACTGGCTACGCTTTTGGCCATATGCATATATCTGCATGCGGTGCGAGTTCTGGCTGGATGTGTGTATGTATTTCTCTGTTCATCCAAAACTTCATTCCCGACAACTGGAAACTCGTAGCCGACCTCAAATTAAGCGCTCACAATTGCAACTTGAGGCAACATGTGCGGCCGCCTCATCTGCTGTTGTTGTTGCTGATGTTGCTGATGCTGTTGCCTTCTGTCATTTGTATGCACACACGTACACACGCACACGTGGACCAAGAACACACGCATGCATGCAAATACACACACACACATTAACAATTATAAACACATGTTGCGCCCACACAAAACACACACACACACAGTTAGCAAGTTGCCTGTTCAGAAGCATTGCAGTTGGGCACACACACACAGTCACACGCACATTAAGTCCAGGGAAATGTGTGTGAATCTAGCCATCATGTATTTTGTTACATGATTCGAATTTCTGAAAAGTTTTTACTGCAAACCAGACTGACCATTCGTTTAGTTTTCTGCTTTCAGCTTTCAGCCTTAAGGCCTTCAGGCATATAGCCTTCACTCAGCTTGGTCCAGAGTTTGCTAGCGTATTAAATTCGACACCTTCATATACGAGTAAGCCAAAATACAAACATAGACGCATGCAACTGTGTGTGTGTGTGTGTGTGTGTGTGTACACATAAATATTAAGCACAGTATGCAGCAAAATGCAACCATTTAAAAATCAGATATTTTCTGTATTTCCCAAAATATTCCGATGTCTAACCTCAAATGCCAAGAAGTGAATCTATGTTTGAATATTATTGGAAGTAAAGCAGAATCTCCCTAATATGATAACTTAAAATAACAGTTATTAACAAACAAGTCGTAATTATTTTTTCTGACAAGACATCCCAATTCTATCTGAAAACTCTATTGTCAACTTATCATCATCAGTTATATTATCCATTATTATTTTATTTTATTTTATCCATTAAACTATTTAGATGTTAAGCTACATGTTACTTTGCATATTTTTTTAATAAATGTAAACTATTTTTTAGCTCATAAATAATAAATTATTCAATAAACAGCTGCGACTATGAATAGTCAACATATTTTTTCACAATCCCTTGTGATCCATGATTTATATCTATTATTTTTTTTTTTTTGGTTCTGTTCAAAGGAACTAATTAGTTTCAAATAATTTAAGCTCGATTTACCGTTGTGATTAATGTGCAAACAGAACTGGGGCTTTGGATACAGTCATCACCTCAATAAGTGAACACCGCTTTTGCAGTTTAATGGATTAATTGAGACAAACATGCAGTTTATAATACTATTAATTGGCATTATATTTATTAAGTTAACCAAATAGCAAGTCTGTCTGTTCGCAGAGTTTTCACTGTACTGCCAACTGGCCGAAATGAAATTTATTAGTACATTTCACAATTGCAGCAAAATGCTGAACGCTCATTTTTCGTATTTCAATTCAGATGAATTGTCGTTATTATTTTTCTCTTTTTTTCTTTTTTTTTAATTTTTTGTTTTTATCCTCTAATTATGATGGAGTCGATAAGCTTTGACAAAGTCGTAACACAATTATTTTTATTTATATATATAAATAATTATATATTACTATTAATAAAATATATAACAGAGAAAGGAATGAATCAAATACTAATCGTCAATGATTGTTACGGATATATATTTAATATCATTTGAATTCAACTCATATATATAATAATATATATTGAAATTTATGAATTTGTCCATAGATTAACTAAAGCTTTGCACTTTCTATATGGTTTAATGATTATGTAAGAATGCATAAATCTTCGATTTGATAAAGACAATAACTTATACACTTTATTAACCGCACACAGAGATTGCAATAATTACCATTGGGGCTTAGTGTATGCAATGCAAAAGTCCAACAAATGCCGTGCATAGTGTTTATGAAAAGCGACGAACTTCAACTATATCAAGCAGCCCTCTTTACCCGGCACACCTACACCCTACACCTCTCCGCCACCCATCCCCCATTCTGACAGCAATTGCAATGGCCCCAATGTGCCATTTATCTATCAGAGCGGCAGCTTATTGCGCTGCGTCGCATGCTGGACTTATAAAAGAATGGGCATGAAATACGACAGACAGCAAATCGCGCGAGTTATTACATCGAACGGGCTCAAAATATTTCATTTATAGTCATAGCAACGCGGTAATAGTGTGAGAATGAGAGAGAGAGAGAGAGAGAGAGGGATAAACAGAGCATGAGGTAAAGGGGACAGTGGGGTGGGGTAGCTAAACCATTGCTAATGAGTAAAATCGACGATGCTTGCATATGCCTGCGATTATGTTCGTATTCGTTTGTGGACTGCAAGCAAATGCATTTCAAATATACATATTTGAGCACATACAATCGAAATGTATGTGAATATGTGTCAATATGCACATCGAGTGTTCCGCAAGCTGCTTAATATCGAAATTATTTTATATTCCATATATCGCAATTTGAATGAAAGTCCCATCGAATTGTTGCTCAAATCGAATTTAAAGTTGTTTTTGCTAAAAGCGAATAGATGCAACGAATTCAATTAATTAGTGGAAATTACCAAATGCCATTTTGAATTGCTTATCAAACTTTAATTAGTGAACTGAATACGTTTTTAGTTTTCTGAAAGCAACATGATGATTTTGGAACATCCTGTACGAATTTCTGGCATAAAACCTTACGGAAATACCTTGAAAAATCCATTTATGTTTTTATTAAATAATATTTAATTAAAAGAATCGACTACATGGGTAGTGAAAAAAATTAAATGTAAGGAATCTATTGAAAAGTCAATTCAAAAATGTAGTCCATTAATAATCCCAATAATTGTAGGAATGTTGACGACACTCCAGATTATGGTTTGGGTTATAGTTCGGTCGTACTTGATTATCTGTTTTGATGTGTTGTCTGAAACTTTTGTGAATTTCCTAGTGTTTCTTTCTAATTTTAATAGTTTGGCTTCATTGATTTCAATGATTTCTAATGTTCAGTGTTGCAAATCAGTTTCAACGTGACCAACTTTTGTGTTCGATTAATGTTTACGAAACATATGTCTCTTTTCGATCACACATATCAATTTTTAAATTTGATGAAATTATTTATATTTATGTAGGAAGCGAAATTGGCAGTCGTTCAGCAGAGTCAGTCGTTGGAGTTGTAATTATAACAATTTAATCAAAAACGATCATGAATAAATTGTATTAATGATGAATTGATTTCGATTGAGTTGACAAATTTAATAAAAACTGAGTGCAGGGTATCTATTGGTCGAGTATTCTTACTTCTTCAGAATTGAGCTCTGGCTGCCTTTGAATGGATTCCATTGTTATGGTCTATATTTGGTTTATCACCATTCTGGAGTCGATTGCCTGACCAGAAGAGTATGCCACATCATTTTTTTCTTATTTGTATTTTTTTTTTCTCTCGTTTTGTATTTTTTTTTTTTTTTTGTACATTTTTGACTTACTTATAAGTGTTCAAGTGTCTATGGAAGAGATAATTAATTACTGTTAGCTGCTGCTGACGCCACACCTACCAATTAATTTAGCATTTTGAAGCGGTGCCACAGCCGTGAGTGCTGCAGTTGCCAGTAGTCGACCCTGTACCGAAAGTACCGATCCTGCGAAAGAAGACAGAAGCTGCCAAAAGGGGCGTTGCGTCGCCCAGTTAAATGAAAGGCTTTGCCTTAGCGACCAAGCACTGTGCCCAGGCCCAGTTGCTGGCAATTGAATCTGGCTGGCTGCGTTGGCCGCATCGGTCGCATGGCCGAAAGGTTATCATTACTTCCACATAATTTAATTTCGGCAGGCAGCGACCATTTGCATTTCAATACCAATAGGATCTGGGATGGGGGGATACGTTTGTGTTCTTCTTCTTCTTCTTCAATTTCTTCTTCTTGCCACGTCCGTTGTCGGTTCGTTCGTTCCACATTTTTCTTACCATTTTTCAAAGTTTTGCCGGCTGCTCATTGCACAAACTGAATTGAATCACCACATTACGACGCTACGCTGGATACCCTTTTGTTATATACATAGTACCAACACCCCCAACCCCACCCCCATCGCCCTCACACACACACACACATACACACCTCCTGCTGGTGTTTTTTTTTTTTCAATATTTCGTGGGCATTTCGTTTTGAATTTGGCGGCACAGTTGCTGAGAGAGAGAGATGCTGCTGCCAGATTTTTCATCATCATTCATAACAAAAGCAGTTGGCAATTGCAGCAGACTCGGCTAAAACTCAGTCAGCCACCCCACCACCCCTCTCAACCCATTTTGAATCTAAGCAGCCCAAGCAATGAACAAACCCCATTTTTTGCGACATTTCCGTTTGCATTTGGCAACCGGAAACGTTAGCCAACCCCACTGGACAATCAAGCTGTGGACGTGGACAGGCAACGAGTGCCTCCATAGCAGTTAGTTCCTGTTGTTGTTGTTGTTATCAAGAACAAAAGGCATGGAACGAAATTGTTTGGTGTTGATAGCTGCTCATGAATAACAAATGCACACGGCAGGTGGGTCGATCTATCTTCAACCTTGTGAGTTTGTTTGTTTGTTTATTTGTTTGTTGGGTTGTTCGTTTGTTTGTTTGTTTGTTTGTGTATCTTGTTTGCTTGCAGATTGCGAATTGGCTGCAGCTGGGATTGGGGTTGGGGTTGAGGTTGGTGGCACGTATGAGTGACCATTTAAAAGTTGTTTATATATAGTCATTGGTTTGTGTCCATCCAAAGGACAAATACTCGCTTTTCAGCCATTCATTGGGCTTTCTGACGGCTTTCAATTGGCAAAATGTCGTAAGCAATTAAATCATTTTTATAGCCGAATACTGTACAAATTTCGCTCAATCACTCAGACACACACACACACTCACACACACACCATATCTCTCTCTCTCTCTCGCTCATTCTTTCTCTCCCTGTCTCACTTCTGCATCATACATATTCAATATATATATATTCGATCTGTGTCTTTGATTGATTCGTTGCTGGTCGCCGTAATCAAAATCGAAACGTCAAGTTCAGTTCTTGGTTTGAGCCGGCCTTAGCGATGGACTCCACAAGAAAGCAGAGCTACGTCAAAAGTCAGAGAAAGAGTGCAGAAAAAAAATGGAGTGATGGAGAGATGGGAGGAGGACAAAGTGGTGTCCATGTCTCAATGAAACGTCAAATGCACTTCACAATTGGCGTCCGCATTCTGTTAAAAGTTAAAAGCAATTTGCTACACATCCGGAAAAATTCTCATTGAAAGATCGAATATACATGATTAAGTTGATTCTCAAAATGCTAAGATATGTTCCTAGTTTTATCAACAAAAGGCAATAGTTTTTAAACACAGTAAGAGAATTACTAAACCAAAAGATTGTGATTTCTAAAAATCATTTTTTTTATCTAATTTCAAGGCAGATTTTTCCAATTTGTACATAACACAAATATATTTACGATTTCATTTATGATATTTAAGGTTGCTTTTTAAAACTATTTTATTTAATTTGAAATATCCTACAATTTTAACTTGAAATTTTTTACTCGGGTTGTCCCGAAGTGGTAAATAAATGGCAATTTCATGACATACCTAATTAAAGAGTGTACGTGGACTTGCTACGTTCCGGGTCGGACGAGATGACGGACCAAATGCAAATAAAAGACGCGATTGTTTTTAAATTTGGATACAAAACAAAGCAAGCTGCGAATTTTTTATTATTTACTAAGGAGGCGCGAACAGATAACGAGGTGAGGATAACGAGGAGCAGGAACGAAGAAGCAGGAGCTGAAGATGAAGATGAAGATAAAGCTGGAGCGGGAGTATAAAAGCGCGGTAATCCACTCATCGCGTTACCAACTGCTCAAGGGACGGCGAGAGGGAGAAGCAGTTTAAACAGTGGCGCAAGAAAGATGTATCAGGCAGGACCCATTGCCAGTGACAGTGCACGGACAGGATACAAGATTATAATAGGAGTAAACGAGAGAGGGTGAGATAGAGAGAGGGAGAGAGTTACAGGAATGAGGACTGGCCGCCAACAATTCACAAAATTGTTTTCGTGACTTAAATTTTTGGGTTGTAGAAGGACGTGTTTGGAAAGCATATGATGTGATTTGCCATCAAATTGAGTTGTCGTCGTTGTCGTTCTTATACTGCTGCTCCTGCTCCTGCTCCTGCTGCTGCTGCTGCTTCTGCTACAGCTTATGGCATGGGCAGTCCTGGACAGGCAACCTCCACAACACACACACAGCATGCCTCCCCGCTTGCCATCCTGCTTGCTCGCCTGACTTGTATGTCTGTCTGTTTGTCTGTTTGTCTGTCTGTCTGTCAGAGCAGCTAGCAGAAATGCAATTAAATTTAGAAAAATATCAACAGCAGGCAGCTAGTTGGCAGAATAATAGTTTATAGCCATAATAATAGCAAAGTAGCTTGCAACGAACCAAAAACTGCTATCCATGGGTTCCAGTTGTGGGAACTGCTCCGATAAGGGCCTCCTTCTTCTTCTATGTTGTTGTATGTTAAGTGTTGTATGTTGTATGTTGTATATATAATAAGCAAGCAAAGTGCTTGCTGTTGCCTTTAACTAAATAGAAGCGCAGGCTAGCATGATTATATATACAGCTTTATGTGTGAGTCGGTCTTAAACCACTACTCTTGTTTCCATTATTTTTGTTGTTGAATAGCTTGTAGCACTCATGTCTACACTTAGAATCATAAATAAATGGTGCTGAATTTTGTTAAAATTACCCTACATGTGAAAATCGCTTTGAATCTTGAAAGTTTTTCGTATTTTTAGAAATAATTTCTATATATAATTAAAAAGTAATTGAAAAAAATTAAATCATATTGATAATTTTTAGATAGAAATTATTTCATCATAGAAAAAATATTTCGTTTACGTAGATTTGATAAAAGTGCTTTTAGAAAAATAGTACTTTTGGAAATTGAGAAAATAGTAATGAAATTTACAATATTTAACTATATTTAACTATATATCAAAGTGTATACATTAAAAAAAAATTGTTCCAAATTTTACGACCAAAAGCAAGACGATTATTTTTCTAAGTGTATAGTTTACTTAACATAGGCCGACTCCAAATGCAACTGTAGCGTGAAACTGAAACTGAAGCTGTGAAAAGTCTTGAGCAAATTGTGTGTGTGTGTGTGTGTGTATGTGTGTACAAAGATACATTTTGGGCGAAAACTAAATTACTCTATGCTAATATTTGCTTTACATATATATATATATATGTGTGTGTGTGTGTTTCTGTATATTTCTTAACAAACACATCCAAGCATTCAAAGTCTTCTGTCTTCTGTTTGTCTTTTGGGCAACAATTGAAATCAACACAAAACAAAAACTCACAAAACAATTGCCAAGGCACCACACGTTATTTACTTTGGGCCAACAAATGCATATGGCTTAAAGTGAGTTGTGCGTCTATTTACATATGCATATAACAAAGCATTCAAAGGCCTTTTCAAAACCAAAAAAAATTTCTTATGTTTTTGCAACAGGATCGACCATTTAAGGTCGTCCTAATCGAAATCACTTTGGTCTAGAAGTTGATTATTATCACTAACCTTCATTATTACTAAAATAATAAGTCGCTTTATTACACTAATAATTAATATAAAGAAAACTAAATCTAAAAATATTAAGAGTGAAAACCATTTCTATAGTTAGGATTTCCTTAACCAGAATTACATATTTAATCGGCTTTTTGCGATTTAAATTATTATTAAGTACATAAAATGTAACAGACAGAATGAAGCATTTTCGAACCCATCATTAAGTATCTATATATGTTCCTGATTAGCGTCAATAACCGAGACGATCTAGTCATGTCCAACAATCTGTCGTATAACCAAAACTTAGAGACTATAAGATCTGGAGACGTCAAATTTGCAATATTAGTTTTAGTATGTACATTTTATCATTATTATTTTATAAATTACTTCTTTCGTTTCGTGAAGGTTGATATATAAATATTTTCAATAACTATTTATTATTTATTATTCTAATAACTATTTATTATACTTTGACCTATTATTGGTCAACTATTAAATTTGAAGAGGATATTTCTGGTACCATCCTTCCGGTTCTATCCACCATAAAATAACGATTTCCCAAATTTGTCATAATGATTTTCCCATATTCTTATTTTCATCAAATTACATTATCCAAGGGTATTTTCCCTGCGGCACAGCCGAATTCTTGTTTGATAATCCTTTTAGTTTCAACTAATTGCTAAAACGATTAAGCAGCGTGTGAAGATGACTACTTATAATCATCATAAGTAGTATCGGCCACAAATTTAAACAAAGCACCAACACGTCTCCCCCCACCGAGTTCGACACCGTCTCCGATTCGATGAAAAGTGGGTGACAGATTTATAGAATAGAATGCTTTAAAACAATTAATTATACATTTTTGGAGCCAGCAAAGCAAGCACCAAAACATAGACATTTAAATAACTCAACAACCATACACCACACAAAGGCACACAAACACACACACACACACACACCCACAAGCACACACACAGCATTTGTACACAATCCTATAAAAAGCAAGCAAAAACAAACACTAAAAATGGATTTCCATTTAAGGCGGCATGTTGAGCACATTGTTTTTATTAAGTGTCGCATGATATACTTCTGTGTGTGTGTGTGTGTGTGGGTGTATGCCACCTCCATACCCATAAACACTTCAAATGGCAGCAGGGCGTGCAACTAATCCACTGCCCAAAAAATATGTTACAAGTGGGCATCTGTAGCAATGGGATCACGGGTCAGGGGTCAAGGGTTCAGCAGTCTATGCGACCATCAACTGGCACCGTGGTTCACATTAGAATGCCTATTAATCAAAGTATATTTAATGTAGTATAGGTTCAGCGTAATCAATAATAATAAAAAAAATATTTCCATTTCTCTGTATACATTTCTCATTTCAAATTTCCAGCTATATTATTACTTATTTTTATTATAAAATAAAAAATTATGCCACTGTAATAATTAATAATAACAATTTGTTTATTTCATTCTGAAAAATTTTGAAATTTTTTTAATGGTTTCAATTCTTAATTGCCCAAATTTATTATTATGTTTATAATTTTTCATTATACATTTAAATTTCTTTATTCCATTTTATTGTACATCATTAATTTTTATAACTTTAACTTACGTTTATTATTGAAACATGTATACTTTTTCTAATATTTTATTCAATAAAATAGTATACTTACAGCAATAATTTGGTAATGTGTTTATTATTATAATAGCCGATAAAATAATCGTCGCACAACTACAAAATTCACTTAAACCTGTGCGACTCGGAAATGCATATCAAAAATATAAATCGCTTTAAAGAATTAATGAACAAGATTTTAATATATATATTGCCCACTGTTCATTGGCGCAGTGGGGCAAACAAACATATCATCATAAAAACAGCTATCGTGTGACGCAGGCATAAAGGAGGCGGCACACTGAGAACAAACCTGATTGAAGATGTTTTACTGTTATGGAAAAGAATTAATATTAATAAACTACTACTTACTTTCAAAGTCTGTTCATATTTCGCTCAGTGCACGAAGTGATGCTATAACCAGACGAATGAGTGAAACAGTATAAAACAGAGTGTTAGAAAGAGAGGGGAGAAGTGAGAGACGAGGTCATATAATGCGCGCTAAATACATAGTTAGAAAATAGTTGTAAACTCTTTCATCAAGAGCAACTGCTGCCCGGTTTACTTCCCCTCTCGTCCAACCCCCCACGCTTCCCCAACTGGCTTACCCAAGAAGAGAAAAACTTATGGGAACTCGACTCGTCGTGGCCTTACAGGATCAGGCTCTGTGCAATGGGGAGGGGTGTGGTGGTGGTTAGTTGTGTGGGTTGGCAGTCGCTGTCATTTTGGTTTTTGTTTTATTTTTTGATATTCGTATGACCATTTTTGGCATATTTTTAGAAGCATTTTGTCAGTGACTAAAACTGTCATTCCAGATCCATTTCGTTAGCAACAAAACCAACGACGGGTTAGGCAAGGCGTCTGGGTGGGATTAAGGGAGGTGCGGCTGCTCAGGCTCTGCTCCAGCGCTGATAAATAAAAGGCAACTTGAGTCGTACACACGGACAGACAGACTGCATTCACAATTCACACACAGGCACACAGCTTCCGCTTTTTCTAAATTGTTGTTGTGTGTGTGTGTGTTTGAATGGCTGTCGAAATGAATGTTGCAACTAAATGAGTAAATGGAAATTAGTAGAAAAAGGCTTTTAATGCTCACAAAGAGAAGATGTATTGTATATATATATATATGTGTGTGTGTGTGTGTGTATATATGCAAAGATTTATATTCATTTCATTTTGTAGAAGCTTATTTTATTTTTGTATGCGCTCACTAGTCAATCGACAAATCGTCACTTATGCTTATATTTAAGATTATTATTATTATTTGTATTATTATTGTTATATATTTGTTAAGAATCCTAATTAAACTAAAAAGTGACCAGATTTTCAAAAGCCAGTTTTTTGTGGTTCGACCTCTATGTGAGAACTGCATTAAAATTGTCACATTTTTTTCAAAACTGACCCAATTTTCAAAAACCAGTACTTGTTGAATATGGTGTAGCTCTATACGCGAATTTTAATGTACAAAACGCAACTCGAACTCGAAATTCATGTTACCCATTCAAATTTAATTAAAATTATTATTATTAAAATTAAAAATAAATAAATGATGGTCATGCAATTTTAAACAAAACTTATATATATAGCTAAGACTTATTAATATTTTAAGTTACATTAAATATGTAAAACAGTTATTTAAAGCTATCGCTTCTATTACTTTCAACACTTTCGTTCGATCCATATGGCAACACACTCTTCCTTCGTCTCTCTTTCTCTCTCTCTCTCGCATTGGATTGAACGCATACATGCACAAATATTCTCGTATAATTCGGTGCAAGTGTGTTGTATGGTGGTGGCTTGGGAGGGGTTGAGTGGTGTGGAGTGACGCATTGAAGCGAACGCATATCTATCATTAATATCGCTGCAGTCAGCTGCTGTGTTGTGCTATGAAAAGGCTGCCGCAAAAAATATACTACACACACACACACACACATGCATACGTATGAGCCATGAATGCCGATACACACATGCATATTGCTGGTATTGTGTTTACCCCTTCCTTCGCTTACCTCTAGAGGCAACAGCAGCTCAACTGACTGCTGAACTACTGCTAACTGCAATTAATCATTTTTCTATCATTTTCAGATTTTTTATACATACAGACAGCCGGTGCCACTACGTGTGTGTGTGTGTGTGTGTGTGTGTGGTGCATAAGTATAAACACACATACATATGCAAGCGTGCATGTGTGCATGTGACTGGTAAGTTATGATTTTTTCACAATTGGAATTTTTTTCTTGTTCTTTTTACTCTTGCATTAAAAAATGATTCTCTTGCCTGTGAATTTAACAAGCAATGCGAATGCCAAATATGGAAAAGCAATCGACCGCAGCTCTGAATGATTACCAATAAAGTTAAACAAAATCTCTGCAGGCAGTAAAATACGATAGATGAACTTTCACTCACTTCGAACAATGATTTCCCGTTATCGATTTATCGATTACATTGCACTTGCTAAAAGTGATAATATAAAATTCGATTTAGTACAACACATTTTCATCGATTTCTCACTCTCAAACATTAACTCCTTCATGCCGAATTCTCAACAAATTTATTATGGAGATTTTATAGTTATGACCAAGTGCACATATACTAGGTCAAAAAAGTTTTCTGTCATAGGAAAAAATCTATTTTTCTTTCATTTCTTTTGCAAAAGCAATGTACTTTATTATTGTCTTTAATTGTCTTCTTAAGTCTACATTTTCCCAAGAATGGGTATTTGATGTTCTAAGGCTTTCCCGTGTTTTTCTTGAGAGTGGCTCCCTTATAACTCCATCAAAGAGTTGAGACATTAAAGCAATCGGAAAATGAACATTTTTCCCAATCATTTTTATCATATTATCAAAAGTTATCTTGCATAGACAATTTTGAATAGAAATCACAAATATCGGTAAATAAAATGAATGCTTAATTTTGGTAAAGACGAAAAAATAATGTCAATAATGAAGTGCATTGTTTTTTATTGAAAAGATTTGAGAAATATGAATTTTCCCATGTGTCTAAGCACTTTCTTGGCATACTGTATGTATGTAAATTTAGACATTAAATTACATCGTTGCCAAGCAAAACGATTTCTAATGGCTCCTCCACTTAGATTAGGTCAATTGCTAAAGCTCCATAGGTATTTGCGTTTGTATGTGTGTGTGTGTGTATCTCGATGCGATGTGGCCATAGCCAGGAAAAAAATCTTTCATTTTACATATGGACGTGCATATGCATGTACACACGCACACACATATCTGGTTAGAAAGCCAAAGGCGAAAACTTTTTGATGGTCATTGATGGTGATACGTCCGGCGTCGAACTCTGGCGTAAACGGAAAGGCAGTTGACTGGGGACTGGGTGGTATTCCCCACTAACTACCGGCCAGCAGGACTGCTAACAAGCTTGCAGCGAGCAACGTTGACAGCACTTCCCCTTCCCCCCGTCCCCTTCCCCCTTCCCCCACAAAGGACACTTGGTCGGCTCGGTTGGGTTTAAGTGTTTTATGAACTTGTTTCAATGAAGTCACACAAAGTGCGTGCGTGTGCGTGCCTACATATATGTGTGTGGTTGTGTGTGTGTGTATGTGAATAGATATGTATTTATGTGTGTTCATACGTGCTGCACTTGCAGGTGACATGCGGCAACAGAAACCATGTCTACGCTTAACCTGACCTGCCGTGGTCTTATTCGACCCTGTCTGGGGCATTGAAGCTTTTAATTTGATTTTCGTTCAAGTGCGGTTTTCCTACCTTCTCCATATGTATGTATGTATGTACATACGTATGCATACACGCATATTCACATACATAAACATATCGATGTATGTAAGCATGTGTAAGTTGTGAACTCAATTTTGGCTTTGTTGCTTGCATTGAACTTGAGCTGCTCCTGCTCCTGCTCCTGCTGCTGCTCCTGCTGCTGCTGCTTCCTCTTCATCTTCCGGCCCGTCGAACATTGTGCTCTAATGAGCGAACTGGCATTAAAAACAAAGAAGTTGCAGAAGAATATAACTGCGTACTCGACTTGATTGTGTTCAACATGTGGCTCCAGAAAATTTAATATATCTAATTCGGTAAGATCAGAGCGCTCTTCAAGCGAAAAAACACCGCAGGAAACAGCCATTATATAATGCCTTGCAGAGAGATCGGTTATCTTTGGCAAACAAATGATTGCATTTCCTTGCCGTTTGCTCTTATTGCAATAATATATTTTTGTACGATATTGGCTATTTTTTGTTTAAAATATAACTGTTCAAGCCAATACACTCATTTTTGAGTATTCCTTCGATATGGATGATATGGAATGGTAATTTAATACATTACCTTCAAAACAAACGGTTTTCAAATTAGTTTTCTTTTATCGATACTTAAAATTTGATGAATCTAACTCAAAAATTGCAAAAGATTCAGGCATTTCTGATTTTTTCCAAGCAATAGTACTTCAATATTAAGAGGGGAAGGTTAGCTTTAACTTTCATGAAATCTGACTAAAATAGGCTAAAGTTGAGAAATCAACACAGACCCGAAATCAATCAACTCTCAATTACATATCACATATTTTAATAATACTTCTAAAAATAATTTAATAATTTTCGCTAAGGTTTTCAATATGTATATATTGTTTCATGTTACAAATAGATAAACGTAGAAGTACCCAGTCACAGAGATGTCTATAAACTTACAATTATTAACGAACATGCGAATTTAGGAATAAAGATGGCTCATTAAGTAAGAGGAAAGGAAGTTTTTACAAACAATCAAAATTATTATTTCAAATTATTAAGCTATAACTCTAATTGCATCATCTTGTTCTTCTTTCCATTGAATCATTTTTTTCCTATCTGAATTGGGTCTAACGGACGAATAAATTTTAAATAAATTAAAAATTTCAGACTGTTAAGGCAGACTGACTGGTTTTTATCAAACCAGGTCTGTCTGATTTGGCTGGGCATGCATATTTTAGAGGTCCGTAATATGTCAATAAGTTCACTGTTTTTATTATTTATTTGCAATATAATATATTATAAGCGAGATGTGTATCCAATCGATCCGAATTTTCGCGCAGTCAGCTAATAGACAATTTTACGCCTTTTCATTTTCTTAGTAAGACTAATCTGACTAATATTCCATTTGATTTATTGTCACAGCTGGATTGTAACGACCGACAGATGGCGACTTTTATTTTATTCTTAGCGACAGACGGCGCTAATACATGAGTAGTTCGATTTATTGTATCACAGCTGCATTGCAATGACCGACTGATGGCGAGTTTTATTTTGTTCTTAAAGATAGCTGGCGCTAATACCGCTGACAACGTTTAGTGGTTATATCAGCCTTCTTTGCCTGTTAGTTTCTATTAAGAAATAGGGTATTCTTTATGGGGTTAAAGTAAATACAATCATTACGTTTATGTCACAAGCATTTTAATGATAATCTTTTTACCACTTAATTCAAGTTACGTATTTTTAAATCTTATACTAATATAGATAATATTTTTGCCTAAAGTGAGAATTTTTCATTAAAATTTGTAAGATATATTTCAACGCTATGTGAAATAATTCGCAAATTAAACTTAAAGCTTCGAATTAGATAAATTAACAATTATTTATTACAATAATATATAATAAAAAATATCAAGGGATGCGGTATTTAAGAATGCTCATAAGACATACATTTTATATTTATTGTATTGAATGGCCTGAAAATCATAATAAACCTTTGACTATTTTTTATTAATCGATAATCGATATTGCG
Source organism: Drosophila fungiperda (assembly GCA_035042345.1). NCBI lineage: Eukaryota > Metazoa > Arthropoda > Insecta > Diptera > Drosophilidae > Drosophila > Drosophila fungiperda. The sequence goes on along the minus strand of JAWNLM010000154.1, from coordinate 2,464,801 downwards.
ACTCATCCCCTTTTTAGTATTTAAATGTGCCTCTTCAACTTTTTTAACAGCAAAATTTGCACAAAACTTTAATTCAGATTATAGATAAGAGTTTAAGCACTAAGTATACAATTGCTTACTTATTTAAATCATCGTCAAGTTTGATGTATAACAATTTATATGTACATATCGGCCCACGCAACTCTGCTCTTTGCCATTAACATGAACACGTACCGTGCAACCCTGTGTGTACAGAGCCAAGAAGAAGAATAAGAGAGCTGACAGCTGTCATCTTTTCCTTTCTTTCCGGTCTCTGCTCCATAGAAGACGCAAAGTACGTGAAAATTAACAATAATAATCTGTAAAATATTTGCAAATCAGCAAACATGTTATATTAAACGAAATTGCACTGTTAGCGCCGACAATCGCTTCAGCTGCCAATGATCGCGTTGTGTGCATTTTAATATACGCTCACGAATTATTAGATTTTAAGTCAGCGTCTTGTCAGTCAACAACAAGAAGACCAACAACCACAACAACAACAGCAACACAAGTTCTAATAAGTTTTATATTTTTTTGTACTTTTTTTTCGGTTTGTGCAGCATGTTCATGCCTAAGGCCCATCGTGTCGCCATTTATGAGTACCTCTTCAAGGAGGGTGTCATTGTGGCCAAAAAGGACTTCCACGCACAGAAGCATCCCGAATTGGAGTCGATCCCCAATCTCCATGTCATCAAGGCACTGCAGTCGCTGCACTCTCGCGGCCTCGTCAAGGAACAGTTCGCCTGGCGCCACTACTACTGGTATTTGACCAACGAGGGTATCGAGGAGCTGCGCAGCTATCTCCATCTGCCACCCGAGATTGTCCCATCGACCCTGAAGCGCCCAACACGCACCGAGCCACTGCGTCCACGCCCATCGACCGGCGGTGCACGCGGAGCAGCCGATGCTTCCAAGACCGGCGAGGATCGCTCTGCATACAGACGCGCTCCCGGCGGCAGCAGTGTCGACAAGAAGGGTGATGTCGGACCCGGCGCCGGCGAGGTGGAATTCCGTGGCGGATTTGGACGTGGCTCGCGCAACTAAGCAACACACACAATTCAAGGCGGATTTTTTTTTGCATTACATCTAAAACAAGTTAAATTCTCGTTTCCAAAACAACATCAACAACAACAAATGGAATAGAAACAATAAAAATGTGTGAATGTTTTGTATAATAATAAAGCAGAACCAAGACGATCCATTATATATATTATATAAAGCAGGCACAGAGTGAAACAAATCTTGTTTTTTTTTTGTTAGTGCGTAAAAGTTTGCGCGGGCTTTTTGGCTTGACCGAAGCCCAATTGTCATTTTGCAAGATTTACACATTAATGATTGCAGCCAGATCCAATTATGATTAAAATTATAAAGCCATATAGCCGTGATGCGAATCCAGCGAAGTAGCAACTATAAAATGTGTCCTAGTATTGGCAGAAAACTTCAATTGAAATCACAGTTGAAAAACACTAAAGAAAATATATAAAAATAGTGTTTTTTTTTTGTAATATAAAAGAATATTTTTTCATCAAGCTAAACGAAATAAGCAATTCCAGTTAAATAAGTATTAATAAGTATAACTGCTAAAAAGCATCCATTTGACATATTCTATATTTAATTCGACTTCACCGTGGAGCAGGATTCGCTAATTGTAGCACAAAACTAACAATTCACAGCAAATTTAATTGCATTTGGCTTATTGAAAATTGGCTACAACTTTTTAAACTTTTATTTAACTCAATTGAAAATATTAGCAATTTCAGCCAAAACAACTTTCGATTTGCAGAAATTACAGATCTTTGGAACACTATTCAACATGCACAAATGAGAACTGACTTTGTGGACTTAAGGGCAAAGCACTAACAATAATATAAAAATTGAAATAAAAGGAAACGATGATAATTATTATTTACAACCTTTTGTTTTTCTTTTTAATTTTTTTCTAAACGGTACACAATATATATATTTAACATCTATAAAAGCAATTTAGTAGTTTCTGGCCGGGTTTTATCGGCGCTTTATGGATATTTTGCCCTTGGCCAAATGCGACATGTTTATCTTGAATTTGCTCTCGTTTGATCGCTTCACCCAGATCTGCAAAAGATGAGAACAAAATCAATAGGTATTCAACTGTTGATGTGGGTGATGGGGATACATACGACTTCGTTGCCGATTGCTGTAATTGTGGCAGCAAACTTGTTCATGTCCTTGCCTTCGACATAGATCTGCTGCCCGCGACAGAACCAGCGACGCTCGTAGAGCAGCTTGTTGTCCTCGATGCGCGTCTCCACGTAGCTGCTTGCCTCGACGAGCAGATTGTGCGCCTGCTGTTGCTGCTGATTTTGCTGCTGCTGATGGGAGTTCGTGTAGGAGCCCATGCCGTTCTGTGGCAGCGCCACCGGCTTGCCGCGCTGTATCATCTTGAGATCAGACTCGATTTCCTTGTCGTCCAGCTGGTAGACGAGCAGCTGTCCGGTGGCGGGCTTGCGACGCTTTTCAATTACCGGCAGCGGCTCATTGGGTCGCCGTCGCAGCTTGCGGGTGACCGTCGTCTTGATCTCCATGGAATCGTTGGTCAGCTCCAAACTGTAGCGTTCATTTTCGATTTGTCGCTTGCGATCCTCAAAGTCGGCCAACAGATTATCCTTGAGGTCCATCATCTTCTCGTCAAACTCCTTCTGCGCGGCCTTCTTCTCCAGAATGTAGTCGCGCTCAACACATTCACGCATGTAGTCCTTGTAGATCTCGTTGATGCGCCGGCGCTCCTTCACCTGGTTGTCCAGTTTGCGCAAACGCTTCATATACTCCGGGTGCATTAGCTGATTCAGCTCCTCCAGCTGCTTCTGCAGATTGATCAGCTTGTGCTGGTACATTCTAGAAAAAGATGCAAAGATGTGAAAAGTGTGCCATCCTATCAAATTTTCACTTACTGTTCTTTCAGCTCGCTGTTAATGCCACTGTTGCTGCCAATGCTATTATTGTTGTTGTTATTGCTGTTATTGTTGTTGTTGTTGTTGCTGTTGTTGGACGAAGTGCCGTTAGTGCCGCCATAGCGAGTCGGGCTGCGAAATTCGGTTTCGCTGGCGTCATCAGTATCTGCCATTGCCAAGCATTCGATTCAAATTGAAAACATTTGTCTTTTTGGCGGCTTTGAGCCTCAAAACAACTCTTTTTTTCTTACCTTCTTCGCTGCGTTCGTCGCCAATCGACTCGTCGTCGTAGTTGTCGCCCGAGTACAGTGTGCAGTAGGCGTTCATTCTTCTTGTTGTGTCTGGGCACAGCGTGGCGAGCACTTTTTGCTTATGGCAATTGAGAATATATATTTTTGTTTTCTCAGTTTTAGATTACTGCAATTGTTTATATTTGTTTCTTTAGGAGTACACATACACATAGACGAAAGCCCACAATAAGTGTTGTACAATGAATGTCGTTAGCTGATCTGGCAACGCCAAAGCATTATCGATAGACCTGAAAGTGTGTGACCAGCTATACCAATTTAAGACAATGCAACCCATCGTAGACATCTTGAAAGTCACGTACATTACAGCGCTCAAATTGAATAAAGACGTTACATTTGAAACAAACGATATTTAAGAGCGAACCACTCAAATATTGGAATAACGCCCTTATTCGCCCTCTTTGATATACATAGACAATCAATCAGTCAATTGAAAAAATATGATAGCGAAATCGAGAACCTTCCTTATTACAAATCGCAATTATTTATGTCGCACATAGTTTATGAATCATGCATTATGGATGTATGTGTATGCATTCACTAATCGGAGCAAAGTGATTAAGTTAAGACTCCACCCACGGTTAACAGTGTCCACAACTTAGTACACATACCGATGTACGTACACACATGAACATCAGATGTAGTGCTTGGTCATATATTCCATAAGTTTTTAAATTGTATAAACATGTTTGAAGCTATGACAACACAAATATTGAAACAATTTATACAGGAATAGACATTACACATTATACTTGAAACACTTTTTATTTTGCTTGCCAAATGTTGCTGCTGCTTCGAGCGCTGACACATATGCACGTAAACATGAATATATCTATCTATATAGAATATATATTTTAGCGCTGTCGTCAACCAGTGACGCCCACGCAATAGATCTATTTGCCTTAGTTGAAAAATTGGCGTATTATACATCAACTAAGAATTCCATGCTAAATCATCTCAAGCAAATTTTGATTGATTTGCAGTTGTCTGGCCTTAAAGCGGGCGAAGTAATATGAAATGTGAAAATGTGATTAAAAATTTATATTTCAGTAGAGACACATACATACAAAAGTACAGTGCACTTTCGCAAATTAGAAACAATCTTTTTGACAAAAATTAATAATATTTTGATTTTCTATATTGATTCTTGTTTGTAAAAGTCTCCAACTTATGTACAGGAAATTTTCGAAAATTTTTGCAATCTTTCAGTATTCACTGTATTTTCATTTATATGTGTGATGCTAGAAACAGATGAACATTCTAGACGCTGCTATGGGAAATTTGTTTTTCTTAATTTGATCGTTAGTCAGTCTTGCTTCGCATATTGCAAATGCACAAATATTTGGACTATATATGTATGAACAGTTGCGGGCAAAATAATAGTAGCGCTAATTTTCAAAGCATTTAATATAAATATGACCCTTTTTATAGAAAAAAAATCAAAACATCTTTAAAATCTTCATTGGAATTATATAGTAGCTATAGTGAAATCTGAGAAAACTTGAATATTATTTTATTACTATTATAATGATATATTAAAATAATAATTTAATAAAAATTTTATAAGAATCAATTTATTTATAATAAATTTGAGGTCTATAGTTTTTGTTTGTTAATTCATTTTGTAGCTATGCCATTTTTTTATTGAATGTTATCTTTAATATCATAATATTTTTAAGTACGTATTTCTTTTTTCATTTTTCGAAACGAAATATGTGTACTACTGTTATTTTGACCGCAGCTTTTTTGTGTACTTGCATAAATGTGAGTATTTTGGCGTGCGTTTCTGTCGCGTAGTCTTAGCTGAGATCGAGATCTTTGCGACTTCAAGGTCGACAATTTCGATGAAAATGAGTTTATTGTTTGGACAGTGGCATTAGCGGCAATCGCTGTTAGCAGCATCCATCCATGTGGGCGCTGCCGAAAACACCTCAGCAGCAACTGATGATTATTATTTTATTTTTGAAATTCACGATTGAATTTATTGTATTATCCATATTTCGATTTGGTTTTTTTTTTGCGTGACTTGTGACGAGTGCATACAGTTTTAAATGAATTGAAAATATTCATTGTTAACAGCGCACTTAAATTATTTGCAAGGGCTGATGACTTCTGCGGTTTGTCGCCGCACCGTAAAAGGACAGGCTTCATAAACACACAATTGTCGATATTCGATGCCCAATGTCATCGATTACTCATCTCGCTTTGCATTTGTTTACAAACAAATCGAAACAATATGGAAATGTGTCGCCAACGTTGCCACCACCCACATGTTTTGAGCAAAACACACGTATGTGTGTGTGTATGGCTGAATTCGCACTTACACATGTGCATATTTTAGAACGCAAATCTGATATGTAGCTGGAGTTACAAAGTGGCTTGAAATCTTTCGTTCTTTGCCCTAAAACGGCAGTGATCATTAAGTTTTGAACCGGTTGACATTGCCGTTACTGGTTACTCGTTACACTTCCACCCACACAATTTTAGCAATGCGTATTTTATTTTTTTATTTTATTTTATTTTAAGCTGATTAATATTACCCGATTTTCTCTAAATAATTAAATATACATGTGAATCTGGTAGTTTTAGAATTTGTCAAATAAAATAAGAAATGAAGTGGTCGGCAGTTGAATACCCTTCCTTGGTAAGCACGTGTGGCTAAAAGCGTGTCGATATGCCTGACGTGCTAAACTGTAACTACGCATTCGTAGGGCAGCAGACACACTCTTCCCTCACACTCGACCACTCCCAATTACCGTCTCATTCCCACTCTCATTCTATTCGCAGTCCATTCACTTGTTCCTTGCCGGCGAGAGAGCGAAGTAAGACAGAGAGTGCAAGTGGGCTGTGTTGAAGATGTGTGTGATGTGTAGATGTGTGGGTGCTATTACTGCCAGACACTGCCATGTTGGCTTTACTTTGTGGTTCAATTCGCACACTCTCGCTCTCGCGCTCTCTTCTACGCTGTAGTGTTCTCTTCTGTGGTTGCGGTCGCGGCGTTGGCGCTGCGCTATAAAAGCGTTCACATACCAAAAATGCAAAACAGTCAAACAGAAAACTTTGAGACGCGGTGAGTCGTGTAATCCGAGTTACCCGACACATACACAAACAAATACATATAAAGAAGAAGAATACATTTGTGATTTTTTGTTGGTTCTGATTAGAAAGTGAATATATATACACAATACATATTTAGCTGACCAAGTCAATTTGGTAGAAGCACCAGGAAAACAAAAGCGGTGCGCGTGAAAACAACACGAAGCAGAAGCAAGAAGAAGAAGCAGAAGCAAGAAGAAGAAGAAGCAGCTACAAACTCAAGTAGTTCTATTTTACCACAAAACACACACACATAAAAAAAAAACAAAAATGGCCGAGGCTAATAAGAGAAATATTCCCATCAAATTGGGAGACTTCAGCGTTATCGATACGGAATTCAGCAGCATACGCGAACGTTTTGACTCCGAGATGCGCAAAATGGAGGAGGAGATGGCCAAGTTTCGTCACGAGCTGATGAACCGCGAGGCGAACTTCTTCGAGTCAACCAGGTAAGCAATCCAACGTGGTAAATTCAAATTGAAATGTGCTAAAAAGACTATTTTTTTTACTTGTCTGTGTGTGAGTTTGTGTGTGTGTGTGTTTGCGTCTTGTCTAATTTTGTTTTGGCTTGGCTCTTAGCACTAGTCTAAAACGATGAATTGTTTATCCATATAATTATTAGGTTAATTAGGTAATGCAGTCCAATAGTCTTAATTTGCTTTTATATACATATTTATATTTAGTTTGCCACAAAAGTGTAACAGATTAAACAGTAAAAGTAAGCAAAATTTTAAAGAAATAAGTAAGGTTTAAAATTAAAAATAATGTGTAGGAACATAAATCGAATGCTGAAATGCGGACTGTTTCGCAATATTGCAGAATATATAATCAAAACTTACATCCCTCGCTAATACTCCAAGTCATTGTGAGAATATTGATTGTAAAAACAGAACTTGGAAATGTTTATGCTTTGTAAAAAAGTTGCTTGAGCTTTGATAGATTGTGAAAACGATACTCAAAACTTATGATTAAGTTACGTACTCTTTAGGATACCCCAAACATTTTCATTTAAAAATAGGCATGATATGGCTCGGTAACATCATCATTAGCATCATTATCGTCGTCGGCGCCGACAGAATGGCTGGATAACGAACTGGGGCTAAGGCCATAACGCCACTGAACGCCCCAGATACTCACGCAAACTTTTTCTTATGCGCTATATATATATATACATATATGTTTATATATTTGGATATATGGGGGAATGAGTCACTTTGGTTTTCTACACACACGCACCCCCCATCCCCCACACAGAAAAAACACACTTAGTGTTTATTGGTGCCCTAGCCGAACCGCGAACCCTGGCGTCCACACCATATGCGCATATTCAAAACTGCAAAATATTTATTTATATTTTTTTTTTTCGTTTTTACATTTGATTATTTTTGGCTACCAAACTAATCGCAGATTTCCCAAAACATATACACATACACATGCATATATATATGTATATATTTGTTGGTGTTTGCAATGCAACTGTGCTTATAACGGCATCCCATGGTTGTATTGAAGAAGAGATAGAAGAACAAAAAAATCACGTATTTCTGCACATAATATAATGTAGCGTAACGGAATTATAGCGTACAACTGCGCGCACACACAAACAGACTATTATGCAGACATGTGAATACATAATTCAAATATTTACTAAATAAACAGACAATGTGAAGGCGGCGGTAAAAGAATGAAGCAAAACAAAAATACATACAAAAGAGCACATAAAGTACATGCTATGTACACAAATGTGTACATTTATACATACTTTTGTACTTCTACGGAGCAAAATGATGTCGACGTTGCGTTGACGTTGCCGTCGCGGTTGCGCCTCGCTGGCCTTTCAATATTTCAATCTAGCTTGTGGCTGCGAGGCGGCGACGCGTGGGCGCCACTTGAGGCGAGTTCGAAACGAACGTCTATCGCTTTAGCTTAGCTTAGCCTAGAGCAGCAATTGATGACATAATCGAAGCAATTTTCTGTCTTCATTGCATTTGCAAGCGCGCGCAATAATAAAGCCAATGCTAGCTTGCGTTATCACAAGTATTAGCAGTAACGGTAACTTTAGCGTTAACTCAAGAAAACTTTCTAAGCAAAGTTTCGGGTTGCGTGCGGCTGGCTCGAAACAAAACTTTCGCACAAAAAGCTGCGTAAAAAGTTTTGTCCAACTGAAAATTGCTTTTTTTTTTGTGTTCGATGCCCACCAATGTCTCACATTGGGTGCCGACGATGCAACCAATTCACTAATGGGTGTTGGTTGGTGTGGTAAACACTTTGGGGTAGCTAGGATAGAGGAGGCAAAATGCCATGACTCATTTGGTTTCGAATATTAGTCGGCGTTTGAATATTAGCTATAAAGACAGACAAACCCTCAAAGGGCCCACAGCGGGATATCTGCCGTTGGCTTTGTAATAAATGTGTAAAATAAATTGTTTGTTGTTGAATGTTTAAAAATAAATGATCACGTCATTGGCATCTGGGTTCGACATACAAATATACAGTAGACAACTAATTGATTTTTTTTTTTAAAAATACACTATACTCTTCGAAATTGTACTATTACTCAATACAAACACTATACATTGTATGTATATATATATATCAAATGCTATTTCGATTATTCAAATTCCAGATATAAAACGAATTATTTTTGTGTACATAAATATACAGTGGTACTGTCGCAAAGATAAAACACATTGACTCAAGATCTCTAATTATATTTTTCAAAATATTATATCTCAGTTCAACAATGACAATTCAAAATTAGAAGATACCAAAACATCTTTAAAAATATGAATAATAGACCAGATGAACCGATTGCCGAGTCCCACTGTCTTTCAATAAACTGGCATTGTCCTCGAAGCTCAACGATAGTTTGGCTTTGTTCAAAATTCCAGGGTAAATTAAAGCGCCTCGATCAAATTTGCAGCTCAATGGGCGATCTGCCAACTGTGAACAAAATCTATTAGTTGTATATAGTCTACTCGGGTATTGTGTTAGAGAGATATAAACAGAGATCGAAAAAGAGAGAGAGAGAGAGAGATAGGTTGGGTTAGTGGTTGAGTTGGGAATCGGTGGGATTGTTTATGCAAATAACCCATACGTACATACTAGAAACATTCAAAACTTGTCACTACCGTATTTATATATGTGTGCACCTGGCACTTTGACTTGGCCAATTGAAGCGTTAACCGTTTATGGATAGAGATTAAAAGTCGAATTTGTTAATCATCGTGGCATATCATATTTTCGTTATTTTCATTTATACTGATATGATAAAAAATCAAAAGCAATGAATAATAAATTTAAAATAACCATATACATACATATTTCGCTACAGATGAACATATGTATTTGTGCATATTGAAATATTTCTGTTAATTTATGTGCTACCAATTTTGCTTAGACGTGATTTAACTGATGATGCTGTCGATAATAAGTAATGTACAGATGATATCATTCTAATTTTTAGCACGAGCATTTCGTAAGCTATTCGTGACCTGTGCGAGATTCGATGACACTTTTAATCGTTGATCATTGATGATCACCTTTAGTGCCTTGCTGTCTGCCTACCGATAGCATTTGTTTAGTTGCTACTAAACTCAACGACACTTGATACGCGTTGTTGTTCTTGTTTTTGTTTTGCTTGTTTAATTTCGTGTATTTTTTTGTACTGCAGAGCTTTTCCATAACAATAAATAACACAAAATAACGCATGACATCATCCGAAGCGACGGAGCGAGAGAGATTCGAACTTGAGCGTATGCCGTTGTCAAATCTATATACAGATATATGCATGTGTGTGCTGTCCAATTGAAGAGAGTCTTATATATATATATGTTTGTGTGTGTCTGTCCGTTTGTTTGCTTGTGTTTTGTTTTTGGCTAGCCGTAAGCAATTTAGCGCCAACACACGATTATTGTGTTCCGGCAGGTGGTTTAACTTCCTCTACTCTATGAATACCACAGTAGCTATGGTCAATAAGCCAAAGTTAGAATTAACGGTTTTCACTATTCGTCAAACACGAGCGTAGGCAGCCATGTGGGTTGCATTTAACAGCAGTTTCGTTGCTGCACGGTTGTCGGCAGCAAGGTCGGCTTCGGGCACGTTTACAGTTGCCAGTCGATGGCACGCTTATCAAATTGTCAGATTTCATGTCTGTGTGTGTGGTTACACGTATGCATGTGCGTGTTTGCTCGAGTGTTGAGTAGCGTGCGTGGTCAGAGATGTCAGGCGACCGTACGGTTCATTGGTCTGCGTTACCAAATTGAATTTTCAATTTTCTGTTTCAGTTATAAAGGCATGTTAGGTAGGGTGTGTGTGTGTGTTTATATATGCGTATAATAGCTTGTAGCACCTTAACTGTTTAAGTTGATATAAAAATGAAAAATAATGCACAGATTAACTGTTAACCAAAAGATTTATCTTATATATATATGTATATACGTACATTTATATTTATATACAATATCATTTCTTTCTTTCCTTACAATAATTACCTGCTGCTTTGGAAATAAAAACAACTGCAATTAAAATACATAAACATATCTTTAACTGACTTATAATAATTTCCTCTTGAAAAGCTCTACTAAAAAAACAACAACTACAACCAGGTACTCTATCAACTATTCTATAATATTTCAAGTTTTTTATTTCTTTCTTGAAAATGTGTTTTATGTAACATTTTCTGATCGACTTGTTAATAGTAACCACACATCTATATGTATGTATGTAAGTGTTGGTAAATACTTATTTATTTTTTGAGTTTTTGTAGAAGTTCACACATAGATAAAAATTAAAAAAACATTTTGTATTTGCACTGTATTTTGACTGACAGATTCGTGTGCTGTCACTTAACTAAAAGTTTAACAAATTTATTTAAAAAAACACAATCTAAATACATATATGTACACATATATACATACATGCAAAGAAAATGTATATACACTAAATAAATATGCGGAATATTTGGCAGGTGTTTTAACAATTTCTATTGTTTAAAATTAAAACAGCTTTGAGATTCAACCAACTTGAAAGTTAACAGACTTTGTTTCGTTACACTAAAAATACCAAAAAACCCTTTCAATGTGACCATGTGATTACCTGCGGGGCACATTCTTATGTATTTTACAAAAGCATTTCTCTAGTTATAGAAAATGACTCAAACAGAAATTTGGGAATGTCTGACTACTTGGTCAGGTTGGCGCCTGAAAATCTTGGCACCTATGCCAAATGCTTGATCCCATTGTGTCTGAGCAGGAAAGCAAAGAAAAGAAAACACTTATCTCGCTGAAATCATTGGATTTAAGCTCTTTACGAGTTATGGAATATTAAATACCCTTGCGCACATCATATATAAAAAATGAACACGATAATCTTTCTTCTAAGAAGAAGGCTATTTCTAGCATCTGAAACTAAATATAATACATATAAGTCACTAAAATTATTTCTATAGACTTGAATTTCATTAAAGTTAAATACTATCTGAGTAAAAATCTTCGACAAATATATATATATATATATATAAATACATTATACAGATAAATCTTTGAAATGCAAATGGTATATGCATATGCTATATTTACATACATACATATACATTCATACATATGTGTATGTTTCAACCCGCCCCCATTTTGGTTGAGCTACACAGCTGCCAGCTGTCATTAAAAATTATAAATAAACACTGTTCCAGGGTGGAAATCCCTGATTGTATTTAGAAATATGTACGGCTAGGGCACTTTGCTGCAGTTGCAACTGCTGCTTCTGGAAGTGCTGCAACAAGCGGAGCTCAGCCTTAGCTGATGCTGCCATTTCACATCAGTTGCATTTAAAGCGCGTTTGACAGCGGGTTTGTTCATTTACCCATTTCCCAACATCGATTTCTATTCCGATTTGAATTTGGTCCACGTAATGGAGGCATTTAAACGCACCTTTCATAAAACGTTTCGCACCAGCAACACAACAACAACAACGACATCAACAAGAACAAGAAAAACTTCGACTAGGTGTAGAATTTATGATTTTATAGATATAAATTCTGTACGCAATTTTAATTATGTGGCCATAACTAATATTCTGTATTCATGTTTACATTGTTTATTTTGCAGCTCAACGACAAACTCGGCACTGCCATCGAGAGTACCCAAGCAACAGAATTACGTGTCGGACATTAGCTCGCCTTTGATACAGGCATGTAGATCTCTATAAAACTAATGTGTAGAAGAAGAATCAAGCATACTAATTGCTAATTATTCTTCACTTCTTATATTTTTGCATCTGCAGGATGAGGGTGATAACAAAGTGCTGAAGCTGCGCTTCGATGTCAGCCAATATGCGCCCGAGGAGATTGTTGTGAAAACTGTCGATCAGAAGCTTCTGGTGAATATTTATAAATTTATGGACTCACGTTAACGTGTATAACTCATATATTTAATTATATTTTCAGGTGCATGCCAAGCACGAGGAGAAGTCAGACACAAAGAGCGTGTACAGGGAATACAATCGTGAATTTTTGTTGCCGAAAGGCGTCAATCCCGAGTCGATTCGGTCGTCCCTCAGCAAGGATGGTGTCCTAACCGTGGATGCGCCATTGCCTGCCCTTACTGCTGGCGAGACTCTGATTCCCATTGCGCACAAGTGAGGTGGAACAACAACTGGTTGCGGTAGCATTATCATCCTCCATGTTGAGGCCAGCTATCCAAATATACCGAGCGCCATCAGCGTATTTCTAGCACCTACTAAAATCGCAACAGATGATTAAACCCTCAGAACTTTTGGGGACATCACAGATCAGAATTCAACAATTGGCCGCCTATATGATTAAAGAATTTTTTTTTGTTTTTGCATTAAAAGCTAAATATTATAATACTGACTTACTTCTCATACTTAACTGTAATAACTTAAGTGTAATGCAAATTATTATTAAATTTGATTAATTTAATTGATATTTATAATTCTCGCAATTAAATGTTATTATTTTCTTGTCGTAGTCGCCAAACGCATTTGTTTTTATTCCCGAATCTTAAGACGATATTATAATGAAGTAACTCATTAAAGATGAGATCGGATAGCACCAAAACCATATAAATACTGTTCTTTTTGATGGCAGCTACTGTATTTGATACGTGTCAATCATTCCATTTTCTCCAAGGTTACATAAGTATTTTTGCAAACTTGTAGAGTTTTTTTGTATCTTTTATTCAGTTCCAAGAGATCTAATATATATGATATAATACTCTCTAACTCGTCTGCAGTTGAAGTTGATATATAGTTCGACGTTGAATTTCCGAGATGGCATGCCTAGAGGTGTGACCACAAGATCATGCTGTCCTACTCTAAATCGTGCGTTCCTCTCATATACATGATGACTATGATGTATAAACGTACATACATACGTATGCTTAGGGGTGTACGTCATTATGTTTCTTAGTCTTTCAGTTAATATAGTTTTTATTCATATATCATCTTTATAAATTTTGTTAACGTAGCCGAACTAAAAAAATGCAACAGGAGCCAAAGTCCCAGCACGCGCATGTGGGCAGGGATGTGGACGTCAATGTAAGTCCGGATACGCTGGCCGCAGCGTCGCTGTTCGAGGATCCCCGCTACCGTATTCGACCCATGCAACAGGTCATTTCCGCTCTGATTGGCGGCCTAATCACAGCCGTTGTGGGTGAGTAGGTTGCAATGAGAGGGAATGCAGGTTTCCCATTCATATTGATAAAATCAAATTGTTTGGCTATCCAGTCACGCCCTTGGATGTGGTGAAGACACGCGTTCAGACGCAATCGCAGAACCCGGTGCGAAAGCCCCAAGTTGTATCCAAGCTTTGCTATGTCTTTCATAACGGTCTCATGACGCACGTCTGTAAGCCAAGTGCCAGCGATTGCTTGGCCAAAAATGCCGCTGATGCAACCAAACGCACTCCACTGCGCGGCAGCATGGTGAGTAAAAGCTGTAAGGCGCTCGATCTGCTATTTGGCAACAGAAACGTCCATTTTATGCAATTTGGAATCAGAGTGAGAGCATAAAAACCTTCCTGCAGGATGCATTTCTGAAAATAATTTGCTACAACGGTGTTGCCGGACTCTGGTCTGGTTTAAGTCCGACGCTCGTTTCGGCGCTGCCGTCGACAATCATATACTTTGTGACCTATGAGTATCTGAAGAATTCGTTCACCAATTTCTATAATATATGCCAAACGGATTCACGTTTCCTCGAAGACGGCGATAGTAAGAGTCAGATGAAGACAGCATCGGAGACTAGACTGCAGCTACCATATGCTGTGCCAATGGCATCGGGGATATTGTCACGTACGGTCGTTGTGACAGCCATAACGCCACTGGAAATGGTGCGCATTAAAATGCAGTCGGGCTACGTAACGTATACAGAGCTGTGGCTTGTGTTACGCACGCTGATCAGAACACAGGGCGTTTTAGGATTGTGGCGTGGTTGGCCGCCGACTGTGATGCGGGATGCACCATTCTCGGGCACCTACTGGGCCACCTACGAGTATATTAAGCGTGCCTGTAAAGTGTCAGAGCCATCGCTTTGGTTCAGCTTTTTCACGGGCGCAGCATCCGGTGCGGTGGGTGTCAATATCATCAACCTTATCTAATCTTATGCTCCATATCTGTCATATAAATTGTGCATATTTTAGTTGGCCACATTGGTGACAATGCCGTTCGATTTGATTACCACTCACACACAAATTGAACTGGGACAGGATATCCTATACACAGACCCGGGCGGTGCAGCTTCCAAAGGTAGCACCGCAAACAAGGCTGGAAGTTCAACGGAATCCGTCAAACAATCGGTTTTGTCGCGCCTCCGAACAATTTATCGTCAGCAGGGCATACGGAGCCTCTACGTCGGCGTTACTCCTCGGCTGCTGCGTGTGATGCCCGCATGTGCCATTATGATATCGGCGTTTGAGTACAGCAAATCGTACTTCTTTAGGTACAATCTAGATCACCAGGAGACTGGTATGTATCCGTTGCATATATCAAAGGCTGCTTTAAGCATTTTTTGCATTAGATTAGCGCTGCATTTGAATGTAAACGGCAACAGTTGTTGCACACACTTATCGAAAAGCATATAATTATTACTTTAAAATATCGATGCTATACAGTAATATGTATAAATATATCGCTGATTTAGGTGGCAAACAGCTGTTGCAACATCAAACCGGCTCGTACGTCAGCTGCTGAATTATCGATATGTTTGTACACACAACACACACACATAGCCAACCATAGGTTTATGTTATAAGGAAAGCTATATTTTGTATTTTATTGAATCACAATAACAACGAAACAGCGCGCACAAACATTAACAATATTATTCAGGTTACCAACGTGCCTCTTAACGAGCCAAGCCAAGTGAAGTATGCCCGAGTCAAAGAAAAACTATACTGCGGCAATAACAAAGGACAGTTATGGGTCAACTGCGTTCCGAACAGAACCGAAGTTTACAATGACAGATCCAAGATTTCGAATTCGACCCATGCAGCAAGTTGTGTCTGCCTGTACCGGTGCCATGATCACCGCCTGCTTCAGTAAGTAACAAAATAAAGCGTTGCTCTACACGTGTACAGTGGTCGCTCCAAATGCTGGATTTTTTGTACTTTTTTTTTTTTTTGCAATATTAATTTATTTTAAATCTTATTGATGCAATGATTCTAAAATTTCTAGAGTTTACAAAAATGATTTTATTTTTTGTACCCGTGTCTAACATTTTTTGAACATTCCCATCAAATATTACTCTACAATTTATAAAATGTACCATATCTATATTATTGTTGTTATATAACTGAATGCGGTCAACTTCCAATTATTTCCGAATTGCTATAGTGAATATCCACTGTATATCACTAGTATTTATATGACAATTGTCATTTCACCACTTTATGTGCTGATTACAGTGACGCCATTGGATGTTATTAAAACCCGTTTGCAGGCCCAACAGTCGGCGCTTCTGTCCAATAAGTGCTTTCTCTATTGCAATGGCCTTATGGATCACATATGTCCATGTGGTCCGACTACTCCTCCACCTACTTCAGTTCATGCATTTACCAAGCTAGCGCCTGCATCATCCACCCATTTTACGGGCACAATTGTGAGTATATCTTGTGCATAATATTCGTAGAATATATTTTGATTTTCAGTTTCTCTCTTTCCTGTGCAGGATGCATTCATTAAGATTAGCCGCGCTGAGGGCATTGGCACACTGTGGTCTGGTCTGAGTCCGACACTCATCTCCGCCCTGCCCTCGACTATTATATACTTTGTGGCCTACGAACAGTTCAAGGCCCGATTCAGCGATATGCACTACAAATATTTGGCGCCTGTTCACAGTTCACCTTACCAAAGGGACATTCCAATGCTGGTGCCGATGCTTGCTGGCGTCACAGCCCGTATCCTGGCCGTTACCTTTGTTAGCCCCGTTGAGCTGATACGCACTAAAATGCAATCGCAAAAAATGACCAACGCCGAGATGCTGGGCTCCATCCGGCAAGTGGTGCAGTCGCAGGGCGTCTTGGGCCTTTGGCGGGGTCTGCCGCCAACAATACTGCGGGATGTGCCCTTCTCAGGCATCTATTGGACCTGCTATGAGTACCTGAAAAGCAGCTTCCATGTTGTCGAGCCCACGTTCGCCTTCAGCTTTGTGGCGGGCGCCATTTCGGGATCGGTAAGTTGAGTCGATGCTAGAAATAATTATTATATTCTTGCTGCACTTAGTCTGAAGCACATTTTTATTTTTAATTGTTAAGGTTGCTGCAACTATTACGACACCATTTGATGTGATTAAGACGCATGAGCAAATCGAGTTCGGTGAGAAATTCATATTTACAGGTAGGCCTCTTGCTACCACTAGTATACCGCTGGTTAGCAGCTGCACTGACGCTTCGGTTTGCCTTACAATAGATAATCCACCCAAGAGTATACCGACCAAATCCGTTTTGGATCGCTTGGCAAGCATTTATCGCTTAAATGGACTCCGTGGCATATTCTCAGGACTGGGCCCGCGTCTTTTTAAGGTGGCGCCAGCCTGTGCGATCATGATTTCGACTTTCGAATACAGCAAAGCGTTCTTTTACCACTACAACGTTGACCAACACAATCAGAAGTTGCTGGCCAACAACAATGCCACGCGATCAAATGTGGTTACAGTCTACACGACGAGTGGAAAGGATTAGGGCGGACTGGGTATGGCACGAGCCTGTAAATATGTATATTATGACTAAACTTTAATGCAAAATCGATAGGCTGCAGCACATTAAGCAGTTTGAGTTTAGAACTTGTAAAATTGATGAGTGAAATAAATTTGTTTTAATATGAAACTTTGAAACAGGAATATTTTTGCGCTATATCGATAGCCTTAAGTGCAACTCTTCGATATGCGAGCATATGCTTTCTCGTATTGTCGATAACGCTGGAAACACGTGTCGGCCTTTTGTGTTTTGTTTTGCGTTCTAAATAACTACTTAAAATGGTTAACCGACAAAAAAATAAAATTGATAAAAACATACAAGATACATCATCCGATGTTGAATTGGCTCAAAATGCAGCGCAAACAAACACCGGAGGTGCAGCAAAGTTAACAGGAGATGAAGAAAAAACTCCTGAACAATCTACACAAAACAAATCCAAAGCCAAAAAGGTGCTTAAGCCCGAGGCAAGTATTCCACGCGGCCAACCAAAATCGAATCGTCCATGGAAGACACCTAAACAAAAGTAAGTTGAATAACAATTTGCACTTCTTGGTCATGTTAAAAAAAAATTAATAAAAAAAAACCTCCAACACTTATGCGCAGATTCAGTAAAATCAAGAAGACAGTAAACCGGCTGACGTTTGAAAAGAAAATGGAGCTGCGAAGTGAAATGCGTTACATTAAGGAGAAGTCCAAGGAGATCAAGGAGCAGCGCAAAGAAGCCGCCGTCCAGCGTCACCAGCGACGCGTGGAGAACGCCGAACGTCGCCTGGCCAATGAGCGTCGCTCCGAAGTTGTGCAAGTGATCAAGAATCCGGCCAAGCTTAAGCGTATGAAAAAGAAGCAAATGCGCATGATCGAGAAACGAGATTTGAGCCAAGTTAAAGTTGTATAGGTTGGCTATTTACTCTAGTTTACTCTTACTTTTTTTTGCCCCTCTAAATAAATCTAGTTTTGTAATGTGATTCATCAGCACCGTTTTATATGTTAGGGACAAATATGAAAAATGCAGCATGTAACATTTTTCTTTTGTTTAATGTAGTTATTGTAAAGTATGTACATATAAACACTTAAAGCATAATATTAGACTAGTTTAACAAATTAACATAGTAATCCAAATTGACTACATAAGCCTCCGCTTGCCGGTTGCCGTTGTCAAGACGAAATTGTGCCAAAATCTGCTTGCGTTGTTCATTCAAAGTGTGACTTTGCACGGCTTTTGGTATGGTGGCCGTGGCATGTTCCATTTTGGCTTGAATGTGTGCACGCAACTTTAGATCCAAGTGATGTGCCAGCGATTGTAATTGCGGCTGTTTGGTCCTCACTTCTGGTAGACTAGTATACGGTGCTCGGCAATGGAGTAAAGATTTTATGAAGTTAAAAATCGATTGAGCAGCTGAATCATAGTAGGAATTCGATAATGTTAAACTATTGTGTGCCCAGCTGTCAGTGTTGGGATCCTCGAGTCGGGTTTGCATTTGCCGGATAACAGCTTCAGGCACAATGTCGCCTGATCCGCGCTTCCCATTGGCCAGCAAGCAATCAGCTAAGGGGGTCGCCACATGAATTTGAGCAAAAGTGCAGTTTTGGGCACGACACTGCTGATATAGCTTATAGCGCATGCTTCGATAATAATGGTTATCATCGCAAACAATTAAATAATTATCGCTCTCCATTGCGGACATTGTTCGTCGCACTTTTGCTGGAATACCGAGAAGCAGCGGGTCATTTTGCCTGGTTCGAATTGTTTCGATGATTTGTGTTAACAATTGGGAGATGATGTCACGTTCCCTTTTATGGTCATTGTCATTATTAAAGTAGTCGTCGTAGCACACATGGAAAACGTTCCAGCTGTCCAGGTCAGCCTGCTGCTGCAGTATCCAGTTGCTGAGACTTGTTTTGCCAGCGCCAGGCAGACCTATTAGCGCAAGCAGACAAATGCGCGACATCTATAGCTATCAATGTGTATTGTTGTATTTGTGAGTGTGGGTGTTTGCTTGTGTGTTTTGTTTAACTATCTAGTATTGAAAATAAGAGCAGTGGCATAATATTCCAATCCTGCTGCTACATGGCCAAATTGCTCGGAGTATAGTTGGCATTGTTGGCGGGTGTTAGAACCGCGCTAGTGGCAGCGACTTCCTTTTCTTTAAGCTGCTGTTTAATACGTTCCTCCTGCTGATGCTGCTCTAATTTTTTGGCATTTTCTTCCACTTCTTCCATGCGCTTGACATTAATTTTAGTTTGCACATCGACGTAAGCTTTCATCATGTTTTGATTGAAGCTCGCAAATTTGGTCACACATCTGTCCACGCAGGTGTTCTGCACATTAAAAATAATATATTACTATATCATAATATTTAAAGCAAAGAGTCGCATTTCGCTTACCTCTTGTTCAAACAGCTCGCGCTGACTAAGATTATCAACGCAACGATTGAAGCACAACTCCGTCACTTTGTTGTATAATGTGAGAAAATCCTTCAACTGCAAGAATAATATTTATGAATTAAAAGTGTCGCAGTTGCACTTAAAATGCATACATTACGCAAATTGGAATCCATTGGGATAAATAACAAGATGAATTAACTGATTTAGAATCGATCACAAATATGAATTTTTTGTTTAAAAGGCCGTGCGCAGAAAACAGCTGTCTAACTTTTGTCTTTTGACAAGTGTAGTCTTATCGATTTAGAGCATTACATAGTCACACAGTTATCGATTATTAGTAACATATTATTTCAATATTGCTTGTGTCGTCGAACTGTGCATAAGCCATATGTTAAAGAGAGGGAAATAATATTTTTATTTATTTTAAATTAACAACAACATAATACATTTTCCATGCATTAATTACATTGCTGTGCTCAATCGTGCAACTCTGCATATATTTCGATAAATGCATAATCTTGTAGTTTTTTTTAATGCTATCGATAGAACTATGCACTTGTTATCTATTGAAAATGCAAAAACATATGACGTGCGCATGCATCTCTTCACAAACATGGATACATATGCGTGTGTAAGATTAATGCAGCTATTTAGAAAATCAGGTTTCTTAGCCAGCCGCACGTGCGAGCATATCGCTCATCTCTAGCGTGTACCTGTCCGACTAGGTTCTAACGGCAACCAGTCTGTTTACAATAAGGTTTTATTTTTATCAAGTACTTACATGTACATTCTGCCATATATGCTGCCCAAGCCAAAAAAGTACTTGAGCTGTCTTCAGCAATATTTCGGCTTAGATTTTTTTAAGCCACTGCAATGGCAGATAATACGCGCTCTACTTACGGAAAACAGTGGAGATGTTTGCACTGTTATAGCCACTGGATACGGCAAGTCATTGATCTATCAGTTTCCCGCCTTCTACCTGAATAAAGTGGTCTTTGTTATATCGCCACTAATTGCTCTAATGGAGGATCAAGTGAATGCCTTGAATTACAAATCGAAATCTGGTGACTGCGCCTGTTTGCTTGGCACTGCACAGGAAGATCGTTCCATTAAGGAGCGCATTTTGGGGCTCCACTTCAGATTGGTGTACGCGACGCCGGAGTACATAACACGTGGCAATGGTCTCAAGCTGTTACAGGATTTGGGTCGCAATTTGGCGCTGATTGCCATCGATGAGGCGCACTGCATTTCCAAATGGGGTCACGAGTTCCGGCCTGCGTATCGTCGGCTTAGCGAGGTGCGATTTGCTGTACCACAAGTGCGCTTTCTGGCGCTTACAGGCACTGCAACAAGGCGTGTGCGCGAGGACATTTGCAAGCAGCTTCACATGCGCAACCCGCTAATTCTATGCAGTGACCTAGATCGCCCCAATCTGGAGCTGACGGTGCGTGCGAAGAGTGCGGATATTTGGTCGGACCTGCAGCCTTATCTGAGCTGGGCAGCCGAGGTGGCCGGTTCGGTTATTATCTACAACAACACCATACGTGACACGGAGCACATGGCACACGAGATAAGCAGGCATGGCATGCCCTGTCACACCTACCACAGCAAGTTGCCATTGGAACTGAAGCGCCGCAATCAACAGCAATTCGCTAGCGATGAGGTGCGCCACATGTCGGCAACAACAGCCTTCGGTCTGGGCATCGACAAGCCCAACGTCCGTCTGGTGTTGCACTATGGTGCGCCTAGTGACATGGAGCGCTACTACCAAGAGATTGGTCGCGCCGGCCGCGATAATCTGCATGCCAAGTGTGTGCTTTTCTATAGCGATGCAGATGCTGCAATTCATCAACGGTTGCAGCACAGTCAACCACTGACAGCTCAACGCAGCGAGGAGCTGCAACAGCTGGCCAAAGTCATGTTAGAGTATACACAGAGCACCCAGTGCCGGCGGCAGTTCATACTCAAATACTTTGGTGATCAGACTACTGCTCGCAGCAAGCCACGTCGCAATTGCTGCGACAATTGTCGCAAGGCACAACACTTGAAATCTGCTCCCGTAGAGCATCTGGATGTCAGCAGTGAATCACGTCTGCTACTTGCCATGCTCAGGGACTTAAATGGCAGTGTTGGTCTTGGCAAACTAATACTCGCGTTACGCGGATCCCGCAGCAAATGCCTTAGCATAGGGTGTCGGACTCACGAGAATTTTGGCAAGGGAGCCCATCGATCCATTGCCTGGTTTAAGATACTTGCTGAGCATCTGAAGACCATGGGTTACATAAAGAATGAGTATCTGAAGAATGCAAAGTGTGCCTTTGGCTTTCTCATGCCGCAGGTCACGCTCAAAGGTTGTCGCTGGCTGGACAACGAGCCCACTGAAGCGAAGGAGATAATCATTGAACCGACACCCCGTGTGGCAAAGCTGCTCAAGCAGCGCAAACGTTGCCGTGAGGAGGCCAAGCTACCAAATGAGTCACTTGACTGGGGCTCTGACATCGAACTTAATGAGTTGAATGAGGCGAATCCGCAGCAGGAAACGCTCGCGAATAATGAATCTGTGTGGGGTCCAGATATCGACATTGATTTCCAGCAAATCGACGAGGAAGTGGCCAAGTCCATTAAGAATCCAACAAGTCAGCGGCAAGAAGTCAAATCTACCGATCTCGAACTATTGCTCGCCGATTGCCACAAGATTTTGCATGAGGAGCAAGAGGAAAGCGCCATAACGCAAAAAGCCCGCAAGCGCGTCTGGCAGTACCTGGAGGGCAGCTACCAGAAGCGACCTCTAATCCCAAAGTACAAATACAAGAAATGCAACTGAACACATTTATACAAATGTACACTTATCAAACTAGAATATAAAATAGTTCAAATTTTGTTAATCACTTTAGTTAATTGAATTCTATTTCATGAAAACTTAAAAACTTTAAAACATCGAAATAAAACGAGTTCTATATGAAAAGTTTATTTTTACCAAATCGATGTATTTATTTTTTAGTTCAACTCCATTATGATCACTTTGTTGATGTAATTTTCTTAATTGCTTGGTACTTAGCCCTTAACCTTAAAATGTATATTGACTGGATTGGCTTATAAGATCTTGTAAGAGAGTTTTGAAATCAGCAAGGATTTTAAGCGAGTAAGAGTTATCGAATGTCTTTTTAATGTTATTTTACTAGCCGCTTTAGCCCTTTTAAAAGTGTGCATAGTTTTTTTTTTCTAATTTGCGCTATCAATTTTATGGTTCTTCCAAAAAATAGGCTTTACACGATTGATTCATTATCAAGACTGTCCCTTTAGGTATGCAGGGGTTTTATTGGTTTAAGAAAATTTTCATTATTTAAGATTGTTAAAAAAAATGTTATAATTTACTTCTATAAGTTTAAAAAAAATATATTTGTCTCGCATCTTTAGTTTTTCTTCGTAAAAATGTTGTTATAATTAATATATTGAAAATATGTATGCGTAATGTTTTAATCTGCCTGCAAGACCTTGATAGAAAGTTCACCCTTCCGTTGTGAAAAGCGCCTTTCCTCCTTAGACCATGGCATGTGTTGTGTTGATTAATGAAAAAACTGTCCGAGGCACATTCAACTGATGATCAAGAAAGTGCAGCACATCGATAGATGAGTGCTTATTATTATCAATTAGCAACGAATTATTTTGGCGGCTTAGACACGAAGAATAGCGCTGCCTATTCCAAGGGCAAAAGGTGTTTACTAGATAAGCCATTTATTTAACTGTTACCTTAAATGTATTTTTTTTATAGTATGATTGCTGTGTTGAATCCAAGCTTTATAAGAGCCGACGAAATAATTAACTATTTCGTGAATAATACGTCTCTGACAGTTGAGAATCATGTTTACTTTAATTATACTAATGGAAACAATTGCATTCTCAATCACCATCTCCAGTCGACTATATTTTACTTTGTACGATACGAAACGATATACAAGAATAAATTAATGCATATGATAATCTGAAATTACTTATCCAGAAATGTGAGATTTTGATTATATTATTTCCGTTGAGACAAGGGCATCCAAAGTTGATAAGTGCAAATTAATAAATGAGAGAAGAGGCGTGTCGAAAGGAAACAGCAGGCCAAAAATACTACCAGACCCAAACATTGCTAGATAAAAAGCACTATTCATATTTAATTACTTTAAGTTTTTCTTTTATGTATTGATAGTCGCCTTAATGATGTTGCGTGACTACCGTCGACTGCTTTATTCGTAGCTGTGAAATATCTTAGTGTACCTGTCATATGTATCTAAGAGTATTTAATCTTTGGTATCCAAAAATTTATTGTTTGCTTTATAGTCTTCAAGAGTTTATGCCGTTATCTAATAATAGAAACCACAAATACATATAAATATATACACCTATTGGATTGGAACTCGCAGAATTTTGCATACAAGTTTGTACATTTTTGCAGAATTAAATATTTAAATAAGAGTCTTTTTATAGAATTTACCAAATAGACACGTAAACTCATGTTTTTATGATTAGTCTTGCTTTTGTGTCATATTGTTTTGTCTGCGTTTTTTCTGTTTCTTTTAATATTGTGACTAATTATAAAAAAAAAGTTTTTAATTTATATGTTTAAGGCTATAATATTGCCATTTAAATTTAAGCCAATAAATCACGTTTCTTTAATATTTAATTGAAATACATTGTTCTAATGGCACAATTCAAT
This sequence comes from Drosophila fungiperda, assembly GCA_035042345.1. Lineage (NCBI taxonomy): Eukaryota > Metazoa > Arthropoda > Insecta > Diptera > Drosophilidae > Drosophila > Drosophila fungiperda. The sequence continues at coordinate 2,440,153 of JAWNLM010000154.1, read as the reverse complement.
TTATGACAGCTATATTTATTATATATATGCACATAGATTTGTAGTAGCTGCCGGTAAATCCCCAACATTGCCACTTATCGTGATTTGCCTTGAGGCTAGACTGGTTGATTACAGCTTATTTTTATGAAATCTAATCGAGCGCCCTGAGTGATGGGCAGTCAACAAACCGGTTCACTTATGCACTGCATCAACCCCGGAAATGGTTGAGGGGTTAGCTAGGTATTCTGCAGAAGAAAACACGTACCTACATGTCAGGGCTGCAATAGAAAATGCTAACGACTTAGAATTGAATAAATATTTCAAGTGTATACAAACGATGGGCGTTTAAAATTCGTACTTTCAACCCTGTTCGCTGCTTGGCGCCGACGTCAACCTTTCAGCTAGTCTACACAATTCATAAGACAATAGCTTTTGTTTGGTCTGTGTTCAGTATCCCGTTGACTGCCGCGATGCTGAGATTGTCTGGCAAGTGCACTCCAGGTCTTTTGACTGCTGCAGTGCTGCTGGTAATGCAGCTTATCCCATTGGTGGCAGCCGCAACAACGATAACACCACCCACCGACTATTGTGCACCGGTCCTGTGCGAAATATTTAATGGCACCCATTTGCTGCAAGCGGCGCATACTGCCTGCCAAAATAACGGCAGCTTTGGTGCGAGCTGCGGTCCACAACCGAAACAGCTCTATATGAGTGATCGTCGACGTCAGCTGCTATTGGACATGCACAATTTAATTCGCAACAAGACTGCTGCTGGCAAGGTACCTGGCTATGAAGCCGCCATGCATATGCCATTATTGAGATGGGATGCAGAGCTGGAGCAGATGGCGGAGCTCCATGCCAAGCGTTGTCTGTTTAAACATGATGAATGCCGGAATACGCCAAGAATTCCGATCAGTGGACAGAATATTGGCGACTTTTGGATTGAGCGCAATTTCAAGTCGCATTCGCAACGCATGAAGTCCCTTGTGCTCGACTGGTTCCGCGAATATAAAGATGCCAATCAAAGCTACATTGAAAGCTTTCATAACCACCCAGAGGGGTAAGTAATTTGTCTTACTTACATTTATAGACTCTAATGCAATTCACATGCAGGAAAAAGATCGGACATTTCACACAGTTAGTTGCGGATCGAGTGCGTCGTGTTGGCTGCGCTGCTGTGAGATTTCTTGAGCGAAGCACCAACAGATTCCATTTATATTTGACTTGCAACTACGACTATGCCAACATTTTTGAAGAACCAGTTTATCAATCGGGATCAACGGCTTCTAACTGCGCAAATCACATTAGCAAAAAGTATCCAGCTTTGTGTGATTAAAAAACAGACGTGAATAACTCCGATAGCGAAGAAATTGACGAGGATAACAACATACCAATCTGACAATTGGGCAAGCTAAAAGCTATATTTATAATTCAAGAACTTTGTTTATCGATCACGTATAAGAAATTTTCAAATTTACAATATGTGCTCTAATACACAGCTCACATTTAAAAGTATTTTCACTTTAATTTAGAATGTTCACAAATGGTTTTTTTTTTTTTTTGATAAAAAATTTAAGTGAATACAATTTAATTGTAAAATTATTTAACATTAAACTGTGCCTAACAAATAATTTCTGTATTCTAAAGCTCTAAGCAATCTCGAAGTCTCAAGTTGAACCTTTTACAGAAAATCAGGACAACCAACTAGCTAAAAAAGACCCAAATATTTATTACAGTTTACAGCGAAGTAAACTTCCTGTGTTTTAGACCGACATTGAATGCTGTTTGATAGAGTAAATCCATGATATTCTATCGAAACTTTTATAGTTATTTTTTTCAGAAAAGTAATTAATCTAATATGAACAATCTTAAAAGTATGATTTAAACAAGAGAGAACGTTACAGTCGGCCGTAACCGACATCGAAATACTTTGATACCATACATTATAATCTGATACCAATGTACCCAAAAATTACTGTCCAATTTAACCATTTCACTTGCAATTAGATATAAGCTAGTAATCTTCCTTAGAAATTAGGCAACTGAATCTACTAAATTATTGGCGTGTCTTAAAAATGTATTGGAGTACGATCTAAGTAATCCACCTTCCAAGTTTGGTAACTGTAGTTATTAAATTGCGCGAGTTATAAGATTTTTATCAATTTTAAAATTTGGTGACTCTAGTTTACAAATTTTGAATATGTGCGCTTTTTAGATATCTAGGCCGTTCCTGAAGGCGGTGGGTCTCAGCGTGGTCTGCAAATTCAGCCGGTCATTGAAGGCGCTTACCAGCAAGTTAACTTCTAAGCTAGGTCATTCTATCTTTTTAGATTTTCAAGAGATATCCGGATTTATCGGCATTAGAGATTATAGCAGAGATGTTTGAAGAACATCAACAACAATCTACCAACCAAATTTGGTAGCTTTAACCTTACAATTGTGAGAAATTTGTGAATTTGTCGATTTGCGAATATTGATTTTATCGTTTTCCAAGAAGTGGACGTGGCACTCCAAATGTTTAACACAGAACAGTATATGTTGCAAGTTTTAAGTCTCTATTTCTAAGGTCGAAAAAGGTGCATTCATAAAGATGCTCAGCCGGACAGAAAGCATGGAATATATTGGACAAAACAAATATACCCTGGATTTATTTGTTTGAATTATAGATTTTAAATGAATTTCTTAACAAATGTGTTCATATTTATTTAATATTTAACTCTAAATGTATCAGTTAAACGAAATTTTGTAATATCTGTTTTATTTTATTTTCTTAAGTCAACTGAAATATGAATTCAATATGCTAAATTATAGAGAATTGAGAATATATAATTTCGATACATCAACGAACTAATACCTTTAAATTATTTAGAAGGTGTTGAAAGGTGGCAGAGATTACGTTGTCGTTAAATGAGTGCTACCTGTGGGCTTAGACGTATTAGGCTTAAATGATTTTGTACTCGGCTCAGTTGGTTGTAATGTAGTCGGTTTTGCAGTAATTGGCCTGGCTGTTGTTGTACTCGACTTAGTTATTTTCGAAGTTGTCGGTATTGAAGAAGTTGGCTTAGCAGCTGTTGTACTCGACTAAGTTATTTTCGGAGTTGTCGATATTGAAGAAGTTGGCTTAGCAGTTGTTGTACTTGGCTCAGTTGGTTTTGCAGTGCTTGGCCTGGCTGTTGTTGTACTCGACTCAGTTATTTTCACAGTTGTCGGTATTGAAGAAGTTGGCTTGGCAGTTGTTGTACTCGATTCAGCTATTTTCGGAGTTGTCGGTATTGAAGAAGTTGGCTTTGCAGTTGTTGTACTCGGCTCAGTTATTTTTGGAGTTGTCGGTTTTGCAGTGCTTGGCCTGGTTGTTGTCGTACTCGACTCAGTTATTTTTGGAGTTGTCGATATTGAAGAAGTTGGCTTTGCAGTTGTTGTATTTGGCTCAGTTGGTTTTGCAGTGCTTGGCCTGGCTGTTGTTGTACTCGACTCAGTTATTTTCGAAGTTGTCGGTATTGAAGAAGTTGGCTTGGCAGTTGTTGTACTCGACTCAGTTATTTTTACAGTTTTCGGTATTGAAGAAAATGGCTTAGCAGTTGTTGTACTCGATTCAGTTATTTTCGGAGTTGTCGGTATTTTTTTTTTAAATTTTTTAAACGGAAATAATGGAGATATTGGCGTTTTTCGTTTTTGTTTATTAATTTTTAAAACTGTCATATCTTCGGAAATAATGGAGATATCGACGTTTTTCGCTTTTTTTTGTTTATATTTTTAAAACGGTCATATCTTCGGAAATAATGGAGATATCGACGTTTTTCGTTTTGTTGTTTAAATTTTTAAAACGGTCATATCTTCGGAAATAATGGAGATATCGACGTTTTTCGCTTTTTTTTTTTAATTTTTAAAACGGTCATATCTTCGGAAATAATGGAGATATCGACGTTTTTCGGTTTCGTTGTTTGTATTTTTAAAACGGTCATATCTTCGGAAATAATGGAGATATCGACGTTTTTCGTTTTGTTGTTTAAATTTTTAAAACGGTCATATCTTCGGAAATAATGGTGATATCGACGTTTTTCGCCTTATTTTTTAATTTTCGCTTTTTTTTGTTTAAATTTTTAAAACGGTCATATCTTTGGAAATCATGGAGATATCGACGTTTTTCGCTTTTTTTCTTTTAATTTTTAAAACTGTCATATCTTCGGAAATAATGGAGATATCGACGTTTTTCGGTTTCTTTGTTTGTATTTTAAAAACGGTCATATCTTCGGAAATAATGGAGATATCGACGTTTTTCGTTTTGTTGTTTAAATTTTTAAAACGGTCATATCATCGGAAATAATGGAGATATCGACGTTTTTCGGTTTCCTTGTTTGTATTTTTAAAACGGTCATATCTTCGGAAATAATGGAGATATCGACGTTTTTCGCCTAATTTTTTAATTTTCGCTTTTTTTTGTTTAAATTTTTAAAACGGTCATATCTTTGGAAATCATGGAGATATCGACGTTTTTCGCTTTTTTTCTTTTAATTTTTAAAACTGTCATATCTTCGGAAATAATGGAGATATCGACGTTTTTCGGTTTCTTTGTTTGTATTTTTAAAACGGTCATATCTTCGGAAATAATGGAGATATCGACGTTTTTCGCCATATTTTTTAATTTTCGCTTTTTTTTGTTTAAATTTTTAAAACGGTCATATCTTTGGAAATCATGGAGATATCGACGTTTTTCGCTTTTTTTTTTAATTTTTAAAACGGTCATATCTTTGGAAATAATGGAGATATCGACGTTTTTCGTTTTGTTGTTTAAATTTTTAATACGGTCATATCTTCGAAAATAATGGAGATATCGACGTTTTTCGTTTTGTTGTTTAAATTTTTAAAACGGTCATATCTTCGGAAATAATGGAGATATCGACTTTTTCGCTTTTTTTTGTTTAAATTTTTAAAACGGTCATATCTTCGGAAATAATGGAGATATCGACGTTTTTCGATTTTTTTGTTTAAATTTTTAAAACGGTCATATCTTCGGAAATAATGGAGATATCGACGTTTTTCGCAAATTTTTTTAATTTTTAAAACTGTCATATCTTTGGAAATAATGGAGATATCGACGTTTTTCGCTATTTTTTTTTGAAATTTTTAAAACTGTCATATCTTTGGAAATAATGGAGATATCGAAGTGTTTCGCTTTTTTTTCGTTTAAATTTTTAAAACGGTCATATCTTCGAAAATAATGGAGATATCGACGTTTTTGGCTTTTTTGGTATAAATTCTTAAAACGGTCATATCTTCGCAAATAATGGATAATCGACGTTTTTCGCTTTTATTTGTTTAAATTTTTAAAACGGTCATATCTTCGGAAATAATGGAGATATCGACGTTTTTCGCTTTTTTTGTTTAAATTTTTAAAACGGTCATATCTTTGAAAATAATGGAGATATCGACGTTTTTCGTTTTGTTGTTTAAATTTTTAATACGGTCATATCTTCGAAAATAATGGAGATATCGACGTTTTTCGTTTTGTTGTTTAAATTTTTAAAACGGTCATATCTTCGGAAATAATGGAGATATCGACTTTTTCGCTTTTTTTTGTTTAAATTTTTAAAACGGTCATATCTTCGGAAATAATGGAGATATCGACGTTTTTCGATTTTTTTGTTTAAACTTTTAAAACGGTCATATCTTCGGAAATAATGGAGATATCGACGTTTTTCGCTTTTTTTTTGTTTAAATTTTTAAAACGGTCATATTTTCGGAAATAATGGAGATATCGACGTTTTTCGCTTTTTTTTGTTTAAATTTTTAAAACGGTCATATCTTCGGAAATAATGGAGATATCGACGTTTTTCGCTTTATTTTTTATAATTTTTAAAACTGTCATATCTTCGGAAATAATGGAGATATCGACGTTTTTCGCTTTTTTTTGTTTAAATTTTTAAAACGGTCATATCTTCGGAAATAATGGAGATATCGACGTTTTTCGCTTTTCTTTGTTTAAATTTTTAAAACGGTCATATCTTCGGAAATAATGGAGATATCGACGTTTTTTGCGTTTTTTTTGTTTAAATTTTTAAAACGGTCATATCTTCGGAAATAATGGAGATATCGACGTTTTTCGCTTTTTTTTGTTTAAATTTTTAAAACGGTTATATCTTCGGAAATAATGGAGATATCGACGTTTTTGCCTTTATTTGTTTAAATTTTTAAAACGGTCATATCATCGGAAATAATGGAGATATCGACGTTTTTTTTTTTAAATTTTTAAAACTGTCATATCTTCGGAAATAATGGAGATATCGACGTTTTTCGCTTAATTTTTTAATTTTCGCTTTTTTTTCTTAAAATTTTTAAAACGGTCATATCTTCGGAAATAATGGAGATATCGTCGTTTTTCGCTTTTCTTTGTTTAAATTTTTAAAACGGTCATATCTTCGGAAATAATGGAGATATCGAAGTTTTTCGCTTTTTTTTGCTTAAATTTTTAAAACGGTCATATCTTTGGAAATAATGGAGATATCGACGTTTTTCGCTTTTTTTTGTTTAAATTTTTAAAACGGTCATATCTTCGGAAATAATGGAGATATCGACGTTTTTGCCTTTAATTGTTTAAATTTTTAAAACGGTCATATCATCGGAAATAATGGAGATATCGACGTTTTTCGCTTTTTTTTTTTTAAATATTCGCTTTTTTTTTTTTAAATTTTTAAAACGGTCATATCTTTGGAAATAATGGAGAATCGACGTTTTTCGGTTTCGTTGTTTATATTTTTAAAACGGTCATATCTTCGGAAATAATGGAGATATCGACGTTTTTCGCCTAATTTTTTAATTTTCGCTTTTTTTTGTTTAAATTTTTAAAACGGTCATATCTTTTTTTTAATTTTCGCTTTTTTTTCTTTAAATTTTTAAAACGGTCATATCTTCGGAAATAATGGAGATATCGAAGTTTTTCGCTTTTTTTTGCTTAAATTTTTAAAACGGTCATATCTTCGGAAATAATGGAGATATCGACGTTTTTCGCTTGTTTTTTAAATTTTTAAAACGGTTATATCTTTGGAAATAATGGAGATATCGATGTTTTTTGCTTTTCTTTGTTTAAATTTTTAAAACGGTCATATCGGAAATAATGGAGATATCGATGTTTTTCGCTTAATTTTTTTAATTTTTAAAACGGTCATATCTTCGGAAATAATGGAGATATCGACGTTTTTCGCTTTTTTTTTTTTTTAATTTTTAAAACGGTAATATCTTTGGAAATAATGGAGATATCGACTTTTTCGCGTTATTTTATTTAAATTTTTAAAACGGTCACATCTTTGGAAATAATTGAGATATCGAAGTTTTTCGCTTTTTTTTGCTTAAATTTTTAAAACGGTCATATCTTCGGAAATAATGGAGATATCGACGTTTTTCGCTTTTCTTTGTTTAAATTTTTAAAACGGTCATATCTTCGGAAATAATGGAGATATCGACGTTTTTCGCTTTTTTTTTTTATAATTTTTAAAACGGTCATATCTTTGGAAATAATGGAGATATCGACGTTTTTCGCTTTGTTTTTATTTAAATTTTTAAAACGGTCATATCTTTGGAAATAAAGGAGATATCGAAGTTTTTCACTTTTTTTTGCTTAAATTTTTAAAACGGTCATATTTTTGGAAATAATGGATACATCGATGTTTTTCGCTTAATTTTTTTAATTTTTAAAACGGTCATATCTTCGGAAATAATGGAGATATCGACGTTTTTCGCTTTTTTTTTTTTAAATTTTTAAAACGGTAATATCTTTGGAAATAATGGAGATATCGACTTTTTCGCGTTTTTTTATTTAAATTTTTAAAACGGTCATATCTTTGGAAATAATGGAGATATCGACGTTTTTCGCTTGTTTTTGTTTAAATTTTTAAAACGGTCATATCTTTGGAAATAATGGAGATATCGACGTTTTTCGCTTTTCTTTGTTTAAATTTTTAAAACGGTCATATCTTCGGAAATAATGGAGATATTGACGTTTTCGCTTTTTTTTGTTTAAATTTTTAAAACGGTCATATCTTCGGAAATAATGGAGATATCGACGTTTTTCGCTTAATTTTTTTAATTTTTAAAACGGTTATATCTTCGGAAATAATGGAGATATCGACGTTTTTCGCTTTTTTTTTTTAAATTTTTAAAACGGTCATATCTTCGGAAATAATGGAGATATCGACGTTTTTCGCTTTTTTTGTTTAAATTTTTAAAACGGTCATATCTTCGGAAATAATGGAGATATCGACGTTTTTCGCTTTTTTTTGTTTAAATTTTTAAAACGGTCATATCTTCGGAAATAATGGAGATATCGACGTTTTTCGCTTTTTTTTTTTTAAATTTTTAAAACGGTCATATCTTTGGAAATAATGGAGATATCGACGTTTTTCGCTTTATTTGTTTAAATTTTTAAAACGGTCATATCTTCGGAAATAATGGAGATATCGACGTTTTTCGCTTTTTTTGTTTAAATTTTTAAAACGGTCATATCTTCGGAAATAATGGAGATATCGACGTTTTTCGCTTTTTTTTGTTTAAATTTTTAAAACGGTCATATCTTCGGAAATAATGGAGATATCGACGTTTTTCGCTTTTTTTTTTTAAATTTTTAAAACGGTCATATCTTCGGAAATAATGGAGATATCGACGTTTTTCGCTTTTTTTGTTTAAATTTTTAAAACGGTCATATCTTCGGAAATAATGGAGATATCGACGTTTTTCGCTTTTATTTGTTTAAATTTTTAAAACGGTCATATCTTCGGAAATAATGGAGATATCGACGTTTTTCGCTTATTTTTTATAATTTTTAAAACTGTCATATCTTTCGTTTAAATTTTTAAAACGGTCATATCTTCGGAAATAATGGAGATATCGACGTTTTTCGCTTTTTTTGTTTATATTTTTAAAACGGTCATATCTTCGGAAATAATGGAGATATCGACGTTTTTCGCTTATTTTTTATAAATTTTTAAAACGGTCATATCTTTGGAAATAATGGAGATATCGACGTTTTTCGCTTTTTTTGTTTAAATTTTTAAAACGGTCATATCTTTGGAAATAATGGAGATATCGACGTTTTTCGCTTTTTTTTGCTTAAATTTTTAAAACGGTCATATCTTCGGAAATAATGGAGATATTGACGTTTTTCGCTTTTTTTTGTTTAAATTTTTAAAACGGTCATATCTTGGAAATAATGGAGATATCGACGTTTTTCGCTTTTTTTTGTTTAAATTTTTAAAACGGTCATATCTTCGGAAATAATGGAGATATCGACGTTTTTCGCTTTATTTTTTTAATTTTTAAAACGGTCATATCTTCGGAAATAATGGAGATATCGACGTTTTTCGCTTGTTTTTTAAATTTTTAAAACGGTCATATCTTTGGAAATAATGGAGATATCGACGTTTTTCGCTTTTTTTGTTTATTTTTAAAACGGTCATATCTTCGGAAATAATGGAGATATTGACGTTTTTCGCTTTTTTTTGTTTAAATTTTTAAAACGGTCATATCGGAAATAATGGAGATATCGACGTTTTTCGCTTTTTTTTGTTTATATTTTTAAAGCGGTCATATCTTCGGAAATAATGGAGATATCGACGTTTTTCGCTTATTTTTTTTAAATTTTTAAAACGGTCATATCTTCGGAAATAATGGAGATATCGACGTTTTTCGCTTTTTTTGTTTAAATTTTTAAAACGGTCATATCTTCGGAAATAATGGAGATATTGACGTTTTTCGCTTTTTTTTGTTTAAATTTTTAAAACGGTCATATCTTCGGAAATAATGGAGATATCGACGTTTTTCGCTTTTTTTTGTTTAAATTTTTAAAACGGTCATATCTTCGGAAATAATGGAGATATCGACGTTTTTCGCTTTTTTTTTTTAAATTTTTAAAACGGTCATATCTTCGGAAATAATGGAGATATCGACGTTTTTCGCTTTTTTTTCTTTAAATTTTTAAAACGGTCATATCTTCGGAAATAATGGAGATATCGACGTTTTTCGCTTGTTTTTTTTAAATTTTTAAAACGGTCATATCTTTGGAAATAATGGAGATATCGACGTTTTTCGCTTTTCTTTGTTTAAATTTTTAAAACGGTCATATCTTCGGAAATAATGGAGATATTGACGTTTTTCGCTTTTTTTTGTTTAAATTTTTAAAACGGTCATATCTTCGGAAATAATGGAGATATCGACGTTTTTCGCTTTTTTTTGTTTAAATTTTTAAAACGGTCATATCTTCGGAAATAATGGAGATATCGACGTTTTTCGCTTAATTTTTTTAAATTTTTAAAACGGTCATATCTTCGGAAATAATGGAGATATCGACGTTTTTCGCTTTTTTTTCTTTAAATTTTTAAAACGGTCATATCTTCGGAAATAATGGAGATATCGACGTTTTTCGCTTATTTTTTATAATTTTTAAAACGGTCATATCTTCGGAAATAATGGAGATATCGACGTTTTTCGCTTTTTTTTCTTTAAATTTTTAAAACGGTCATATCTTCGGAAATAATGGAGATATCGACGTTTTTCGCTTTTATTTGTTTATATTTTTAAAACGGTCATATCTTCGGAAATAATGGAGATATCGACGTTTTTCGCTTTTTTTTGCTTAAATTTTTAAAACGGTCATATCTTCGGAAATAATGGAGATATCGACGTTTTTCGCTTGTTTTTTAAATTTTTAAAACGGTCATATCTTTGGAAATAATGGAGATATCGACGTTTTTCGCTTTTCTTTGTTTAAATTTTTAAAACGGTCATATCTTCGGAAATAATGGAGATATTGACGTTTTTCGCTTTTTCTTGTTTAAATTTTTAAAACGGTCATATCGGAAATAATGGAGATATCGACGTTTTTCGCTTTTTTTTTGTTTATATTTTTAAAACGGTCATATCTTCGGAAATAATGGAGATATCGATGTTTTTCGCTTAATTTTTTTAATTTTTAAAACGGTCATATCTTCGGAAATAATAAAGATATCGACGTTTTTCGCTTGTTTTTTTTAATTTTTAAAACGGTCATATCTTCGGAAATAATGGAGATATCGACGTTTTTCGCTTTTATTTGTTTATATTTTTAAAACGGTCATATCTTCGGAAATAATGGAGATATCGACGTTTTTCGCTTATTTTTCATAATTTTTAAATCTGTCATATCTTCGGAAATAATGGAGATATCGAGGTTTTTCGCTTTTTTTGTTTAAACGCTGGTGCGACTCAGTTTTAATATTTTATCTAGGCATTCCCTGACGCGGGAAAAGGATTATCGCTCCAACAGGTTATGGGCCCAGGACGCGTGGCCTGATAATATTGTTAACGGTTTATTTGACTCGATATCCAGAGTTACGAACTCGGATGAACTAAAAGACAAATCGGCAGTTACGTGTGTGTAAAAGTAAAGTGCGTCGCAAATATAGAAACATGAGTGGGCTGTACCAAATTGAGAAACTTGATGAAAAGAATTATGATTCTTGGAGCATACAGATGCGAAGCGTGTTGATGCATGCGGATCTATGGGATGTTGCGTCGGGGGATTTACAGAAGTCTGATGTGGGCGAAAATATTAACTGGATCGTAAGGCATTGGCAACGATCACGCTAAGTGTTAAGACATCGCAGTTGGGATACATCAAGAATTGCACAACGTCGCAGGAGGCATGGATTAAGTTGCGCGAAGTCCATCAGCCAAGCGGTCCGGTTCGTAAAGTCTCGCTTTACAAAAAGTTGCTCAATTCTCGCATAGAGGAGGGGCAAAGCATGGCTAGCTATTTGATCACATTTAACGAAATCGTGGATCAGCTTGCCGGAGTTGGAATAGGAATAGTTGACGAGCTCAAAGTCATTATTTTGATTTCCAGCCTTCCAGACAATTATGAGAATTTTGTTGTCGCCATCATGACGCGCGACAGTCTGCCAGCGTTTGAAATTCTGTGCATAAAGTTGAAGGAAGAAGGCGAGAGGAAAAAAGGCGCAGAGAAGCACAGCGATATCGCGCAGGTCTTTACAGTTAGACAACGGCATAACGCTACTGCAAAGGTCACCACAAAGAAAAAATTGAAAAAGATCGCCTGTTACGAATGTGGTGAAACAGGGCATATTAAAGCCAACTGTCGCAGACTTATTGAAAGTCATCGTAACAGATGTTATGCAGCTGTTAAGTCGGACGGCGAGTTGTGGCATAACAGATATGGTCATCTCAATTATGATAGTTTGCGTGAAATGGCAAACAAGACGCTAGTGCGAGGAATGGAAAATGTTGACGTGTTGCAACGGGTGTCGTGCAAGACGTACATGGTGCATGGCAAGGAAAGGACGAGGTTTTTCGAAAGTTCGTGGAGTACAAAAATCTGGTAGAGCGTCAAACAGGAAGGATGATCAAGTGTATTCGCAGCGACAATGGACGCGAATATGTGAACAAAACGTTCAACGGGTTTTTGAAAACCAATGGAATTGCACGGCAATTGACGCTGCCGTACACTCCGCAACAAAATTGTGCTGCTGAACGAGCTAATCGTACGCTTGTGGAGATGGCTAGATGCTTATTGGATCAATCAGGCATGGATCAGTCACTGTGGGCAGAGGCAGAAAACACAGCGGTGTATTTACGCAATCGTGCAGCCACAAAGGCACTGATCGGGATGACTCCAATGGAAGCGTGGACTGGCAAGAAACCATCGATTAGTCACCTAAAGATTTTTGGTTCCATTGCAATGCCACTGGACAAGGGTCGTCATAAGAGCAAATTTAAGCCCAAAGGGAAAGAATACCGCATGGTTGGCTACTCAGTGCAGGCAAAAGGCTATCGGCTCTACGATGCAGAATCCAAGACAGTTGTCGATAAAAGAGATGTTCTCTTTGATGAGGCCAGCTATCTGGAGAAGGCAAAGGGCGAAGCAATAACATTTGATATAGCAAATGTAGGGCATCGAGTAGAGCAAGCTGACGAAGAGGATGATGGTGATGAAGTTGACTCCAGTGGCGAAGACATCACATCTCGGTCAGATTCTACGGATCAAAGTAATGCGGATGAAACTTTTGAAAGTGCTAAAGATGACGCAAAGCTGGAGGAAGAGCAGATCCCACGAGTTGGACCTGGTAGACCGAAATTGCTTAGGACGGGCACACCTGGACGCCCAAGGAAGCAATATAACATACTCAGCGCTATGGGTACAAGTGAGGTACCCATTCCTGCAACCTACGAGGAGGCTATGCGCGGTTCGCATTCTTCGTTTTGGCAAGAAGCGATGCAAAAGGAGTATGAGGCATGGTGAGTTGAAATCGCCAGGACCTCCTCCGAATTCTAGGATTAAGCAATAAGCAAAATGCAAATGAAAATCTTATGAATTTATGTATTTATATTTTCTAATTTCATTTTTTTGTTTCAATTTACTCAATTTTCTCCCTTTTGTCAGTTTTATTTTTTGTCATTTACTTGGTAATTAAGTTTATTTTGCTTTCACTTTAGGTTAGGGTGTAAAAAGTTCGAAATGTTCTTAATAGGATCAAGACATACTTATTACAATCTAATGCATTTTTATATATGTATATTTGTTTTTAGGCATTTGTTAGGGTTGTTAGGTAAAGGCTGCCCCCAGGGGGGAGTATTGTCTCCGCTACTCTGGAGTATGTTAGTAGACGAACTACTTAACAGACTCTCTGCCAGAGGCATTCAATGTCAAGGCTACGCCGACGACATTGTAATAATAGCAAGAGGCAAATACGAAGAATCACTCTGTCACATAGTCCAGTTAGGGTTGAAGATAACGAGTGACTGGTGTAGGGAGGTTGGGCTCAACCTCAACCCTACCAAAACGGTCATCGTCCCCTTTACTAGACGATATAAGTTACAGAGGATGAAACAAATACGGCTTTCAGGAAGCCTATTAGATATAAGCAAGGAGGTGAAATACCTCGGCGTCACATTTGACAGCAGATTAAACTTTGGCACCCATGTGCGAAACACGATAATGAAGTGCTCTAGAGCGCTTTATACATGTCGTAGTATAGCTGGGAAATCATGGGGTACGTCACCAAAGATAATCAGATGGTTATACCTAATGGTTGTAAGACCCATGCTAACTTACGGAGTGATAGCATGGGGTGATAGAGCACGATTAGCCACCGTAAAGAAACAATTGAAAAAATTGCAGAGAATGGCCTGCGTATGCATGACAGGGGCAATGCACACCTGTCCTATAATGGCCTTGGAAGCCTTAATGGAGCTCACGCCACTCCACCACACCATAAGGCTCCAACAGAAAGCTACACTACTAAGGATGTCAGCAGAAGGAGTTGGGAGCAGACACATACTAAGTCATAAAGATGCCCAACTTCTTTCAGACGAACTTCCCCTCCTGTTACAACCTAGGGATGAAATGAAGCCAGAATATCTATTCGAGCGGAATTTCAAAGTTCAAACGAGTTGCAAAAAGGAATGGACATCATTAGATGAAATCCATCCTATGAAACCGCACACCATAAAATGGTATACCGATGGATCACTCACCAATCAGGGAACAGGCCTGGGAGTGGTGGGTCCTCGGATATTATACCATGAATCTCTGGGGATGTACACCAGCATATTCCAAGCTGAGGTGTGTGCCATGGGAAGGTGTGCGGAATTTAATTTAAAGCGCAACTATCGGAATGCGGATATATCTATCCTATCCGATAGTATAGCAGCAATAAATGCTATAAATGGGATGAAGGTAACTTCAAAACTAGTCCAAGAGGTACGATCCAAGCTTGACCAACTCGGGGCTCACAACAGACTCACCCTAAGATGGGTCCCCGGGCACAGGGAGATAGCAGGGAACGAAGCAGCAGATGAGCAAGCGAGAATGGGTGCAGAGGGGCTCTTATAGGGCCTGAACCGTTTTGTGGCATAGGTAAACACACAATACGGCTGCAACTCAGGAACGAAGAAAAACAAATGAGACTGCGAAGCTGGGAAGAAGCACCGGGACTCCGACAGGCCAAATGTCTTTTGGGCGGCTATAATCAGAAACGATTTAAGCAAGTAATATCCATGGGCAGGAATAGGCTAAGGATACTTGTCGGTCTACTGACAGGACATTGTAGACTAAAAAGCCACCTGTCCAAAATGGGTATCTTTAGCAACAATCAGTGTAGGTTTTGTGAAGTCGAGGAGGAGTCTTCAACTCACATCCTAACGGATTGCATCGCCCTTGCCAGGAAAAGATGCAGCATCGTAGGGAAGCATATTATGAATGTCAAAGACATAGTAACCCTCGACCCATCAAAGATCCTGATATTCGTTCAGGAACTGGGGTTGATGGAGGAGCTATAAGCTCAAAAGGGGGCACAATAGATCTATTAGGTCGCAGTGCGCAGAACCCCAATATATAATAATAGGCATTTAATGCAAATTACATTGTTTATATATATACTTATACATATACATATATCATTTACAAAAACTACTCATCGCTTATCGCCGCAACTGCCGCTAAGGAAATTGTTATTACTTTAAAAATATTAACAAAATCATATAAAAAATAAACATATGCGTGTATTTACGGCACAGCACGTAATTTGCGTGTTACGGATTGGTGTGGCTTTGGTTCAATATTTGCAATAACTTCGCATATTAGTTTTTTTTTTTTAAGTAACAATACATACAAATACAATTTATAATTATAACAAAAAGAAAGTGGTTTGTGGGTTATCGAATTAATTACATATAAATAGCAATAAAGAACTTGTGGGATGGTTCGGATGGGGCTGAGCTGAGGCCACAAGGCGCGTGTTGCGGATAGCGAAAGGTCTCTCCTCGGGGAGGTTAGCTTCGGATAATACGAGATTTGTCGTAAATAAGCAGTCCCGGACAAACAGCGGGTACGATAATGTCAATGGTAATGACGAGGCGTTTGTGTCGCCGCCTCTTCAAAAGCATTGCCGCACACAACCCCAAACTTCCCTGCACGAGTGTACCTACCCCTTCCCTACCCCTCACATCTCACTCCAGGCCGGACTAAGGTGTGACTCAGACCGTGCCGAGAGTCAGCCTGGCTGGGGGCCCGAGTTAATAACTAGCCCAGTCTCTTACGGGAGCTCAGGCGAATGGCGAGCGACTGATCTAATTAGCCTCACCCGGGTAATGCGGATCTCTACCCGGGCGGACAGTACGTGGGACCAACATGAAAAGTCCAATAAATATAAACATACCGCGGGATCTCCCCGCGGAGCATGTCGCAAGACATTTGGACGACCGAACCCTCAAAGGGGGGAAGGTCTTATAGTGTGGTACACAATCCTCCACAACGTGCTACTCCAGCACCATACAGGAGAGTGTCGCAGGTACAGCATGCCACAACTTCATTCCGCGGAAATGTGGTGGTCGGACCACCACAACTGGCAATAAAGCAAAGGGCAAAAAAGAGGGTATATCTCCTACCACCAAGGGGACAACCCGGTGGGCTGGATGACCCGAACCGTCGCAACCTCTGCGGATCTAGGGTCAAGTCGTATCTAAGGTACCTCCAGCAAGGACTTACTCCAGATGAAGCCATAAAAAAGGCACAGCAGCACCATAACGCCTCCGGTGACCACTCCTAAGATAGTGTGCCCGGAGGCCAAGAGTGTGGCCTGCGGACCATTAGCGCCAATGGTGGGAAATGCAACGGCAGGCCTGGGCCCACGTCCGAGCACATCACGCGTAGCCGTACCACGAATGTCATATACAGATATGACAAAGAAGGTGAAGGAGACCGTGCTACCTGTGGAATACCCACAGGTATTGCTCAATCACGGAGAGCTCTATAAGTTGGAAGAGGCCATCTTAGATGAGCTCATTGCGTATAGATGGGACAAACCGATCTCATTTGCGGGCATTAACTTTCGAGCCGGATTTCTGGTCGTAGAATGCTCAGATGAGAACTCAGCGAATTGGCTGAGAACCTTTGCGTCGACATTACATACATGGATGGTACCCCTCGATTGCAAAGTGGGTGATGATGCCATTACCCTACTGTATCACGATATACTGTCCAAGAAGTGAGGACAGAACCTCCGAATCCCTACTGGCTTTTCTGAGGAGCCAGAATGGGATAGAGGTAGAGATGATATCCAGGAGGAACGGTGGTGGAGGAGCCGTCCTAGTTATCGGGATAGATGAGCTACTCCGAGACGCGATAATGGAACGCGGTCACCAAGTCAGCTTCTGATTTGGGAACATCCCAGTAATCGGACTAAAGAAGAAAGGTGCTCAATCGAAACCACTCTCGCAGAGCCGAGCCAACACTCGTGTCAAGCCAACGACTTGATCGAAGAACTTTTTCACTCTGTGAGGAATCAGAGGTGGAGGAGGGGGACATCATAATGTCCTCGCAGGAACTGGCAGAGGAACTGCAAATAGACACGGCTGAGGCCAACATTACTATAACGAGTGACGGTGACGGTGGCAACCTCAGGCCCCAATCGCCGGACACACTAGGATATACCACCCAATAGATGTCTGAGGTCATCAACACTGGGCTAGCCCATGTGAACATTTATCACGTTAAGGCGGCTTCAGCATTATGGTGAGGAGGAGTATTAACGATACTATCCTTTCAGAGTTCCTCACCAGAGACTGAGTCCCAATACTACTACAAACTAGTGGTAGTGTGGTCTCTGTGGTAGCGGTGTCTGCATACTTCGCAGGAGACGGAGCCTGCCCGCCGCCAGATGTGGAGAGACTGGTGAAGTATTGCACAAAGGAGAAGATGCCGGTGTTAATCGGTTGCGATGCCAATGAGCACCACACGATAAGGGGCATCAGCGACATCATTCTAAGAGGTAAGGACCTCACAGAATTTTTATTTAGATATAATTTAGAACTTGGGAATGTCGGATCCACTCCGACATTTATAAATAGAATCAGGAAAGAAGTCTTAGACATCACCCTTATTAGTCGGTCCCTAAAACCTCACCTAAAAGACTGGCACGTCTCATCAGAGGAATCCATGTCGGACCATAAAACTATCTTATTTAGGTTACAACTAAATACGAATAGTAGTGTGCCAAGTCGTAACCCCAGGAAAACGAACTGGGAACGATTCAAGAGGTCCCTAGAGCTCAACTTATCCAGGGAAACATATGGTATAACAAAAAATTTACTGGACCTAGAGAGAGCTATAGGGAATTTGAACAAAAGCATAATGGATGCTTTTGAAGAAAACTGCCCGGTAGGGATGAAGAAAATGGCAACCCGAAGTCCTTCAGACCCATCAGCTTATCATCGTTTTTACTGAAAACGTTGGAGAAGCTGGTGGACTATAATATCAGAAGTACTCTGCAGAAGCAAAGTCCGCTGCATCCAACGCAGCATGCATATAGAGTAGGCAGGTCAACAGATACAGCACTTTACCAACTGCGGCGTGCTTTAGGTGCGGCAGTTGACAACAAAGAAGTAGCAATATGTGCCTTTCTAGACATTGAAGGAGCGTTTGATAACACATCGCAGGATGCGATTAAGGCCACGAAGAAACCAAAGTGATAGCATGGGGCGATAGAGCACGGTTAACCACTGTAAAGAAGCAATTGAAAAAATTGCAGAGAATGGCCTGCGTATGCATGACAGGGGCAATGCACACCTGCCCTACAATGGCCCTGGAATGGAGCTCACGCCACTCCACCACACCATAAGGCTCTAACAGAAAGTTTAGGTTTTAAGGATGTCAGCAGAAGGAGTTGGGAGCAGACACATACTAAGTCATAAAGATGCCCAACTTCTTTCAGACGAACTTCCCCTCCTGTTACAACCTAGGGATGAAATGAAGCCAGAATATCTATTCGAGCGGAATTTCAAAGTTCAAACGAGTTGCAAAAAGGAATGGACATCATTAGATGAAATCCATCCTATGAAACCGCACACCATAAAATGGTATACCGATGGATCACTCACCAATCAGGGAACAGGCCTGGGAGTGGTGGGTCCTCGGATATTATACCATGAATCTCTGGGGATGTACACCAGCATATTCCAAGCTGAGGTGTGTGCCATGGGAAGGTGTGCGGAATTTAATTTAAAGCGCAACTATCGGAATGCGGATATATCTATCCTATCCGATAGTATAGCAGCAAAAATAAGCTATGGGACGAAGTTAACACCAAAAGTAGTCCAAGAAGTATGATCCAACCTTGACCAACTCAGGGCTCACAACAGGCTCACCCTTAGATGGGTCCCGGGACACAGGGAAATAGCAGGGAACAAAGCGGCGGATGAGCAGGCTAGAACGGGTGCAGAGAGGGCTCTAATAGGGCCAGATCCGTTTTGTGGCATAGGAAAACACACAATACGGCTGCAACTCAGAAGCGAAGAAAGACAAAGGAGACTGCGGAGCTGGGAAGAAGCACTAAGACTTTGTGAAGCTTTGTGAAGTCGAGGAGGATTCCTCAACTCACATCCTAACCGCCAGGAAAAGATGCAGCATCCTAGGGATGCATGTTATGAATGTCAATGACATAAAAGCCCTCGACCCATTTAAGATCCTGGCATTCGTTCAGAAACTGGGGTTGATGGAGGAGCTATAAGCTCAGAAGGGGGCACAATAGATCTATCTAACGGGTCGCAGTGCACAAGACCCCAATTTAATAATAATAAATTTATAACGTTGGATAAAAACAAGAATTTGCAGAAAAAAAAAATTATTATTTTTTTATGTTTGTTTTGTTTTTGGTTGCTTTGGTCTTCCTCTCTAATAAAGCATTATTATTTAGAGTATGTGTGTGTATTTTTGTTGTAAACGTTATGTTAAGTTGCTTGTTTTTGTTTTTATGTTATGTTTAGTTTGTTGTTTCAAATAAAAAATACATACATATACATTACAATTACATCCATACTACAAAATATAAAATTTACCCATTGGTTGACATTCTTTTGTTGGTTGGTTGGTTGCTTCGCTTACATGCATTTCACATTATCATCATTCTCATCATAGTCCCATCATTATGATCACCATTCATCATACATGAATCATCAATCATCATATTTTTTTGCTTTGTTACATATTTGTGGTTTGGTTGGTTCCGGTACTTTTGTCCTTCTTAATAACATTTTAGCATTTTAAATTGATTTACTTGCATTTGATTTGTGTTGTTTTTTTTTATACATTTTTGTTGAGTTTTCTATGCAACGATCGGTCGATCGAAGCTCTGCTTCTCTATATTAGCCTCTCCTCTTCACTCATTGCTTCTGAAATTCATTTCACTGCGTTTCTCTCTTTTCTTTGTTCTTCATCAACTCATTTTCTCTCTCAGTATGTATTATTGGCCTTTCATTTCCAGCCTGGTAATTAAATGGAACAGTTTAATTACAAATACAGATTAAATAATAAATATATGTAATATCGATTAAGTGACACAATTGTTTAGATATAAGATTTCATAATATTTTGGTTTAAATTACTAAAAACTGAAATTTTTCTATACATGGAAAGTTTTTTTTTTTTTAACAATACGCTTTGAATAGGTAGGGCTTAAATTTGAATTAATTTGAAAATTTTGCTAAAATATTTAGATTTATGGCAATCGTCTTACATAAAGCCCACTGAGACGATAAACGACTTAACGAGCTCTGCAATACAAATACAATGCATTAAAGGCGTATACATGCAGGTAAATAGGCTTATGTATGTCAAATGCCAACGTATACACAAAAAGATACTTCAGTGAGAGATACTATATGGATAAGAATAACAAGAGAACCTCAGTTTCTTGATGGATATATATATATTTACATACACATATGTATACGTGTTTGTGAAAACATCTACTGTTTAGATATATACATAAATATAATTTTGTTTTCCTACCTAGATTGTTAGGAGATTAGTTCCTGGATGCTCGGGACATGAGCGATTCACCTCGAACCAACGATCAATGCAGCTGCAATGGTTAAAAATGTAGTCAATTTAGTAAAGCTGTATATGATAGAATAACTATTATATACCTCTTGTGGTAGATACATAGACATGGCAATCGAGCAAATGTATCACCTGGACTCAGGTCTTCCAGACATATGACGCACTCGCCCTTGGCATCGGTTAATGTATCCTCTGTGAATACACAACACAATGTAAACAATTGTCGTTAATGTAAACTATAAATTATATCATTCTTCAGTTCTTTCTTACCGTTATATAAGAGTGTTGGGCACATAACTAAATGGCATTCAATATCGTCGGGCAAAACGAACTTATTGCAGACGGGACACTTATTGCCTATAATAGGAGATTAATTTGAATTAGATATATTTATTTGATGACTATAGAGATCTAAAGTCGAGTTACGCAAACCAATTAGAAAGGAATTTGTTAACTAAACACAATTGCCGTCTCGATTGGTTGGTGGGTTGAAATTATAGACGACATTGAGTGTTCCAATTTGCAGGCAATCGCCTTGTTATACTCATGTTGTATGTTGCCTACCACGTCCAATGCCATTCGTAGAAGTTGCAGATGCGGCCAAAGCGATTGACATGTCCTGCGGAAGGACGCAAAAGTTAATGAATGGGCATGGAATTAAAAACATATAAATATGTGAGAGGTGAGGGACTTGTCCTTACACGTATTGAGTCATTCAAAGCACGACGTTGTTGCATATAGTTTTGTGCGGCAATAGATGAGCTATTATTGTTGGCTGGCGCTTGATAACTATTATTGCTATTTGTGGAATTCGCTGACACAGAGACGGAGACGGTGGAATGTGGCTGTTGTTGTTGACGCTGATGTCGTTGTTGTATGTACGGAACGTATCTTACACTGCGTGCACGCTGTCGATCGATGGAGGTTGAATTGTTCGGCTGTTGCTGATGAACCTGCAATCCCGGCAATTGGTGCTGCAAATTTGAGCCCTGCCCGGACGCATCGTTGCCACGCCCACCCAAGTTGGGGGGCGAGGTATCCGATGTTGCCGTTGCGCCCGTTGAGCTACTGGAGAATATTCGGGAGCGTGGGCTCTGCTGGCCGCTGGTCGCTGGTGTGCTTGCCTTTTGACCCATAGAGTTTTCTAACGCTTAACGCCCGGCCCCGGCCAATGCTCCTGTCCCACTCCGGCTGATCGTTCACTATATATTTAGGCTGGCCCTATTTCGTTCTCTTTGTCACACACTCCAAAGGAGTCAATTTCTACTCGCTCTCTTTTGTCTCTCTCTCTCTCTCTCCCACTCGCTCTTGCTTGCACTTTCTTGAATTGTTCTTTGTTTGCTTTTTGATACTTTGTTTATATGTTTGTTTCTGGAAGCGTTCACATTTAAGGAAACAATATCACATTTAAGAAATAAAACAAATGACAGCAGCAGCAGACAACAAAAGCAAACTAAGTTGATGGTGTTGTGAATCAGGCTGAATTAGGGGTAGAGGGATTGGTTGTTTGGTTAGTTGGTTGGTGGGTAGGAAT
This sequence comes from Drosophila fungiperda, assembly GCA_035042345.1. Taxonomy (NCBI): domain Eukaryota; kingdom Metazoa; phylum Arthropoda; class Insecta; order Diptera; family Drosophilidae; genus Drosophila; species Drosophila fungiperda. The sequence goes on along the minus strand of JAWNLM010000154.1, from coordinate 2,417,762 downwards.
GATTCGGCAATGGCTTTTGATTGAATCTGTTGGCCTAAAACAATCTGCTGTTTAAAAGACATCAGAACACTTACTAAAAACTATCAAGTTGCGCCAGATTTTCCAATTTTCATCATATTTATTTTAATATTTTTTTTGGCAAGTCGGGGAGATCTTTGAATGCAAATCGATAGTCATCTTTTGTGTATGCTCAAACTTGTGGTTTCTTTACAGATCCTTTAGTTATTTCAGTTTTCTGAATAACATGGTGAGTTGAAATCGCCAGGACCTCCTCCGAATTCTAGGATTAAGCAATAAGCAAAATGAAAATGAAAATCTTATGAATTTATGTATTTATATATAATCACTCATTTATTTTCTAATTTCATTTTTTTGTTTCAATTTACTCAATTTTCTCTCTTTGTCAGTTTTATTTTTTGTCATTTACTTGGTAATTTTTCGTTTATCAATTAAATTTATTTTGTTTTCACTTTAGGTTAGGGTGTAAAAAGTTTGAAATGTTCTTAATAGGATCAAGACATACTTATTACAATCTAATGCATTTTTATATATGTATATTTGTTTTTAGGCATTTGTTGCAAATTACATTTAACGTCTGTTTACTTATTTTTTTGGGGGTTTCTCTTATAATTCTGTTTTGTTGTCGTATTTTGTTATTAATTTATTTTATTTTTTGTGTACATACTCTCAATGTATTTTCCAATCAATTACAAGTAGAAATCAAAATTCCAGTTGTGGGTAAATATTGTTTTACTTACTATTTCAACTATTTATTTGTGTGTGAAAAATCAGTTGCACTTTGTGTTAACGTTAATGTTGATTTGACGCTTACATTGAATTCTATAGTTATACAATATGTTTATATATGTACATTATATTTAAGTATACATATGTGTATATATTTATGCATATAAATATATATATACTTATACATATACATATATCATTTACAAAAACTACTCATCGCTTATCGCCGCAACTGCCGCTAAGGAAATTGTTATTACTTTAAAAATATTAACAAAATCATATAAAAAAGAAACATAAAATTATATAATAGTTTTACATATAAATATATTTGCGTGTATTTACGGCACAGCACGTAATTTGCATACGTGTTACGGATTGTGAATGTGGCTTTGTTTATTGGATCCCTTATGTCTAGGACAGGAAAGTCCATTTAGCCAGTTTTGAAACTTGAAATACATTTAAACATTTAAATTGCCTTAAGCATTCGTTTGACCAGAATTTTCACATGACAGATGGTTCAATATTTGCAATATTTTCGCATATTAGTTTTATTTTGTTTTCCCTTTTTTTTAAAGTAACAATACAAACAAATACAATTTGTGTATTATAACAAAAAATAACTGGTTTGTGTGTTATCAAAGTAATTATATATAAATATCAATAACTAATTTATGACGTTGGATAAACACAAGGATTTGCAAAAAAAAATTATTATTTTTTTATGTTTGTTTTGTTTTTGGTTGCTTTGCTTTTTCTCTCTAATAAAGCATAATTATTTAGAGTATGTGTGTGTATTTTTGTTGTAAACGTTATGTTAAGCTGCTTGTTTTTGTGTTTATCCTATGCTTAGTTTGTTGTTTAAAATAATAAATACATACATATACATTACAATTACAATTACATCCATAGTACAAAATATAAAATTTAACATCACATTGGTTGACATTCTTTTGTTGGTTGGTTGGTTGCTTCGCTTACATGCATTTCACATAATCATCATTCTCATCATAGTCCCATCATTATGATCACCATTCATCATACATTAATTATCAATCATCATATTTTTTTTTGCTTTGTTACATATTTGTGGGTTGGTTGGTTTCGTTTACTTTTGTCCTTTGTATGTTTCTTAATAACATTTTAGCATTTTAAATTGATTTGCTTGCATTTGATTTGTGTTGTTTTTTTTATACATTTTTTGTTGAGTTTTTTATGCATAAACAGTCGGTCGGTAGGTCAAAATGATCGATCGGTCGATCGAAACTCTGCTGCTCTATAGTAGCCTCTCCTCTTCACTCGTTGCTTCTGAAATTCATTTCACTGCGTTTCTCTCTTTTCTTTGTTCCTCATCAACTGCCCAGCTCATTCTCTCTCTCAGTGTGTATTATGTTTGGCCTTTGATTTCCAGCCTGGGAATTAAATGGAACAGTTTAATTACAAATATATGGAAAATTTTATTTTTTATTTTTTATACTACGCATTGAATAGGTAGGGCTGAAATTTGATTAAATTTGGAAATTTTGCTAAAACATTTAGAAAAAAAAAAATAAATTGGTGCAAAAAGATTCAGCATTGCTCAAAATTCGTTGACCTGTTAAAACTGACTTCTAAAACTGCATCAACATATTTGTTGTTTTCTATTTTGAATGCAAGCCCTAAATATAGTAATTAAATGTCAAAATTTTGACAAGTACTACTGCTCATATGTACATATGTACAAATGCCAGATGCTCAGTCTTCTATCAACCAGAATTATGGCAATCGTCTTACGTAAGCCCACTCAGACGATAAACGACTTAACGAGCTCTGCAATACAAATACAATGCATTAAAGGCGTATACATGCAGGTAAATAGGCTTATGTATGTCAAATGCCAACGTATACACAAAAAGATACTTCAGTGAGAGATACTATATGGATAAGAATAACAAGAGAACCTCAGTTTCTTGATGGATATATATATACATACACATATGTATACATGTTTGTGAAAACATCTACTGTATAGATATATATATAAATATAATTGTTTTGTTCTTACCTAGATTGTTACTAATCTCCTGGATGCTCGGGACATGAGCGATTCACCTCAAACCAACGATCAATGCAGCTGCAATGGTTAAAGATTTAGTAAAGCTCTATATATATGATAGAATAACTATTATATACATACCCCTTGTGGTAGATACATAGACATGGCAATCGAGCAATTGTATCACCTGGACTCAGGTCTTCCAGACATATGACGCACTCGCCCTTGGCATCGGATAATGTATCCTCTGTGAATACACAACACAATGTAAACAATTGTCGTTAATGTAAACTATAAATTATATCATTCTTCAGTTCTTTCTTACCGTTATATGAGAGTCGAGGTTTTGTTAGGCACATAACTAAATGGCATTCAATATCGTCGGGCAAAACAAACTTATTGCAGACTGGACACTTAATCCCTATAATTGGAGATTAATTTGAATTATTTGAATTACGCAAACCAAATAGAAAGGAATTTGTTAACTAAACACAATTGCCGTCTCGATTGGTTGGTGGGTTGAAATTATAGACCACATTGAGTGTTCCAATTTGCAGGCAATCGCCTTGTTATACTCATGTTTTATGTTGCCTACCATTGAAGGACCAAATGTGCGATGGCAGCGATGTCGCTGTATAGACACGTCCAATGCCATTAGTAGAAGTTGCGGATGCGGCCAAAGCGATGCTCTCAACAATATTGGCGCCCGTCATTGACATGTCCTGCGGAAGGACGCAAAAGTTAATGTATGGGCATGGAATTAAAAACATTTAAATATGTGAGATGGGTGGGACTTGTCCTTACACGTATTGAGTCACCCAAAGCACGACGTTGTTGCATATAGTTTTGTGCGGCAATAGATGAGCTATTATTGTTGGCTGCCGCTTGATAACTATTATTGCTATTTGTGGAATTCGCTGACACAGAGACGGAGACGGCGGGATGTGGCTGTTGTTGTTGTTGTTGTTGCTGCTGCTGCTGCTGTTGTTGTTGCTGCTGATGTTGTTGTTGTATGTCCGGTACGGAGCTTAAGCTGCGTGCACGCTGTCGATCGATGGAGGTTGAATTGTTCGGCTGATGCTGATGATGATGATGATAAACCTGCAATCCCGGCAATTGGCGCAGCAAATTGAAGCCCTGCCCGGACGCATCATTGCCACGCCCACCCAAGTTGGGGGGCGAGGTATCCGATGTTGCCGTTGCGCCCGTTGAGCTACTGGAGAATGTTCGGGAGCGTGGGCTCTGCTGGCCGCTGGTCGCTGGTGTGCTTGCCTTTTGACCCATAGAGTTTTCTAACGATTACCGCCCGGCCCGGCCCCTGCTCCTGCCCCACTCCGGCTGATCGTTCACTATATATTTAGGCTGGCACTATTTCGTTCTCTTTGTCACACACTCCAAAGGAGTCAATTTATACTCGCTCTCTTTTGTCTCTCTCTCTCTCCCACTCGCTCTAGCTTGCACTTTCTTAAATTGTTCTTTGTTTGCTCCTTGATACTTTGTGTGTATGAGAGTGCGTTTATATGTGTGTGTCCAGATGCGTTCACATTTAAGGAAACAAAACAAATGACAGCAGCAGCAGACAACAAAAGCAAACAAAGTTGATGGTGTTGTGGTTCAGGCTGGATGGTGGGTAGGGGGATTGGTTGATTGGTTAGTTGGTTGGTGGGGAGAATGATTCGGCAACGGCGTTGATAAATGCGGTGTACAGATAATAGGTGTTTCAGTATTTGTGCGCCTGATGATGATAATGATGGCGATGGCGATGATGTTGATGTTATGATGATGATGCTTATATGCACACACACCGAGAGAGAGAAGTGTGCGTATGTTGCTCTTGGAGCCTGTGTGTCTGTGTGTGTGTGTGAGTGCGGGTGCCAAAATTGCAGAGCGTAGGGGGAGAGGGCGTAAATCGTACCGTCGGTCGTCGGTGTCAGTGTTGGTGTTGGTTTTTGTCGGTTAGTCGGTGCGTAGTTGATTATTATTTTTATTGTTGTCTTTGAATGTCCAAATAGTTGTGTACTGTGACTATGCTTAATCCGCTTGATTACCACTCGTAATTCAAATTACTGTTTCCGTTTTCTTTTATTTTATTTTTAACATCTCCGTTTTCGTTTTATGTGTACTCTTTGCTTTGCTTTTGACCACCACAATTTATTGGCCGACCACCACACAACTTAATCGCAACGACTGGTGTTGCAAAATGCCATAGCTCACACATTCGCTGACATCAGTTAGCACACACACACAATCGATATAGATTATATATCGTATAGAATCGATAATGAAGTTTCTTATTTATATTAAGCCTTACTACATTTTTCTGCAACATTTTTATTAACAGTTTTAATTCGATTTCATAAGTTTGTGCAAGCAAGTCTTTTGCTAGTTCCAAACCATAACATAATCGATAGAAGTCTATCGAAATATCGGACAACTCACATAGATGCTGCCAGCCCATCTACGCAAAGCAATATATTTATATATATATTTATATATATATATATATATATATATATATATGTAATTATGTGTTTGCATTTGTAAAATTACACTTGCTACTTGCTACACAAATCACTTATGTACATCGATTAATGTGCCACTAAGCTGAGATCAGAGGCAGCATGAGTTGGTTCGAAAAGGCCAAAACCGTACTAATTGAGGCGCTCGATATACAGGATGATGACAACAAGGCAACGGAAAACGTCAGTCCTGCTGACGGTGCCGCTTCCACGCCCGGCGCCATAGCTGCAACGGCAGCTGCAGGAACAAAAGCAACAATAACAATAAATACAGCAGATTTGACAACGTCAGCGATAGAGGGCCCCACGTTCTATGACAATCGACATGCGAATGAAATGGTCACAATTGCACCCAGAGCTAGTGATGCATCCACAGTGTCTGCTGCCGTTTCGGGAGCCGGAGCAGCTGGAGGCGCAGGAGTTGTCGCATCAAATCTCTATGCAAAACGTCAGTCGGCCACATCAGATTCCGTTGATTTGTTGTCTTCGCCATCGCCCACGTCACCGAGTGGCTGTTTGCGCATCTCGGATTCCTCTTCTCTGGAGCTAATTACAGCGCCAACAACGACGGCTAGTGAAATGGAAATGCAAATGTCACCGGATACGGAAGCATCGCTGCCCGATAGCATTGTCATCATAGCTAGTAATGAGACCTCGGACAATCCCGATGCCGACGATGATGATGACGATGATGATGATGGGCAAGCGCTGAATATGGATCAAGATGATCATTCCCTACACCTTAATGGTAAGCGATCTTCTTTTCGCCTATGTGATTTTTCATTCTCAATTCGTATCGTTGCAGATTCAACAAAAACGATGAAAGCTTTGGTATTTAGTGAGACCCAGGCGGCTGCCAGTGTGACAGGAGCAGGAGGCACTGGAGCGGATTCGGATTCGACGCAGAGCTTTGAAGATATTCAAATTCAGCTGAGCCACCATCAACATCACAAGAGTCACCATAAATCGGGTGCTGGCAACAAAACGGAATTGGCCGATCAGAGCTACTCCTCGACGTCCTCTGACATTGAAATCATTTCTAATCCGAATGGTGATTCCAGCACGAATAGCACCACGACACGAACCAGTCCACAAAAATTCAAGGAACTAAAGCTGTGCAACCAGCATTTGCAACAACAAAACCAACATCAGCATGGCCTTAAGCCAAAGGGTCATCATCGTGAGCCATCGGAGATATCGCTGCTCTCCGAGGACTCACAAGCGGAGCTGGACAAACTTGTGAATCGCATCAGTGAACTAAACCAGGTGATTGAGGCACGCGAACAGCGACTTCTGCAATCGGAGCGTCAAAATGCTGAGCTCCTGGAGCGGAATCAACATTTGTCCGCCCAAGTGGAGGCGGCCAAAAATAACGCTGATAGCAGCGAAGCAAATGAGGCAGTGCAACGTCTTTCGGCGCTGGAGAAGAAGTTTCAGGGCAGCATTAGGGAACGGGATGCATTGCGCATACAAATCAAGAGCCTCAAGGATGAGCTGCTCAACAAAATACCCAAGGATGAGCTAACTGAATGCAATGAGATGATTCAAGCCCTGCAGTCGGAGGGCGAGAAACTCTCCAAGGAAATACTGCAACAGTCGAACATAATCAAGAAATTGCGAGCCAAAGAGAAAACGTCGGATACGCTCCTCAAGAAGAATGGCGAACAGATATCGGTGCTCTCCAGCGAATCGGAGCGCCTGAAGAAGTCCCTCGCCGCCAAAGAAGAAATGGAGCGCATCCAAATTGAAGCCGTGTGCCGAATGACTAATGAGAAGCGTCGCGTCGACGAGGAGAATGCCGGGAGTCGCAGTCGGATCGAGGATCTGCAATCGAAGCTGGCCGCCTTGCAAATCAGTTTCGATGGCATCAAAATAGAGCTCCAACAGCGGCAGCGACACGAACAGCATCAAATGCTTGCCGAGAATCAGGAGTATGTGCAGCAGCTTAACGATATGCGTGAGAAGCTACGCCTCACCGAGCACAACATGGTCAAGCGGGAGCAGCAGTTGCGCGAGGAGAATCGCGACCTGTTGCGGCGACTCGAGGCAGCCGAATCGCGGGCGGAGTGCAGCACCCAGGAGCTAAGTGTGTCGACAACGCCGCTCATTCGTCAAATCGATGCATTGCAAAAGACACTCAATCAGCGCAACGCCAGCTGGGTCAAGGAAGAGCAACAACTGCTCCAGAAACTGGAGGATTCACAAGCCCAGCTGCGTTCGCTGCAGCAGCTTGAGTCCGTACAGCATGAGAAACAGGAGCTGCTGCGCACACGTTGCGATCTGCTTGAGGACAAGCTAGCCAATGCCTTGATGCAGGCGCAGAGTGTCAAATTAACGCTGCAGCAGAAGGAAATTGATTCCAATCTCAGGGATAACGAATACAAGAGGTACAACTTTTGCTTAACAACACCATAAAGATATTTATGTAATAAAATCTGTGCAATGTTTTCCGCAGCCAAGTTGTCTCGCTGCAGGAGCAGCTGCAGCAGCGCCAGGAAAAACTGGAGCCATTGAATGAACAGTGCCAGCAGCTGGAGGCGGAGCTGCGCAAATTGCACGCATTCCAGGGGACGAGGAGAAACAGCAGCACCGAACTCACCGTCGAAGCAGTCAGTGCCAGCAACGACCTCTCCGACAGCTGCCGTAGCCCAGCTAAGCAACAGTTGAACATCTCGCCGCCGCTCAGCCTGGCCGATGATAGCGTCTCAAATGAGGATGCGCTCGGCGGCATCATTGATTGGCAAGGCGTAAGCACATCATTCGTTTTTTTATATACGCTTACCCTATACCTTTAACTAAACCCTCTGAAAATGCGATAAATGTGTGCATTTATATATTATGTATATGATTTGCAAAGCAAACCTATCTGAACAATGAATCATATCCTGCCCAACTGAACTTTATTAATGCAAAGCTTGACCGCGATATTACTACTAATCGAAATTTTTCACTTCTATAAGAGTGCTGGCTTACTAAAACTTTTTAAAAGTCGCTTCTTTTAACAATTTCCCCAACACCATAAGTTGAAATATACATTTTTGATTAGCCTAGTAGCCAAATCTTTATAGCCTTGTCCGCCTATTCACCTATTTAAATTACAATGTGAATTGAGTTTGTTTTAATGCTATCTTGATGAATATTTTAGCTGGTTAAGCCCCTTTGCTGCAAAAAATCGAACTCATGATTGTTGTATCATATACAATTTTATAATCACATTGTGTCCAGGGCATTCTCTTATGATGATGCACTTGAGTTAATAGTGTCTGCTGCATTGCAGGATGACTTGGAGTGTGCATCGAATAGCGGGCGGCAACCGACTGGCCTTATACAGGGTGTGCATTTGAGTTTTCTGGCCGGGAATACGACAACGCTGGAGCATTTGCAGGCGCTGCTGAAGCAGCGTGATGGCGAACTGACGCACTTACAGTGGGAACTGTCGCGTCTGCAGGCGGAACGCGGCGTCCTCGACAACCAGACATCCAATTTGACAATGGAAATGGAAGTGGTAAGCGAGAGAATTACAATCACCAAGACAACTTTGAGGCCCTAACATATTCTTGCAGTTGAAGGAGAAAGTGCAATTATATGAGGCGATGGAGAAGAGCTTTGAGGATCTGCAGCATCGCTACGATGCACTGCTGCAAATGTATGGCGAGAAGGTGGAGCGCACCGAGGAGCTTGAGCTCGATCTTGTCGAGCTTAAGCAGGCGTACAAAATCCAAATTGATGAGTTGCTCGCTGCACCTCCTCCGAATCTGCAACGGCCGCCGAAGCACACATGATTCCCGTCGTCCCTGGACTGCTGGAGATGCACGTAACAGCCGATGCTCTCTCATCCTGCTCCACTTAATCCAATTAATTCCAATTATCTGCAATGTATTATGCTTCCTAATGTAAAAGGAACTATTGATTAATGGTCCTTTCCACCCCTCCTCCACCATTTATCATTTGTCCACTTTGCCAGATACCATATTATCTATGTATTATCGTCATATAAAATAACATACAAGTAAATATAATTTGCGTGTTAAACAATTTCTAGTTATATTATGAATATGGATCTATTGTGATAATTTTTATTTATATTTATGCATATAAATTAAACATAGAAAGAAATAAAAACCAACTCTTTTTTCGATACAAGGAGGTAGTTCAGTAAAACGGAGCAACTCATTTAAGGTTAAATCTTAAATAGTATACAGTTAACAGCCCATTTGATCTATCAATAAAATAATATAACAAGTGATAGATGATCCTAAATATAAATATACTAATTTATATCTATATATATATATATATATATATGTATGTATAAAACACAGTCAAATGACATCATTATGAATCGTAAATCGAACCACTTCGTTTTTTCTTTTGTTTGTTTTTTAAATAAAGAATTTTTGCAAAACTCACAAGTTGAAATTTGTATGATTTTGGGAAATAGTACTTTTGGTATAGGTGCATTAAAAATGAATCAATTTTACGATCTGGAGTCGTAATCATTTAAAATTGTTATTTAACAAACTGTGATTTTACTTAATGAATTGGGGAACATCTTTGGATTACCAACACTTATTAGCTAATCTTTCTAGTCTAGGCGATTTCTGAGAATGCTGTTTGCCGCTTGGGCTAAAGGAAAGACAGGCTTGCCCAGGGTGGCGGAAGTGCGGGGCATATAGCCGCAGCTATTTTTCAGATCGTCCGTGTTAAGGGAGAAGATCATGAGGCCACCCACATTCAGAGATTTGATATAGTTAGCCTTGCACATAATGCTCGTTTTGCTCTCATATGATATCCACTCCAGCAACTCGCTCAGATACGGTGAGCAGGTGTCCTTGTCGTATGTGTAAATGGGGGCGAGGAAATTATTGGCGCATTCGCAAGTCTCCGAAAGTGTGGTGAAGCCCATTTGGCCGCATTCACCAAATCCCGATGCAGGAGCTCCAATCCTCTCATTAAACGGATTCACAAGCCTATCAAGATTTAGAATCGATTAGGTAAAACTATGCACTTTGTTAGGTACTCGCCAAATGCTTACTTAAAGGAATGCCCGTATGTGGGCAAACCGATGACCAAACGTTGCGGCTCCAGTCCATTGAGGAGCCACCAGTGAGCGGTATAGTTGATGTTGAAGGTGCCCATGATAGAGCGCTCGCTAGGACGGGCATAGAGTGGAGCATTCAAGCCCGTAAATGGTGTATCCTCGCGATAGAAATGAAAATCATATGCCATCAGGTTTACATAGTCCACATACAGATTGATCTCGCGTATGTTATACGCAAAGAATGCGATTCCCTCGGGCGCCGCAACGGCCAGGCTCAGCAGATAGTCTGTGCGTTGCTCCCGACCCCATTCCGTACGTATCTCGTGCAGCAGCTGGGCGAAATGCATCCGCTCATTGTCGTAGGCGCGCGGAAATTCCCAATCCAGATCGATGCCATCCAATTGAGGATATTGACGCATAACCCGTTTTAGGGAGCGTAAGAATATTTTGCGGTGGGCATGATTCGCCACTGTTTTGGCAAACTGATTGCCACTATCGGAGCCCCCAATCCACAGCAGCATCTTCACATGCGGATGCGCACTGCGAAATAGACGCGTCTCATTCTGAAGCACCTGCTTTACGCGAGGCGATAATTGCAGCGTTCCATTTACCAAATTCACAATGCCAATGTTAATGTGGGTGCACAAAGAGCCGGGCACATCGAACAGACGCAGCTTATCGGGACCGGATGCATCATAATAGCAAACAAGACGTTGTGAGTCTGCCTCTTGTTGCTGTTGCTGTTGTTTCACCCCATTTGGATTAGTAATCAGTAAACAAAGGGGTATCAAGGTGACGGAAATCAATACAACGAATGCGAATAGCAGGATATAACGGATCACAATGTCATGCCTTTGGCGTGTGTCCTGACTGCTCTTGTTCTCGATTTGATCCTGTAGTTGGGTATAGTTAATCATTGTTATTGTTTTCTTTCTTGTTTTTCTGTTTGTTAAGTGTTGCTTTGTGCTGTTTGATCACAATGCAAACATCGATACTTTGCGAAATTTGATCGATATGCAGCCAATGGGCGATAGGTAATTGTGGTTGCAACCCTGTCCGCATGTGCATATGCGTATTTGGGTAAAATATATTTCGGTCGCTTGTGCTGCAATTTCGTATGCCCAATATTGGCAAATCAAATAAAGCTAAAATGCCACTGTTGCGCATTTGCAGTAAATAGTTGCTGCGGCCTATCAATTAAACAAGCTAACATTGCCGTGTGTGAGTGTCAGCGACTACTATTTGTATAATTTGCTCATTGTTTTCACGGGTGTGTGTGTGTGTGTGTCCCTGCTCGAATCAATGTGTGTGTGTGTTGGTGTTGTTTTCGTTGTTGTCGCCTAGTTTGCGGTGCAAAACAAAACACACCCAAATGACTGGCCATGCATATATGTATATGTGTGAATTTGTGGGCAATCGTATGTGTATACAGGTTCAAAGTGTTTGCAACGATTATTAAAAATAAATAACATTATAAATGCAGAATATATTTTATATATGTAGTGTCGTCACAAGCCGGCAAGGCGTACAAATTGCGTATTGTCAGTTTTAATAATATTTTTGTGTATTGTTTTCGCGTCATCCGTTTTTTTTCTTCTCTTTTCCTCTTAGTTTGGCAAATTTACGCCCATTTGCATATATGAACAATATTTATGTATGCATCCATATGTTCATGCATATGTGTGAGTGCGTGTTGAGTGACTCAATAGATAAATGTTAACCTGCCCACATATTAATAACAATTGCCGGTTCGACTTTGGCACCTTGCAGTTTGCTGTATTTTTTATTTTAAGCATGTATGTTTGTGTGTACATATGCCCTGCAGTTATTTTAATATGTGGTAAACGTCAAAAATATGTTCTACATAAGCACAAATAGTTGAGTAGTTCATATTCCCAATAAGTTAAAGACGTAGTATTTTGAGTTTTACCTGGCTGGAGTTTATTTTAATTTTCGATATTCTGTATCGATTTACAATGTCTTTGACATACTTTATTTCGCAATTTCGATCGTTAAGATCTAAGAAAATATCATGCCGTTTATTTTGTAACGTTCATTAAAGCTGAGGATAATGTTTATTTCACATTTTCAATAGTTAGCCTTATTCACAAATATAGATAAATGTCAATATATTTAATCCCAAATATTTTGAAACGAGCTCTCAGCGCAATTCCAAAACATAATAAATTGACGTGTGTCTTTTACCTCAGTCGTTTACATTGTGATTTATACATATAAATATACAAAAATTGATCAATTTGATCATTAAAAAACATTTTTTGTAAGTGTAGTATAAATTCTTACTTATACAAATTTATTTGATTTGTATATTTTTGTGTAGTGCTTTCTTTTATTATTTATATATATGAATTTGTATATAGCTTTATAATTTTTTTTTATTATCGTTTACTTTTTGAAGTTTATGTAAATTTTGTGTATCACAAATGAAAATTATTAAATATGTATACAAAGCAGGTTTTTGCATTCTGTGGCAGAATATATTTATTAGTATTCTTATTATTATTAATATTGTAGGTTCAGAGCGAAGTCAGCTCACGAGTTAGCTACATGAGAACCATGACAAAAGACTACGACTATCTGTTAAAGGTGCTTCTTGTTGGGGATAGCGATGTGGGTAAACACGAAATACTCTCCAATCTGGAGGACCCGTCCACTGAGAACCCCTTCTGCAGTGGGAATGGTTAGTTACAAACACACATATTACGATCCATATTTAATTATGTATTATTTAACTTTTATATGCTAAGATTGTACTTCGCACATATTGCAAACGGTTGCGTATAAGACGACAACCATTTTGCTGGAGGGGAAGCGTGTCAAACTACAGATCTGGGATACATCCGGTCAGGGACGCTTCTGCACCATAATACGCTCCTATTCTCGGGGTGCTCAGGGTATTATATTAGTTTATGATATAACAAACAAATGGAGCTTCGATGGCATAGATCGCTGGCTCAAAGAAGTGGAGGAGGTGAGTTCAACCAATTTTATATATATCCGAATCAGTAATCCAATTGTGTTTTTGCAGCATGCACCTGGCATACCCAAAGTGCTCGTCGGCAATCGTCTCCATTTGGCATACAAGCGCCAGGTGGCCGCCAAACAGGCCGAGACGTATGCCTCTCGGAACAATATGTCCTGCTTTGAGATATCGCCCCTCTGCGATTTCAATATACGCGAATCGTTTTGTGAACTGGCCCGCATGGCGTTGCATCGCAATGGCATGGAGCACATTTGGCGCAGCAACAAGGGTAACATAATGCTACCTCTATATAATCAATCAGTATATATATTTATATATATATCTATTCAAAGTTCTGTCGCTGCAGGAGCTCTGCTGTCGAACGATTGTGCGTCGCACGAGCGTTTATGCTATTGATTCGTTGCACCTGCCGCCTTCCGTTAAATCGACACTCAAATCGTATGCGTTGACAACGTCACAATGCTACAATTCGCTTACGCAAAACTCAAAGAGCCGGAATCGCTGCAAGACGCCAACGAGCAATAGTCGCAACAGTTGTGCGATCGCGTGATTGCTGGCCAGTAGGCGGTCTCGGTCCCGGTCCCGGTCCCGGGAGCTGCAGCAGGAGCCTGACCTGGAGCTGCCTACGCAACAGCTGCGCAATTGCGCGTAAAACCAACAACCTACTTTACTTACTATAGCTAAGCTTAAACACACACACAAATACACACACACTACATTAACAAATGCGCGAGCATTTTCTTGAATACGAAATTACAATTTTGTCATCAGCATTAATATTTATAAACGTATAAGAGCGATGATTATATTTTTACATCCTATACACATAAACTACTATGAAAGAAAAGAGTAAAACTGCTATACATATATATATATATACATACGTGCATACATATATTTATATATATATGTATATGTCTATATTTTTTTTATTCTTGATCAACTATCACTAAATTTAATATCGCATAACTATAATGTTGTTAATATATTATTAGATTTGTTTAAAATTAATGTCTAATGCGCTGGATAAACATATATATATATAAATATCAGTATATATATATTATATATATATATATATATATATCAGTATATATATATATATATAAACATATAAACTGATACGAGGTATTCCTTATTTTTTTTTACCCTTTTTTTTTATTATTACTTTCTATTTTGTTAACACTTCAATTAAAATATTCTTAAACATGTATGTAATTAAAAAAAAGGCGTCGGAAAAAAAATTTGATACGATGATAATGATGATGATTATGATGATAAACATGAAACACAACAAAAACATAAAAACAGCATATCGCTATCTTTGTCTCTAGCATTCTGTCTCATTCTATTTCAGTGCATCTTATGAAACAAAGTGAAAGTTCGATTATGTGCATATGTATGTATATATATATATATATGTATATGTATGTAGTAAATGTGTGCATGTACAGTTGCGTCCATAATAATAGTAGCAGTCGTAATGTAAAAGATTGTACAAATCATTTTTTGTATGTGTATTTAGAAAAATGTACTTAGACATAGATTTTTATCGATTTCCTTGGCCAGCATATAAAACAATTTTGGGTTTGTTGCGCCTTATTTAACTAAGAACTTTAAATGTTGGTAAAAATTGTAGATCAGGATCCACGGTCAACCCAATCTACCCATCCCCATCTGACTGTTCGTCTGGTTGATCATATGAATGTATCGAAATGTTGCTTTTGATTCATTACGTTCTTTTTGGCACTAATAATATGAGTTCCGCTATAAAATATTGAATTTAGTTTCGTTCTGATTCCGATTCTAATTTCAATCGTTAAAAATATTACTTTTACTTTGGAATGCTTTAAGTCAATTTTGAATACTTTTCGCGAGCAGCAATACAATAATTTTGCCTTCATCTTTATGAATGTATTAAAAATTTGACACATGCTCATCTAAACATACATATTTGAACATATCCTGAAAATACTTCTTTTGGCTGATTGGTACAAAACTTTGCTAAATTGAAAGGCGTTAGATATAAATATATTATATGATATACGTATGAAATTGATTCCGTTTAGCAAAACTTGCATATTTGTACATACCGATTTAACAATGAATATGATTTTTAAGAATTTTAGGTAACTTTCTTACAATTGTCAGCATTTTGGATGACAATAAAAAATCGACTTTAAGGGACTTTTATAGTTTTAAGCGCAATTACAACGATTTTGACTGACATGAGTTACGATGGCGAGTATTTAAGCAATAACAAAATAATAGCATATTAAAATTATTCAAGGTCAACTTTAAATAAATTTTGATAGGATACATCAATTTAAAGCTGAAACCAGTAAGTTTCTAAGCAAAGTTCTAAGAAATGCATAGCTAAATAATAAATAAAGTTATACAAAAAATCAATAAATAGTTTTAGGTGTTTTTTTTTAAATTTTTTTTTTTACAATAAACTTTATACTTATTGCATGGAAGACATATATTTAAGGCTAAAATCGATTTTTGCTACAACATTCTTATCAAAAAAGTTTGTAAGCTAATTTTCTACAAAATGCATAACTAATTAATAAATATAGTTATAAAAAAAAATCGCCTTTCATGTCTCATAAATTAATAATTATAATTAAAAAACAACTATCTCTCCATATTGTACATAATATATAGATTAAACTGCTAGTTTTAGCTCGCTTCTAGCTTCTTTTTTTTTTAGCTATTTATTTATAAACCAATAGATTATCCACATCATATGTCCAAACAGAGATTTTTTTTTCAAAAATGTTTGCCAATTAATCTCAATTTGAGTTTGTTACATATTAATAAGTTATTCTCAAAGTCTCAAAACAAGGGCAAAAAGCATGCATAATTTGGTATATTATTGACTATTCAAAATTCGCAGCAACATTTTACACACCAAAGCCCAAATTGACCAATTCACATTTGATGATTTCCATTTAAGCGCAGAATAAGCAAACAAGTTGGTTTTTTTCGGGTGATATAGTTTTAACGAATCAGGGAGAGGTCAAAGGCAATCACAAACCAAACCAAGCAATAAAAATTGAAATAAAATAACCAATAACCAGGTGACAAAAACGAACAAAGTTTATTATTATTATTATTGTTGATGTCTTTTTTGTTTGCCTATTTGGTGTTGTTGTGTTTGCAGTGAAGCTTCATCAAATCAAATATGATGTGTTTTATCGAGACAGAAGCATCAAACAGAAGCTTTAAAAGAGTCCAAGTTTACGCAATGCAAGTTATGCTAAAAACTTCATTAATGCTTTTAACACATGTTTTTAAGTGTCTATATTTAGTGGGGTCATTAGAAAGTGATGGATTTTGGGGTATAATGCTGTAATGCCACGACCTATCTTTACTAATCACACCGGTTTGTATACGCATTCTCTCATGGGTGTAGCCCAATACTCAGCGAGAAAGGGTGCTTACTACATATGTAAATATGGTTTAAGTTCATTATTAGAAGAAAGGAAGATGTTTTGCTCTATTGGGTACACTGAACCCAAGTCTATCAATCAAAAGACGCACAAAATACATTATATATGTTAATATATATTTTTAAATATTATTCCGATCTGCAAAAATGTATCTTTAAATTGGCGACTTTTATTGCTAACACTTATCGCTCTTTATCGATTGGCAAGAAGCTATCAATGGTAATCAATGATATTATTGCTACTAGCTACTTGCCTTGTTATAACTTTATGATAACCTTTACACCCATTTTTAAATGTAAAAATTACTAGAAGAGGTCAAAAGAGATTTCAAGAACCCCTCTGACTACGCCCATGACAGCACCTATGTTGATTGATCAGAAGAAAACAAGCGCCTTGAAATTTACAAAATCGACGCACATATGTCTCCAAGGGCAACTTACTTTAATATTCAGTAGGTATATATTTTGAAACCGCCAGATTGTGCCTTTCTAAAACCAGGCTTTTTCTTTAAATACATATTTGTTTTAATTTCTGAAAATATATGCCTAAATTTCACTTTCTTTCATTTATACTATTTAGGAATTTAAAATAAAAAAAATCGTTTTCATTGCTACTTATAAGAAATGTATTTTATCTCAAAATAAAAGGAAGAAAACGTCGATTTCGATTTTTTGTTCTGAGTGTATATAGATATGTTTTTAGAAATGCTATCGATGCTCTCAACGGGTTTGTTTAGCGCATCATTTGAATATTTGAGCCATTTACAGCCACCGGTCCATACCAAATTCAATTTGTGTGCCGGCGCATCGATGACGAAAGCAAAAATTTAAATAAAACCTAAAAGTAAAACAAAACCGTTGACGAAAATTAAACACGCTTGGGGCGAAAGCCGGCACATTGGGAAAGAGCAGAGAAGGTGAGATGAGACAAGTTAGGGCAAAGCAGGGCAACGCAACACTTAACTTAGTTGGAGCAGAAGCATCGCAACGACTGCTTGGTTTGTATAAAAGCGAGCAGCTTTGTGGTGCTAATCATCAGTTGCATTCTTCAGCTTCGTGAAGTTCCACAGATTTCGTATCCCAAGCAAGAAACTTCCAGCAATGAAGGTAAGTCCAACAGGATCACATCTCACTGGATTCCCATTTAATCAACTTCAAACGTTGCTGTTGCAGATCTTCGTGTGTTTGTTTGCCGCACTTGTTGCCACCAGCTCTGCTGGCTTCATTGGCGGTAGCGGCGGTGGCGGCGGCGGTGGCGGTGGAGGCGGTTACAGTTATGGCATTGGCGGCGGCGGTGGAGGCGGTTACAGTTATGGCATTGGCGGCGGCGATGGTGGTGGACACGCTGAGGTGCGCACAGTTCAAGTGATTCACGAGGGGGGCGCTTCTTATGGCGGACATGGCGGTCATGGTGGTCATGGCGGACAAGATGTGAAGATCGTAAAGGTCATTCACCAGGAAGCAGCGCCTGCTTATCATGGTCAAGGCGGTCATCATCATCATGAGGAGGTGAAGACCGTCAAGGTCATTCACGAGGAGGCGCCTGCTGTGCATCATCATGGCCAATCGCATGGTGGTCACCAGGAAGTCAAGGTTGTTAAGGTAATCCATCAGGATGGCGGCTATTCGGGTGGTGCTGGTGGTTACTCACATGGCGGTGGACACGCCCATCATGAGGTCAAGACCGTGAAGGTTATTCACCAGGAAGCAGCGCCTGCTTATCATGGTCATGGCGGTCATCATCATCATGAGGAGGTGAAGACCGTCAACGTCATTCACGAGGAGGCGCCAGCTGTGCATCATCATGGCCAATCGCATGGTGGTCACCAGGAAGTCAAGGTTGTTAAGGTAATCCATCAGGATGGCGGCCATTCGGTTGATGGTGGTGGATTCGCACATGGAGGCGGACACCAGGAAGTGAAGACCATCAAGGTGATCCATGAGGATGGTGGTTATGCTTTGGGCGGCGGTGGCTACACCGGTGGCTATACCGCTGGACACGGCGGTGGTCATGCTCACCACGAGCAGGTGAACACCATCAACGTTATCCACGAGGAGATCGCTCCAGCGCCCATCGCCGTTCACAACGAGTACTTGGCACCAGTGGTGTCGGCTCCCCAGCACAGCTACCTGCCCCCATTGACTGTGTAGACTGTCTAGTAATCCCCCACAACTGTGATCCAGTTGTTCTGTGATTCGAACTGTGTCATAATTGTGACCTCCGTTGTTAAATAGTTTTAGTAACCCCCTCCCCCGCCACACACACACCTCCTGTTCTTTTTTCCTTTTTTTTGCATCCATTAGCTCGCTAAGATAACCATTTTTTTTTTGTGTTGAAAATAACATACGAAATACATTTACGAAAAATTATTGAAAAGCATTGATTAATTAATCAGAGAATTTGGATAATACCAAATACTAAAAAGACACATTTGTAGTCTTTGCTAATGCATATCTGGAGTTGAATATGGCTAAGTGGAAAAAATAAAGTTGCAAAGAAAGTTGGAAAGAAAAAATTGACAAGCCCTTAAAAGGCGCAGAGAATGATTATAATTTGATATTCAAAGATAATGCGTCGATAAGTGCAAATCGATAAAACAGATAAATTGTTTTTCTTATCTTATCCTAAACAAACTCATCATATTTGAACAAAGAATTATCAAAATCGGGTTACTATATCAGATGGCTTTCATAATGCAATTTTATATGTGTGCTCATTGAAACCCGCCAATTTTAAATCATTGAGTAATTAATGTTTATATATTTACATACAAATAATTAACTAATTAGGTAGGTGTGCGACTGCCAATGGATAAACTTATAAATATATATACGGTTACAAATGATAATGCAAATGCAATTAGCAATGAGCCGTTAACACTGCCAATTGACCAACTGGCATTTCGACGTAAAGTTCAGTGGACCAAGCGCCAAGAGAAAATGTCAACTATTGTGTTGACCAGTGTCCAGGGTCCAGTGACCAGTGTTTAGTCTGTACGGGTTCAGTGTTCAGTGATCAGCGATCAGTGAATGCTTTTCCATTTCACAATTGGCTATTTGCATAACCCATTGTGATGTGGAACAGCAGTGGAGATTCAGCATTTGGCATTCAACATTCAGCATTCTCATGCAAATGAGGCTCATGGCGTTGACTCCATGTGACACACTATCAAAACAATCAAAAGCGAGAGTGACCCACTCCACTGGCAGCAGGTTCAACGCCAGCTACACTCGGAGAAAAAATAATGCTCAAAATAAATATTTCACGCATTTTTATTACCTGAATCCATTGAATTGATGGATGTTACTTGAAAAGGAAGCAGCTCCGCCTCTCTCAGATATATATATTCCTGATCAGTATCAACTGTCTGTCTACCAGTAAGAACGAGAGCCTTCAAATTTAGAATGGAAGTTCTTGTATATCATACATAGATCAAGATTATTGCATTTTATCGATAACTTTTTCATTAAATGTCGATTTCCTTAAGCAAATATAGACACTATTGTAAGGATTGCGTATTGTACAAATCTAAAGTGTCTCCCAGAAAATACTAGAATTACTTGGTCAACAAATTTTTGATTATATATTTAAATATATAAAATTTATATTTAACATTTACAATATTTTTGAAGAAATTGAAGTCGTTTCAACTCCTCTGAACAAAATATTTATATTATCTGGTCACATATTTTGAAAACATTAAACAAGGAATAAAATTTTTTACTTATTAAATTGTATATATTTTTTTTTGAGTGTACGTCTTCAGTCGGGTCGGTAGTAATGTGTACGGTAGCCAAGCATTATTATTATGACCGCAATAATGACATCAACTCACTTGTAGACCAGTTTTGAAAACAAGAACAAAAAACAAAAGCAGCGCGAACATTAACAAAAATTATTCTTGTTAAATGTAGCATAAATCATTTATTAAGTTAACACGCACATATCCACACACACGCACACACACACACACAGACATTTTAATAAAATTGTGTGTAGGCCATAAAAGTGATAGAAGAAATGTTACCGACAACCAAACAACTAACAACTAACTAACAACCTAACTAGCAACAACAACAATGAACAACAATCAGCTCGGCAGTTATGTTTTATTTTAAAGCTCAAAGCATTTAATGCACAGTGGTGCAAATTGGTGCACAGTGGTCTTTGCAAACTAAGATGAAAAAAGAAAATATCTCAATTATTTAGTGTTACAATGAAACAAATTTAGGTGCTGGTTTCGTTCCGTTTGCGTTATGTAATTAACCGGAAGCCAATAAAGTTTGTCATTTCAACAAGGTTTTTTTTAACCATTCCACTTAAGCACTTTGACCCACTGTGCCAACTCAAGCCGCTGTACACTGTCCAATTTCAAAAAGCGCGCGTTGGAATTTTCTCTAATTAATTCATTTGCTTGGCTGTATGTGTGTGTGTGTGTGAGTGTAGATAAATGTGTCTTTCGAGTCTGTGGCGGAGTGCGTCGCTTGGTCAAAGTCAGTTGGTGCAATACCGGCATAGAATGAGCTCCATAAGCTCCTCACAAGCTAAAAAAAAAAAAAAATCATAAGTTCATATATTTTTTTTATGGTGCCAATCAAAATTCTTTCTGGATGACGAAAAGGATTTATAGCCAAATATTTACATTTAATTGACAATATACCAAATAAAAGTGTCCAAATTAAAAAAAGAAAAAATAAATTAATAAAACCAAAAAACTTTAAGTGCTGAGAACATGTGCGAATTCAAATTGTAAGCCATGAATTTGTATTTACCAACACTGCTATTGGTGCTGCTGCTGCTCATCTGCTGCAGCTTGAAATGTGCTGCGTCATTGCGTCGCAACATAATCAAAGTGCGGGCGAGCGGCTTTTTACCGTTCGAATCGGATCTTGTGCTGCCGCTGGGCATTCTGCGTCAGCTGGAGGCACAGCAGCGCAGCTCACGGGTATTTGGGAGTCCGGGGCACTGGAAGACGAACCCCCAGCCTCGGCTTAAGGCCAAGCAAGGTCAGGTACGCCTCGAGCGTGCACATGCGAATCCGAATGCGGATCCGAATATACAAATGTTCAATCTCATCGACGATGATGGCGAGCTGCTGCTCAATATGCGCGTCCACAATCACAATCACAATCACAATAATAATCACAACAGCCTGGACAAATCTGCACCATGGCGTCCATCGAGATGGCGACCCACCACTAGCTCCCCACTGGCAATAAGTTCCTCCTCGCCGCGACCGCTGCCGCTGCATCAGTATCTCAATGAGAAGAGACGCACCTTTGACGGTCGACAAGATTGGATCTACAAGTGAAACCCGATGCGAGGTGGCCCATCTTTAATCTAAATATATATTCGACATACACACATTTGCCACGCACACCAGCACACACACACACAACCACAAAATACATTATACTAAAAACAAGTAAGAGCGCTATAGTCGCGCGTGCTCGACTTCAATGTATCTACATTTGTGGTTATTGCTTGGGCATAAGAATGGTGTATAAAACTTATTCTCTATGCTGACAATCGAGGCTAGACCCGGGACTAATGAAATGATTTGTAGATGGTTTATAATTTATTTGTTCAAAATATATTATTTTCGCATTAAAGTAAAGACTTGATTACCTGGTTTGTTTTATCTTATTTATTTATCTAATTGTTTTTTCTTCAGTTTATCAGTATCATAAAAAAAACGTAACGTAATTTTGCAAACCACATATTTTATACCCAAGCTGATATTATAATAGTTATTATGGTTTTGTCGTGAAGCTCTTTGAAGTACAAATCTGTGTTCAATGTTCATGATTGCGATTTGAAATGCGTAAAGTAACCAAATGGCTAATTTTAAATGATTTTGCGTGAGTGTGAAAAAATGCATAGAGAGAAAATAGGAATTAATATACTTGCCTCAATTAGTTGTTTCCCTTGCCTCACTTTCGGTGCAGCAACAATCATCAATCAAACAAAGCTCAAAAAAATTGTATAGTTATTTATTATAGTTATTTGAAGAGTGTCCGGTTCAAGAGAATGAGCAATTGGATAGTGCCCATTTGACATATACTTGCACATTTGCGTAGATTAGTAACAAAAATAACATTTAGTCTGCGGCTCATATTAGGTATGTAATAATATTCCGACCTACCAGATCTTTGTGTCCCCCTTCTGAGCTTATTGCTCCTCCATCAACCCCAGCTCCTGCACGAATGACACAATCTTTGTTGGGTTGAGGTCTTCTATGTCTTTGAGAACAATGCGTATTGAGGATTCTTCTCCGCTTTCACAAATCATTCATAGTTCGCTGCTATTAATACATAGATTAGTTAGGTAACTTCTTTGTCTGTCTGTTTGTCTTCATATTTGGTAGGTATCTTACTGGTCTCTCTTTAAGAACCGTTACAAGTATTTATAGCCACGCCGACACCTGCGCCCATAATCGCTAAAGCCGATATTTGGGAAAGTGTAAATCGATAAATCCGCATATATCCCACATCAAACTTGGATGGTAACTTGCTGCTAACAAAAGATCGGATAGACATTTTTCGACCACGCCCACACTCGCCACCCCCTGGATTTTTCTACAATTTTCAAGCTAGAGTGACTAAATTTTGAAAGTATGTTACAGGTAACTCCCCTATGAGATCGAAAAAAATGAGGAAAATGATGGCATCGCCCAATCCGATTCCCCAAAATTGTTTGTGTCAACGTTCTGACCATATATCTCGCGCATTTTAAAAGCTAGTCACCAAATGTTAAAAGTACGCTTACGCCCGCAAAAACGAACTCCCGCAATTTAAGAGCTACAGTTACCAAACCTGGAGGGTAGATTACTAGGAACCTTTTCTATAACTTCTTTTAGCTACTTCCGGACTAAAATTCCTGAAAGACCATATAACCGATAATTAATGAGTATCAGTTACAAAACTTCGAAGGAAGGCTATTATATTTACCGCAATTACCATGTTTAAAATTGAAAATCTCTTTTTTATGTACATTTATCATGTAAAGGAATACAGAGGGCAAAATCAGAAATTCTCATTTCATTTTTATATTTATGTTTATTTTTATTTTTAGCATTATTTATATAAGTAGTACAATTGAGTACCTACGTAGACTTTGGCATAGAGCTTTTAAAACTAGATTGCAAAAAAAAGAGATATATTTTTATATATATCGATTATTGTAAGAAGTATGTAATATATAGTATATACAGATATGTACTTAAACGTATGATTTATTTATCACTAACTGACTAGCATTATAAGTATGTTATTTTTATAAAGACCAGAAGTGATTCCAAGAACCACTCCTGTCGTTGTGATTCCTGCATTATATTACGATTAAAGGACACGAAATCAGATTTAGCTCTGTATTCTGCCCGGCGAGAAATATGCGCGTTGATACATTTACGTAAACCTAGGTATTTTATCAAGTATTTAGATGCATATTGAGCGATAAACATTTTAATACACTTAAACAAAATATGTTATAGATATACATACATATACAAATACTGTTCATTTAATAAGTAATTTAGGCATGGGTTAACATTATGTGTATATTGTAATATGTAATATGTATAGATATGTGCTAATTATATATGTTCTATGTCGAGCACATTGCCTAAGGCGTACATCAATGTACTTGATATATAACTATATATGTGTGTTTGTATGTATATATATATATATATAGTATATATATATATATAGTATATATATGTATATATATATATATATATATGTATATGAATCTAGTCCAGAGTGATGTGCGGATATGTATATATATATATATATATATACATATATATATATATGTATATGAATCTAGTCCAGAGTGATGTGCGGATTTGTGTAGGTAAAGCCATGAAATTGCTTCTGGTCCATAGATGCGAGTATCTCCTTATCGATGGGGGTCAAACGTACCCGTTCCCTGGTGAAGACTCGGTCGAAATATTGCGTGTCCAGCGGATGTTTCTATGGATAGATTGATCAATTGAGCAAATGGTCTCGATATGTGAACTTATGAATATTATAATTGTTATTTTATTAATCTTACCACTTGTGGCTTGAATGGCGGTTCAATTTGCCGTTTCTCAAGAAGATTCCACTCGATGGGCCTGAAGAACAAATGATCGACTATATCACCAGCTGGACTGTATTGAGACCCAATGCGTTTCGTATAATCCTTTTCCAAAAGCTAGGAAAAACAAAATCAACGAATCATATGTTAGTTTGCCGCAATATTCCAATATTAAATAGTAAGACGCTAAAAGAAGAGCATTTGAAACGCCATCTTGGAAAATCATTCCGGTTACTTAAACTGATTTCTTTTAAATTAGAATTAATTGTACGATGGTAAATACGTTACAGGAAATGGGAAGCATTATTATCATTGGGACACTTACGCCTCTTAGGATGCCGGTTGCCTCAGCTGATATGTAGACAGGAAACCATGGAATTTCATTGCAAATGGACCAAAAAAGCTCGTCCTCATCGCAGCCGCTGAATGGGGATTGACCGATCAGCATTTCGTAGAGCAGCACACCAAACGACCACCAATCGACATTCTGATTGTACTTTTCACCCTGCCAAATACAAGCCATACATTATTGTCAAATCAATTAGAAGCTTATCGCTTGAGGATTACCTTGATAATTTCGGGCGCCATGTAATCGGGTGTGCCGCAAAAACTATCGGCCGTCTTATCCAGGTATATTTGCAATTTGCACATACCAAAATCGGCAATGCGCACATGGCCCTCATAGTCCAGCAATACATTATCCAATTTGAGATCCCTTCGCGAGTATTCCAATTAGTAAATCTTTGTGTCTCGCTGACACACACTCACCTGTATATAATGCCCTTTTTGTGAAGAAATTTTAGACCCGATATAATCTCAGCACCATAGAAACGTGCACGCTCCTCCGAGAAACGTCCACTTTCTTGGATATGGAACATGAGATCCCCGCCATTTAGATACTCCATCACAAAGAACAAGTGACTCTGCAAAATGTAAACATAAAATTGGATGCAGATATAGTAAGCATAAGAACCCTTTATGTGGTATCCATATATGTTGATATTGTTAAAATGATTGTACCGGCTTGTAACCGTACGGTAAAGTGCCATTAATTTATCGATTATCGAAATGAATGTGCAAACAAAATGCAGAATATATCGGTACTATATTACACATTTCGTACAAGAACCGGAAACGGAACTGAAACTAAAATTCTCTACGCTGTTGACAATCCCTAAATTTCCAAGCTGAATTTATTTTCACATAGTATTTTTGGCTTTAATTCCAGATACATTTTCTTGGTTTACATTATATTCGAATCTTTGTGATTATTTACTTAAAATATCTATAATATAATGTGCTATTTTTGCTGAGTGTAGCTGAGATTAGAGCATTATAACAGCTTGAGAGGGGGACAGATAGAACGAGAGTCCCCCAAAAGAAATGGGCGTGTATCCTCCTCAAAGTCATAAATAATTAAAATACCTTCTAATCGGTGTCAATGCAAGCCACGAAAACTACATTTTTGTTTTGCATTTTGTTTTCGATTTTTATTTTAGTTGTTTTTTGTTTAGAGAACATTTGTCGAACGCGCTGTTTGCCGGACTTACGTGCCAAATTACCGTTGTTCTCGAGCGGTGGCGATCTGTCGAGTACTTGCCACATCATGTCGTGTGCCCCAATCGATGGTCAGAATATAGAATAGAGGTACACACACACGCACAACCCGCACTGAGAGACACAACAAATAGTGCTCTAATAATAGGTTGTTTTACCTTTAGGCTATTTATTTTTGTATCTTTCGGATGCGTTGCGGGTATCACCTATATGCTATCTTTCTGTCTCTCTCTCTCTCTCTATGCCTGTGTGTGTGTCGACCTTATCTTTTTGGATGCATAACTCACCTCGGTTTGAAATGTACAAAATAGATGACACAGATATGGATGCTTGGTGCCCAATGCCAAAACTTTGCGCTCAATTAACGTTGAGTCCACATCATCGTCCTCGAGGACCACATCCTTCTTCAGGCACTTGATCGCATAGTAATATGTTGTATCCCGCAGCTCAGCCAGCAGTACCTACATAGATCCATACATATATATATATATATATATGTTTATAAAGATAACTGATATGATATATGGTATTTGGTTACGTTTGCTTACCTTGCCAAAGCTACCCTTTCCAAGTACGGCCAGAAAATGAAAATCATCTACCGAATAGTTCTTAAATCGAGGTATTACTGTTGCTGGCGCAGTGAAACGTCCGGATTTTTGGAATTGTGAATATGTATATGAAGTTTCTGTGTTTGTTCCAAAAGTAGCCAAGGATACACAAAGATGGTGTGCAAAGAGTGAAATTGTGCCCATTGAGAGAAGTAAAGTTTAGGATCAGTTAGAAAATAACATAGGAATAGTAATATAAATAGGAATAGAAGAGATTTGTCGTCGATAGTCCAAAGTGCGTTTGTTGGTCATTTCAGTTTAGTTTACTTCTTCTTACACAGAGAAAAACAAAAATGTCACAAATAATTTAAATCAATTATTGATTTTGGCTTGTACAGCATATTAGAGGAAGTTTACTGTCTTTTACTTAGCTTGTCATCAGTTTTTCTCCCTGTGTATGTGAAAAAATGGGTTAAATTTAGGTGCCATACCATCTTGTTCATCGTTGGGGTCTATCTTGTAGGCAGGATTCGAGCTGGGCGGTGTACTAGGTGAGTCTCTAGCCTCTCGAGCACCTAGTTTAAATTGTGCAGTATATTTAAGTTTCAAATTTATTTTCAACATCCTCCACATTATTAACAACAAATGTATGTGTGTATGTATGTGCTTGAACGACTCTTACTCCGACCAAAATTAAAATGTTTAGCTTCCAAATCTATGTTACGTTTCGATTTCAATATTTCAATGAATACTAATTCTTTTGTTTTTGCTTTTAATTCAAAAGGTAAGCTGATGTTCCTTATATTTCTTTCTTATTTGTTCCCATATTTGAAGATAGTTAAATTAATCAACAGATCTTTTAAAGATATAGAAAACTGTTTGAAATATCTATTGATTTATTTGATATGCATATAAAAATAAAATATATATTAATAAAAAAAGACGACTATATTGGATTCTTGGTCCCATTCCTATCGGAAGCATATCATAATAATAAACCCATTAATTTAGGTGTATATATAAGACTGAGTTTATCAGGTGTGTTAGCTATAGGTATTATAGTCACTCAGATCAAAAGAATAAATATTTATACAAATTTGTATGAAGAATTTAAATATTTATGATTTTCGATTGTATTAAATTATAAGAAAATTAATTGCATTCTAAACAAATAGTTCCGATTTGTATTCAAAATAAATAATAAAGCAGATTATTCAGACTAATTTAGATGGTACTAAACTTATATTGTGATATTTATAGAACCATGAGACATATATATTCTTGATCAGCATTCCTAGCTCCCATTGGAAAATCTGTTAAGAGATTTCTTGTATGCAGAAATTCTTGTTGGCCAAGTAATCCTGATAAATCTAAACAGTTCCTAACATTTGGAGAAAAGCTTAGAAACTCTATCTTATTATTTTCTTTTATATTATAATTTGAATTTTGCACTATTTCTATATTCTTTCGAGATTACACTCAAACTAATACACACATACACACACACACACAGTCAACTGGCTGACAGCCTCAATAAAGAAATCAAAAAGTTTAGCCATATTTAAGCGCCATTATTTATGGATGCTTTTTGTTTTTTTTTTTGAGGGTAGCTGTTTTTATTTATTTTTTAAAGGGTTCCTTTCTTTTTTAAGTGTTTTTGTATTTTACCTCGCTTTACGTGGTTTAGCGCCTCGACGATGAGTTTCTGATTGACGCCGCATAAATTGGCCGTGAGCCGTTCGCATTTCTTGTGACAATTCACGTCACATTCTATATATATACATATATGAATAAATATATATAAACACATATTTATATATATTCGTAATTTTGTGTGTGGGTCGCGCAAATGTTGAGATGAATTAAAACAAATTGTTATTAGTATGAATTTGAATTGTGAGCATGTCGAAACATGCCATATAGATCAGAAATACATCTATAAACATGCACATTTATTGGGGATTCATTTAAATGTTTTTCTTTACTGCTGCGTTGCGATTTATTGGCTGCACGTTTCACAAGTTTGTTCAGAGAAAAAACAGCGAAGAATGAAGAAATAAAAAACTATCTTGAAATTATTTTTGGTACAGTTGATTTAGGACTATCTTCAGATAAGTTGGGTTAAATTGATTCTACTTTAAAACTATCTTTGTTGAGGTAAGTTGGGCCAGTTAAAAACTGTTGAATTGCACATATTTCTTAAGATCTTCCCTTGAGTCATATAATAAGTTCTGGTTTAAAGAACGCAAGTTCTTAAATCAATTTGAATACTATATTCAAAAAAAGGTGTCTTAATTTTACGATGAGTTAAGTTTATCGGAGCTTGGTTCAAGAATTATTGTTTTCAATATGGAGCTGTAATTGAAATTAAAAAACTAAACATTGTCAATTCCAGCCCAGTTGATTTATACAAGTATTTCGAGATGCATTTTTCTTTGAGTGTATGCATATAAAATTCCCAATTTTGCATACTTTGAGTTTGAATATGCGCAATGTTAAAAAAGTATACACACATACATAAAGAAAGAAAATTGAAACGCACATCCGTTTTGGCCGTTACCCAATAAGGGGCATGTTTGGTTCGCTTAATGTAAATTTAATAAACAGCAAATATTTCTTGTGAAATTGCAGCAATGTGAAACACACGAAATTGTATGCAAATATCACGCATACGCAGCGTGTAACAAAGCGTGCTAGCAAAAGGCTTTATTTTAAATTTTATAATCAGAAATGATATACGAGATGTACAATCAACAAAGAAGAATGCAAAGAAGAGTGTATGCATCGAGAGACCCACACCAGCTTCATGTCTCTTAGATATAATTCAAACTATAAACTATACTACTACTATTCTTAAAGGTCTTTAAGGTTCTAATTTTGGTCGAACTTGAACTTCAACAGCATTTTACCAATTGAAATTAAAAACTGGAACCGACATTCAACAAATTGTTAACAACCGTTATTGTTAGGTAAGTTGTCGATTTGGCAACCAGTTGCACCAATTGCCCTAAAGTGTTGAAAGGCCTTAACTTGATATTTGCGTGATATCCAAAAATACATATTTCAAATTAAATAGTTAAAGTTGGTCAACGTTCTGTGAGATATATCGACATGCTAACAGAAAGATTTTAGATCGGCACAATTACTTAATATCAATTGAGGATTATTAATTGCTTAATAAAACTGCAGCTGAGTATTGTAAATACTGTGAGATATATCGATATATATCGATATAGCACCCATATGGGAGTTATATACTAACAGAGAGATTTTAAACTGAAACTTGTACTTAATATCTATTGGGGATTATTCATTGCTTGATAAAAGTGCCATTGAGTATTGAAAATACTGTGATATATATCGATATTTATCGAAATACCTCCCATATGGATACATATACTAACAGACAGATTTTAGACTGACACTTTCACTAAAACCGAATTGAGGATTATTCGTTGCTGATAAAAGTGCTGTTGAGTATTGAAAATACACCCTTGAGTTATTTGCACACTTTCTATCATTTATATTATATATATATATATGTATATATATATTTATCAATATATTTATGTTATCGAGTATAGCAAGGAAAATATTTAGAAAGTCTTTGTTTGTGTTTACAAATTTTTGCAGGGGCCATTGAAATATTTATTCAACTTTTACTTTCGGCTGTTGTTTCATAAAATTCGCAATGAATCAAGAAGAAGAAACTATACACTTTTTGAATTAGGTGGTTTGTATATAGACTGAATCGAGTGAAGAATCCGCAAAATACATAAATATTTTAAATGTTTTTTGTGTGTTTGCAAGCAAAAAATTATTTACCGAGCATGAGGTTTTCAGTTTCATGTATAGAAAACAACAAAAGTGCAGCAAAACAGCAATAAGATGAAAGGCGCTGTAGAAAAAATAGAAGGAAAGACAAAGGCAAACACGACGCGATGACCTAAACAATTTTGTATACAATTGGCTAAAAGTAATATGCCAACTCGACTCTTTCTAAATTGTATCTGAATCTGTCTCTGTCTCTGTATCTGAATCTGTCTCTGTATCAGTATTCATTTGCCCTGTAGTTCCACATCTTGCTAGCACATTCTCATCGCGTCGTTTGCTTTTGAGTTAACTTTAAGGTAAGTGCCCAAAATGGTTATCAAATTATATAAAGCACTGTATGAAACATCAGTTGTTAACAAATTGATACAAGCTGATTATACTTATCAGACTTCACTTATCTAATTTCCACTAGATAAACCGAAATTTCTCTAGCTTTATGAAGTTATTACAATTGTTTGGTAGTAAAGAAGACTTTTCTATTGTGCGTAGAATATTAATGGCAGTTTCTTAAGAAGACGACTGACTTGAATTACGTTTATAGTTTCCTTAGAAAAACATTAATTTTTGTTTCCTTGAAAAGAAGACTGATTTTAGTTTCCTTAGTAAAAATATGAATTGTTTTTTTTTTTAAGGAATTCTGATTTTAGTTTCATTTTTAAAAAGATTCATTTTAATATCCTAAGAAAGATGATTGCATTTGGTTTGCTTAGAAAAAAGATTCTGTTTAGTTTTCTAAGAAAAAAGTACTCAGTTTTAGTGCAAAAATAATCCATTCTGAAATGCCAATTCTGAATGAATACGATTTGAACTCAAGAAATCTTTTTATTTATTTGCAGTAATCTTTGTCGATTTATTTAAAGATTTATCAAACATGTTTTAGAAGACAACATTTAAAACTTTGTTTTGTTTTTATCTATATATTTTTTTGTTGTGTATTTTGCGTTGTTTTGAGTTTGTCTAGAAAGTATTCTGTATATGCGCAAAAACAGATTTATAGTATGTTTATTTGTTTTTTCAACTAAATATTTCGCCAGAGCGTGAGACTCTCACACACTCTCTCTGAATGTGTGTGTGTGTGTATGTATTTAAATTAAAAGAAAGAGCATTGCAGGTAGAGAAGGAGAAGGAGAAGGTGGCGGCGACGACGTGTTTGTGTCTAACTAAATGGCCGGAATGTTCGAACGAAGACGTCTAAACAACAACAACAACCACATCCACAATTTTGTTGTTGTATTTGTAATTTAGTGCGGCACGTGCGGCACCACTCAAATGACCAACAGAACCACCAGCAGTCAATGCAAATGTATATGTATTGTGCTGTATATCTGTCCTACTGTACTGTCTGTCTAGGGGTCCACACTGTAAGAAATTTTGGTTTGCTTTTGCACATAGCTAATATTAATTCAATAGAAAATAGGAACTGCATGTTTACCGATTGAGATTCAGAATCGCAATTCAACCGGATAATTCTAAAATTTCTTACAGTGTATTTACAAGTCAATAGGTTTGTCTGATCTCTGGTGGGGTATTCAATGCTGCCGACTTGAGCAACTCGCTTACCTAACATCTTTTTGGGACTTGAGGGTGCTGTGCCGCCCTCGAAGCCGGAATCATTGCTGCACGTGCTCATCCGGATAATCGATGGCGAACTGGAGACGGAAGCGCTGCCGGTTGCCGATGCACTCGCAGAACTATTACTATTGCTGTTCGCTGCCTGTGCAGCATTGCCAGCAATCTTGTTGGTTATTCCTGTTGTTGTTGCTGCTGATGCTGCTGCTGGCGCTGTTCTTGTTGTTTCCTCATCGAATTCCTCGGAAGTGGTGCTGTTGTTGCTGCTGCTGCTCCTCGCATCGCTGTCATCCTCATCGCTATCGTCGTCCAATGAATTGCCGGCTGTTGCTTCGCTGCCCTCTTCGCTGCTCTCATCGTCCGTGTTCTCATCGGAGTAGACGATCTTCTCGCGTTTCCATAGAGGACGTGGTGTTGCCACCAGTGGATATCGTGGCGCCTCCTCTTTTACATAGCACTTACTGGATGGATCGATTTTAATTTTCTTTTGCGGATCGAATCGAGCCGGTCCGGCATCTTTTGCCTTCTGCTTCTTCTTCTCCTTGCGCTGTTTCTTCTTCATACTGGCACTCAAATTGGCACTGGAATAATCGTCGTCCGAGCTGTCGTCCTCGTCGTCGCTATCACTATTGCTATTCTCCGCGGACGAAGGTATATAATCGTCTAGCTCGGCGTCAACGTCTCGCAGACACTGTGCCAAATTCGATACTGTTGCAAACTTTGATAAATTATTGCCGACGCCTTCGCCGCAGCTGTTGATGCTGCTGTTGCGCTCATCGTCGACAGCAGCAGCAGCAGCAGCAGCAGCAGTAGCAGCAGCAACAGCAGCAGAAGCATCAGCAACAGTCGCCACAGATCGTTGCTGTGTCGTCTGATCGTCGCCAGTTGTTGTTGCTGTTAATGTTCGTGTTGTAGGCGTTGTCGTTGAGGTTGCTGTTGCTACTGTTGCAGTTGCAGTTGTTGATGACGCATTTGTGGCCAGTGTTGCTGCTACTTTAGTGGCGGCCAGTGTTATAAATTGATCGGCATTGATTGGGGTCACATTGCTGTTTGCTGTGATTGCTGTTGCTGCTGCGACTGCTGCTGTGGGAGTCGCTGCGACTTTCTTTTTGGCTGCTTTGCCAGCACTTTTTGGTTTTGTTGTTTTCGGTGATTGCACCTTTGACTTTGGCTCTACGGTTTCCGTCAATTTCGTTTTAGTTTCCGTTTGCTGCTTCAATGTTGTTGTTGTGGCTATTGTTGTTGCTGCGTCTAGTGGTTGCTGCTGTTGTTGTTCTTGTTGTCGCTCAATATTATGCGTTGTTTTATTTATTTTCGCTGCTGCTGCTGCTGTTGCTGCTGCTGCTACTGCCTGTTGTTGTTCAGGTGACTTGGCTGCTTGCCCGGCATTTATTTTTGGCGCTGTTGCTGTTGTAGTTTTTGCTTTTTGTTTTGCTGTTGTTGCCGCCGCAGTTTCGATCAATTTTGATTTGACTGCTGTTGCTGCTGTTGTTGTTGTTAATGCTGTTGTCATGACTACAGCGCTATTGTTGGCGTTGCCAGATTGATTTGCCGTCGTCGGACCAGCAAGCGTTGCCGCTGATTTAGCGTTGGCAGACTTTGCAACAGTTGTTGCAACCTTTTCCCATGCCATTGGCTTGGGGGTTGCTGGTCCAGCTTCGCTTTTCTTTGTTGTTAATGTTGTTTTAGCCTCCGCTTTGGTTGCTGCTGTTGTTAGTAGATTTGGTGTTGCCGGCGCAGATTTTGGTGAGGTTTTCTCAATGGGTGTTGGTGCTGCAGGCACAGTTGCATCTGTTGCTTTTGCCGTAACAGCAATAGTTGCTGTTGATGTTGCTATTTTGGTTGTGCTAGGTGTCGATGGTTTTGTGCTGATCACAGCTGCAGCTGTTGTTACTTCGGATTTAGTTGCTGTTGTAGCTGTAAGGGCAATATTTGCTGTTGACTTTAACTTTACAGCTCCCGTTGGTAGCTTGGATATTGCTTGTGTGGATATTGGTGTTGTTGGTTCCGATTTGGATAGTATTGCTGTTGTGACTGCTGTTAGCTTTGGTGTTGCTGGCGTGGACTTTGGTGAACTTATAAGAGTTGCAGCTGTTGCTGTTGTTGTTGTCGTTGCTGTTGACTTTGATGTTGCTGTAAGCTTGGGTGTTGCTGGCGTGGATTTTGGTGAACTTATAAGAGTAGCAGCTGTTGCTGTTGTTGTTGTCGTTGCTGTTGACTTTGATGTTGCTGTTATCTTGGGTGTTGCTGGCGTGGATTCTGCTGCAGCAATTTCTGACTCGGTTATTGGCTTAGTGGCTGTTACTGCTTTAGCCTTATTTGCTGTTGCTGCTGGTTGCTGCAGTTCAATAATAATTTGCGACTTCAGCAGAGGGGTTGTTGGGGATGCTGGCGTTGCAGGTGTTGCACCTGCTTCCTCTGGCGTTGCTTCCAGCTGACGCTCGCTGATCGCCTTCTTGCGATTGGTCATGTAGAGCGTCTCCCGCGAGCTGATCTGTGACCAGAAATCCTCACCGCTCTCCGACTTTTGCACTGCTTTACGTATTGGTTTGGGCGTGGCAACGCCCTCTGTCTTAATGGGTGTGGCTGCTGCTGCTGCTGTCTGATTCTGCTTAATCGATGCCTCATCGAAGGTGAATATTTGTGCAACACTCACGTGTTGCTGATGTGGCGTCTGCTGCACTTGCAGCTGCTGCTGCTGTTGTTGCTGTTGCTCCTTAACTTTTTTGAGCGGCGATGTCTTTGCCTTGGGCGCTGCCTTCATAAAACCTTCAGGCAGTGCCTGATCCCCGACAGCATTCGTCAACTTTTTCTTGGGCAGCTTGAATATCTTGTGTATCTGATGATGCTCCTCCACGGACTCCACATTAACCGTAAACTTTCGCTTGGGACTGTTGCTGCTGCTGCTGTTGCTACTGTTGCCGTTGCTGCTGTTGCCGTTGCTGCTGTGTCTATTTCCCGTTGCTGCTGCTGGCGCCTCCTCCAGCTCCAGGACGCTGGGCATATACTGTGTGCTAGGCGCATTTTCCACATCCACCACAGCGGTGATTTTGTGACGTATCTTTTTGCTCTTCTTCTTTTGCTGTGATTGCTTGGATGTCGAAGATTGGGACTCATCCGCTGTGGTGCTGTTTGTGCTATCATGGCTACTACGTCGCTCCAAGTGTATCAACTGGAAGGTGCCCGAGTTTGATTTCTGCAGCTTATTAAGCAGCTCCTGTTCCTGCTCCTGAATGATCGAGGCGCGTCTTCTCAACTCGCCGGCATTCAAATCATCATCGATCTTGTCTGAGGAGATGTCCTCGCAAATGTCATGAAATGTGGGGCACTTCACCAGGCTTAAGCGTCGTATGGTTTCGGTTAGTTGTGCCTGCTCCACCTCATGTTCCTGCTGTGTCTGCTCCTCCAGCTCGGATTCCTCCGAGCTGCTACTCTTAGCTGCCGGCAATTCCTGTTGTGGTTTCTCCAGTTGTGGTCGCTCCAGCTGCTGCTGTTGTTGCTGCTGTTGTTGCTGCTGTTGTTGTTGTCTTGGAATTGCTCTTATATCCTCTTGTTTATCATCGCGTATGTAGAAGCGTTCGCGCAACAATTCACCCGGTGTCTTTTTATTGCTGATGGTGGGAAAGGCGGCCAGCTCCTCTGCCAATTTCTGTCGCCAACTCAAACTGGGTTCAGTGGCCGGCGGCAAATCGCGAAATTGATGCTCCTCCTGTTGCTGTTGTCGGTGCTTCTCGTTGGTTACTGCTGTTGTTTTTGTTTGATTCTGGTTCTGCAGATCTGGTCGCTCCTTGCTGCGTCTTCGTATGGTCGATAGCCGCACCACCGGCCGATTACGGCGTATAGTGGAGCGACGTGCTGGCTGCTGCTGCTGCTGTTGCGGGGATTGTTGCTCTTGTTGCTGCGGTTTCTGTCCCTCCTCCTGCTGTTGGTCTTGCTCTTTTTGCGGCTCCAGTTCTCGTTTACGCTCCACAGACTCCGATCGTCGATATCTAGCTGAGCTCACATCAATGTCCGCCGTATTTATAGCTATTGGCCGAGCAGGAATATAGCGACTGTGGCTGCTGTGGCCGGTGTTGTTGCTGTTGCTGCTGCCATAGCTGGACACATATTTGGGCGATTGAATGCGCGTCAGGGGCATCAGACTGCTATGGCCACTATGACGACCCGTCAGTGTTGAGGTCTCCGTAATTGTTGTCAGCTTGGGCTGATAGCGTGACGAGAGGCCCAGGATGCTGCTGCTCGAGCTGCCGCTGCCGCTGCTGCTGCTGCCGATGCTGGTGCTGGTGTAGCTGCTGGGCGTGGTGCGCGTGGTGGGCAGCAGCGGCACCATATAGCTGCCCGGATAGGCGCGATTATAGCTCGACGTATAGCTGCTGGTGGGAATGCCGCTGCTGCCGCTGCTGCCCAGGCTGGAGCTATAATATGGCGAGTATAGCTGACTGCTGCCGCCGCTATAATAATAATTACTGGAATCCGAGTACAGCGGCATTTTTTAGCCTGGTTCGCTCAACACTCGTCAAACACCAAACAAAAACAAAAAAACACAAACGTTCACAAAAATTTGCACAACTTTTCCTTGGATTCGTTTTTTAATTGCGTTAGTTCTCGTTGTATAAACTGCGGAAACAAGTGTCTATATTTATATGCCCAGTGCTGTTGCCAATAGATTGCCTTAATTTGTTTCCTATCCTCAATATTGCAAACACACTAGCTTATGATTTTTGTCTCAATATTTCAAACATTATTTTTTTCGAATTTGTGTGCCAAAATCGAGAAAGTTTTGCAGCGGCTTTGAATATTTCATAGCTTAACGCTTGCGTGATTACATATATATATATATATATATATATATATATACTTTCTATATATGCACATATATATAAATAATAATTATGCAATATATTTGTTTTTAGCATTTATTTTATTTTTTTTTTATTATTTTAAAATTGCTGTCAGAACGTTGCCAAAAACTGAACAACATTAATTATCTCAAAATGGACTTTAATTGCCAGTGATTGAAGGGCTAATTGTGAACTGAATTTGTATTGAAATCGACGAAGACAATTTCAACGAAATAAATTCAATTTGGATCTTTATTGCAGTTTTTAAGGGTTTATTAAACTGGATATGTAAAATAAAGTTGTATCAAAATTAACGTTCAATTAACGTGAAAATTTCTTAACTTGTGGTTTAAGTTTGCATTATTATTTTTTTTGAAACATTGAGTTTTTTAAATTGGAACTTAAGAAGAAGAAAATGAAGTTTGCTTGAAAGTAATTGTGGCAATTGAGAAGAATCATTTTACAGAGCTTTTCATTGCTATAAGCTTAAAGGAAGATTAGAAATGAAAAAAAAATCACAAGAGGGATTCATTTTCTAAGGAAAGAAGTTTCAACTTGAAACTTGAAGACGTCGCTTGATTAAGCTTAAAGCTTAGAGTTGAGCTAAGCTTTAATCTATTTACAGCTTGTTATAATTAATTTGATAAGAAATTAAACAAAAAACTAAATACGTTGACTGTTTTTTGTTAATTTCCCTTGAAATAATTCGGACACATTTAGATAAATATTAGCTCTGACCACATGCGGCATTTAGAAATAGACTATGTTTTATATAGTATATAAATTTGATATGACGTAAGATCACGAGTCGACGGGAAACGTTTTTCTTGTAGCTCTTGTTATTGTTATTGTTGTTGTTGTTCTTCCTATTGTTGTTGCTAACCTGTCTGGTGAAATGTTACGTTGACGCATCAAGAATTTGATTTGATAAATTTTTGATAAATATATATCTATATATATATATATAAATTGTTGTTTTATTATTATTTGTTAAACTTTATTAAGAACCGGCGCGCTACTTTTCAAAAGTGTAAAGATTGAAAAGAATATTCAAAAAATTCCAAGTACCAGACACTTTTTTTCAACGAGCCGAACGCATTAACGGAAACTACTGAAATGTGAAAAGACAGCGCAAAATATGTTCAAGCATTGGAGCTGTTCCTGATCTCACACACACATTGATACATCCAAACACACACACATACACACCAGCAGAGCAAGACAGAGAGAGAGGGAGAGAGAGAGAGAGATTCACTTCAGAGACTATGAGCCAACTTCGATATTATTGATGTTGTCGATGTGTATGTGAATGTTGTTGCTGTGTTCGTGTTGAGGAGGCCAAAAGCAGACCCCAGATGAACAACAACAGCAACAGCAACAGCAACAGCAATAGGCTGACAGGCAGATTACCCCTCTCAGTCAAAGTTGTTTATATATATTGAGATTTCGAAATATACCAAAAGACATACAAACATAATAATCGACATACAAACATAATAGTCGAAATAAAATGTCCACACATGAGCGCCAGAAAATTCTGTGTGTGTGTGTGTTTTTTTTTTTCTTTTTCGAATTTCGAACACATCAAAATTGAGTTTTGAAATATATACATTTGGCAAGTGTCTTCTTCTTCGTATTCTGCTTAAACATTTTTCGTTGTTTTTGCATAGGCGAAAGTAAAAGCCAAGCAGCTGACAGCGAGAGAGAGAGATATAGATACAGACAGAGAGTGAGAGAGAGAGTGAGAGAGAGAGGAGGGAAGAGAAAATATGAGAGCAACGATCTGTAGACGATCTAAAGGTGCTGTCAAAATTGTAAATCATTTCGAATAGGTCTTTCAGCACTATTATCAACTCACAGAATCGAGTGAATTTGTGCAAGGATTTCAATAGAAAACACGCAAATAATATTTAGATAGAAGAACAGCTACAACTATCTACAAAATTAGCTAGTCTTCAATCGAGTAGAAAGTCGTTCATTTTTTTGAGCTTACAATTTCCGAAAATGTAAAAGTGCACTAGCTGATTAATTAAAAGATAATACCAAGACATGTTCAAATGAAGCCAGTTGTACATTATAAAGTAAGAATTAGCTACTAATTTGTACAGATATACTCGAATTAATATATACCATCAGCTTTATAGTATTCCTCATGTGTTGTACGCATAAAAAAACTCACACCTGTTCTACATATATCTGAATTGTGTTTGCCATTTTTCGCAATCTATTTGTTTTTATTATTTTTTTTTTTTTGTGTTTCAGTGCAAAACAACAATTTTGAAGCAATAATATATGAAATATGTATAAATATTCGAACACATCTCTGGCACGTGTGAACTCAAATCTAATGAAAGCTTTGCAGGTCTTATTATAAATCCAATTTAGCGCTTGTCAAAATATTTATACATCGAACAAGGGTTTCTAGCTGCATCAGCCAACAAATCACATTCGTTCTTAAGGATATATCAACATATATATATAAATAAATAGATTCATATTTAGCAGACTAGTTATGTTTAAAAATGCTCAATTTGGAAGCTGATTGATTCGTACACCTGCTAGAAATGTTTTTCTCTAGGACAATTTTTCTTCTTGGGATAGCAAAGTTCTGGTTTTTATACCCTAACCTCATTCACAGTGTTTAAAAAGGCTATACTGAAGTTGTAATTGGCTATGTTACAGGCAGAAGGAAGCGTTTCAAAAACAATAAAGTATATATATATATATATATATCGGTCATGACGAGCATCTCTAGCAGAGTTGACTGCGCCAATCTCAGGGAAAAAAAGAGCTAGAGGCTAGAGACATACACAGATTTAGCTTATGACTTTTTATTATTAACTTTCCCAATATCGATAAAAATCGATTACTGATAGCAATATAAATCACAATTTTAAAGATATATTATCTAATCTAATCTATATAATCGGGTTTGTGTATGCCTTGACATATTATTGATATTTGTTTGTGATATAGAAAAACATTCGATTGGTATTTGTATAGATGATAGATGAGTCGATGGATAGAGGGTATCTGCTAGTCGAGCTCTCTTGACTAGAGCATTCCTACTTGTTCTTTAGCTTACACACATCAAACCCCTCCACCATTCACAATTGTCAAGCAAGGGAAGGGAAATAACAAATGGCAGAAAACCAACAATTTGCCACACGACGCTGACAGCGAATTGGTTGCTTTTCGGTTCCGCAAAATGCATTTATAGCCGGCAACAGCACAGTGGCAAAGCGGAGAGCAAGGGGTGACATGGTTGTGGAGGGGGTGGGTGGTTTGGGGGGTTGTCCACTGAAAACGTCAAACAACAACTAGAAATAGAACTGAACTGCAACATGCAACGAGTACCCGCTCGGCACATAGTACTTAATCTTTAGCGATTTATAGCCAGGCCAACAGACTTTCCATTATTTTTGTAACATTTTACTTGTCGTATAATTCACTCTTTGTATTTTTAGTATTTTGGCTGTAGTATTTTTATATACACTCCCTCCCTGCCTCTGCCTGCCTGCATTCCTTGCGTGTCATCTTGTACAAAAAAGAAAAAAAAAAACACATACAAAAACTAAAGTTATATAGTAAATAAAGTAGACAACATTTGTGTCTTGTATGTTTCATATACTTATAGCTATGCTAACTTTTTTATTTAATTTTGGCAACAAACTTAATCATTTTCTTGAATGCATATTTATGTTATTGATTTTGAAAATGGTAAAGAGATTTTTTATTGTTGCTCTTGGTTTGCTCTTGCTTTAATAGTATATATTTTAAGTAAGTGCAACATACAGGGTATTTCTGTGTCGTGCATATCCACAGATACACGCTAATACTACATGCTAATCTGTATCTGTTATTTTTGTGTCTTCTCCGCCTGTTGGCAAAGGCGCAATAAATTGATTTCTAATACCGTACTACGAGTCTATCCCGCCTGTCTACATCAATATAAGTTGTATATATATATATATATATATATATGTATATAAGATATATAAGATATATTCTGCGAATCGCGTTTGGTTGAACTCTACCAATAACAGTATTTCAGACAAACTTAATCGATGTTGCTTGTCTACAAATACAAAGAGCAAATCGACTATTCTTTTTTATTTCTGTGTTTTGTATACCCTAGTTTAATGTCTTATAAATGCTGGGTGAAGTTTGTAACACATTCAAATAGATACATTCTTGATCAGCAATACTAGCCTATTCAATATAGCCATGTCCGTCAATCCATCTATTCACCTAACAATGACGACTAAGTCAGTTTCCAAGTCATTATAATGAAAGTTGTCATTTAAGTGTCTTCTTGCTGTAGGAAGTTCATATTTCGGGGGTGAATAGATCGGATTAATATATCATATAACTGCCATAGGAGAGAGAAATGCAGAGTTTTTGCTTTGTCAAGAAAACAAAAACAAGTAAAACTTACTCAATGCGGATATTATGATGCTTTCCATATTTAAAAGTTTAGACTTCTATTAATTCTATATAATTATAGAGTGCATTTTTGTAATTAAGTGTATCTAAAATTCGGCTTACTCATTTAAGTCGTTTTTAATTATTTTTATGCAGCTGATCAACATTATATCTAGGTTTTCGATGCGGGGTCAATGAAACTTATCTGGATTTTTAGATTTTTTAACCCTGTGTAGTCTTTTTGAGCATTTTGCAATCTGAGAATTTCTAGAACTTAATCTTTGTTGCATAAAATGTGGTTATTTCACTTACAGGATATCAGCTTAACAGTCAAAAAACTTGAAATGCTGCATGCTTTTTAAACTTATTTATTATTTGCGATTTTCATTGAGCTACTAAATTATATATATTTAAGCATATATATATATATATATATATATATATACATATACTTATTGTGCCACATACACAGTATAGCTGCATGTAAAAATGCTCGGTATTCAAATTTAAATGGCGTTCAAAAATATGAAATGTAATAAATATAAAACTGAAATGATGGCAACGTTTTTTGTTTTGCCCTGCTTTATTATTATTACCTGCACATTTTTAATTAATGTTGTACAAAATTTAATTGCTGCTTTAATGCCTGGCGAATTGGGAGTATATAGCAACCCATATACATATATATATATATATATTTATATATATATGGACATCTGTAAAGTGAGTAGAGAGAGAGAGGTGCGTGTACTAAAGATAGACAAGGCTGGAGTTTACCTCAGCTAAATGCGTTCTCTTTCTCTGTCTCTTTTTCTCTTCTGTGTCATTGCACAAAAAAGTGCGAAAAGAATTGTATTTATATATCTGCACACGTATGTATATAGACTCTGGTGTCTGTCATATCGGTTGGCGTTACGTTTGCCGTAAAAACATGTCATCTGCATTGCCGAGCGTTTAAAATAAATGTGCTCGAAACTGTAACAACAGGAAGACATCGCCACCGCCATCAAAATGTGCAAAACCAAAAAAGAAAAATAGGAAAAATAGGAAAAATAGGAAAAAGGTAAATTGCACAAGGCTGTCAAAGGCCACGAAAACAAATTACGGCATTTAAAATACGAGCGGTATATTTATCAATATAAATGAGCAGCCAATTAAATCTGTTCTACGTCAAATGATAAGTTATTTAAATAGACGAATTCAAATCTAAAATTTATAGAGTGAAGCTAAGGATAAAATGAATAGCCTCTATCACAATCCTCAATCATAATTTATATAAATCAAATTGAGATTATGTTTTGGTTAATTTGCAACATCGAATCGACTCCGGTTCCGGTTTCGGTTCCCTATAGCTTTTTATTATTTGGCTCCGTTATTCCACATCAGTGCAAATGATGATTTTGAGTACTGCTACTGGCTTGCAAAAAGTATAGTATTCAAATTATTATTTTCCAATGCATACAGATATTTTTTGTATTCAATTTTAAGAAAGAAAGTTCACAGCCACAGCTTTATCAAAACTAAGTCGATTTTCTTACGGCTCAATGCTTCCCATTGCCTTGCCTTTCAAGTTTCACCTCTAGATTAATATTGATACTGGCTGGAACTCATGTTAAATTTAACCGATTGTATGAGTTAAAATACCATTTTGATCAACATTTGGCATCTATAACAAATACTGCTTTTAATTTTGCATTTTAATCTCAAAGTGTCAGGAGCGACTCTCCATCAATTACTTGAAATATGCGAGCCAGACTAAAAGTAATAAATCGATTTTGATGTTATTGGGGTTTGCTAATCGGGCTGATGAGTGTTCGACGTTCC
This sequence comes from Drosophila fungiperda, assembly GCA_035042345.1. NCBI lineage: Eukaryota > Metazoa > Arthropoda > Insecta > Diptera > Drosophilidae > Drosophila > Drosophila fungiperda. Next base: position 2,374,284 of record JAWNLM010000154.1, on the reverse strand, counting down.
TTAATGTCAAATAAGTTGTATAGAATTCAAGTTAAGAACAAACTTTGTTAAAGCACATCTTAAATGAAGTTTAATGCTTACTCATATCATAGTTCTCGATAATTCCCAGTTTTACCATTTAGCCGTTACATTTCCTACAGCACTACTTAGATTATTCCCCGTTTTCACATTTAACCGTTACATTTACAATCGACACATTTGTCGGCGAGAAGCTTGGCAAGCTTTTTGGTGTTTGTTGTGACTAATGTGTGAAGCTTATGGGCAGCTTTTACGGCTGGCGCCATCTACCAAAAGCTCAACCAATAAATCGCAAAGTCAGAGGAAAGCTACTGGGACAGGTGGTTGACGGATGGATGGAAATGGGTATGGGTATGGGGATGGGGATGCGGGTAGGGGCAGCACTTACCTTCGCACTTGAGACCCTGAATAAAAAAGCCACCCATCAGCGAGCCACAATGGTCACAAAACGTGGGCGACATAAAAGTGTGCGGCTTGAATCGATGTGGCATGTCAATCTTGAAGCGTTCACGCAGCAGCTGCAACATAAATTAGGTTACCATTGAGTCGGTAATTAAGCGTATTTCCCTATTTGTGATTGTGTGGCAACTTACAATTGTACTTGCGGAGTTGAAAACGGAACCGGAACACTTTCCAAGCAGCTTTTCATGACACCTTTTGTGTACGACCGTCTGGCAAACTGCAGAAAGAGAGAGAGAGAGAGAGCGGGAGAGAGAGAGTGTAGTAGTTACCTGGCTGCCTCTTATTGCCATTTTACTCACTTATGCACTGATAGCCCTGCTTGCCAAAGCCCCACAAAAACAAGTTGCAAAATGCACAAAATGTGGGCTGGCGAAAGAGCTTGGCCACAAATCGATGTCCATTGATGTCGTGTGTTCTGCAAACAATAAATAAATAAATAACACAATTTTATTTTTTAAGTATTTTTCCATGTTAAGCTATAAAATATGTAAGACACCCCAATGTGAATTTCTGCCTGCCAAAGAAAGCGCTTTTTTCATGTGTTTGGGTATTTTTATGTTTTTTATATTCACTTTGGGTGTTTGATGGCGCCACGTCGATTGCTGATGCTGCGGGGTCGGGTGCGTTTGTCCACATAGCCACTGCTGACACCACCAACACTCTCCCTATCTCGATCTCTGTCCCGATCTCGATCTCGATCGCGGCTGTAGGCATCTTCCTTGGAGTGCTGGCGTGGTAGCTCAAAGGAATGCTGCTTCCCATAGTGATAATGACTATTGTAGTGATCATCACAGTCTCGTTCCCATTCACGATCTCGATCACGACGCGTTCCGCTGGCACTGGTGCCGCTAATCCCACTGCCACTGCCAGCGCCGCTGCTGCTGGAGGAGCTCTGCTTGTAGCGTACCTGAAGCGAAAGACCATAAAATGGGGAATGGAATTCACAATTTGTATTTCTAATAAAGTTGAAAACAAAACTATATATATGTTAGTAAATATATATATATCAATTGTATTTGAGCTGAACGATATTTGTTTTCTTTTTTTGCAGTCAATAAAATGTTATAGCTATTTAATTACTTACAAAAAAAAAAAAAGATAATAAAAAAATGTTTATCTTTGTCTTTTGCTAAACGTGAATGATTTAAAACAAATAATATTTAATGTGTTAGTAATTGATTTACCTGATGGTAAATTGCATTTAATTGTTGTTCTTTTGTTGATTCTCACCGATTGTTATAAATATAACACACTAAATTGTTTTTAGGCCTTTTCATTTTGCTGTACAGAGTAAGACTTTTTTTTTTGTTTACCCTGAAACCATTAAAAATGTATAATCAAGTTGTGTAAAAGTATGCAACAGGTAAAAGGATCCATTTTGATAGATATATATTCTTGATCAGTAATAATGGTCGAGTCTGTTAATCTTTATAAACGAATATATCTCAGGGACTAGATTAGGTATGTAAATTTCAAATATTATTCCTCATCTATCATGGGCAGATCAACATTATATACGATTATCGATAAAAATCGATTACCGATATTAAAAAAAGGAAAATTTGCTAGATTTAGCTTTCCAATTGTATGGGAGATGTTGTTAACCAAATCCTATTTTCATAAAGAAGAATCTAATTTATGTATATAACAGCTTGGTTCAGGGTATCTGTTAGTCGAAATATTTATTCCTGATATTTCTAATCAGATTTTTCTAAAGATGATACAAAAATAAAGCACTTGAATTGAGAAGTGTGGAACTTCGATTAATCCCAATTGAACTGAGATGAAAAGTTACGGAACTAGAAATATAGTCTTGGATTATTGGGAGCTAATAGCTGGATAGGTTTTATTTATATATTATATATATTTATACATATATTATATAGTTATAATATATATATATATATGTTTATATATGTTTCTTTTAGTTTTCCTGGCATGCTTTCACTTACATCATGGACCAGGCGACGTGAGGTGGAGGAGCCGCCTCCGGAGCTGCGTGGTCGCTGGCTACTGCTGCCGCTGGAGCTGGTGGCCTTCTGCTTGCGCACTTGGGCCCGGGTGAACATCATTTTGGCAACAGAAACAACAACGACAACAAGAACAACAGCAAAAACAACAACAACAAGTGTTCTACAAGATTTGCCTTGCAAGCGGTGGCTGGATTATTATGTATTTTGGCTCTTTGGTTCACCGATGCCGATGCCGATGCCGATTTGGATCTCAATTCCGTATGCGATACTCTCCAATATGGTTGCTCATTTTTTGAGAGTAATGGGCGCTGGGAGGAGTGTGTGTGTGTGTGTGTGTGTGGGCGCTGTTTCTGTTTTGTGTTATGTGTTTAATGATACAAAAGGCGTATTTCTTATAATTATTTATATTAAATAAGCTTTTCAGTTTTGTTGCTGCTATTGTTGCTATTATTCTTGTTGGCGCTTTGGCATTTTTGTTCTTCTGCAAAAAGTGACTTTAAGGCTTTGTTGATGGACATCTGAAAATGGAAAAAAAAACATTAATTATTATAAATAAGTAATTTAACAACAACAAAAACTTAAATTCCCTCACTACCCCAATGTACATTGAATGGATCATAATAAAAATCTGATAAACGTATATACCTATATATATATCCTATGTACTCGTTATATGTGTGTGTTTCACTATCTTCTGTCTTACGTACTTCACATTTGAACTCTATAAATTAAATAACCCAAGCAATATTGAGCAGCGGCTCATCTAGCCTACATTCAGTCACTTTCTAATCAGATTAATAATATTTGTTTAATTTTTGTGTATATATATATATATATATATATATACATATATATAAATACATATATATATATAGATATATATATACATATACGTATATATTGAACCACATTTATTGATGACATTGCTGATGAGTATCAACTAAAGCCTATTTTGTATATATTTTTGAATGCTCGGGAAGACAGTGCCTGACTAAGAAATACAGCTGTTAAATATATTTTGAAACGATTAAGGCACAAACAACCCTTAAGTAAGTAGCTAGTAAGGTGAAGTTGTTCTAGAGAGAAAATGGTTTATTAATAATAAGGCAAGCTAAATTATATATACAATGGATATCTAAATCACAACAATTGTGTCGCTTATGACTATTGGCAATCGATACATACAAATAACAGACGGACATGGCTCAATAATCTTTTCTGCTGATGTCGATATATATTCATATATATATATATATATATATATACTTTATATACTTTCCTTCAGCTTGTAACATACTCAAGCACAACTTTATTATACCCTTTTCTCAAATTTTTTCTTTGTGTACATTTTATGAATATATATCTTATATAGAAAGTTACAACTGACTTTAATAATGCAGATGAAATTTGTGAATTTCATGGCATAAGCGAGAATTGGCTCAGATTCATGAATTTCCTGTTGCTACGAGTATGTCTAAATAACACGTAGTATTTGATTGTGGATCGTTCCTGGCAAGGAAATAGTCAATCGTCAAAGTGTTTGTATATATATATATATATATATAATGTATATATATAAGTATATTAAGCTATATATGTGTGATCTTTACATTCACATAGTAATGGAGCACTTCGTCGAAAGTGCAAAATATGTTAAATGAAGAACTGGCAAATGAGTGAGATTGATATAGATGATATCGTTGACTGATATGTTTATATATATATCCCGTATTTATTCGATCAGCAATGGATGCAGACAGCTCTTTGTTTTGTCGGTGGATCACTTTTCCAAGTTGTAAACAATTGACTCATGTCTTGTTTTTGAGTACATGTATCAAATGCTCAATGTTCGGTGCTTCAATGTTTATGTTGATGATGTGGATTCAGATTCAGATTCGAATTCTGATTAAATTATTTTGCTTGTCCAATTGTGGTGGAAGTTTATTTGAGTAATTGCAAAAGAAACAACAAATGCAAAAATCAACAACTACAGAAATAAAAAATCAAATTTGTGATGCGTTATTTGACGGCATTTTGTTTTGTTTTAAATTTTCGTATATAAATATGTCCAAATGTGTATATATTTTTTTGCAAATACGTATTTGAACGCTTAAGGTTTGAAGGGCACACCCACACACCATAGCACCCACACACACCTGTGCTGTTATTGTGGGGTGTGCGTGTGTATGTGCTTAGGGAATCCACAATCGCTTTTATCGGCCTATGAGTCGCCGTCGTTTAAAAATATAATCACTTTTTTTCCTTTTTATATTTTACTGCCACCAAAAATAAGTTTTCGATTCATTTCATATTTTTTTTGTTGCTATTATTGTTGTTGTTTGCTGTTAATATTATTATAAATAGAATTAAGTGGCGATTTGTATGAGATTGCGTGCCAATTGATTGCCGGATATGATTAAAAAAAAAAGAAGAGATTCCAAAACAAAGTTGGCCAGAAAGGTGAAAATAATTAATAATGTTGGCTATGAGAGAGATGATGGTGTAAGCATTTAGCACCTTGGAGCTTCAAAATAGTTCCTGGAAAATATTTTCGGATACATTTCCAAAATTAAATTCCGATTTACAGAATCGTGAATTTAGCTCATTCTATAATAGAATTTTATCATTATTTAAGATTTTCAAAATCATATATTGATTTAATAGTTATTTATTTTAAAGTTAAAAATAAGCGGACTTCATCTAAGAACGTATTTCTGGATAAGCATTTTGATTTTTGATTTTCTCTCTATATAAATAAATACCTCAATATCTTTTTTAATGTATTTATTAAAATATATATAAAAAAAACTTTTTTTTAACTTTTTTTAAGAAATATGGTGAAATATTCAACTTATTTGTTTATTATAAAATTTTAGTTTAAGTTGTATGCCACAAAATCGAAGGTTTTATGGATATTTATCATTATTCTTCAGGGTATCAATCGAATCGTATTTCGGTTAAATAATATATTAATTGGTTCATAATTGTTCGGTATACGGTTCCGTTATAGTATTCTATATATTAATTGTATCGATTGCATAAACTGATTCTTTAAATTGTATAGCTTTGTGTCCTTGAAGTTTTTTTTTTTTTTTTATAATGTGATCTATAAAAGATCGAACTTTATAACTTAAATAAGCAATTGGCACAGAAAAAATTCTATGCGTTTGGCACGATATGTTTTCGTGTGAACAACTTGCTTGTTTTCGAAATTGTGAGAAATTCAGATTTGAATTTTATTCAATGTAAAAATTTGACTTGTGGAATAGATTATTTTATTTATTTTTATTATTATTTTTAATTATAATGAAAGTATTATGCTGATTAAAGGGGCACTATTAGGATTGGTCACCAAACAACACAAAATAAATCCAGATACGTAATGGGTATAATTTCAAATCGATTTTTTTCCAGCAGCACTTCGATATATTTGCCCAATTATTTTTAAAATTTATATTTATATATATATATATATATATACATCGACTACTTTTAGCATGTTAACTTTATGAGCCAATTTATTTTGTGATTAACTGTTTTAGCGAGATTGGCTTGAGATTTGGATTGGAATTGGAATTGGGTTGAAGATTTCTGTTGTCTTGGTGTGGCGGCAAACTTGGATGCTGGCTACTATTATAAACACATTCCACATTGCTACAAAGCACGCACACACACATACACAAAGAGAGAGAGAGAGAGATAGACATACACATACGCAATAATAAATATTTGGTAGTGGTAAATGCTTTTGTTTTAATGCCCCGGAAAACACAGCGCAAATTGACTGGATGATTGTGTGGCCATTGCGGTGGCTCTTGCACTCATTTAAATATAAATATATACATTTGTATGTGTGCACATATGTGTCTGTGTAGATACAGATACATGTGTGTGACGTCATAATAGCCTCTAAATGTGCTCCATTTGGAGACTTCACTTTCGATAAAGACGCCTGCACTTTTATTATTACATTTTAGGTATTTATCAGATTTTTTTGGCTTACTTTTTCCTTAGCATGCTTCAATCCGTACACTTTTTAACAAACAAAAAAAGAAAAACAAAATAGGAGCACACTGAACCAATAAAAAATAACACTTTAACACTTTTCACTTTGCTCCACTAAAAGGCACACGGCGATTTGTGTTTTCCACAATTTTTTTGTTTTGTGACTTGTCATTTGTTTGCTGTGTACGCAAAGTTGAGTTCTCGAGCATTTTCTATATTTCATTTTTCATTTTTCATTTGCCATTTTGCAATTTCCATTTGGCTTCTAGCTTTTCCCGTGTGTCAAACAAACAAGTACGAAACAAGCGCGCCAACGAATGAGATAAACCCAAAGAAAACTGACCGAATATTATGATGAGTGGCAAGAAGATAAAAATGCAAGGTAGGCAGATCTTCCGCTCGGTTTCGTGGCTGCTCCGCTGATCTCGGCACGGAATGGAACAGAAAACCGACACAAACAAACAAAAAAACAGAATAGCACAAAAATCCGTTTGCTGAAAGTGATATATACCTGGGCACACAGTCAGTAGCTGCTGCTAGCGTATGTGTGTGTGTCTGTGTGTGTGTTTGTGTGTTGTGTCTGCCTATAAGCGGTTCATACTCTCTTTCTCTCTTTTGTGAGTGCAAGAGAGCTTTCTGCTATCGGTTTAACTAAATTATAGTCAGCATATGGATAATGTGCTCTTTGAATTTATCTTCTATTTTTGCATGCAATATTTGAGCATATGGAATGGCAATAGAGAGAGAGAAAAAGTGAGAGTAAAGAGAGAGTGCCAAGAAGCGCGTGCAAAGAGTTTGAGTATGCACTTCCTTTGACGTTTCTTTTGAAAGTGCTTCGCTTTTTGCACACTTCAAATCACATTTGTAATCCTTTTATTTGATAGTTTTTAAGTTACCTTCAATTGCAGGCATTGAAACCTTAAGCAACTTAAACTAATTATTTCTTTTGAAGATTTATAATATTATACAGCATATTTATTTTATTTATTTTATTTGACTTTAGTTATACTTGAAATACTCAACTTAACACTTTTATGACTATAATTATATAGATTCTATAAAACAACAAAATTATTAAAAATTTAAAGAAATACTTACAAATATAAGAAAATTAAGCTGATTTGTGTGATATCTTCGAATAATTTTTTAAATCTCTTAATAATATGTATGCTAATTATATATTCAAATATTACTTATATATAAAGATATATATATATATATATATATATATATATATATTGTAGGCAGAGCGTCTCTGGGTCGTTGATGTCGGCCCAAATCTACATATAGCTTTTCTAGGCACGCGTCTTCGCATTTCTCTAAATATTTCTTTGGGTATTTTTAAATTTTTCCAACCAGACAATGCGAGAGTCGAAAGCAGGAGGGTCCGAGAATGAGACAGATGGCCAGAGCGAGAGCGAGAGAAAGACTGATACAGAGAGACGCAGATACACACCCATAAACACACACACATACGTATGCAGGCATAAAACTTGTATCCAATTTTGCACTGCTCACGACTATCGATTATCTGATGAAAAGCTCTCTTACAGCTCAGCGAATAACTCCCCCTATTAATTAAAAAAAATCGAGTATTGCTATATCAAACCTACAATTAAACATATTTTAAATCAATAAAATCATAAGTTTCAGTAGTATATAATGTAAATATTTTATATAGATAAAAAAATTATGATAAAACAAAAAATAATTCAAGGACTTTGTTTTGTGCAAAAATTGTAGAAATGTTTTCAATCAATTTTGTTCTTCATATTTTTAATGTATTTGGAAAAAAAAGTCTCTAATTATCATTATTTATTATTTATGAAAACTTTAAAGATTTTAACTGGTTATTAAATGAAACTATTAGTGGCATTCGAAAAGTCTTTAATTAACGTTTGCTCAAATTTGTGTCATAAATATATATATATATATATATATCCTCTAGAAATATATATGCATATATTATATTTATTTATTATCACATAACTAACAACTTATCTTACTGTCATAAAAAATTGAAATGCTTGAAAAGCTTTTTAATACAATATAATTTTGGGGCTATTTTCAGCTTAATGAAATCAATGTGCGTTGGTTGAACCATATATTTATGGGGCAAGCAAGCGCTTAAAAATCCATACCTGAATTCAAATTTCAGTTATCAAAGCAAGTGTTTACAGAATCGAACAAAGTGCGAAATCGAAGTAGAGCACAGAAATCACGACTTAATAAACGAGCGACGGCCAAATTGAGGTAGTCGACAAATTCGATTAGAGCAAATAAGACGTGCGAATAATTGCAATTGAAGTAATATATTTTTTGTTTTTTGTTTGGAAATGTTTTCGCAAATGGCCCAAAGACGCCTTAAAAGGGAGCTGATTCAAATTAATATACTGAAGCCGCCCAACAGTTGGGTTTGTCCGGTACGCGGTGACTTGATGCTCTGGGAGGCATCCATATTGGGTGTGAGGGGTACACCGTACTACATGGGCACATTTTGGCTGCGTCTGAAATTCAATTCAAATTATCCATTGAGACCTCCAACTGTGAACTTTACGACACGAATCTATCATTGCAATGTGGACTACGATGGCTACATCTGCTGGGATCTGTTGACCAGCGGGTGGTCACCACTAATTAGCGTGGCAACCATACTGCATGCCATTTGCGCCCTGATGTGCAAACCCAATATCAATGATCCTTGCGACGAGTCCCTGGCAGCACTATATCGAGACAATCCGGAGGAGTACAACAGCAATGCCATCAAGTGGACCATCAAATATGCAGTTATTCCTAATGTGCACTTGCCACCAGCTCATAATTTGACAATTGATGAGCTGGACGACGATGACGACGACGATGACGGCGAAAGTGATGATGATTATTATGATGATGATTATGACGATGAATATGAATATGATGATGAAGACGACACTGATGAGAATAATGAGGAGACTGGCAGGACTTCGGACTTTATAGAAGTTTCCGATTAGACAGAAGTCTCTGCGGAGACACAATTTGGATGAGAACAAAGATCTCTGTTTCTTCGGCTGGTTAAAATTTTTTTGTCGCCATTATTATAGGCTAAAAGAATAAAATGTATATCACAGATGATCGTCGATAATACCAGTAAAAATTTGGCTAAACAAAACTTATCTCCAATATTATAAGAATAGGGAATAAAATATGTAAAGGAAGAATCTTGAAACTTAATCTAGTTGAAATTGTTTCTTGTTTTTGCTTGTTTCTCGTTGGATGTTGCCAATAGGAAGGAATTTTTTCTGTTGTTGTGTTTTCAATTCTTAACATACATTTTCACACACTCACACACACATAGCTGACAGTCGCGTGCCTTGTGATTATGACTATGCATGTGTGTGTTGTGTGTAACTGGACATTGCATGTGGACTCTATAATTTTGAGTGCCTGCTGGGAACCAAATGCTTTACGGACATCTGTTGGCTTTGAGCGTTGCATGCAGCTCGCAATGGACTCGGACTTGGATTTGTATTCGAATTTCGAATCGAATACATGTGGCTATTGTGGCACATCGGAGCATGAAACTTGTGCCACATGCCACCTGCTCCTCGGCCACATAACAAACGCTGTAATCAGTCATTATCATATACAGTTTTGGGCCAACCCCAATTTATTATTGCAAACACAATGCGAAGAAAATATAAATTGCAAAAAAATTGCACTCTGAAGATAAATCATCAAAATTTGTTGTTCAACAAGTCAGAATGCTGTTCTTGATTGAGTACGACTACGATATACCCTAAGCTAAGTTTTATATAGTCTGATTTTATTGCTAAATTTTCCATTAAAGCGGATTGCACACCCAAATGTAAGTATGCCTCGAAGTGCTCTCATTGTAGCAATATGATCAATTTAAGAATACGTTGCTCGATCTATCAGTTGATTAATAATTTGCCTGGACATTTTGTATATTATATAAATCGATATATACCGGTAATTGTGAAACGGCAGCTATCGATTTAAATACAAATATCTTAAACTGCAGTTGTTGTTGTTTAATAAATTATGTTCCAAATACAAATACAAATTACAATATATTAAAGTCTCTGGGATCCGTGAGCTAAGACGGACGTTTCTATATAGCCTCGGCTTTTGGTCATGATCAGGAATTGGTATACTTTATGGGGTTGGAGATGCTTCCTTCAGCCTGTTACCAAGATTTGCACAAAACCATTTTACCCTTTTTTATCCAGTTTTAATGGGTTTAGAGTATAAAAGTGATCAGACACCAATAAAATGCGCTGCTTTATGAATCCTTAAATTACAAGATTATTGAATATAAATGATTACAGCAAAAATATCAATGATTTCGAAACTCGTAATGTATATATTTTATTTTGTTGTGTGTTATGAATCAGTTTATTAAAGAGACTTATTAGTTATTGTAAAGTTGGTCATTGCTTTCGCTGGGTAACCTGAGCGAGGAGCCACTGTTTCTGTCTGTGTTTATATAATCGCTCTATTGGGATAAACACAGCTTGAAGCGATACTAAAACTTAAAAGACACATAAATCTGAAGATCAAATGTGTGGAGGCTCGACTTGGTTTGAGTTTCATGGTGGAGACGCTCGACTGTATTTACATTAAATTTGTTACATATTTGAAATTTGATCAGAATACGAAAAAGTATGTTATCTGCAATTTGCAATTTGTTCAAATGAAAAAAACCAATTCTAATGCGATTTTAATAGATGTAATAATATGTAGAAGTAATTATAAATATAGTAATAATATGTTAATGCATATTATAAATTTATTGGAAGGTTATATTTTTACAATCATATTTTTCATTTTTATCGGGAATCGATTTAAATTACAATAAATAATTTTAATTCCAGTTAAAATTTGTTGTCAATTGGAAAATATATTTAAAGTTACAAAATATTTATTTTTTATTCGAACACAAAGATCTCTTTCATTAGCCTTTTTATTGCTTATATTATTGCTAACAATTTGTTTTGATAGAAATTTATTTCATAATAAAATAAACCACAGATGACTAAACGGACGCTCTCCCTGACAACAATTCCAGACGGGCTATATATTGCAGTATATACAATACAGAAAAAACAGCAAAAAATGTATATAAAAAAAAAACATTTATAAAAAATATAGTAAACAATGTGCAATTAGAAGTAAATGGATAAATAAGCAGATTAATAAATAATTAAAATCTTTGTTTGAATTTGAAATTTATGTTTATGTTGCCACAAACAGACCAACTTACACTTTATGTGTTAGGCAGCAAAAACTTATCGCCACAAAATACACACGTAAGTTTTGTGGTGGTGGGGGTGGAGTAAAGGGGGCAGTTGGATTTCTCGTTGAGTGCCAAGTGATTATGGGTCTGGTAACTGATATCTGAGTTTTGTGTGTAATATTTACAATATATGAACACCCATTATCAGGTGCCATATTGCGTTGCTCAACTACAAATTCCACTCATGGAACCTTGGCTTATGATGTGAAGGGTCAAGAACTTTGCGTGTCCAGATTGGATTGCACAAGACTGAGCGAAGCGGGACAGCTAAGGATACGGATTCGGATACGGACACGGACAAGACACAAAAAGGGGTTGGTGGAATTGGTTAGGGCTGTGCCGAGTGGGACTACTGCTGAATACTGCTGGGCCACTGGCTTCACGTCGTACAATCAATTGCTATTAGTTTTCATTACAGTCAAATTACCATAAAATCACATAGACCGTTAGTTGAGTTGAGTTCGTGCCATTGTTGCCATTTGTCGGTGTCGTGGCAAGGGGTGCAGATTGCGGGGCTGCCACCTGCCTGTCTGACCACAATGCCTTACCCTACCCAACCCCGCATCTGAAGACACTTTTTCGATATTCATAGAATAATTACACTTTGTCAAGGCGCAGCGCTGTTCATGAATTAACACTAACATTTGTAGGCAGGGGGGGTGTGTGTGTGTGTGTGTGTGTGTGCAGGGGTGGTTTGAATTGTAGCCATGTTGTTGTTGGTATTTTAGTTGTTGCCTTCGATGGGATAGTTTCGTTCAGCGCTGTCCTTGGTGACTGGGAAATTAGTCAAGTTTGTTACGTTTATATGAGGGAATTACCGTAATTAGAATATATTGAGCAATAAAAGTGATTTTTATTATTCGAACGCACAACGTGATCTGAACGGAGATGATGATGACACAATGGACTAAGAACTACACCCACACACACACACACACACACACACACACACACACACACACACAGGTGAAACATTTTGAATAACTATAAGAGTGACCTCTTGTGGAAATTCTCGACATTTGGGGCCACTTTTGTGGCTTCTTTTTGTTCTGCTCTTGTTCAGGTTGCTATTAAAAGGCTGCAGCTCTCAATTTTATCATTGTTGAAATCGTAAAAGGGTGAGACAAGGACAGGGACAGACGCTGAGTAAAAAAGAGAGAGAGAAAGAGATAGAGATAGAGAACTGCCTTTCAGTTGGAAATATGCAGCAGCTGTTGGCTTACGTGCGGATTATGTTCAAATTGCACAAAATGTTGCTTAATTTGTAATTACTATCAGTGTACAAAGAAAGTTCCAGTTGCAAGGTTTTCACTTAAGCCAACATTTCTTTCAGGTCGTCTCAATTTAATTGTTTCGAACAAACCCACAAGGTACTTTGACCCCAATTCGGGTCATCTGTGAACATTTGAATTATTTCTTAATTTAACTGAATTTTGCAATTTTAACAAATTTTTGGAACAATTTATGTTTGCCTTACTGTTGCAGGGATTAACTCAGATCTTTGATTTTTACTTTGCTTATTACTAATAATAATTTTCTACAATTTTGAAAAAAAATAATAAAAAAAATGCACTTAAACATGAGAAATCTTAAAGTCAAGCTGAATTTTGCAATTAGGTGGCACTGGATATTACAGTTAATGTTGCAACTGGCGTGTATGTTTTTGTGTGGCAAGAATGTGATTGTGCCGCAAGAAGCGCTCAACAGCTGCCTATAAACAAAGTGTGTGGCACTTCATAAAGACTGTGCCCAAAATCAACTGACACACACACACACACCTTCCCCCCCGGCTCAGGGTGTGTGCAAGTTCGTTTTTGCCAGTGTGAGTGCCATAAAAACGCAGCTCATTGGCTCCTAAACATGCCGTTTATGAGCACACACAGATAAGAGCTGAGTGGGCTCAGCCAATACACTAAAAAAAAATATATACTAATTCCCTAGAATAAAGAAAACAAACATATATTCGATATATAAGAAAAATAGATCTCATTGGCTAGGGTAAAAAGTGCATTGTAGACAAAGTATAAAATTAAAACACATTTTTATGAAATTTGAGTTTGGTCTGTGAAACTTTGTAAGCGAAATAAGTTCTTTATTGGCGATTCAAGAAGTAAGTAAGTAAAAACTCATCTCTCGTCCGATTGTTCCTATGGCAGCTATATGATATAGTGGTGCTATCTATTAAAGTCTATGTGCTATAAAAAAAACGAACACTGTCCAATCTTCATTAAGAAAACTGACTGAGTTCACATTGTTAGTTGGATTGATGGACAGTCAGGCATGGATATAGCGACTCAACTAGTGATGCTGATCAAGGGCTCCGAGATGCTTTCTTCAATGCATTATAAACTTCACAAGAAATCAAAGCTTTGCACTTAAACTTTTCAGATATATATTGTTTTAAATTTTGAGACTTTTTCGAAAAGTCAAAATAATAAAATATTGCTGAAAGTGAATCTGTTTATATTTCTATGAAATTCAAAAATATTAAAATTATTATTTAAAGGAAATTAGTTCTTTTGTCATTCAGTGCAAGTTTAGCATATATATTTATATATATATATATTTTTTTTAAAATTATTTTTAAATTTAATAATAAAAGGTTATTATTTTTTTAAATAATTATTTTTTAGAGTGTATGCGAGACAGTAAAAGGAATTGAGTCGAAGCTGTCATAAACGCTGACCATAACGTTGCATTGTGTGAGTGTGTCTGAGAGTGTGTGTGGGTATGTGTGTGTGTGTGCTTGAAGTTGACTGTCAAGAAGCGAATGTCAATAGCCAAAAGCAGCTGTCAAAACACAGACGCTGTTAATGTAATTTGACAATGAACGGAACTGAACCGAACCGATGAGGCCAAAGGCCAGCTGTACCGAACCGCATCGAGGCACGCTACGCCGCACCATTTGCCGGATACAGTTGTACGGTTCTCAGTTGCTGCACGGGTCTCACTCTGTCGACCTATGCAACTTAATCGATTGGCATTGTGGCATTTTCTAGGTAATCGACTTTGATGGCCGACAGAGACACAGAACATGAACTTAATGAGTTGCCACACACACACGCACACACACACACGCACACACACACACACACACATGCCTCTCGGCAAGTCCATAAATCGCTGCTGGTCGTTTATGAAAACATTCGCCGTTAAGTTCGAATATGCATTAAACTTGGGCACTTTGGGCCAGTCATTTGGACTTGTTTTGTTCTGTTTGGCTTTCGCCGCCGTGGAAACAGCTTATAAAAAATATATATAAATATATATACGCCTGTATATGTGCATATATAAATAGAGCCACGCTTTCATAATCCCCGTCCTAACGGCCTTAATGTCTGTGCACTTAAATCTATAATATAAGAATGCATAAAATACTGCATCGCATAAATTATGAGTTGCGGTCGAATTTAGGCTGGACCTGTTTTGCAAATTTCCAACCTTACTGACTAATGATAGAGAAACAGACTATATATGCATTAGCTGATAAGAAGAAGAAAGTTTTTGTCTTCTTATTGAATTTCAGTCGTAGTAAGCAGAGCTTTTGTCTTGTCAGAATAAATTGCTTTTAAAACACTGTAAATGACTTCATTTGATCATCAAAGTTGAAGTTTTTGATGAGTTAACCTGATCAATACCATCGAGCAGAATAGCTTTTTAGATTGTAAGCTTTTAAGAGAAGATGACTTTTTAATGAGCTTCTGCAGAGCTATAATCAGTGATCCAATCAGTTCCAAATTTAAAACTTTAACCTGATCAGCAATTGAGCTTTAAAGCTTGTTATCCTCATATCTCATATCAATAATAATAATGTAAGCTTTCAAGATTTCAATGCAATATCTGATGTAAAAGGGCTTTTTATTGAGCATAGCTTAAATGACTAAGCTTAAAATTGTTTTAATCGCAGCCAAAACTTTTGAACTTTGAGCATGATCAGTAGTAAAGCCTTTTTCCAGCTTGTTAGCTTGAAAAGGGCTAACTAAATGAAATACGCAAATATCTGTTGGGTTTTTTTGGTTCAACCTAAAAGCAAACATGGCAAAATTGCATTAAATTAATGTTATGTAAGCGAAAATTGCGTTATACAAATCCAATAATCTGGTGCTGCCTTAGCACCCGTTAAATGAGTGCCGCACAAATGGTCAAATGGGACGAAATGGGACGAAATAAGAAGGATGAAATGGGGGGGAAATGGTTACATTAAATTACAAGCTAACCAGACAACGTTGCCAATGAAGACAGACAACAGAGAATCGGATTCGAGAGAAACCTCAGCTGCAGCAGCAGCTGGTCAACATCTTTGATAAAGAGACGAACCGAAGCCCAGGATGCAGTGGCTCCAGTTGCAGATGCTTTGACAGCCATTTATTTTCACTGGCCAGTTTCCGTTTGCGGTTACAGTGGAGCAGGGTGTCGGTTTTTGTGTATCGGGTAAGGGGCAGGGTGGCAAGGGAAGATAAAAAACTTAGCAAAAAGTCTAAATAGAAAAACTGGCGCCACATGCTTCGCAATTTGACTCTATTGCAGCACATCAGCTTTCAATGGCAAGGTGTCAGTCCAAGCACAACACACACACACACACACACACACAGACATCCGAAACATCCATGTATGTATGTGTTGCACATGCCACAGACAAGCGTTTCAGATTTACAAAACATTATATTCATTGAGGGCAGCCGTTGTTCAAGTCGCCGTCCAGATTCCCCAAGTATTCTGGCTCTATATTGAGTTTGAGTGCACTCACAAAAATACTTGTGCACTTTTATATGTGAGTATGTATATGTGTCTATGTATATGTGTGCGTCAGTTTTTTGCTGTATAATTTGTCAAATTTGCATAGGCAATTTTAATGATTATAAATTATATCTTTTCAGCGGTTATGATTATGTCATGGAATAAACATTTCCGATTTGAAAGGCATGTCAAATTGTACTATTGGCAATCGATTTATATCAAATTGCACGATACACGAGTAGTTATCGATAAAGTGACCTGGATTAGCGGTTGCCTTTCGAGTACTTTTATTATAAAATTTTTAGTCCCTGCAACAATTTTATGCATTAACTAATGAGAAAGAGAGAGAAAGAGAGAGCGAACGAACTTTCTTATCAATCAATGCTTAGATCCGTAAGCTTGTTATCGATATATTGAAATAAGCTCAATCTGCTTAGGGTAATCGATATGTTATGCCTTGGCCTTTGAAAAATCAGTTTTTATACAGACGGACTTGGTTACATTAACTTGGCTATTAATGCTGATTAAGAATATATAAAATATATATAAATATATATTTATGAAATCCGAGATACTATTTGCTGCATATATTGGCTAAAGATCAGTATACCCTTTCTGTAAAAATATATGGTAACTGGAACCTATTAATTTATCACCAGAAAATGTATTTTTCCGAGTGTACAAAAAGGGCGTTTAGTTTTGGGTTGGACGGTTGACGTTTGGTTCGGGTTGCTACATCAATGTTTTGCGGTGACCAGCGGGGGACGACTGTTGATGCCCCATTGCTGCTGTCCAAGCATTTGCTGGCTGATGGTTGTTGTTGCAATTGCAGAGCACGTCCATCAGTGGCCCATTGTCTGTGTCGCGCATACATAATAAAGTGAACACGAAGTGCAACTGCCTGCTGCCTGCTACATGCCACATGCTAGCTGCTACATGCTGCATGCCACCCTACCCCATTCCTTTTCCCATTGCAGTTGTTTGTTGCCTCACCTGCCTAATGATGATGATGATGATGTCGAGCATAATGAAGCTACTGTTGCTGTCATTTTTGGGGGTGGTGATTGGCTGACTGTTTGTTAACACTAAAGCAGTGAGGGATGTGGGGGGGGGGGGGGGCAATTGTGGAGCAATTGTAGGGAAACTCCGGGGCAACTGTGTGGCAGGTGTGAAAGCTACTGTTACCGGCATTGAAAGAAACGCAATTAGCACTTCGATTGTGTTCAGTTGACGCGATTTGCATCAAATTAATGTCTTCATCAAGGGGCAGCATAGAGACCAGCAGAGGAATTCGAAACTCGCCCAAACGAGCAACAAATTTCGACAAAGGTCAATAACAAATGAACAGTCGACAAGGAGAACAACACTTTAGATACACTTGTTGTTCAACATTTAATATTCACTTCACATCACTGAGTTGACTAATCGAGTGAAATTCATCAATTGTAAAATGTATATATAAATATATATATATCATTTATATTTATTTATTTTCTAACGAGCTAGGTTTAAAGCAGTATCAGTAAGTGCTTCACTATTTATTTTTATTATTAATTTACTGACTTTGTATTTATAACTCATTTCATCAGTTTCTGATTTGCAACTCTGATAAGCCCACTTAAAAATATATTAGTAGTATTTAGTCTGTTATTCAACGGAATAGTAGCAGCTGTTGCAGCTCTGGCTGCTGCTTCCGTAGCAACTACGATTAGCAAAGAGCATAGCAAAAATAAGATTGCTGTAGCAGAATTTTAGGCTGAGTAATTTGTTCACCATTTGCTAATTGCAAACCGAGTAGGCTATGACTGAACTATGAACTATTATGTGGAGTAAAAAGTCAGTATTCAAAGCACCTCGTAAAACGAACAGAAACTCAGAAAAATCCTTTATGAAAATTTAAAAAAAAAAATTAGGATTGAAATGGGCAGCTAAAGCCACAGCTTTTCAATGGGCTTGTTCAATTGACTTATGCCAATAATGTATTCGTGTATTCCAGACATTGGTATAAAGGCCAAGAACGCTGTTATCCTGGTAGCGGATAAGAGTTTGGAATCGAAGCTTCCAGTCGCTTCCACTGTTCTTGCGTTCTCTTGGAGGGGGTTTTAATTCGTAGCTCTAGTCTGGACTTTGGCATGGCTTCCACGCTTACACATATTGGCACTATTATGTAGGAACATACCCAGTTCGTTGGATTCAGTCCATTCGGATGAAAGCTGCTGACGGCGGTTGTGAGGAGGTTAAAAGCCGCGTCTTTATAGCATAGATGCATCGGGACGTGAGTGCCATCGACCGGGGTGCAGAGGGACGTAACGATATTTTCAAGAAACACTATCATTGCGACCTATCAATAGATGCCGCTATCTGTCTGCCCATCAAAATGGACTGTGTGCGACCGTTTAGGATGGATCTGTATGAAATTGGCATTTGCCGTAAGTCAGGCTTCAAGCAGCTCGAAAAGATTTTTTTGTGATTCCTATCTGACGGATATCAACTAAGCTTGAGCTACATAACTGAAAAAAGTTTTCATTAATTTTGTACACTTTACATTTGAAAAACAAGCAAATAAAATGCAGTATTGCAAACAGGTGAGAATGTTATAGTCACGAGTGCTCGACGAGCAGATGCCCTGTGCCATGGTTGAATATATCAGCCTTAAGCAGAAGCGAGTGCAATAGAGATGACAAAATAGTTAAAAAGGGTTGGCTTTTTGTATGGAGTGATTGGATGGATTGGATTGACTGAATGCGAAAGGGCTTCCAGCCATAATATAACTAATTTTTTCGCCTGCATGCCTGCCTGATATAAGAATGCAACTTGGGTATCCAATCAAATTTGCACAGTTGATTAGTATATAATTATTAATTATATATCAAGTGCAAGGCTATAACTTTAACTGGTAATATTATTGATCAACTTCTTAATCAATCTGTACTGATTTATCGCTTAACGCAAGCAGTTATCGATAAAATGTAATAAGATTCCTGGTATATATAGTTTGAAGAGAAAAATGTAAATAATTCCTTCAAATTGGAATTGAAAATCTAACTTGGCAATTGAATCGAAACAATGAATTCAACTAATTCGTTAAGAACAAATATTTATTATTGAAATTATTATTATTCCAAATCTCGATCAAATTACACTGGTTGAATCTCGATTGTTGATACTGCTGATATATTCCTATAATTTTTGTCCGTTACATATTTTGGCACAACATCATCATACCCTTTTTGGCCATTTTCAGTGGGTTCGATGTATGAAAACAGAGAACAGAAAGCAGAAACCAAAGACATTTGTAGCACTTTGTGGCTGAGCTTCTTTCTTTTCCGCTTTTGCATGGTGCGATAAGTGCGATAAGCCGACACGATAAATTCTCGCTTTTCGTTTCCCTCACTTGCATAACTGTAAACACACACAGACTTTTCCCTTCCTTGCATAACTGTACGCACACACACTCTTCGCTTTCTCTTTCACACTCTCTGTTTGAACTGTTACAGCGATCTGTTGCTTCTGATTTGAAACATTGTTGTCAAAGCACAGCCAAGAAACAGCCTGGGCACTAATCAAGCGGAAAGTTTCACAATGCAGCAGCTGCATTGTCATTACTCTGATTGGGCTGGAGGAGCATGGCATGAGAAGGAGACATGGCATGATTGTCGGGGCGGGGATGAGTGCGACAAAGACGACACTCTCGTCTTGCGTGGTCCTCTTCTGCATCTGCATTGTGCCGTTTGCCAATGTGTCAAGTGGCACTTGTGGCGTTGTCGCTTGACCAGCGACAGAGAACGTGTGGTGGGGGTTGTTGGCAGCCGCTTTAACGGTAAAGCGGTGCGATGGGGGTTACCTGGACGCCGCTATTTTTGTCTGCTGCTTGTGCTTGCTGCTGTCTGCCGACATCCTTTATTTATTTATTTTCTTGCCTGTGCTTTGGTTTTTGGCGTGGCGTTGTTTTGGTTTTTTTTTATATTCTCTTATTTCATTTGCCTTCAATGCAATTATACTGGATAAATATCTTCTTCCGTTTTAGCTGTAATTACAAAAGTTTAATTGAGTTTTCTCGGCTCGATGTGTTCGTTTCTTTTTGCTAACTTCTCCTTTTTTGCTGCTCATACTTTGACTTCTTTGTTGTTTTTGTCTTGTTTTTGTCCTGTTCTTGGCGCTAGCTGTCGTTGCGGCTGGCTATAAGTTTATCCAGCATTCTCTCTGTAAAAGTCGTCCTGGCCTTGTGTCACCCTGTCCCTTTGTCACCCTGTCCCTCTGTCTCTCTGTCCTTCTCTCGCTCTGTCCCTATGGCGCCCTGTCCTTCTCTTGGCGTTGCCGCCGTTTCTGCCGTTGACGTCTTTCTTTTTTTCATCTCTGAGGCTGTCTACCGTCTCTCATCCATACACTCAGAATAAAAAAAGAAGGATAAATTATAATGAATTAAGTTACAAAAAAACGAATTTCAAATTTTTGTGCAGCACAAATAAAAATCAAACCTTGAAAATAATACATATTTTTTCAATATTTTAAAATAATCGAGAAGGAATTAGGTAAAGAAATACTGTGAAAACAGATATATTTTATAAATATTCCTTCTGAATTACAAGTCAAGCTATCATTGACAACTTTCAAAATTAAAGCCTATTTTTTTATTGATAATATTCAGAAATGGTAGAAAATGAGTTGCCTTCAAATGAGAAACTGAAGAATTTTTGTACCTTTTTTATTGTGCTCCAAACAGACCTATTCAAGAGAAAATAGCCATTTTTTGCTTCAGACTATTGTATTTCTCTGAGTGTATATACGTAATATTGTTGATGTTGCAAAAAAGAGTTGTTTTCAGCCTGGCAGGCCTGTCTATCTAGCGCCACGTGATTGTTTTTTCGCCACAATAAGAATGCGACAGCAACAGCAACAGCAGCAGCAGCAACAGAGGATGCTGGATGGTGACAGGGAGGGGGAGAGGGAGATACGGAAATAGACAGGAGTAGACAGCAGGCAGAGCCTGCGGCTGAGTGATTTCTTCTTTTTCTGCAACTGCATCTTCTCCTGCTTCCAGGACATCATCCAAGGACAGCGATACGAGCTTAATGAAAAGTGATTAAAACTGAGAATCGCCTGCAATTCAAAGTTGACTTTAAGGCGCCAGCCAGGAGCGGCAAGAGAGGGGGTGGGAAAAACCAATTTATATTTAATAAATAGCGAAAGTGTTGAGTATCAAGAAATCAAGGCATGCGACAGTGCGAGAGAGAGACAGGGAGAGAGAGAGAGAGAGAGGAAAGATGCAGTTGGTTAATTTATTCATTGCAAATTTACATGCTCATGTTTGCAAATTTAAAAGCTGCACACACGCTTACTTAAAAGAAAGAGGAAGAGAGGAAAATATGGAGGGAAAGATATAGAGAGAGAGAAGGGGGAGAGGGGTAGCTAGAGATAAAGGCGAATGCTGGAGTTCGTTCGAGCGAGTTTATTCAAAGCAGACTCTTCGAGTAATATGTAAATCGGATTGCCTGTGAGAAAGTGGAGTTTACTCAGCGTCAGGCAAAGCTCTGCCCCACAGCCAGCGCCTCCCCTCCCCCACGACACTACTACTACCTTCACTGCAATTGCATCTCCTCCGCCTCCCCCTTCCCCTCCCCCAACCCACTTCACATACACATTCGCATATCGCATCAGCGCCTCCGTATGGCATATGGCGTTCGGTTATTTTCCTATGGCATAAAAACCACTTGGTGCTTTCCCAATATTTACATATCATAGTTGGCTCTACAAATGAGTTACCAACACACTCAGGCAGATAGAGAGAGAGAGAAAAAAGGAGACAGAGAGAGTGAGTGTGTCAAAGAACGTGAATGCAACGTACTGAATTAATCACCTCAGCCTATTATTTACCCATATATGCATTTGGTTTCAGGAAATATGTTCAAAAATATAAAAAACGGAAACATCTTAGACAAGCTGTCGACATCTAAGTTTTATTATAAACAAATCCTATGCATGTTATATGTTGTTGTAATCAATTTTTGACAATATTTTGTAAAAATTTGGGGATATCAAGAAAAACAAAAAGTATTTCATACAAGAGCTCATCTTCCAAACGATTGTCCTTATGTCAGCTATATGATATATAAGATGATATATGATACGATTCGTACAACTACATATTTGCCAGCGAAACAAATTATATATTTCAAGTTTAATCAATATAGCATTAAGACTGACTGAGTTCACATAGTTATAGACGTGCCAATATGAAGAATATATTTACTAAATGGGCTCAATGACGTATCTGGTACAAACTTCACAACAAAATTATAATTTGCTCAGCTAAGGCTCAAAAAATATATGTTATATAAATAGCATTTACCTTACCATTTTACTTAAAAATTAACTTTTTATAATAAATAACAAAATAATCAAGAAGAATGTCCTTTACAATAGATATTCAGATATTTAGTAAGGATATTTATAGTTTTGTCTCACGTTTTTTGCTGAAATATTCAATAATAAATTCCAAACAGTTTGAAACTTGGAAACCGACTCAATATCCTGGTGATTGATTACAGTTTTTATCTATTTTGTATTTCTACCTTCAAAATTTCAAGTTATTTTTTTTTGTTTCTCTTGTTGATTTATCCGACTGATCCAATTGATTGATATAAAAAAATATATAACAATTTGGAAATTTTGAGGCATCTGATGGAATGTTTTAAAGGACAGGCCATTAATCCAATTGTGTCCCATGCCATTTGAGTTCAGACAAAATGTATTTTCATCTATGCTATGATTTCCATGCTTCCAGTTGCTCTCGTCAAGCACGAGCAGTTGATTCAATCATGGCTAAGCTTGACAAGCTTGTCCACATGTTGCAGCAACCCTCTTTAGCCAGAGCCAGAGAATTGGGAGTGGGAGGATGGTTGGACATTGAATAAAAAACAGTTTTAACAAATGTAATAATATAGCAAATTACTTACGCCTGAGTAATCGAATATTTATGATGAAGAAGCAACGGCAGCTGAGCAAAGTAAGCCCAAGCAACCCCATAAAACATAACTACAACAACAACACACACACACACACACACTCGTAAAGAGACACTAAGGATGACGTTTGTCAAAACAAATCCGTAAGAGATTACATTAAAAGGCGCATTTGGACATCTTCATCACAAAATAGAATAGGTATATTCTATTGCTGACACGCTCACATTGATAAGGATATAGATATATATATATATGTATGTGTGTATATATAAATATCAAGTGCATGCGAGAATATGCCCAATGGATTTAGCGGATGCCAGTCTTTACCCAACTCAAACTCTAAATCGTTCAAGCCCAGTCCTTGAATCCTTGTATCGTTGTTTCTTTAGCAACGCCTTTTTTAGTTGCTTTCCCATTTTTTTTTCGGGGAATGTAGATGATGGCAAGTTCCTTAATATGAACTGACAGTAGTTTTCATTACGAATTCATGTAATTTTTTGTTTTTTTGTTCTATTTCAATATTTGTTTAGATCTGAGTTGCGACTTTCCATAAATCAAAGTTGTCTTCCAGTGATTGATTAAATTTTTTTCTAATTTTATTAAATGTATATTTTAACAATATATATTATGGATGTTGTCAGGTGCAATTTTAAGAATGTTACAAATGTTTACTTTGGGTTTATTCGAACTACAACTTCTTATTAACAAGTGTTGGTTATTTATTTATTTAATGTTAACTGAAGTAGGTCGACTCAAAAAATACACAAAGCAAAAAATTTAATTTAAATTAAGTTATAATACAATTTAAAATTATTTAAATAATTTAAAATAAGATATATTTATAAGATTAGTAATTAGTAATTAAATGCAAAATGGTCAAACATTTGTTGCATGCAATGGGCAAAAACAAAAAAAAAAAATGGGGAAAAACTCAATCAGACCAAAAAAAAAACTATTAGTATGAATTAGCAAAAAAGTTACTCACGAGAAAAGACATTTAAAATTGAGTTCGTAGTTACAGAAATTGAAGATTCTGAATTCTTTACAATAAAAATATATTATATTTAGTAGTACAACGATTAAGAGAAATTGATAATAAATAACGAGACGGCTTAGAGAATGGAAAAATGTATTTGGTTCACCAGCGCTGCGGAATCCATATCACCATTTGGTACTTTAACTACTACATTAGCATCTAGTTTATAGATTAATAAGGATCGGTCTATTCGGAGGCAGTACTCCTAAGTCGAAACGACGAAGAGCAAAAAGTACGAAACTTTTCTGCACAGATTTTAATTTACTTTGATGAATATGATGTTGTGGAGACCTCACATAAAATCCATATTCCAAAATTGGACGCACAAGAAAAGTGCGTATAAGGAACATCGAATTTTGTTCCATTGACTATCGAATTTTAACTAATGATCTAGAAGTAATCCTAAATCATTTATATCATTCCGACCACTGTTAAGGAACAAGTTTATCAATTAGCTGAAATAATTATCATTTCGAATAGGCAATTCGATCTTCTAACTGAAGTTTCAGAAAACCTATAAGCTAATCTATATATGTACATATATTTATTTACTTTCTCTTTGAGCATTAAAAAGCTCAAAATCATTTTCAAGTACTTTTTAACTTCTGACAGAAAAAACAATTATGAAATCTGTTGTCGAGTAAGCTCGACAACGATATACCTATATATTCAATATATTCAAATTTTATTGGCAAATATCCCTTTTAAAAAGTTTTGCTCCCAAATGTAAAGAGGCTAAACAATAAAGGCAGCGCATATTTTAATATACAAGCACGAAGTGAACCCTAATTGGTTAGCCAGAAACATGTACATATATATTCATACATACGAACATAAATATGAGAATATATTTTTGACCGTGACTTGGGTGTTTCTTATCCAATCTTGATGAAAATTGGGCAGCTGATCAGTATTGTGCATATGCATATATGCCTTTAAAACTGTGCCATGTATTACTATCGGAAAACGATATGTATCGGTTTTCGAGAAACGGAAGAAATTTATTTACGTATCAGTATATTTGAGGACTTATATTTCAAATTTTAAGTATCTTACTCTAAGATCCGCGTATTCGTACAGATAGATGGCCGAACAGAAGGACTTATATAGCTATATCGACTCGTCTGTTGATTCTGATCAAGAATATATATACTTTATACTTCTGCCTGTTACATATATTTGCAAAAAACCATTATACCCTTTTTACCCATTTAAGTAAAGAAAAAGAGAAGATTTTCAGTACTGTTTTTCATGAGTTGAATTGAAAATTAGCATAGCTGCATATTAAATGTTCAGTTACTCACACACACACGCATATACATATATATATATATAGATAGATAGAGATGGAAATTCATCGGTTATCGTTGTGTAGATAAGTTCACCTTTTACCTTTGAGTGAATTTGTCTGTCGATTTGCTTGTTGCTGTGAAAATGTAAGCAAATGTTTGTAAGTCGACAAAGCAGCTTACTTGATTTACGTTTAGTTGTTGTGGTTGTGTTGTTGTTGTTGTTGTAATCTCTATTGCTTTCCTTGTTTTTGTTGTTGTTGTCTATGGGAGCATCTTGAGCAGACATTCCAAACTGACAATTTGAAGGACTGGACGCGCTTTGTCCTTTGTTATGCAAAATGCAGACAGGCGGGCAGGCAGCACGTCCATTGCTCTCACTACCACTCACTCTCCCTCTCTCTTTCACTCTCTCACTCTCTTTCTCTCTCTATGTCTCACTATGTACGCTTGTGATTTTGATTCTAATTCTCTGACCCTTGGCCATGGCAACAGTGGGCACTCTATAAATTGTATAACTATTTTCAATAACACAGCGCACACACACACACACACACACTCACATACACACACTAACACAACATAGAGGAGCATGCTCCTCCTATTTCTCTCTCTCTCTCTCCTTCTCTGTCTGTCTGCTTTTGCATTCGGTGTTTTGTCTCTTGCAAGCTTACTTGATTATTTGCCTGTACAGAATGACATCGACCAAGATGAACTGTTGCCCCAATCTATGGGTTAAGATCGTGGGTGCGGGGGTTGACGGGAGGCTGAGAGTGGCCACAGGTGCTGCTGCTGCTGATGCTGCTCTTGTTGTTGTTGTTGTTGCCAGCTCTTGTTCTTCTTGTGTGCTGCTTGCCTGACCATTTTTTGGCACTGGTTTATGCCTTTGGCTGCGCACTCGTCTTACGGCAACTTCTTGAAAGTACTTTTTGTGGGTGGCATCTGATGGGTTGCTGATATATATATATATGTGTATATGTATAAGTATGTGTGTATATGAATATTATTTATTTTTTGTCTTTTAGTAATTTAGCATATTTCTTTATCATTGTTGTTATTGTTGTTGTTGTTGTCGTCGTTTGCTTTGTCGTTGTCGTCGCCGTCTGCTGTGTTTCAAGTTTTGCTTTACCGTTTGCGGTTTGAGGTTTGCAAATGCAAATTGCTTACCTTGCATATCCCTAATGCCCTTTTCCGTTATTGTTGTTGCTCTTGTTGTTGTTGTTTTTGCTGTTATTCTTGTAGTTGTTGCTATATCTTTTTTCTATTCTATTCTTTGTGCATTTGGGAGGGGGCATGAAGGTAACAGATGCTGGTTGGCTGACTGGCTGGTTGGCTGACTGGCTGAAGTGCGACCAGCCGCGCTGATAGTGTTATTATTTGTGTGCGCACACAATATTTACCAGAAACTCATCGCTTTCAGTTTAGTCTTAAGAGATTGGCTGGGAATCAGTTAGCTATTACATTAGTTTAGCCAAGAGTTTTACTTACGTAATTGAATATAGAATTTAATCTAGCAACAGCATCTATCCAAGAAATAGAGAGAGAGAGAGGGAGAGAGAGAGACAGAGAGAAAATATACGAATCCGATGATATCCTTGTTCGCCTCTTTTTCAGCTTTTTAGCAAATCAAAATTAGATTGTTTGCAACTTGAAAACTTTTCGATTTATGCAATTTGCTTATCTAAAATTTTACTTAGATTTTTACTAAGCCTGATAGAAATTGCATTCTACACTTCTAGTTCCACTGATTGATAAAGATTGCTACTAATCTTTTCTCACTGTGTGCCCCTTCCTTTGTTTTTTATATATAAATAACTGTACTCTTCTTATATCCAGATATAATGAGTGTTTGTTTCGTAAAAGTAACCCATTCGATTAACTCTTACCATCGTCATTATTAATATTACCCCATGAACCCAACGAGAGAAAGCATTTTATTTATCGAGCATATAAATTCATTAATCATTGACTCAACAGTCTTAAAGTTGTTGTTGCCCAGTCACACTGTGCACACTGTGGCAAGCATCATATGGTTAGGTCTTTGGCCACACCCCTACTTTGGCAATGTTTCATTGCTTCAATGCTTCAATGCTCAGGCGACCGTCAAAATAAATAGTGCGATTGGAGTGCGTAGCTGGGCTACTCCTGTCTCAAATCCTGGCCAGAGCCCTGCTCGGAGTGCTCTGGCTGCTGTCGCTTTCGCTGATGTTTATGTTGTCTCATGGTCGTGCGTCCAGATGTTTTGATTCGGTTTTAATTCATTTCAGTCGTCGTCGACGGGCGCCACAGTTTGTTATTGTAGCCCGCTTGGCGATTGTCGATTGTCGCTTTGTCGTTTGGCGCTTTGTTCTTGTTGTTCTTGTTGCTGCTATTAAGAAAAACGCCTCCAAGTATAATCGACTAAACGAGCGAGCAAACGAGAATTGGTTGACGACCCTGCCACCAATACAGTTCTCCGTGCCCCATTGACCCTTACTCATACCCCACCCCCGCCAGCGCCATCGACATGCAGCCAACCAGCCGGCAATAAAAATATGATTGTATTTTCGCTTGAGTTGTTTTCATTTCTCGATGATGTCGAGGACCGTACTCGGAACCCGACCGCCAAGGCGACCACAGTTTTACCCCCCACCCCAATTCCAAAACACAAACACACACACGCACACCCACACCCACACACCAACCCAGTTTCCACTTCCTTCCGAACCAACTCCCATCTCCGTTATACTGTTTTTTCATTTTTGGTCTTGGGCTGTGGCCCTCAGTGCATGGTTAAATCAAGCAAACGCTCGACCGTTGAACCCATACACATCTTACCATAGCCATGTAAAGGGAACATTGATTTGTCGACAAGTTTGCGACACATTCAAAGGAGCGTTACGAACTCCTAAAAAGTATATATTTATTTTTAATCAGCTTAACTAGCCGATCCGGTAAAGACATATCTCCGTCTTCATCTACCCAACTAACTAACTATTTATATAAACTCGGTCATCCTTAAAGCTTTTTTACTAACTGAATGGATAGGATTTCTATATCTGTTATGGGAAGGAGCGAAAGAAATATGAGCTTTTGTATCTTAACTTCCTCAATACAGGTATTTTTATGCTTCTTCTTTATACTTTTCCGACAACGTACATAAATCTTATAGATCATTTTTTTGATACCTTTTATATTGATAAAGATAATCGTTGATCAAAAAATAAGGTCAAGAAAAAAATTTAATTTTTCTGGCTTTTAGAAATAATTTATAAATATACGAAAAAATTAAATAAATAATAATTTTAAGCTTGTAAATATACAAAAATTAAATAAATAAAAATAAATTATATAAAATACTTAAAATTAAAGGACTTGCTTATATTTTTGAGAAGTGTTTCTTATTTAAAGAATTATATTTCTAAAAATTTGACTCATTTATAAAAAGTGCTTCAAAAGAAAAGTTTCACCCACAACTTAGTAAATTAAATTTAAAAATAATAAACACAACATGGAATAGTTTTTTTTGTGTGCACATATAGAAAACATTTGAATTTAAATATATTTGTTCTGAGTTATAAATACTTTAAAGGGTATCCCAATTTCGATGTGCTTTGGTTATCCTGTTTGCTTAATGTTGTTGCTGCTGCTTGCTGGGATAACAACTGGGGGCCTTTGTTTTGTTTGCCGCCCCCCCTCCACACACACACACACACACACACACACACACAGACACACACTCACATATACACACAAAAGAGATGGTGGGGTGTGGAGAGAGTTGTACATCCATTTTGAAATCAGTACGGCAACTCGCATATTCGCAACATTAGATTCTCCGTTGCCATTAATCGTGGGTCTGCGGCTGCCCAGTTTTTTGGCCGGCAGCCGTCGTCTTTGCTGGCTGGCATCTTTAGGCAACCTGCCTGCTCCTTGTCTCCCCTCTACCGCACTCCCCTATACCAGCCTCTCCTCCATTGTCCGTCGACTGTTCGTCCTTGTCCTTGTTGAAGTCGACTCTCAAGTCGCCCATATTTACTCGAGTGATGTAATTTTTGAATAGCTTGAGGCATTTCAAAATATTTAGCATGGCAAATCCTTTTAAAACGTTGATTTCGACTGCGCTCAAGGATGTTATTCGGCCATGGCGATTTGCCTCGAACCGGGCCAGAACCCATTGAAGTGCTTTGCATATGCATAAATGTGCGTATTATTGTTATTAATAATAATAAATTAGATGCTGATGTTGAATGAGCTTGCACACGAGCAGCAAGTTGGCAGAGATGATTTTGAAAATGAAAAAGAAATAGAAAAAAACAAACCACAACAAGCTGAAGTGCTGTAGTCGAGTGAGCTCGACTGCAATATACCCTAAATCCTAACTTTTTTATGTAATACACTGTTATTTATTATCATTCATTTCTTATGGCAGTCACGAAAATATATCAATTGTAGACAACGTTTTCGACTTGGGTGTGTTTTCTTATTCAATCTATATGAAATCAATAATGGACATATTTAACTTTATATATTTATTTGGAGCTACTTTCTTTAAAGGTGTGGCTGCCATTGCCATTGGATATCAGAAAATCGAGAAAATTAAATAATCTTGTTAATCTTCAAATTCAGTAAATAATCTAATTTATTAAAATTACACATATATTTGCAATTTATCGTTTTTATTTATATACTCTGCCAATTTTATATAATTTATTTATTTATGTTCAAATTGGGAAGCTAGAAAATCTATAAAATTTAAAATGTAAATTGATAAAAGCGCATTTCTTTCCGAATTTCAGAGCTGGAATTACCATGGATTGTTTGTTCGGTTGGTAAAAAGTGTATACCTCTTTAACAACTGGATTCAGGGAATTTAATGGTGCACTTGAGTTTCAGGTAAACCAGTGTTGGTTAACAATCAAGTATCTTATATAGAAACTCAGCTGCAGCTCAACTCATCTGGGGTTAATTAACTTAATTAGTTGGTTTGTTTGTTGAAATTAAAATAGTTTTGGTATTTATTCATGGCGTAGTTTGTTTTAAACATATAATGAAATTAGGTAACGTGCCACGTGCAATGTACCACATGCAACATGCACAAATCCAATTTGATTAGCTAAAAACGTTGTTATGAATATTTTAAACAGTTTTCCAAAACAATTACGTTTTAATTTCAACTGCAACACTAGTTGAACACATCAGAATGCTCTTTTTTGTTCGCTTCAACTGACGCTTATCAGCACTGACGAAAAGTCAACAAGCAACAGACACAAACACACACACACACGAGAAACACACACTTGAGGCAAAGTTGAAACGGTAACATAAATAGAAGTAGAAGTGGGAAGAACAACAGCTGTTGTTGCTTCGTGCTGATCATTGTTCGTGTTGTTTGTTATTGTTCACTGATCACAACAACAACCACAACAACAACAACATTGAGACAAAAAGTGCACAAAAACGCAAATACAAATCTTGTAATGAAATTTTGTGCGCTGACATTCGAAAAATTGCTTTTTAACCTTTGTGTGCCTTAACAGAAAGTTGAATCTCGACTTGGACAGAAGAGACAGGGGTCGAGTATGGTGGAGGGGGGGGGGGTTTGGAAAGAAGTGAGTTGGAACTGAAGGTGAAGCAGAAGCTAAAGACAGTTTCAACATGTCACTGACATGCTACACGTGTATCTTCTACTCTTCGACAAACTAAATTTGTCTTTATGTGCACTCAGAGAAAATGCTTACTGTGAAGATGACAGTGAAAGAGAAACTGGAATATATTGTGAGCTTATCCGTTTTTCGATATCGCCTGATATCGATTATTGTAATTGCGTTTCCGGATTCAGTTCCTCTTTCGATTTGACAACCTGCAGCCCTAATCGTTCTTGTCCACACTTGACCAAAGAAAGATTTGAGAAGAAAGCCGTTGGAGATTTTTTCAATTTGGGACATATTAAACGCAAATTTCTCGCAGTGTATGCGCGTAGTGTATGCTAAAGCAAAGTTGTGTGCAGCTTCGAAATCTGTAAGCTGAAAACTCTGTGAAATGCTTTCAAGTTTTGTGCATGCCATGCACATGCAGATTATTATTAGGTTGTTCCTGGTTGCCAAACCCCTTAACTATGCTCGACCTACCCAAGCCGGATCCCCGCAGTTACCCATTTTCAGGTGAGTCTCCCAAAAACTTTGCCCGTGTCCAGCTGAACAGCTGAGGGGTGCAGTCGATGAAGTTGAGAAGGAAGGGGGGGGGAGGGGGGCGTCGCAAAAGGGTGGTTTTGGGTCGTGCCATTTGCCTTGCTATAAGTTTTGTTCTAACAAACCAATTACTCGCACCAATTTCCACACAGGCTGCCTGCCTTCGACTTTCGCATCGCCTTACATGATGGAGGAGTTCGACTCTGAGCTGGGCATAAAACGATAAGGATAAGGGGGATGTGCGGTGAGCGGGGGGTGGGGGGATTGAGGATGGGGGACGACGCTGGAAAATACAAATACGACTTTCAGTTACTTTTTCATTATTTTGCCAAGGAGTTTGTCCTTTTGCGTGTGTGACACACTCGGCGAAAAGACACTTGACTCTCGCATGTCTCCGCATCTCAAGAACACCTATGCAGCTCCCTTTGACAAGCATTCACCTCACTCTTTTGATACCCTGTTGCCATTACACATTGCATGTGTGTGTGTGTCTGTGTGAGTGTTTGTGTGTGTCACGAAAAGAGAGCATAGAAAATATGTTTTTCTTTGAGCAGAAATTGGTTAAGTTTTTCATTGTGTATTTTTTGCTAAATTCTTACGAATTCCTATGATCTTTTATTGTATCTACTTGAAAACGAGATAAGTACTCCGATTGTTTTTTCGTTATTTCTTGAAAAAAGTCAGCTGAGCTTTCATAAATCATCCGATTTCTGCTGACTATTTGTGGATATTTTTCTTTTAATCGCATTCACCTCGATAAGCCATTCTCAGATTTCATCATTCATCATTTTTTTCCATTTCAAAGTTATCGAATGCTAATCGGTTGAGTGGTGCTCCATTTCTTCTAATTTCTATAAACTCTCTTTCAACTTTTGGTTAAACTATAGGCAAAGATTTTCAGCCATCTTAACTTGTTCAATTCAATTCTATGCAGCTTCGCCAGCTTTTGTTGGTCTTTAAAATGTACAGGGTATCTCTTAAGTCGAGCATCCAAGGCAACATCACCCAGTGCTCGGTGTGCGTGTTGTGTGTGTGTGTGTGTGTGTCGGTGTGTGTATTGTGATGTTCAAGACATTGGCAGATGTCGCCGCACTAGTAAAAGTTACGAAAGAACTGCAGCAGGAAGGGGCCAGGATGCATGGTGCAGGACGAGGCATGATGCGGGGAGGCAACAAGTGTGGCAGTCGCATCCGGATCTGGATGGCGTGTGTACACATGCCGAGACAA
This sequence comes from Drosophila fungiperda, assembly GCA_035042345.1. NCBI lineage: Eukaryota > Metazoa > Arthropoda > Insecta > Diptera > Drosophilidae > Drosophila > Drosophila fungiperda. The sequence goes on along the minus strand of JAWNLM010000154.1, from coordinate 2,341,103 downwards.
GGACAAGACACGGATGGCAGTCAACTTAGCCAACTCAGCCTTCAGCTGACTAAAAATGTAGCAGAAAACAGAAACAACAAAAAAAGTTCCAACAAGTTTTCTTCATTTTTTTTTTGGTTGTTTTCATTGTAATTTTCTTCTAATTTTTCTTGTTTTTTGTCTTTTTACCTCCTTCCGCATCTCCTCCTGCGCTTTACACTTTTTACCGCATGTGACAAGACATGCCTAAATGAGCAGTGGATCGCATGGGGGGGGGGGGGAGGGGAAGGGCAGTGAGCAGCCATTTAAAGCAGGCAATAAATGAGAAGAAAGGAAATACAAAAATAACTGTTCCATGCAACAGTTGCAGCTGATTGCTTCATCTACGGGAGATAATCAATTGATTAACTTAATTGCAGTAAATTAATATGTACATAAATAAAATATAAAATAAAAATTAATATATGTTCTTATATTAATTTTATTTAAATATTAATTTGTTATTTTGCCATCAGAACAAACACTTTTAATAATAATAATTAGTAGGAATTATATACTGCTTGAAATATATATATATATTTTTTAATATTGACGTTGAAGTTAACAAGTAATTTTTTTTAATTTATGTTTATTTTTTAAACGTTTTGTTTTGGTTGTTTTGGCCTTTGTTGTAGTCTAGATTAAGCCATATGTGGAACATATTGTTTCCGTTGTGGGTGTGTGTGTGTGTGTGTGTGTGTGTGTGCCTTGCGACGTAATCTTTGGGCTGCTTTAGCTGCTTAACTTCTTTGCACTTGCACTTGTAGCCAAGCCGCGCGCAACCTCTTTTGCCACAACGCTTGCAGCATAATATGATGAAGGAAGCGCAGGTGAAGAAGCAGAGGAAGCGGTGCAAGCGGTGGAAGCAACAGCCGCGCATGCTGTTGTAAAAAGTTTTTAATTTTTCTTTTCAAACATTTAACTAAAAGAGCAAGTCTTTCTTCAAACGTCAAAAGCGCTGGCAACAACAACAGCAACAGCAACAACAACAACAACAAAAATAACAGTAACAGCAAAGAAAAGCGAACGAATAAAATATTATAAAAAGTGTGGGAGAAATTATCCTCTTTGCTTGTTTCTTGGTGCTTGCTTCTTGCCTCTTGCACTTTGCCTTATAACTTTTGCCTGGCAAAATATGATACGCATAAAACAACATACGCTGCAGGCCGCAGAGACCCCTGTACCACTCCTTCTCCCACACACCCCTCCCACCCATCACCCTTTCCCACCCAGCCAAGACATCTTCTGATCTGAATGCATTCGCTCTCTTTCTCTCTCTTTGTCTCCCTCGCTCTCTCTCCTTGGCCGTCTCGCTTTACATTTTACTTATTTATTCTTTAAATAAAACAGTTGTTGCCTGCGGCATTATTATGATTATTATTATGAGGCATGCAAAAGTTGCAGTTAATGCATCGTGTAAAATAATATTTAGATGGCAACTTTCTGCCTGTTGGAAATTCCCAACTTTAAACTGTTAATGGTAAACTGTAAACGGTAAACTGTAAAGTGTAAATTGTGAATTTCAAATGGGAAACTGGAAACTGTAGTTTTGGTAATCTAAGCTTCACAATTTTCCAGATTAATTAAATTTTTGGTACGGCAACCGAGAAACCATGCAGCAGCCAAGAAGACCGCCAAATGCCAGTTTTAGACATTTTGCCATTTGGCCATTTTTGCCAGCCAGTTTGCCAGTCGGCCACAACAAAATGCATCGCAGCAATGTTGCGTTCAGTTTTTTGGCATGGAAATCCCTTAAATTAATGGAGTCTGGCCAGGCTCAGGGACCTAAGCAGAGCAGAGCCAGCAACCAGTTGCCGTCCAGCTTTTCTGTACTATACACTCGCACAAAAATTACACAGCTCGATATGAAAAGCTCGACTAGCAGATACTTTTTTCCACTAAGCAGACATTATTTTCTTCATTTGTGCTTAATAATTCGGCTTTTTCTATGCGTTCGCAATAACATTTTTCAGTATATCTGGACATATTATATATGATTTGAAAGGCGACATCTGCACAGTTTCTCTATCTTTTTCTGTTATTGCATATAATGTATGTTTAGCAATTTTGTGTGTAAAATACGTAATAATTGTAATTTCTTCCTTTTTTTTTATTATTATATACATATGCCTTCTTACAAATAATTAACATTCTCAATTAATATTCAATACTTGTTCTTCTTCATAAAAAGCCAATTCAGCCAAAAAAGATGCTGTCTTCGTTCCCTTAACTTAGATGTAATTCAAGATTTATATAAATGATGAAGTTATAGATGCAGCCTCAACCACACTAGACTAAAACTAGGGGATAAACTCTGAAATTAAAATCTTTCTAAAATTCATACATAAAAGTAGTGTACAAAAAAGAAAAATCTCGATGTTCAAATTAAATAAGAAAACAAAATACCGATGTTTCTATATGCCCTTTTTCAGTGTATTTGCCTTTGTCTCTCTCTCTCTCTCTCTCTTTCTCTCTCTCTCTCTCTGGCGCTCAGTTGACGAGTTTTGTGCCGCATCAGATAAACTAAGAAGCCGCAAAAGTGTCGCTGTCCCTTTCTCTCTCCTTATGGTCTACACACAACAGTTGTCGAAATTAACTTATACCTTTATTATAAACTCCCCTCCCCCACTCCAAATCCAAATTGCAACCACTTCTTCGGTCAGATTGTGTGTTCGGCAAATACATTTGCATCTGCAGTTGAAACTGAAGTTGGAGTCGTATATGGAGTTGGAGTTGGAGTTGGATTTGCATGTATATTTCCTTGATTGGCCTCTCCAACATGCTGTGCTGCTCTCCTCATTGGTATTGGTAGTTCATTGTCTTAAGGAGCGATGTGTTTGATTCAATTCGGTTTTGATTAACTCCACGGGACTTTAACTTGGTTATTGCACAGACAAAGGAGACTCAAACCCACTCAGCAGCGCTCATCAATCGGCAATCGAGTAGCAAATGCCATCTTCAATATTACAGTCAAATTGCGATGCATTCCTTCATATTGACTTCAAGTGTATGCTTAATTATAGTGGAAAGCAAATAACAATTAAGAACCGATAATTAAATACGCTTTCCTTCTGGTTTCCAACCAACCAGACTAAACAAATTGCAATGGATGCAATTTCACACAACATTTGTAAATACAAATTTTGACTTTTGGAATAAATCGGTTTAGTAATTTTAATTGATGATATGATAATAATGAAAAGCATTAGCTAAATATCAAGTCCGTTTATTCAAGTTGTACTTGTGTTTAAAATGGTAGACTTGGTCATCAGTTCGATAAAAAGGGCTACATCACAATCTAAAGAAAACTTTTCTATACAGGTTAGCTTTTCTATGTTTTCTAGGGTTTCTAGATTTCTGTAATCTATCAGAGAAGAAATGCAATGCAATGGCAACTTGGTGTGAAAAGGGTTTGCCTTGATTTTTGACAGTTTTTATTAATGTTTTTAGAATTGATTTAGATTGCGACAATAATCAAGTTTCTAATTTTTTTTTTTTATCGAGCTAGGTGTTTTTTGTTGAATTATCAAAAACAAAAAATTTGCAATGAATTTTAGTTGTATCTAATAAATCAATTAGCCTGACCAAATATATTTAAATAAATGTATCTATATATATATATATACATATGTTAATATTGTTAATTAAAAAGGATGCATATTTTTAATGTCGACTGAAGTTAGTCGACACAAAAAATACACAAAGCAAAAAATTTAATTAAATTAAATGTAGAATTATACCTAAAAATTAAAAATACATTTTTTTAAAGATATAATTATAAGATTATCAAATATTAAAATGAAAAAAATGGAGAAGTGAAAATATGAATTACACAAGTTGAAACGCTGCAACAAAAGCACCGTTACAAAAATCAGAAACAGCATTAATAGAGGAAAAGTAAAAATATATGTGTGATGGTGTATGTACAAAGTGGAAGCGAGACAGCAGCCACCAGATCACAAACGTTAAACAGACGAAGTGCAGTGTGGAGGCAGAGCGATAAAAAGTGCAACTCGATAATCGAAAGCTTATCGATGAATCGCACAAAGTGGCGCACAAAAGCGAGAATGGCAATGAGAGCTGCAAGAAATTAACCTTAATTGAAAAAATTAATTCAATTGTTGACATTACCAATCCAAGCAGATAAGTGCTGACATTGTGAACTGAAAATTGCGGATAACTTGCCAAAGAATGAGCGAAAATATGACAATTTTGGCAAATTTATTGCTTGGAATCGATCGTAGTTAGTTCCTATGAACAGTTAAAAGTGTTTTTATTTCAGAGATTAAGCGTAAATGGAGTGGTGCCGATATACAGTTCAAAACTTAAAGTGAGACAGATAACAGAGCTGGAACAGGAGCCATAAGAGCTGGAGCAGAAGTCAGAACTGAAACAGGTGCAGACAGCAGCAAATAATACAGGAGCGGGAGCAGGTTTGGGAGCAGCGGCAGCAGCAGCCAACGCAGACGAATCAGACCAAAACGCGGACAAAGCAGCTATCAAAGCGATAGCCAAGGTCGAATCGAGACGCACCGAAGATAAAGCGGTCAGCGAACGGCAGCAACAAGAAGAAGAGCAGCAAGAACAAGTGAATGGTGATCAGCTGAAGTCAACAGCGCCAAAAGTAAACGTATTGAAGCAGCAACAAGAAGAAGAGCAGCAACAACAAGTAAATGGTGATCAGCTGAAGTCAACAGCGCCAAAAGTAAACGTCGTGAAGCGAACGGCAGCAACAAGAAGAAGAGCAGCAACAAGTGAATGAAAGTGAATCAGAAGTCCGCCAAAAGTAAACGTCGTGAAGGAAGCAGCAAAGGAGGATGCCGTACAGATGTCGCTTATGGACGATGATCTGCCCGAAGGCAAGATCAAAACAAAAGACTTGAAGATGTTCTGGGCGTGGAGGACGTGAAGACGTTAAATGCATGTTAAAGATGTGCAACGCAATATGTCGCTTATACGTTGACCTGTCGCTGAGCCAGTGTTGTAAACCGACGTCGGAGCTGGAAATGTAGCGTTAAAGTCGTATGGAAGAAGTCGAAGCCATAAGTAAAGTTGTGAAGTTGTCAGTACGTCGTTAAGGTAAGTCGTTAATTATATAGTCGTACTTTGCGTTGTTAATTTTGTACTCTTACTTCAATAGTAATATAATATTCCAATTATATTCTTTGACGTCTGCTGCTGTTGCATACATTTGCTCTGTGGTATTTTAGGATAATCATCTTTGTCTGGGCATTTGTGACTGATGCCTTTTCAGGCATTTATAAATATATATTTATATTTATATTCATATTTGTATATATTAACTCAAACTCAACTCGCACAGGCAGATTGGAGTGGCTTTACTGCCTGGCACTATCGGTCCGGCTGGATCTACTGTACCCGCATCTGCTCTGTGCACAAATATTCAAAAGCTGGACATTTTGTTATACGAGTTGTTGTTGTTGTTGCTGCTGCTTTTACTACTGTCAGCAACAGATGCGAAAAGTCCCGTTTTGTGAGCACAGAGGACACATAGACAACAGGTCGAGCTCCCAGCATGAACAATGGACAAAAGTTCCCGCCTCTCAGCCGGCATCTCGTCCCAAACTGTAAGTGATTCCTTGCATCCAGCGGTCAAAGAGATCTCCTTCTGTCATTCTCTGATTCGCTTTGCATTTTATCAATATTTTTTTTTGTGCAAGTTTCTTTTGATTTATATTTAAAAATTTTTTTTTTTTTTTTTTTACAAATTTTTAGTTTCCTTTATTTAAAGTTTTTATCAATTTTCTTTTCAATATTTATTTACAATATATTCTATAATTTTAAAATTTTTTTTTTAAACAATAATTGAGACAGATCTTTTGTGAAATAAATTCAGTTTTGAAAGTGCCCCAATTTGATAAGATTTTCTTTCTTTCTCGCAAATTTAATGAGCATTGCATAAAAAACAACGAACTGCTTTGCAAGAAATACCGTTATTTATTTTAATGGATAGAAACAAAAGTACATTTTATTTACTATGGCAGCAAACAAACAGCTAAAATAATTTTCAATTAACTGTCCAATGACATTTTATTATTTCTTGCATTATATTCGGCTGTAAAAGGGCGCTGTGAAAGAGACGTAAATTAAGTCTGTGCACCTTCCTGGTGCAGGGGTGAGTGGAAAGGGCGTGGCAGGGATGTGGCAGGGATGTGGCAGGGGAGTCGATGTTGGCAGTGTGGTCTTTTTATGATGACGTTACGTGAACGGAGGCGCTGCTCTCTGGCTTGAGTGACATGAAACTGTAATGGAATTCAATAAAAGCTGAGAGTGCAAAAACCGTTTGACATGCTAAAGGACCAAAGAGAGCCTTTTGCTTACTTGTTGTTGTTACTGTTGTTGTTGTTACTGTTGTTGTTGTTGCTGTTGTCGTCCAGCAAAGAAAGCATTCGCGATGATAGCCATTCGCCTGTCTCATTTGTTAATTTTACGACTATCCACAAGGTGAAATATTCAATATATATATATCAAGCAGCTGCAACCTGCCACGTGCCACCAGCCACCTCCAACCTTCGAGCTCCGGTCTACATTGTCTACAAATGAGAGCACAGCATTTAACATATTCAGCTAGTTGTGTGCGGCACATTAGCTATGTAACTTAAGTTAAGCATAGAATCGACTGCAAATGGCAAATTTTGATAAATTATAAAAGTCATTCGAAAAGTCCTAAAAACTCTTATCAAGAATGTAGTCTTAAAAAAGTCATATGAAAATGAAATAGGCAGGAATCCAGCTTGCTGCCTGCTAATTGTTGTATAAAATACATAGCAGAGAATGTTCCAAAACTGCTTTTCTATTGCTATCGATGCATAATTAATTGGGCTAAACCAATTAATGTCATCGCATATTGTGGCAGCACTGAAATCCAATCTGCAACTGAACATCCACGCCATATGTCATTCACCTGGTCAAGTGCTTAGTTCACTAACTTGCCCCATGTTGCACTAAGTGTAATCCTCGCCCTGCTCTATGCTGACCGTGTTGTTGGTAAAGGGTTGCCGCATCAATGTTTGCTACTCGCTTTGGTGCCCCGTTCGCCAAGAGCCACAGTTTAATTAGCTGCTTTGGCTAACGCTCGCATTGTGCATGTCATTTGAGTGTGCACTCCTTGTGGCAACTCTGGCGCTCTGCTGTGCCCGGTCAGTAGTCAATCTCGAATGTGTCGCTGCTAGCTGTGGCACTCTGCGAACTCGGCACCAACACCAATATTGCCAAATCGTAGGCATACTGGCCTATCATCAATATGAAGCAATCAAAAGCAACACTCGACTTATCATGAAGATATATACATATTTTTATATATAATTATTGTATAACTAAGTGAAACGATTATTTTGACAAAAGATAACTCAACAAACTGACTGAACGGAAGCTATGATTCTCTCCCTGAAGAGGATCCTTGACGCAATGCGAAATATATTGCAGAATATAAAATTGTAGTAAGCAAAAATATATTTACAAATTCATTTGTTTTCATTTCTTACAATGAAATATATATATATTAAAAAAAAAATAAATAAATGATTGTTCTCTTATTTTTCTACAATTCTGTGAAGCTCAAAATTCCATTCTTTGATTTATCAAGAAAGTGTTTTATGGTTTTCCAAATGAAAGCTATGTTTTATTTTGCCTTGCATTTCGTCTGTGCCCTTAGCAAATATATAAATTATCCGTTCAAGATCAATTTTGCATAGGTGTAATGATATATGATATATATCAGCTTTATACCAACATTACGTACATTAACATATTTAAAAATTTCGAAATTCTATAACTCCGTTTTTGTTAACGGCGAGTGACTAAAAAAATACATTTGATTAAATAAATTCGCTGAAGGTATTTTTTTTATTTGTCTTTACTCTAAAGTTAAATTAACAGATTGTTGTCCCTTATGAGAAACATTGTCAAGTTTTCACATTAAGTTAACATTAATATTTTTTTTTGGCTATTTGCTTGCAGGCTCTTTCTTTGATAGATATGGTTTTTGGCAGAGCATTTGCTAGTTGGCATTGTTAAGTTGAAGCCATCACTATAAGCATTATGCTTGTGTGTGAGTGTGTGTATTTTGGCCAGGACACGCCCTATACGCCTACGCTGATACACCTTTGCTGTGGCCCAATCCCTTTTGGCGTTGCTTTTATTGCATTCATTCACTTTGCGACAAGTTGTCCGCCCAGCGGCCAATGACGTCGTTTGATGGCCCAGCCGGATGTTGTTTTCAATAAAGCCGTATCTGTTAAGCACTATATACGCACAAACATACACCAACTCACCGACACACACATCCACACACTCTATATAGGCACTGGCACACACATCTGTCTGCTGCTCGTGTGGCACTTTAATTAATTTCTTTAAGTTCATTAACGTTTAACTTGTTTAAGCAAGCGAAGATTGCCGATACAGCAAATGGGCTGGACTGGACTTGGTTCCATGGATGGAAGCCCCACTCGAACCGTTCGCGTCTGTGTCCGGTTTGATGTCATTGTCAGTTTGCCAGTATATTGCTTTTCCGCATCTGCAACACCTTGTGACCCATCTCCAGGCGATTCTTGTAAAGTGTAAGCAACTTTTTCGTGGCATCTGTTGCAATATGGTAGCGTCCATTTTCATACAGTGCCGGGCAACGAAATATAGCTGCTTTAGAAAAGCTTTTTGTCTTAGTGCTTGTTGTTGTTGAAATAGATGTAAAATCTATTCATAATCTCTCGGATAGCATTTAAAAAAGCAGTCTGCTTTGCTACCAAATTAATGAACAGCAAATTAGCAAATTTCCCATGATATGTTTTTCATATATTGTTGCCAGAACAGGCTAAGAAACTTGAGACTAGTCCTTTAACCGTTACTTTTTCTTTATTAACAATATTTAAGTTGGTCTTGTTAAACATTTCGCGATTATTCATTAATATTAGCATCGTAAAATCTAAAATGAAGATGAGTTCTTTGTAAACATGTAGTTTTTTTAAGTAAAAAAATATTTGTAATTTTCTTTTCCTGTTTGGCTAGATAAGATCAGCTGTCGATTTTGACCTACAATCTAAAAATATACCTTATCGAGTCGGAAAGTTGAGTTGAAGGTTTTTGACAACAATTGACAAATTCACCAAAGACAACAAAAATAAAGAAAACAAAAAATATTGAATACAAAATTTTCCAAATTGTTAGTCGCAACGAAACCGGAACGAGGCATGTCCAATTTATCCAGGTCTGTTGAGGAGCTGCCACAGCTGTCAGCTGGCGAGGATGAGCCCAGCACCAGTCGTCAGGGCAGAGCTATCACCCGCCTGGAGGCGAACTCACCGTTGCCAGCCAGTCAACGCTCCATGTGTAACGGTCCGGCTGTGCGGATTAGGCACGAATTTAGGGACATCTCGCAGAATCCGCCGCCAAACTGCAGTGCCGAGATGTGCAATGAGGATCTGTTCCATTGGCGGGCAACAGTGCTGGGGCCCAGCGGCACCGTCTACGAGGGTGGCACATTCAAGCTGGACATTCAGTTTGTGGCTGCGTATCCATTCCGACCGCCACAGATCCATTTCATCACGCGCATCTATCACTGCAATGTGGACAGCCAGGGCTGCATTTGCTTGGACGTGCTCAACGAGCGCTGGTCGCCCGTGATGAACGTTGGCAAGGTGCTGCTCTCGATCTGGGTGCTGATGGGCGAGTGTAATCCAAATGATCCGCTCGTTTTCGGCATTGCCGAGCAGTACAAAAACAATCGCAATGAGCACGACAAGATTGCACGCAACTGGACGAAACGGTTTGCCATGCCCAGCAACAACGCCACGCCAATCTCCAAGTTTGAATCGGAGACGGAGCAGGAGCAGCAACCTTCGGAGCTGGAGCAAAAGTCCGAGCTGGAGGAGCAGCACTCCGCGTTGGAGCAGCAGCAGTCCGAGCTGGAGCAACAGTGACAAGCATCTCAATTGCCATTAATATAACACACAGTCGCAGCAACAGTCAACTTTAGAGAAATTCCTCTCCGCCTCCTCTCCGCAACACCCCACTCCCGCGCCGAATCCTTGCCGAGTTGCAAGTGTGGGGCAGGCAATCTTTACTGGCCGAAAAGTGTGCGGTGCGAACAATTTGTAAGCGCGAAAAAACGAACATGGCTTGCATAATGCGACTGGCCACTTGGAGATGGTCGCGCGTCCAAATACTTTTAGCACGAACTGTTCCACATTATATTATATATTCATATTTAGTAAAAATTTTCATCTAATACAAATCAGAATTGTGTTTACCCAAAATGACTTTAAGCATCGCTTCAAATTGGATTTATCCCAATTGGGTCAGTTTGTGTTTATATATATATATATATGTATATATATACTGGTTAACAAAATGGCTGTTTTTATATAGATTTAATGTTCGTTTTCTCGGCCGCTCAGAACTGAGTGTTAAAGTAATTCTGCACTCTTCTTATTATTCGCAGGGATTATTTAAGAAGAACAAGTTGTGCTATCGATATCGATATCGATATTAATGTTAAATACATTGTTGCAAGTTAGTTACAGTCTTAGTAATACATCACTTGTGGAATATTATCTTCATTATCATTATTTCTCAACCGATGTAGCATAATAAAAACATATCGATAACATTTTCTCAGATGATCAATACCATTTCAAACCCATTTTGAATGATATACATATTGTTATTGTGCTTATCGATTTTTATCGACATTCGTGAGACAAAGGTAAACATGTATCGACATTCCTTAGATTTTTAATTTAATAATTTAAATTGTTTCAGATGAAACACTTGCTCGTTTGTGCCATGACACGGTCTCCACTCTGGTTACCTACTGTGCCAGTGCTCCACTGCTCCACAGTTGCCGGCTCCCGTCGCACACCCCTTGCCATCTGTTGAGTGGCTGAGGGGCTGCTGACGTCGCCAGATAGCTAGCCGGGCCTTTAGTGCGTTCATGTCCATGAATATTCATGAGTTGCCAAAAAATGAACTGTGCATAAGGCGACGATACCAAAAGGTCGATCCAAAGTGGGTTGCGGGCGGGGCAGAGCGTGAAAAATGAACTGGAACGCGAATGGGTTAAATAGGTTGATGGGTGGTTGGAGTAAGCATCCAGCAACTGAAGGTGTTGAATGGTAGTCCTCGTACTCAGGCTACAATTTGAAGTCGGGCACCGAGTGATTTTGATTCAAGCCATTAAATTAAATTGAACTTTCTGTGGGTTAAAGTGCCTCAAAAATACTTGAGTAAAAATAATCTTAGAGCATTGGCTTAAGATAAAACCTTGCCAAAATCTGTCGTTGTTAATCTTAAACAGAATCCAAGGTTCCTGAGCCCTTAATTAAAAATATATAGGTTTAAATGTGCAAATATTGCAGATGTGATCCGTTGTATATATATTTATCAGATTGGGGCTTCTTCTAGATTTCCTAGCCCTCGCAATAAATATTTCATTTTGTTATTACTATTATTAATTTTATTGTTATGCATTGCGGCCTAGTTTAATTCATTGTGTTCAATGCTCTTTTCTCAGTGCATAATTATTTATTAACCCTCTAGTGGACGTATCACTTCTATTACTACATTTTTGCATATCAATATACTGTAATACATTATACTATACTATATACTGTGATCATTAACTGATCACTTCAAAACATTTTAAAATACCCCGCTGTCCAAATAAAATTCTTAAAATAATTTTTGTAAAAGTAATAAATTATAACAACAATTTAAATAATTAAATAATAATATCATATTTTTTAAAACTTGCATATTTTATAATTTCATTTTCATATTTCTTAGTTTGAAAAATTTATTTACATTAATATGTTTACACAAAATTAAAATTAGCATAATATACTTTATTTTTGTTTTTAATTATAAATTTGTCTAATTGTCAATAACAAATATAGTTTTTAATAATAATTGTAGAAATTAATACCTAAACGTTTTTATTTGGGAGTCCTGGAACGCATAACAGGTGAAGGATAAATTTAATTATCTTTGTTGTAGTAATCATTATATATTATTATTTTTTAGGTGCCGGATTGCTGAATTTATGAGATGCATGTGGTTATTCTCAGACGATAGCTTTTTCATAAACCCCAATTTTTGTACAAGTGAAGGGGTTCTATGTCTGCCGAGATTTAACCATAAGCATAAGCATTTAAGGTACTACATATTCACCTGGATAAGGCGACACAATTTGATAAAATGATCTTTGAGAATTCTTTTTCAGTATCACAAAACTGGCAGAGTGCGCTTCTGACTACATCTAATTCGGCTCTGGTCGACAATGTGCTGTAAAGAGACAGGTGAGTTTTTATAGTCTGATATTTCCTATGGCTATTTCTTGCTTATATTGCTTTATAAGATATTTGGCTCGATTTTATCCCACAAATCTCGCCTGCTTGTCTGCTATATCGCCGTGACCTGAAACCCATATAATTTTATATTTTAATAACTCTAAACGTTATTATAAATAATTTTTTTTAAATAAATGGACAATAATAACAACAATCAATTAAAAAATATTACACTTATTAGTATTCAAATTCGAATACAGCACTCAAATTCAAATATATACATTTAATTTCAGTATTTACATTAAAATTGAATTGTTGCTTTTAGCAAAGAGATTTGAAATCTGCTAATTATAGAAAGCGCATCGAAGGCTAAGCAAGAGCGGAAAGCAGGGCAATTGGAGAAGGTAACAGATAACACTAAAATGGGAACAGGACATAGTCATGGACATGACAGGGACACAAGGAATGGGATCTGTGAAGGTTAAAACTGAATAAAGCAGCAGCAGCAGCAGCAGCAGCCAGAAGATCTAAGGAAAGCGACACTCAATTTGCAAAATGCGATAAATTGAATGAAAAGTGTGAAAATGAAGAGGAGCCATCAGCAGCTAGATTGAGGATTAAGGCAGTCGGGTGGGGAGTGTTGAGAAGTGTTGCGAGCTTAAGCTGAACTGATGCAAAAAAAATGTATATATAAAATGAAACAGCAGAAAGAAAAAAATGTAAATGAAAATTCAAGGAAATTTAATAATAAAAACATCAGCATAAAGTAAAACGCATAAAATCCAATGAAATGTAAAAGGCAACCGAACGAGCGCCCGACTGGACACAAACACACACAGACACACACACTTAAGAGAGGTGGAGTGAGAGGGTGAGAAGGAGATGCGGAGGGGGGGTAGGGTAGGGTAGGTCCGTGTGTGTACAAAATAGCGTCACTCTGGCAGTGTCCTGCCCAGGCAGGATATGCTCAATTGAACATGTTGATTGCTGACAGCGCAGACGCCTTCCTACTCAACATCCTCATCAAAGTCTTCAAATGGGGAGTCAATTGAAAATCAACTTAGAGCTTGCTTTAATGAAATTAGTTGTACGCAGAAGGACATCATCGGCAGCAGAACAGAACAGAGCAGAACAGAGCAGAGCTGGGTAATGCATCCGGGCTTCATCATCATCAGTAGTTCTAGTTGCAGAGATGCAAAGAGATATCCTGCGATGTGCCCCACAAAGATCCTGCATCCTTATGCTTCAGCAAGCAGCAAAGGTGCTACACAAAATACCTATTAATTCAAATGAAAACAGGCACACATAAAAACATACGTACACAAAAAAATTATTACACTCAAAAAAACAAATTATTAAAAAAAAGTTTAAAACGCAGATTTAAGTAAAATCTTACTTAAATTATGACATTAATTAATATTAAAGTTATAAATTTTTAAATCAATATCATAATTTAAGCAGCCAATATTAAAAATATGTAAAACGCAACAAAAAAAAAATATCACTTAACAAATGTTATTAGTATTGAGTTTACTTTAATTAGATATAATTGCATATTTACTTTGACATTCGAAATGGAACAAGTTTAGTCAGATCGTACTTAAGTCAATAGAAGTAAAGCACTTAATTCTTATTTATGGACTGTACTTAACAATCTCACTTAAGCAGCCAGGTTTTTATCAACTTGTATCGGGCTAAAATAAGACAATCTGAACTCTAACCAAGAAATTTAGTGCTTTCATTAACAACTGGAAGCTTACAACAATGTGTTGTAAAAATGAAGAATATTTTGGCATTTGCAGAATTTTTGAAAGCAAATTTTGTTTTAAATTGCCAGACATTTTATTTTCTTCACGTGTATGTATTTGCATATGTGTGTATGCATGTCAACGTGTGTGTGAATATACCTGTCATTTCCTTTAGGTCAGCAAGAAAAACATTTGAATTGACGCTCCGTTGATGCGGATCAGTGTTGAAAAGCGTGTAAATGAAATTAGAGACTTGTGACAGGGCCACGCACAACTAAATGCGACGACCACCCCCAACGCCCACCCCCATCACCAACTTATACCACTCTTGCATAAAAGCGTTACACAGAATCAAGCATGCCAAAACCAATTTGAAAACAAGTTAGAATGCTCTAGTCGAGAGAGCTCGATTTGTAGATACCATTTACATAGCTGTTAAATATATAAAATATTATATTAATGAGAACAGTTTCACAAGCTCGAAACTAGAATCTTCCATTCACCGATATAACCATACCTTTCCAATTGCCTTTCTTATTGCTATCGGAAATTTAATTGTATCGATAAATGCGATATGGATGGTTATCGATAAATAATATGCAAAGTAAACGAGAAGTAAAATTCCATAGTCTTTAGCTCTCTCATAGTCATATAGACAGTCAGACGAATATACCTTTATTGACTCGACTGTTAATGTCAGAAGAAAAAAATCCAATTACTCTATTCGCGATTGCAACAAAAAGTATTGCAAAACAGCAGCAGCTCTGATTGAGTGATTGCAAGTGCGTATTTGAATGCGGAGCTTTCATCATATCTTGTCATACATAATACCACTAAGTAATTTCTATTTACCAGAGAACATGTCTCAGGCAAGTGAAACAATGACCAGCGTTCGCAATAATAATACGGAACACAGACTTGCACATTGAGTTTTTTTCTTCTTCAGCTACTTTAGAAAGCAACAGCATCATCGTCCTCGTCATCGTCATCGTCATCGTCATCGGCATCGGCATCGTCATCGCTGTGTTGATTTTATTGGACGCGAGTGGCTGTTGAGTAGTTCGCCCGTTGATTTTCCAGCATTCTGTCCTTAATTGAATTTAAGTGCGTTTCACAATATGCAATGTTACAAAAAGTACATCGCACAGACACTCTCACACTCACACATACATACACATACACACACACACACAAAGTGCAACGCTCTTTTGGCGGCAGAGTAGCCTTCAACTCTGCCGCGCAACCCAATTCAACCAACAATCAAACTAGGCAATCTAATAGAAAACGGGATATTGCTGTTGTTGAATGTGTGTTGTGTGTGTGTGTGTGTGTGTGTGTGGGTGTTGAGTGCGTGTGTGTTGTGTGTGTGTGTGTAACACAAGAGGGCATTAAGAAGTGGACAAATTGATAAACTTAGTTAGGCGAGTAAAATAGTTTTATTAATTGGCAACGCAGAGCTATCAAAGGACGGAGGCACTTGAAAAGTTGCACAAGCCAAGTGTGTGGCAAATAGGCATGTAGGCATATGCTGAAGAAATGTATAATACACACACAACACTCTATAAATTAGTGCAGCGAAAATGTCCTAGTTGCGACATTTACACCTAATTTCAGTTTGATTTATTGCTGAGGCAAGAGGCGAATCAAAATATTTTGTAATAATCTCCTTAAAGTCCACAGAAAAGCAACTCCTCTGTGAGATATGATTGAATATGTGATATTAAGAATGAGGAATCAATATATCTATATATATATATTGCACATTTTTTGTCCTTGATTAGGGGAAAAGAAGATGTTGCAGTTTTCATAAACATGAACACAGAGTAAAAATATAAATTAATTTGATTGGTTAATATATATTTATATATTTGATATATTTTCTGTCTTTTATAAGTGCATATAAAAAAAAATATATGTATACAAAAATGATATAATGGGGCGTATAATATTTATAGGAACGGAGGAATGTCAGAGCATCGATTTGAGATATATCGATTTGAAATATATCGATTTAAGTTATATCGAATTTGTCCATTTGTAAGATAGTATAAATGATATAAATAACGGCTTAAAGTATGTGTCCTTTAGTTGTATTTCAGCAAAGCGATCATCGAGTATTCAAGTCAAGGTGTGGGATAAAAAGGGAGGCCCTTTAAATTTGGGCCATCCTAAGCACTTTGTCGGGTTAAATGTTGCTTTCGAAATTTCCTGACCAGTTACGGCACATAAACAGACGCTGGACAAACGAACAAACAAACATCTACAACATATACAACAGCCGGCTGGTTGTCTGGCAAATAAAAAGCACTGAGCGAAAATCGATGTGCATAGAAGAGTAGCCAACAAGTGCACCAAAAACTTGCTGTTCCCATATATACATATGTATATGTATTTGTATACACCTATATATTTGGTCAGAACACATTAGGCCACATGGTCTGAATTCTGCTGGAATGGAAGCATTCGTGAAGAGCTGAGTCCAAAAAAATGTCACATCGCCAAAAATGGTGACAAGAAAAAGTAAAATTGTTCAAGTGAAGAGTTACCGACTGGGCAATCCTCTGTTCAAAACGGAACGGGTTTTGAATAATTGAAATTAAATTTTTTTATAACTTATTTATAAAGTACGAAATTTTTTGAATTTTGATCTACCTGTGCACTTTTATAAAAGATATTTCCTCGACACCTTATTTTCCACTAAGTGTCTTTCTCTTCGTATCTTTCTCTTTCTATATATTTCTTTACAGCCGATATTTCAATCTTTATATTTAACTTATTATGAAATACAATTATAATTTAGATAATTATATTTGTGTTGTGTCATTATTTTGTTAACTTCTATTAAATATATATATTATTTCACTTAATTATTTTATTTGTTTCTTATTTATATCTCATATTTTAATTATTTGTTTTGCTAGTCAGATTGATTAACTAAATAAAAATTATGGACTAAGCTGTTCTATTTAAATATACGACACATCATCGAATCGCGAAATATAATAAATAATGTTAACAATGTGAATATTTGAAATGTTGAAGCAAATTATTAATTGATACCAGAAATAACTAAATTTCTATACCGCATAGAAATCGGAACAAGATTGGTGATCTTGGGTGACAGTAATCAATGTGGCAGCTTGGATATAAACTATTTACAGAGTATAAGTAAAAGGGAAGGAAAACAAAATTTCGTTACCGGGCTGGGCAACGCTGACCAGGGCAAATACTTGCCACTTGGCACTTGCCATTTTTTGATGTTGTTAGTGGCCATGTCCTAGTGGAGCGGCGTGGAGTGGAGTAGAGTGGAGTTCTCCGGCTCCGGTTTTAAATGGCCTCCATCCACGGCTATGGTCATTCCTGCAGGTGTCGCGACTGCCGCGCAGACTTGCAAACTATGCACATGGCGGTAAATACTCTGAACGCCACGCGGCCAGTGACTCCCCCTATTTTCTCGGCCCCTTCAGCTCCTCTAACTGCTCCGGCTGGCAGTCGCTTAAATTTAATGCCCTCCGGCATTTCATTTTGGCTGACCAGCGAAGGAGAAGCTGCTGCCGCTGCAAACATTTCCCAAATGTAACAAACAGAAAACAAAAAAAAAAAGTAATAGAACAAAATGTGAAAAAGAAAAACAAATGGGAACATCTATTCCAGACACGACGAACTTGACATACTCTTACGGATCGGCGTTAATAGCAATTCAAACTTTATTTAGTTGCCCGAAAACAGTGAATTTTTAGTGTTGGATATTTTCCCAGAGCCATACAAAGTGTGTCGTACAGAATCTGATCATCGGACAAAGCTTCATTTTGCCAAGTCAATCTTCGCTCTTCAAACAACTTTGAAAAGTGTCTTCTACTCTTTCTGCCGAGATAAGTTATGAATAAGCAACAGTTCTCATTGTGATCATCTGACAATTTATCTCAACTTGCCTCAGATAAATTGTGTTACTTGTCAGTTAAGCAGTTTGACGATCTTTTTGCTAAGTGTATATATTTTGAACGAAACTTTAATAAATGTTCAGCTAAATATTATTCACAGCAAAATTAAGTACTTTAAAATATTGGAAATAATAGACAACTGAGAGGCCATTTCTCAACTGAACTGCGCTGATAAAAAATAAAAATTTGTGCAGACTTTTCATACATAACACAAAATGACAATACCCATTGCAAGGGTATAAAAAGCGTAAAGTTGAAGATGCGATACATGAAATTTGTTGGCAACGAACAACGAGCAATGAGCCTGAGCCTACAAACTGTAAAATGGTAAAAAGTATCTCTAACAGTGAGTTTAAAAAAACAAAGCAACAACTAAAATGGCGTCATGCACTAATAAATGTACGTAGTACATAAATACATATGTATTCCCAACAGGAGTAAATGAGATCTCGACTAGCAGATCCATATTCCACATCATATTATCACAGACAGTAATATCTCATATCTTTTGAGTGTGTTCTTCTACAACATATCTGAAAAGTCAATTAAAAACAGTAAATGAAATTGTATCACTAATTAAGATTATATATAACATACCCCAAAAGTATTAACTAGATAATTTCACTATGGCATAGGTAAAAAAACAACTTAATTTTTACAAAATGACAAAAATCTGATCGATTTCATAAATTCTACAGCTTGACGCAGGGTATCTACCAGTCGAGCTCTCTGTGAAACAGAGTATTTATACTTTATGCAGATAGCTTCCAAATTGAATAAGTTCAAAGATTGCCTACCGATGCTAATCAAGAATCTAAACAGTTTTGTTATTATATGTTAATATATGAACTATCAAAGTTTGATTATGAAATAAACTGTAAATTGGTTGTCGATTTGCGAATAATCTGATACCTAGCAAATAAAATCACACTGCATTAATCTATATTTATTTTTTTACACTAGGACCACTAATCGAAACGATTGCATTTCTCATTGAATATGATGGGATAGCCACTGCTGGCATTATCCTTCTGGCAGCTGTCTTTTGGTCGTGCTCGTCTAGCCAGATAAGCCTGATCGCAATGGTGGTCCGTCGAGAGCATCTCCCAGTCATAGATCTTGTCCATTTTCAAATGGAGCTTCATGGCGACCTGTCGGAACATTTTGCGCACCATTTTATAATCGGGCTCCTTGTCGAAGCCCAACTGATAGCAATAGTCCAGGTACGTGGCGAATTCGCTTGGCAGTCCTTGGCAAAGGAGCTCGATGCTAATACTCTGCTTTATCGCGTAGGTGCGCTCGTAATTCTGGCGCTTGGTCGACGCCTTGATATCCATCCAGGGCAATTTGCCGTGCAGAAAATAGATGAGCATGTAGCCCACCGAGATGAGATCATCGCGGCGCGACTGCTCCACACCTTCATGCGAATTGATGGACAAAAAGCGTGCCGTACCGGTGGGGGCTCTATTCTCGCGGTAGGGTTTGTGGACAGTGGTGATGCGATCCCAGCACTTCTTCGCCAGGCCGAAATCAATCAGATGCAGCCGCTTGCGGTTGCGATGGCGTCCAATCAAAATGTTACTTGGTTTAATGTCTCGATGGACAAAGCCCATGCCGTGCACCTTCTCCAGCCGCTGCAGGATCTCATCGGCCAGCATTAGCACCGTTTTCATTGTAAACTTCCGGCTGCACAGCTCAAACAGATGGTCCAGTGATAAACCCAGCAGCTCCATGACCAGGGCACTATACTTAGCATTCTTGCAAAAATAATAGATTTTCGGAAATCCCAGTGCAGGACGGATTGCCTTGTATACCCGATATTCATAGGCGAGCTGAGGATGCGGTGCATCCGGTCTCTCCATTTTAATGGCCACGTCTTCCTGGCTGCCTAGGGATGTGGCCAAATAGACGTCCCCGAAGGAGCCGCTGTCAAACTTGTCATGCACCACGTAATTGCCCACAAGCAACTTGGACGCTTCAATCTCTAGGAGCTCCTCCATGTCTAAACTAAGACAACAAATTTAAATTTATATGATTTAGGGTAACAATTGATAAAATGAGGTCTGCCAAATTTTTTATGACAGGAAACGGATTTGAGAAGCTTTTCAAAGCCCAATGATAAAATTCAAAAACCCTGCTTGCCATATTGCAAGTGAGGTGTTCCTCGCCTCCTCTGAAGTATTCCCAAGATTCCAACGATTTGTTGTCCAAGTCTTAGTTAAGCCAGTAGCTATGCCAGCTAAATGTTATAGATCCTAAAAATAAGATTCAATAAGGAAGCTTTTAGGGGAGGAACTTTTCGCATCTACTTCCAAAAATCTTCTTCCTTATAAAAATTAAAACGAAATTTAAATATTTTTATTTTTTAGATATATATGTATCTAAGTGCAAGAGAACACTTGACTCCTACTATCGAAAATCAATTACCAGAATATATAAATTGAAAAATTGAAAAAAATTTCAGCTAACAGCTCAAAAGATGTGCTGTAATATGAAGTTATGTGCTGGTCGATAACTTGTCAATGGATAATAGCTAATAATATTTTCCCACTCATATATATATATAAAAAAAAATTATTAAAGAGAGTGAAATTGCAACTGAACAAAAAGCTGGCATCCAAATCTAGGTTTTATGTGGGTAAATTATTATTATCCGTTTTTCTTGATGTGTATTTGGAAAATAAATAAATGAAGTTACCAAAATATTTTTGTTGTCCAGTTCTGTATTCGCTGGCTTGGCTTATTTTGTTGATTTTTAATTCGCTTAAAAATTGATTCTTGTTTGTTTTGAGTGGATTTATTTCACTCGAATTCTCTGGTAATCATATCATCAATTCATCAACCTCTCCTGTACTTCTCCAAGTGTGCATTACACTGAAGGACGCATATTAAATCATTCACTTGGCCAGATCCAGTGAAACTGCGAATGCACCAAAAGCAGCAAATTTGTAGTCGCAATAATAATAATCATATAAGTGCAATAAGGGAAGGAGGTGAAGGAAAAAAAGGGAGAAAATAATAAAATTGACCCGTCTAACCAAATAATAAATCGAATCAAGAAAATTCTCGATTAAGTTTAACAGTTACTCTCAGGTACTCTCTGCTTACTTCTTACTTCTTTCTTCGTTTTTCCCCTTCTGCTTCTTCCTCTGTTTCTGTTTCTGTTTCTGAGCACATCATTTCACACGGAAATCAAAGACGCTTCCTTATTTTCCTTATGTTTAAATTGCAGGATATTGCTTTGTGGTTGGAGCGTGAGTGATTTCGCTTGTCCAACAGTAGACAGTCCCCTTCTCAATCTCTCTTTCCCTTCCACTTCCCCTTATCTTATCGTCTTCTGCCCCTTTAGCTGGGCTCAGCTTCACTGATTTTTATCGTCCTCGCTGCAATTTCTAATATTAAACTCAAAGCAGGTAGCCTCTGCTCCCCTGGTCACCCTCACCACCCCTCTCACTCCCCTGTCCATATACCTCCTTTGCCTTGCCTCCATCTCTCCTCCTCTTACCCGGCATTTTTAAGCGCGGATGTTGAGCAGCAAAATCCTAACTGCTACTTATCGAGTCGCTTCCCCTTGCTGCCTTCCTAACTCCCTGCGACCAACACTCATTTTGTATACCCTGTACACCTGAATTGTGACCACGATGGGCATCACAGAAATACTGATATTTTGATAAGCATTAATTTAGTTTTTTATTTGAAATACAGTATAAACCTAGTGGGAAAATCATAATTAAATTGCTTATACAAACTGGCTCTGCTTTCAGAAAAGTACCAGAAATTTTGCACCATCTGCATTTATATATATATATATATTTTTTAAATTTTCGAATGCTGTCACACAATTTCGATGAGTAACTAATTAAAACGATTCCTTTTACTGATTCTTAAAAAAAAATCGCTTTCGATATCGATTCTGGCTGTGATATTCAACCAGATAATTTCGATCAAGGATTCGATAGGCTTGATAGCCTGGCAGGCAGTTGAAGTAGAAGCACAGCTATAACTACAGGGTATTTCGCTAGTCGTGCTTTCTATGCGCCTGAGGGTGCCACTTTTGACTTGTTTCCTTTTTTCGCTTCTGCTGAACATTTTCATTTTCATTTTGGCGTCGTTGCCACGGAAATTCATCAAAATCATATAAACTCGTTCGCCTTGAGAGATGGCACAGCCACCCAGCCCCGCTTACCATCCCCCCTCCCCCCCACCAACTGTCTGTCTTGCCCCCTTGGTGGCTTTTAACTGGCTGCTACGCGGTTTATCATTCGACAGTTACAGTAAAAACTTTTGACGGACCATCTGTATGATTTCTTACACGGCAACTGTCGAATGTTGTTGTTTGTTGTTGTCGGTTGTTGGTTGTTGGTTGTTGGCTGTCGGTTGTTGTCGATTTTTGTTGTTGTTGTTGCTGCTGCCAATGGCACTCGAGCAATATTTGATTTTCTTTTTTGATGCCATTAGTTTTTCGCTGTACTTTACTTTGTTTTTTCCTTCCCCGAGAGAGAGGCTCTTGGCCTGCGCCTCTTTGGTTTCTGCTTAGTCTCAGTCTCAGTCTCAGTCTCAGTCTCAGTCTCATTGGTGGTGCCTGTTCTCCGATTGCCGTTTCCCGGGAAATCAAGCACTTGTAGATAAACTTTTGTAAATGAAATTACAGAATGTTATATATTTTTATTTTTGTATTTTTTTTTGCTCATCTTGATTTGGTTCTACTTTGCTTTTTGCAATCGAGTGGTTTGCTGCTGGCTCTTCTCCTTTTAACGTCCTCGTCTTCTTGATCATCGTCCACTCGGCAGCTGAAGCAGGTAATGCGTTTTGCGACTGTTGCATTTCCGTGCCGGAGCATCTGGTCAGGTGCTTAGAAACCATTCGAGTAATCAAAGCTTGGCTAGAATGTGCTTAAGCAATCTGTGCCAAAGAAACCCCTCCAAAGATACACCTAACCTTTGCCATCCCTCCCTCAAACAAGCAACCCCCCATCAATTCTACACTCAAAAAAAATTTAACTTACATTCAAACGAAACCAATTTTTTTTAGAGAGTAATATTAAGAAATGAGAGAGGGGCAGATATTTATTATATTTTTTAAAATTTTGAAAATTCACTTAACTTTCAGTATTTTGAAAAATCAATTTTTCAATTAACAGTTTTGGCCATTGTTTTTTTTAAGTAACTATTATTTTATTCTGGT
Organism: Drosophila fungiperda; assembly: GCA_035042345.1. Taxonomy (NCBI): domain Eukaryota; kingdom Metazoa; phylum Arthropoda; class Insecta; order Diptera; family Drosophilidae; genus Drosophila; species Drosophila fungiperda. The sequence continues at coordinate 2,317,907 of JAWNLM010000154.1, read as the reverse complement.
GACTATAGTCTAATTATTCGTTTAGTTGGGCTAAGGATTAGTTCCACTACGTGACAATTTCGATATTTCATTGTTTTTACTGAGTGTAAAATGAGTACTTTGCCAACGAGTACTGTGCTCCTTCTCAGACATTTTATTTACCCCGAGAAGTTAACTAAGCACCTGACAACAGATTCAACAGCTCCAGTGCCTCTTGGAACTCAAGTGCTCTGCGTATGTGTGCGTGTGTGCTTCAAGGTGTGGGTGTGTGCTGGAAGGTGTGTGTGTGTGTGTAAAGTAAATCAACAGAACCGAAAACACAAACAACAAAATAACAAATATAAGCATCCACAAATGAAAAATGCTTCTACTCTGTGCACAAATGCTCTACACAAGCCACTACACACACACACACACACACACGCACACGCACACACACACACACTCACAAAGAAACACATAGAGAAGGAGCGCAATCTCAGCTGCATTTTAATTACCGAATCAAAAATCACAGAAGCGGAAATACTTATGAATTTCTTATGAGCCTGCAAAACGAAGAAAATGCCGACGCCTCGTCGACCGCCCCTTGAACATTCACAAGATGGCCCAGCTCAGTTCAAATATAGTTTGACTAACACAGACTTTGAGATACCCTACATATAAGCTTAATTTATCGAAACCTAAGTCAAGCTTAGTCTGTCCCAGATGTATTAATATTCCAGATAAGCAATCTATATCAAAAATCGAGCCGATCTAACCATCATTTATCTATATGTATGAACAAGACGATCCTAGAGACTATAACGCTATCTGGAGAATAAAAAATTGGAAAATATGTATATATCATATATAGCTACATTTTTTGCAATTTCATATCTCTGTTTCGCAAATTTCGATAAAAATCGATTTTCGATAGCAATGCTTTCTGCCGATCTCCGATTTAGTATTTCAGTGCAGTTCACCCTGGTTCTTTTATATCGATAAGTATCGATCGTCGATAGCAATCAAAATAATAATTATAATTTAATTACAACTCAGATTCCAAGCAGATGCATTTCATGCACTATCTTTGAATATACCCTTCATCAAATGAGCAGCAGGATGGCAGCTGCTGCTCAGTTGTAATTTTAGTGGGCAGCTCGAAGAGTTTTCCAAAACACAATCTTAAACATTTGAATCACACATGAATAATCATTGAATCGCTTTTGTTGGCTTAAGCAGGCCTCCTTTTTAGTAGAAACTACCGATAACTATTCGATTGTACCTTGGCGCCCAATAGCAGCAACTACAATATTTACAAGTAAATACATGCTCACAACTGCACACACACAGTCGCACACCCACTAACACACATATCATCATCACCGCAAGCAGTCAGACAAATTGGTTTAGCACAAGTGTGTAGATGCAGGTGTGTCTGTGTGTGTGTGTGTGTCTGAATGCATACAGAATGTCTCGTCGCATGCTGCACACACACACACACACACACAAAATAAGTACCGTAAGATATTTAATTCAAGTGCGGGTATCTTTCTGGATACCAGATACGGGTTACGGAATATGTTATACAGAATACAGAACTGGAAATATTCTGAGGCTCGGGGTTTTAACCCTTTCATGCCCTGCAAACATTTTCAAATAATAAAAAAAATGAAAAAGGTATATTAATTTATGTAAATGCTTGTGAATTAATATTATTATTATTATTACTATTTATATTATTGAAATAATCCGTTCTTTTTTTTTTTGGTTCGCAACAAAACTAAGCTTTTAAAAGTATGACTTTTATGTTTAAAAATTTTTTTTTTCTTTCCTAGTAGAAAAAGTATTAAAGTAATAAAAAAAAAAGAAATAAAAGAAAATACGCTTTTTATATTGTATCTTCTTAAGATTAATTGCTATATGAAAATACTAATAACGTTCTTTAATTTTATTATTAAAATACGAAAAAGTATTAAAACATGGAAAACAAATTCATATTCGTTAATCTATAAATATTCATTAACATTATAATTTTCACAATTATCTTTATTTTAGATTTTAATTCGTAATATGAGGTTCAATTTGTAAGTTTAAAATTTCGAGTATTGAAAAGTATATGTGATTCAACACACAAGTATTTGTTTAGAATGCCATTTTTTCTCAGTGTACAACTAATGGGATTATGAAGCTTTGTTCTTCTTTTACTGCGTATCAGAATATCGCTTGTTTTTCGGAACCGGAACTGACTAAAGTCCTTGCCCTTGTCCTGTTTCGATTCTACCAGAGGATCGTCGAGTATTTTAAATTCCTTTTATGAACTGTATCTGCTCTCTTCCTGCTGGTAAAGGTCGTTCTCATTGATCTTTATTTGGCTGTTTCCCTTGAGAACACACTACAGGATATCTGCTAGTCGAGTTATTTTTGTTAATGTGTTATTCAGTTGTCTAAGTGCTGCATGTTTCCAAGATCCTTGTCGTTGTCCTGTTTCGGCTGCTCTCTTTCGTTTTGCGGCTGCCCAACACTAAAAAATGATTTACCATCTGGGACTTCGGAAGACCAGCTGCCGCTTAATCTGTCTGGCAGCGGTGAGACGAGCACGCTTCACACTTTGTGGCCAGTCGAGTATAACTTATTTGATTGAGTTGAATATACCTGAATCACCCCACCAAAACTCTGCCCCTCCCCTCCAATCCCCTCTAACTCCACCACCCACAAACACATCCTCCTCTTATGACACTCCTTGCATTTTCTTTGTAACTGCTGTACAGCTGAATAAGGTGTGTGTGTTTGTGTGTGTGTGTATGTGTGTGTGTATGTGTGTGTGTAAAGGACTCGCCACTTGACTGTCTTGTCAATTAGCGACCTCCTTTAACATTTCAGCTGAGCCCCAAAAATATGAAACTGTGCAACAAACACACTCAAACACACACGCACAAATACACACACACTAAAATACACACACAAACACACACACGCAGTGGTATTTAGTCAGATTTTTATTTGAGTAAAACAATTTCATGTCTTTATTAACGAAATTTTGAAATGAATACTCTGAACGCAACTTTCTTCGATACTCTTGAAACTAGAATATAAGAATTTTTCGTCTCTGTTCAAAAATAAATCGATAACATCATTAATTGAAAATCGATAAATCATCAATTTGGAGAAGCTTAAATTGCAAATTTTAAAATTGCAAATAGGCCGCTTCATTTTTGAGCTAAAATCAACTACTCTTAAAATAGCGAATTTCTAAATTATCCTCAATTTGTTTAAACCAGAATTACGAGAATTGGTGCAAGCATTGCTAGGAGCCTTTTCTTGATTTTGTTTTATTTTTTGTATTTTTTTTTAGTGGATTTAAAGATATTGTTGGCTACCTTTTGACTGCTGGTAATTTGTCTGTTGCCAGATAGAGTACAGTAATGTTGTAATGTGTGTTGCGTATATATTTGTGCTAAACAGTTATTTATTTATGAGGTAAACATCATTCAGTTGCACTCGTAGCAGTGGCAGCAGCTTTATGAATATATAAATGCGCCGTCCATGCCACATGCCACTCGCCGCATGCCGCATGATAGCCGTTAGATTGGCCTGGACGGTTGGCTGGCCAAATGACCGTTGCAAATTTGATTGCATTTACATATGCAGATGCAGATACATTTACAGATGAGGCACGGGACATGTGCACGTGGGTGCGGGTATGGTGGTGTGCGTGGTCGTGGCAGTGGCAGTGGCAGTTAGTCACAATATACAACATTAAGCATACAACATGCAGGTTGGAGTTCAGAGCTTTGCGATTGTAATTGCAACAAAGCCAGGATGATTTTTGCTTACACATCGGCTTAACAACGAAAATGAGTTGCATTCCCGAACTGTGGCTCAATGGTTGTTGTTTAAGTACTTAACAAATAAGCCCTTAACCCTCGATCCCCTCACACCACCACCCCCACCGCTCATCCTGACATTCGAACACATGTGCCAGAATAGTGCGTAAAATTGGCTCATTTTATTTTTTTTTTGACAAACTGAACAAGCGAGACGACAACTTAATTCAAGCACTTCTTCAGCTCATTTTCAATTAATCGCAATTTAATTTTCTATTTCTGTACTTCACAACATAAAATATGCCTGACAGCCTATTATTAAATTAACTTAACTTAACTTATCTTTATATCAAGTACCTGATAGGAAAACGGACAGGTTGAATTGGCTTGTGATAGTTATCAAGAATATATATTCTTAACATAGTCTTGGACATCTTTTTGACTCACTTCACGAAAAAAAAGACAATTATAATTTATAATTTAAAATTCATCAAATTGAGTTAAGAGGCAGGAATTAAGGCAAAGGCCCGCGAGAAGTGGAGCAACTCCATCTTGGCATCGCTAATCCCCTTTTCCAATATGGTCATCACATGAAAGACCTCAACTGCTCAAAATATTTGCAACTCGCATTTGATGATTTGCTAGTTACTCTGAAATCTATTTTTACTTAACATTTCCCTTTAATATATTAGCATATTTCGCAACAATTGTTTATTTCGACTATTTAATCAGCAAAGCAGAAGTTGATCTAAACAAATATTTAACTTGATTTTTGTCAGTTTGATTACAATTTGAGCAGCAGTATTAAATATAGCTTAAAGAAATACCAATAATATATATATATATATATATATATATATATATAGGGAGTGTCTGAGCTAATCAAATTATGATGTGCAACAAATGTTTTCAATATTTGGACATCAACCATTTGGGCTACATTTTTGGGATATCCAACTTAAGTTCCATTTAGGGTTTTCCGATCTGACTCTGATTCTGCTGATGCTGCAATTCGGGGGGTAAGGAGGGTTTAAAGAGTTGGGGTATTTTCGTTTTGGTTGTCCCCACAGAGTACCACTAAAATGGACAAGCAGGCGGTTCATACAGCCTCAAGCCGAGTCCTTTGTGGATGCTACAAAAATACATGAATAAAAAAACCTACACAAGAACAACAACAACAACAAGCGTTGGCATCTTCTTCCATGTGTGGCATGTTGTGCATGTTGTTGTAACAGAAAAAAAGCCACACAAACACACATAAGGACGGAAAAATAACCGAAAAAATTTCATTTATTATTAAAATCACTTTCGTTGCAATGAGGATTCCAAATGCCAAATCGTTTCGGTCCTTTTATTGGTATGCGTATGTATTTCTCTCTCTTTCTCTCTCTCTCTCTCTCTTTGTGTCTCTCTCTTGCACTTGCTCTGTGTGTGTTTTTGTTGCCGGTTGTGTGAGGCGTCGCAAAATTCAGACAGGATTTGTCCTCAACTAGCGTAGACTTTACTTTATTTCTACACAGTAAAAAACAAATTCAAAATCAAATAAACCAAAATGTTTTGCAAATCAATAAGAATAATTATTAATTAATATCGATAAAAATCGATACGATTAAAATCATTCATCATAAAGGTATGTTTTTCAAATTGTGTTTCCTTTAATCGATATAATATTTATCATATCTAAAATTACATTATTAGACAGCAGCAATCGAAAGATGGGCATGCAATCAGTGTATTTTCTTTTTACAGGGTATCTTTAAGTCGTGCTATCTCGACTAGTGCTCATTCTTCTCTGCTCGCTTTTCTCGCTGTGTAGCCGCATTGCTTCATGCTCTGCTCGTCATCGGTTGTTGAGTTGAGTTTCTCCTTTGCCACTCCTTTGATTCCATTATTTGTTGTTGTTATCGCTCTTGTTACTGTTGTTGTTATTGTTGTTGTTACTGTTGTTGTTGTTATTGTTGTTGTTGTTGTTGTTGGATTAACAAGTGTCATATGTGGCTGCTTCGCCTTGTCTTGTGGTAATGGGAACAGCTCTCGATGCTTTGCGCTCCACTGACTCAGTATCTTGGCCAAGCCATAGCCTCAGCCTGCAACTCATTCACTTGCTCCATCTAATAGTCCTTGTGTCTACCTGTACACGCTCCACTCCCCCCCCCCCCCCCACGAACACACACGCACACACACAGAAGCACATATTGTGCACATTTAAGTCAAGTGTGCTTTGGAGATTTTGTAGCCGCTTTAAAAACCTCATCACACCACCCACTTTACCACCCACACAGCCGTTATCCTTCAACCTGCCCGTGTGTGTGCGTGTATCCGATGTCCTGTGTGTTCTGTTTGTCCACGGGGCGTATTGCGTGTTGCTCTTTCAGTTTTTGGGCTGAGCAAATGTCAACGAAAGTGCAAATAAAATCTAATGTTGAAATCATTGCAAAAGTTGCCCTCTCCACACAAACAAAAAAACACACATTTTGAGAAGTGTGTGTGTGTGTGTGTGTGTGTGCGTGTGTGCTTAATGTCCTTGTCATTTGGTTTGTCGCACCCGCGTGAATTTGTTTTTATATCAACATTGCATTTTATTGGTCGGTCGGCAACGCATCTTAATTTTTTTGCTTTTACCTCAGCGCTCGCAGCAGCAATTTTCAAGAACTCTGCAAGAAAACAGAAAGTGAGAGCATTGCATAGTCGGGCGTAGCCGACTGCGATATACTCTAGAGGGAGATATAGATGGCTTTATCGTTTTAGACTTATCAATATCGGCAAAGTTCAATTTTCAAGTTTCAGAGAAAATTGCATCCAAACGCACAAACAGTCAACAAATGAGAAAGCCAATATGCTCTTCCAGTTATGGTATTAGGGTATAATTATCGTTAGACTTGTGTAGCAATATTGTAGGTGCTTGTCAAATATGTACAAGCAATTGAGCGAGTTGTCATCTGGTTTTCGTACTCCAGCAGTCATTTTAACAACCTTTCGGCAAGGCAATAGTTCTTGTCAATGGTAAATTTCTAAAACATGATTTAAAAAGTGTCTTTCACAAAAATGCATGTGATGAGACATCGAAACAAAACTAGAAATTCAGTGAACGCAAAATCACTAATTTTAAAAGAAAACTTCTTAGTTGGTTTAACTTAAAAAAAAAAAAAACCAAACTGACTTCTATTTGTCTAGTCAAAAAAACATTATGGGATATGGGATTTTATTCTGATTTGTAATTTAACTCGAATGCGTCACAAAAACTTTTCGAAAACATTGTGAAATATTTATGGTCTAAACATAAAGAAGGATAAATCTGTCGCATTTCTTGAATTTGGCGCATTGACATTGGCAGGTGGGCGTGGGCGGGCTAAGGGGCGTGCCTCCCATTTCGAATTATAAATGAACTTGAATGGCAATTGGTTGCACTTGCCGCATTACAACCAAATGTTGAATATTAAATATGTGATATTGAATATGATGCGATTGCTTGAGCATGCTTATACATAATTGAACACCTAAACACACACCCAAAACACACCCAAAACACAACAGCAGCTGTAGTAATAAGCGTATTTTTTGTGTAATTGCACACCTTGTACATATCCATATCCATAACCATATCCATATCCACATCGCTGCTAAGATTTGAGCTGGGACAGATTCAATAAAGCGCCAGTAAAGGGCACAAAAATGTATCGCCTAAATTCAGAAATTCATTGCTACCTGGATGATTATCCAAGCAGGGAAAATAAGGATCCAGCACAATGCAGCAGCGGCATTCCCAGCACAAGAGATGATCCCGTGTACTCCACGAGCACGAGACTCATGAAAAAAATATAAATAAAAATATATAAGTTCTAAGTTATAATTACATATAAATTATAAATAGAAAAATAAATCGAATTTGTTGAGCTATGCATTTCTAATAAATAATATAGAGATTTTTCATTAGTCAAACACAATGAAAAATTAATTAAATCATAAGTTAATTTTTCATATTTATGTTTAGTAAATAAATGTAGTCATAAAATAATATAAAATTACTTTGTACCACAATATGCAGAGTTATTGCCACAGGACAAAGTTTCTTAACATTTAACTGATTTGTGTTGTAAACAAACCTTTCGAGCTGTCAGGAAAAGGAGCTGGCCAAATGGGATTTGCTGCACAGCTGAGTTTCTTTTTGTTAACCAAGATATTCAAAGTTAATTTAAAAATCATCATCAACATTGAAATACCATATTTAAAGTGGTAAATTGAGCATCTTGTTTTATTTCATTTATTCTATTTTCATTTCATTTATCAAATTAAAAATTAAACTAAGATATTAACTGCTTAACTCTTTCTTACTTTACTTTTCCAGTGACTCTCTCACGAAATTTGACAATCGCATTCAACACTCTCATCTCTAGTTGGACAAATGTCAAGAAGGCATCGTTTCCCGTCTCCAACATTGGACTTCCTTGCCTGCAATGCCCCTTCCTGGCTGCACCCATGTTTTATTCAGTGAAGCCGCTTCGGTTATTGTATATATGTATGCACATATATACATGTATATAAATATCTATATATATATACATATAAAAACTATATACATACTTATATAAATCGGTGGCGTTGCCGCAAATAGTTTCATTTTGTAGTCATTGTATTTTCTCCGACTCAGCACAAAGCCAACCAAAATTGGCATAAATATTTGAACACATTTTCGCTGCTTGCTTGCTCCCTTGTTCCCTTCTCTCCTACCCTCCATCCACTTCCACTCCCCCCCCCACCTGCTGTCTTACAGCAATTGGGTATACAGATATATATATTTTTTTTTGTGATTTTTCTTTATTTCTTGGGAATTCCAATCAATAAAAATGAATTCACTTGCATTGATTCATTTTGTTACTATATCCCATTAATATCTCTCTCTCTCTCTCTCTCTCTTTCTTTGTCCCTCACTTTGTTCCACTCAAATTAAACATGAGTTGTCAAAAGTCAAATATTTGACATCAATAATAAATCTGATTGTTTACCGCTTTTGCATTTGCTCCTTTCAAACCAGTTCACATCATATCTCCCGTCTTTAACTCTCTTGTGAGCATTTGTGACTTGATTTCATTTCAAATTGTGTTGCATTTGCTGTAACCTGAAAGAAATATTATGTTTCGAATACTTAAAGATTCCAAAAGAGAATATTTCATTCGTCAACTGTTGGTGTGTTCACAAAATGATGATCGAAATGTTCTCTTTTGGAATCTGAAAGTATATATATATTATTTAAATTGAAATATTATTGATCAATTCCAATACTATTGGGAGCGATTGTGCCTCAAGGCAACTTCTCATAAAGGGAATATTTAATAAAAAAAAATTGATTCAACATAAATATTAGCTGGGCTTAGGGTATCTCCTAGTCGGGCTCTATCAATAAGAGCATTCTTGCTGGTTATTTTTAGCTTTATATATAAAAATATTTCTAACTCTTGGCCAAAGTTCGTTGTTTCTTCCTTGTAACTTGTCAGTTAATGAAAAAGCATTTGATTTCATAGAAATAACAGAGACAGTTTTAACTGGAACTTAATTATTGTTGAATATCGAAAACTACCCAAAGTAACAGTGATAAATCTGAGCAGCTGAATGAGTTGTAAAACTGAGTTTTATTAAGCGAACTGAATGAAATAAATCAAAATTTATTAAGTAATTTTTCATTAATTAATGCTGAATGCTCATCCTAATCGCTTGCGCTGATTAGCAGATCAAATATTGACCATATTTATTCCATATAACTTCAAACTAAATATATTTATTAGAATGCAAAATTGTCAGTTTTGACATCTTTTGTATATCCAGCTTAGAGGAACTTCTATTATATGCATATTACAATTGAATTTGAAAATCAAATCCAAGATTTATTAGGGTTATCTACTGAATATTTATGCCTGGCGTCGCACATATTTGAATTCTGCAGTTCGCAATGTATTTCGCTTCCTCTCAAAACAATTAATCATTTTGGAGTCGTGGCTTATCAAATTTCTCAGGCTGTGCGCATATTTCAAAAACTAATTGGCGCTATGCATCTAAAAACCGAGTTTGCAATTATTCTACTCGAGAAAACTAATCTCAGACTTGCGTAATGAATTTGTGGCATTCTCGTTGTCATTGTTGTTGTTGTTGTTGTTGTTGTTGTTTGCGATACGCTTAAAAATTAATAGCTAACCTCAAAGAGCAGCAAAAAGAGGCAAAAATTCATAATTATACTTTGTACAAGTGCAACCACTGCGGTGAGCGGTTGCCTCTTCTGGTGGCAAGCAAAGGGTTGTTGAGGTGGGGTGAATATACGTGATATACGGCTCATCGACGAAGGCTCTTTTAGGTTTAGGGTTTCGGCCTCGGCCTCGGCCATAACTCATAAACATAAATTTAAATTAGCAAACAAGCGAAAGCGTACAATATCGTTTATTTTTCAGCAGAGAGCAGAGATGCTTATAGTTCACAGCCAAACCAGACGATAACTCATTGGAATTATCCCATATATATATATATATATATATATATATATATTATATATATTCTTAATCGGAATAACTACATCTACAAGCCTTCTAATCAGACAGCCTTAAGAATGCAAGACGAAATTTTTCAATCTAGAAACACTTTTAATGATTAATTATTCATGTTCTTCATTTATAAATTTTAACTATTGTTATCGAATTACAAAGTTGAGCAGATTTTTCTTTCCGATTCTAAAAATTTTTAATATTGTTATAACTAAAAAAGTATTAATATTTGTTACTTTAATTTGAGATAATTACTCTTATTGTTTATATTCAATATATATGCTTAAATGATTAATAAATACACATAACCGATTACAGATTTTTTATATATTTTTATATTTTATATGCAGTATACGCCATATATTTATATTTACATATTTATAAATTCCCTTAAGGGGAAAGGTATATTTGAACGACTGTTTTTAGCATGGCTTAAACATGTTATTCACATTCGGTCCCTCGACAAGGCCTATCCTCAAAATCCACAACTTGATATTCGTTTTTGATTATAAAAATAATTCTAAATATAACAGGGAATATTAGCAAGGTTGGTCCTAATTCAACAACTATAAAAAAAATATAGTCTTAATTTTTTTTTAAATTTGAAATCCTTCAAATTTGACTGGCTTGAAACTAAGAATAATCAGAACCTAAAAACTTTGCGATCCACAATATTTGCAATTGTTCATCCGTTATTTTCTACTCAAGTCCGCAATCGACATAAAAAGCTTTAATCTTTCTCATTTTTAATTTGGTGTTCACTTTATTTAATTCATACTGACTTCTGTTGAATTCTTCAACTTATTAAAACTAATTGATTAAAGTGGCACAAGCAAAAAAAAAAAAAGAAGGAAACATCAACAAAACTAGACTTTTAACTTGAAGTAGATTCGAAAGTTCGCTTGAACTTTTTGATATAAATAAAAGTGAAAAGGTTGCATCGAATTAAAATAAACAAGTTGTTAATTTTGTGTTTGCCAGCTGACGGTAACCTCAAATACCATTGGGATGTGTGTGTGATTGTGACTGTGATTGTGAATATGACTGTGACGGCGATTGTGATTGTGACTGTGGTTGTAATAATAAAGGACAACCGCAGAGCTGAGAGCTGAGCGTCTGATAGGAGTTTGGGGAGCAGCTCATCAAATTCAGCTTACACTCGGCTCAAAACTAAAAATGGAACCAGCATCGACATTGGAAATGGGACCACAATTGAATGATGGAAATTGTGATGAGAATGGAAATGGGAATGGAAATGGAAATGGGAATGGAAATGGGAATGGGACTGTAGAGTGAGGCTCTGCCTTTGATGTGGCAACGATTCTCAAAATGGGCAACATTTTTTGCGAGTAGGCCAAGGAGCAGATGGAGAGTTCTGTCTCCTTATTATAAGCCCATAAGCCTCATTAATGCACATACATGCGCTGGCCAAAAAGGTTTTCTAAAGAAAACAAAAAAAACAAAACAAAAAACAACCAACTGAAAGTTCAAGAACGTAGCGGGGAAAAAGGGGAAGGGTTACCCGAAGTGTAACTCACAGCTGAAGTCGGTTTGCCCTTCGACATTTTCTCTTTTTTGTGTTTTTTTGGTGTGCGTTTTTGGCGGTCAACAGCTTTAATTAAAACAAAGCAAAGAATTGATAATAGGCCAAGAAAGAACGACACTTGAATACACTTAAATTTGACCTGTATTTAAGTAAAAGAAGAATGACACTTCCACTCAACTTATGTGCATTTATATGTTTTATTTATATATTTATATATTTGTTTAACTCTTTTTGTTATCTTTTGATTATAAGTAGTTAAAAACTTAACTTTAAATTGAAGAATGAGATAGGCTATGTTGGGATATCTGCCAGTTGGCATAGTAGCAAAGGAACTCCTCTCCAGGTTAGGGAAGTCAAGTGGAGAAGTTCGAAGGCAGTAAATAATGCATGCGATGTGTGCGAAAAGGGCATGCCAAGAAGTACCAGCTGTCGGAAGAGGGGAACGGGGAACGGGGGAAAGGGAAATGAATAAAGTCCACTGCGAAATGGGGAGGATGCGTGGGTTCTGCTGGTTCTGTTGGTGTCTACAAGAAATTGAGATACTTTCAGCTGCTACTAAGCAAAATGTGCGGCAAATGTGACGGTCAACAAATTATCAAAAGCAACAAAAAAAAAAGAACACACAACTTAAAATGCATTAATCGAGAATGCTCGACTAGAAGATACCCTGTTGAATGACTTGTATAGACTTAACTAATTATAATTTCTGCAATTGTCTCATTTTCTTATTTGAACTCCTAGCAATTTAAGCAGTTGATTACAAATATATCTGGGTATATCATATCGATATATGTTGTCGATAAAATTCAATCAAATTGAATTCGAAACTGGTATACTTTCTGATCTTTAATATATATATCCTCTCTTCTGCCTTACTTTTGCTAGCCACTTTTTATCCCTTTATCCGATTTGAAATTGTAAAAAAAATAGAGAGAACGAAAAAAATGACATTAAGAAAAAGCAGCAAAAGTATAAAATGCGAGGCAAGTGCTAGAAAAGAAAATAATAATAAAAAAAATTAAATTTTAGTTGGTGGTTGAGAGGGTGAAAGGGGGGAAGCATCTGTGCACATCAACGCCCACCACGTAGGTCAGACATTTATGTTGCTAAATAGAGGCAAGGCCAACCAAAAAAACAGAAGTTGCCGTTGCAGAAGAAGCAGAGCAACACAACAAAAACAACAACAACAACAACAACAATAATAATAATAGAATGAGAAAAGGAAAAGGAAACGGAAACGAACACAAACAAACAAAAAAAAGAAAAAGAAATGGGCTACAAAAATGGCCAAAATGAAAAACGAGGCAACAACAACAACAACAAAGAAGACGACAAATGCCGTCAAAACTGTTGTAATTGTTGCGTCTTCAGTTTATTATTAGTTGCCTTCACAGTTGCAAATTGAGAGCAGGCAACAACTCAATAAAATTGGGCACAAATAACTGGCCAACAGCTGGTAACCGGTTCAAATAATGGGGTTAAGTACTGCACAAGGGGAGACATCATCCAATCCCAGTTAAAGTAACAGGCATATTTATGTTCATGGCGTTGCCACACTGTCAGCGGGTAAAATAAAGTTAAGCCGGGAAAATCTAAGGGGGAATGCATTCTCTAATCCCAGTCAAAGTGTCCATGGCGTTGCCAGACTGTCACAGTTCAGAGTGGAACTGGGACTAGAACTGAATAGTGGCGCCTATTCAAATCAGAGAGTTTGCTGCAAATATCTAGTCCCAGATCAATTCAAGCGTTGCCAGATCGCCAGCTAATCCCATTTCAATGCTGTAACCATCTAATCACACTCCAAGCCCAAGACAAAAGTCTGACTAAAAAGAGATTTTTATAAATGTGGATTCACTATTATTATTAAAGAAAGTTCAACTAGTCAGAACAAGTTGGGCGACAATCTCAGAGAATCTCAGGATCAAAGAATTATATTATTATGACGCATATATCTTATATATTAATCACATTAATTTCGATGAATTTGAATGTTTTAATGGAAGAAAGCAAACATTTTGAATGATTTATTATGTGTGTTTTTTGGCCTACATCGGGCAATATCATTGTTAAAACTCACTTCGATCGCTGATTGATGAACCCAATTGTGGCAAACGTCAAAGGTTGACCGGCTGCTTGGACTAGACATGGCCAAAACACGAGGAGGTCAGAAGCAATGCCAGCGAAAATTAAGTTGTTACTTCAGTTGCCTCTTTTTGTTTTATTTCTGGCTTCTCCTCAACTCCTCAACTGATATACTTGTCTACTTATACAGACGAACACATCTTTTTTGCCATGGGAAAGGATTGGCCTGGCCCCAGTCGAGAGGAGGGGCTTGGGTATTTGTGTCCCAGTGTTTTTTTTTCTCATTTTTTTTTTTGCTCCTTGCCGTTCATGGAAAACCTTTTGCCTTTTGCCTTTCATTTTGGTCAACTTGCACTTGACGTCGTCGCTGGCTGAATGAAAGCCAGCATTTTATTTCCCTTTTTTTGTGTTTTTTTTGTTTTGGTTGTTTTTGTTGCCTTCTTTTTGTGCGGCTCCTTTTTGTGGCTAAATACAAAGGCGGCTGGTTTTTTGTGCCTGTTCCTTGGTATTGTTCTTATTGTTGTTGCTCTAGTCCGCAAGTAGCAAGTAGTCAGCAACTGTGTGTGTGTGTGTGTGTGTGTGTGTGTGTGCTTGGTTGTTAGTTGCATGAATATGAAGTGGTCTTATAATCCACACCAAACAACAAAATGACCCAAGTGCGAAATTAAAAGCCGAAAATGTGCTCTGCGAGAGCAGCTTGTGTGCGTTGGGAGTGGAGTAGGTTATGGGCGAGGAGAGGTGTTGAGGGGGAGAGGAGAGGAGAAGGAGCTGCTTGACGTGCTGACTGTGAAACGCTCGTTTTGTTATTGTTTGTTGTTGCTGCCATAAAGGAGACGTTAAGGCCACAGAGAAAGCCCCCCTCAAACAAATATGAATTACAAAAACAAAAAGTGGACATTCGTGGAGATTCGCGTGACTGTAACCACATGTAAACCCCCCCCCCCCACACACACACACAAACAAACACACACTACTATACACATAAACACCTTTGCATTTTATATTGTTTTTTTTTAGTTTGCCAGATCATTTGGCTCGTTTTGAAACTGATCACAGAAAATTATATTAAATATGCTTTTTTTCTTCAAGTCCAGCAGCAGCAGCAATGTTAACTGTTAACAGCTGTGCATAACTGTGCTAAAATGTTATTAACTTGCAACTCTCATAGCGCTGGCGCACTCAATAACAGCGGGAGCGCAATACACGGAGAGAGGGAGAGAGAGAGCGCCACAGCGAATGTTAATGTGGGCTCCTCTTCTTATAATTATGGCGAGGTTTGAAGCTTGACTAACACCAAATCGGTTACATTTGCATTTATCATTTTGAATTCATGAAAAACTAAGTCAACTGGTTTCCTACGGTTCTCTTTCTCTTCTCATCTAAATCGTAGCTCTTAATTCGTTAGTTATCTCTTGACGAGAACTACAGCATTAGTTTTCATAAGTACATTTATAACACATTTTTGTGATTCCATTTATAGCAACTTTCTGGCTGCAGCCACAGGTTGGAAAAGTGCAAAGCAAATTATTTGAATTATGTTTGAATGAATAAAATGAGTTTAATTTATTTGATATTCACACAAATTGTGGACATCCTATAACCAATATCCTAACTTATTTTAACCGAATGAAATTTACAATCGGATAAGAATATCAAAATATTTATGGATTAGTAATTGGAATCGATATTGCTATTAAAATAATAAATAAAATGTGTAAATTAAATGCATTTTTCAAAAATTTGTGTTTTACATATCAGTATAATAAGATACCTCTAGATTACAGAACGTTATTCGAAATGCGGAATTCGGAAGCGAATGCCAAAAATAATTTAAAATAAATTTTTCATCTCTTCTGGAATCAGAACTAAAATTAGTTGTGGTTTGAATATTTGTTGTTTTAAATGTCAAAAAAGACCTAATAAGTCAGTCCTAGTCATTCATGGAACACGAAAAGCAGAGCAGATATTTTTAATAACTATCCCTATAGATCAATAATAAACCAATTGTCACAAAGTACCCAAGAAGACAGACATTTCAACTGCCTGAAGTCATTTTTGTTTAACTGGCAATTAAAGTATTCGACTTGAAACAGCACAGCAAAAGAGTGGCAGATGATCGCTTCTCTCTCTCTCTCTCTTTCTCTCCATCAATCAATCAATAAGCATAGTGAACAGAAGAAGAATTTTTTAAGTGTATTCTGATTAGAATTAGGCACCAGAATGGAATACTGGGTAAGCGTTTCCATTTATAAAATTTGATCAGTTGATTGGGAACAGATGTAACTTTAAATATTTACAAATATTATTATTATATTTTATTTAAATTTTAAAGTGCCGCTGAATTATTCTTGGAAATGTGGTGAAAGTTTAATTAAATAAATGAATCTGTTTATTGTTATTTTTTTAAGTATTTTTGCTAACTAATAAATAATAAATAAATAAAAACATATATACGTATTACATACATATTTTCTTAATTCTTTTAATATATACTTAATATATAAAATAATGTATATACAAAACAGATAAAATCAGAAAATTGATTGAACTTCTTTCATTTCAAGAACTCAAAGCAGACCATTAAAACTTTGAAATAATCATTGACGTCCTGGAAGTCAAATTGATAAGATGGACGGCACAATTTCCAGATTCTATGAAAAATTATGAAATATTATTAAGCACCAGGGAAAAACAAAAAAAAAAGTCTTCACACTTTTATATTTTATGGCTCCAATTTTTCATGTGACCAAATTTAAAGATTTGGCTTTAGTCATCGTTAGCAAAACAAGCATTTAAAAAAAAGAAAAAAAAAAACTTGATTAACTTTAAAATTCACTTAATCTTTTTTGTATGTTATATATATTAATATTTACTATAAAATATAAACAAAATTTATCAAAGAATATGCGTTAATATTAACAAATATTTTTATTTAATTAAAAATAAAATATGTTTACTTAAGCAAATATAAAATTCGCATATTTAAAATATATATAGAATCAATACATTTTAAATATTTTACTTTATTTGATTTAATTAATTAATTTAGCACCTCAGCGTTTTGCTTTCAACATTGAAACATGATTTAGTTCACTTTCTAGTCTTTTACAGTAAAAAGCTTATTCTTGTTGTAAACATATTTTAGCTCATGTTAACAGGCAGTGGAAAAACAAATAACTAACTGTTGTCAGCTCTGTGGGAATAAAAGTGGTCGACTTGTATTTACAGTAATTTTTGGGATCACAAAAACATCGCAGCAAAAAAAGCTGCGCCAATTTAAGCGCCTTAATTATAATGGGAGAATTAAAAAAAAAAAGGAATTCTGCGCTAAGCTTTAATTAACCTGCTAAATCATAGTTTAGCCGATGCAAGCACCTCTCTTACCCAGTACCCTTTAAAAATGACTAAATCAACTTTTGCAACAGGCAACAGTAAGAAATCATTTATATAAAATACATATAAAATATATATAAAATACATATAAAATATATATAAACACTGTAAACATATCATTAAGCACAGATTTTGTTAACTCACTTTTTTTTTAACTTGATATTTAGTAGAACAGGGAACAGGGTATTTGCCAGTCGAACACTTTTGTTTTGACAGCGACAGATTGCGTATACGTGGAATTGGTGGAGTTGGGCAGGGTTGAGTGACGCGATGTGGTGTTTGCTTCAATTGCTTCGATTGCTGCTGATGGCTTGTCGGACGCATTACCAGAGGCCAAAAAGGAAAACGAGGACAATAAGGATAACAAGGACAACTCCGTTGTGTATAATAAATTTGCAATTATGATCGATCGACTGTTTTTGTGGCTGCAACTGCAGTAAGCATACATCCACTCCCCCTCACCCTCACCCACCGCGTCCTGTGTGTGGAAATATATACGTTCAGCAAATTGGATTAATCATGAAACCATAAAAGTTGGGTTAATTTCATTTGGCTTAAATACTTTCCGAGATATTTGCAACGATGATTGCGTGTTTTTTGTTTGGTTGCCACGTGTGGCTCGTGTGGCACGTGAGGTGATTTTCGTGGCGATGCGTTAATAAAAACAAATGAGTTTGATATGGCGATCAGCTGCCATTTAATGTAATTAATTTTTAAATGCAGTTTACAATAATATGCATATATAATAAATTAAAAATAGCTATATTATATACACTCGTGGACAGTTGAATAGGTATGAAGTGAAGTGTGACATCTTTTGAATAAATTCAATTTAAAAATAATATTAAAAATACAAAGATAACATAAATGGTTCAAATTAAAGTTAGCTTTGTGCTCATTGTTAGACAGTATTTCTGGGAATAAAATTATTTTGAAATAAAACAAGCATCAGTCATCGATAAGGCAACAGGTAAAACATTTGGATTCATCATCATATTATATGACTTAAGTGTATATAAATAAATGCAGTTATATATTTACCTTTTGGGAGTAATTCTTTGAACAGCAAATGTTTTACATTAAATATTTCCTTCTAACGATTATGCAGAATTTCCCTTTATAAGAAAACGTCCAAAAAAAACCCAGCTCATCTCAACAAAATACCCACGTTAAGCCATATAAGCTCTGTTGGCGCCATCTGCCGTTAACAAACAACACTCGGCTAAAAAATAAAGCTTTCTTCTGCAGTTCGAAATTGAAATTTACAGTTTAACAGTGGGACAAAGCTTTACACTTTAATATTTCAAATAATGTTAATGTTTACAGTCCGAATATAAAAGCGCTTTAATTAATTATATTGTCCTTTTAAATCGGCCAATTCCATCTTGGAAGAAGAGCGCTTCACCAATGCTTGAAAAATTGACGAAATGCTCTTAACTGAAGTAAGAATTCACAAACTTTGGTTGGCTAAATAATGAATCATTAATTCAAAGAACAGGCTAATACAATTTAATTATTATCGATTGCAATAAGTTTATATATAAAAAATACCGCTTGCAATTTCTCAAGAATCGCAGAGAGAATATTAGAGCAACATGCGCTAAATTTGGAGCAAAAGTTCGGAACAAATTTATGCGAGGGCTGCTCCGTTTCGCAAATATTAATCAATTTATTAATTTATTGCCGATAGCAATAAAATATATATATATACATATAATCAATCAACTGTTAGCCTAAATCACAGGGTATCTGCTAGTCAAGCTGTCTCGTTGTCTTTTCACATTTGTTAAAAAAAAGCAAGCGAAATCGAACAAAAAAAAAGAGAAAAAAAACATATTGTAATTGCACAAGTACAAATAAGTCAATGGATTTCATTAGTATTGTGGTTTGCAAGCACGTCTACCCTTTACCCCACACCCCATTCCACATTCTTCATTCTCCATTCTCCATTCTCCTGCCCATCCCCTATCAAGTAGTGATTTGCAATCTTTATTCATGGAGCGTTGTCAACTCAATTATTTGGTTATTAGTTATTTATGAAGCCGCTGCCGTCGCGGTTATTCGAGTAAGCCGCTCAATTGGCCACAAGCCAAGCAACAGTAAAAACCCCAACACCCACCATCCACCTCACCATCCACCCCGCCTTCAATTTACTACACACCCGATATTAGGCTCCTCTCTAATTGCACAGCGGGACTGGTTTGGTTGCTTGGTTGGCTGGTTTGTTATTATTGTCATTGCTCTAATTCTACATATATATATATATATATTGTTCATGATTTGGCTCTGGCTCAGTTAATCAGTTGTTCATTTGTTCAATTGTTCATTTGTTCAGTTCCCCATTCTAGCCAGGTTATCAAATGGCCTCCAACTGACTTTAGAATATCAAATTGCTTTTAATTAATGCAGCAGAAACCAGCAGCAAATATATAAATAAACAAGACAAATCAGCTAATTGGGCCATGACGATTCCCAAATGCCCTATTTAACCTGATAAATTTGATTTGCTACTCTGATGTGGATGAATTGTGTTTAAATCTGTTTAAGTAATAATTTAGTAAATAAAAAATAGTTGTCTATAAAATAAACATCATTCGTCTGGCAGCTATAATATATAGTCATCCGATAAAGCTAACTGCTAACTGAGCAAGTCTAATTAGTCTATGTATTTATATATATATTTATTTATTTTATTTGTATTTTATATTTATTTATATATATATATATATATATATATACTACTTGGAGACATCTCATACAATGCATGGCTAATATAAATATTGAAGGTGCCAACTAGTTTTGCAAATAATTGTACAAATTTTGAGTATTTAAAAGTGTTTGATATAAATGCGATAGTTTTGTGTGTTTATTGCTTTGTCATTGTTGTCTCTGGGCAGCTCGAACGATGTGTTGTAAAATGCAGTTAAGTGTTGATTAAATTAGAATCAAATTTTGTTGCAATCAACTCTGATTTTCGACACGTGTCAGCATTTTTCATTTATTTGCACTATTCGCCGAGCGTTGACAATTTTTTTGAAGCATTAAATTGTTTTCTAATTCGACAGAACTAAAATGGAGTCCGAGCCAAGCTATCGTTATTTGTTGCACTGCATCGAGTGCTGCAGGGGCTATCCGCCGGAACACTTTGGCAACCAGAAATCGTATCGCATGTGCAACAATTGCCTGAATAATCCGGCCATATTAATGAAGATTCACGATTCACTAAATCAGCTAATCGAGGAGTCCGCTGAAGTTATATCCAATCGGCGCATGGAAGACTACATTAATGAAATCAATAAGTTGTGGGCACAAGTCGAGATTTATTTGAAGACTTCAGACGAATGGTTCTCCGAATTATTGAGCAAATATTTTATGAGTTGGTTCAAGCAAAAATACAACATCAAATCAGATAATTTATGCATGGATGGGATCATAATGGATAAAGTACTCAGCGAATCACCCAATGACCCACAATTCATGGAATGGCGAACAGACCCAGCGTCTATTGCTGCATTGAATAGACGCAAAGAGGAATATGCCACCCGATTCTATGAGGAATTCGTCAGCGAAATGTGCTATGCCAAGAAGGCAAAGCTGATCATGATATCCGTTCAATTGGCAGAGGATGCAGCGCAATCTGCTGTTACTGGCAGGAAGGCTAAAACTAGATCCAATCGGCGCAAGGATGACTCCAGATTTGACATCAATAAGATGTGGCCACAAGTCGAGCTTTATTTGAAGACTTCAGCCGAATGGTACGCCGAATTGTTTACCATCGATTTGACGAACTGGTTCAAGCTAAAACACCAAATCACATCAGATAATGCAGACATAGATACGATCATAATGGATAAAGTACTCAGCGAATCACCCAATGACCCACATTCCATGGAATGGCGAAATGACCCAGCGTCTATTGCTGCATTGAATAAACGCAAAGAGGAATATGCCGCCCCATTCTTTGAGGAGTTCGAGAGTAAAATGAGCATTGCCAAGGACACAGAGATGTTAAAGAAAGCCAGGCAATTGGCAAGGGATGCAGAGGAATCTTTTTTGGCTAGCAGGAAGGCTTTTTAAGTTTGTGGATTTCGCTGTATTTGATCTGTATAATCAAGTAATTAAATATAGCTGCCAGCTTATATCTTGCAACTTATTTTATGGGTGCTCAAATTGTGCTACAATTTGAAATGCATAAGCAGATTTTGTAGCTTAAACAAATCCATTTCATTTCAAGTGGAGAAAATTAATTTTCAAGCAGGTTTTCCCAACTTCAATGAGAGTTAATTGTGCGAGTGGGTTCGCTTGTGTGTGTGTGTGCGTGTGTGTAACGGGTTAAGCGGATTATGTTGTTGCTAAGTGACACAAGAGCAAACAGCCAAAAACCATAAATAGTTGCATGCAACGATGCCCCACGCCCCCGCCACCACACAGAGAAAAACAAATGCAGCTGCAAGCTAAAATGGCGAATACAGCTTGATATCTGAAATATATCATTCTTAGCAGGAAAATGACTTAATCTGAAATCAATTTCAATCATCTCGAATCTGGAATGTGCCCCAAAGATGAGAAGCAGATAGAAATTTAAAACAAAATTCACTTGAAACATATATTTCTGATTTAGGACTGGATGGTTCGGCTTGTAGTTGAATTACGTAGTTGGGCATGATAAGATATTTATTTTCTCTCAGTGTTCAGCATTCGGCACTGGCCACAAAGAGCCTAAACAGCTCTGCTGGCAAATAATGTGTTTCTCTAATTTATTCATAAGCTAAAACTTAAACTATTTCTTTCGAGTACTAAATTGTAGCAAATCAAGTCAAACCGAGACGATTTTGTAATAATTGCTTAATAGAGTTGATAAAGCCAAAACCTAGCATATGGCAACATTATGAAAATCATATTCTGAGTGATTATAATAAACTATGGATTATAATACTTAGCCCAATTTGAAAATAGTTACTCAGAGCTATGCAGATTCATCTCGGTGTGATTATATCAAAGGACTTCTGTCAAGGAGTGAATACAGTAAACTTTTTTTAGATTCGCATTGTATTCGTGAGTTGGCAAACCCTCCATTAAAAATTTCTGGTGATTTGTGGATCAATATATTGTGCTAATTTTGTGTTATCTTTTTAGGTGGCCGCAAAAATTAATTTTTATCTGCTGCATACATTTTCTTATCTGTGTCGACTATCGACCATCAATCACTATTGCAAGGACGCCGAATCCTTTAAGTGATATATTTATATTCGTTATTGTCTATGACTATTGACTGACAGGACAGTTATGTGAAGGTGAGGAAGTATCCTCAACTCACATCCTAGCAGATTGTGTCGCCTTATACAGAAAAAGATGCAGTTCCCTAGGAATGCATGTTACGAGTTTCAATGACATAGAAGCCCTAAATCCAACAAATATTCTGGCAATCGTACAGGAGTGGGGGTTGATAAGCCACAATTTATAATAATATTTTATTTTATTTTCATATTTTATTATTTAATTTATTATCAAAGATCTTAAACTCACAATCCTTTCAAATCTCTCTCGAAATGTATAATTATATTGATATTTTTATTTTAAATTAATTTTTTTTTTTAAATTGTATTACTAAATATTTTGCAAGTGCACCAGGGGCATCCTTTTGAATTTTTAGGGTGTACCAGATGTTTCACTGGGTAGGCTAAAACTTATAGTAATTATAATTGAATAATATGTTTGTATGTATAAATGTTGTAACGTTTTTAAGGGATATTGGCCAAAAAATTAGAATATACTTTACAGCTGTGCACAGGTTATATCGTAGTTGATCCCACTCGACTGCAGCAGTCTTGTTTGTTTTTTCATTTATTTATATATAAGCATTTTAAAAATTCAAATTTCCATCAAAAATCCAGTCAGAAAATTCGGCAAGAGCATTCAGCTCATCCTCCTCGGCCAATTGCCAGGCTTTCTGCTCCAGCTCTATCTTCTTGGCCGAACTCATCTCATTCTGATAGTCCTCATGCATTCGAGTGAAAAATTCCATTTTGCGCTCATTTAGTACAGCAACAGCCGCTGGATCATCGAAAAATGTTAAAAGTGCTTCGTTGGGTAACTCGCTTAATATTTTATGGACTATAAACTGATCGATATCTGTATTATCTGATTGAATTTCGTGTTTTTTCTTGAACCAATCCACGAAGTCGTTGTACATGTATTGACTAACCAAAGCTAATGGTTGTACGAGATAATCTTCGATTTTATGCCAGAATTTAATGTCGTCGCTTAGCGACTCGTACCTTTGCTTCATTCTCTTAATTGTTTTCAACTTTTTGTTGAATATTGTTGAAATTGTGTTTGTTAAATTGTCAGTGCAGAGTCGATTCATGAGCTCTACAACATCATATAGAAAATATATACATTTGATCATCATTACTATTCGAGTCAAGATTGGCATCTTAGCAAGTTCGATTTTATTTCATTTTAGTTATCATATTGTGTATATCCCTGCCAGTGAAGCATGCCTGTCGGCCTGATATATTAAAATATCTCTCAGAAAATCGTTGCAATCCTTGAGTGCTCTATCTTTTCCTAGAAATTCATTAAAACGCATGAGACAAGATAAATTTATCATTTTGTTCAAATTTAAAATTCTGCAAATAGCGATATATATATATATATATATATATATATATTGTTATATATATATATATATATTATATATATAAATTCATACATTATGCCACTTCATTATTCTGTAATATTTATTGTATATATTTATCAAAATTTATATATAATTCTATATTAATTACAATTTTTGAAGAAAACCCACCTCGTATCAAATACTTATATTAGAGCTCTAATAGGATGGAATAGGAACTAAGTGTCAAACGCAAAAATAATTTATTGTAATAATAATTTGATATATTTTTTTTTGTTGCAATTTGGCAAGATTCCTTATTGAAATTCAAAAGTGAATTGTTTTTTGTTTTTTGAGAGTATATTAAAAAAAATAAAAAAATTTTTATATTGTACGAGTAAGTTCTGTGAAGCATTGCCGGGTGCATCACTCTCGAGTCGATTGATCAGTTTACCAATTTATGGACGATAGGTCAATAAAATCAGTACAGGCCCATTCGCAGGATGGGCGGGTAAGTATCTGCCATAACCGTCAGGTCTGCCAATTGTTTCGCTTATTTTGTGTGTGCATTTGGGTCATTATGTAGTTCTGTGTAGGTCGAGTTTTGTTTTCGAGTCTGTGGCCGAGGTTGTCCACTGTTACAAACTAGACGCGAGACATTTTCTGACTGAAATTTATTCGGAACAGTTCCTTGTGGACCAGAGTGAAACGACTGCAATAGAACGTTGCATATTTTAATCAAACTAAGAACAATTTATGAAATTAGCGTATTACATTTATATATATATATATATATTATTTTCATTAAAGGTAACTTTTATATTTATTATTTTACTTAAACTAAAGTTGCAAAATTGAAATTTCAACATTACTTTCAATCTAGTTTTGCTAGCACTATATATATATACAAATATAATCCATAAGTTTGGTTGTATTTTTTCATATTTTGTAAAGGCTTTAAGCAGTATATAGTATGTTGCAAGTTCTTTCCGATTTGTGACATATTTGTGCATTAGTTTCTGTATGCCGCTTTATTTTATATTAAAGGGTATCGGAGCGAATCAAAGAAATTAATCGATAACCTATGCGCAAGAAATAAAAGCCAACTGGCAAACTAACTAACTGCTATTGTTCACCAAATAATGTGCATGCACTTCTGCACCACACACACACACCACACACACACACCACACACACACACCACACACACACAGCCATTGGTCAAATTATTGACTGGCCATTTTGAATGCGCCAAAGAACAATGGCCTTAGATTAAAAATGTGCGTTCATTTATCTCTCCCTTTCCCCCTCTCGCTCTCTCTCTCTCTCTCTCTTTCTCTCTCTCTGTTGCTATTTGTGATTGTGGCTTGTACAATTGCGGGTATAAACATAATACGTTTAATTATTATTATTGCCATGTGCCAGTTTCATGTAGTAAATTATTGCTTGTGCCTCCGCACAGTGTCGTCCTCTAGCGGTTCACTATGGTACTGGGCGGATTCGGCTTCGTTTATCGATCGAAGGCAGCGATCACAGCGGCCAAAGCGGCCATAGCGGCAGCAACGAAGATCGAAGCAAATGTTTCCGTCTCTTTTCGATGCGAGGCCAACTGGATTGATCAACCAATCAAAGTGCGCGAGCACAAGCCTTAGAGCTCGTTTTGCGCATTTTCATTTGTTTTTCTCAGCAGTGTGCACCAAACGTGCCCTTTAGTTTCTTAGCATGGCGCATAAGGCCCCCCTTTTTTGGGTTCTACGCCACTGGCAACCAGTTGAACTGTTGTCGCTGTTCAGCAGCAATTTCAGCAGCCCACGAGCCATTGCCAATTTATCGCTGATTGTAAACTATTATTAACAAATTACTTTATTATAGACACTCACATACACACACACACACAAATGCCCATGTCATTGGATGCATTTCTATTGCATTTGCAAAATGCAATTTTGTCAAAGTTGAATAGGAAGTCAGTTCGAGTCCCTTCGCATGGCATCTGTTTACATAAGCACTGCTCTTGTTGGCACGTGGAGGGTGCAGGGAGGTGTGTGTATGTGTGTGTGTGTGTTTGCTTGTGTGTTAACTGGCAGCCAGGCAGGTAAATCACTAGCGGCATCGGCTTCTATTGCAGTAGCTTATTGATTTTAATTTCTTGTTTAATTAGTGGTGCTCATTCAATTTCAATTTGACTGTAATCAGCCAATCAATTAAGCCAAAATTAAGTGAATTCATCACTCTGCTTATTTGAGCAACCTATTTTGTCACCATTCACTCTCTTTTCACTTATATTTTGGTGAAGTTTATGTTTAGTTATGCAATTTAAGCACAATTTTCAGATATTCCGTCTTTTATGTGCTTATCTTTTTTATCTTGTATTGCATTTTGATTAGGTTGACATTTGGATTGAAACGGAAATTGATTTTTATCTTTTTTTAATTTTTCTATTCAAATATCTGCACACATGTGTCCAACAATAAGTACCTGTATTTTTAATTTCATCTGTAGGCTTTTGGGCCATTTAGGATTAGTTTGAAAGGACACACAAAACAAAATGTTGTGAGTGAGAGAGAGAGTGAGAGCGCGAAAAAGAGGGGAGAACGAGGGGATAGGAGTGGATAAGGCAGCTGGAATACGCAAACAGTACTTAAAAGTGGCAAAGCATCAACAAAATCTTGACTACTTAGACACGCATGCACACACACACACACTAATACACATGTCCACAAGGAAAATAATATTAGCAAGCAGAACAAACAAAAAAAAAAAATATATATATATACATTTATAAGAAAAAAACTGGGAGCGACCACAGTAGAGCTACCATCGACTAACCCACAACATAACGGGAACCTTACACGCTACAATCGAATAGTCCTTTATATGTTATGCCCGCTCAACATTCAATCTGTTCAAAGATCTAATCAAAACTCATAAAAACTCATCGACAATAACAGAAAATCTAAAGCAGCTAAAATGTTTCTTTGAATGCTATACGAGAACTATCAATAATAAAGCGAATCAATATGGACTGTCTAAATATAGTTTCGTATATTTTCATTAATTTTTATAAATGTGACATATCGACAAATTCGATAAATTTCTTGCTCTCAGTCACAAATTAACATTCGTCTAATCATTAATTTGGCACAAACGGGTTATCTATTAGTGTAGCTAATAATTGATAACAATCAAAAATCTGAATCAGTTAAAAAATTGTCCAAAAATAGTTTTCATTATCTGCGATATGCCAATTAAGATTTATGCCACATGTGGCCACTCTCAGCGAGAGTCGCCTGCATTGGACGAAGTGCTATTTTCGTACATTAATTTAATTACTTATGCAAAATACATAAGTCATCTACGCTACTCAAAAGCTTATCAAGGCTACAGCTTAACCATCCCTGCCACGCCCCGCCCCGTCCCTGACCAGAAGGGGATTCGTCGTTGCTGTTCAAATTAAAAATGCGTAAAAGCAACACATTTTTGCTTTTATTATTAATAAATTAATTATTCTGATAAAATAAATACAGGGAAGAAGCTGCAGAGCAACACTTAGATACGAGAATAATAAAAGTGAGAAAGAGACAGAGAGAGAGTGAGAGAGAGAGAAGAAGAAAATAGTTTAGGGTGGGTTGGGATTGGGGCATGGAGGGATAATAAGAAAAGGAACGTGACATTGGCCCGGACACTGTAAGAGGAATCGGTTCTTTGCGGCTGATAATGTGGATAAAATAAACATGGGACATTGGTTATTTTTTTTCCGTTCTTTTTTTCTTTGTGTTTCGTCCAAGCTGAGCTGGTGGGGGCACGCAGAGCGGAGGGGCATGAGGATGGGGATGGACTGTCGGGTGGTATTCAACAAGGACAAGACAGACGAAAGCGTGTTTAAACATTAAAAGGACCATTAGATACGCCTTAAAGTATGCTTCAAGTAGATTATCTTCCATCAGTTTTGTTTGCTTACTTGAAATTGTTTCGCTTCATTTTTCTCCTTTGCAAACACACACACAGACACACACAGACACACACACACACACACATAAGCACATCTCTATTTGGCTATGGGTCTATTTTTGGTGTCTGGTCTTATTTTACTGTTCTCTTGAAATCTGAAAATCATATTCTAAACCAAAGAAATAATTTCAATTATGTATTGTTCTTTCTTAATCTTAGACAATATTCATCAAATTTTAAATCTTCAACTTTAATTAATGGGTATACATTTTATCCATATCTTATTAAAATCTTAAGTTTTTATTTTTTGAAACTTTTTTCTTAATTAAAGTCGATTTTGAACTAATTACGAGTGCTCTTATATTAAAAGACGTTCACCTATTTCTCAGAATATAACTCATGTTCTCATTTTAATAAATATTCACCTATTTATTAATGTTTTATTATGGACTCAAGTTCTTAGTTGTGAAAGCAAATTGCTTGTTATGAGCTCTTTTCACTTGATTTAGTATTTGCTCTCATTTCCAATTATTTATACATAATGGAAAACTAATTGGGAACTCAATTCCACTTCGTTGTTAAATTTAGAGGTGCCTTTTTCTTCAATTTCATTCTTGGCGATGGTGATAAGGAAAAAGGGGTGTGGTGCGGTGGTGGGGGGGGTGTTCGGCTTGGGTTGGGTCGGTCGTTATTATAAATTATGCGCGTGTCCTTGTAAAATAACATTGAGTGAACCCAATGAAGAGCAGCTTTTCCTCCACCACCTCCCCCTCCTTCTCCTCCTGCTCTGCTGTCTTTTACTATTGCAAGTTTTGACCCTGTGCTTCTTCTTAAATTACCAAAAGTGCGCGTTTTGTGGCGCTTGTTGCTGCTGCCCCTTGCCCCGTGCCCCATGCACCCTGCACCTACTTGACCGCCTTTCAGCGATGAGAGACTCAGAAAGACAGAGAGAGAAAGAGAGAGAGAGAAAGAGAGTTATTATATATATAAGATTAAATGCCAATTACAATCATATCAAAAAAAAACTTAAATCTCACTTTTTCTAAACACAAGAAACAAAGGCTTTCTTAAGCAGAAGATTAAATCTATTATGATTATTATTATTTTATTATTTTATCTCTTTATTTTTGACAAAGTTATGGTTCTGGAAGGTACTTCAAAACTATTTTCGGTGTAGCAGTTTTCGCCCTGAAGTCTTCGATTTTTTTAATTGAATAAATTTAGGGTTTATAACCTTTTAATCGGCTGATAAATGTTGAAAATATAAATATTACATACAAATATTTTAGTTTCAACTTTCAATGATTTGTAAATCTTGGATTTTAAAAGTCGGACATATTATTACGTAGTTATATCTGTCTATAATTAAGACGTCTATCTAAATGTTCTTTATTGAAGTAGATTTTAATACATTAATTTAAATTTGAAATCTTGTTTTCAAAGTTAATTGTAACTTTTGGCAAAGTTATGTCCGTCAACAGTTTAGACCGATCTTTCAATTCTTTTTTAGACAGCTTTTTGCCTGACATTAGTTTGTTCAATAAGAAAATCGAAATTAATATGAAATATGATATATGAAAATAATGGCTATATATTTATGATTATGCATTTTAACAAGATAAACTTGTTGCGCGTTTTGTATACTATAACATTTATTCCAAATTTATATTCTCAAAATTTTAAAGTCTTGTTGCTTTTGTTCTAGAATGCTGCGTGTCTATAAATCAAAACAAGTCGATATCTGCCATAATTTTTATAGCTTTCACCCAATTCTGATTAATTCTGAATAGATTGCGTATCTCCCCCTTTAAAACTCGGCATTTTGTCGAACACTCAATGCAGGATATCCTTCTGCTCCGACCGCATTCGAAGTATTTGTTGTTGAACTGAGAAATGTTGAGTTTGAGTAAAACCTGGGTGGCACTCAGGAGTTTTGAGAATGCTTCTTAGCGTGGTTTCAATTGTTTGTTAAATGAAATGTTTTATATTTCCCTCATTCTGGCCATCGACGTTTGTTGGCCTTAGCAATTGATTTAATACTTGTAATGCATGACCAACAGCAGTAACAATTCTACACCCACCACAACCCCAACTACCACTACCATTACAGCACATGTGTGTGTGTGTGTCTGAGCCAAGCAGCCAACTGGCCAAGCGGCACGGAGCGCCACTTGAGTTAAGCTGCGCAAACGTTTGCATAATCACGTTCCAATTTAAATTGCTCTATTCGACACTCTCTCCCCCTCTTCCATCCATTTCAATTTCTCTCTCTCTCTCTCTCTAAATATATATATATATATATGTATGTAAGTGGGTGGCAGACATCTCTCAAATTGCAAAAACTGGACCACTTTTATTAGCTGTCGAAGCTTTAGCGTAGCTGTTAATGTTCTCCACACCATCTTGATTCTAACCCCTACCCCCACTGTGTGTGTGTGTATAAGAGTTGTGGCACAATGTCGATTTTTTTTTTTTGTATTTTTGCCGTCGTCTACCTCAAAACAGAATGCACTTCAGTCCAGGCAACGAATGACATTCACATCGAATTCAGTTAATAACTGCAAAGTATCTTTTTTTATACCTTTGAAGAGGACATATATATATATATATACCTGACTATATCAATCCAGTAAGTCTTAATATTATTTTGGTTAATCATTGCCAGAGCGATTAGCAAATCATACAGCTGCCTCAAAAGAAATTGGTCTAAAGATAAGTTTTTATTTAAAAATATCTTATTTAGTTGATGAGTAAACAAATCAAAGTATGATTTATATAAATGTTTAATTATATATTTACTTACCTTTAAAAGTAACAATTAAACATTGTATATATATTTATATAATTATATATATATATATATACCTATGGATATTTATCTTAATTGACGGAGGAAGCAGCAATAATGAACTCTCTCGACGTAACAGAGAAAGCATATTGTAAGTATGTATGTTTGTAGTTCAGTATGTATGTATATATGTATGTATATATGTACATATATAATTTGATGAAACAATTAGTAAAATGAAAATGTGAATTAAGCTGCTTTTAAGAGCCGCACAGAAAAGAGTTGTGGATGGGGTTGTGGTTGGGGCTTGGGGATGAGGATGAGGATGTGGATGTGGCCATTGTTTGCTCCTGCTGATGCTGCTGAAGTGTCCTCTCGCGGCATTCTTAATGAATCTCGACATTTGACTTAAGCAGTCGATGGCACTCGGCGCAGGTGGGCAGGGGTCAGTGGGGGGGAAATATAACAAGAGGAGAGCTCGATGAGCAGACGACCTGTCCGATTACTAAAAGGCTTAAGAGCCAACAATGAACGCAGTCTGTGTTCGTTATCGCAATACCCTGTAACAATGACGAAAGCTAACTGGCATTTTGAATCAGGGAATAGAGACGAATGGCATTTCGATTGTGGTTCTGGATCTGGCTCCGAGTTTCGATTAGACAGTCAACGGAATCGCTTAAAATTTAACTCCCCATTAAAAAATGAGGAGATTTCGAATTTAGAGTTTTAAGCGGTTCATATCGAGTATTTTATTTGGTTTCAGGAATCAGGGAATGTGCAATTTCACTTAAGGTATTCGATCCCAGCTTTACCGTCTTGGCGTCAACAGTTCCGTTCGGATTCCCCGATCTTAATGCAAGGCTGCCAATTTAAGTTTGAGCTTTAAAACTTAAAAGAATTAAAATGTATTGAAAGGGATTTCTTATAAACTGGATAAAGGCTATCTATGCGTCGGTTACTGCTCCTTTCTGTTGCTGTTCTTGTTGTCTGAGTAATCCTGGATTCAGGATGCATGAGTTGGACATGGCAATTGGGATGACGACAGCGACGACGATGGCGACGTCGACGGAAATGAAAAGATAATTTACCCGCATGTTCAAACAACAGCGTGGATGCCACGCCCACGCCCACACACACACACACGCACACTGACAAGCGGGTATTGGGCAAGCTGAGGGCCTGGTCATCATCGTGCCGCTAATGCTAATCCGGGTTATCTGTCTATCCATCAGCTGGCCATGTTATGATGTATGTAAATGCCGACTCGAGTGCGACTGCTGCTCCTGCTACTGATGCTGCTCCTCCTGCTCCTCCTGCTCCTGCTGCCAATGATGATAATCGCCACCTATCCACTATCTCCAACTCCAACTTTAAATCCAGCTCCAGCACCATCTCCACTTTCAGCTCCGATTGCGACTCCTGTTTGGACGCTGTCCGTCTTGTCATTTGTGTTTTTGCCGTCGACAGAGACGATGCTGCCAAACATTTAGTATGTCTGCGACAAACACACCCGACGCACACACACACACACACATGCACCAAGAGACACGCACAAATTTATTGTTCTTAAACATCTGAGCATGAATGAATGACTCGTGTGCCGAGCCAGCAACTGGAACTCTGGCATAGAAATGGAAAATGGGCATGGAAATGCAATCGGTACAGTAATCACCCGCTTGATAAGTACGTTTTTGGTATTGTCATGGCAAGAGTTCATTTAAATTCATTAATTTCGTATTATTTATATTCCTTTCTTAAACATTGGCTTATTGTGAATAGAAATTCATTTGTGTCTCCAAATTGCTTCAGGTATGTCAATATTGTTCAAGTCTTTTTTGCAGATTATACCACCGATTTGGCATCGAAACTCTAGATGATTTTTTATGTATCTCCTCCATAGAACACTTTACCACATGCAATTAAGAATTTTAATATAAAAATTGTTGTTTTATAGATATCGGTAATTTATTAACATTAACTTGCTTTAAATTACAAAAAACATATTTGGAACTGTTTTAAATTTAGGCTTAGAAAAACTAGCAAAAATATCTTTTACATTGCTAAACTGTTGTAACTGTTCCGTGATTAACTTGTTTATTTATTGAAAACTAGTTTCAAATATTTCCAGTCACGTCGTATTTTTGTTTTGGTTATAGTTAAGAATTCGTTCAACTTATTTTTTCAGGTATTCTGATTGTTGTTGGTGCCTCATCGCCTAACAATAATATCATTTGCTCAAACTGGGTCTTAACAAAATTTTTAATCGTGATCCAATTTGAGACACTGAATTTCAGTTAGCAAATTTGCTGTTTCGGTTCCGATATGAAACCCTTTTATATATTGTAAATAAAAAGGTTTATGAAGATTTTTCGATTTTGCATTTCTTATTTGAACACAATGCTCATTAGCGAGGTATCACTGCATTTGTTACGGAAATACCACGCTGACTGTGGGCTCGAAACGGGACGTTCTGGATATATATTTGAATGCCAAGTTGCCAGTTGTCACAAAGTGAGTGAAATATAGCCAAAATGTCAAATGTCAGCGAAAGACATTATTACTGGCTAGTTGATCCGTCGTCGTCGTCGTCGTCGTCGTTGTACTCCTCCCACTTCTCCTACTCCGCCTACCCATCATCTTCATCATCACCATCATCATTGCTGTTTTTGTTGTTGGCTAGCTTCCTTGTGGTATGGCTCATCCTTGTTCTTCCTCGTCTACGCATTGCCGACGTCTGCTGCCACAGATAATCGATAGCCACACATACTGTGTGTATGTCTATGTATGTGTGGGTGTGTGTGTGTGTGTGTCTGTGAGTGTAGTCTGGCAAATGAGAGACCATGTCAGCTCATCAGCTACAACATCGCCCTCATCATCATCATCATTATCATCATGTTTCCAACCAAAATGTTCCTTCTTTTGAAAGTCATAAATTCCGCTGCTTTCAATTTTATCCATCAGGCTCAAATTTTAACGCAAATTATAGTAAAATAATATTAATAGCATTTGACTCTTCGAAATCAGCTTAAAATGCAATTGAATTTTAATTCCAATCTATAATTTGGACAATGTTGTCAAACGACACGATTAACTTTCATATATTTCGTCAATAAAGAGATGAATTTGCATTAAAAATTAAATAAATTGCGGTTTGTTTCGTATATTTTAAGATATATATAAATTATTTATTGATTTTGATGAAACATTTATTATATATAATTTTGAAGCATATGTTTTCGGAAACCATATGTGGATCAAGCTTATTTAAATTCTGATGTTCAGAAAAGGAACATATTCGGAACACATAAGAATAGTAAAAAATGAATTTCCGCTGAGATAATTAAAAAAAATAAAAAAAAAAACAAATGTACAAAGACACACATACACACAGACACACACACATAGTTACACATGTATTTTTTAAGCAGGTTGAAGACATAACGATAACTTTCGATTCATCACTACTGTTATCGATACGCCTTAATACCAGGTGACAATGCTGCTTGATAAGCAACCCAAAACGCAAGCGCACCTCACCCTGCCCCTACCCCAGCCCCTGCCGCTGCACCAAGCTCATCACTTAATTTCCAGTGATAAAGTACCAAATATGAACGTGACAAAAGTTGCTGATGACAAAAGCAGCAGCAACAACAACAACAACAACAACAACAATGCGAAGTGCAATTGCAGCAGAGATGAGTGATTGGGGCAGGGGCAAGGGAAGGGGCATAAGTTGTTGCAGGGAACTGGATGGCAGGAGGAGGGGGTTGGTTGGTTGGTTGGTTGGTTGGCTGGTTTGTTAGACGAGCCGCACAACAAACAGCAAAATAGAAATGACTTTAATAGCTCATCAATGATTCAAGCGGAAATCCGGTCTGTCCAAGTGCAGTCAGTTTATTGGATACCGGAAAGGCATTACCGTTCATTCCTTGCTCGTTGTCCTCGGCACAGGACGGGCCTGTCACCATACCCTCCCAGCCCCTTCCCTTAAAACACTTGATCCCTGTCCCGCTTCCTCCGGCATCGCTGAATTGCTGCTACTTTCCTTGTTGTTGTTGTTGTTGTTGTTGTTGTTGCTGCTGCTTATTTGTTTGATTGGACTGCTGCTGCTGTATTGGAGTGTGTCTGTTTTTGGGTGTTGGTGTGTTTGTGTGCTTCTGTGTTGGTGCATCTGCTTAGCTGAACTGATTTTCACGCTGCACCTCCAAAAAAATGTGTGGGCAACACAATTTGCATATTGTTTTGTCATACGACTACGCCCAACTATGGGCTGAACTGATACATTTTATAGCAAAAAATATATATATATTTTAATCAGCCAGTCGACAATTTTCTATTATCTGATATATATGTATTTATATACCTCCAACAATAACAATTATAATAACACACAATAACAAAGTTAAAATTTTTAAAAAATATAACCTTTAATTACAACATTTTTTTGTGTTTTTTAAAATTTAGATTTGTTTAATAAGACTGATAATGAATGCTACTTGCTGCTAAAATGCATGAAAAAAAAGGAATAAAATTTCAAACTCACATTTAAAGAGACTTATTATGCCTCTTCACAAAAAAAAGCGCAACTTTTTCATGGGAATACGATAACAAATATTTGTCATAGGAACACTTGTTCGACATTTTGAAACTTATAGTAAAATTTAAGTTTAGTTTGATAGTTGAAGTTTAGTCTACAAGGATTGGTTTATATTCAAAGATGACATTTTCTTTGTCTTTTAGTTTCTGAAAACAAAATATGTGTTTTCAGTTCTTATTTCCATTGTGCAATCTGGTTCGGCATATCAGCATATGCATCCTATTCAATGATTGTATATAGAATGTGTGTGTTTATTTTTTGGAAGTCAGCTCACACATAGAGAGATACACACACACACCACACACACACACACACACACATAGCTGAGCAGAGACGGGTAGAGCATTTGTCCGACAGCCCTTTGCACCTGTATTTTGAATTTGAATCGTTCTCGATGGTGCCTCTTCCTCTTTTTTTCTCTCTCTCTCTCTCTCTCTCTCCCTCTCTCTCTATCCTTCTCTCTCTGACTCGCTCTTTGTGTTGTTGTTCGGTCGACTGGTAGGATTGGGTTTATCTGGCTGGTGTGTGTTGTTTGCACATATCTGCATCTGCATTATTATCATCATTATAGATGGCACACGGCCAGTGGCTATGTGACAGTAGCCGCTTAGCTTTTGTATCTCATTTATTATGCAAATCGGAGCGAGACACCAAAGGGGGAGCAGGGCGAGCGGGGTGATGGAGTGTGGAGGGTTGGAAAGGGGATTGAAGCTGGTAGATTGTGGCATACGGTGAATTGCCTTCAATATGCCTTCAATGGTCAACCAGTTCAACTGCTACAACAATCTGAACTCATCCTCATCCTTGAACTCTAACATTCCCACTCATCATCATCGCAATTTGACATTGCATTGGCATCGTCGACTACCTAATCTTATGTTCCTTTCTTCTTAAAGTTTTTCCAAATATTTTATTGGTAAAAAATGCATAAATATCTCTATATTTCAAAACTGTTATCCATAAAGAATAAATACCATTCTTGGGCCAGTATTGCCTATGGATAGCAAATTTGAAATTGCTTTTGGTTAATTTTTTTATTTCAAATCAAATCAATTTAATTGTGTCTTGAAAGTTATGGTTGAGGGATATATATATAAGTTTGAGTAAAGCTAGGCTAAACATTAGAAGAGTCATTCCAAAAGAAAAATAAGAAAGAAGTAGAAAAATCCAGAAGTAAATACAAATTATCCAAATTATCCAAATTATCCAGCCAGGCCAACCAACATCGAAGTTTACATTCCTCCAGCGACATTTATATTTTATAGTTATAATATATATATATATATATATATATATATATATATTTGGAGTAATAGAGTGAGAAAATTGATACTTGGCTATAATCAAAAGTAAATACAACGCTTTCAATTTTTCAATGTTAATCAATTACGTGATTTAATTGAAAATGGCAAAGTCAAATGAAAATAAATAAAATAAATAAATAAATAAATGCCCATAAGCATTCAATATGTGCAAACAAATATATGCATATATTTTTTATTCATATTGTTTATCTATCAATTTCAAACGTCCCGATTTCTGTTTGTTTTGAATATGAAGCGAAAAAATGAAAGAGAGAGGAAAAAATTGCAGCTGTGATTCCCAGTTATTTGTTTTTGCTTTATTTGTCAGCGAATTGTTTTTCAATTAACAGAAAGACTCAAAAATTAAATTGCGATTGTACCACTGGTAGAGTGTTTACTAATAGACGGCACTGTACATACAAAAGAGAAGATATATAATTTGAAATGGAGTTGGTAAATGAGAAAGGATTCTTGACACATCTGGGAAAATGTCCGAACACAATATAATTAAAAAATCAGAGATTCTGAGGCGACATTGAATCATCGAATCTACTTTAAACATTTAGATTTTTTCCTCTACCGATGAAGAATTATTTATTTATGTTTTTCACTTGATTTTTTACAGTTAGGAGCCAATTTGGATGCACAGTTTCATCCATATCGATTTGGGCAAAATTCCATTTTCGACAATACTCAATTTGTTTTTATTAATCTTTATTTAACAATTCGAACGTTTTCTATTAAAGAACAAAGAGTTCAATTAGCTTGATCAAAATTAGAATATATACATCCGTTTGCTTGAATGTGTGTTTATATGTATAAGCGAATATTCTTACCTTAAAAGTAAGAAGACGGAAGTCGCTTGAGCTCGACTGGGAGATGCTCTGATTTTAGTTGTTCTCCGCTTGAAAATACGTTTTGATAGGCAGCTTGACTGAAATTTGAAATTTGAAGACAAAATGTTGTGTATTTTACTGCTACTGGAAATATTTCGATATGTATCGGTATTCACGAAATGGGGGAGCTATCAATAAAATGCAATGGAGAACGAGAACTTTTATTACAAATTAGTTGTCTCTTGCTCTAAAATGTGTTAGCTCAAACAGACAGCCAGACAGACAGAGAGACGTCGATGCTAATGCTGATCAAGAATATATATATATATATATTACTTTTGAGGTCGGAGATACTTCCTTTCTCTTTATATATTAATTAGATAGAGTCATATATCTCTCGTCGGAAGCAGCGGTCAGCTTATTAAATTAAGATTTAAGCAGATATACAAAACATTTATAATTAGTAGAAAGTCAAAGATAATTTAAAGTAATATTAATGACTTGAGTTAGTAACTAAACTGTGGATTTTAAGGTATGCCAAGGAATCGGAAATGCAGCAGAGGGAAATATATATATATATATATGACATACATACATTTAATCATATATATGTACAAAGATACACACACAAACCGGACTGTTTACTCCAATGAGACTGTGTGAATTGTTTCGACAATAGGGAAACAATAAGAAATAAGAACTCACATCCGAAGGTAGCCAAGGAATGCACAGCAATCCCGACTCCGTCTGTGTTTGTTTGTGTGGCTGTGTGTGTGTGGCTGTGGGTGTGTGTGTCTCAAAACAAATTTCATTTCACATTCAATTAAATTAATTTTAACACCATTTGCAGGCGGCAGGACACCAGCAGGAAGAAGATGCCAATGCCATTGATTACAAAGCTGGATGCAAGGAGTTGGAATTGCGAGTTAGACTTGAAGTTGAGGTTGAAGGAGAGGAGAAGAGTGTCTGTTTGTGTGTATGTGTGTGTGTGTGTGTGTTTGTCCTGCTGTCGCTGTTGGTCTGCGTGTTTGCAACGCAAGTGCCGCATGCCTTTGCCACGTTCTCCACATTTCTTCACTTCGGCATTAATGGTTTTATCTTTGTCTTGTCCAACCCTATATATATATATATATATATATGTGTTGATATATATATATATATATATGTGTTGATATATATATATATATATATATATACATATATATAATAGGTCGATCGAGTGCTGAATTGAAACTGCGAGCAAATTCGAATAGCGAGTTAATATAATTACAGAAATAAAGTCTGGAATTTTAATTAAAACACAACTTCATTTACAGCCGCAGACGACAATCTGACGCCGTACAAATACTCAAGTGCATATTCGAGAAGTGGGCAGTGTGTGTGTGTGTATGTGTAAGAGCGTGTATGTGTGTGTGTATGAGAGCGTGTGTGTGTGGCAGGTGTAGCCACAGTCCAAGCAAAAACTTTCCAACGACTGTCATTTCAACTAGAAAATTTTGCTAATGAAATTCGAACAGTGACATCGACTTGAATTTCAATTTTATAGGGCTATATATAATATCCAAACAATCTGGATGATCCCAAATTAATAGACGAAGCAATGAAGTGCGTGAGTGATCTTTGAATATATACAAAATATAGATCATATTTGAAAAAGATTTTTACTTGTAAAATCTTCTGTCTCCCCGATTTGACATTTTAAAGGTCAGTCAAGGCAACCAAGGTACTTACGGGACAATCTTCTCCAGCACGTCTTGGAGTCCCGTCAATGATTGCATTGTTTTTAAACAGCTGATGACTGCTTTCTTTATCAGCAGCATTTCATCCGAGTGTACGCTCTATCTCTGTCTCTGTCTATGCCTCTATCTCTATCTCTCTCTATGTGTGAGCTGACAGCAATTTGCGTATCAATATGGGCACATAATGCTTCGAGAATGATTTCCAAAATTTGCATTTAAATTAAAAATTATATTTGCAACACAAACAGACGCTGAGTGGAAAAGGGAGGGGGTTGTATTTGGTGTGGGTAGTCGGGAAGGGGCGGGTGGTAACTTAGGACTGGCAGTCCCAACTATGAAACATATAAAAAAGTAAAACAGCAGCAACTACCGAAAACAATAACAACAACATCAAAAAATGCAAATTTTGCAATTTTAGGCACAAATTTAGCCATTAGCTGTTGAACAAAAATGCGTTGCGCATACGCAACGTGCGCCCAGAATCAACACACACTTACACTACCACCCACAAATTCTGATGTGCATAAGTCAGCTGGCAATCACCAAGTACCCTTCCCTTTCCCCTCCTCCCTATACATATCACCCTCACCACAACCTGCTGAACCTGCTGACTGCAACGCCTGCCACAGCAGCTGCTATTGTAGCTTCTGTTTTTGACTGATTCTGATGTTGCCACAAGGCGCTGAATCTACAACACTTTACCTCAGACGTGGCAGTAGCAGTGGCAGTGGCAGTTGCAGTTGTAGTAACACCGATTATAAAAAACTAGGGTAGTTGCATATATTTGAAATTAGTCAAAAACACCAGAGTATATTAGCATATGA
This sequence comes from Drosophila fungiperda, assembly GCA_035042345.1. Taxonomy (NCBI): domain Eukaryota; kingdom Metazoa; phylum Arthropoda; class Insecta; order Diptera; family Drosophilidae; genus Drosophila; species Drosophila fungiperda. The sequence continues at coordinate 2,277,916 of JAWNLM010000154.1, read as the reverse complement.
CAAAACAGTTTGATACAGGGTATCTCATAGTCGGTCAAGAGTGACTCGCATCTCATACACAAAGTGCATTAATAATTTGTTCAGTTTACATTTGCTTTCGACCAGTTAATAATTCGACAATGTTAATAATAATCCAAAAACAACAGTTTTTACTAAAAATCTATTTATGTGTCTATATTATATGGATTCGATTTGATCTATACATACCTCTCTCGGATGACGAGGACAAATGTAACTATCGTAGGATTCAAGATTCTTCCCACTAACTTCAGTCCATCCGAGACAAAAACGAAATCGATTCTCGAAAGACTTCAGTAATCAGTTTTGACTAAGAACCTCAGCCAGCTTCTCCCCTCTCTGTATATGAACATGATTACTCTTTTTTTTATAATGCCACTGCTGAGGTAAAGTGTTGTAGATTCAGCGCCTTGTGGCAACATCAGAATCAGACAAAAACAGAAGCTACAATAGCAGCTGCTGTGGCAGGCGTTGCAGTCAGCAGGTTCAGCAGGTTGTGGTGAGGGTGATATGTATAGGGAGGAGGGGAAAGGGAAGGGTACTTGGTGATTGCCAGCTGACTTATGCACATCAGAATTTGTGGGTGGTAGTGTAAGTGTGTGTTGATTCTGGGCGCACGTTGCGTATGCGCAACGCATTTTTGTTCAACAGCTAATGGCTAAATTTGTGCCTAAAATTGCAAAATTTGCATTTTTTGATGTTGTTGTTATTGTTTTCGGTAGTTGCTGCTGTTTTACTTTTTTATATGTTTCATAGTTGGGACTGCCAGTCCTAAGTTACCACCCGCCCCTTCCCGACTACCCACACCAAATACAACCCCCTCCCTTTCCCACTCAGCGTCTGTTTGTGTTGCAAATATAATTTTTAATTTAAATGCAAATTTTGGAAATCATTCTCGAAGCATTATGTGCCCATATTGATACGCAAATTGCTGTCAGCTCACACATAGAGAGAGATAGAGATAGAGGCAGAGACAGAGACAGAGATAGAGCGTACACTCGGACGAAATGCTGCTGATAAGGAACACATTCATCAGCTGTTTAAAAATAATGCAATCATTGACGGGACTCCAAGACATGCTGGAAGAGATTGCACCGAGAGTTACTTGTTGCTCTCAATCTACTCCTTATGCATTCTATATGGGTATGAGTTGAGAGCATTCAGATGGTGAGGATCTAGATCAAGTTTTAAGAGTTCCTTAGGAAAATAAGCAGAAGTAAGCAGCTCAAAACCCATTAGAAAAAAACTCTAATTCTTTAGAAGTAACTGTAAAATGTTCATTTGGGTCGGATAAGAAACACAGACTTCATTATAATAATAAAGTATTTACTATTGAGCAAACTTCTGCGATTTTATTTTCGATGTTTCTATTATTTTTAATATAAATTCAAATCAGGTTTGATCAAATTTAAATTTGGTATATATATTATAGTAATATCAGTTATAGCTTGCAGTTTCAGACATTGTTCACACATATCACTTGTCTTCTCAAAGTGTAGACATAGACACACACACACACACACATATACATACACACGCACAGATTTAATAACGCATACGCATCAGTCAACCGCTGGAACAGGCCGCATCCAACAGTTTCAGCCCGGCTCTGACGCAGGACACGTCGACGTGAGTGTGTGTGTGTGTGTGACCGCTGTAGCCACCGAAAAGCTGACAACATCAGCGAAGCCAAACACCAAAACCCAACACACTAACACATACTAGAAAACACACACACGAAAGCTACTGTGTATTGATTTTAGAAGAATTTGTTGGTTGCATCAAGCATTTTCCATCTCTATCTCTCTCTATTTGACTTTATCCGTATCTATTCATATGACCGACCTCGAACGCCTGTTTTTAATGTTTATTGGCGGTGGCAGTGTGACGACAACAACAACCAACAACGACAACCAACAACAACAACAACCAACAACAACAACCAACGACCAACAACTACAAAATTGCAAGCGCAGATAACAAGAACAAAATGCGCATCCCTGGGGAGAAACGAGTGTGTAAACTGGCGAAGGTGTCACTCCGAGTCGGCATTACTATGCATACTATATACCTCCCTCCTCCCTCCTCACTCCTCCACCCTAGCCAAGCATCACACCTCCTCCCGAGTAAAGTTTATTCCTTCTGTTTCTCCCCAGACAATCAACTTACCGCTGCAGGCACTCAAGTGTGAAATACAAATGCAATGATTGTTGTATATAAAAATAAATCAGAAAAATAATAATATAAAAAGTTATAATATTTACAAATTTATATGTGCAGATGCATATATGTGTATGTGTATATTTAAATTCCGAAATTCAGTCCCAAACAAAGTACTGAAAATTTCATATTCCAATTGATTTGATTACTTAATTTTTTTTTTTTGCCATTGAAAATATGCTATAAAATCTGCGGTAAAGTTTACTCTCATATTAGATAAATATCAGAATTATCTAAAATCAGCCAAATACTGAAAAATTAAAATAAGCTATTGACTGATAACTAATAACTGAGCATAAATAAATATATATGCCAAATTTGCTGTTCTGTATTCTTAATCTGCATCAATCAATGCATCAATCGATCAATCAATCAAGCATCAGAGTATCTCCTAGTCGAGGTCTTCCTGGCTTCCGCCCGTTTAATCTGTGCTTTTAATACACGAATGGCACCTGCACTTCCACTAAGTGCTGACCCGCAGGCATACTTCAACCAACCGCCCATCTTTGCCACCTTTCCCACCTTTTCCGTATTACATAGTTCCATAGCCTAGGGGAAGATTTCAGCGTTGGACAGTCATTAAAAATCATTTCACAAGTCGTCAAATGCGATTATGAACTCATTTCACTATTTTGCCCATGAACTACTTTGATGTTTAATTTGCAATTTAATTTGAATGTGCCTGGTTGGCACTCTCCCCTCGCCACCCGCCTCCCGGCAACCGTTAAGTCCGCAGAGACACAGGGAACAACAGCCGCGATAACTGTGGCGGAGCTCCACCTGGGCGTATGAGCAATTTCAAATAGGGGTACAAAATACTTTGGCGATAATTTAATTATTGTTAGTGTGGTTGTTGCTGCTGCTGTTGTTGCTGTTATTGTTGTTTTTGCTGTTGTTGCTGTTAGTGTTTTTGCTGCTGATGTTGATGTCGGTTGCCAGCTGCCCATTAACGTCCATTTAGCCAGGCGCCACGCATTTCTGACTTGATAACATTTTCTAATTGCTGCCAGTTGTATATGGGTATGAGGGAGGGAACAAGGAAGGAGGGAAGTGTTTAGATAGTAATATTGTGTAACATCTATTAAAACTGACATGTCGACCTGGTTGAGGGGCTGAGAAACGTCCGGCGAGGGATGAGTGACGAGTGGAAGGGCCGGTGAGTTCGTTTGAGATCGACCTTTGGAAACCTTTGTCGCTGTGGATGCTGCTTTGGTTGTTGTTTTCCATGATTTTGCCCACTTGGGTGTGGTAGTGGCAGCAATTAGTGCATCAGCATGCAAAACCTTTCGATCTCAGCTGGCAGCTTTTTCCTGCACCCCTTAATCAGCACCACTGCCCCTTGGACACTTATCACAAAAACACACAAACACACACACACACACACACACCCGACAAGCGACGCCATTTATGAATTTATTTTACAATTCAAAGCATTTAGCAGATGTTGTGGTTGTTGTTGTTGCTGCTGTTATACTCTGTTCTCCGAGGCTTAACGGCTATATGCAATATGGATTTTTGTACAACTACCCTTTGAATGCAATATGATATATTCACTCGATATTGATGATTGTCTAAATGTGAGGAGCACAATAAACCTCATATCTAGTCAATTCGTTACTGATACTGACTTGCTAAACAATATATAATAATATATCTATCTAGATATAGTTATCCGATCAATTCAGAGACATATATATTATTTATATTTAATTTATTTAATATTTAATTTTTTGCACATAGATTTATACTGACTGAGTTCGCATATATATCGGATTGGATAGTCAGACATTACTAAATCCACCCGAATGTTAAACTGGCTACCTTTCATATTTCAGTACAAAATTATAAACTTTTGTCGATAGAACCTTGACTCTTATTACATGAATCAGGAATAATTCAGCATTAATTATTGTAGAGACTGGGATTAAAAGTGATCACTTGCTCAATGTGGGATTCATTGAATCAGTCGAGTTTTATTGAATTTTATTTCATATTTCGTTCCATTTATACATCGGATTTAGTTAGTCATTTTATCTGATGAGAGATTTTATGAGAGTAAAGTGAAGAGCAGAGTATGACATAGTCGCATATTTGCTTGCTTGTTATTATATTGAATTCTAGGCGGAAATTAAATTGTCCCGACCTGACTCTGCTAAGGTAGTGGAACAGAAGGAGTAGTGGGAGAAGGAGGGGAACAGGGAAAGTAACCTAAAGAACCTTTTGCGTTGCCTAAGACACTTTAATGGACAAGAAAGACCAAAGTTCAGCTTGGATAATCGGATACATGTTGCAGTGCGCCCATCCACAGGAGCTAAAAGAGAAATGCAGAGCACGGGCGGAGTAAAGTATGAAAGGGGCTAAATATATATACTTTTTGAGATTAAACTGATTTAAAATATATGCTGCGATTATGATAAAGTGATTAAGCTTAATTCTAGGGCCAAAACATATATATAGAATCTTTTTTTATTTTTATATTTTACAGGTGAGTTGGAAAACTATCGAATGTATTGGAATATAGGAATGAATTGGTAAATATATTTTATGGACAACAATTGCTCCAAGCAGGTGTGTTTATTTTGGAATAAAATAAATTAAAAATTAATTTATTGCATAAATATTGAAAATAAAAATAGGAATATTTAACACGTTTATACCGTATTAAAAGGTAAACAAATAAATAAAAATTAAAAATTTTAGTACGTTTTCTCTTATTTGAAAATTAAAAATTAACTTATCATTTATATCGATACAATTTTCGTTGATTATCAGCCTACACTAAAAAATTCCTGAATTTTAAAAGCAATTAATCCTCATACATAAAATGAATCTTTTATTCTTTATGGTATACAAATAGCTATGCCGAAGGTGTGATGCAATTTCTTACTGTGCTGCAATCCCCGCTTGTGGAGAGCGACCATGTGATGTGGATAGTGTGTGCTCTGCATGCGACCTGGGGGCGAGTGTCAGATGTGTCTAACCAACTTGAAGTGCACACTGAAAGGCACAGAGAATGCGCCCCTAAGATGAGAGCCGTACCAGAGCTCGAGCTGAAGCGGGAGCTGGAGCTGGAGCTGGAGTCAGATCGGAGCGCACAGTTCACAGTTTAGGGAGAGTTCGCAGTGGTTCCTATTCCACATATTTCGCCCTTTGAACTGAAGGCTTGGGCTTGGATGCAAGTCGAAAATCGCGACACACGTTGCCAGTAGACGCCACCAGGACAGGGCACGACAGGGAAGGACAATAGAGGAACACGACAGGAGGAGCTGTTTGGGTCACGTGCCAAATGGCAGCTTCTTTGGGGAGCTCCTTTGTCTAACAAGGTTGAGGCGTTGTACAGGTTGGAGGCGGGGTATTCGCGCTGCAAGTCGATAGAGGGGTGGTGGTGAGTCCACAGAGATGGCGCGTTAATGTTTCTTTTACGTGAGTGCCCCCCCCCCCCACCGCTACGTCTTTTCTGCTACTGTTGTTGTGTAATGTAAGTTAATAGCCATTGTTGTGCTCCAAGCTCACTTCGCTCTCCTTGCTCCCCTTGCTCTCCTTGCTCCCTTTGCTAACCTTGCTGTGCTCCAGAAACAAAAAAAGGTAGTAACGGCAACTTTATTGATAATTATTGTGCCATGCTTCTTACGTTTTTATACCCTGTATATTCACTGAAAATGACTTCAAATGGGGTAGGGGAAAATAAAGGCAGCAAAACCATATCTGAAGAGCAAAAGAAAAAGGAATTTTTTAAATGAAATTTAAAAAATTACTGAAATTTGCTTCGAAATGTAGAACAAATGTCTGTTTGATAAATAATTTTAAAATGCACAAAAGTTAAAAGTTTTTCACATTTTTGTAAAAATATTTTTAAGAAATAAATTTATGTTGAATACATTTGAAAATCATCATTATTACAGGGTATTCGCATAGTCAGTCACTATTCAATCCGTAGCGTACTCATTTGCTCATGTTTTTGTTATTGTTGCTGTTGCTCCATGCATAAATTTAATTTGCTTAATTAATTAAGAAGAAGACGCAGCAGCAGAAACACCAAGCCAAGAGGCGGCACTTAAATAGTTGGTCAAGGGGGGATAATGGGGGTTTTGGGTTTAAGGTTGCTTGGCTTGGGGGGCTTGTGGGCGGGAAGAAGCCATACTCTAATTGAAAATAAAGACCAATTTTTTAATTAAACTTTAAATTAATTTATAGAAGTGCCCACTGCTTGAGCACCTCGCCCATACCCGTACCCTCCACCTACCAGTGGGCGCATGAACTTTGACCCGCAGCGCGGTCACTTAGCTCAAAGATCAAAGCGTATCCAAAAATAAAAATAATCGAAACATCATAGATTTAACAATGGAAAACAAATTTAAATGTTTCTCTTAAGCAAAACAGGTTGACTAGCAGATAATGTGTTAAATACAAAGTGGGTTTGCTGATGGATCCTAGTGAAATCCAATGTTTGGGTATGTCATACATATATCAATTGGAAGCCTTTATCGTAGTGATTTAGTTGCTATCGGAAATTATACAACGGTTTTGTTTGTTTCATACATATTAAATGAAGCCAATATTTGCTGCAACTTTCATTTCATTTTTTAAGGCATATTTAAAACATGAATTCCGAGCCAGAATCTCATTTGCATCTTTCAATAAATATAGCCAACTTTTTCTTATGCATGTTCCATCCTTTTCCACAACTTCATTATACCCTTTCCAAGAATTATCAAATCTTGAAAATGTCATCAGTTTCAGCTTTCAACTTTAGGCAATCCTGGTTGGGGTGGGGTAGAAGTAGGCGTGGTTGCTGAACAAAATCACCGTTACACTAATTATCCATTACAGCGAGTTTTGCACGTTTTACATCATCTTTTTTTCAAATGTTGAGCAATATTTGCATCACGTTGCATAACTAAAATTATAACCATCGAATAAAATGGCTGAAAACAGTGACAGAAAAGTACAGCGCGAAAAATGGGAGTGTAATAATGTCATTTCAATATAATCAAGGTGCTCCAAATTTGCTTGCACTTGCTACACTAAGCAACTACAAAATGAACAATACAGTTTTAAAAAAGGAATATTTCATTCATTTAAAATTGAGGTTGTTTACATCTTTTTCCTGCTTATAATTTTTATTCTATTCTTTAAAATCATTTAAACATTTGAGATTGAAACATTTTCCCTCCAAGTATGCTTTTTTTTTGCTTTGAGCTGCAATTTATTTTCTCAGTGTTGGGCAAAATACTATTTATGATTTTTGGTGTTTGTTATATTTGTCACGTGTGTTAGTTACCAAATATTACACACAAATTCGCACACATACACACTCGCACAATTAACTCTTATTAAAGTTTAGAGAACCTGTTTAAAAATTAATTGCTGCAATTCTGCACTTGAAATGCAGTGGTTTTGCATATTTATTTTGTTACATAATATAATTTCTTTAGATTTGTTCATTTAGTTAATTGCATCTTTTTAATGGGTTTGCCGAAGCACTGATTGGATAAAGAAATTTTATTTTGCCAATGCCGATGCTGGTTTTAATTTGACAATAAGTTTCGATTAATGCAAAATGCTTGATAAGTGTCAAATACTGCCTTATAATGATTGATAAAGTAATGTTGAAAATGGCAATTGGAGGGTTGATGTCAAGAATATAGTCCCTTAGTTGAATAACACTTAATTGTAGTTTCAACACACCTTCTGAGCTGTTTTCGTACAACATATTTTCAGAAGTTCAAACTAAAAGATTTTTGAATTTAATTATCGTGAAATGTGTATCTGCTAACAGGAACAAACATTTGCAAGGCTAGGAAATCATTACCAACGCATTAATGAAGGTATCTCAAATCTCAAATAGTCGGACCTTTATTCATATGGCTGCTATAGGAACAATCCAGCGAAACCCGATTTCTTGTGAGAATAGCTTTAAATTTAGGTAGTTATCCTAACAAAACTCGACAGCTTTTTTTGTTTGTTATCAATCGTCTTCGATCAACTATGTAATATATATTTAAAGGAACAATTGATCGGTTTTTAAAATCTATAAAAATAGTTAGTTGTCAGCAGTGTCTGTGGCTAATTGTAATAATAGTTTCTTCATATCTTTGGTACTTGAATTCAATAATGCTGAATTTTGATACTGCTAATTGAATTTAATGCGTATCACATTGAAATTATTTGCTAATTGATTGCAAGCCAATTAGGACATGTTTGTTAACGCTTTGATTAACTTGTGTTCAAGTGGCTTGCAGTCCTTTGAAGTGCCACATACGTGTTCGGATATGCGTAATTTTTGGGTAAATATGTATTTTCCAGGTAAATAGGCAAGTGCAATGTTCAATTATCATCTCATTAGCTGCTGCATTCATCTGCAAACTGTTTTGACTAATTGACAAAGGTGAGGGCACCAAAGCAAACCCAAACTCAAACTCCAACCCCAGACAAAGTCCCCAATTAGGACACAAACTAAGCAACTCAAGCCAAGCAACCCAAAAGCCACAGCCGCAACATCAATTGAAGCACTTTGCTTGTTGTTGTTATTTGTCGCTGTTTACTGCTAAGGAAAAAACTCACACTTGCTATATAAAGGACAGCTAAAAAGAGAAATTGATGTGTGTGTGTGTGTATGTGTGTGTGTGTGTGTGTGTGTGTGTGCGTGTGTGTGGAATTAAGGGGTTTGGGTATTGTATAAAACTCTGTGCAAAGGTTGGAAACAAAAAAATATTAATTAAATTAAAACCACAAAACCAAGCCCGCAAATATCCGCACACAAAATGTTGTAATCACGATTTATGCTGAGTTGGTTATTTACACTTTGCACTTAATGTACACACACAAACACACACACACACACACACGCACTAACATTCGGAATGCATGTTGCACAAGAAGCACGGCGCTTTTTGCATGTTTAGCACAAAATAATATGCAAATTATGCAATTATTTTAGCTATGTGCTTCTGTCTGTGTGCGTGCATGAGTTGAGTGTGTGTGTGTGTGAGTGTGGGTGTGGGTGTGGGTGTGAGTACGTTCGTGTACACTTACATCCTCACTATGTGATACCCTGTATAGTGTATATAAACGCGAGTAAGATGCAAATTCATGAATAAATATGTAACAGGTAAAGCAACAGATAAAGATACAAACACAGATACAGATACAGATACAGATACAGATACAGATACAGATGCAGATGCAGTTATAGATACAGATAAAGATGCAGATATAGATGTATTGAAACTATTCCTTTAATTATTTGATCTATTTAGAATGTGGATTATTCCTCGAGAGATTAACACAAATAAATAAGAACGAATTACATTGCTGGTTAGGATGTGGTAGGTGATATCACCAAGTCAACTAGAATCATCACTCTGTTTTTTCCTTTTTTACTGAAAGTGGTTGTGTGTGTGTGTGTGTGTGTGTGTGTGTGTGTGTGTGTGTGTGTGTAGCAGGTGCAACGTGACCAACACAGTGGACAACTGCAGCAGCCGCAACAACAGCAGGAGCAGCCAGCAGGCACTTTGCCTGATTGCTCCCGTCTGCTCAACGTCGGAGTCCCGACTCTAATCGCTTTGCATGGCAAGGGAGGAGCAGGCGGAGTTTGAAAACGGGCTGGAAAAGTCGGCTTTGGTTAGTGCTACTCTTAAGCGGTCCTGATTTCTGCCAGATCATTTGCCAACTTTGCCAGCCAGCCAGTCAGCTAGCCAACTTGTTCATTGTCCTGCCTGTCTTTTGCTGTCCTGACCTGACTCATCCCGTCCCTGTCCGTTCCGTCCCGTCCCGTCCCGTCCCGTCCTGCTTTGCCTGTCCTATTCTGTTCTGTCAGACAACCACACTCATTTCCTTTTGTGCTGCCACTTCTGCTGCTGCTGCTGCTGTTTGGCACTGCACATTGTTTCTTTGGACTTTGTCTGCAGCTTCAGCGCGGGAGCTCTGCAACAAGCCCAGCGCGGAGTCCTTAGTCCTGGGTCCTTAGACCTCAGACCTCAGAGCTCAGAGCTCGTCGTCCTTGTTTGTTGTCACTGTGCCTCACAATTTATGACAACATTTGGCCAAAACATATGTTGGCAAAGCAGCAGCATTAGCAGTAGCAGCAGCCGCAGCCACAGCCGCAGCAGCAGCAGCAATTGCTGACCGTCTTCCTCCCTCTTCACTCCGTCTCCATGCCGCTCTTTTTCCGGTTGTTCGCATGATCGGTGCTTTTCTCAATTCTTCGCATTAGGTATATTTATTTACGCTCCTTAATGTAATATGTAAATCCAAAAATTATCTTCAACTTCAATCAATCACGCCAGTAATAATTAAACCGTTTTAACCATTGTTATTAGACTTTATCCCATTAGAAAATACCACATTTTTATTCAAGACATGTGCCTCTTGCCACATTTAATGTGCCTTCTCTTAATACTGGCTTTAACCTCATTTTCTTCCAATGCAAAATAACCAAATAAAATTTACTCATTTCAAATTCTTGTATGCATATAATATAAACATAAAATATATGAAATAAATTTGTATGAATATTAGGCTATCAAGTTAATAGAATTTTTGGCAAAATATATAATGAAAATATCAATCAATGAGGAAACACCAATATATATATATATATATATATATATATATATATGTACATATGTATATTTAAGTACGCACTATGTATTTTAATGCTCCGAATTCTGCTGTCAGCTCATCTTTATGGCTGAATATGAATGCATGTATGTGTGTATGTATGTGTGTATGTATGTGTGTATGCATGTGTGTATGTCTGAGACTGTCATAATTTATGAATTTGCAAAAATTGCCCGAGTAGAAATCCATGTTCTATGAAAGCACTTTAAAAGTTGACAAAGTGGGCGTTTTCCCTCTTCCTTGCCTGCCAGTTAACACATCATAAAAATAGGCCTTTCAGTCATTATGGGCCACGCCCCCACCTCCACTTGAATAGCTAATGAGTAAAACAACTTGTCGGGGGAGAAAGGCAGGCTTGATTTGTATAGTTTGCCAAAATTATTTATGGACCTTCACATGCATTTTGGCAGACCAAACGGAAAGAGTGTGGTTGTGTGTGTGTGCGTGTCGCTTGGGTTATGCAAAGCGACCTCCTTCTGGCCACTGTTAACTCTGCCACATATGCGTTACGCCTTGCCCCATAACAAAGTCACTTGATAAATGCAGAAAGAAAAACGAAGGCAAAACACAAATTAAAAGCTCCAGCAACAAGCAGAAACAGAGCCAAACACTTAACGCCAAAAAATATGGATAACGTCATTTTTTCTTTCTCCCTATTGAACAGCAAATCGAAATTGAGGTCCTAAACCAAACGCAAAACCCCCCTCCCACCACTCCACCCACTCCATTCACCTCCAGTCAGGCCACCCTTCTGATGATGCTTCCTGATGAGATTATGATAAAATATTCTCGAGCAGTTTTTATGATTTATGACTTTGAATATAGCTAACAAAACGGCAGTCGACTTGTATTGACGAAGCACCACCATTCCCCCCCTCCTCCCCTTACACCTACAAGTGGTGTATGTGTGTGTGGGTGGGTGAGTGGGTGTTTGTGTGGGATTGAGGGTGGATTGTACACAATAAGCACTCGAGTGCGTCGGCATAATTTATCCATGTTTGCCCGCGTCGCGTATTGGCAAAGTTTTTTATGTACCACCAACTGGACGAAAACCACCTGACCAAAGGGTCAGGGGTTGAAATGATGGTGGGGCAGATTAAGGGAAGGCTAGTATGTAATGTCTGGGGTGCAAGTGAGGTCTGCTTGCCACATTTCGCGCATAATTTGCCCCATTGTCAGAAGCTCAAGTTGCGTAAATGAACTTGAATTGCTATTGGCTGACCTTAAATGTGGGGTAGAGCGGTGTGTTGTGGGGGGGGGGGGGAAGGGGGGGTTGGTGCGATGGTGATGCATCTTTAATTTTCATAATTTAACAAATCGTTCGAAGCTGATATTTTAGCAGCGACACGCCCAGAACACAAAAAAGGTTTTGCTGCCAGCACAATTTGGCCACGGACCTTTTTGTGGAATTTGGATTGGGTATGGATTTGGTTATGTGTTTCATTTTGGGCTCAATTTGAGATTCGGGATCCGAGTTCCACCTTAATTCGTTCCACCTGCTGCAGGCATAGCGTATTTCGACCAGTATATATTGCATAATGCGCGGCTTATCTGCTTTCCGACACAAATGATTATTGATGATGGCCCTCGGAGAGAGATCCCAGCTAAGCTGAGTTGAGCACAACTGAGTTGAAAACGAGTGCTCAATGATTGTTGGCCAGAATGTCAATTAATTCGTGGAAGTGATAATAACGCGTTTGTGAATAAAATGACTTTAGTTAATCCTTTGTTATTCGAAATTATACACTCAGAAAATATATGTAACTGAAACTTAAAAAATCAGCATAAAATATAATCGAAAATCGAAAAAACAATTCTTAGAATTGGAATATCGCATTTTTCGTTTAATATAAATATAAATATATAAATGTTTGTTATTATTAAGACATTAATGTCTATGAAGTATAACTGCAAATTCTTATTTTAAATACTAGACAAATATTATTTTTTTTCTTGACAGCTCCCAGTTTACTATATAGACTATATATACATATTTATATATATTATAATTATAAAATAAAGGCAAATAAATAACAAAACTCATCAAAATATAGTCATCTGAAAACTTTTATTGCAATTAAAAATTGCATTCATTAAATTTCCATAAATTTTAAATGTGTTGTAATGTGTTTAGAAGGATAAACATATTATAAGATCCCAAAAAATGTAATTGATTAAATCATGCATATTTCTCAAGTTTTCCATCAACTGTTGCAAGTCCTCGGTTTAGTTCAACGACATTCTTTGAGAGTCCTTTCCAGCCACAACTTGTTTCTAGCAATCATATTTAGCCAAATGCTTCCACTCATTAAAATCGCAGATGAAAATTTGCTATTTTAAAATACACAAATAATAAACATTTTCTTTCGCTCACAAATTGTTTTTTGTCTAAATTGTTGTGGCATTTAAATACGATTTCAATTATAATGCAATTCTTTTACAATTTTCCTGCTAGCTTATGCAGCAAATATTTCACACATTTTAAACACACACACACACACACACACACACACAGAGACGTACACTTGTGGATGTGTGTCTAGACACACTTCATTTTTGGACCCAGGCAGCGATGTGAATTTCTGCCCGGTGGTCAACAGTGGTTGCTGCATAAGTTTTTGTCGGATGGTGGCTAAATGTGTGACGGTATGGGGACAGGAAGGAGTTGGGATCAGGGTTTAAGCGCTGAGTGCTGATAAAGCCCGGCCAGCCGACCAAAAAGTCTTCATATTGAACAGGAGGCGAACTTTGGTGGTTTTCGTTCGTTTTGCGTGGGTTTGCTGCCACTGCTGATGTTCAACATGATGAAGCATCACTTACCACAAAAGAACATATATACACACACACACACCCACCCACTCACCAGCTCACACACCCACACAGACATGTGTGTGCTGCTTGAATTTAGCTTATTTTGATGAATCCAATGGTCACGCACAGACGAGAGACGAGAGAATTCCCGACTTGCGTCTCCTTTCTGCCCAACCAAGTACAAATGGGACATATGCAATGTAATCTAATGAATTTGATGATCTATTGTAGCACACACACACACACACACACACACACATACACTCACACTAAGTGTGTGGGTGGGGGTGTGGCTGAGAGTGGGCTCCTTGATGAGCGACTAAGAAAGCTATTAGGGGTTAGGCCTTCTGTGCAGTTAAAGGCTTTTTAAAGTCAACTTGCTGCCTACTTTGTATGCGTGACTGATACACAATCCAGACTCTATGCGCGTGTGTGAGTGTATAAGTGTGTGTATGTGTGTATGTGTGTGTGTGGGTACATGTGTATGTGTGTGTGTGCTTATACCCCGTATATATTACAAATGTGCAAAGAGATGCGCTCTAGCGCATAAAATAATACAACTAACAGTATTTTATTTTATTGCAGTATTTTTATTAGAAATGATGTATATACACTCAGAAAAAAATTACAGTTCAATTAAAAAAATAGTCAGTGGCTCACTTCAATATTATATACCTGAAATAAAATGTTCTTTTTTTCTAATAACCAGGATTTTTAAATTCTTAATTCTCTTTGAATTCTTACAAAATATTTTTTGTTAAAAAAAAAACGTTTTTACTTTCTACTTTCTATTTTTTTTTTAAATTTATTTCTAAATAGAAATTATTGCAAGCTATTAGACACAAAACTAATAAATTTAAGTATCTGTTTTATGTATTTTTAAAAACCAGAACATTTTCTAGGTTTCAGAGCGATTTTTAATGTAATTAAATAGTTTCATAAATTTGTGACTAATTATTTTTAATTTTTTTTATTTTTTATTTAATTAATTTTAAAATAAAGGCAGCTCAGTTTTTTATAATACAAAAGGAAACATTTTGAGTAAATTGGAGTTGAACTAAATTATGCCTAAGCAATTAGCAGGGTATTTGTAAGTCGTGTATTTGCTTGTATTTTCAATTAAATTTATTGTTGTTGTTTTTGGTACATTCGCCTCTGCTTTTACCCGTTAACTCAATTCTGGTACCACCCACAAGCCACCTTCCTTGGCCCATGTGCACATCTTTAGCTTCTATCTGTCTGTAAGGCTTCCTTCCGGCCTGGGCAGACCAGACCCGAAACGAACAAGCGAACGTGTGACTATGCGTGAGACCCACTCTTCACACTCCACCCCCCACACCCACCACCATCTTACCCTCTCTACTTACGCTCCCCTGTCTCGCATACCCCTCTTCTGCTCTCGGCAATCGTTCTGTGATATTTTGGAATGCGGCGACAGATATGCATATGTGAAGAGACTTTAACAATGCATGTGTTAGTCTGTGTGTGTTGGTATGTTTGGGTGTGTGTGTGCCTATTCATTCATTTCATTTGAAAAGTCTCCCTTTACACGTTGATGCGGGGGGGGGGGGGAGGTGGTGTTGGGGCGGCATATTCAATTTAGCAACAGAGAAGAAGATGACAAAACGATTGCTTTCGACTGCTTGTCGTATAGATGATGAATTGTTCCTGTTCCTGCTGCTGCTGCTGCTGCTGATTCTGCTGCCAGCGAACAACGACCCACTGGCCAACACATAGCATCAACACATTTATACAACCTTCCCCCCTCCCACCTCCCCCAACCCACCTAGCATACCCTTCGTCCGAAGCCCTTATTTCTCTGCATTTTGAGCCACCAAAAACTTCCGTTAATCCAAAGAGCTGTTGTTTTTGCTGTTGGCTGTTGCATATTTATGCCTACTTGTGTGTGCCAGTATGTGTGTGTGAGTGTGTGTAACAAACTTAAAGCGCAAATTAAATTTGGGCCAATCAAGTTGAATCAACATTTGAAAGTGAAAAGTAACTTTCTTTTCATCAGTTGAGCAAAATAAAAAGACAGCAACGCAATTCAAGTCTCTACTACAAAGTGTGAAACCTTTAAGGATATGACGCACAAGGGAATCGCGCAATTAAGTGCATAATGTACTCCGACTGCATTTCGATTAATGATAGAGTTGTAATTTCGACTTGCAGCTACCCTGCCTGAAAACCCTAAGCTGAATGTGTCAGCCTCAACAATTTATTGCTTGATCTAGTCAAATACAAACAAAGCAAACGCATAATTAGTCAATATATATTATATATATATATATATATATATATATATATAAAGATATATATGAATAGAGTGAGATTTTGGTATGTGCATTCAAGCGATGCAATTCACTGATTCAAAAGTGTCTGCAGTGAATGCACTCAAATTGCGCATTTGCACTCAAAAAGACGTCGAACTCTAACAATTTTAGAGCGCTGGTCTTCTTAAGAGGCATGAAGAAGAGTGGGTTTGGGGTTGGGGTAGGGGTGTGGTGTTGTTTGGGTCGAAGGGTGAGGGCGTGATGAGGCAGGTTCGGCAAATCAATTAGTTTGATGCATGCAAAAGCGCAAGTTGGCGTTATTTGGCGCACTTTTGTTTCCGCTGCATTGCCAGAGTTGCCAACAAACAAAACTAATTACAAGCATTTTCATTAACGCCTACAACTGAACGACTTTTGCCTCCCCGCGCTTATGCAATTCGATGATGGCCAAAACACAATGGCCAAATTCCATGTAGGTGTGCCTTCGGATATATATATGTGTGTGTGTGTGTGTGTTAGGCAACTACTTAAAAGTCGATGCGCCAAGAAGGCAAAAACAAGGCTAAAACACTTTTGCAGTCTCTTGCTCTCAAGTGACAACAGCGGCGTCGTCTAAGGACTAGATATTTGGTGGCGGGGGCTGTGGGTATATGGGGTTTTGCTAACCCTCCCCTCAGCCCTGTCCCTGGCCATCGATAGACGACAAAGTTCCGTGACGCTGTTGCAAACTTCTCCGCCAATGCGGCGCCGCTTCAATCTGTGCCGTCCTCAACAACAAAAAAACAAGAGACCATCAACACTGCTCTGTGGCAAGCCGAATTCAAGATACTCTCGCAAAATAATTCAATATTTAAAATATCAGAAATATGATTTTTCTGCCTAGATGTGCAAATGAAGCATCACTCATAATTACTTGGTTTGGTTGCAATAAATTGCAAAACAAAAAAGTTGTTGAAACAATAACTTGTCTTTCGACCAATTGTTTCTATATAATATAGTAATCCGATCCAGTATCTTTAACATATGTACTACATGCAGTTAAAAGACGATTACAAGCCGGAAATTTATCGACTCTGGTTGGAATGCCTAATAAGATTGAACACATTCCATTCGTGAGTAGAACAAGAAAATTCCAATTTCAGACTAGCTTTCCAATTGTTTGAGCACAGGAGAAGACTCCAAGCTACTGTAACAATAAGCCCAATTAAAGAAGATTTCACTTGAAAAATCGCTAAACTTGCACTGCTAAAATAAGGAAATTGTATCATTCAAATAAGATCTGAAAGGGTATTTCAAAAATTAAAAAGAAAATTTCCTTAATTTGTACTTTTTTTCATGTGATGGGCAAACTAAAACCCAAAACAGACCAAAGCACCCAAGCAGGGCCTGTGGGACTGGCACAGAGACAGGTACGGGGACGGGGATGGCGATGGGGACGGGGACGGGGTCAGGGACAGGGACGAGGGGGGACTAGTGGGCTTGAGTGGCGAATGGCGAGTGAATTGTCTAATTACAGCTGCCAGTTGCAAGGCTTTTTCCTATTGTTGTTGTTGTTGTTATTGTTGTTGTTGTTGTTGTTGTTGTTATAGTTGTTGTTGTTGCCGTTGTCAGCGACAGGAACAGGACGTCTTTTGTTGCCGTCGTTTTCTGCTTCTTCGTTGTGGGCCAAAGTCGAAAACATCTTAAGCACATTTTTAATTAATTTAAATGCGTTAAGTTGCTTGTCACTTCATTTGGCGATGTCCTTAACATCCCCATACACCAACACCAACACCAACACCAACCCCAACACCCACACCCACACACGCAATAAATTGCAAAGTATCTCACCTTTTTATTCTGTATTCAAAGTCTTTCCAAATGACAGGCGCATTCTTGTATTAATTCCAGTGAACATCTTTGTAATACTCTCAGTGGATATGTTTGGATGGTTTATGGTTAATATTTATTGTATTTATTATAAACGTTTGATGTTTTGAAATTAAATTGGTTTTTAATTGGGCTTCGTGCGTCTTTTTTCTTCTTTCTGCATGCAACCGATCTCAGGTATCGATATTTCTCTTATATTGGTACTCATTCGAGTATTCTCACTCAACGAGGTTGCCAGACCTTGGCTTAGACTTATTTACAATCAATTTGCAGTAGCCAAAACAACCTCAAAGTCGCCTAAAAATGCGCCTGTCATTGGGAGAACTTGAGAAAATAACAGATGATCACAATGTGAAATAATTACATCTATCTATATTATTTTTAGTGTGGCAAGGTGAAGAAATAAAACGATACTTTCCAAGTTTCGTGTCAATAAGTTAAACTGGAAAAAACTGACCAGATTAACGAAAATTATATTATTTTTAGGGTTAAACCATAAACCTAGTTAATGCCAAAAAAATATATAAAATGCGGAATTTGATATTTTAATTGCATTTCGCTGTTAAATTTTGCAAATATTCATTATAATTAGTAAATCATTTAAGAAAACTGTTGCCGAAAAATATCAATGGTAAATTCACCAGGAGAATTTTTCAACTGTCTTTATAAAAATGATTATTATAAAAAAAATATATACAAAAAATTATAATTTGTAATTATTACTTGCACGTTGGATTTGAAATACCATATCAGTAATTGCAAACTATCTTTTAAGGCTTTATGTATTAAAGTTAATCTGATTAAAAGTAACAATTTAGCTGGCTCATCCATATTTAGAGCTTGACGATGTATGGAAGGGGAGGCGTAAGCGGATTGCACATGCATCACATTACATCATATCACAACTTTCAGCTGAGGCTGAGTTTGGTGGGCTCTGCCAGGCCAAAGTCTGCAAAATGGTCAAATTGTCTATTATGGCCAACAGACAACTGCCTACAGATTGTGCAACTTAATTAAAGAAACGCAGTTAAGCTTTGCAATTGATTCGTGGCCGACTGGTCCGCTAACCACGCCCACATCAGTGTACACACACACACACACGCACACTCACAAATATGTGTGTGAGGCTTATTCGCGAGATGGGCGATCGAAATCGGAATCTGAATCTGAATCACATTTAACGTTATACGCTCTGTGGCATGATACTTGTGGCATGGGCATGTGGTATGGTAACCTGGGTAATCCAAAGGGCCGTTTACATTATAATGCAATTCAGTGGAACCAATTTCAGTGACAAGGACAACTCCACACCACGGCTCCATAGTTTTGGTCATTTCTGCGGCTCTTATTCCAAAAAGAGAAGGTTTTCGTTCTGAAGAACAAAACCAGTACAAAATGGGGGCTGAGAGATAGAGTGTTCGACGGTGAGATACCCTCTAAAATGATATGTCAGATTTTGAAATATTATGTTTTCACAACTTTTGACATGTATGGGGAATGTGAAAAAATCTATGTTGAATTAAAAGCCAAACCTCAAAATGTATAAGGAAAAAAATATATTAGCTCAATGGAATATGTTTAAAAATATCTGTGTATAAACGTGTAAAATTCAAATTCAACTACAACTAAGAAGTATAGGAGAGATACTATTTTAAAATCCAACAAAAATGTTGATACCTGCAAATTAATTCCGGGTTAACAATTTGTTCTCTCACTGGTATTTGGCTGGTTTCAAGTATCAATAGAAAAGGTAAAATTTTAAAAAATTTGATTACACATTATTATCGAATATAAAATCTTAAGCAAAGCTTAAAGCCCAAACTTGTACATTTTGGGAATATCATCCATGAATATAAACAATTTGCAGACATTTGAAGTGGGTGTTAATTTTATTTTTTGGAACTAGTTGCAGAAATCCGTTTTATTAGTCCGCAAGGGAAGCGAAAAATGAAGAAAATAAACCAAATTATGACGTTTCAAGTGTAGTTTTATCATCAAATTTCAAAACCATCCTATGCTTATTTTTCACCAATTATTTGGATGCAGGGTATATGAAAACAAAAAAGAAATATTTTTAAAAAATAAAAGAGAAAGAGACAAAATTGAAATCCTATCTGCGCAAAATGTAAAAAATGTTTGTGTTCTGCTTTTAATTGAAAACGCAAATTGGTCATCAATTAATTTGACTTATATTGTAGACAGATATAGCTTCCCCAAACAGCGACGGCAACTCGATCGGCTTTTCCCCTTCCTCCTTCCCCCCTTCCCACCAAACACTCCAAACCCACTCCCAAATATGTCGCCACGCCAATTTCCACCAGTTGGAAATTTATCAGTTGTGTTAAGCCAAAAAACAAACTAAGTGCATTTTCAAATAGTTGCATGTTGCGTAGCATTGAAGCTTAAAAAAATTATAATAGAATCTATATATATTTATATATATATATGTATATGTATATATATGTATGAGTTTGTATGTATGTGTATGCATGTACTTATTTGCTATATATATATATAGAAAAACTCTTCATAATATTTATTCAGCTAAAAACGATTTTGCTAAGGCATATTTTTTGCCTTGAGAGACTGTATCTGTCTACGATAAAATATAACATATGGACTCAATATTTAATTTCTTCAACTATTCTACACTGGGAGAAAATAACACTGAAATTTAGAAACACTCAAATTGTAACTTAACTTATAATTTAAAGAGTATATTTCGAGTTTTTGTTGTCTGTCTAAAAACAAGCATTTTGCACTTCTTCAATTTATTTTAAATAATAAAGAGAAAAATATGAGAAGAGATCAAATTTAAATAATTCTTTCTGAATCTTAGAAATTATTATTAATTTTAGAAATTAATATCTGAGTAATAATTTATTAAATAAAAGTAACAAACTTACTGAATTTATTTCCTTATATTTAAAACCAAGAAATTTTTGATATTACACTTTAACTTGCTGCGAAGTTGAACTTTTTTCTAATCGGATCCATTATGTAGATAATTGAAATGCTGAACCCGAATAAAAACACTTCGTCTACAATTGATGGAATACACTCAACAGATTTGCACCTATGGATAACAATCCCAATTGCTAAGACCCTTAACTTAATTTGCTTGAGCGCTATTTTTTGCTTGATGGCTTTCGAGTGGAAGCTGCATAATTTGAGAATGAGATGGCTGCCATGGATAAGGAATATATCATTTTATATATACATAGTTCATCCAAAGACTTTTCCTGTTGCAACAAAAGAAACAAAAAAGAATCGCTTACAAAGTTCCCCGTGGGTGGTTGGGACTCACAAGTGATTTACCCAAGACAGCCAGACAGCCAACCAACCCCTTCTTCTCCTTCCATTCTTAGACGACAATGACCACGCCCACATTATGGCATAAATAAAAATTTTGTTTGGCAATATGCGCGTCGCGTATTTTGTTGCAAAAGTCTTGCATTAATCTAAATATTTGCATGCTTACGACGCCTGAATGGGAACAAGTGGATAAGGGGTGCAAGTGGCAGGGGATGGGTGGGGGAAGGTTTGGCAGTAATAGAAGCTGCACTGATGCTTTACGTCTCTCGGCCTGGTGTGGATCCAAGTCCGGGTGTTTTTTGCCAACATTTTGGACTTTGCCCATTTATTTATTTTCATCGTCGACGCCAAATTGTCAACGACTTTTAAATGGGGAAGAGGAGTAGAAGGGGGCTGGGCAAGTTGTGGGTGGTTTGTATTGGGGGTAAACTTGTACTGCATTTTCTTATTCGGCAAAACTCGCATTTGAAATGCATTTCGCATGCAACATTTCCATTTCCATTGCAAATGCAGGCAAAGACAAAGGCAAAGGCTGAAACAGCAGCGCCAAAATAATAATAATCATCATTATCGCCATTGCCATTGCCACCATCACCATCATCATCATCATCGGGAGCAGGATCAGGAGCTGAAGCAGGGGAAGTTGTTGTTTTATTTATGTGTATTTTCCCCATTTTGTGCTTTTTTTGGTCTTCTTTTGTTTATTATTACTTTTATTGCCGCTGCGTTTTAAGTAATCAAAATCGTTTAAGCGAATTCGCAGAATTTGCATTCTGTGGCCAAGTTTTAGGCAAGCGGCGACAATTGCTGCCACTTGCAACTTGGTTGCATGTTTAGCTCATTTGCCAAAGGGGACGAGGCGCACAAATTGTATTTTCTGCTTATAAATAAGGCGAAATTCTGAATGCTAAATCATCCATTTAAAATTCGGAACAAAGTTGAAAACTGAGAAACAAAAAGCAGGCTTGATTTAAGATTATTTATTTTACAACAAAACTCACTTATATACACATATATATATATATATATATATTTATGTAATACTATTCGCGCTACATAAGACTTCTCTCAAAATATCACAACAATTTTGTAGGTCCTTTTTTCTGTGCATTTCTTGAGCAACCATAAAACTTGCTAAAATTTAGTTAATTGGCTCTGTGTCTATGCAGAGCATTTTCTGTGAGTGAGAAACCATTTTAATTACCACAAATAAAAAAGGAAACGGGAAGGGATATTACCATGAGGTGGTCGGGAGGGGGTGGTGTAATGGTGGTAATTTGCCATCGTGTGTTGCACGCGATAATAAACGTAATAATAATTCATAAATTGTCATAACTGAAATCAAATAAATTATGAACATTTTATCTGCATAAATAAATGGCATATAAATCAAAATACTTCTTAATAATTGTTGCAGCAACATTTTTGACTTGACCTAAAAGCAATCAGAGAGTGAAAAAATTAAAATCTGGACTACACGAAAATTTGCTAGCTTAGCTGGAAAATTTGTTATTATTATGCAAATTGATACAATATATATATGTAAATATTTTGCATTGACAGCTGTAAAACTAGCTGCATTTCTAAGAATATAATCCAAACAAAACAACTTTCTATGAACCACAAACAAAAACTATATTGTTTTTTGTGAAAATTCGTAAGCTGTATATATATATATATATACATATTTACATATACATATATATATATATATGTATATATATATATATATATATTTTCCCTGTATTAGAAATGTTCATTAGGAAATAAAATTAATATCCTTACATTAATTTTAATTTTCACAAATTTGCCTTTTAAAATAATTAAAAAAGATATGATTTTTCGACAGCATTGCAATTATTTGCCTTAGACCATAATTGTATTATTATTAATAGTAATATTTATCAAATATTAACTATTTTTCACATCTAATAAGAGTTTCTAGTTTCTTATAATGACACAAATTACTGAGCTGAGTTGCATTTAGATCCTTTTTTTTAATCTCAGTGCACTATTTTTCTATGTGTGGTTAATGACATTAACGCAAAGGTCCTTGACAAACCTACGTTCAAACTTGTGATACACCTTGTCTAAGGGATATCAAAAATGAATGCGTATACAAATATCACAAGTTGCGACAGGCATCTTGCTTAAATTTGACATACAGACAGAGAGGGAGGGAGAGAGCGAGAGAGAGAGAGCGAGAGAGAGAGAGAGTAAAGATGCCGATAATCTTGAATTGCACTTGAAACGTAATTACAGAGTTCCAAATGCAAAATGCAAAATGGAAATACCTGGCAAAGCCAAGGCAGATGCAGAAACAGAAGCAGAATCTACAGTTAAAGTCAACGCGCTGTTTATATGTCTGAACGCCTGTTCAAGTGCTCTCTCTCTCTGTGTGTGTGTGTGTGTGGCACATGTCGTATAAGTAATATGCCTGAATGCCAATTGCATATGGTCTCCATAATATCCGTATTTCTCTTCAGCTCCGGCCACTCTCCTCGTCGTCATCTTGTTAAGTAAATTCTAAACATAGTTGCCATCAAATGCAACCCTCTCTCATCCAACCTAAATGTCTTTGTGTGTGTGTGTACTTGTCTGAGGCTGTGTGTGTGTGTGTGTGTGTGTGTGTGTGTCCACTCACTTATGTAATTAAGTGTCTTGTTAAAACGGAAATGGAATTCGGTTTTGCCTTTAATTTACATTAATTGTCGATGCATTTATGCCCTGCGAACACATTGGGTTGCTGCCTGAGAACTATACACACACCCCAACCCCATCGCCATCCCCATTGACAACCCCTACTCCTTCTGCTAACAACCCTAATTGCGTACACTTGCCAAAAAGTACACCTCACAACATGGAACTTGTCGTTTTAGGTTATATCAGGCCGAGGCTTATAGAAAATATTTCGACAGAGATATCCAAAAAAAAGTAAAATCTCTGACATCATTTTATAAACATAATTTACAGACTTTACGGCTAATAAAAGTAGGTCCTAGGAAAAAACTGAACTCCTCTAGATTCCGTTGCCGGCTTGACTTGAAAGGACATTTACTGTATACAATTTTTATGGCTGCACTTCGTAGTACTTTTTATTTTGTCTATATTCAGAACATACAAATATTTATAATGAATATTTTTAAAATTATATCGTGTTTTTGTTTTTGAGTGTAAAACCTTTTTACAAGCTACTTGTTGGTATTTATTGTTTAACATTCATGTCTGTCCTGGGGAAAAACACAATGCCTTTAAAAAATGCATGACATGTGCATGCAACAGACACACACAGACAAAGAGAGAGAGAAAGTGAGAGAGTTTTTTTTTAATGAATGAGGGAAAAAGAAGAAGAGAGAGAGAGAGAGAGAGAGAGTGGCTTACTGTTAGTGGAACTTTGCTTTAATCGCTGGGCATTAGGCCGGATGCAATATGCAAGGCAGCAGATAACTGCAGGGACAATCAAAGCAGTTTGCCAGAGACGGGGGAGGGGAAGGCGGAGAGGGAGTGGTGTCTCGAACTGTGTTTAACCCGGTTATGCAGTGACCCATTTGCCGCTTGGAAACCAAAATGCCAATGGGCCAAGCGGGCATTATTAATGGCACTTGGAGTGCACTTAATTGTGGCAACAAGCATTGATTTATTTATTTGCCGCACATGCAACATTAACCATTCACAATTCGGCAGTCAGAACTTAACTATTGCAATTATTCTTAATAACTTTATAACAATTTCAATTATTTTTCTAATACACAAACCCATCAGTTATACACTATCTCTCTCTCTCTCTCTCTCTCTCTCTCTCTCTTTGTCTCTCTATCTTTCTGCCTTTCTATTACTATCAAAGACTCAAAGAAAACGCAGCAATCGTTGATAAATATATTTGAAATTGGGCAAGTCGACAAGTAAATCATAAAAATCTAAATTTGTATTCTAGCTTTGAAAGCTTTGATAAGGCAGCAAACGGAGGCATGCCACTGCTGCGCCCCAAATCGAAGACAACTGCTGCTGCTGGGCGATTAGCACCAACGGGAGGGGCCAATACAAAGGTGGACAAGAAACTTGCAGCAGCCGCAGTGGCAGCACTTCAACCAGAGTTCACAGCCTATGTCAATGGTGGCAACATCTTGTCGAGCAAATCGCTGACCAATCCCAATGAGGCTCCTGCTCCACCTGCAGTTGCAGTTGTAAAGGTGTTGCCTCGTGCGCAGCTAAAGAAAGAGATTGACGCCTCCGTTCTGCTGAGAAAGAAACCCGTTGACTTGGACAGGCTGGCAAAAGCAACAACAACAACAGCCCAGTCCAGTCCTCGCCTGGCTGATGTGAAGGACATTAATGCAGATGATGGGAAGAATCTCAATTTGGCCTCTGAATACGTGAACGATATTTACGACCATCTGTACGAGCTGGAGGAGCAGCAGCCCATCTATCCAAACTACTTGAAAGAGCAGTCGAAGGTGTGGTATGAGAGGCGTGCCATCCTCATCGATTGGATTAATGGGGTGCATTTTAAGTTGCTATTGACAGCAGAAACCTTCCATTTGACCGTCGCCATAATCGAGCCCTATCTGCAGGCTGTTTACTCTTGTCAAATTCACGGATAACATGTGTACGGCTCAAGAGATAAAAAAAATGGAGCTGGTCCTACTCAAGCTGATCGATTGCAATCTGTCCCGTCCATTGCCCATCCATTTCCTGTGGCGCTACTTGAAGGCAGCCAACGCTGATGTTCATCTTCTTAATATGTCCATGTTCCGGCCAGCCTCTTTCGCTTCGCTTCGCTCTTTCTGTCGCTGCACTTACTCGATGGCAATGCTCGTTCTCAGACGGGCTTCAATGACAAGCTCTGGACACCGACGCTGGTGCACTACTCGAGATGCACCGCTGCCCATTTGCGCCCGATTACGCAGAAGATTGCAAACTTGGCACACGTTGTGCCCAATTCGAAGTTGAGGTCCACTTTCAAGAAGTATCAGTCAAACAAGTTCTACAAGATCGCACTGCTCACGGAGCTGCATGGTCCGCTCTTGGACTCGATAAGGGACAATGATGAGATGATACAAATACTCACACAAGATAATCAAACTGCCAGTTGGCAGTGCTTGGCTGCAATTTTAAGTATTGTTACTATTTTTTTCTACTTAAAATTGTTTAAATACTTTTTTAATTAAATTTCCTTTGTTAAGTGTAAGCAAAAATAATAATTTATAATGCATGCATATAAATGCAAGAATCATTTTATTTAAAGCATCTTTATCTGGCTATGTATATAAACTTATTTTATCACATTACGATGAGATGAGATGTCGTTGTGAGGACCCAGAGAGCACCGAGAAGCTGAACAATGAGCAACTAGCGCATTTGCTTGCTCAGTTACTGTAACAGATCCCCAAATGAATAGAAAAATAAAATAAAAATCCGACTAAAATTAGGCAAACATAGCCATAGACTTAGCAAAGTAATATTATTGTAATATGTTAAAAAGAAAAACAAAACAAGGTTTCCCTGGCACTTCTCAATTCCATTTGAAGATCATTTAAAAGATTTACGAAATAATACTTTGTTTATCACCAACAAACAGTTGTGCATAAAAATAAATATTAAAAACTAATCCGTCTCACTATAATAATTATTAAAGTCAAATTTGAAATTTGTCAATACAAAGTATTTCCTTTAAACTATCTAAACTATATTTATATAAGAAAGATAACATAAAACTTTGACTAACAATTTATTATTTGTTTTATTTTGAATATTCATGATATTTTATTATAACTTATCTAAAGATTGAAAATTCAGTCACTTCAAGAAATATAATTATTTTACTAAAATAGATTAGCATTTTTTTTCTGGTTATCAAAACTCACTCAAGATTTACCATGCTGATTGCTCTTTCCGAACCGATGCGACATGAGCACAATTTCAACTATTCGTAATCGAGTCAATTCCTGTCTAAATCAGGTTTTATTTGATTAGCCTACAACAATAAGACTAACAGCTTGGGAAGTGGAGGAGAAGTCAAAGTGTTATAGGGGGGGTAGTAGCAACTTGATCGTTGTCTAGATTTGCATTCATCCTGCCTTGCTGTGATAAATTGCCAGATGACCACAATGAGAACTATTCAGAATCGATGCCCAAATGAACAAGAGCAAAAAATCAAACATATTCTTGTATTGCAGAAAATTGCAAAATAAAAATAAAAACAATTTTAGTTGCGAGAAGTGTTGAGAATTAATTTAGCGCAATGAATTTTCCAAGTGGGACTAGATTCTGAGCATGACCAGTGTTTGCATACCGTGTGCGTGCCAGCGTTGTGCAACACTGAACATGTTCACAACACACACACACACACACACACATGCGCTTACAAAACGGAAACGATAAACAGTCGCAAGCCATAAATATACCAAAATCAACAATGTTCCAATGACAACCAGGTCATTAGCACTTACACGAATGTGCACATGTATATAAATATATATATATATATGTATATATGTGGGTGAGAGTGAGAGGGGTTGATTGGGTAACAGGTAATAGGTACCTGGTAACAGGTAACGGTAATTGAAACAAAAGTTGAAGCCAAGAAACAGCAGCCAACATACGCTGCTGCGGTGCCTTAAAAACCCATTTCCAACTGTTGACACGTGCCGCATCGTGCCGCGACCTGTAACTGTATCCCCTCAAGCACACACCTTGCCCCCTCCCGCAGACCCACACTGCGCGCCGTAGGGCAAAATCACGCGAACGCATGCGAAGTAAACAACGTGAAATGAAAGTCATGCGTCGCATTTTAAAATGCGCCGCTGAATGTCTCCCAGGACGTGCTCCCCCTTGGCTTAAAATCCGCACCCACCTTCGCCATTCGCCTGTTCTCCGCTCTCCACTCAAATCCCCCGCCAGTTCAGTCAAGCTCTGCTCTCACGGTAAGAGATGCGCATAATTTAAAATACAAATTTGCCTCCCGCCAGATGAACATAGGGCATCTCCCCTGTTTGTGTGTGTGTGGGTGTGCGCGGAGTGCGGGGAGTGCAATGCATTTGTAAATATGCCTCATTATTGTGCAAGCTGTTCCCCATGCCCGCAATTCATCCGGCCTCCTGTCGACCCAACATTTGTCACGTCGCATGTTTGGGAGTTCTCGTGCAGCGTCAAACGGAAATGGCAACAAAGTACAAAACAATTTAATAAATGCCGGAATCACGTGAAGGTGTTAAGCAAAACATTTGTGGCAATGACCAAACGGAGTGAATCCAACACACGAATCACCCCTTAAATTGAAAAGCCCCGTAACACACACACACACACACACACACACACACGCACACGTACACTTGCATACACCTGCATGCTTCGTTTTCGCAGGCGTATAACTGTACCAAATACTATGCCACAAGTGCAACACTCAACATCAAAAATATCTCATCAAGTCACTCAGAGTAAACCAGACAGAATGCTCAAGTCGAGACAGCTCGATTACCAGTTACCCCTTAATCAGCTGTTGGGTTGCTAATTTTATTTAAAATCAGGCAGAGACTGTTCGTTCCAATCTTATGTGGATGATATATTTACAGTTGATCCATAAAATGTCTAAGTTAATTAAATACCAATTGGAAGGCTATTCCTTAAAATTTGTGCAGTTTGTTGCTTTCGGATATCGATTGGTATCGAACACGATACAAACTGCATCGGATAGAATACACTCTACATTAATATTTAAATTCTTTTATTTGAATTAATTTATTCACTAATTACAATTATTATAAGAGCAATAATTGTCAAGTTACAGCCAGTAAATGAATGGAAAATGCCCATTTTACTTACAAATATTCCATTCAGCCAATAAAGACGACAAAAAAATGTGATGAACATTATAGAAAAACACGAAGTATATAAATAAATTATTTTCAAATATTCGACACAAGCCTAATTTTGCATATGCATTTATTCACTCATTCATTTATTCAATGGCTTTAATAACTGTCAATATGGCAATGTTGGACAGCGTCGCTCCTGCCTCAGCTGTCCCTGTTAATAATGAACGAGATGCACAAAGTTGGCGTATTAAATGCGAAGCAGATTTCAACAACAACAGAAAATAAAAGTAAAGCCCAACAACGCCAATTGCTGCTACTGCTGCTGCTGATCTTGCGCCCATTTCACGCCCCTTCCCCAGTTCCCAATATATCCACTCGCATTGCAGTCCGGCTTGGGCGCCTCTTTGGAAAGGACTCCGGAGTCAGGACATACTGGCAAAATGCCATTCAACACTGCTCCGCTTCAGATGTTTTCTTTTGTGTGTTTGTGTGTGTGGTTGTGTGTGTATACCCTGTACACAACAAATTGAATTTATAGGGCACATGAAAGTAAATACGATTTATCCTCTGTTTCGATTTCTCAAAAAGAGACAACACACTTCAAATCAGTAATATCAAAGAACCGAAAATATATATATAACTTAGCGAAAAGTTCATTTTTTATCTTGAAGCACAGCAAAAAAAAAACCTTATAAACGGATTTTGTATTCTGAAATAAACTCTTAATTTTCACAAAAAAAAACAAACAAATAAATAGGAATTTACCAATTTGATTATTATGAATATATTTGGGCTAGTTGAATTTTAATTATAAGGAGATGTAATTAAAATATTATCATATTTCTACTTAACATGAACAGATTAAATGGTTTTTCGGCATATATTTTTGAGAAATTTCTCTTTTTTTCTTATGAGGTATCTGCAAGTCGGAAAAAAATCCTACCAGAAGCATTCGTTGCTGTTGTATTCCATTTTTGTTTTGCATTCTTTTCATATGGCCAGTGATTCGGAGTCGGATTCAGAATCAGATTCGCATATTCGCATTCGGCCAGCGTCGCTGACATCAATTTGTAATTTCAATTAAAAATTTAAACTGCAAAAAAGCGCAAGAGGAGCAAATACTGAATTCTGAATTCATTCCATTCAATTCCATTGCTGCTGCCATTTAACATCCGACCAAAGAATGATCCACCACCTGACTAACCCACTTTGCCACAGCTACTATGTGTCCATTTCCTCATCCCTCTCCTCTATCGACACAACGTAGCCGACATGTGGAACTTAAAGGAATTTCCTTCTCTCAACATCTCTGCCATAGGCACACTCATTGATTTATTTAATTAAATTAAAAAAAACAAAAATATTATAAGTTAAAGTTACAAATAACATGATGAAAATTAAAAGAATTTAAATTATTATTAATATTTATAAAATGTAATGGTCCAACTTTAATTGGAAAGATTGTGGAAACCCATGAAAATATAATAAAAATATCTTTACGGAATCTCTAACTAAAATTAAAGTGTTAAAGCAACTGACTTAAAAATTTTAACTATCGTTAAAAATCGATGGCCAAATTCTTGAAAGTGGTGACAAATATTAAATTCTTTTAAAGTGTTTGTTTTGAAGATCAGAAAATAAACACATTCAGTGTGCCACATGAAAGCATTGACTTAAGCAAGTTGGGACTGTTGGTGTGTGCCGATAGGGAAAGGACGGGGCTGAAAGGGGGCAAAGGAGGAGAGTCGAGGAGCGGAGCAAAGAGGCGGGGCCAATCTCGTCGCACTGTGCTACAAAATGGGCTCTGCTGCTGTTTCCGCTTTTTGCCCGAGCCTCTCCATTAGACATGAAAGTGTCAACTTCCGCGTTATTGCACACACACACAGACACTCACACACACACACGCACAGGCACTCGCTGGTTAAAAGCATGTCAAAATCGTAGACATACTCAAAAGTGTGCAGAGAGAAAAACACAGCGAGAAGAGTGTGGAAGGAAGAGTGAAGCGAGAAGCATTTGTTATTGAATGATTGAGAAATTAATACAGGCACACACACACACACATGCAGATATCGACCACACACACACACACACACAGAGCAACACATACTCGAGCAAGGCAGCAGAGTGTGTGGCAGGGGATGGGGTTTTCGGGGGTGTTGGGCAATGTGAAATTATTCCATTTCACTTTACAACTGAATGCAAATTACATGCTGTAATTTCCTGCGAGAAAGCAAGAAATGAAGCGAAATGAATGTGGCACACACGCACACACACACACACACACACACAGACATGCTGCAAATGTATTTGAGCCAAGCGGAAATAAAAATAAATTCGAAAAGTTAATATTAAATGTGCTACATTGGAAACATATTGTGTATGTGCGAGTGGATCGCTGCCTCCCCCCTCTCTCTCACACACACACACTCTCTCTCTCTCTCTCACACTGTTGCTCTTTCGCTTTCCCTATCTCTCTTTCTCTGTGTCTCTTTGCCTGCCAGCCACGTCGCGCGCTTCGCTGCCGCTGATTTTCCACATGCCTAGCAGACAACAAGGCAAGCCCGTGCACCCTTCCCCTTCACCCACTCCTCCCTATCGCCAACATAACTACGGCCTATCAGCCCCTACAATACACATGTAGGGTATCTACACCCCCCCCCCCCTCTTCCACCCAATCGATCCACTGGCCGTAAACAATTGCGCATTTTCAGCGCCGTTTGCTTACATTTTTAACTCTACTTTTTTGTTGCGCTCATTTTTTGTACATTTTTTATGTGGCGCATTTTCAGTGAATCTTTTATTTTTGTATTTATTAAATTTTTTGTATTTTTTTTGTCGTTTTCTTTTTAATTTGCGAGCCATTTTTTGCACGCTTGCAGTTAATTTTTTATTGTTATTTTTTTTTTATTGTGGCAGCAGCAAAATCAGCAGCAGCTGCAAGTGTAACTGCAGCAGCAGCAGCGGCAACAGCTGCAGTTGCCTCTTGGTCAATGCCCGTTTTTTTTTTTAGTCAACGCGTAAAATATGCTTAAATATTTTAAATTTAATCACACGCTTCGCTGGCCTCAGCAAATACGTCAATGCATATGCAAACAAATAATCCGCCATGCTGAATGGGTTGATGAGGGAGGGGCGGGACTGAATCAGGGATAAGGGTTGCTGTCGCATATGTCAATCCCACACGCAACCTATAACCGAAGGGCAGAGTTCACAGTTCACAGTTTGCACTAACTTTGTTCATCTCATTCTCTTTCTCTTTCTCACCCTCTGTCTCTGTCTCTGTCTCTCCAATTCAAAGATAATAAGCTACTAGATTTCAACATTTATTAATTTGTAATATTTTATTTATTATTTGATTTGTTTATCTTTTTTTTATTTTAATTTTACCAATTTTATTTCATTCACGTTTTTTTTCTTTCGTTTTTGAATCAGTTTTGCAATTTAAGCTGCAGTTTAAGTTCTATTTCAAAAATCCATTATCGGCCAGCAATCACAAAGGAGTGTCAAGTGGTAATGTGGCAATGTAGCAGCATGGCAACGAGGCATACGGCAAGTAGCAAGTGGCAACTGCCATTGTTTTCATGATGCCACCGCCGCGTCGTTCATTAGACCCCAAATACTGCAACTACCAATATAACCGACAAGTTTCAGTTGTATTTAC
The DNA here is from genome assembly GCA_035042345.1 of Drosophila fungiperda. NCBI lineage: Eukaryota > Metazoa > Arthropoda > Insecta > Diptera > Drosophilidae > Drosophila > Drosophila fungiperda. The sequence continues at coordinate 2,245,310 of JAWNLM010000154.1, read as the reverse complement.
ATTTGATGCTATTTCTAGCTTTATTTACTATAGGTGTGTTTGCATGTTTGTATGTGTGTGTGTGTGTGTGTGTGTGCACCGGGCATTTTACACAGGCAAATGCCTCCGGATCCATTTGACTCCCATTTCGGTTTGGGGCGTAAATGATATTTATGTGCCCAAACATAATGAAGTTGAAGCACATTGCACGTTGCAAGAGCGCTGGATCTGTTTCCCCTCAATCCCCTACCAATTTCCCCCTCCCTCTCTCTATCTCCCACTCTCTCTCTCTCGAGATTTTACACTGAGCGAAATAAGTAGCACATTGATTTTTACCATCTTGATGAGTTTGGCTGAAATATATTTCAGCTTTTGAACTTATATGAAAATGAGTGTATGTGTGTGTGTGTGTGTGTGTGTGTGTGTGTGTGTGTGGAAACTGTTGCTGGCGTCGGGAGTTCATCAAGAATATACACTCAGAAAATAAATATAGTATGAACACGCTTGGCACCCAATTATTTAACAGAATTAGACGATATATTACTAAGGAGTATTTAACTTCAAAGACGTTAAAAATTCAAATAAGAAGCCATGCAACCCTGCATTTCCGATTTAATAAACACAATTTTATCAATCAGAAAGTTATCGATACTTGCCAAAGTTTTTCATTTATTGCCACAACACGTGCAGATTTTGTTCAAGAAATAAATTGTTTATTTGAAATCAAAGAAAACAATTAAAATAATGAGAATCCGCGTTTCAGAATACTGAGAACATATCCGATTAGCGAATAAGCAACTGCGAAGGCTTCAAGACTCAATTAGACGTTTATCTCGCAGAATCAGCAGATTTGGTTTGTGATTATTTAAGCAACGACTTCAAATATTGGATCAAGAAAAAATACGAAATTAAATCAGATAACGATCAGTTTATAGTCCATAAAATATTAAGCGATTTACCCAACGAAGCACTTTCCACATTTTTCGATGATCCAGCGGCTGTTGCTGTACTAAATGAGCGCAAAATGGAATTTGTCACTCGAATGCATGAGGACTATCAGAATGAGATGAGTTCGGCCAAGAAGACAGAGCTGGACCAGAAAGCCTGCCAATTGGCCGAGGAGGATGAGCTGAATGCTCTTGCCGAATTTTCTGACTGGCTTTTTGATGATAAATAAATGAAAAACAGGCAAGACTGCTGCAGACTTGGTTGTTGATCCTGATCAAAAATATATGTTCCATATGGGGTTGGGGATGCTTCTCTCTGCCTGTTACATACATACATACACAAAACCATTATAGCCTTTTTATCCATTTTCAATATAAACAGATGATGCAAAAACACACCTATTACACAAATTAATTTTAAAACATGTTCTCTAAACTTTAATGAGAGTTAAGTGTGATATCGACTGTGTTTGTGTGTAACACTGTGTGTGTGTGTGTGTGTGTTTCGGGCTAAGCGGATTATGATGCTGCTAAGTGGACACAAGAGCAATCTACCAAATGCCAAAAATCTAAATAAGGTGCAAGCCATGCCCCCAATTTTACCAACCTCCACATAGCGAAAAACAAATGTAGCTCAAAGCAAATAATTTGAATCTTGACCAATGAATGTTTCAGGCTAAAAAAAGCCAAGATCAACAATTTTAAAATATGTTTAAGAAAAAAAACTTTAATTTCAGAATAAATGTTTAACATTGAAGATAATGTTATACCTGTTCTCTTCTGAAATATGTTGGATCTTAAGTAAGAATTAATATGTATGCTTGATGTATCGCTGTTTTTTTCTCAGTGCAGGACTCGTCCCTTTCCACCGCTGTGGAAATTATGTGTTGGTTTCAATATTTATATTTAGGCACTAAATGGAACACGAAGCAGCTCTAAGAAAAACTACAATGTAAAAAAAATTAGAATTATAACAAACAAAATGTGTTTCTTATTCAACTTTTGGTGATATTAAGTGAAACCAGCTATAATAAACGATAAGTGTTAAACATTAATAGCTTCATCAATTTGGCATTAAATGCATTATATGCTTTCATTACAAAGTAGAAATAAATGAAAATACAAAGTGATTTGTTTGGTCACTTCCGGCATAAAGTAGAAAAGTCGAAAACCAAACTGAAACAAGTAAATTGAATTTGGTGAGGAGATGGGTTGGGAAAGGGGAAATATGTGAAGTGTGTAGAGTGTGTGGAGTTTGTGAAGTGTTTGTAAAGTGAAGACAAAAGAGAGAGCTGAGGAAGAAAAAGTGAATTAGTGCGGCAACAACTAAAACTTAAAACTAAAACTAAAACTAAAAACTCAGCAAGATTAATAGGAACACGTAAAATGTAATTATTTTCCTGTACTTGTTCTATTTGTTTGACTGTGGCTGGAGGGGAACAGGGATGGGACAGGGCCAGGGCCAGGAGGGACACACACGAACGGGGGCGAGGACAGCTGTGCACTCACACAGACATAGAATGAGTACGAAAAGAGAGGGATAGAGAGAGAGAGAGAGAGAAAGAGGGAGAGACACATACTCGCCTGACATGAGAACTTGCAGCATTTTTCCAGCAACGTTACTGAAGCAGCATCCGCCAGAACTTAAACAAACACACACAATATATATACACATACACCTGCACACATAGCTGCTGGCATTTAGTCTGTCTATTTGTGTGTGTGTGTGTGTGTGTGTCTGTAAGTTGTTGCGCCCCAAGTAGTTTTCTTGTGTAATTATAATTGCATAATTTATTTATAATTTGATTTTCATGCTGTATTTCCCTCTACTACCCTGACTTAAAAGCACAGACGTTGCCAGGCTCTGAGCACTTTAGTTGATGTGTTAGCAAACGCATTGGCGGCGACACCAACTTCAAGCAATGACCAAAGATACTGCAATGCAAAGGACTAAGGACTTGCAACAATCCCACCCAAAATCTGACTCCCCTATCTCTATATCTAAACTGAGTAGCAGATCAACTGCATTTAACTGTGTACACTGAACAAAACCCATATTATGATATTGGGCATTTGGTAGATTGCTCTTGTGTCCACTTAGCAGCATCATAATCCGCTTAGCCCGCAACACACACACACACACACAGTGTTACACACAAACACAGTCGATATCACACTTAACTCTCATTAAAGTTTAGAGAACATGTTTTAAAATTAATTTGTGTAATAGGTGTGTTTTTGCATCATCTGTTTATATTGAAAATGGATAAAAAGGCAATAATGGTTTTGTGTATGTATGTATGTAACAGGCAGAGAGAAGCATCCCCAACCCCATATGGAACATATATTTTTGATCAGGATCAACAACCAAGTCTGCAGCAGTCTTGCCTGTTTTTCATTTATTTATCATCAAAAAGCCAGTCAGAAAATTCGGCAAGAGCATTCAGCTCATCCTCCTCGGCCAATTGGCAGGCTTTCTAGTCCAGCTCTGTCTTCTTGGCCGAACTCACCTCATTCTGATAGTCCTCATGCATTCGAGTGACAAATTCCATTTTGCGCTCATTTAGTACAGCAACAGCCGCTGGATCATCGAAAAATGTGGAAAGTGCTTCGTTGGGTAAATCGCCTAATATTTTATGGACTATAAACTGATCGTTATCTGATTTAATTTCGTATTTTTTCTTGATCCAATCCTTGAAGTCGTTGCTTAAATAATCACAAACCAAATCTGCTGATTCTGCGAGATAATCGTCTATTTGAGTCTTGAAGCCTTCGCAGTTGCTTATTCGCTAATCGGATATGTTCTCAGTATTCTGCACGCGGATTCTCATTATTTTAATTGTTTTCTTTGATTTCAAATAAACAATTTATTTCTTGAACAAAATCTGCACGTGTTGTGGCAATAAATGAAAAACTTTGGCAAGTATCGATAACTTTCTGATTGATAAAATTGTGTTTATTAAATCGGAAATGCAGGGTTGCATGGCTTCTTATTTGAATTTTTAACGTCTTTGAAGTTAAATACTCCTTAGTAATATATCGTCTAATTCTGTTAAATAATTGGGTGCTAAGCGTGTTCATACTATATTTATTTTCTGAGTGTATATTCTTGATGAACTCCCGACGCCAGCAACAGTTTCTCCTGTTTCGCAGCCTTTTCGCAATGCGTCTTGTGCCTTGTCCATTTTGTCCGTTGCTAGCGCCACTCAATTTAAATGAATCCCCTTTTGCTATCCACTTGACAATGGACACCACACATACACACACACACACAGACAGAGGTTGCAATGTGAGAGATATCGCGCTGTGTGTGCGAGTCAGTGAACTTAATTTGGTCACACACAATTGATTCTTTTTACGGCCAAACACTACCATGCACAGACACAGACCACACACACTCCCACACACACACAAACATTTAGCTGTTATTGTTGTGCCAGTTAGCAAGTCCTGCAGGAGCAGTTTCTGCAGCACAGCAGGTGCTGAGTTGATGCCACGTCACCGTCGACGTTTTTGTAACCTCTTCTGCAAGAGCTCGTTTTGTAATTTGTGGCTGCAACAATGCAATTAAGTTGACATTAAGCGAAGTTCAGCCCCACTTAACCCTCACCCACTTACCATGCAGAAACCTTTGCTTTAATTTCCAGCTGCTGGTATAGCATTTCATCAGCTCAGCCCCCGCAAACCCCTCACAAATTCTGCACCTCAGACTTGGCATGAATGCAGATTCCACTTCTATATATATACCTACAATCCTTAGATTTGCAGAATCAAACTATTTCAACGATTAAAAAGTTGAGTTATATTGTGTCTGCAGGTCATGTCCATAATTGTTAAGAAAGTACATAAGAAAATAAATATTTGCGAGCATTTAAAATTAAAAATTATTATTGCTTAAGTTTATCAGTCGGTTAAATAGTGTAGGGTATCTATTAGTCGCTTATACTCTACTCTGAAGCTTTCTTGCTTGTTTTTGAGTGTGTATTGCAATGGTAATCAAATTGCAAATCAATTGATCAAAGAAGTTCATTTTATGAGCTGCACTTATTTGGCAGCCGCCGACACTTGACACTGAATTCAAGAAGATTTCCATTTTTAAATCAATTGCTCTTAAATCAAGCAATACAGAGATGCATGAGAGACACAGAGAGAGAGAGAGAGAGAGAGGGAGAGCACATTTTGAATGAACCATCTTTTGATGGCACAAAGTAAAGGAGCTTTGCATTCAACAGTGTGGTTAACAACACTTCATTTAAAGCACTTCTTTGTGCATATTGTGAATAAGAGCTTGGTATTTTTGAAGCATATGTGGAGTTAAAACTGACTCAAACACACAAACACACAGACACACACACACATACATTCAAGCATTGTTTACGGGCCATTGTGCCACAATGAATACTAATTTGTCCCTTTGCCACGAAGTGCGGTGAATGAGATGAAAGATGAACTGCGCCCTTCATTTGGCTTAAGATTGGCATCTTAGCGAGTTCGATTGTTTTCCATTTTAGCTATCATAATGTGCATACCCCTGCTAGTAATTCTGGGTAATTCCTAGAAGTGGTCTCTCTACTCGGGAATCTAGTGCACTGCGCCCTATTAGATCTAATGTGTTTTCCTATGCCTTAAAGGAGCTGTTTTATGTTTCGACTGCTTGAATGTTTATAGAGCGAATACAATTGTTTCACAGCATCCACTTGAATTGATTGTGGCTTCAAGATCTTTGATAATAAGTATTATTGTTACACTAATAAAATAAAACTCAGAGTAAAAATAAATAAATAATAGTGCCAAAAAATAAGAATAGAAAATAATTAATAAATAGAATACTAAGAGTGAAAGCCGAGTAATTTCCTGAATTCAATAATAATATAATATATTTACGATATAAAGCCAAATACAGCCAACTTTCTGGACTTACCTTAAGAGCATTTTACAAATACAAATGTATATATTGAAGAGGACCATGCTCAACTAATCTCCGATAGATCAACTCTCCTTTGAGCATAATTTTTTATAATAATATTTTTGCAGAGTTGATTTTGTTATTTGATGAAAAATCGTATGCATTCCCAAAAGGAGTTTTGGTTTGGGTGGAATTTTTCAAGTGTTTTGAGATCCACTGAATGGATTTGTTGTAACATCCACGAACCCCCACCCCCACCAAACACATACACACAAACCCGCATTTTTTTGGTGGTACAATGGCATCTGGTTTCTTGGGCGTTTGCTAATGACCAAGTAGCCAACTGGTCTGCTCATTTCCTCGCCGTTTCGCTGTCTCTTTCTCTCCATCTCTATCTCTATCTCTATCTCTCTGTCTCTAAACTTATTCAAGTTGTGTGTGGGCCTTGGCTCAAAAACATTCCGTTTCATTCCAGGCATAGTCTGACACAAAGATAATGCTGTGGATGGCAAAAAAGATTCTGAATTGTTAACCAAACGCATACACATGTGACTGAGGCTTGCGGCGGGGGTGTTCGGGGGTGCCTGTGTGTATGTGTGTGTGTGTGTGTGTGTGTGTGTGTGTATGTGTGTGTGTGTGTTACGTTTCTTGGCATGTAGCACAAGCTATGCATGTGGGCGCCTCTGTGCCTGAGCCTCTTGTATGCCTTTGGCTTTTGCGGGAAGTGGCTGGCTGTGCTCGGGAAGGAGCGTGATAGGAGAGGGTCATGGGAGGGGGAGGGGGAGGGGAGCGTAGGCATGTGACAAAAGCAGCTGCCTTTTGTTTGACTAGCGCGCCCCGGTCCCACTTACCACACCACACCCCAGTGTATGTGTGCGTGTGTGTGTGTGTGTGCAGCTCAAGCATTCAAATAATTAAACTCATCAAGTTGCCTTATGAGCATTACTGCTACCGCCTCCTCCTCCTCCTCCTCCGGCTCCACCTCCTCCGGCTCCTCCTCCACCTGACGCTTCTTCGTTTAGTCTAATCTTCTTTGTTTTCTTTTCGGGCACACAAATGCCGAGCACCGAGCACCGAGCACCGTGCAATGAGCACACTCAGAAAAACAAATCGCATCCACTTTTTCTAATTTTCTTATTCCCAATGATGAAATGAAATGAATGCCCAATCACCAAAAACAATTCGAACAAGCAACAGAGATCATCTTGAAATTTACATATATTTAGTTCAGGCCGGACTTAAAATCAACATTTTTCTTATAAGACCAAAGGGTAAAAATCTGTTTTAATTTTTGTGATCATTTTTTTTTGGATTTTTTTTTTCGTTATTTCTTTAGGTGCAACGAGAGTCAAGTGCAGAACGGCGACCTGTCCTCGAGTATGGCGGCGACCACATAAACGTGCCCCCCTCCCCGCCACACACACACAGGATGCCAATGAGATTGCAAGCGTGTGTGTGCCTGTGTGTGTGTGCGTGTGTGGGCACACATAATCCTTGATCTTTTGTTGGTTGTTTGCTCAACTTCTGCTGCTGTTTGTTTGTTTGTCAGTTTTGTCAGTAACAGAGGCACCACCGCTCTACCCACCCGTCGCCCTCCCCTTCTCAGTCCCCTCTCTTCTCAAACGCTATATTCTTCTCATTTGCTTTGCGCTCAGCTATCTCTCTAAATTATTAATTAAAGTATTTAACAAATATGCAAAAGTTTGCCCAGAGCACCGGCAGCAGCAGCCACATCACGTCAAATTCCCCCTTAGCCTTAAGCACCCCCTTCATCACCCTCGCCTATTCAGCTTCCTCGTTCTTCTCCTGCTACTTCCTTAGTTCAACAACGCCTTAGTCCTTGACGTCCTTGTGTCACGCCTACTCGGCGAACGCCTTTGTGTTGCGCCCTCAGCCAGTTCATTCAGCACGCAAATTGTCGACTAGTTAATAATGTGGCCAGCTGACATACACACACATACACACACATACACCTACACACACATACTCTATAATTGTTGACTTTGCAACTTTTTCATGTTTCATTGCCGCATCAAAGGCAAATTTGGCAAATAGTTTTGACTTGGCTCTAAACGTGAGAAACCTTCTTACGGACAGTCAACTGACTGCAATCACAAAATATAAACACTAAACTAAAAAAATCGCTTTAAAAAAAATCGACATTTTAAGAAAATTGCGAAAAACAAATGTTTAGCTCTCTTGAAAGTTTAAATTCAATCATAAATTAAAATACATATGTGAAATAAAAACAAGTGCTTAGAAATAATAGAAGTAACTTGGAAACCGTAATGTGTACTCATATTAGACATTATATTCTAAATTTGAAAAATATACACTGAATTTATGAAAATATTAAACATCGATTTAAGAGAAACACAACAAAAATATGTTTCTGAATATAGAATATAGAATATAAAATATAGAATATAGAATATAATGAAAAACTAGTCATTGGCTAAATATTCCGCAGTGAATAAACACTCAAACTGAAGGAGAAAGAAAACCTTTTTTGCTAGGATCATTCAAGTGAAGAGAATATCTTATGCGATGTGAATTGGATATGATTAGTATTAACCATTTATTATCGATAAAAAATGTTTCTTTAATTTGTAAGCGAGCTTGTTGATGTAATAAAATTGGTATTCCGTCGTGAAAGACACAAATTCATCGTTGTATGTAAGATTTAGATTAAAGTACGACCTCTTCAAATATTTATTAATTAACAAAATTCGTGCGCAAAAATGATATGCATGCCGATCAATCAAGAATTCATCTAAAAGAATTGAATAAGTCAGTCAGTAAATTGTAAAGTTGTCGGTGCGTCGAGAAATATCTCATTGTTTTATAAAGTCCAACATTACGTTTTGATTTCAATACTCATATTTCACTGTAATATATCTATAACTATCATGATAATAATAAAAATCACAAATTAATAATAAAAATATAAAACGCTTAATTTATAGATCTGCCAAATTGTCTTATAAAATGACATCGTTTTAAGCTTATTAATAGCTCCGAATCTAGGATATGGATTTATACGTATACGCTATGGAAATTATTTCTATGCTAATTCTTAGAGAATGTCCTTTCGAACAACAGGATGTGTTCGAATTATGTCCTGTTTTCTTCAAACAGTTGGAGGGCTTACGATAAGGACTCGATAAAAAGAACGAATGTTCGCTGTGTGTTTAAAATTAATTGTGCTAAAAACAAAGCTTAATTAAGCTGCTCTCGAGTCCTTTGAGCGCATGTCCTGGCCAAAAGCATAGAAAGAACACACTTTCAGAGGCATAAGGACTGCTGCTTATGCGCACAAATAAAAAAGGCGGAGACTATCGATTCGCATATAAAGGATGCGTTTTAAAGGGTGCACGGAGCTGCTGCTCCTGTGTCTGCAGAAGCTGTCAGCCTTTGTATGCATAAGTCGCCCAAGTGCTTAAGTCACAGGAAGGAAGCCGTAAGGCGGGGCTGCGGGTGGGGGGCTATCTGCAGGTGCACCTTCTGCTGCTGCCACATTTTCTTCTCTGTTTTTATATTTTTTTCCTTAAATGGGTTTGGGTTCGTCACTTGCCTTGCAAGTTACTTAGCAGCTGCGACTTAACATGGCCATTTGCCCCAACTCACCCCCTCTAGGAGCACGACCTCGACCATTGGCCAACATGTCCTGGCAGCTTATAGCATGGAAATCCTTTTTGCGTAAATCCTCAACTACATTTGACCGCATCCACGCACATTTACTTAAGCTGATTACGCGCGAGTATTGCTCACTCTTCGCTGCCCGCTCCCTCCCAGCTGTCCACTGTCCGCTGCCCATTAGCACTTACTGTATGAGCGCGTGTCCTCCTACATACTGTTCGCCGACCTGTGCTGATCTACCATATATCCATACATGTACCCCAAGCAACTTGGCCGTGCTTTAAAAGTCGAGCTGTGCTCATTAGACACCCACAATCACACATGAATATAAACACGAATAAACACTCAGAGAAAATTATTGCTCTGAATTTTAGAAATTACCTGTATATTCAGAAAATATATCTGAAAAAAAGCAAGACTTTTTCTTTTCTTAATTTCAGAGTATATTTCCGAAAATTTCAGAATATTTAGCTTACATCTGTCACAAAAGCTCATTTTTATTACTTACTTAGTCTGAGATTCTTTAATGTCGATCTAAACTGCATCTCAAAAGGTGGGGCACCAAATTTTATTGCTTCTAAATTATCGAATGGCTGGAAAAATAGGAGCTTTTTATATTTTTATAACAATTTTTTGTATAATGAAGAATTATATATGTGAAGAATGCATCTTAGATTAAGGGCAACCTTGTCTGATTATAAGAAAAGTTTTTTCTTATATTTAGAAAATATTTCTTCAGACGAGAATAACTATTTAATGTTTATGTAAATTTTTGTAATATGGTGGCATTCTAAGGGTAATTTTTTTCTGAGTGTATGTATGTACCTATGTCTCCACCGGCTGCTCATAAATATTTGCACAGGCGCTCAAACAAAATGACAGCTTTGGAATGTCAAGTGCATATACATACTTTGTATTACATACATGTAACAAAAACAACAACAATAAGAATAACAACGAACAGCAACAAAACAAATGAGTTTCTTGGTAGTTTTCGACTAGCAGATGCCCTGTTTATTTCTCGACATGAATATACCAAACTTGACAGGGCACATTCACAAATACTAACAACGAGTGTGATTAATTTTCTATCTTAATTAGATTATATTATGTGTTTACCTGGAATATCCCATGAATAAATTCAATTCTTAAAAGGCAACATTTTTCAAAGGGGGGATCGAGCCCATTAAGTCTTTCCATCATAATAAGAACTGCGTAAACGGATTCGATTCAGATCAGATAAGTGGACTTTTAAGATCAATCGTAGGAATCTGGGAATGATATTAATACCCATAAACCCAGATGGATTTTAAAGTGGAATCTAATGTCCTGGTTGTAAGGTAAGCTGCTGAAATGATACTTCATTCACATAATACATATATTTTCTATTTATATATTTTGATCAAAGTTAGTAACATATCTTAAATATTATTAAATTAAATATGATAAATTGTAAAATAAATCTGTACTTTACATCTTAAAGTATACTTTAGGGCTACATAATTTCAACTACATTTGTTAAAAAAAAAAAAAACACACCATTCCTATTTTGGGAACCTAATTCGTATAGGAGCTGAGAATGTCCTTTTATTGCTGATTACAAATATTTTAAATTAAACATGTATTTGATGTGTCAGAGTAGACATCTTCTGCTTATTAAAATATCCCTATCTGTACAGGGTATATTTAAGGGTGCGGGGTTCGCTGGTTAAGGTGCAGATTGCATTTTTAAAATATTCACGCATGGTTGGGGCTTTGGGCTGGGGTCTTAGCGGGTATTTTTCTGTTTTTTATTTTGTGGTGGTTTGGCTTGGTGGTTTTGCATTTGCGGCTGCTGTCAAAAAATGTGAACGTTGCCAGCTTCTGGTACTTAAACAAAACGAGAGACGACTGCAATGATGACTATGATGATGTTGGTTGGCAAATGATGAGATGAAATGAGACGAGAGGTCGAGAATGTGGTGGATGTTACAAATGTTAAGGATAATGATGATTGCAGCGCAGAGAAAGAAAAAGCTTAAATACTTAATAAATTTTTCTTTATTTTTTAAGTACTATTATTATGTTAATAAATTACGATTAGACTAATTGTAATTTAACAACTCAAGTTAGGAGTGTGTTCTTACATATCAGAATAAAAGGAGAAAGAGTAACTATAATACTCAAAATCATCATCTCATGCCAAAAATATATTCTATTCATAAGCTTGTTTGGCAGCTCTGTAGACTTTTAATATACTTTATGCTTAAATGTAGAATAAATTAGCTCATAAGTATGAGTTTAGTGTATCTTTTTCTCTGTGTGTGAGTGTGTGTCAGAGTGTGGGTGTGTGTGTGTGTGTGTGTGTGTGTGTGTGTGTGTGTGCTCTTTAATTCAAATGCAAAGAGCAAAGCGAACAACCTCGACCCGCAGTCGCGCATCTTCAAACCAACTTATGATGTTGGTTAGGGGCATCACAAGGAAGAGGATGAGGGTGGGGTCGGTGTGGGTTTGGGGGTGGCTACAACCCCTCCAGTTTTTGGCGAGTGCTCAACGCTTCATGATAAATAATGCAGCTGCAGCTGCATCGCAACTGCTGGGGCTCTTCTTCTATTCTCATTTCTTCTACATATATTTTTTGTATTGTTTTTGTACTGCAGTTTTCTTCAGCTGTCGCTGTCATTCGGCTCAAAGTTACCTGAAAGCCAGCCACACCTCCCTCCACCTGCTTTCACCTTTCACCGCCATCCATCCTCCACCGTTTGGGGGCGCCTCTGTTGACACATAGTTTGTAGTTGGCAAACAGCAACAACGCAGCAGCTGAAGATGCTTTGCATAAATTTGAATATTTAACAATAAAAGCAACAACAGTGACAGAGAAAGGTAGATTAAGAAGAGAAAGAGAGATAGACTGGCAGCCAGTGAAACACAGAGCATAACCCAGAAGAAACAAAGTTAAACAATCTCTTTTTTCTTACTTGTTCAGTACACGTCCATCATCAAAATATCTTACCATTCACCTGGTAACCATAATTTTTCGTATCTTACTTTTGATATTTTTTTGATACTCGTAAATAGATGAAATTTATTACTGCTTCTCACATCATTTCAATCCAACTATCTGTGAAATGTGAGTATTTGCAATTGCAATATATAACTTTTTTTTATTTATATTGATATAGATATAGCTAATATACTAAACGCACCTTACATGTCAGCATCTGTCAGGACATATCTTGAGATTAAGTCCTGCATAGAGCAGAATTTAAATTTTTTAGCTAAGCCTCTGATATTTTCACAAAAAAATTTTACGAATACAGCTACATTTTATATTTCGTTAATAAAACAATAATAGTTACTTATTTCGACTTGTTTCTTTGGAAGTTCAAGAAATGCTAACAAGTCTAACCACCTTTTAAATGCCTTAAAAATTATAATAATTTGGCCGAGCTACAGATACCTTTATTATTATTATTATTATTCACTTATTATTTTCTATTCGGTGCTCCTAAAAGTATGCCACAAAATGCAATGATTGAGGTAATTTTAGCCGATGGAGATATTCGAATCAGTTTTCTTGTCTGTTCCTTGTGCTTTTTATTTGCAATTACTTAACCCTTTTTTCTGAGTGTGTATATACTTACTTTTATGAAGACAAACTGTATAAAAAAACATATTTAAGATTCCTGTGGATGTGAAGAGAAAACAAAAGACATTGTTTCACATTTAGCTTTATATTCATTTATTTATTTATTTTTAATTAATTCATTAGTTTTTATTTATTCTTAGACCCTTGATATCCTCAGAAGTGTGTGTGGTTTATTTTATAATTCAACTTAATACGCTTAAAATATTTATTAAATATTACATATACATATATAATCGTTATTATTATCATAATAATTTATATTATAATTAATATTGTGTGTGTATTATTATGTCCGCTTGCTGTAATATAATGCCATATATAATTGTTCCTTTTTTGTTTATCGATATACACGTATCTATATATATATATATATTTATATATATATACTTAGTTTTAAATCGTCTGCTGTGCCACATGTGGCAGTGAGTTTTGTCCTCTTGCAGTTGCAGTTGCTTTTCCTCTTCTATCAATCGCGTTCTACACATTTATTTAGCTCGTTTCAGCGTTTCTTGGGGTACAGGGAAGTTTTCACTAGGTTTACAAAAAAAAATGGTATATTTTGCTTTATACTTTACGTTACGTTAGTAGAATTTGTCCTACAGTATTTTTGTTTTTGTTTTTTTTTTTGTTTTTGCTTTTAATGGTATTTACTATTTTTGTGAAATACATAGTTGATATACACTACAAACTTTAAGTTTTCTTCTTTTTTTTTTTGTGTGTGAAAGTGTTATTTTTTATTTTTTGTCTAATAAATATAAATCTTTTCTGTTTTTGTTTTTGTAATAATAATAACTGTTTTTCTTTTCTGTCGCTTCTGTTGCTGTCTTTACTTTATTTTGTATTTAGTTATTTTTCATTATTATATCTCATAAATTCTTGTTGTTGCTAAATTTTGTTTTGTTATTCTTTTACTTTTTGTAGTTGTAGTGCTGTGAGTATATGTATGTGTGTGTGTAAGGATGAGTCTGTTTGTGGCAGTGTATGTGTGTTTTGTTTGTCCCTTTTGGTTTGTCGTATTCGTGTGCAAAACGTTTAAATGTTAATTTTATCTCAATTGTTTCCCTGTTTCTTTATTTGCTAAGTATTTTTGTTTTTGTTTTCGTTTTCTTGCATGACTTTTGCCTTTTTTATTTAACGGCGCTCTAACATTAATATACTAAAATACTATTTTTATTTACATATAAATATTTATTTTTTGTTGTTTTTTTTTTCATTCTTTAAGCTATTTTATACTTTACTTTAAGTTATTGGGTTTACTTTTTCTTTTCTTTTTTCTTTATTAAGTGTGCAATTTTGCCTTAATTCTTTTTTTTGGCTTTATATATTTGTTTTTGTTTTTATTTTTTTTTATTTTTAGTATTTTGATGCTTTTGAAGCATTTTTTATTATAATGTTCATAGCTTTTTGCCATTTTAGTTTTTTTTTATGCTTGCCAAATTCTAATAGGTAACTGACTCCTGCTCTTTATTTTGTTTGTCAAATTGTTTTTGGTTTGCCAATTAACAAAGGAGAACGGAAAGAACCGAAACTCAAAGTACAGTAAACACACCAAATACATTCCAGTTAAATACCAATTGCACATTGTATGCATATTATACTTTGTCTTATCCACATACATTTATATGTATATGCACATGTAGCTATATATTTATATTATATTTACCTTTTCATTTACATTTAAGTATTTTTAGGCGCGAGCGACAAGAAAAGCCACAGAAAAAAACATTAAAAAAAAAAACTGAATTTTTATCAATGCATGGTGCTATATATACTTGTATGCGTTATACAACACTAGTTTGCCATAGTATTTTAGTTTAGCTTACTAAAGTATTTACACAAATATTAGCTCCTCTCTTTCATTAGCCATGCTGCTGCTGCTGCCCCATTGCTCATTCGCTGACACTTTGACGGGACTGTACCTAAGACTAATTAGCTGAAGCTTTTGATATTAACGCTATGTGAGTTTTCTATGACTATGTCTATGTCTATGCATGTATGTGTGTGTGAGAAGCACACACACGACCCCAACACATACGATACGTGCACACTTATATACATATACATATATCTATGTATTTGTATTTAGCTAGCAGTTGCTTAGGTCGGGTGCGGTGTTTGCCAAGTTCTATTATAATTAAAAACTAAAAGTGTTATCGTCTATCGTTACCGTTATTAATAGTATTACGCCAATTGCCCAATTGTTTGATTTTGTTTAGTTTTATTTTCTGCTCCCGGCTTCCTACTTTGGTTTGGCCACTTTATGACTTGCAAAAATGTTAAAAAAAAAAATTTCGTTACATTTTTTTGGCTTTTGCAACTAATTCAGCAATATTTTTTAAATTTTAGGCCAAATCTACTACTTTTTTGCATCACTTAAGCACTAGGAGACGAAAAAAAATTATTTTAGTATTTAATATACACATATATATTTATACAAACATTTATTTCTAAATAGTTTTTGCTTGCAATAAATTCGATAAGCACCAATTCATTAACAAAAAAGTTTCTGGGAATAAACAAAAAAGAAAAATGCAACCAAAGATTTAAGTTTATTAAATTTAACGTTGGTTTCTTTTTTTAGTTTTGCTCGAGCTTTTTTTGTTGTTGGACGGAAATAATGAATTGGCTGCATTGGATTAGAAATTAATCTAATCATGATCTGAAATTTTGCCTGGTATTTCCCTTATTCCAGAGTAGTTTTTTTTGCTGTTATTGTTGGAGCTGTTCAATGTGTTAATACTGCTTTTCGTTCTTGTTGTGTTTGTTTTCATTTTAAGCTTTATTTATTTATTTATTTATATATTTCTCATTTCTTTTTGCTCAGTTTTTTTTTTTTTGGATATTTAAGCGCAAAACTTACAAATAATAACAAAAACATTTTACATCATATCATAATGGTAGTTGTATGCTTAAAGTAAGTTTAAGGTATGATAAAAAAAATATGTATGTATATTTAAAACATTATAATCATCATATATTTATAATTAATTATTTAATACTCCTTGCTAAAATAAATTAATTAAAATCATAACTTAATTTATAGGCATAAAAAAATGAAATTAATTGTTGTAAAAGCTAAATTTTGAGTTTATAAATTATGTGTTGAATGTTATGTTGTTTTTTATTTATTTAACAGTTTCGAGTGGCCTGTTCTATTGGTGGCGTCGTTATACAGTTAGAAGTACAGTTATATTTATAGTTTATGGCGCATATGGGTTTTTTTTTCTTATTTATTTATGTACTTTATTTTTTTTGTTAAAGTTAGATATTTTTGTGTTTCATGCATACATTTAATGTTGGCTATATAGCATGTGAGCATGTGTAGCTGCCTCGCTCTATCTCTTTCTTAACTATTTTCTATTTCTCTTCTTTTTGCCATGCTCTGCGCTTGGTCTAAACTTGGCATAAATTAGCTACAGCTGCGACGACGCCTAAAACTATGCTTGTATTTTTTATTTTATATTTTATATACATTTAATAATGGGATCTCGATATATACTATATATACACACATATATAGTATATATATATATATAGTGTATAGTATTCGGTTGTTTTTCAGTTGCCTGACTTGTGACTAATAACGGAACACGGAGAATTTTAGCAGCTTGGTCGCCCTATGCTTTATATAATTATTACCTTTTTTGTGGGGCTGCCCTCAACTTTAGCTAGATTTATGTATTTATGAGTGTGTGTTTGTGAATTGTTTGATTTTGTTTAAAACTATGCCAGTCTCAAAAAGCTCGAGTACCACGATTAAATAATCAAAAAAAAAAATCTAATTAATCTTGTTTTTAGTTTTGTTTTCCTTCTCGTATTAGGCATATGCCTATTTATATCATCTAATGCTGCTTTCATCTCTATACTTCTTTCCGTTTATTGTTTGTGTGTATGCTTATGCATGTATATATGTATATATATATATATATATATATATATATGTATATATGTATATGTATATATTTATGTATATATATACTAGCGTATATGTGTTAGTTTATATATATTTATATATATATATATTGTTTATAGAGCATATCTATATACTCACTTTACGCACACAAAAACACACATATATATATATATATATATATATATATGGTATAGCTCTAAGTATGTATTTATAATATTATTTTTTATGTTTTATCGGATTTATATTTAATTTTTTATGCATTCGCTTGTCGCATTTCTAATGTCTAACGATTAATAAAAAAAAAAAATTGTTTTTAGCTTATAAATAAATTGAGTAACATATTTTGTTCTTATTTTTATTTTTTTAGGCTTATTTGTTTAGTATTTAGTACAGTTGCGCCTTGCTTTCCTTCCTTTCCAATTCTCTTCTCTTTCTCTTTCTCTTTCTCTGTCTCTCTCTCTCTGCATCTTTTTCTATGTTTGTGGCTATAATACTCGTAATTATGATAGTTATAAATATTTAATTATATTTAGTGGGGACTTTTGTTGCGGTTTTTGTTAAATTTTTGGATACTACGACTACGAGAAGCTAACAGGCGACCGGTCCCGGTTCTGATTCCTCCGTATCATCGTGCTCATCCGATGACCAGCTGAGACTGCGCCGCCGCCTTCGCTGGGCGTTGGGCAACACACCCGCCGCACCGCCGGTGGCGCCCTTCTTCTTCACGAACTTGATATTGTAGGGATCCTCGGCCAACTCCGGATAGAGGGCGACATCGTGTATGTACTCACCCTCATAGTTGTTGGCATAGCTCTGCTTGAGGATCTCGTCGCTCTCCTGCTGCGTCCACTCCAAAACGGTGGTCAATCCACTGCGCAGCGCCTCCTTCTCCCGGTGCCAGGCCTTGCGCACTGCCGTCAGCTTGGCGTGGTGCATCAGACGCTGTTGCTCCTTTGCCACGGTGGTGCCGTATCGCAAATTAATGATCGCATGCGCACCGTGTATTTTCACATCCAGATAATTGCCATTGGAGCCAGCTGCACCATTATTTGCAGCAGCAGCACCACTACCTCCAGCACCACCAGCTGCAGCCGGTGTGGTCTCGCGTGTGATCTCATGGAAGGTGGTGTTCACCTGGCCCTGGAGTCGCTTCAACTGCTGTCTATCCTCGCTGGCCCGCCACGCATCCTCCTTGACAAAGAAGAACGAGTCCTGCTGCGCATTGTGCACCACAAACGTGAAGGGCAGCAACTTGGAGCGATTAAAGACGCTCGTATAAACATCCCGATAGATGGCATTCGCTGCCGGCACACTTGACACAATTGCCTGACCGTCGGCGGTGCGGGACACAACAATGCCCTTGCCAAACGGTGGTTCCGTATCGGAGCCAATCGATCGCGGCGATGGATCCATCACATCACACTTGAGCGCCGAACGTGGCGGAGCCGATAGCTGTTCAAAATCGGACATCCTGCGCACATTAAGATGGGCAAGGAAGCCGCTCTCCACCGCCATTGTGGGTATATTATCGAAGGGTCTTCGCATGTTCAATGCAATTGGATTAGCAGGTGGACGACCCCATAGCGCCGGTGGCTGCCACAGATCCTTGGCCAGCTGGGGCATTAGATTGCCCACATTGTAGCCGAGTGTGCGCATCCAGCTGGAAAAATCGGCGGGATAATTGCGCTCCTGTCCGACATTAATCGGATCATTGCCATTGAAGCGATACAAATGCAAGCGGGTGGGTGTTATGATCCGTTCGGCGACCCGTTGCCAATCGGGTGACATCCATTGGCCAATCAGCGGATCATAGACACGTCCATCGCCCATATGGACGAGCGTTGTCACCTGATCCAAAATGCCGCCACAGAAATCGATGGGTAAATACAGATATGGATTCGAATCGTATACGATATGTCCAAATGGAGAACGCATTATCTCCCTGATGCCCTCGCCATACTGGTTGAACAGCATTAGGGGCGTGCCACTCTGGTCCGTGGCCACATAATACTTGTGCCGGTACACCTGGGCATAGATCAGGTGGCCGACATCGTCGTACGTCAACGACATCAATTTGCCATCGCGCGGCGAGTAGATCTGGGAGACCTCGTAGGGTCGCTGCTGGTTCGTATAGAAGAACTGAGTCACATTGCCAAAGTTGTCCTTGCGCGTGGTCAGACGCTTCAAATGATCGTAGTAGTACTTCACATCGAATCGACCACGTTTGGAGGCGCGCACCAACAGACCCTGGGTATTGTAGTGGAAACGCTCCTCGCGCGCATTCTGCGCAACCAATCCGCGAGCATCGTACTTGTACTGACCCTCGCCGAACTTGACAATCCGGTCCTGGGCATTGTACTCCATCGGTATGGTGTTGCCGCGATATGTCAGCGATAGCAGGTTGCCATTGTCGTCGTAACGGAAGCCCCACGGCTCCTGGGCCTCCACACCGACCAGCTGACCATCGCAGTCCCACGTGTAGTTCTTCACATTGGTGTAGCTATTGACGGCCATGCGCGTGTAGGTGCGCGTCTGGGAGATGCGACCGTGCACCCCGTACGAGAACTCCATGCGGAAGACCTCCAGCCGGTGGATAGCCAGCGCCATGCGCTGGGTCTGGAAGCGACCGTCGACGGTGCGTGTGAAGCCAGCGGTGCCATCGTGCAGCTGGGTCTGATTGAGAGCTGGGCGGGTGAACTTGAACTGACCGATGAGACTGGGCTGGCCGGTGCGTCTGTCGTAGGCGTACGCCTGACTGGGCAGATTCTGGCCGCCGATGCGACCCTGAAGGGCAATCACACGTAGCTGGTTGTCGTATTCGTAGCTGAATTTGGCATTGCTCAGACCGGTCTTGGCCACATAGTCGATACGCTCCTCGGTAAGCAAGCCAGCTGCATACTCGAAGTCCCAGCGGTATTCCAGTTCGCGTTCCGCATGCGATACGGTGCTGGGCATACCGGTTGCATCGTTATACTGGAACTCGCTGCGACCATCGCCGTGCACCACCTCCGTCAGCTGACCGGCGGCATTGTAGCGATAGACAATCCGGGCCCCATCTCCGGGGAGAATGGTCTGCAGCAGAGCACCCGCATGACTGTAGTGTTGCAGATAGGCGCGTGTGCTGCCCGGCGGGGTGTAGGTGCACCGTATGAAGCCAATTGATGTCTGCATGCTGAAGCTGTGTCGCGTGCCCGACGGCAACACGACATGGCGCAGGCCACCCGCATCATCGTACTGCAGCACAAACTTGCGCTGGCTGGCCAAACCGATCTCGGAGACGAGATTCCAGTCGTTGTACACAAAGGAAATGATGCCATCCTGCTGGGAGGTGATCTCCGAGAGCAAGCCATGGCGATCGTAGCTGTACTTGAGCTCAGCTGGACCCCAGGCCCAGCCCTCGACGCGGTTGAAGCGATCGTAGGTGATGTTGACGGGATAACCATTTGCCGGATAGTACGATTTGGGCAGGCCACTCTGATCGTAGGCGACAATCAGGATTGGGGTGCGCTGTGCATCGTAGAAGGTCTCGCGATTGGTGAACTGATCGAACTCAACGCCAATCACACGCGAATGGTTCACCCAAATCTCGCGGTTCAGCGTCTGCTGTGGATTACGCACATCGCCCACCAGGTTGTAGACCGAGTACATCGAGTTGGTTAGGCCATCGCCCATTGTGACGCTCTGATGGGACCACATCGCGAGCATTTCGGCCTCGACGGGCAGGGCTGCCTCCAGCAGGGGATGGCGGGCGACAGCGGATGCCTCGACCACAACCCCATTGGCACCGTGGATCACCAGCGTATTGTTTGCCTTCAGTTCGGCGTCGGCGTGGGCTCGGCCACGCTTCAGGAATGTGGAGCGAACGCCACCCAAAACGAGCAGCTCATTGGCATTTCCATCGGAGCCGGTGTAGCGTTCCCGGGAGAATAGTGACTCGACCGAGGCGTGCACGTATACGGTGAGTCCCTTGTTGTCCGCCAGTTGGGATGTGATCCGCACAATCTCTCCACTGGGCAGTATCATGCCGGTGACACGTCCAAATTCATCATACTGATAAATGTACGTCTCGCCACCCGACGAACGGGAGTTCAGCAGACCCGTGTTGCTATCGTAATCGAGCTCGATCTCCTGGCGTCCCTTCTCGCTCAGCTTGGTCATGATGCCGATGCCATTGATCTGTATCTCCGACTTGTGGTCCTGTGTGTTCTCAATCGAGCTAACCACATTGCTATAGTCGCGCAAAAACTGTATCTTATTGCCCGACGCATCTGTCACCGTCGACAGTCGCCCGAAACTGGTGTTCTTCGAGTAGAGGAAACTGTAACGTGTCTTGCCCGATGTCAGGTCCTTGGTGGCCACATGCTGGCCATAGCGATTAAACACATAGATCTCACTGGACGGCGGAAAGGGTATATGGAATTCGCCATTCTCATCGTGTGATGGCAAATAGTGCTCCAAAGCCAGAACATGCAGTGAGCCTAAAATGTACAAAAGTCAATTTATTATGAATATTACTATTAATGTTATTATTATTATTTTTATTATTGTTATTATAATTATTGTTATCTATTGTCTCAGTTTGGGTGCCACCAACCCCTATTCCTCCTCATTGTCAACAAATAAGCATATTCCAATATATTTATTTGATAATTAATAACTTAATTTTCAAACATTTAGCTGCCTATCACAAAATACTTCTTCGATCTTCAAAACATGCAATATTTTCTATTTAATTTTTTTACTTTAAATTAAGTTATAAAATACATTTAGATATTGGCTTTCTCTGCATTCTGCGCTCTCTTCTTTTACTAGCCGCTCTCCCGTCCCCACTCATCCTTTGCACATTTCACGCCCTTCTTTCGCTTATTTTGATACTTTGCCTGGTCATAAAACGTTTCAAGTTTTAAAATCACTGCATCAAAAACAAAATAAAGCAGCAAAATCAAATGAGTGATAGAGGAGAGGGGAGAGGGGAGCGAGGAAGAGAGAAAGAGTATGCCTTAAGTTTTTTGTGCAATTTGCTTGGTGTTGTTCAGCGTTGTCGTTGTTGTTGTTGTTGTTGTTGTTGTCTGTGTTGCGTTACATTTTAAGTTAGTGTTGGTAAATCGCTTTGGATTTGCATAAATTTGCTTGCTTTTGCCAGCTTTGCATGACAAACACTGACGACAACAGACTGACAGACGAAGACAGTCAACGACAGACAGACAGACATGAAAAGAGTGAGAGAGAGAGGAAGAACTGTAGGGGGGTGGGGAGGGGGTTGCGACAGACACTTACTGCATAAAATAGTTGACTGTTTGGGTGCATTACTGCTGCTGCAGCTGCAGCTGCCTGGAACTTGGGGTAAGCTATTTGCCACTTATTGCAAGTAACAAAATGCTTAAATCAATATTAACAAAATTGAGAATTAAGCCCAAAAATGTTTTTAATTTTGTTTTACATTTTCTACACATAACTATAGAAAAACAAATACTTTAAGTCGCATAAAAATGACGTTTATTATTTAAATTTTAATTGGGAAAGAGAAAAGAATTATTTATAAGATTTTTCGGATTGTTTGTTGTTGCTGTTAAAATGCAGATTCTATTTAAATTTTCTATTCTTTTGTTTATTTGCCTGTGCTGTTGCTGTTGCTGTTGGTGGAACAATAAACAGAAAACACTCATTCAATCGCATTCACATGCAAAACGATTGTCGTCTAACATTAGACAGTCAAATATTGAATACATTCAGTTGTTGTTGTTGTTGTTGTTGTCGCTATTGTTGTTATTGTTGTAGTTGTTCTCGGTGTTGATTTGATTGCATTACAGTTCATTTACCCAAGGAGGCAGAAGAAGCGGCAGTGGCCACAGCAGCTCGCTGAGTAACCATTTATGGGGTCACATTTTGGGACAAGTTCGCTTGCTGCTTGCTTGTGGCCTTAAACAGGGTGGAGGCGAGGGCAGGCAGGCAGGGGGAGGGGGGCAGGCAGAAGGCAGGGGGCTTACAGGATACGTTGGCATAGCGCCAAATATGCTGTGGCATCAACGATTGAGAGAATTTCAATGCAATGCAATCTGCTCCACTCTATCGAAGTTGAGGTTTGAGGTTGAGAGGGCGCACAGCCTTTGCCACAGCCACCGCCACCGCCAATGCCCCCGGCCCGCCTCCGCTCTACCACACCTTATGTATTTGTATGCAACGTAATGTAATGTAAAGTAATGTAATGGTAATGACCCCATAAAGTGAACAACTTGTTTGTGTCCCTTTGATGCTGCCTGCTCTCTCTCTCTCTCTGTCTCTCCCTCTCTCTCTCTCTCTCGCAAACCCAGTGTTTTTATGTATCGGTTTTTGTGTGGGTCTATCGGTCTATCGATTTTTCACTGCGTCGTTTCAGCTTCACTGATTTTAAGCAGTTTTTGTTGAGGCTGAGGCATATGTGTTGTGCCAAAGCCCACACAAGTGTTGCCAATATTCATTCAAATAGAATTTAAATGCAATTTTCTTTCTTTTTTCTTGCCACACACTCCCCTGCCGCCATTAACCCTTTCTCTGTGTTTTTGTGTTGCATGTTTAGCATGCATATGGATGGTTCTTGTGAGTGTTTGTTCCAGTTACTTAGTTACTCTTCTAGTCAGTCCCAATTGAGTGCGCTGCTGTGAAACCTTTACGAATGCAGCTCTAAAGGGAGCCGGGCAAACTTCATAACAGTAAGAGCGAAAGAGACAGATTTATATATACGAAGATGGATAGCAAATATGTTAAAGCGAATACAAAAAACTCTGGGCACAATTTGCAGCAGAGCAGCAGTGCTTTGGTAAGTGGCGTTAATATTATAATAAATAGTTGTAGTTGTAACCCAACAAAACTTTTAATAGTTTATAAAACTCAATTTCAATAAGTTTTTCTTGTTATGCCGAAGTCAAGAAAGCGATTAATGAGTTTTAAATACTAGTTGCAACTTTTCTGATTACTCTTTTACCCAACAACTCACAGTTCGCAGTTCGCCTATTGATTAGTTTTTGCTTTGTCATTTGTTCCAATTCTCACCCCCCCCTCACCACTCTCTTACAATATTTCTCTCTTTTTTTCATTTTCTATGTCTCTTTCCCTCGTGTAGCTGGCAACGCATTTTACGCAACAATTTTTCACACACACTGTGACACTTAAGCAATAAGCTTTTAATGAAGCTTATTTACGTTGTGCTTCTTGCAACAAGATAAAAAAAAAACCCCTAAAACCTGCTACACATGGCTAAATATCTTGTCTACACCCACAACTCACACACAGACACACACACACACACACACAACACACATTTGATTAATGCATGCTCATTGCGATGAGGAGTAGAGGAACAGCAGAGCTGAGGGTGCTTTGGGGCACCTCGATAGCCTCTCGCATTAGTTGCGCGAATTAGCCGCGCAGGTAATAAGATTGATTTTCACTTTTCGCTTCTGGACGGTCGTCTCCAACACTCAACACCCAACAACCAATCTAATCCAACTCGCACATCTACACTAAGCTGCAAAAATTCTTTTTATTCGAAAAACATTTTCTCAATTTATATAGAAATTCTTATTCTTTTGTATACCCTTCAGAAATATAGATCTATATATATTTAAGTAAATTTACTTATGCAAAGTTCTCTGCTTTCAATTCAGAAATAATATTTATACTTTTTATAAAGAACCTGAAAGGTGAAAAATTTATATGTTTTGCAAAATCGAAATGCTAAGCTAATCGATAAGGGCAAAAGCATAACACATTTTGTGCGAGTGTAGACACATACACTTTGCGCCCTTCCCCCTTCCCCACTTCCCCACTTCCCTTCCCTTCCCTTTGCCACCATGCAGGCAATCAGTCAGACGTGGGCAACCAGCAGCAGCAGTGGCAACAACGACGAGTAAAACTTGATTAATTATAGTCATTGATCTGCTTTCCACGGCTTCTTCTTCTTCTTCTTCTTCTGCTGCTGCTGCTGCTGCTTCTTCTTTATTTGTATTCTATACCCTGCCCTTCATTAATTTGTGTTGCGTTGTCAAGCAACCATCTCCCACAACCACACACACATACCCCCCCCAGACCCTATTACTCAATGCTGCTGCTGCAAATCGTTAGCATCGCCTTGCTTCACCTCGTTTCGTCTGCTACTGCCTGCCCCTTTCCCCTGCCCATGGAATGGCCTCCCTTTCCAGCTTTCAGCTACCCCTGTCCCTATGCCCATTGTCGAAATTTATTAATTACATTTTTGGTCTTATCAAATTACGCTTGGCTAATGCACTCAAATTTATACCTTGGCAATAAAAAAATCTCCTCTCCCCTCACCTTCCCTCAACGCCTACCCAGCAACCAACCCATCTTACTTGACCTACCAACATCTCCACCCCCTTCCTCCTGCCCGCAATCCACACCTCTGTTGGTTTGCTGTTGTTTTTTGAGCTTTTGCTTTTCGGCTCTTTGGTTTCATCTTATTTATTGGCGGCCATTTTGTTTCAGGTTTCCGCTTCTTATTTTTTCACCTGCCACATGCCACCAGCTAGCAGCGTGTGTGTGCGTATGTGCATGTATTGGTGTATGCGTATCGCGTCCTAATTTGTCCTCATTCGAATTGTGACGGAAATTGGTTTCGCTTTAAAGCTTGACTTTTATTTTCCAGCTTTCCTTTGCCTGGCCAAAATGACCAATTAAAGTGGCAACAACAACACTACCAACAATACCAATAACAGCAAAAGCTGTGTTTCAATTTGCAGTTTTTGTTGTCATTATTATTATTATTATTATTATTATTGTTATTATTATTATTGTTATTATTGTTGCTGCTGTTGCGTCTTGTGTTTTGTAAAAATTCAATGTTCGTTTTTGCTCCACATTTAACATTTGCAATCTGTCTCCCTCACACGCTCCAATTCTCTCACTCTCTCTCTCTCTCTCTCTCCTTCTCTCTTTCTCTCTTTCTTTTCCTGACTCTGTTACTTTCTTTTGGTATTTCGTATTGTTAACGCAGCACAGAAAATGAAAATCAAATAAAATAGAAAAGTCGAAAAAAATCTAGCTGTAGTCGGGAGAGCTCGACTAAGAGATACTCTGTTTCCCATTTATGGGATATGCATACAATGAAAATATACATATGTTGTGTGTGTGTGTGTGTAAAAGTAACTACTGCTCATTTCTATAAAAGTTGTACATTTAATTAACTAATCAACGCTAGGAAATATCCCATCTAAATTGAAATGCTATATCTTTGTCGGAGAAGCCAATATCAATTTGGTTGAACATTATTCACATACATATGTACCTAATGGGGTCGATGGGCTTCTTCCGGCTGTTGCCTAACTTGGAACACCTTTATTGTACCCATTTGTACCCATAGGGTATAAATAGAAAAATAAAAAAAAACCAAATACAATCCAAATTTGCCAACGGAAATTTAGCAATTTCCAATTGCCAAGAGCCCCAGTGTGTGTGTGTGTGTGTGTGTGTGTGTGTGTGTTCGTGTGTGCGTGTTCGTTTGTGCGTGTTTATATTATTTGCAGTCGTTGGTCCCAAAACTGACAATTTTCAATTTGCCCATCTCACCCATTATTTTGGAGCCCATTGAAACAGGCTTCTATCGCTGAGTTGGTGAATTGTTCAAAAAATACTCGCAACTGAATTGGATTTGCCTAAATGTAAATGTGGCATGTGACATGAATATGCATTCGAATAACGAATGTATTCACTTATTGCTGACATGTTATTCAAATGAATTTGGACTGGTGCTAATTAGGATCGATTACTCAATAGGCCATATGCCGATATCGATTATGTCTCTGGGCAACTGTCAATTGGCAAATGGAGTCACTCGAATCGCAAACCGAATGCACACAACCGATTTATTAAGCAATTTCTCTAAAATTCAAAACAAATGCCACACGAGGCAGCTGCAACAAATTGAATTAATTGTAGAGAAACGTCTATTTGCATTATCTTCTTGCTTCTCTCTCTATCTGCTTTATCTGCTTGCTTAGCTTCTCGCTTTTTATTGTACTTTTGAATTTAATTATCAACTTTTCTTTTGACTTTGATTCTCACCTTTGTTTCCCGCTATTCTTCTCACTTTACTTCTTATTTACGTTATCTTTTCTTCTTGCTCCTCACTTGTTCTCCAACTTTGTTGTACTTTGCTTCTTAGTTTTCTTCTCACTTTAAATCTTTTCTTCCTCTTCTTATTTTGGTACCCAGTTCCCGATTAGAGTAGAGAGGAGATATTTGGGATTACTCACCTTGATCGGCCACATTGATGACACCATCCTGGGCAACGGCTATGGCCGAAATGGCCTGGAAGCGGGCGTTGGAGGAGAGCAGCGTTTCGGCATTGCTCAGGGTGCCGTCGTCGTTGAGGGTTGCGCCAGAGTTGAGAATGGAGCCGGCGCCGTTGGCTGTTGTCTTGGCGCCCAGCAGAACCGTGGTTGTTGTTGTGGGTCCGGTGGACATTAGGCTGCCGCCGGCAACAATGCCGGCAAGTGTGCCCGAGTTGCTGCCGGAGATGCCGTTGGAGGAGCTGCCGCCGGCACAAATGCAGGCACCACTAGCGTTCAGTACACCACTGCCGCTGTTGTTGTTGTTGTTGCCGTTATTGTTGCCCGCTGCAGAGCTGCCATTATTTCCGTTTCCGCCAGCTGGTGTCGTTGGCGTGGTGCCGCCATTATTGCGTGTCGGATTCACGGTCGTTGAGTAAGCGCCACCACTGCCCGCACCCCCAAAAGTGGTACCATTGCTGCCATTTCCACACTCGCAGCTCTGCGTGCTGTATAACAAAGAAAGTGAAACAGAGTCAGAGACAGAGATAGAGACAGAGACAGAGATAGAGACAGAGGTGGGGGCAGAGACAATGGGAGGGTGTACTTTAGTAGTGCAACTGGATATGCTCAGACCATTAAACCACACTCAGCAACACAATCTGTGCTCGCTTAAGCCAAAAATAAGTTTTAAACAATCACGTTTAAAATTGGCATAAATATTAAATATAATTAAAAAAAAAATATTTATATATTTAACAAGAACTTAAAATTTGATATATTCAAAAGAATTTTTCTTGATTTATGCTGTTCGCATCTGAAACACAATTTGAAATAAAGCTCGGAGCAAATCATCAATAATTAATATTTATATCAAAAGTTAAGTATAATAAAAATAAAATTATTGAAACTAATCTTAAATTGGAATCAACGTTTTTTTTTACCGATTGAAATTTACAATCGAAATCGGAATTGCAATCACAATCTAAATTCAAACTTAATTTCTGCAAATCATTTTATATTTTTAGTACGATAAACATGAGTGAAATGTAAACTCGTAAAACGAATAAAATATAAATTATTAATAGATAAATAACAAAAACTGGCTAAACAATTGGAAAACCTATTTAAAATATTTATTAGTTCACAAAAACAACCAATTTATTTATTAATTTCTGGCACTAATTTAATATTTAAATTAATTTATATTATTTATAGTAGTAAAAAGCTTTTGATTTAGAAATGATTTCGAAATTCACATGTCTTTATTTTTGCCGGTGCACCGTTAAAACCATCAACCTAAAAACACTACTCTTCACTCCAATCCACTCCAATCCACTCCACTCCAGTCGAGTCCAACAACTCTGGTGGAGCAGCAGTGAAGCATTGAAGCACAGCGTTGTTATCTGTGGCGCAGGCATCGTTTACATGTCGCTGCCACGCCCCCAATGCCCAGGGCCGAGTAAACTGCTGAACCGGAACACAGACTGGGACACACACAAAGAGATAAGGAATAAGGAGAGTGGTGTTTGGGTGTGGGTGTGGGTGTGAGTGTGAGTGATAATGGGTGGTCCTGGTTGGTTGGCTTGTAACCCGACTCTGTGTCTGTGGCTGCTTGGACGCGTATTTATGATGACATTGTTTGTTCGATAAACATTTTAAAGTAAAATGCAGAAAACGGGAAAACCCACCCAAAGCTGCCCCCCTTCACACTCTTTTGCCTTATCGCACAGCGGTCACGCCCACTTGAAGCAACTGCCCCCGCCCCCGCCACCACCCTGACCAACCCACCACATGCACCGTTCTTGCCAGCAAGTATTAAATAAAAAGGTTGATTTATAGTTTGCTGTCGTTGGCGGTGTCTGCTAATTACTTTGCCACGTCGCGAGTCCTGCCAGCCAGCCACGCCCCACATTTTTGAGAGACAGCACAGCACAGAACAAGACAGCAGCAGCAGCAGCAACAGCAGCTGCCACATTCCCAAGCCCCAAACCCTTTTTGCCAGCACGCCCCTGGATCGGGCTGGTGTCTATCAAAAACTAAGCGCCTGAATGGAATTCTATTACATTAAATAAACTGCTAACTGCATAAAGTTGCAAATAGTTGCGCAGCATGTGTGTGTGTGTGTGTGTGTGAGTAAAATATTTATTTATTCCTCTATTTGCCACATGGCAACACACTATCTCTCTCTCTCTCTCTCTCGTTCATGTGACTAATCAGCGAAACAATTTAATCACTTTAATTTGTTATATTTTTTTAATATCATTCACAGTGGGTGCAAAAAGCAAGCAATTCTTTTGTTTTAATTTTTTGAATTGTTTTTTTTTTTTTTTGTATACACGATTTAAAGCAGACGTTCTCTACAATACATATATATATTTATTTAGTCTTGATCTTGTACTAATTTCCACTTGAACACTTTTCAGCCTGTGCTGCTTTATTTGACCTTGCATTCAATGCGGTTTCCAATTTAATGCGCTTGCCAACACTGTGTCATGTAGAATGCAAATATACTTAATATACTCGGCTTAGGCTCGTGTGGCACACTAACACACACATACCAACACACACACACACACACACACACACCCAGAAACCCAAATGTCAAAATTCCAATTAATTTTTCGGTCACTGTTTTTGATGCCTTAAAATCGTTTTAATCCAGTGAAACAGAGTAAATTATGCTGTACGTATATGGGTTGGCATCAAATTCAATACACACACACACAAACACACACAAACACTCAGGCACACACTTACTGCTACACAAATGGCTGCATTGACATTTATTGCCTAAATTTTGGTTGTATTTGCAGACATTTTATGCAATAGCAGCTGAAATTTTGTTTTTATTATTTATGCCTATAGCAAAACACTCTCAACCCACACCCACTACACTACCCACTCCCCAGAGATATCGTTTTGTCCAAAATGCAAATAGCCAAAAATCGTTGGAAGCGTCGCTTAATTGGGTCAAATATGCGCATAAACAAGTTGACAAAATTGGAACCGGAAACCGAACAGCAACACAAACCCATCGTCGACAATCCAACAGAGGAGGACGCAACCCAAATGCCAATTGTGCTGCAGCAAAAAATATGTGTTAATTGTTCAAAATTTCTATTTTGATGAAAATAATTCTAGAAAAATTTATGAAATGTTCCAAACTAGACAGTTGACTGGATGGACTTCCCTGAAGATGCAACCCGAAGAATGGTATAAATAAACCAAAATAATGAAATACTCTTTTTTTTAAATTACCAAGCAAAAATAAACGAAATGAATTATTTCAAAATAGATGTCCTAAAACATAAAGTGTTTTTTTTACTCTTGCCTGATATAAATTCCTAAAACATGGCTTGAATACTATTCACATAAACCTTTCTGAAATAAATACTGAAGAATTCTTTGACAACTAAACTTTTCTAAATTATAAAGTATTTGGATTTTTAAAAGTTGAAATCTTTTTCAAAATTTACATGGAATTTATAGTTGAATTTTTTCAAAGTTAAATAGGTAGCTTAAAAAAATGGAGCAGATTTTGAGAAATGCACTCTGAGAAATAGAATCCAGTCTATTTTGGTTTTAAAAGTTCCGCTTCACATTCCGATTGCGCTGAGTGGTATAAGGGGGAACGAGCAAGGGGAAGGGGAGGAGATGGTGCTTCACTTACCCGATGCCCTCCTGTTTGCCAGCAAAGTAACGCATATTGCCAGCGGTGTCCACAGCACGAATCGAATTGATGCGCCTCGAATCGCTGTCGGCAATGTAAAGATCACCAAATGGAGAGAAGGCCATGGCCAAAACTGTGCCGAGCACATTATCGGGGGCAGTCTTGTTCACGCGGCTCGCCTGGCCATTGTTGCTGCAGTGCAGCGGTGTTCCGGCCACGACGCGTATCTTCATGTCGGAGGTCAAGCGTAGCACAAGGCGATCATCGATGAAGTGCAGCGATCCGTCGAGGGGACTCAGCGCGAGACCGGTGGGCCACTGCAGCTGGGCCTGATTGGCCATCAGGGTGCCCGAGCAGGGTGCGGGACTCCAGTGATTGTGATGGCCATGATGCCCAATCAGCGTGTGAATAACACCCTTGGGATCCACGGCACGTATATTTGTGCCATCCGCAATATACATGGTTCGGTCCGCAGCGATGGCCAGACCCTTGGGATGAGAGAGACGTGCCTGCAAAGCTGGTCCGCTGTCGCCACAGTTGCCCTCATCCCCGGGTATACAGCGCTGGCCACTGCCTACGACGGGTTCGCTGTTGATGCTCGGATCCTTGACCTTCTCGAGACGTAAAAGGCGCAGTATTTGATGCCGTTCCGGATCCGAGATATACAAATGCCCATCCGCTGGCGATACGGCCAAATAGTATTGATACGACACCTGTGTGGCGCTCAGTTGCAGAATGGTGAAGACCTTGCCGTCGGGTGTGATGCGACGCACCAGATTGAAGTCGCCCACGTAGAGGCTGCCGTCGGGTCCCGTTGCCAGTGCAATTGGCGTTAGGAGTTTGGCATCCTTAGCAACGCCATTGCAATTATCCGGACAATTCAGCGGTCGCTGCAGACCCGTGCCCATCACCACTTTAACGGTGCGTGGATATTCCTTCATGTGCAGAGTGGAGCCGTCGCCCTTCTGCAGGATGCCCTCGTGGAAATTGTAATGGTGGTGAATGTCGAGGCCCCAGCCGCCAATATCAGAGATATCCACATCGTAGCCCTGCAGCTTGGCTGTCTGCGTAATCCACACCGGTGACTGGCACGTGGTGTGCTGGTAGCCCACCGAGATGCGTGCAATGGTCACCCCATACACCTTCTGTCTGTACACGTTGCGCTTGTTCCACGCGAAAGTGTGTATCAAATTCGGGTCGGCCTCGTAGGTCTTCACGTGCAGTGCGCCCTCGATCTCCACACCCACATGCACATGGGTCAAGGTCTTCGGCAGCACCTCGGAGGTCAAACGCATACGCACAATGCTCAAATACCCCGAAGCCTGCGACGACTGATACGTGAGATGCAGATCCGAGCCGGGTATTTGAATTGATTCCTGAACAATCTGTATTTGAGAGAAGGCATAAAAGGATGAGTCAATAAACAAAACTTGAAATAAATAACTAGATGATTAAAAAAGTGACAGAGACAGAGAGATAGAGTGAGACAGACAGAGAGAGAGAGAGAGAGACCGGCAGAAAAGGCTTGACAAGATGATAGATGAAAGACAAGTTCAAAACGAATAAAAACATGCAATACAATTGTAAAACAGGAAGGAGATAAAATAAACAGGTTTGTATAATGTGATGAGCCATAAAACATTGTCTGACAGTAAAGAAAACAACAAAAAAAAAAAAACAGTAAAAAAAAACCATAAAAAACAATCAAGAGAAAAATCGAATCGAAGGAAAGCAACTGAAGCATAAATGGAAAGGGAAATCAATTAGATAAACAGTGTTGAATAACGCGTAAAATTGCAAAAGAGTTGCAAGATTAGAAGTGGGACTAGCAGCAAGAATAACTATAGTTAAAACTAACCAGAGAGAGAGAGAGAGAGAGAGAGAGGAGCAGGCAGGTGGAGAGGGGTAAGGGGTGCATTGCAATTGTCGCTTCAACTGAAGTAAATTAGTTATTAAGCCCTCTGCGGTTTGCCACTGTGGCAACTGTTCAGTTGAAAGGGTCTGCAGAGTCTGCAGAGGACACAGCTGGTTGGACTTGCAATTAAATGTAATGTTCTCACTCTCTTTCTCTCTCTCTCTCTGTCCCTCTCTAACTCTCTGTCGCTGTTTCTGTCTTGTTTTTTTTTTTCTCGCTTTCTGTGGAGAACTAATGTGTGCTTGTGCTCCGTGGGTAGATGCAAAGTTATAATGTCATTAAGGCGAACTTTAAATTAATTAAAACTACGCAGAGTCCAGCTGCTGTTGCTGCTGCTGCTGCTTGCCGCTAATTAGGAGTGGCATTTGAAAGGAGAAGGGATGAGCTGGCAAGATGTGGCAAGAGAGCCAGGTGAAACGTGGCATAACTCAAAGGGGCTGATGGAGAAATTAGTTGTGGGAGGGGGAGTGGGAGGGGGAGAGTGGGTTTGTGAACACTCACCTGTGTCTCGGCAAAGATGACACGCTTGCCGGGCACCGCCCCCACCCCGTTGGGCATCCATGTGCTTATCAACTGGGGCTTGAGCTTCTCGTGATCGTGATCCAGGCACACCTTACTGGCATCGTTCGCCTCATCAGCCGTGTGATAGTGTATCGAATTGAGGAACGTCAGTGCGGGATTCAAAGGTGCCACCCTATGGAAATAGAAAAATAATAGCACAAAATGCAGCATTAAAAACAACTTCTTTTGGTTCATCATTCAAGAAAGTTGCTTAGACTAAGAATAAACGCAATTTGAATGAAGTTTTTTTACTGCTCATTTATAATCACATTTTTGTGAATTAGTTGTATAACTTACTTGATATTGCGACTGGTGGTTTCATCATCGTCGCTCAGCTGCATCTGAACCGGCGGCAGGACCACAATTCGATTCCAGGGCACAAACACGGTGCGGGTGAGGGGACGGAAGGGCGAGCGTTGGAATTGCAGGGTAACAGCACCGCCGCCATTGACCAGCACATCGAACCTGCACACAGAGAGAGAGAGTGAGAAAGAGTGAGAAAGAGAGAGAGAGAGTATATTAGTTTGAGAGACAATTTGACAAAAATTCTCAAAAAATAAAAAATCAGACAAATTAATATTTTAATGAAATCTCACTAAAAGTCAAAGTTGACCCAAGCCCAAAAATTTATTTTTGTTGAATCTTGCGCTGCGTTTGACGCACGAGCAGACAAAGTAGCTAAACACCCGACCAGGCCATACCCCACACCTACCCCTCCCCCCCCCCCCAAAAATCCGTTCAATTGCTGTATCCCCTGGCAATTCTAGCGTATGCTGAGCAGATAATACCTCAATTGTTTGCTGAAATTGAAAAACTTTAGGATTTTTGTGCGAACAGTGAACAACAATTGCCAGAGCATAAGTTAAGACCTCATCCAGTCAGCTGCAGCTCCGCAAACCCCTCCCTCTTCCACCAAAAAACCCAACCATAACCACAACCCCACCCGACCCTTCTCCATCGACACTTGTGTTAGCCGCATTAAATATAATGATGGCGATTGCGTTTGGGCCGCTTTCTCATTACTACGAGTATTTTTCGCATTGCCGTACGAAAAGTTGCAAAAAGTTGGACCAGCTGCCAAATGGAAGCAGAAGTAGAAGCAGAAGCACAGGCTACATAGCAACCGTGTTGGAAAACAAAGCCCACAAACAACAACAACAACAACAACCACAACAACAACCAAAAAAACAAAAAACAACAATCATCTAAAAAGCGGTTGCCAGTCGCGCAGAAAGCTTAAGAAATGGCAAAACTTTTGCTTTGGAAATATTTAATTAATGTGATTTTTAATTGTGTTTGGGTGTATGTATCAGAGCATAAAATACAACTGACTGAGACAGAGAAACAGAGAGACAGAGATAGAGAAAGAAATAGAGAGTGAGAGTTAAAGAGTCAAAAGAATTATAAGTATAAAATTGACATGCCACAAATCGGGCAACGTTTTAATAAATTAGCCAAATTGCCAGCTTATCGATTTTTAGCGTGACTCAACTAAAAACAAATTTTGTTTTTGTTTCTTGAATGAGTGCTTAAATAATCATAAATAATTAAGCTTTTTAATTTTGCACATTTTGCACAAAAGTCAAGCACATATTTTAATAAAAATAAAAATAAAAATAAAAACCAATAACTGGAGAACATTTATAAATATTTGTTACAATTATGGTCAATTTATTTTAATTATTGATGGCTTTAAAAAGCATTTGCAATTCTTATGGAAATTTGTTGTTGTATTCGTTGCAATTCCATTTTTATCGCATTTATGCACGCCACACACACTACACACACACTACACACACACATGTCTATAGTCGTATATTTATCTGTAATTGAATTGGATATGAAAGGCATAGGCAGAGAGAAGGCAAGCAAAGAAGGTTGGGCAGCGCAATTACTAGACGGTCATTTCAGTAATAACCAACACACACACACACACATGTGGTACACCCACACCCACACACACACACACAACAATCTACAACTCTAATAATATGTTGCAAAAAATGCCAACAATAATCCCCTGCAGCACAATATAATGACTTTTATTACCTTTATTACTGCTCGGTCTGACAACAACAACAACAACTGCAACAATTGGAATAACAACAATAATCAACAACAATGCATGTCACAGGACAACAGCAACAATGGTCACAAGCAACAGGACAACAAATTACGAAAAATATGTGTGTAAAAATAACCAAAAAAAAAAAACTGAGAAATAAATAAATTCCAGAAAAAGCGAACTCTTAGAAAAGTAGCAACAACATGTGAAAAATCTTGAGTGCGGCGAAGAAACAAGACTTGCAACATACCCTGGAGTTAAAATCAAAGTGAGAAGTAAAGCAAAATAATAATAAATAAATACGATCAAATTGAAAATGAAAACAGCGGGTAACCAATAAATTAATAAAAAAAAAGCAAAGCTCGAAAGTCAAATTAAAAATAACTCGGATATAAACTCAAAATTTTTACTTCGGTTTTTATTGAAAATAATTTAAATAGTCTTTTGAAGCTGAGCAGGCCCCAATAGATGTATCCACCTAATAAGCTTTACAGGGTATCGCTTAGAGGAGGCTACTTGCAGCAACAACAACAAAATGAGCAGAGCATGTTGCTGTTGTTGTTGTTGCTGTTGTTTGTGGGTTGTAGCAAGCTAAATAAGAGCACAGAATTAAAATCAACATTATAAATACAAAGCCATAAAAACCAGCTCGCGCGAACATTAACAGTAACAACGACAACAGCAACAACAACAGCAACAACAACAACAACAACAGCAACAGCACATTAATGCCAACAAGCAACAGTGGCGCCGAAAAGTATGTGTTACATTTGTAAGTGTGAGCAGAGTAAGAAAGAAGTAAGCAAAAAAGAAACCAAGTTGGGCACAGTGAGAGACAAAATTATTCGCATAGGTCACATAAATATGTTGTATGACTAACTGCAAAATGACCCAAAAACAAGCTACAAAATAATTGAAAAAAAAAATGTATGCTAAAAAAATATGAATAAAATAAATTTCTTCCCACGTTTTACAGATACTTTCGTTAATATCCCTTTTTCGCTGCTCACTTTACTTTTCATTTCGTTCTTTATTTCATTTTTTTAATTTTTGCTTCGATCACTTTCTCTTTTGCTTGCCTATTCTCTTCTAAACTTGCTTCCCATTGCAATTCTCTAGATTAATTTCAGCATATTTTCAGCAGGTTTCATTTTTCTTTTCTACTTTGCGTCTTTTCCTTAAACAACTCTTCGCTGTTTTTTTTGCTGCTCGCTTGGCGCTTGCAAACAAGATGCACCCTGTTTGATGTTGTGTGCACCCTGTGTTTTATACAAAGTTTTCGACAATGATTTCAATGGAGTAACTAACTCTTGGACTCAATGGGCATCCAAATGGGAGTATTTAGTTTATTGCATGCAAGGGTGCAATATTTTCATTGCGCTACCAGTGAGTGTGTGCGTGTGTGTGTATGTGTGAGCATTATTTCAGCCTTGGAGGCAGCACATTTAATTTTATAGAGCACTGTGCGCCACACACCCCTACTACTCATACACACGGCTGTTTGCTGTGTGTGTGTGCCATGTATGTAAGCACACAGGACTGTAGAGCAGAAAATAATGTGAACATAAACAGGAATTATAGCCAGCTAAAAGTAAAAATGTAGCAACAAAAATGCAGGCAAAAATAGCTGAAAGAAACAGAAAAATAAAACAAAACTCAAAAATAAGAAACTTTAAAATCCTTCAAGAGAGTGGAATAAGAAGAAGAAGACACACGGCACAAACACATTCGGAAATATAAAACAACAACAAAAGTAGTCATAATAAAAATAAATAAAAACTGAACAATTTATGTCCTCCACCAAATCAGAGCTCCAAGAAGCTGACAGCGAACGACAGACAGAGAGAGAGAGAGAGAGAGAGAGAAACGTGGTGAGGGGAGGGGGAGTAGGAGTTCAGACAGGACGACTAGAAAAATCAGGACATGTTTCTGATTCTTTTTGTTTTTCGCTTACATTGTATTTTCTTGGGTTCACAGTTGGACGCTTGCTTTATAATTGCTTAGTGGCTTTTTGTTATTGTTGTTGTTGTTGCTTTTGTTGTTGTTGCTTGTGCCACTGCTGTTGATTGCCAAGGGGCAGCAGTAGTGAACAGCAGCGAGAAGAGTGAGAAGCACGAGGAACTAAGGCAAATGTGAAAAATGGTCAACGTTAGCGGCATTTAACGGCAACTGGGCTAATGAGAAATTATGGCACAGTAGGTAAAAATATAATCACACACATAAACAACAGACAGCCAGGACTAAACACACACACACAGATACAGACACAGACACACACAAGTGTAAGTCTGCAGCATTTTTTGAAATGAACTAAGGCAAAGGGTGTCTCTCGTTGTGTGTTTTTATGTGTGTGGCTAAGTAAATTCAAATAATCATCAGACAGTAAATTTGCCAGTCTTTCTGTCTGTTTGTCTTTCTGTGAGTTGCACAGATTTTTGTTTGTGCAGCATTTGCCGCGATACCCTTCACTCAACACAATTGTGATTGTCATGCTGAGCATGATTGAGACTACGACCCAGACTACATATGAGCCAAATTTGAGATGAGCTAAAAACTAGATAATTTAATGTGTAAATTAAAATTAACAAAAGAGCAGAGATTATGACAAGTGTTAAATAAAATTTTGAAAATAAAATAACTTTTAAAATACTTTGAAGAACAGCAGAAAAAAAAATTTGTTTAAGGAATTTTTAAAGTTGCTGTGTTTAACTATATTGCATGTTGCAGAGCATCTATAAGTCGTGCATACTCGACAAAAAACTGCTTACTGTTGGCAGATTTAGCTGCTGCTGCTGGACACATAATAAAATAAGCAATGGAACTGAACTGCAGGCAAAGCGGGTGCGAAATGTTTATTTAAATTGGCCAGCAAAGATACACATAAACAAATATACACACACACACACACACACACACACAGAGAGAGAGTAGACGCATATGCTGGGCAAAAGAAAATGTCAGAATAACAACAATAAAAACATTACTGATGCTACAGCTATAACGGTCGTTGTTATGGCAAGAGCGGAAATCCATTTTTGCCCAAAAACAACTGCAAAAATATTTATATTAGATATATTGGATTGGCCAACGAATTCTCGATGCCTGCACCCGCCATCGACTCCTCCTCTTCCATCGACTCCTCGTCGTGTGTGCTTCATCTGCATGACCATTTTCCATTTTCTATTTTCTATTTTCTGTTTTCTATTTTCCATTTCCATTTTCTTGTTCTGTTTTCTATTTTCCATTTTCTGTTTCTATTTTGTATTTTCAGTTTGCCTTTGCTGTTTGTGAATTAAATCTCATTCAAGCAAATGCCAAATACGAATGACGTTCAAATGTGCTGACAAAATACGTATATGTTTTTTTGCCTAGCTTCGTTGGTAGTATCCAGGATTAGTTAGGATTTAGAAATATCTAATATAAACTATCATATAAATATTTATACTATAGCTTTGATAATATTTATTTTAAGACGACTTCTAACTGCTTAAACAAAACTTTATTACAGACCAAATGAAACATTAAATATATATTTTTATATATATTTATATATTAATAAAAGCCCACCGTTGTCATTTTAGTTGCCAGCAAGATTACGTGAGCTGCGTACTTAGTTTGAATAAAGTCAGCCACTGACTAAATATCAGTTTTTCCTGCGTTAACGACCCATTAATCAGCCCAAATTGCGTTTGTTATAGTTTTTGCTTTTTTTTTTTTCCTATTTGTTGAGTTTTTGGAAAATGTGTTGTGGTCAGCCTGTTAATAGAGACTTTTTTGTTGCCCCAGTCAAAAAACGCGTTTAAATAAGTTTAATTTAAGCACAAGAAATGAGAAAGAGAAAAACAAAATGAAAACTCTGTCTATCTATGCGGATAAGGTTGAGATTATATATAAATATATATATATATATATATATATAAATTTGTTTGTATATGCATGAAAGCTCTGCCTATCTATGCGGATAAGGATGAGATTATATATATAAATATATATATATATATAAATTTGTTTGTATATGCATGTATGTGCTGGGGGCACATCAAAGAGAAAGATTTAATTAAAAAGTGATAACTTGGTTTACCGGGCTGCACACTTGGCCGGTGATCAACGAAATTATATTAACAAAATGTAATCAAGAGTGAGGCAAAAGACGAAAATTGGCCAAGATGCCAAGACAGAAAACGCTAGCAGGCAACTTGGCTGACAAATTATGAAAAATTACTCATACGTAAATAATCTGCATTTTGAGCGAGGGCCACAAAAGATTAAAGAGGTCGTCACGGGGCCAGCTTAAGTTGAAATTAATGAAAAATCAAGCCCAAAAGCCCACCTGCCATATTTTTTATGTATATATATCTATATGTACACATACACATATATATATATATATATATATATATGAGTGTAGTTTTATTATAAGTATTTAGCTACATATTTCATTGGCTCTTGACTCATAGCTATTGACAGAGAAGGTTCTATGGAAGTTGTGCATGCATATTTAAAAATCAGTGGTAAACATCTACGACCCCATGGAATATATATATATAAACTTGATCAGTATTAAGAAGCAAGTCTGCTGTTTGAATCTCAGAGACTATAAATGCTAGACGCACAACATATTCAGACATCTTATTAATGAACCATACAAATATCTTTAAGATAGTGACAGTGTCAGTCGAGCTCTCTCGACTACAGCATTATATAGTTTTCAATACTTTTATGTCAAATGGGATGTATTTTAATGTTGTTTTTACTTACCAGCCGCCCTGTCGTGTCAGGGTGAATCCAAATCGTGAATCGCGATCGACGGAGACGCGTATTCCGACAATTCCCAGGCCCTGGGGGGTTATCACCTGGCCTCGCATAACCGAAACGCGACTGTTTTTCCAGAGTGAGTGAGTTAATCGATGAGTGTTGGTTTTTTGTTGCAAGTGGGGGATTTTTGTAAAAGAGAAAATCATTTTGTTAGTTGCGTGCTTTAAATTCAAGTTTAATGATTTTTGTATTGTTTCTTTTTTCTGTTGATTTTTGTTTCATGTGCCGCTTTCAGCTTGTTTTGTGAAATCATAAACCGAAAATAGTGTAAAAAAGAAACTTCAAGTTGTAAATATGTAAGTATATTGTATATATATATATATATATATATATATATATAAATATATATATATGTATATAGAATGATAAAGTTATATAAGTATCGAGTAATTGAAACTTGTAACTAATATAAGATAAGATAACATAATAAAATTACAATTGTTTCTATTTTGTTTTTACTTTTCTTTTCTAAACTCCACTTAAAGAGAAAACGAAATCAATTGAGAAAATATTTATAAATATTATCATATGCAATATGTATTTTTAAACGAGTGAGCGAGATGGATGATGGATGTGAGAAATAAGCCTATTGGTCTCTCTATGTGTGTGTGTGTGTGTTTGTGTTTTTGTGCATGTATCCTGTGTGATTTGAAGTATTTAAATTGTTGTGTACACAGCACACACTCAGCACACACAAAAGAACTCACACAGAGTTTCAAAATGTATTTTTGCTTGGATAATTCAATTATAGAAACAGCTTGGCAAATAAAAGCACATAGCCATCAATCTGTGTTTGCCTGTATGTGTGTATATGTGTGTGCGTGTGTGTGTTAACTACAAAACTCAATAGAAGAAATTAAAATGCTTGAACTTGTAATATTTTTGATTTTCACAGTTGCAAAACTCGTTCGGCACGCAGCCATTCAGGAGGGATTGGATTGGAATAGACTGGAATTGAACGGATTTGTCTGAGAGGCAATTGAATATTTTCAAAGCCTTAATTTTTAGGCAGCTTTTTTAATTGCTAACAATGAATTGTGCTTGAATTGGAGTTGCGGCCAAACGGGAACTACAGATTAAAAAAACATTTATTAATCGATTAAAAAAACAGTGCATAGTTTATCGATTGCTGAGCTAAGCGATAACGATTTATTTCTCATATCGATAGGTATTGCCATGGCAACCAAATGTTCGACAGCAACAATGGATCAATCAATCAATTATTATCAGTAAGTTATCGACAATAATCTGCTTATCGATGAAAGCAGCGGAACAGACGCATGAAATCGATCAAACAATAAGAATCGATAGCAGCCGATAATATTGTCAATAGCCTGCAAATTATCGCAGCCCTCAGCAATCGACAGTTATAAGAATGCTGGAAATATATCAAAAGTCATGCAAAATAGTACAACTATGAGAAGATTATAAAAAATGCAATACTGAAAGCTAACATTTGTACGGTTAACGGCAAACAAATTGAGTTTCGTTTTTGATTGTTTGCTTAATATTCATATTCGTGAGCAAATGCATCGATAATCGATAACGTTTATAAACCGATGAATTTTGCGAACAAATCGAACAACGGCAACATACAACTTATCGCATAGTTAGATATGTATACTTTGTATTGTATAACTGAAATTAAATAATCTAAACCAAACCAAACCAAACAAAACAAAAGAATTGAATTGGGGTTACCCATCTGAAAATGTGATATTTTCCACAGCTGTAAGGTAAAAATTAGTGAATCTTATATTATGTTTAAACTCAATGGATATTTATATGTAGTCGATAAATATATTATCGATATCGATATACATATTATATGTATATATACATATGTCTTTAGAAATTTATACATATTAAAGTATATTTTTGAGTTAAGCATATTATATATAAAATAAAATATATATACATATCTATGTATATGTAAATATAAAAATATGTGTTGAGATATTATTTGAGGGGATATGCATTTTACAGGCTCTTCGGCGCAATTAAGTAACATGTTCCGGCAACCAATCACAGACAACATTCGACATCGAAGAATATGTTGGAGAGGAATTTAGGATATACAATGTCATCGATACACACACAACGGAGAAAATGCAAAAATATAAGTCAATATTATTTTTAACGAGCCTTTACCCAAAAATTGCGAAGCTATGGCAACGCTGGCCAAATGATAGCCCCGGGCGAGTCTGCATAGCCCCAAAACCGATATCCGGTTTGCAGTTTGCCAATTTGCTTGGAAAATATATAAATAAAAATAAACAAGTAAATATAAAAAAATATTTTCAGCATGCTAAAAGAGAGCGGGCACAAATGTCAACAGTAATTGAGGGCGGGGCTGTTGGTGGGGTGGCTTACTGGGTGGTTCTGTCATTTCAGTGGAAAGAAACCTTGAAATAA
Source organism: Drosophila fungiperda (assembly GCA_035042345.1). NCBI lineage: Eukaryota > Metazoa > Arthropoda > Insecta > Diptera > Drosophilidae > Drosophila > Drosophila fungiperda. The sequence goes on along the minus strand of JAWNLM010000154.1, from coordinate 2,202,595 downwards.
AATGCTGCAATGTGGCCAAGAAAACTTTTCTGGTTTATTTTGTTTGATTTTTTTTTTTTTTTTAAATGGCGCAATTGTTTACACTAATTATTGCTGGAATGGGAATGAGATCGAGTGCCTGCAGTCAAGTAGGGTGTAGGTTGGTGGCGGGGCGGGGTAAAGTTGAAGCTGCCCCTATGCTGCAGTAAACAGTTAGCAGTTTTGTTGCCATTGCCAGTTGGCTCTTCGAACTTTTGCCGGGGAGAAGCAAGTTGGCAAAACATTTTCAACTTTTCAAGTGTTGCAATTTCTCAAGCAAGCAAGCCATCCAAAACCACCCAAACCACCCAAGCCACCCCCCACTCACACAGCACTTGACTTTCCTGAACATAAACACATAATGTACAATATTTGGGTCAGTTATGCTCACTGTGTGTGTGTGTGTAAGTTAGTCTGTATCTATGCACTTGGATAAAATAGAAAATTCGAACATTAGAATTCTTTGTGGAAATTTATTTAGAAATTATATCTTGGTGGAAAATATGTACGATTTGTATAACTTTTAGAAAATTGAAGCTTCTAAATAAATTCGAATAACAACTTGAAAGAAACGTAGAAAAGCTTGATTTAAGATTCTAAATAAATAAATACGTTTGTAAATATTTAATATTCTTAGTTTAAGATATGGTTCTTTAATAATCCACTCAGTAATTCAATTTAATCGAGATCCTCTTTTCTTTGAGTGCAGTTATTGGTGAGGCTGCAGCACCGAAAGTTGCATCTGTCTCGTCTTTGGTGGCTTCTAATTGCAATTGACCAAAATGCCAAGGCAGTTGCTACCAGTCCAAGTTAGCAGCCTTGTGTGTGTGTGTGTGTGGTTTTGTGGGTGTGTTGGTTGTGGCTGAGCCTCGTTCATTTCTGCTGCTTCAATTCGATTCAATGAAGCACAATTTTATTTTAAATCAAACCGAAAGGCAAACTGCATGTGTGTGTGTGTTTGTGTGTTGGAGTGTGTTAGTATTGGTGTGTACTTCAATTCATTCGAGTGGTGAGTGTCATTGATTTTTATTTCGCATTTGATTCGTTTCGTTTCATTTATTATTTATTTGATTTATTTTATTTTACTGCAGTCAAAGACGCGAACCGTCCCTGCGCCTATCGTCTATGCCCGCACCCTCCCCTCTCCCATAACAATCTGTGCGACATCCTACCCACCCCTTGGCCATCCTTTTCAGTAACATCCAGTTTAGGCCAGCATCAGGGCGTAGCTCTGGCAACCTTTTTATTTGGCCTTTGCCTTTGTATACAAAGTAAACCAAATTACTCATACGCCAAGTCAAACGATGAACATTGAGGGAGCAGCGAGAGAGAGAGAGAGAGAGAGAGAGAGAGAGGGAAAGGGAGATAGAGAAAGAGAGGGGAAGCTTCTATGTATGTCTAACAAGTTCGGTTATCAAGTCTTGGAGTAGTTTGCGAAAACAAATATCAAATATGAATTTCATAAATGTATATAAAACTTGAAATTGTCTAGAAATGAAAATCATAAATATCTATGTAAATTTATATATATATATATATAAATATATATATATTAATATATATATGCAAACATAAAAATTTATATGGCTATCTTGCATACACACAACAACAACAGCACTCGATTTGCATATGCTGCCTTCCCTTCTAATGGTTTCTCTGTTGCTAACTTTTGAGTTGACTTCTTTTGGCTGGCATTGTCCTTTCACCTTTGGCTTTGATGGCATTCATGGCCAATTCAATCAGTCCACGGTATAATGTCGTCATAAAGCAGCAGAAGCAACAATGGGCAAAAGAAAAGCGGAAAACTGCAGTCAGCCAGAGAAACGCGAAGCTGCAAAAATATAATCTCAGCGTGCGCTGATTGCCATTGGCCTTGTGTGGCGCCACCTTGCGTCTGGCAGCAACAACAGCAGCAGCAGCAGAAGCAGCAGCAGCAGCTAAGCGAACAATGAAAACGCGGAGCTACGAAAAAAATTCGTAATCTCATTTGAGGTCAAAAAAGCACTAGCAGCAACACTACTTTTGACTCCCCGCCATTCCAGACCCCTTCAGTCTCCTCTATCCAACTCCGCTGTACTAATCGCCGTTGCGGCGAATGAGCAATAAACCAGTCATGAATAGAGTGGTCTGGTGTGGTCTGGTCTGGGGAGGTGCGTTGGTTGTGTGCATTGTCGCCACAGCCACCTTTTGTGTCAAAAGTGCACTTTCATTATTAGCGCATTGTTTGTGTGTCTTTGTGTGTTTTTATGTGTGTGTGTGAATGAGGTTAGGTAAAAATATGAGTAGCGCGCATAAAAGGAAGTGCATTTAATTTCTTTTCTTTGGGCCAACTTGGGCGAACTAAGGACTCAGCGGTGGCTGAGGTTTCTCCCCCATCATGTTTTTTTTTATAAATTAAAATTTTTCTTCTCAGTCAGCGGCCCCAAAAGAGGCAAACAAGCACAAGGGGCAGTTAGGCAGAGTGGCAACAGCAGCCACACTACAAAAATAAAATTACGACTAATCCAAATTAAATAAAATAATTTATGTTCATATTTCATAATACACAAAACAAATATAAAGTTTATATTTATTTTCAATATTTTGAAACATAAAACAAATTGTATGCAATTAATTATTACTTAAAAAAACCCGCGTAAGGCAATTTCAGTAAAATAAGTTTGTAATTTTGTCAATATATCTTAAAAATGTTCCTTCGACAAAAAGTTTTATAAAGAAAGAAATTTTAGGAAGACATCAAAATATGTTTTAATATAATTTTGAGCTGAGCGTTTCTGTATTTATTAAAATGTCAGTAAAATGCGCTTTTTAATCAACAAATACTTCCTCGAAGAAACGTCAAAGAGTTTGACAATATTGTGGGGCATACATTTTCTTCAAGTGCAGCACTCTCCTCCTCTCTCTCTCCATTGCCCCAAGCCTTAAGCCCTGCAACCTATAGTAGCTGTCTGGCTTTGTTGTTGTTGTTGCACAGCGTTTGGTTTGACGCGACACACAAAGTGGCAGCGCTGCAGCCAAAGCAGTCGACGTCTCTCATCATAAAAATTGAGCACGACTTAGTTGACTTTAGCGCATACAAGCTTGCCCCCAAGCCCAAGCAAGGGGTGGGGAGGGAGAAGCGACACCCAAGCCACAACACAACAAACAAGAGAGAGAGAGAGAGAGAAAGAGAGAGAGAGAGAGATAGAGAAACTAAAGGGTATATAATTTTAATTTGGCTTTATTTTCAGTTTCAGAACTGCTCTTGCGATGAGCAGCTGATAGATTCAACCAACCAACCCCCACCGCCTACCGCCCACCACCCACCACCCAGCACCTACCACACTAGAAAACAAAGCCAAGCTGCAGGCCATAAGCGTTGCATGGATTTTCGGGGGAAGGGGATGGGGAAGTGAGTGCTACGCTTTATGTTCATTTAGCCTGAAACAGTTTTTGAAATATTTTTCAACGAAGTAGCAGCAACAAGAGTAGCAGCAGCAGTAACAGCAGCACGATGAGGAGTGTGGAGTGTGGCAAACGTTGTGCCACACTTTTCTTTTACGCTTTTGTAACCACGATAAATGTGCTTTATGTAGCGAGCGAGCGTGTCTGCGGGTGGGAAGGGGGAGGAGGTGGAGGTGGAGGTAGTGTAAAAGGGCATGCGACTCCTCGTTGCATGCTTATAGAAATGCCACGATGCATGCACCCTGCCACACACCTCTGCTCTTCTCGTGTGCACCGCCTGATGAAATGTTTCCTGCACTTTCGCTCATTTTTGCGTCTTTTAACTCTTTTTTTTTATAGCCAGTAAAGAAAAAAAATATATATATATATAAAGTATATGAATATGCTAAAAAAAAACCACATTAAAAAATAGAGTGCTTTAAATTTATTTTTGTTTTTTTTTTTGCATTTAGTTTTGCAATTAGTTTATACTTGTTTCACTATTGCAATTTAAGTTTAAATGCAAATGCGACTTTTGCTGTTATCGATGCCTCAACGAAGAAGTTGCCATAATTTTAAATTGTTGTCTTTGCTTTACATATAAAATACAGGTTTAATTAGCTGTTTCGTTGCGCTTTTAAAGCTGATGGACGATTTCTTCAAACACTTATCGATTGCTGTTCGCTCAGTGTTATCGATAAGTCAGAGCACTGCTGCTTTTTAAGGTTGTCGGCTGCTCAACATATTTGCACTCAGCCAGTGAAAATGAAGTAGGCAAAGAAAATCGTTTCGCTTTGAAATGCATTCAACACGGTGGCATGCAGCAGCCAGTGTGATAAAACATTCAGTTTTGCCGTTGGACTCTCGCCTATTGAAGTCGGGATAATAAAGACATTTCCCCGAGGCAGCGACTGAGAATCTTGTGGGCCCCCATTGTGGAAGGACGATGGGGCGAACATACACTCACACTCACACCCACACACACACACATAGACACACCAACATAATAAATAAATAGCAGTTTGAGTTGAGACGTGGATGAAGCTGCTTCATGTACTTCGCATAGAAAAGTTTGAATGGAATTTTTAAGTTTGCCATTTACTAACACACACACACAGTTGCACACTCGGTGGTGCACAGACACCCACACAACCGATAGGAAAGCAAAGAAAAAAACCTTTAGTCGCGTGTAATTTGCACTTTGTAAATTTGCATAAAAGCTGCAGCAACAACAGGAATGGTTTGAGCGTTTATTGGTTGGTTTTTGGGGTAACTGTTGGATTGGGCTGAGAGACTGGCATAAGTCCAAGATACGACGCAGAGATATGTAAATGCCACACCATGTGTCGTCACCTAAGCTCCATGCACTAAGTAACCAGACCAATGAGGAGGAGGTCTGCTTGCCAGCCCCTATCTCATTTGAAACGCTTGCCAGACATTCAAAGCACTGACAGAGATTAGGGGATGGCCAGACTCGAGGCGATTCCATCACCTGGCGGTTGCAACTGTGCCACACAATTTGACTGCCCAATTTGATGCAAAGCGCAAGCAAAACAAATTCAAGCCAAGTGGTTGTGGGATTTGTTTTCACACCGCTTCCACTGCTGCCCGGCCAAAAGATGTCATTTTGTTTGCCAATAAGAAGATTACACATGTTGCCAAGTGGAGACGGGATTGAGCTGAGCATGTCCTTTAAGCAAAAGCGTTCATTACAGATGTGGGCACATGATCAATTCTAAATTTATTCCAGTTGAAAATTCAGCTTAAAAGCGTTAAATGAGAAAGAAAAGCGATTTCAATCGAACAAACGCAACTAATTTAAGCAAGTTTCTTCGAAAGCTTCGATCTTTGCGATCGACAGACATAATATTGCATTAAGCCTATAATGCCTTAAGGAGAGTCAACTTACTATGCCAGTTTTTGGTTGAGGAGCTTTCGTTGAAAAGCTTCACTAATACAATTTAACAATTCCCACATGGTACACGCTTTGTTCTATTGATATATTCAAAACTCGAACTCTCAAGGTTTTTTACATTGTTATCTTTTTTTGTCTTTTTACAACTCGATTCTCATCAAATTGGGGCACACAGCGAAACAATGGGGCATAGTTTATACATTTTCTAGTAAAATGAAGCCATTGCAGTTAGTTTACAGTGCCTGACAAAAATAATGAAGCGACTCGCATCGCTTTATCGTTGTCCAGCTTTTCATTAAATTTTTTTTTAGTTTTTTAATGGGTTTTTGGGAGTTTTTTATAGTGTGCAGTTTGCACTTTTTGCAATCGCCCAGGGAATATAAATAACAAAAAAAAACATCAGAGAATTATAACAAAATGCCAAAGCCAACTAAAACTTATGATTTGTGCCTCGTGTCACGTGCCGCGTGCCACGTACAGATGCACAAAAAACCCCACCTCGAACCGCAAACTTCCAATTCCAACTTTAAAAAGGGACATTAAAAATTGTTGCTGATGTCGAATTAGCGATGGCCAAAAAATACTCGGACACTCGGGCAGGGCTGGGTTAGGATCAAGAGGGGTTGCGGTTTAGAGTTTACTTTTTAGGTTATGGTCATAAGCGTTGCAACACACATAAATATATCTAATCTAACATAAAAGTAATTACTTTCAGCTGCTGTTGCTATCGAAAAATATTAAATTATATTGAGTGCAAACACACACACACGACCGCACAAAAGCTATTACTATGGGCAGAAGTAGCAAAATTGGCAACAGTTCTTTTTAGTTATAACCCATTCTGGCTTACCCGCCACATCCACCTTGCCACCCATTTACAACCCCTTCGCTTTTGACTCCCGTCGACATTTTTTCGGTAGCTGCGTTTTTCGTTTTCCTTTTTATGCGACTGCAGCACAAAATTCCGCGAATTTCTCGTTGGTTTTCCTTCACGTTGCTTACTTTCTTTCATTCTTTCCTTTTTTTTAAATTTTTTTATTTTTTACTTTTGTTGCCATTTCTATTGGAGGCGCCCCTTACTTGCTAGTTGCAACCAGGCCGGCAGGCAGGCAGCCAGGCTATTTAAGGCTCAGCACTTTCTATCTCTCTCTCTCCTCTCATTCTAATTTCAACGTTTCAGTTTTTCAGCGTCCTGTCTGCTGTATAGCCTTTAACCTCTTTCCCTCCCTCCCGCTCTCTTTCTCTTTCCCTTTTTCTTTCCCTCTCTGTCTCTGCCTGTCTGTGTAAGTTATACGGGTATTAATTTTGGTTTATGTGAAGCTTGTATGCTGTAATTTTGCGCTTTTTTCTTCACGCTGGCAAGGCTGTAACGGCGATTCCTGACATTAACAACAACAACAACAACAATGGCCAGAATGAAGATAAAGAGAGAAAGGGATTGAGAGCGAGAGCGAGAGCGAGAGATAAAAAGCGAAAGAGTTTGTGAGTGTAACGTGGAATGTGGCCACGTCGATAACAGCATCAATGAAAGCGCGTCTTTGAAACATTGTCCAGTTTTACAACTTGTATAAATATATAAATATTATATAAATAAAATATATATATATTTTTTTTTTGTGTACATAGTATTATATATACATATATATATATATATAAAATATTTATATTTTGTACGTAGTATTCTATATATATAATAATAATAAGAGCTCCCAGAGAAAGGAAACTACATTTTCGGTACTCTAAACTTTTAACTATTTGGTGTTAAACAAAGAACACGAACCCTTATTAAGTAACCTATTTATTAAACAGAAAAGATTGGGAACTCTTATTAAATGATTTGTTTACTAAGCAGAAACTAACAAGAAACTTTATTAGGTGATCTATTTAGTAGAAAATAGGTTGCGTTCATATTTGTGTTGCTTTAAACTAAATGTGTATCTTTCGCTCTCTCTCTTTTTCTCTCTCTCTCTCTCTCTTTCTCGCTGTCGCTCTCACACTCTCTCTCTCTCTTTTTTTAACTTTCTGTACCTGGCTCTCTTTCTTTCTTCTCTTCTCGTGTTACTTAACTTTTCAGTCAAATGCATTTTATTTTAACTTCTCTCTCACTCACTCTTTTCCCCCTCTCTTTCTCGTTCTCTCTTATTTAATAATTTTTTGCCTACTTACATTTATCCCTTAAAATATCTAACCTTCTTTAAACACATCGCATCCATCGTTTGTTGAACCTTTATTCGTCCACTTTCTCAATTCTCATCTCTCTGTCTCTCTTTCTCTCTCTATCTTTATATCTATATATATGTATATATATATATCATTGTACTCTATAAATCTCCCATTTTCGCTGTCTGCCTTTTTCTTTAAGTCACTCGCTTAAATGCCAAATGCTAAAATGTTAAATGCTGCGTTTTCAGTATTTTGTTTGGTTTATCTGACTTTAAGCTAATAAGCAACCAAGAAAATAAGACAGAAAAAATGGAGAAAAGAAAAAAATAGCACAGTTCGAGCTAAGACCAAGTCTGAAGTGTGATTCGACGTCTGCAGCTGACTGACTCTGCTTCTCTCTCTCTCTCTTTCCTCCTATCTCCCTCTCTCGCTCTCTTAACAAGCTGACTCGCAACTGTCAACACATTTAAGTGTAAGTTTAAGCTCGTTGTGCGCTAGAGAAAGACTGAGACAGAGAGAGAGAGAAAGAGAGAGAGAGAGGGAAAGAAACCGCTAAGACAGTAGACAGACTAGAGAAACCTTGGGATTTACATTAGCTAGCTGGCAGCAACCACTTAGCGAGTAAACTAACCACACCTAATCCAAGAGCGGCTGAGCTACGCTAAGTCCTGAATGGATGAATGGATGGATATGCAGGATGTAAGCAGCAAGCAGAAAGCAGCCAACAGCCAGGAGTAACTGAGGCCAAAATAGAAATAAGCACCAGAGACAGTCTTCTTGACTGCCTGCCTGCCTTGTTGCCTGTTTGCTGTCTGAACGGCTGAATGGCGCTTCCTTATGGCTGCTTTCTTCAAGAAACTTTCGACAGCGAATCCAACAAAAGGGCCAAAGTACCACCAACTTACCCAACCCACTCACCCCCTTCTGTTCTCTGTTCTCCAAGTGCTGCGTGCGTCCTTGCGCCGTTATGTCGTCAAGGAAAAAGTCAAGCCAAAATGGAAGCCAAAACAGGAAGTAATCTATAGTCGCCCCGCCATTGTTTATTGTTTAATTTTTAGACCACTTTATTGCTGTTGTTTTTGTTGTTGTTGTTGTTGTTGCCATTGCTGTTGCTGTTGCTGTTGGTCTTCTTCTTGCTACTACCTCAACTTGTTGTTGGCCACTTTTTTTGTTTTGCGTCTGCTGCCTCGTTGTATTATTTCTATTGTTAACAATTTTTGCATTTTGCCCCCGCGCGCTGCAAGTAGCAAAAACTTTTCAATGTGCCCGCGTTGCTGCCAACGCCGTTGTCGTTATTGTTCAACTCCCCCCCCCCCCCTCCACTGCACCACCCTTCATTTCATTCTAACTCAATCCAGCGCTGCGGCTCTTGCTCCACATAGAACGCTGCCACTTGAGCAACACAACAAAAGCAGCAACGAGGTAAAACGAGGCACACAAAGGCAAAACTCAAACCCAAACCCAAACTCAGAAAAAGACTGGCGCCCACGCTTCGTCCAAAGACGACAAGGCGTTGACACGGCGATCCCCCCCACACCCCACACCCTGTAACCCTTGCACTTGGCAGTCGCCGCTTCAGTCGTATCGCATTTACTTGAAATTCCCCTTATCGACAAAGCTAAAGCAGCAGCAACAGCAGCAACAACAACAACAACAGCAAACAAAAATAATAAAAATAACAATAACAAAGTCACCCAGTTTCCATGGCAGCTCTCTGACATTCTAGATATTCTTTCGACTACCTTATAATTGCGTTGCGGTCCCTGTCGGATTATGCAGCAGGAGCTATTAGGGAACAAGGAGCAGCAGCAGCAGCTGGAGCAGCAGTAGCGCCAGCTGAAGAAGTAGCTGCGATAAACAGAGACCAGCAGCAATCGCCTGCTATTATGGTTTTGCTCCTGTCAAAGGACATACCCCAAATTGCATTCACACATATATATATATATATATATACATATATATATATTTATATATATATGGTTATACAAGCCCATAAAGGCAGCTGTCCTCAACAAACGCCTCACACAGCAAGGGAGAACCACAAAACAGTTGCTAAACTGAGCAGACCAGCTGCAATAAATAAATTTATATATTTATATTTAAAGCCTCAATAGAATTTTTAATACTATTAAGAAATTTGTAACTTATATTTTACAATGACGAATTCAACTAAACCCAACATTTCGCACATTTAAATCTGTTAGATTTAATTGTTATATATAAAAGAGACGATTCACGCTTATTTAAATTTGACTTTACTAACACAATCGCTTAAAAGCCGGACTATAACAACTTTATTGCATATGACCAAATAATAAGAAACATTTAACATTTAGAAAAAGATTTAATTTTTAATTTAATAGATTATGAAAATTAAATTATATGATTTTTATTATAATTGCAGTTTTAAATAGAAACTAAAGCAACAACAATTTAACTTTGCTATTAATGCCAGGAATATTTTCTCCTTTGTCAAATTTTAGGTATTCGAGAATGAAAAAAATGTTGGTAGTAGAATCGGGCTATTATAGAACACAGAATGAATTTAAACCCTTTGCTTTTAAAAGTTTTTTCAGTTCTATGAAAGAAGATTAAATATAAGTGCAGGTATATCCACGGCAAGCCGAGGCTATATTTTATATTATTATTTTTAACAATTAGTTAATTACCCATATTAATTGAGTAAGTTAAATTATTTTTAATGCAAGAAAAAATTTATTTGGAAAAAATACGTTTTTTCCTTTTTACAAAGTATTCAAGATATGAATTACCTCAGCAACGTGGAAAAATATCACATTTTTTGTTGACATTATTTAAATTTAAATAAAAAAAAATTATATATATTTGGGAAAAAATCAATTAAAATAGTTAATTACGAAAAATTTGAGTAAGAGAAAAATAGTATTGTGAAAAAATTTGCATTCTGAATTGTTGTAAAGATTTTTTTAAATTTTTTTATTTCATAATTTTTTTTATTTTTTTTTTTGTCATCCCTTTGGGATGCGCATTATGTGTGTGTGTGTGAGTATGGATGGATGTTTGTGTGTGTGTGATGTTTTGTTTGTTTGTTGTATTTGGAAAACATATAAACAAATGGTTAAGACGCAGACAATGGGGACATTTGGGATAACGTTGGGAGGGAATTTTTTTGGTTTCATTATTTTTTGTTTTCTTTTTCTGTAATTTATTTTATTATATTTTATTTTTATTTATTATTATTTTTTTGTTCTTTTGTTTGTGGGGGAGTTCAACATATAGGGAGATATATATATACTTTTTGATATATAATTAATTTTCTTTATATTATTCAATTTGAGTATTTTTGGTATATTTCCTGCTTCATTTACATGTAGAGACAAATATATATATATAAAAGTAGCTGCTTAAGCATTTAACAATAATACTGAAGACCCTTTTTTTTCGTTATTGTTGTTGTTTGACAAGTCTCGACTTGCTTACTAATTTGTAGTACTTTGATTTAATTAAGTTACAAACAAAGAAACGTAAGGAGAGTAAAAATAAAATTTTTTTAAACGTAAAAGCGTTTCTTCTATGCATTAGATGAGTTTTATTTTTATATAATTTTTTTTTAATATGTATTATATATAAAAAGCATTGATCAAAACCAAAAACAAATGACGAAACGTAATCGAGTCAAATACAGAGATAGAGAAAGAGAGAGAAAGAGAAAAAGAGTGAAAGGGAAAAACTTGATACGATGATGAATAGTAGAAGAAAATAAAATATTTAAATGTAGAACTTAGGACATTTTATATAGAACTTAAGACACGGTTTAAATTTGGATTTGGTGGAATGATTTCGCTTAGTTTTTAGGTGAACTTTTTTGTTGTTGTGACGAAAGGGAGCGAGAGAGAGAGAGAGAGCAAGAGCGAGAGAGAGAGAGAGAGAGAGAGAGAGAGGAGATAAGAACGAGTATTTGTGTAGCGAGCGAGTGAATGATTTAGATTTAATTTAAATGTATGCCCATGCTTAAATAAAATTTATTTAAAAAGCTAAAAAAATAACACGAATGACATTTTTTTGTAGTTGGTTGTGATTGTTGGTATTTTTGTAGTTGTAGTTGTGGTTGTACTGTTAGTATGTGTGTTAATATTTGTTAATTGTTAATATCATAAATGGAGAGGGCGGGAATGTAATATAAATAAATATCCAACTAAATACACATAGACACGTACACATAACACATACAAATTACAAATACAAATACAAATACAAATACAAATATATAGATTTGATTATTTTCATAACATATAATAATTCGCTTGCATTTGCCTTCTGTAGTTTTTATTTCTGCTGTATTTGGAATTAATATTTAATGGCCCCTGAAAGTAAGCTAGTATTTAACTGGGGCATTTGTTGTGGGTATTGAAATGAAAAGCCAAATTTGATGATGCGAATTGTGGAAAAGTGTGAGTGAAATAAATGTGAAAAACATTGGGTATTTCTTTTACCCACGCCTTCTTTTTTGATATCCTTTTTGTTCATAATATTTATTTTATTTACATGAATGATTAGTTGACTTTTTGGGTTTTGTTTGCAATGCGTCAAATGCTTGGAATGTTATTAAAAATGTCGAAAATAAAAACGTTTAACGATGTATGTGTATATTAAATACCAAACAACAAAAACTGCATAATGCTGGGCAATGGGAGTTTGGGTAGCAGGAAGTCTCAAGTAGCAATTACAGCACAAATGCAATAGCTCAAAATTAATTTTTGCAAAACTTTATGAAGTTGGACATTGTTAATAAACACCTTATGAGACAAGAAATTATATAAATCGATTTGTAATTTAATATTTATGCTGTAATTCAGTGATCGATCAGGCCGACAAACTATTTGATTTGAGAGGAAAACTAAACCGCATTCTATCGGTATTAAAAATATGTTGTATGAGAGAAAAAGAGAGACTTTTGAATGAATGATGGAAAAATGTAATAAGATAATATGTCTGTATACTGGAAAGTTGTTGTTTTTTTTTTTTTGTTGATGCATTATGCTTCTATGGAATAATAACAGAAAAAAGATCGATGCAGTCGATATGACGTAAAGAATGTGAAACCGAAAAAAAATATATATATTAGGCGACTATTAGGCAAAGGCCAAAAAAAAAACAACAAAAAAATGACAGAAAATTGTTTTTGTGTATATATTTTTTTATTTTTTGTTTACCACATACGCCTGTGTTTCCTTTCAAGTTTAATAATTCTGTATTTATTTTTTGTGTGTTTTTTATTTCGACTTACCAAGGCGTGAACGAGCTCCAGAAGAGACTACAAGTTCACAGGTTGAAACGTAGTAATTTGTATTTTTTTTTTTTAATTCAATTGATTTTAGGTTGATTGCAAACGAAATGCAATTGATAGAGTGTTGAAATTTGATTTGGTTTTTGGTTTAGCACACAACATGAAGGTATCGAGCCACAGCAACAGAGTAGGACAGTACACAATTAATTGACAGGACAATAAAAAAGAAATTAAAAGACAAAAATGCTTTTCGTTAACGAATTGAATCAAAGTTGAGATTTTTTTGTATATACTTCATTGGTTTTTTTTTTTTTTGGTTTTGGTTTTGTTTTGTTTTTTTTTATAGCTTTTAGCTTAGCATACCTAGACGTTTTTAGCTTCGATAACTAAAACAATTGTGTAATCGAAATTGAAATGATAAAAGAGTACATCAAATGTCACTAGAATAATAAAATGGAAATCATAACAAACACACATTTGACAAACACACTTAGTATTATCTGGTAAAGTGACTGGTTTTGTCTGGTCTGGACATCGATGACAGAGATAAAGATACTTAGGATTTTATACATTGGTATTCGTCAAGCTTCTTTTTGGGTTTACTTTTGCGATAAGATTCGATTCGTTTGATTTCGTATTTAGTATGGTTAGTTGGTTAAATGGTTGAACTTAGGATATATATTTATTAATATTACTTACAAATCATAACGAGTACTTGTAAAAAACAAAATTTCATTTTAGACACGCACAGTTACAAAAATAAAATTATAAAATCTAAACAAAAAAAAATCGTAACACACACAAGTCAAAATTCATTTTTTATTGGCATTTCTTTCTTCTCATCGAAAATAGTTAAAGTCCTTTGATTTTGCGTTCTATCTGTATTTTTTAATATGTTTGGTTCTTCTTACGCATAACAATTGGTATATATAGGTAAGTATCAGTATCAGTATCACAATCACAATATCATTAAATTAAAGAAACAACAACAAAAAAGTACACTCTCGACTATTATTTGACAGAGGTGGAATTTTGTTTGGTTCTCGCATTTTGCATTTCTCGAAAATGTTTATTCAAAAGTAGATCGAAAAATGTACGAAAACAAGAGAAACGAATACAATTGAAAAAACGGAACACAAGCAAATCAAACATAAATCTCTGAGCAGATACTACCTAGGACATCTAGTAATTGAGAAGAAAGTTATATTTTAGCAGTGAGCACACTTTGCGGTTATGTTGCACAGATCCTTAAAAATACGCTGGAGAACCAAATGTTAATACAAAAAAAAAAAAACGTGGAAAAGGAAGAGCAAAAGAAACAAAGCAATTGAACTAAAGAACCGTTAGCTCAATTTAGGTCTAGGTTTAGTTCAGCTCTTTTTCAATATAATCGCCTACCACCTATATAAATATATATCGTATATCATCAGCGTTATATATCGCATAATATTAATAATCTTATATCATTTGCATTTTTAGTATTTCATTGTCATACATAGTATTTTTTTTTTTGTTTTTCTTTTTTTGTTTGGGGGTTTAGACGAACACAAGGAGGTTTAACACTAGACAACACACATACTCAATGAAGTGCTATCATTTTATTCGCTTTGGATGTTTTTTTTCGGATGAACCATTCATATTGTAAGTAAAAGACAAAACGCAGATTTCAAAAGAATGGTAAACAAATGGGAAATGAACAGCTAAGAAATATAATTAAATTAAATTATTACGGCAAATTTTAGCGCTTAGTTTTTAATAAATTTTTTTTATATTTTTTTTAGTTTTTCCTACTTTTTAGGCAGGCAAGAAAAGAAAAAGCTCAAAGAAAATTTTGTTCGCGTTTAGTATGTTTTTTCCGAATCGTTATTTGATAAGACCAGAAAACTAAGGAAACAGAAAAGGGGGAAGAAAAACGTAAAACTGAAGCACAAATTAAATGACACATAAAGTAAAAAGTAAGTTCAACATTTTGTTTGTTTCTTTTTCATTTCTCTTTGGAAATCGTTCAAATATTTTGAGGTTACTATATAACACGTCCAACGCATAAATGATAGACTCATTGAGGGGAGAGAGGCGTAAGGGATTGTGGGAATGTGATTGCGGGTATTGATTTTTTTTAATTTATTTTATTTTTTATTTTTTTTGGTATATATATATAATTTTTTTTTTCATTGAATTTGATTCGATTTGTTGAGACTACTTGAATGTGTTCAGTTGAAGTTTGAAAACATATGTAAACAAGTTTCAATAACAATTTTTGATTTTGTAGAGGATTAAAAAACTTTTGTAAAAGCATAAATGAAAATTAAATATATGTATATATATATATATATATATATATATATATATATATATATATATATATATATGTATAAATATAATATAAATTATATAAATATATATATATATATTGAAAATCATAAGCAAATTGATAGAATATTTGAGCTTTTTCTCTTCGTTGATGCAGTACCACAAAACGTAAGATTAGGCAGCGGTAATATATATATATATATATATATATAAATATATATGTATGTATAATTGCTGAACTGAAAATTTGAATCGAAATCGAAGTCAGAAACAGAAACAGATTCAGCATTGGAACCTGAAGTGAAACTCTTCGCTTTAGTGCATACATTAATGTACAGTTTTTAATTCATACTATCTTGTGTATATGTTATAATATATAGGATCATATACAGGTACATTAATGTATACGAGCATAGAGTAAATAGTTATTCTTTAACATTTTTTTAACACGCTTTACATATATCGTTCTTTCAGTTTGTTTCCAATATCTCGGAACTGAAGATAATCAACAATTTCTAATCGATAACGAAACATTTAACCAAAAATCTAACTAAAAAACTCGATAAATCGATAATACGATAATATGTAAAGTATAAGAAGTAAAAAAAACAATTGCTCAATATGTAAAGCCTCATCCATTCGATTCGATTCGATTCGATATTTGCCCCTTACGGCAAATTGCATTCTTTGTAGACCAAAACTTGCGCACTAAGAAGTTATACAGCATATATAGTATCGATAGATATAGAGTATGCGAGCCCAAGCCAGGCGGGCCCCCGATATAATTACAACAAATCAAACTAATATGAATTGTACTTACTTCTCGCTGTACTCGTCCATATGGGCATACGACTGCACCGAGTTCTCCTCAATCAAGAACTTTACGCGCTGATAAAAGGAGGCAGTTACCGAGGGGGGCTGCTTGCGGAGCAGCACCTCGACTGGATCGTTGGAGGACAGGCACATAATGTGCTCCGAGCAGGCTGGATGCGAGCAGCACTCGCTATCCGAGCAGTCTGTCATGCCATCTATTAGTTGGAGAGATTTGTGCTTTATCGCTTGCTTAGTAAATCATAGTCATATATTATCCACTTACCGCCATCGTTGTCAATGTTATCCTTGCAGTTCATCTCGAGTGCAATGGAGCAGTCGCTGCCAGCCCAGCCATCAATGCAATCGCAGCGATATTCACTATTCTCCAGTGTGCACTGACCATGACGAGAGCAGCCGTTTTCGCAACCAGCTGAGCGAGCGAAAAAGAAAGAATGTTAAGAGTAAATAAATATTAAAATAACAGCTGGTAAAAGGGATTTATTGTAGCCAGTGAGAGAAATGTATCAGACAGTGTACAGCTGTGTTTAACTAGAATAACTATTAACGAGTGCAGGTAACGAGAAGATGAGAAGCTAAGCAAAGTAAAGAGTAAGTAAATGTTAAAATAACAGCTGGTAAAAGAGACATTAAGACATCAGGGAGAGAATCTTATCAGCGGAAGAACCTTATCAGCGAGTTAGAGCGATTGTCTTGCAAATGCGTACAGCTGAGAATAACTAGAGAACTACTAACGAGTGCAGGCAACGAGAAGATGAGGAGTTAAGCAGTCTAAGATGTATTACTAACTTCGAGACATAAACTTGAGAGCACTTGTTTAAAATAATTCTTGAGTAAACAAAAGGAGGAAACACAAGTAGAGTAACAGAGAAGTGTTAGCCAGAGAGAAATAAGAAGAGAAATTTATCGGTGAGAGAGTAATTAAAATGACCACAGATTGACAACAATTGTGATAACTCAGTCAAAGAACAAGCCAAGGAAAGAGTCCTGTTTTGTGAGCAAGTCTTTAAGCCTTTTTTTGAAGAAGTGAAGAAACAAGTTTAAAGCATCATTGAACAGTGTCGCTCTTTGTCGCTATGACAGCCAATCAACTTGGCTGTCGAGGTGAATCGATGTCAGCGAGTGGAACCGATTAAAATTGAATGATGACATTCAAGTGGCAACGAGTAGTTTGTATAAGTTAAATGTTTGACATTTTCCTGTTGTTGTTGTTCTTGTTGTTGTTTTTGTTGTTGCTGTTGTTGTTGTATATGCGCAGCGAGTAAAGAGCATTAATATAAAAATAATGTTAATGTTTGCTCTTCAAGGAGCGCTCAAGTGAGTCGAGGAATGGATGGATAGAAAGAGGGGATGGGTGGTGGGTCTGATGGGCTGCTTTGGGATGGATGTATGGATTGTAGGAGTAGGAGCAAAAGTGCCCTTTGCACGCACATTGACAACATCATAAATGAAACAAAATGTGGAGAAATCTACAAAATCGTAAACATAAAAAGCAAACCAAACTCAACGCTGATGGGCACTGTATGAATGGATGGCGTTTTGGGCATAGGGGCTTATTTGTTTGTACCACGACAGCAGCAACAGCAACGACAACAACAATGACAGCATTTGAACATTTGACGCAAAGTTAATGTCACTTGACATGTGCCATTTGCAAAATGGGTAACCTCGACGCTAACTCAACTTCCGGTATGTTAAAAAGTTTGCGGCGCATAAAATGACTTCCTTGTCGTAACTGCCTTCCTGTTTACGACTTACACACACTCACACACACACACACATATATATATATATATATATATATATATACATGTGTGTACACTACACATATTGGCAATAACGTCAAGTGTTGCTGCCAATATTTGAACGATGTCTGCAGACGCTGCCTTTGCACAAATAATTCCCAAGCGTATATGTGTGTGTGTGTATGTGTTTGTGTGTGTGCATAGGTATTATGCCAAGTTCGGCACAAGCAGAAATCTGTCAAAAAAGCTGCAATAGTTTCAGCCAGCTTGATTCCCAAGAATCCTCTGTAAATATCATTAGCCGCGTCTAAAATGGTTTACATAAGAAATGTAAAAATATTAAAAATATGACAAATCAAGTTGGAACCAAAATAAATATCTAATATTATATAGCTACTATTTGGTATACACTGAACAAAACTATAGATATGTAATTGTTAATATTTTTAATACCTCTAAATAATATTCATCTCAACGACTTAGTTTATCTCAAGTAATAAAATTTAAGACAATAACCGATAAATATCGATAACCCCCAGTAACTTGGCGGTTTTGTGTGCTTTTGAGCTAAAGCTTGGCACTTGGCAATTCGAGTAAGCCTGTCAGAGTTTTAAACTAGCCAACTAAACTCAAGTAACATGGCTAGTTGACAATATTATGCACTTAAATTTAAATTCTTCGATAAACAGCTGCCTCTGCACATAGTTCTTTATGGCTGTAATCGCCTAACACAAATCTTGACTATATATAGTTCGCATAATGCCGTTTCCTTACTGCCAAATAGTACTAAAAATCTAGGCGCCAACTTTTAATAAAAATATAAAAAAAAAACCTTGTAGAGAAGCGGGAAATAACTAAATAAATGTGCCGTATAAAATGTCGAGGACTATTTAGAAACTCTCGCATATTAAATGTCACCTACTAGCCAAGTGGCAGAGACAGAGAGACATGGTAAGAGAGAGAGAGAGAGAGAGAGAGCAGTCACTTTGAGATTGAGAGACATAAAATGTATCTAGATTTCAGGATTTCAGTCGTGTAATTTGTTACAAATCTCTGTTCAAATTCAATAAACTTTACCGCATTGTGTGTGTCGCGTGTGTCAAGTGCTGCCCGTTGTCCGTTGGAAAGAGACAAGGAATTGAATAAAGGGAGATAGACACATATGGCAAGTCGCTGGAAAGTCGTTAAGTACTTTCTAAAAATACAGGCAGACATGCATGTATTAGTGAATGTATACATGTGTGTGTGTGTCAGTTTATTGGGTGGCACTTTGTGCTTTTGCAAGCGTGACTCGCACGTCGAAACCACCAACCCCAAGCCCCCAATCTCCAGTCCCCAGCCAACAGCCTCCTCTCGCCTGCACTCCTTTTCCCCTTTTAAGTCCTGCTGCAACACTTGAATCGATTCAAAACGTTTTTGGTCGTATGTTGTCAGAGGAAGTTTCCACTGGGAATGCTGAATGGCGTTCGACATGGCGGCTTGCAGGCAAACCCAGTCATATCGAAAGAGAGTAAAAGAGAGCGAAAAAGAGGGAGGGGGGGGGGGGGGGGGGGTGGCAGGAGTGTGGTCTTCGTAGCCAGAAATAAGTGTCTCTCGCCTGGGCCTGAGTGAAATGACGTCGGAAGTTTTATTGGTTTTGCACACGTCAACGAAATGTTATGCAGAGAGACAGGGCAAGAGTGAGAAAGAGATAGCAGACCCAGGCAGGCAACATACGTAGACATGTGCCCCGCCCCATGTCGCCCCTTTTTGAGGCATTGGGTATGTGTAATGCCATTACATGCATGCCTGAACCGGCAACGTTGGTGTTGCCGTCGCCAGGAGGCGCCACACAAACACAACTACACCTAAAACTAAACACACAGTAGCACACAAATACACACACACAGACACACAGACACACATACACACACAAAAACACAGAGATTTTGGTTTGCTATCGTACAGCGAATGGTTCTGTAAGATGACTGGTTGTTCTTAAAGTTTTAATCACTGTCAATCGATAGCTACTTATCATGCTGCACCAACGCTGCTAAAGCGGGTGCCACAAAAACTGTTACTCCCCGTACCCCCTACTACCACCACCCACACCACTCCCATATCCCCACAAAAACCCTAGTCAACAAACAACTATCAAAAATACCCTTACAACAAAAATTAACTATTCGAATAATGTTAAACTGGGTTTTGCAAGATTATACCTGAATATATAAATATATATTAACTAACTATGTATATATATATATATATATTTATTTATTTATTTGTGTATATTCTATTTGAAATGAAGTTGAAGAATTTCCGTATTTTATGATCAAATTATCAATGTAAAAGAGCAGCTGCTGGTTAAGTCGGGCTCAGTCCCAATACTCAACAACAGCAACAACAACAGCAACAACAACCACTACAACAACAACAAACAATCCGCCCACCAACCATTTGAGGGGGAAACTTTCGGCCAAATGGCGTAAACATGTACAAAATACTTTGGCGCAAGTGCAAAAAACAAATATTATAAAAAAAAAGAAAGCTTGACAACAGCAGCAACAACAGCAGTTTCTGACTTGGTTGCAAGTGCTGCAAAAATATTTGAACATATGTATTTTTGCAGTTGATGGGGCACAGGCATGCTGCGTGGCAACAGGGGAGCAGAGGCAGAGAGATAGCGAAGTGGCAACGATGCAATGTTTTTGGTTAAGTTGGTGCGTTGCGACATGAAGCGACAAAGTTGTTGTTGTTGTTGTTGCTGTTGTTGTTGCTGTTGCTGTTTTTGTTGTTGTTGCAGTTGCAGTTGCTCCTCAATGTGACAATGTGAAATGTGGAATGTCAGTTGCGGTTGTTCGGCTTTTCGATATTGGCGCATCGCTAATCGATTGAGCATCAGTTGTAAATTGTGCAACAGCAAATTGCATCTGCAACTGCAACAATTCCAATTGCAATTGCAATTGCTGCAACCTCAGCTCGGTCAAGCCAAACAGTGAGCATTAAGTGATCATCAGTCATCTGCGTAATTGTTGTACAAAACCACAACTGTCTCGCAACATGAAACATTCATCAGAAAATGTGTTTCACATGAATTATAGAAATTTGTTACAATTATGTTTCAATTAAGCCCAGATTCGAATTGCAGAAAGAGTAATACTTTTAATGCCGACAGTTTTAATAGTTGGTAGTTGATGCATCAAAGAATTTAAATTGAGTTCAATTATATTCAAATGATATTAAAATATATTACAAATCAAAATAAAGCTGGCCATTAAAATGGCTGTGCAAATTTGTATTTACTTTTTCTTACAAGCTTGTCTTTTGCGGTCAACAACAATAGAAATATTAATGTTTTCTAAAGTTTTTCATAATTCAGATCAAGTTGCACTTTTGACAAAAAAGGTGAAAAATGAGGTCTGATCCGATTATTTTCACTAAGAAAAATATGATTAAAATGCAATGCTATTTTAGTTGTATGTTAAAAGTTCACAATTTATCGTCTTTACACCAGTTTTACTGTCGACGAGTTTATATATTTTTTATATGTAGAGGGGGCGGGGGGATTACTTACGCAGGGTGCAGTGTCGCCCATTCCAGCCCTGGGAGCAGACGCAGGTTCCATTCTTGCATTGGCCGTGCTCCGAGCAGCGATTGTCGCAGGGCAGCTGATCGCACAGGTTGCCCGTCCATCCCATGTTGCAGCGGCACTTGCCCGACTCACAGACACCGTTGCGGCCACAGTCCAGGCTGCAAACGGCTGTTGCAGATAGAGAAACAGAGAAAAGCAAGTCTGTTAAAATGGTGTCAAATAAATACAATAATATTAATAAATAAAAATGAAAATGAAAATGAAACCAAATGGCCAACTGGGCTTGTGGGTAATATGTAGTTGGTAGTGTTGTGTGTGTGGTTGCTGCTTATGGCTATTATATTTGTACATATGTGCGTTTAAATTCATTAAAGTGCTGTGCCACAGCAGGCAGCAATAAATTCAACTTGCCACACTCAGAAAAAAAAAATACAGCTCAAATCAACTAAGGAGAATTCAATTTGCCTAAAAAAATATATTTATAATATAATAAAAAAAATATATTTATAATATAATAACAATATAATAATATAAAAAAAAATGTTTTCCGACAAATTCAGTTGCTCAAGTAAAATATTTGCAATCAAAGTAAATTACCTAGATACAAATCATCCCGTTCATTTTTAAAATTCTCTTTCAAGCTATTTATCCTTTATTTATTTATTTATTTATTTATTATCCTTTAACCAACTCCAGTGCCTTTTTCAAGTAAAACATTTGTAAGTATAGTTCTGTTCTTTTTAAAATCTCATTTCAGCCTATTTATAATTATTCTTTAAGCAAATGCAGTGCTTTCTTTAATTAAATAAAAGTGCACAAACTTAATTAAAAAATAATACAATTATCATTGAAATGTAATGCAGAAAATGCCTGCAAGTCTAATTTTTCTCATAAACGGGGGTAATTTTCTTCAAGTGTACCAGTTGTATGCTGCACTCGTTACTTTTGCACACTTTCTCTGCTTCTTCATCGTTTTTTTCTTTTTCTTTGTTTTTTTTCTTTCTTTTTTATGTTTGCCACTGGACTGGTCTGGCTTATGGCTGCAAAATGTTGCCCCAGCGAGTGAACCATAAAAACAACATTATAAATGTACCATTTACGTGGCAACAAGCGACAATCGCAACCTGCTGCTTTACCTTCTGCATTGCCTCTCTTCAAGTTAACTTTTGTTCTGTGCGTCGCAGGCGTAAATATATTTTATTTGCCTTTATGCGGTGAGTGTTTTGTTTTGGGAATAAATTAAGTGGGGGGTAGGTGGTGGAGATGCAGTGAGTGAAACCTGCGTATTAAATAAATAATGAATTTTTATGAAGCTCTGCTTCATTATGCCCCCCCCCCCTCACCCTTCCCAAACACCACGCCCCCCCTATTTTTACTCCCGCTCTGGCTGCTGGTGGCAGGGTTGCCGCCTGTCGGTGCTAAAAAGTTAAGCAAATTAGGCGTGCGTGCCCCACAGACGACAACGACAAGCAGGTCCTTTTGCCCTTTGCCCCAACACCCCACCCACTCTAAGTGTGTATATATATATGTGTGAGTGTGTGTGTGTGTGTTTTTGTGAGTGTGCTTTGTCTCCGTGTCCAACTCCAGTTTGCGAGTGGTTACATCGTAAGCTGCATATTTTATTGGACCGCCATCCCTGCAAATGATTATGGAGCCCCATTTTGTACAGTGTTTTTTTTTTTTGTTGCTTCTGTTTTTGTTTTTGTTTATGTCGTTTGTTGTAGTTGCTTCTGTTGCCGCTGCTGTGGTAATCGCTAAAATTTGTTACTCTTACTCTTAGTCCTGCTCCTGCTTGTTTTTGTTGTTGGCCATTCGGCTTTTGGCCCTAATTGAAGGATTGGCTTTATGGCCATCATCTAATTGGGATTCGGCCCATGCGATAAACCATCATTATGTGTTAGCATACGCAATGCTGGATGCTCAATGCTGGATGCTGCTTTCTGGATGTCCCACTCCTCCCCTCCTTATCTTATAATAACTGCATTAGTTGCCATCAAGGGGGGTTTACGACTCGCCCACAACTCCAACTCTCTTCCAGTCTTTTATGCTTCATAAAGAGTGGAACAAAACTGGCCCAGGTATTCTTGGAATATATATCTAATATATCTGTGCATAATCACAGATTTATCTGCAATATCTTCGTGAGTTATGTTCGTTGTATATAAAATTTGAAGAGATTTGTTTTGTAAATTCAATTCTAGATCTAAAATTAGAGCAATTTTATTTGACAGTTTTACTTTAAATTTATTTTACAAAGCCAATTGGATTAAACATAGTTTAATTTAAATTCTTTAATTGTTAGTTAAGCAGCACAAACAATTTCTGCTTTACATATATATTTATATATATAAATGTACAGTTATTGCCAAGTGTATCTAAAATTGTAGCACAAACAGTATACTTCCCGTAACTTCCGTTCCCCTCAGATTCGCATTGAAATGTTGGCCACTTAACCTCTAATTGGAATTCAATGCTCGAACTGAAGAATCATTTGTTAGCAGCTTGTTGTTCGGAACGACACCGGAACACTGCACAACAACAAATAAACACAGACACATGCAACACTTGCAACAAATAATGCATCCAAACACACACACATATATATATATATACATGTGTGAAATATACGATTGTTATTCTTGTTATTTTGTAGGAGGTGTGACTGTAAAGGGGAGGGGAGAATTTGGATTGTGGGGTTAATGGGGGGGGGGGGGGGTGAGTAACTGTTAGTTGGTCATTGCACTTACCTTGGGAACAATCCGGTCCGGTCCAGTGACGCTCGCAGACGCATTGTCCTGTCTCCAAATCGTAGGTGCCATGCTCGGAGCAGCCGGGGAGGCATTGATACACCTGCTGATCAATCGTGCCACAATCCTCGCCCTGCCACCCGGCCTTGCAGTAGCATTGACCGGCCACACAGGTGCCATGGCCAGAGCACAATGGATCAAGGCAATCATCTGCACGAGATTCATTCCATATGCCAGCAATATTCAGGAATGCGGTGGGTGGGTTTTTTTTTAGGAGAAAAGAATACAAATTGTGTGTTTTATATTTTTTGCGTTTTCTTGGTTAGTCGTCGCATGGGTTGGCATACAAACAAATATAGCACAATAAATATATATATATATATATATATTTATATATATACATGCTCTAGTCGAGAGTGAGGCCGATTAGAAGATGCTCTGTAATCAGGTCTGAGAAGGTTTATTTTCTTAAAGGGTTTGAGGCAAGTAGACATAGACATAAATTATTTGTTAGTACTAAATCTGGTCTTTGATCTGAAGGAGTTTATTAAGTTATCTAATTAATCAACACAGTAAAATTGAAACGTTGAGCTTAATATTTTAATTTCAATAAAAAAAAATAAAAAAAATATTTATATGATAACTGAAATAGGCCATTTTCAATATTAACTTTTTCTTTTTGTTTAATATTAGACAAACTAATACGTAAAATATTCTACATCGTTGCTGATTTACGCTCCATGAATATATATATATATATATACTGTTGTTGCTTACTACACTTGCAGAGAGCCACAGCTAAAAGGATTCACCAACTTCTCAATGATTCATAATACTAACTGGGTATAAATACACAATATGTCCACAGATACACTAAGATAAGGCTAGAGAGAGAGAGAGAGAGGGGAGAGGTGAATTCATGGGGCTCAGGGGTTCAGGGGGCAGACTCGTAACAGCCTTGGCAAAACAAAAGCCCGTCACGAACCGATGGCGATACATGACATGATGGTTGCCTGTTTTCTGCCCGCGCACTTTGTATGCCAGAGATTTGGGCACAGGTCACACACAGGCATACACACACACACACACTCTGTACACACACACACTGCACACACATGACATGATTAGTATGTTGGACACGTACGAAAGTGGTCATTAAAATGAAATTCCAGTTTAGTTCAACTTGGTAATTTTGCGCAGTTGTTGCAATTTTTTCTTTGCTGCTGCTGCTGCTGCCTGCTCCACTGTTTCTTCTGCTTCTTCTTCTTCTCGTTTTCCTTCTATTCCCACTTCTACTTCTGCTTCGGCTTCCCCTACCCCTTCCTATTCATCTTCTTTTGGCTACTCTCTACTTTTTCTTTTATTGGCTTTGGATACCCTTTCGCTAAATGCTTTTCTGTACTGTTAAAACTTCTGAAAAATTATTTAAAAATATATATCAAAATTACCCTTTTTTCTTTCTATTTTTTTTAAATTTATTTTTAATTATTATAGTTATTATTTATTATTACATATTTGTTATACAAATATAGACCAGTAATCAATTTGAGAGAACTAAATTGAATATTATTTATCAGTTTGCATAAAAATCTGATAAATATTTAAAGTGCATTATTTCTTTCTACTCCTATTTAGATCTAATGGGATCCCTCAGAGATCAATAAATATTGCAAGTCTGTTCTTATAATTACCTGTTTAATTTATAATATACAATTACTATTTTTTGCTGCCTCTTTGAGCTACTTTAATTTGAATAGCGTATGAGCTGTTCGGCTATATCCAAAATTCGGTGTTTTTTTTTTCTTTTTTTTTGCTTGTAGTATTTTCTTTCTTGGTGTTGTCCCACTTCTTCAGAGCATTACGTCTTTCTCTTCCTCTTCCACTTCCTCTTCCTCTTCAGCTGCTGCCACTTCTTGGCTTGTTGAGCGTTTTGTATGTGAAATATGCTTTCGACATATAAATTCGATTTTATACGTTATGTGTTTGCTCTGTTGTTGTTTGTTCTGTTGTTGCTGTTGCTGTTCGCTTGTTTTGTATGCCAAGGGTTCAGTACAACCACACACACACAAACACACACGCACGCACACCAACAGCGGGACAAACAAGCAATCACATGTGGAAGCAGCATTCAGCTAGAGTCAAGTTTTTGTTTTTTTTTTTTGTGTGTGTCTGTGTTGCATATTTTATGCATTTTTTTGTGCGTGTGTTTTCGACCACATTTTTTCAGTTACTTTGTCCATACTTGTTTGCCACTTTTTACCCTTAAAGGGTCAAGTGAAAAAGCGTCGAGCTTTAAGCACTTGCCCAAAAAAATATGCAACGCCCCTTGTCGCAATTTAAAGCCAACAAAGAGCAAAAGCGACGGCTCTAAATGCTGGGGCGGCATAATAACTGAAATATTTTGGCGTCACCATGACACGCCCCTAAGGGTATTAGATGGTGTGGTGGGGTGGGGTGAGGTATGGTGTTGTGTTGTGTATAGGTGCGGTGGTTGGTGGCCAGTGTCAACAGTGGTCGACGACACAACAAGCCGGCCCGAAAAATTGCAAACAAGGCAAATAAATAATTTTAGCATTTTTATGCCAAGTCAGCAACAGCAGTAGCAGCAGCAGCAGCAGCAGCAGCAGCAGCAGCAAACAAGGACAGAGACAGGGACCGACATGGTGACAGACATTCCAACACTCAGAGTGAGTTTTGGGGCCCCGGGGGATGGGGCGAGGGGAGATGTTTTCGCCTTGACACTTACGTTGATCGCAGTAGGGTCCCTTCCAGCCGCGCTCACAGTGGCACTCGCCCTCGATGCAGCGTCCGTGGCTGGAGCAATTTGGCACCTCGCATTCACCGACGGGTATATCGCATTCGGCACCCTTCCAGCCGTCCTCGCAGTGGCAGACCCCTCCTCCATAGTGGCCATGGGCCGAGCACAGCACGGGGCAAACGCCTGCACAGAAAGCGAAAGAGACGGGAAAAGTCAGTCAAGTTACAAGAAAAAAAAAAGGCAGAAAGAGAAGCGAATATTTGTATTGAAAAGTGTCAGACAAAGGCAACAAAAAATAATTAAAAAAAAAATAACGCTTTACAATTATAAAAAAAAAGCACAGTGGTGCAAAAACGAAAAAAATTATACAATACCTCCGCAATTACATTGACAATCAAATTAAAGCAGTTGGTTTTTTTTTATTCTTTTTTTTTATGAAGGGTTTCAGCAATTTAAGACCAAATTCAATAGGGGTTTTTACAGGTATTTCACAGAGGGAATTTTGAGAAAATTACTCGAACGGAGTTCAATTAATATAATGAGCCATGCTGAAGCTGCTTTTGACAGACAGACCAGTGTGGCGAGCGGAAGGACATAGAACGGACAGTTGCCTCTTAGCGGGAGCTATATATAAGGGTTGCTTTACGGCATGGCTGGCTGGGATTGCCGGAAAGTAAACATCCAGCGCAGGTGATGTTGACAGCTCAACTTTGGCGTAAGTTTTTAATTTAAACGAGCAACGAGCTGGGAGCTGAGAGCTGAGAGCTGGGAGTAGATTGGGTATTGTACTTACTCTTGGAACAATCAACGCCCTGGTAACCATCGATGCAGTCACATTTGCCCAGATAACAGCTGCCACGTCCCGAGCAATCATTGGGGCAGGTTGTGCTGACACCCTCCGCCTCCTCGGCCAGCAGCGATACCGAATGGGCAACCAGTTCATCATTGTAAATGGAGATGAACCACAGGCCAGTGTCCAAATATTGCAAGAGTGACACATTCACCGTCATTGCATCCATATCGAGGACGGGCAGACCACCGTTATTGGCACCACCATCACCCGAGGAGCGTTTATTCAGCGAGTGACCAAAGCTGCCTCCGCGTTGCTGCTGTTGTTGCTTCATTTGTTGCTGCTGGATGTGTTGTTGCTTGGCAAAGTCCATTGGGACATCGACATCAAAATATTCCACAGAGTCCGGATTGGCTGGTGATTCATCGCTGCTGCTGCTGCTGCTATTTTTGTCATACTCATCCTGGCGTTCGTCAGCCTCAGTTGGATCATCCTCGTAGCTGGCAGCGCGTCGCTGACGCAGTTGCAACTGTTGCAGTTGCTGTTGCCGTTGCTGCAATTGTTGATCGTAGGCCTCGATCAGGGCCAAGTCGGTGCTGACGTGGGTCTGATTGCTGGGGCTGCGACGATGTCGCAAATGACTGTCGATGCGTCCACCCTTGATGAATTCCACAAAATCATGTTGTGTCACAGACGGTGCCACATTGCGGCGCGAATAGACGGCAAAGTGGGCGCCCCACGGCAGCGTAAAATTGAAGCGAATAAATGCCGGATGCTTGTTGCGAAACTCGAGTGTCCAGAATTGATAGGCCGGAATATTGGCATGGTAGAGCTCATTGAAATCCTTCAGTTCGACAACCTGCGGCCACTGGCCACCCGACAGACCTACGCCCTGTTGCTGCTGCAGCGAAGGATGGTGTTGCATGAGTAGATTGTGCTGTTGCAGGCTGTTCAACTGCTGGTTGCCTGTGGCACCGCCGTACATAAGCTGATCCTGCAGCTGCGTGTTGGTCGCATCCAGCGGCGTCAGCGGCTGATTGATCGCATGCGGCTGCTGCTGTTGCAGCAGAAGTTGCTGTTGTATGCCAGTTGCACCGCCCGGCCCAATAGCGACACCGCCGCCACCAGTTCCGACGCCACCGCCGCCTGCTGCATGATCCGAGGTGCTGGTCTGTATCGATTCCTCCGTGGGATAGGCGGTGGCGCCACCCAATAGCGACTTGTTATCGCCAGCTTTGCCTGCAGCGCCGCGCAGATCGTGCGGCTGCGATTTAACGTCTTGGACTAGGATGCAATTCGAGCTGTCCATGTTTGGTTTCATCGAACTGACTGCTCGCACAAATGGAGAGATCGAGACAGAGAGAGGAAATTGGGTTAGTAATGCTTAATAATTATTCGCTTGGTTTTGTAAGTGTATTGGGTATGTTCCTAGTTTTTGCCAGTGTATGCGGCCCTAATGCATAAATCGCCAGCCTGCCTGCTTCCTAAATTTAAGGCCATAAATCTGCATGGCCCCTGGCAATAATGTTTAGTGTGTGGTGCTGTCCTTGTGGCTGGCCCGGCTCCACAGCAACCATGGCGCATCCACAGCAGCTGCTGCCAGAGATTTCTCTTTTTTTCTCATTCTTCTTCTGCTTTTGCTTCTTTTTTCTGTTTTATTTTTTTTTATTTTTACTCTTTCTATTTTAGCGTTTTTTACATTTTGCCACCATGCCTTTTTTTTAGCACACACACATACATTTTTGGCATCATATTTTAACGCCATATTAATATGCACTCGTCCATAAATCAATTCCATAAATTCCCTCACACTCGCACACACACACTGATACATAGTATCTGCATAGCTGTTGCCCCCTTTGGCCGCACTCAGAACAGACACAAAGTGTACGTTGTTAACACGTTTGCATTTTGCTTGGCATCGTTGGACGGCGGCTATCGTTTATCGATAACATGCCCAAAATTTATGTGCTTTGGCAGCGGCGCCAGATGCGCTGGCAAGCGTCCTGTTTTTGGGCCATATGGCAATATTGCAATTTCTGGCACAACTTACAATGTGCATCAATCATGATTGAACCGCATTTATTGCCTCAAATCAGTACTTTCAAAACTCAACTCACTTTATTCAAGCACAGCTTGTCGCTCGTCAAACAATGGTTGCCATATTGAAGCACATCAATCATGATTGAACCGCATTTATTGCCTCAAATCAGTACTTTCAAACTAAACTCACTTTATTCAAGCACAGCTTGTCACTCGTCAAACAATGGTTGCCAAAGCTGTTTAGCTATTCAGGCGCCTACGAAAAGCAATTGAACCAACCAATCAATTACAAGCCGATCAATCAAATCATGCATTTGTTTTTAATGCCCAAGAATGTAATTAGTCAAACTCATTTCGACGGGGTCACATTGAAATTATGTTAATGTGCTTGAATGGAAAACGAGGCAGCAACAAACTTGGACAACGGACACATGAAGTGGCAAATTAGGTGAATTGGGCATGGAGCATTGGGAATGGTGCACCCCCACAAGTTAACTGTAATGGCGCCCACAAATAAATAAATGTGCCACCCACTGTCAACTGCCTGACAACGCTCAACATGTAAACTAATGCGAACAAATGTTGTCGATGTGTGTGAGCCTAGATACAAATAAAGGTTGCAGACAGACAAAGGACAAACACTCGCACACACACACACACATACACACACGCAATTACTCATATGAGGAACAACAAATTAACGTCAACGAACGTGCTTCAATTTGGCTGCTGAGCTTTTAATTTGAGCGAACACTCAAACGAATAAAAGTACACATCAATATTTATAGCGACAATCTACACTGAAAGAATGGCTAAAATAATTGGCGGTTAACTAAAAATTTAGCTACATCTTGCAGTGCATATTTTAGTTAATAAGATTACCCAATTTCAGCTTACAGAAACTACAAGAAATTCACTGTAAAATTCCAATTCAAAAGTGAGTTTATCAATGAACCAAAATTAAAAAATAAAACAATTATTGCATAAGCTAAATTATGATGGTGAATTTAAGTGCTTAATTTGAGGTCGAAACACATTTGCTGTTTCTTTCCATGTGGCATAATGAATGAACAAGAGACAAACACGCAACACACACACAAACACAAAAAGACACTCACTGCTTTTGTGTGTGTGTCCCATCATTAATAACTAAGGAGACACAAAAAGAGATGGGGTAGGGTTGATAGGAAGGGGAGGGGGGGGGATTGTAGTTGCTATTAAGTTAACAAGCATTTCATTTAAGTGGCTCACAACTGGTCAACCAACTGGAACTGGAACGGGAACGGGAACAGGAATGAGAACTGGCTAGGAATGAGTAGTGGAGTCTGCCAAAGGCAAACAAACGACTCCCTCAAACAATACAGCGCAGGGTGCTTAGAAATGGAGGGAGGGGAGGAGTGGGGTGTTGAAAATGAAGTAGAGAAAATAAATGCTTGCCACACTTTTTCCGCGCCTTTCTTTGCAACGGCTCAAGTTGCTGCTACGCAGAGCACCAATTAAATTTGATTACAATTTGTGGCAAGCCAGCAAAAGCCATAGGAAGCACACACAACACACACTCCGCTCCCCGCAAGCAACCCTATCAAGGATATATTTACTTTAGTTGATGGCAATGAAAAAAGTCGATAAATTTACGTATGTGTGTGTGTGGGTGTGGGTGTGTGTGTGTGTGAATGGAGGTTGGTGCAAGCAACATGAAATAAACGACGACTCAATTTGCCAGGACACACAGAAATAAATACAGAACTGCACACAGAAGGACACTCCCCGCTATGCCCAGCCATTACTTAATATACACATATAGCCAAGACACCCACCTCATCAGTTTGAAAGGGTGTGTGAATTCGATTAGTTAATTTTCTTAGCAGATGTTTTTTCTTCATTTTTAATTTTGTTTTTTAAGGAGACACGCAATGAAGGGAATAGGAATAGGAAATGATAACACTCCAGAACAACTAATTGAATCTACGTGCGCCAAGTGGCGCTTCAAGCCACCAGTTAGGAGGGGGGTGGGGAGGGATACAGGTAGGTTTGTGCAAGGGTCGCCAAAGTTAGCCTGTGTCCCTTTTGACCGTTCACATGGACAAAGTTACAAAAATTTATGAAGCATTTTCCTTAATTGCACTTCCTTGAAGAAATATAATTTATTTAAGCGACAAGCGCACACCTTGCCCCGCACTCCGGTTGCACGTTGTGCTGCCGGGCGCCAGCTGGACTCGACAGTATTGGCTGCGGGGGGCGGGAGGGTTGTTGGGTTGGTGGCAGAAGAGGTCACGCCCTGCTGGCTTCTTGGAATAGTTGTTGCCATTGCCCGTCTGCCTGTCTGCCTGCCACTGAAATTGTCGTCTTGCGACAATTCCAAATGAAATTTTCTTTCAATACTCTTTTCTCTAGGCAATTGGCACAAGTCTTAATGGTCGCCAACGTTTTAGCCAAATATATGCACTTTAAGCGTGGCCAATACTCTTCCCAAATATAGTATTCCTAATACAAATGAATCACTTATGCAACAGCAACTCTGCAACTGCAACAACAACTCTGCAACTTCAAAGTCTTTTGCTAGTGCCTAAATAAATAATTGAAATATTTGTTGAAAATTGAAATATATGATATTTTGCCATTTTCAAACCATTTTGCATATTGAATGCCATTTTAAAAATGTGTTTGTCTTTGAAAGCAGCATTTTAAATAATTTATCTTCAATATTTGTCATTCAGATTTTGTATTTTTTAATTTTTGGATTGTCTTGCTTGTCACTTGAACTCTTTGCTGAACTCAACTTCTGCTTGAATTCATTGTGATACCGTTATTCATTAATTTAAGATAGAATAATTTCATTTCTTTGTTGCGGCTCAAACAACACCTGCTAAGACAACCGCAAAGCAAGTGTGTGTCTAAGTGTGTGTGTGTGAGATCAAATCGAGTGACTAATTGGGTGGGTACAGTAGAGCCTGTCGACAAGTGCACGCAAGTCAAGTCAAGTCAAGTGAAAATACAACTGTCGGCCATATTCTCAATTAATATCACATTTCAACCAAACTAATTGCACTTAAAAGCACAATACACACACAACCATAAATCAAGCAAAAGGTTCTTCTTCTTCTTCTTGCTGTTGCTGTTGTCAAAACCAATTGACAGACAGATAGACAGATAAATATATAGATAAACAGACAGACAAAGAGACAGACAGACAGATAGACACAGATAGTTAGTCAACAGCCACGCTGTAGATTTGGCTCAAAGACAAGGCCAAACAAGTTGACTGAATAGCGGTAAATGCGAAATGAGTGTTGCCAGGCAAGAGGCAAGTGGCAATAGAAAAGAGGCAAGTGGAAGCATCAAATTGAATTGAATTGAATCTCAACTATGCCAGCAACAAATTACATTTGTGCCAATGGAGAACCGCAGCCGTAAACCGAAACGGAAAATGTAAATCGCAATAAGCCCAAAACGAGCCCAAAATAAAACGAAAAACACATCAAATATTTCCCAGCTGCTGTCAATGACAACGCTAAGCAGGCTGGGAGTAGGCTGGGAGTAGGCTGGGAGCAGGCAGTGAGGCGAGCGAGGCTGCCACAGTTTTATATTTTTTTCTTCTATTGTTTAAAAACTGATTATAGAAATTGTGAAATATAGCTAAAAAATAAAATTCATACAATTTGCGTAGCAGTGCATATTGAATGAGTTTCCGATTACAAATCGATTAACCCCATTTTCGATAACAACTGCAATGCGCATCCGCTTCCACATCCGCATCCGCAACACTTAAGAGCTACTCCCTGCCCTGGAAATCATTGACTGCCTGTCAAACATGTTAAATGTCCTGATTGCCGTTTCTGTTTCACTGTTGTCTGGCTTTATCGGTGTTGCTGTTGTTGCTTTTGTTGCTGTTGTCACAGCTGTTGCAGTTGCACTTATCGGTTGCTGTTGTTGTTGTGATAGAATGTGGCGTCACATTGGTAAATCGAGCTGTTCAGCTTAAACAAGCAGACAACAACAACAGCAACAACAACAACCAAGCTGCTCAACTATAATTGTTGTTGTTGTTGTTGCTGTTGTTGTTGGTGCTGCTACTGTTGCTGTGGTCATTGCACATGTCAAATTGTTGTCCTGTTGACGCTGTGGTCGATTATCGTACAGTTAGCACACAGATATATCGCACATATTGCCAAGCAAATTATGACAGTCATTTACAAACACAAACACAAATGGAAACACACACACACACACAGCCGATTAATATGTGTATAACCAGTATACATTTAAGAATAATAAAAAAATGTGCTTATCAGCACTACTATCTATGGACATATTACAATTGAGTTGATATTTATTTTAGTGCACATTCCAAATAAGCCAAACAATGTAAGTTTTAATCAATTGTTTGCATTTCACAGAGTTGCCTGCATATATTGTATTAAACGCCTAAAACTAGTGCAAGTGATATTTAAATTCTATAGTTGTTGTTCTTTACTTCATGTAAAGCTCGGCAATAATTGGAAATATTATTTTTATTTTTGTTCTTTTATAAACGTGTCTAAAACAGAAAAGAAGCAAATTAACGAGTTGGAAATTTGCATTTACCTAAAAATAAAGCTAAAGCTCAAAAGTAGGCAACGCTCTTACAGCTCTAGAGAAACTCTATTTCTCTCTCTCTCTCTCTCTCTCTCTCTCTCTGTTTGTCTGGCTGTTTCACTCGCTCTTTATTTGTACTCATTAGCTGCAATATTTGCAGCTCAGCATTTGCCCTGAAAAGCAGGCAATACTTTATTCCGGCGAAAAATGTTTTGCGCACATCGAATTGCTTTTGGGAAAATGGCTGTGTGTGCGTATGAATAGCTGTGTGTGTGTGGTTGTGAGGTGTGTGGTAATAACTAAGCTGCACACATTATGTGAGTAGCCGTTTGCATTTGCAAAATTTGCATATTTTAAAATAGTGCCCATAAAGGTAGGCAGCGATTTGGTTGCCATTGGATTCCGCCTGATTTCGCTGCCCACAAAAGTAGGCAACGCATTTCTGCGCTAATTTTCATTGCATTTTGCGCACAACTTTCACAATTGCATAAATATGCAAGCGACGGAAACAAACCAAATGCAAATTAAATTAAAGGTAACACACACATTGCAAACAGCCACGTCAGATAATGAAAAAAAAAATCACACACACCTCGAACTCAACTTGCTGGTTGTGTTTGCGCTTTTTAATTAACTGACAATGGCAATTGTGTGTGTGTGTGTGTGTGTGAGTGTACATCTGCTGGCATATTCATACATATTTTTAAATGTCTGCCAGCACACACACACACACACACAGACACACACAAAAACAGACAGAGAGAGCTCCTGTGGCCAGCAAGTGTTTGCTAATTTTATTAAACCCTCTTGCGCTTAATTAATAGAAAATGATTGCGCAAACAGACGTTGAACAACCACACACACAAACACACACACACACACAGACACACGACAACACACAAACACACACCAACAAAATGCTGAGTGTAGCAGCTGCAAAAATATTAGCCTCTATTAAAAGCTAAGCGTAGCCCGCTGCTACTGTTTTCATCACCTGCTGCTGTCTTAACCCCGCAGCTTTAAAACTATTCAACCATAAAACGACCCACACACACTTACACCCACTCACACACACACACACACACACACACATACATACGTAAAGCAAAGCGTAAATTCATTTACCGCTACGAAACGAAGCCAGCAGCCAAACACACAACACAAAAAGCTTTTTACACAAATGAGTTCATGTATAGTCCAAACTCCATCGCCCCCCCTCCCCCCCCCCTCTCTAACAGTTCATACATTCAATGCTTGAGCGCTTCTTACATACACACACACATACACATATGCACGCATACAGTAGCTGGTGCGAGGGTAGCCACAAAAATTAATACATTATTTTTAAAAGATAAATTTCAAGCATGTCTCTCGCTCGCATTGCCATCTCTTTCGCGCAAACAATTAAATCAGTGAAATCCACACGCAGCTTTTGGCACACCCACCCACCCACACACAGACACATACAGACACACACAGACAGACTGTGTCGAACACCACACACAAAATGTTCACAACTTTTCAACTTAAATTCATTTTGTGCGCCAAAGCGCTAAAGTAAAGTGCCTGCCCAAAGACGTGCAAGGAACTGTCAGGGATTGGTGGGATGTGGTTGCTATAACAGGGGGGCAGAGGGATGTGTGGGAGTTTGCTTGGGTTTGGTTTTGAGCCAGGCAGCCAAGTGGCATCACACATTTTTCTCGTGGTTTGTTGTAAATTTGTTTTCGTTCACTTGCATCGTTGTGACACCGCAGCAACTCAGTTGGTGGCCGGGAGGGGGAGGTTTTGGGGGGGGGGGGGGTGTGGCATCCAGGAAGCCGCACAACCTTAGCTCTTCTTCTACTGCCTCAACTTGTTTTTGTGAATCAGTGCCTGTGACTCGTGAGGCAGCAGCTGCTGTTATTTTGGTTGCTGCTAAGAGCGTAGATAATAAATTAAACGCAGCACGCTTCAAGTCAAATGGCTCTGCCACACCCCCTAACCCACTCCCCACCCTAAAATGAGTAAGCAGAGAAGGAAGATATATGAGGTAATTGGGAGGGATGGGGTACTTTTAGATAACACTCGATTGTCACAAGCTGCATGTGAAATTCAGTTATTACAAAAAGCCAACTCAGCATTGGGTTTACAACCCAAAAGAAATTTTTGTAAAATTGCCAATCGTTTTTAGAATTGTGGAAAACTAAAACTAATTTATTTATCGATAAATATTTGAAATGTTTTAAAGTGTAAGAAATAACCTAAACTATCAACTAAATTTCACTATACATTTAAAAAGCCAAACAATTTTACAGCTTTTTTGAGACGAATATAGTAATTCAATGTTATAATAGCTATTCGAACTGCACGATTTTTTCAAATATATCAATCAACTTAAAAATTTTTCAATTCAGAACTTAATTTTTAGTCAGCAAAGGCTCAGGAATATATAACTTAAGGATTGCTTAGGTTTCTTTCACAACCAGATTGAACAATAAATTGTGAAATAATTGGTAAATATTTTGAGACAAGAATAAAAAGTTGATATAACAAAAATTTGTATTTCTTAAAGCAAATTGTATATTTAATCTACACATTTTATATATATTTCTTGAAGAAAATAGTATATTTAATCTGCACATTTTATATATATGAATAGTTTAATAAGCACATATGGAACAGACAAACAGA
This sequence comes from Drosophila fungiperda, assembly GCA_035042345.1. Taxonomy (NCBI): domain Eukaryota; kingdom Metazoa; phylum Arthropoda; class Insecta; order Diptera; family Drosophilidae; genus Drosophila; species Drosophila fungiperda. The sequence continues at coordinate 2,165,767 of JAWNLM010000154.1, read as the reverse complement.
CACCTCTATTTTTGGAGTAAAAATCGAAATCAGTTTGTGTGGAGATTAAAAAAGAGTTAAGTGAATTTCAATGGAGGCTCAGCATAGATCGGAGCAGTTGCTTAAAATGAAAACATTTCGCTTTGAAATACCAAAATATAAATAAATATTTTTTTGTGGCATAATTTTTTTGCGCATAAATTAAATGCTGCAACTGAAAAACAAAACCCCTCTGCTCACCTCCTCTGCGCCTCTTTGCAAGTGTCCAACTCAAAAAACCAAAAACAAACAACAAAAAAAAGAGGAAGTGAAGAGAAGAGAAAAGTTGCGTCAATGTTTCACTAGATAAAATGCCAGGGCACAAAAGGAGTTGTCTTAAAGGAGGAGAAGGGCGGCAGGTAAAGGGAGGGGGAGCGGGCGGGGGCGGAGTGGTGTTTGGGAAAGTGAGGTTGGCAGCAGCATGTCAACCCTTTTGTTTCAAATTAAAATTTACATATTTTAATGTGCAAAGTTTTGCGAAGCGCTCTTCTTGCACGGCAACTGCCCAACAACAACAACAACAACAAAAAAAACAACAACAACAACAACAAATGCAAAAATGCTGCAACGAGACACACTTAGTTTAAAGCCAGACAAAGAGAGACAGAGACACAGAGAGCGAGAGAGAGAGAGATGTAGCTGAAAAGTTGCTATGTTTGCCAAAAAGGTTGGCAGTAAAAAATCAAATTGACCTGTAAATATAATTTAAAAGGTGGCAGCAAAAAACAGCAACAACACGAAACGTGTTTAATTATCAAGTTGTAAACAACAACAACAAACTACAGCAACAACAACGACAAACAAAACAAAAAACAGCAACAAAAGGCAGAGGGAAAAACGAGTTTTCAGCTGCCGCATTCAATTTGAAGAGCAGCATTTTGTGCTCTGTCGCCATTTTTGTATAACCCCTGGCTGTCTGTCTCAAGGTATGTGTGTGTGTGTGTGTGTGTGTTTGTATGATTAAGTGTAGGTTTGCTTGCTTGAAGGCGCTGGCGTTTCAAAATGTTGTTAATTTACCATTGTCAGCTAATGAGCGAAAAAAGCAGAAGAGTGATAAGTTTGAGCTCAAGAGATACACTGAGAAAAACAGAGATAGATAGGGAATGAGAGAGACAGAGAAGTGGGCCAACACATAGTATATTCAGTTGGCATTGATAATGGCGAGAAGGCAACTGCCTTAATTAAATTAAGCAAAAGTTAAACTAAGCATAATTTGGACAAAATTACTTGCAAAAGATAAACAAAACTGGAGCACAAAATAAAAATTATTTAAATAAAGAACGAGGGGGGCAGGGGGGGAATGCGTTGATCTGAATAGAGAATAGAGAATATAGTGTACAAGTATACAAGTGGTTCTCTAATATATATAAATATAATACAGTACATAAAAGACTAAATACGAATAGCAAATCCTCCTTTTAACTACAACTAAAAGCAAACTAATAATTAAGTTCGCTCAAAGTGAGCTGAGTTAAACAGACAAGAATGCGATAGTCGAGAGAGCTCGACGCGCAGAACGAAACTATAATAGTTGATTGAGAATATGTCTTGCGTTGCCTCTGCAATTGTGTCTTTTACTGCTATCGGAAATCGATTTTTATCGACATTTCCGAAATGCAAACAGTTGTCGACTGAATGAAAATCAACTTCATCTGCGTTGGGTGAATGTTGACAGAGTGGAGAAATGGTTGGCATTTGTGGTTGGTTTTATTGTGTTTGCGTAGGCAGCAAGCGCCAACTTTCTTTGGATAGGAGTGTGTGTGTGTGTGTGTGGGAGTGTATGTGTGTGTGTGTGTAAAGTAACACCATTTAACGCTAATGTAAAGCAAACATTTTGATGTATTTGCCGTGTGTGTATGAAATATGAATAAATGTGTGTGTGTCCATGAGTGTGTGTGTGTGCGTGTGTGTGTGCTTGTTTCTATTAAAACCTATTTGCATTTGTATGTGTGCTTTTCATCAACTGTGTGTTGGTCGGCATTATAACAACGGTTGCGTTGTCCACACTCATCTGCTCTTAGGCACACACAATTCAACACACACAATACACACACACACACACACATTTATTAATTCATTCATTCCAGCTTACCTGCAAAATATGCCAACGTGGCGGTTAGGACGACGGATATGAATATTAAGGCGATGCTCAAGCATTTCCAGGAACATCGGTGTTGACAGCGTTTATCTATGTGAAACCTGTAAAAGAAATAAAACGAGACAGACAACGTTAGTAAATGTGAGCGAAGGAGAAAGAAAGAGGGATGTAGGAGGGGTGGAGGGGGGGGGGGAATGAGGGGATGGGTAGATAGCAAGCGTTAAACAAACCGTGCAATACATTTGTAATTAACAATTTGCAAACAGAAACCAAATAGAAAAACGGACGAGCGACAAGCGATGAGATAAGAGAGAAGAGAGAAGAGGGCTAAAAAGGAAGAAGGGCAAACACCTTGCAAAAGTTGTTCAAAAGGCAGAAGAGAGAAAAGGCAGAAGAGGCTCGGAAAAAAAAAAAGGAAATCTGATCATTAAGTCAGAATCACTTCGAGAGACGAGCCAAAGTAAAATGCGGCTATATTGATTTTGATTACGACTTGAACATATCTAGTGGAATGCTAAATGGTATATCCAATTACTCGTTAACTGTATATCAATCGCCACTCTTTACAGCTCGTTAGACTGTGGTATTCGTTGCATCAAGTCGAAATAATATTATCCTATTAAACGCTACTTTACAACAAATGTTAGCAAGACTCACTCGCTGCTTTAAAACTCGTCACTCGCCACTCTTCACTCGCTACTCGCTTTTTGAAATGTCTCACTGTGATTCAGTGCTCACACTCAAAAGTAGCTTTTTTTGGTAAATTGTAAGTCTCTTCTCTAAATAAAATATGCAATCTAAATGATTCGCTTCTGTGAAGGACTCTTTTGTGGGCCACTTGAAGCGATTTCTTTAGTCTGGAATGCTGCCACACAGAAAACGTTTCAGCTCCTTTAGTCTTGAATAACGCTCATCTCTGAGGTGTGCATTAAGCATTGCACATGAATGCAGGACAGCCATGGAGTTAGATAAAGAGTTGGTTTAGTCGCTTGACATGGCACAAGGACCACAAAACCAACGAAAGACACAGACACAGACACACACACACACACACATACTTAAACAAACACACACACAAAGTCTCTTTCTCTCTCTCTCTCTCTCGCTGAGTTTGTCAACTGTCAACTTTTTTAATAAAGCAACGCAAAATGATGCCCAACTCGACTATGTTGCACAGCTGCCACTAGTTAATTGCATAAAAGTTGTAGAAAAGATTATGTTTGCATAGCAGACTGCTAACAAGACTAAAACTGTGTACATGCAAGTGTAAATGTGTGTAAATATATGCGTGTGTGTGTGAGTGTGTATGTGTTGTGTATGTGAATTGGCAGATCTATGTGGCCAGCGATGAAAGAGTCAGTGAGGAACCCTAATGAGCCTACTTGTTGTAGTGGCACAAAAGCTAAACGAGAGCAACTCAAAGCAACCAGATTCCCACAGCCAAGCGGAGAAAGATGAATAATAAATCCAAAGCACTTTTTATCCGATAAGTAAGCGAAACAAAAGCAGCAGCAGCAGCAGCAGCAAGCAGCGAACCAGTTGGCTAATGCAAAAAATGCGATTTCTTTTTTAAAGAGCAAGCAGCGAGAAGTTAAGCGGCTCTTATCCAATGACAAAAGAAGCAAAGCAAAACAATAATAAATAAATGAGAATGAGAAATGATAAGAGCAAAAGCAAGAGCACAGCTGTGAGAGAAGAGAGAGAGAAGCCAAGAGCAAATAGCATAGCTTTAATAAAGTAGCTGCTAAGACCAAAAAGCTGTGAAGATAGCTAAAAAAAAAAAAAAAGCAGCAAGGAGCAATGTGATAAGTTCGCCTATACAATTAAAGCAGCAAGAAGGAAGAAGGACGATGGACGATGGACGAAGGACGAAGGACGAAGGATGACGGATGAGGGCCGAGAAAGTGCACACAATACGTACACCAGCTAAAAGCATAGCAGAGCAGAGAGGAGCAGAGAGGAAGGCATGGCAAGCAAATGAGCTCATTTACTTTTAAGCCACATACACACAAACACACACACACATACGCATACACAGCGAAGGACACGGATGCACTCAATGGAGTGTAAAGAGTGCTGTGAATGTATTCATTTGTTTGCTGACCCACTGGACGAATGGACAAATGGATGCTTGATGGGATTGCTTGGTTGCTTGGTTGGTTGGTTGAATGCAGTTGCTTACCTGGATGGTGAATATGGCGAATAATGTGGTGCATGCGCTGAGTGCGAATTACGCAACGGGAATCCAGGCATGACCAATGGCTGTGAGCCGCTTATCTGGCAATGCGGACCACCGGCAACACCGCCGCTGCCGCCGCCACCGACGCCGACGCCTCCGGTGCCGGGTGGACCAACAGAGACTTGGGGGCCAACGCCTTGGCCGCCGCCAGGCATTGGCATCGTTCCGGCGCCCATTGGCATGCCCATGCCGACGCCGATGCCGCCCCGATCGATGCCGCCATGGCCGATTGTGTTGCTGCCAGTTGACATACTTTGTGGCATCTGTTGTTGGTGGCCGCCCAATCTGCAAGAGAGAGAGAGACAGAAGAGTATAAGAATAATGTAAAAGTGTGAGAAAGACAGAGAGAGGGGGAGAGAGTGGGGATCAGCTGGCGGCTGCTTGTAATGCGGAAATTAAAACATGTTCAAAGTTTTTCGCTTCACATTGCAATATTTAAATGTCAAGCACATATATTTATAAATAGTACACTCAGAGAAATCATGTAAAATTTAGTTATGATTTACGTCAACTTTGATCATATTTAAATTTTATCGAATCAAATTTTAGTTCATAAATTGTCAACCAAAACTTTCAAATCAACACTAACTTTGAATACAAAAACTGCTTGACAACAATTCAAAACTTGTGAATTTTCTAAATATAAAGTTCTGTATTTGTATTTGTATTTGTGCTGCTCGAGTTTAGCTAGCAGTTATTTCTCTGAGTGTACACATTTTATGTATATAGTTGGTATTCGTTTTTTTGGCGTAGCACTTGACACAAAAGGCATTGTTATTGCCTTTTGGGTGGACTGCTGCTGTTATTGTTATTATTATTTTTAACGGTTAAGTGATGCGGAAATTTTAAATTAAAAAACATAAATCAATGCATATGTGTGTGAATGTGTGTATGTATCTGAGTGTGTGTGTGTGTGTGTTCATTGTTTCATTATCGCTGCCCAGCAGCCAAACTGCTAGTTGTTGTTGCTGTTGTTGCTGTTGTTTGTATTTTATTATCGCTGAACATTAAGCGGAAATGCAGCTGCAGGCAGCGAAGTCGACGTCGACGTCGACGGCACAGGAAAACTGCTGCTGCAGCTGCTACTGCTGCTGCCCATGTAAATATGCAACACATTTTTGTCGCAATCGACTTTTACTCGCCGCCCGCAAGTATGCTGCACTTTTTTTTTGCACAAACTGCCAGCGCTGCGATTTAAAAGACAAAGAACTCAAATTAACGCGCACACACACAGTTTTGTTGTGCGTGCGTGCGTGCAGGCGGGTGCGTGTGTGTGTGTGAGTGCTTGTCGAGCCTACTCTGCATGAAGTTGGCTACATGTTTGCGTTGCGTCAAGAGCAAAAAGCACTTATTAAATTGTGCGTACAACAACAACAAAAAAGGGAATAAAAAAGCAATTAATTTATTTATATATTTAACATTATGTTTTTGTTTCGTTTTTTTTTGCATACTTTCGCTATACATAAAGACTAAAGTTTTCAAAAAAGAAAAGCGTGACCCAAAATAAATTGCTCAATATTTTAATTAGACTGATGAATACTTTTAGTTGAAATATTTTTAGGTCTTAGCTAAGAAAATGTTAAATTGCCAGAAATTAAAAATAATTTTGTTGGGCTATCAAAGTCAAAACATTGAACAAGAAATTTGTCTCACAATGAATAATGGCAGTTTTCAATTGCCTGTTTGCTGTTGCAACTACAACTTGCCCTCGAGTCGAAATTAGTCGGCAACTAAACGTAATTTTTATGGCATTTGTGACGCTAGTTGAGACAGTTTTATAGATGCAAACGTTATATTTATTTCACTTTTCAACTTTAATGGTCGTCTTTCCTTCTCTCTCTCTCTTTCTCTCTCTCTCTCTCACACTCACTCTCACTCTCTCTCTGTCTCTGACTCTCTCTTTCTCTCTATCTCTGTTTCTGTCGCTCATCATGAATGGCAGAGTGCATTTGACATATCAAATTTTTGGCCCGCTTGCTCTTGACTATTGTCAAATTTTTGTGTGCTTTGGACGCCATTTTGGCTTTGTTATTTATGGCCATGTCAAGTGGTCGCCAGCTGGTCACTCACCCCTCTTTCTCTCTCTCTCTCTCTCTATTTCACTTTTGTGGCCGTGGAGCACGGCTTGCATTTGACATGTGGTTTGCGAGCGGGCCAACAATTTTTTTATTGTTTTCATTATCGTTTTCGATTTTATTTTTCCATTGGCAATTGGTAAGCCGACAAAACGCTTCTAGCAAACGAGCTAAAATGCCAATTGGTGCTGCCTACAAAAGCTTAGCCCCTCCTTGCAACTGCCACACCCGAGCTGGAACCAACTGCTGACCAACAAAGTCGGAATTTGCAAATCAACCCAAAATCAAGCTGCAAATTTACGAGAGTCGCCCAACAAAAGTTGTTGCCAGCGACTAAAGCAACCAGATCAGCGTAATTTATATAGCATATACACTAGGAAATACACACACAGTCATACACAAACACACACACACACACAGACACACAAGGAAGAAGAAGAGCATGCCACATGAATAGGGAGCCAAATGAGTGCAAAAGCAGCTTACAAACAAAATCAACGACAACAGCAGTTGTGTCTCTATGTGTGTATGTGTGTGTGTGTGCAGAAGATAAATGTGCCTGTGTGTGTGTGTGTGTGTGTGTGTGTGTGTCTGTATGTGCTTCGGGGGCAGCTTAGCAAACGCTAAGCCAGCCAGCGTTGAGCGCAAGCTGTGCCTGTGATTTATTAGCAACAATAATAGAATTAAACAATTTAAATTAAGTTGTAGCCAAAAACCATAAACAGTCTGCCAAAGCAGGCAACAACACCACTCGCTCAGTGGTGCGGAGAGTGGCTGTTGCACGCAACGGGGCGTACCACAAACAAAATATAAAAAAAAAACTCGTAGACAAATACAAAAAACTTTTCCTCTCCACTTTTTAAAGAGTATACACAAAAAAAAATACAAAAAAAAACTTTGCTGTGGATTTTCGGTGTTTGTTAAGCTTATTGAATTAAGCCTAAAGATGAGCTTGGACTATGCAATTTCATATGAAAATTTATTTTTATTTTATATTTTATAGATATAATGAATGATTCAGCATATATCGTTGTGATGAAGTCTAACAAATTTTCATTACTGCAACTATTGCAATTGAACTTATTTATTGAATTTTGAATAGAAGTCAACAATTTTATTAGCGACTTTTTCTTTAATATATCTTTGTGAACATAACTAATTTTATCAGATAAATAGATCAACTCACATATTTTGGTATTGGATTTTGAAAAACCTATTTTAGCTTCTTGATTTAGAGCATTGCAAATTCGTTGCAAATTGACTGCATAAATTTCACTTTAGCTGGTCAGCCATTTCAGGATAGTGGAGTTTATGGATGGATGATGGGGGTTGGGGTTGGAGCTGGAGCTGGTGGGGGTTGTTACATGTGTAGTCTCGCGTCGCCATGGGGCATTACAAATGCTTCCTGTGCATAAATGTGGCAGCAGTGCTGAGCACCCCTTCTCTCCACCCCACCGCCTAGCTGCGTGTGAGCTTAAATGTGTATATATTGTTGCTTTTATTGCTAGCTGTTGTTGCCCAACACAGTTTGACCCCGAATCACACACTTCACACACACAGACACACCCCACACCGAGCACAACACACCAGCAACAGCAGCAGCAGCAGCAGCAGCAGCAGCAGCAGCGCCCTGGTTTCCCTGAGAGTTAAAAAATGTTGCATACTTTTGAGTGCAACGCATTTTGCAAACTCAAATGGCATTTCGTAATTGTTGCAATTGTTGTTATTGTTGTTTGTGTGTGTGTTGTTGGTTTTTAGTGTGCATTTAATTTAATTTTTATTTAAATGCAACACATACAAAATTAAAACATTTCACAAAAAACACAATTGTTGTTGTGCTACTTGTAACTGTGGTGAAGTGCGTTTGCCTGTGTGTGTGTGTGTGTGTGTGTGTGGGTGTGGGTGTGGGTGTATGTGTTTTAGTATCAAGTAACATCAACATAACAATACACAATTATGGCTGACAATATATGACACACATATGCACATAAAAAATGTTGTTGCAAAATGCTATCCACAAAATAACTGTAAAGTGCTGCAATTAAAGTAATTGCGTTGTTTGCAATTGTTGAAATGTGAAATCTGAAAAGTTAACAATGAATGTGCTGCCGACTTAAGTCCATAGCATAAAACAGCCACGTTATTATCAGTTGAGCCATTGTTTGGCATATCAAAATACTTTAAAACGGGAAAAAAAAACCAAACACAAAATTGCAGTTGCTCCTTGACCTATAAATTAAATTGGCTTAAATAAGCAGAACAGTTGCACTGATAACCCAATGGGTTAAATAGAATATTTAACAACAGAAAAAACTATTTAATATTGATTGACTCACAGGAGTGAAATAAATGATATAATTTGCTGACAGAAAAAAACAATAAAAATCCAAATATTAAAAAGTATTGAATTAAAAAAAAGAAAATACTGTCAATTGTATAATTATATTAAAGAAATCTGTGTTAAATTTTGCATAAAATATAAATGAAAATGAAATAAATATTTGAAATTATTTTGCTTTGGCTTAAACATTTTCCCACACTCGCCATAGAACTGGGTGTGTGTGTGTGTGTGTGGGTGTTTGTGTGTGCCCTTAAATGCTGTCGTTAAATGCAATTGCTGTACTCAGTTTACGTTGCAAGGTTGCAAGGTGGCAAGCAGCAGGTTCGTTCTGCACTCATAGCACTATGTGGCTCTAATCAATTAGTTGCGCTGATTTGTTTGACAAACTGCAGCAATTCGTCTCTGTTGTTGTTGCTCTTGTTGTTACTGCTTACTAATGATGTTGTTGTTGTTGTTGTTGTTGCATTGCTGCATTAGTCGCTGCAGCCACGTAGCATTTTCTTTTTTTTTTTTTGTGCTTTGTAGTTTGTTGTCTTTTGTGCGCCAATTTCGCTTGTAATTTCGCACAGCTCCTTGGCTATCTCTCTCTCACTCACTCTTCGAACGTGTGTGTGTGTGTGTGTGTATGGTGTGTGTGTATCATTATTGATTTTGCGCTTCATTTTTCTAGCACGTTTCCGCACAGCGTGTAATTTTGTTTGGCTTTATCTACGTTGCTCGCCCTTAAAAACTTGCTACACTCAAAAAAAAAAAAAAAAACCAAGAGTTAGCCTAGTTAATCAGGATTAGCTAAACAATAACATTGCCCATATTTACAGAACCACTTGCTTATATTCTCGAATGTCTACAAAATGTTGCCTGTTCATTTTCCCCATAAGATTTTTTGCAACATTCAAGATTTGTTAGGAAATATTAATCGATGTTATGAAAAGTTTGTCAATTTAAATGTGATATTTAATGATAATAATAATTGAATTTTGTTTTCTTTTTTAATAGATTTTTTGCCTGACTTATTTTTAGTTTAATTGTGTACTTATTTTGGAAAGACAAACAGCTGTAAGGCGATTAGCTGTTTTATTTAAGCCAAGCAATCAGAGTCAGAAATGTTGGGCAGGGAATCCTTAAAGCACTCATATTTATAGCGATAATACATGAAATAGCTGCATATATAATATATAGATCATAGGCATAGTTTCAGGTATGGGAGTAGTCTCATATAGTAAACACAAATTATTAAATTGACTGAGTTCACTGGAAATTATTCATAGTCAAATGTAACTGTTAGAATTGACCAAATTCAATGTCAGACTCTTTTTTGGCGCAGTGTAGCGAAAAGGAAAAAAACCGCCGGTGAACCGCGAGACATAAACCTTAACCTAAGCCTCAACCTGAACCTGAACCGAAACCAAAACCAAAACCGACCTGTGGGAGTTGTGTGCAAACATTTTGCGCAAAATCACGTTTTGGGCGTTGTTGGTTTTGCGTTGTGCGTTGTGCGGCATTGTCCGGGCACGAATTGACCCAACCCCAAAAACCCAAAACTCTGAACAACGAACGGAGAATTCAGCTAGAGAAAAACTAACTTATAGTTTGTTCCACTGGTTGTGCGTGTGTGTTGTGTGTGTTTGTGTTCCACTTGCTGTCCTTTTCACAAAACTTTTGCAAATCGAGCAAATGGACATCGGCCAGAGGCAGCTGACTTGAGTTGTGGCGAGATGACGGGTGATGGAGAATGACAGTAAAACAAGCAATCCCCCCACCCACCTCCACCCACTGACTTATCAAGCACAAGCCTAACTAATAATAGACGTAAATTTGGGAAAAGTCCTGCAGTTTATTATTAAATTGTTGCCAAGCGAAACAATTTAATTCTATTGTATTTTAAATAAAAATAAAAAAAAAAACCTAATGAAATCAATTTGAAAAATTGAGTACACTTAAATTAAATTTAAGGTGAGCAATCAAACATAATTATCTTCTTCTCGCTCTAGTTCTTTGCTTCTCTCTTTCTCCCCCTCCTATTTTGCCTCACTCTCTCTTCTCTTTTTTTAATTCTTAGTTGGCTTTTCGCTCAATTTTGCACAAAAACAAAGACGCCAAATCAGCAGAAAAATGCGAACACAAAAAAAGAAGAAAAGAGAAGAAAAACTTAAACGGAGAGTGTGAGTGACATAGACAATAGAAAGATAGAGCGAGAGAGAGAGATAGAGAGAGAAATTGGAGCGCAGGCAGGCAAATCAATTTAATTAGTTTCTGACTTTCATTTACAAATTATGCATAAATCTGTAGACAGGGCCCCGGAGACCATAAATTAAGCGAAACTCAAACGCAGACAGAAGAAGAGGCCCCAAACTTTTATGCGAGATAACAACAAAAACAACAGCAACAAAACTTGTAACTAACTGCAAAGGACATTCAAGGAAGAAGAAGAAGAAGAAGACGACGAAGAAGAAGCAGCAGCAACAGCAACTGGAGGCAAGTAAAAGAATCAACGAGGGTTGGACGCAAAATTAATTTGCGCTTTTATTAAATTTTCTGGTTGATTTTCTGTTTTCTACTTTTTTTTTTTTTTTGTTTCTTCTGCACAGAAAACATGGAAGGCAGCGCGGGGATGTTTCTTGAGCAGGGCAGATCAACTATAGGAAAGGAGGAGAGTGGGGTGAAGTAGTGGGAACAGAGACTTGTGGTCAATTGAAGCTAGAAGGCAGATAGGTAATCACGGCGTGGGCGTAAAAGGGGAGGCAGGGCGTGTGATGCGAGGAGGTGCATAACACACACATGAGCAACTTTTATACAGTGTAAGAGCAACAAGCGAGCAGATAAAGCAAAAATACAGTAAGAGAAAATGAGAGAGAGAGAGAGAGAGAGAGAGAGAGGGAGAAGAGAAGCAGCATTGAGAAGCTGTCATACGAAATGCAACCCCTTGAAACCATTTTTTTTATACTCGATTTATTTTCAGTTTTTTTCTTTTTTTATGCGTATATAATATGTATATGTGTGTGTGTTTGTGTTGTTTTTTTATTTTAATAAATATTAAAGCCAAGCGTGTAACCCAAACGCTAATGGTCTAAGAAAAAAAAAAGCAGGCGCGCTGGTTGTGGGTGGGGTTGGGGTTGAAGAACATCACTGCTATCAGTTACCAGTTTTCAGGGCAGATGATACTGCAAAAAAAAAAACACAAAAACGAAGCCGAAGCAAGACAAGCCAACTGGCAAAAACCCCCCTTTGCCAGTCTCTCAGCGATGCTGGGCCCTGTGACTAATAACACCCCGAGGGAGCATACAAATCGCCAAGGGGCGTGTGTGGTGTGTGTGTGTGTGTGTGTGTGTGTGTGTGCAGCAACAGCAGCGACGCCAATGATCAAAGCATTTTTCAGTGCTTTGCTTGATTCCTCTTTTTTATATACCAACGACTGCCTGCCTCCATCGCTGTCCCTTTCCGACACAACTCCCCCCTTAGCCAACTAAATGCTAAATTTTGTTATGACGGCGGAATTAATATTATTAAGGGGCGATTTGCAGCCTCGACCTGTCTCTGAAGCGTGCGCCCTCTTTCCATTTTTCCATTTCCAACGGTTTTTTTTTTTACTCATTTTTCCTTTTTTTCAGTCTGTTGAGTTGATAATTTAGCGACGCCACCAGCAGCAACAGCAGCAACGGCAGCAACGGCAACATTATCAACAAGCGCCGAACGCAGCTTTGTTTGACATTCCACTCCAAAACCCCAATCCCCGCCGTCCCACCCCAACATACAGACACACAACCCCCCGTTTATTAAAGACCCTGCATTGCATTTTCACGTTCATGCTTGTTATTAAATATTTACAGCTTTCGGCCTGGAAATTTGAGTAGCGGCTTTAATTGTTGTCACTTGCAAATTAATTATTGACACAACACGCCGTTGAATGAAGGCAAGAAATCTGATAAGTCTGATACCCTAGCAGAATATTACAAAGAGCATTCAGTTTCTTCCAGCGTCATCTTCGATTTGCCAGCAGAGATATATAACAAAATATGCACTTGAAAGCATTACGGGAAACTCAATAAATATTTCTGTTTCCGATTCGAATTTAAAAAGTTTCAAAGTTCCGTTTCCGATTATAATTTGGTTTCTACTTATAATATCGATTGCTTTAACTGATTACTTGAAATCCAATTATCTTTGGCTGTGATTCCGCTTCCGATTCTGAATTTCAAATAAATAATAATAATAATAAATAAACAATCAAAGAGTAAACACTTAAAATAATGACTATTACAGGGTATTACGTAGTTCAAGCTACAAAACCATCGACAAAGTAAAGAAAAAGCAGAGAAACAATGAAATTTATACGGCTGTGGAGTGCATGAGAACAGGGTATCTTACAGTCGACCCACTCTGCTTACTACAGAGCTTAGCCCTTTCTGTGCTTTTTTTTGCTTCTTTCTCTCCTTTTTGCGGGAGCGTGAAAGCGTTGCGATAAGCGACTCAAACATTTTTCCAAGCGCTTATTAATTGTTTGTCGAGGCAGAAGGCAAGTGGCAAGTGGCAACTTTGCGTCGATGAGGTGTTTGCCAGCGGATTAGGCAGTGCATAAAGTAAGACAGCCAGCTAATAGTAAGGGGCAACATTGAAGCTTGCCACCTGCTGTGTCAGAATATGTGTATGCCACACATAGTCCAAATACAATATCCGTAAATCGAAAATATGCCCATATTTTTACAAACAACCCCCCCCCCCCCACCCAACCCTAACGCACTTCTCTGAAATCAATTGAGCCAATAACGGAAATTGCGCGAAGTGCGAAACGTCCCAAAAAATCAAAAAACGCAATTTAAAAATAAAAATAAAAACAAACAGTGAACGACTGCCAAATACCCTAATATGTGGGCAAGCTCATTATTGATGGAGCATTAAAAAATAGATTGACTTATAAAAGAGAACCGATATTAAAAACTTGAAGTCTGATCAGGAATATATATACTTTATAGTGTCGGATCTATTTGCTGTTGCCTGTTACATAATTTTGCCCAGCATCCGTTTACCCTATGCCCAGTTTTATGGGCTGCAGGGTATTTGCTAGAAATGGGAAAAATATTGCAAGTAAATATATAAATATATAGTTGAGGCACTGCGGGTCATCAGCCTTAGCCTCAGTCTGAGCCACGTGTCTGCAACAACCCACAACCCACACACCACCCACATCACTGTCCTTTCCATTTGCCCCAGACCATGCCCCTTGGCAACGATTTCGCTTTCGTCATGGCTGCAGCAGCAAATGCGAAATATGAAATGGCATTTTCCATTTGCACGAGGCATAAATTGAATTACGACCCAAAAAGGTTACTCCAGCCTGTCCATAAAGATATATATGTATAGAATATAATGTATATATATATATATATATATATATATATATGTATACAGCAGCTGCAAGTGCAACAACCACCCAAGAGTGGTTGGTGGTCAGCTGAATACAGATCGCGGCGAGGGGAGATTCAGTCGACAGGGGTAAGGAGTCGTGAGGCGACGAGGGGGTGGCTGTTGTCGACAAATCTCATCTAATAATTGCGCCCTATTTTTCACATTTGTGGGCGTGGCGCACGTTTTGTTGCATACAACTGCCCCCGAATTAATTTGCAACATAATCTTTTAATCTGGTTTTTGTGTCAACTGCAGACAGCAAAAAAAAAAAAAAAAAAAAAAAAACACCACCAGTTCTTGCCACCCCTGGCAACCACTATTTATGAAAAATTCATTAGTTCCACAGGCAAAGAGAAAAAATAAATAAATGACATATGATCCTAATGATGTTCCATGTACCAATCAAAAGGCAAAAGACACTAAATCTATCCCAAAAGTCCAATTTAAGTTTTATGGTCAACAACAACAACAGCAACAAAATGCAAACATAAATAAATGTCTAAAATCGAACAACATTCATTCAATTCAAATGAAAATATTGCCAAAATATGTTGAAATATTTTGCTAGAAATATTGATTTAAATAAAAAAATAAGTCCTTTGAATAATTGTTCAGTTATTTATGAAATGCTGATTGACACTGATAACTATAAATAAACCTAGATTTCAAAAGCTTGACAACAGTTATTATGTAAAAAAAACATAACTTGGTTTGCAGCTAAATTTCGAGAGAATAACTGGAGAATTTATTGAAAAAAAAAAATAAAAAAATATTGCTAATTTTAAAATTGTAAAATATTATTTATTTGTATTTTTTTTTATCACAAAATGAACTTAAAAACCTCAAAATGTCAAACAACGACTTGCAGAGTTTTATTTATGTTTTAATTTACAATTTAGCTATTTGGGGCACTTTGGAATTGGGGCACTGCTGCACACACCCAGCTTAAAATGCCTTTGCGGACCAATCTTAACAATTGTTGATTTACTTATCGGTAGAGACTTAAAAATGTCAATGTTTATCAAAGGCATTAATCAATTGACAAACTAAATTAATAAAATTTTCTTCCCCTGATAATAAAGCTCACGTTTTATCAATAAGAACTGTCAAAAAAATGCAGAGCTTTGCATAATTTGAAATATATCTTTTAGCTCAGTTGTTGTCCACTTTTCATAGGTTTGTTTAAGATACATTTTATTGACCAGCCATGCTAATAATCCGAATTCATAGAAATTTGATCAAAACATGAACCGGATTTTTTCTTCGGTGGAGTCACATGTACAACACATAAGACCGTATTGTTGTTGAGTGTTGCACAAAGAGTTGGCCAAGCATAAATGTAATATACTCAATGGGATAACAATTGCAGCAACTTGAGTTGAGTGTATTTTCTATTATCGGCTTTACTTGCCTATTTTGGCCAGCTCACTTAACAGATATATTCCATGGAATTGAAAAGCCAGTTTGGCTTACGACGAAAACTGTTTCAGCTTTGATGGCACAATGAATGCCAAATATGATCTCTGAACTGATTCTCCCTGTTGATGATGATGATGATGATGCTGCTACTGCTGCCTTGCAACAATGCAATTGCCACAAAAGACTTGTCAGCGACAGGTAAACGTAAGGAGTAGTAGAGACGGGAGGGAGGCGATGGCGGTAGCAGTAACAGCTAAGGTAAAGAAAAGTCTAAGAAAATTCGCATTACTCTTCGCATGAAAATTTTGTGCGAGTGCAGAAGTTGAATTTCCTTTGATTTACTTGGCTTTAAGCTGAATATCATTTTTTTTTTTTTGGGCTGCTGAATCAAATGTGGAATATAAAAAGGGCCGAAAAATTGTGTGTGTGTGTGTGTGCATAAGCAAATAAGTGTGCTGGTGTGTGTGTGTGTGTGTGTGTTGTCGAAATTCATCAAAATCCAATCAATCTTTCATTTAAACATTTTCATTTCGGCTCGTTGCGTTGCTCGGCATTTTCGCATTGAATGGAAAACGAGCCAAAAGGGACAAGAGACATACCCATAAGTAGAGAGAGCGACAGAGCGAGAGAGAGAGACAGAGAGAGAGAAACAACAAGGAACAGAAGGAGAAGAAGAAAAAGAGAAGAGAAAAAAAACAAAATACGCAGCAAAGCGCAAATATTTGCGCGTATAAATGGGGATGATGATGAGAGCCTAAGGATGAGCCTGTAAAAGCAGTAAAACAACAAAACACACACACACACACTGGACGAAGGACGAGGGACGAACTGTTGATAAAGCGCCAGAGGAAGCCGGGCCAGATAAGGGCAGCGCAGAACGGGGCGCCGGCCACGTGGCATACAAAAAATGGGGCGCAGTGGCAACAACAAATATCAGCTAAAATGCTAATAGAAAAATAGAAAAATTGAAAAAGTGAAAAGTACAAAAGTGCGCAAACTAAAAATAAAACACACACATATATCACAATTGCAGTTAGTTAGCGCATTTGGCAACACAATAAACTGTTAACAAAAAAAAAAACAAAAAAAGTGCATTTGGCCAACTGCTAAAAAAAATATAACAAAATGAAATGCATTTTAAATGCCGTAGATAAACAATTTGGGGATGTCGTTGCTTTGTGGGCGTGGCTAGCAAAAACGCAATCAGCTAAATTAGTTGACTACACACACACACACACACTGTACGAGAAAACAAAGCGAAGCTACAAAAACAGTTTCAATAACCAAATGGCAACAATGGGAAAGCGGCGCAAAACAACATTTTGACCAATTGAAAGCGAAATTTGAAATTAATTCCATTCTGGTCGGCAGCTCCCCAGAGTTGTAAGCCAACCAATGCCCAATACCCAATGCTTATGCACTCAACAAAAAAACCAGGCACTATGCCCAATTTCATATTTTTAAAGAAAGGGAATTTGGATTAATAGAAATTAGATTATTGAAGAAATTTACGACTACAAAATAATAAAATTTTTATAAAATTAGAAAAATGTTTCAGAAACTAAAAAAAAGTATTTCCTTTTTGTAGACTCTTCAACAACCAGAGGAATTCCCTATTTCGCTGAGTGTAGCAACCCAATCGGCGTAGCTTCAACTAAAATGAGAGCCTGTATCAACAAAGGAGACGTAACGCTCGAAGGGAGTGGGGGTGGGAGGGGGTGGCGTAGAGCTGTTGTGGTTGAAGTTGAATTAGGCTTGGGCATGAATCATATGGTCGATGGAATTTCAAGGCGCAGCTCAAAAAATAAATTTCTTTCTCTTATCCATTCATTTTTTTTATTGTATTCTGGAATGCCAAAATAAACACTGAGAGAACCGATAAGGAGAGATTGTGGGGGGGGGGGGGGGGGGTGAGTAGTGGGTGGTTGTATATTTAAAGTGCGGTATTTGTTGGCAATGTTTACCGTTATTTAAAGCTTAATCCCCCAATGTGGAAAAGCATGAATTTATAATTAAAAGTAAATTAAAAGTAAATAAAACAGCGCCAAAAGATGCGCACCAACTGATGGGGAGGAAAAAGGAACAGAGGAAATTTGTGTGTTTTACGGTGTCTGATGTCCCAAAAGATACCGTTATTCTCAACTCGACTTGTTCTGCTTCTTGCTATACAATCAGATATAGAATTATTGCCGCAGCTTTTAATATGCAGCCGCATCATGCAAAAGGTACTGCTGACAGGCGACAAAAGTGGCGAAAATGATTGCGAAATTTACTGAGCATGTTTTATAACTCTGCGACGCAGGGTTTATTCACGCTTAATCAATATACAAATACACTTAAAGACAGTTTAAGCAGCTGTGAACTGTAATCTTAATATCTAGCTAGCTATCTTGCTCGCTCTTTCTCTCTCTCTCTCTTTCTGGCTGGAAAGTAACAAAAATATTCAGCAAAATACGTAAATTTGAATATTTTTGCATGGATAAGCGAAACAAGAGGCGAAAGAGCAGGAGGAGTGCAACATTAGTAAAAAAAAAAAAAAGGCAGCAGCAGCAGCATTCCAGCAAAATGGCGCCCAACACAAGTAGGTTAATGTGCGTGGCGCCCAACGATGCCAACAATGCCGATAAAAATAGAAATATATATTTACATATATACATATATATTGGTAAAACATAGACGAGTGCGTCTATGCGTCTGTGTTTGTATTTGTATTTGTGTGTTGTGTGTGAATATTTCTACAGCGTTCAATCTGTGAGTTTTGCAAGACAAAAACAAATGGCGACCAAAAAAAAAAAATAAAAACAAATTTAAAATTCTAATTGCCAGCGGCCCGAAGTGTGTACGCCAGTGTGTTTGTGTGTGTGTGCGTGTGTGTGTTCCCGTTGTAAGAGCTGTAGCTCAGGTAAAGCGCCCAAATAGCCATCGCTCTGACACGCCCCGCCCGCCCTTCGCTTTTGTGCAAAATGAATAAAACATTAAATCGGATTATAGAATTTAGCATTTTTCGAAATTAACATGTTTATCCTGGTTGGCTGGCTAGGCTGAGTGGCAGCAGCAGCAGCAGCGGCGGCGGCAAAGCGAAAAGGGAAGCAGGAAGGAGGAAGGAAGAAGGAGACGCCGCAGTAGCAGTCATTGAATTTGAATTTGAAGCATTGCAGCAGCAGTCGATGAGGAAGAGCAACCAGGACATGAACATTGCTGGCGCCTCTTGCCATTTCTACTCATTTATTTTTGTCTCCCTCAGCTTTTTACGTCTTATTTTCTTATTCGGTTCGAAAACGAATCCAAAATGCTATTGAACTATGTATATCTTTTAATATAGAGATATATTGTATATCAAGTATTTAGTATATAGGTCGACAGCACATTCACATTCTCATGCAAACTTGCAACGTTGTGGCAAGCAGCAAGTCGTCGACAGTAGCAATTAAGACACGACAATGGATAACGACGTGCCTGAAAACTGGGTTACGAGTTTCGGTTTGGGACACAGGCTGCGGATTACGGGTCTAAGGGGCTAAAAGGATTAGACGCATTCACTTGTGGTGCGAAAAGCGTGACAAACTTGAGGCAACAATTTCGAAGCCAAGTGCAAATCTGTTGCCAGAAACTAGCTCATGACTTGACTACAGCCAAATTAGGAGAAGCCCCGTAAACTAATTGTTTCTGAAGCGATTCCGACATAAATGAATATATACAAAGTAAATTTGCATTTAATTTAGCTGCGATTGAATTGGAACGAAAAACTTGAAATAAGCCCGCCTTTTGCATAGAAAGAAGCTGACAACCATTTTTCAATTAACCCCAAGTTATAAAAATCAATCATTAACAACAGACTACGATATCAAACAGGTTTCATAAGAAGGGTAAATTATATCCTTGAAAAACTGGTAAAGAGGATTTAATGGTTTTATGCAAGAGAAGCAAGCAATTTTATTTCATTTATATATATTTCATATATATATAATTTGTATAAATTTAAATTTAAATTTGCTCTTGTTTCGGTATCTAATATAATTGAATACATGTGTAATCAACTAGGCAAATAATTACAAGGTTATCATCTATATTTATATCATAAATATAATTAAAAGCTCGTTGCAGGAGGAGGATAAATCGTAGTCGAGCTGCCTCAAATGCAGCACATTTGCATATGTGTTATTTGTTGCACAGATTAACAGAGACTTTGCAGCCAGTTGAGTTAAGCAAGAGTTCAGCTGCTTTCGGTTGAATTAGGTTAAATTGGGTCATGGCTATATCAAGCTTATCAGATGTGTATTTAAAAAGCCGCAGCTCAAGTTGAAGTTGAAAACGACGTAGTTGTTGTTTGGGTGTGCTTGTGGCTCAAGTACAGGGTTTATTTTTACACACACACACACAATTGTGGCGACTCTCACACTTTCAACCCTCGGCGAGGGCAGCTGTCAAAGCGTCAGTCAGTCAATCAGGCACTCAGTCAGTGAGGCAGTCAGGCAGTCAGTCGTACACATGATAATGATAGGTCTACTGATAGCCCTGAGAGCCCTCTAACAAAATGACTGGCTACCTCTAAACCCCTGCCGCCCCCTCCCAAACTTAACTGGCATTCTTTTGAAGTGGGCACAAAGACGCATAATAAGATTAGAGACAATAAGACAGAGACAGAGAAAGAGAAAGAGTAAAAAAAAAAAGAGAGAAACTCGATTTTAAGCTTAGATTGTTTTCTGTGCTTTGTCTTTTAACAGAAACGTGGGGGACACATGGTGTGTGTTTTGGAAGGGGAGGGGGCGTGGCTGATCCGCAGCTGCCAATTGAACTGGGAAAGTTTCAAGCGTTCATCCAGCCGGCAACAGTTGAGCTCTATAATTAAGCGAAAAAACTGTGCAACGCAATCGGTAATCTGAAGCTAAATCAAAACTGTAACCCAAAACTCTCTAATCATAGGTTAAGCGTGTGTGTGTCTGTGTGTGTGTCTGTGTGTGTGTATATGTATCATATGTTGTGTTGTGTGCCGCATCAGGAAACGCTTAATTGCCTTTCCGATCAATGTTTGCCATAAAAGTGTGATATTAATGACAAAAAAAAAGACACAAAAATCTAAATAAAATATAAAACAAAAGGAAAATCAATATAGCCAAAAAGAAAACGACGCCAACTTTTCCGGCTTGTGTGTGACTGGCATTAGTAATTAGACTCTTTCTACATTTTGTTATAAGCATAAAGCTTTCCACCTGTCTGAGAAAAACAATTATCTCTTTTTCTTTTATTATTATTATTTATATTTTTTGTTACAAAGTTGAAATATTTGTAGCAAAATTTATCAAATGCGTATAAGGTATTTAAGATAATTTCAGAGATAAAAATTCGCAAAGATGTAAAAGAATATAATCTATAATATTATGAAATAAATTAAAGTCGATAAAAGTATGTTGATTTATGCTATTATTATTAGAAAGTTGGATCTGAATGTTGCAAAAATAGCTATAACAATCATATTAATTACTCAAAACAGGGATTCAAAAAATGACTTTAATATTCATATCCATATCCATATCCAAGTTGTTTTTTTTTTTAATTTTTTTGCAATGAAACCTCACCAAAAACTTGTTCAAACTGACTTTTAAAACAAATGCAAATATCTTTAAGAAAAGTGACTCAAAGTTTTGTTTGTTTTCTGTTGTTTTTTTTTTTAGTTTAAATATTATGCTTATTCTGCTGACAAGTTTTTCTTTTGTTTTGCCTGCATAAAGTTCCGCAAATGTGTTTCTTACTTTGATAAACTCAGTTTGGCAATGTTTGTGCTACTTGGGATTAAAGAGAGGAGCACTTGCTGCTCTGATATTATCTCTGAGTTGAGATGGGTCTATATAACACACACACACACGCGTACACACAGAGATTTGTCATGATCCTATCGCACTCTCGTAGAGAGTTTGTCTTGGCACCTAATTATGTCTCTGGCTCTGGCGTGCATATAAATATAAAATCAAGACTCGATTTGTGCGGCACATGGCCTAACGCACAAAATCACCCAACCACCCCCCTCGTCTATCGCCCCATTGAGTAGAGCATCAAAGGCAAAGCTGTTGCATGAAAAAGTCATTATAATGTAATAAATTAGGGCAAAGAAAAGAAGCCAGATGAATAAAAAAAAAAATGTGAAGAAGATGCGAGCTGAGATGAGCAGTTGGCAGTTGAGAATGAAAAGCAACCTCTTCCCTTTCACTCTCTTACACAGCATCTCTCTCACACACTCTCTTTCTAACAATTTTCACATTTTCCGCACAACAAATGAAATGTGTATTAAATTGATTTCACTTGATTTTGTACTATATTTATTATGTGTAAGGTGGAAAGGGCAGAGGCAGCTGGAGAAGGATATTTAAATGAATTGCCAGCTGAAAGGAACACACACGTAAGTATGGGTGTGCGTGTGTGTGTGTGTGTGGCATATTCATTTCGCACTCGACGCATATTGCAAAATCTAAGCAGACTCCAAATACATTTTGGTAATGAAAATCACGCGTTGCTTATTAAACATAGCCGTCGACGAAGGGGGGAGAAGACGAAGGGTGGGTGTGTGTTTTTATGTGTGTGAGTGTGCGTGTGTTTGTAGTTACATACGGGCCTTTGAGGTAATTTAAGTCTAAATTTGATGATGATGAAAATGGGATAGCAAAAAAAAATAAGGGAAATTTAAAAAAAAAAAAAAAGCAACTGCTAGAAGAGAAAAAAAAAGAGCGTGAGATAGAGAGAGAGCACCGTAAAAAACAACAACAACATGTTACAGCGAGACACACACACGCACAACCATTTGAGCAGCGGCTGTCACACAACACCAAATTTTACTTCCTGTATTTTTGGCATGCAAACTGTGCACGACAACAACAACAACAAACAAAAAGGTGGCTAAAGAGTATTCGAGGTATGGGAAAGGGGGGATGGGGGGTTTTTGCTGGGTGGAATTGCAAATGTATGTTGTCGTCTCGCTTTCGAAGTTGTTTTTTGGGGCAAATATTACAAAACACAAACGCCTGTTTCCGTTTTACTAATTCGTATGCTGTTTGCATTTGCATTTTGTAGGCAGCGTCAAACAGGACACACACACAGTAGAGGGGAGGGGTGGGGTGTGGGTGGGTGAGGTGTAACTGAAGGAGGCGTCGCTGCTTTGTGCGTGCGAGCGACACACAAAACACATATGAGAAATATCCTTCAGTCAAAAGCGGCGCCAAATCGAAAATATTGCGCGCTATGCTAAAATTGTCTCTGAGAGGGGAGGGAGTGGAGTGGTGCGGTGCGGTGCGGTGGAAGGGGTGGTAAAGTGTAGATGGTGTGTACACAGTGACACGCACAAGCATGCCTCAACCCCCAACCCCAACCCTCGCCACCAAACCACTTAACCAATGTGCATAGCCCCAAAGCAAAAATTGATGCCAAAATGGGCGAGTGGAAAATGGGAAATGCGAAATGGCAACTGGGTAAGAAGAAGCAGCAGCAGCAGTAGCAAAAGAAGTAGCAAAAGGAGGAGGAGCAAGAGGCAGAGCCAGAGGAGGAGTAGCAGGAAAAAGCGGCGCTCAAAAGTGCAAAAGGAAATTCATGCATATGTGAAAACGGGCAACGATTGTATAATACATGCCAGGGGTGTGGCGGGGAGTGCGGTGGTGGCTTGGTGCTGTAGTTGTGGTGGGTGTGCGATTTCATATTGGGGGGTGGTGTTGGGGCTGCAACGGTGCTAGCGGAAAGCGTTGAAATGTGCTACAAATTGAATTTTATTGAAACGTGTTTGAAATTTTTCGTCAGACATTTCGCACAGTAAAAAAAAAAAAAAAAAAAATGGAGTGTGTACAAAGTGCTGGGAAGAGGTGTGTGTATGTGTGTGTGTGTGTATCGAAGATATCGCTTGCTTGTTTTGGACAATGTCGAATGCAAACGGGAAGGCTGACACTAACAGGAACAGGCGGCAAGGAAGTGTCGCAAACCGGCAACAATTGGCAATTTGTGAAAGAGCGGGGACAAGGCAACCCATGCAGATGAGGGTGTGTGTGTGTGTGTGTGTGTAAAAAGTAAACAATGTCTTCAATATGCTGCTGACTAATTTGATGGAGCAGAGTTGCCAAATTGCCAAAACTGGTCAGATAGTTGTCACAGCCCGTAAAGCGAGCCACAGAGTTGACATATTGCGTGTACTCTGCTGTATATATTTGAAATGTAGAGTTGTCACCTACTGTCAACCGGGCTAAGAAATAAATAATTTAATAGAACAAACGAACTAAAGTGTTAAAAGTGCTTAAATGACATATCATTAATTTTTACTGAGCTATGCATGTGATCGATTATAGATATTTTCGATATGACGGGAAATATAGGTAAATATTATAATTTATATATTTACTGTATTTATTATAATATTTATCAGATATCGATACTTCTCTTGTATCGATATTGATAGATTAGTATCGATTAGCTTTGACTGCTTCTTGGTGGCTTTCCTCTGAAATTTCACATATATATATATATTAAAAAAATACGCTTTGATTAATTCGGTCAAGAAACCAAATGTTTTTTTCTGCCCAATAGGATAATTCCATATGACAAAGTAAAACGTTTTGTCAGCCAACTTAAACTTGCCACTGAACTCTTTGTCGGTCCATCTTGGCCTTAGTCATTAGTGCCTCTATCTTGAGAGCATACCAACTAGCCAGCCGACAACTAGCTGGTAGATAACTAGCTTATTTTTAACATTCTTTCCTCCTTTCTCTCTTTCTACCTTGGCTCAGTTTAATGCTGCCCACTCGTAATGCAAATTCAGCTGATACGCTAATCAAGAGCCAAATGCACAGGTTAACAAAAAAAAAAAAAAAATAGAATCGAAGAAGAAGAAGAGAAGGGTCAATATCGAGGACAGGTAGCCGAGGACGGCCTAATGCTTTTTATGGCCTATGGCCTCAAGTGTAAGAACAGACCAAAAATGAAGGAGATGGCATTTCATTAGACAGAGTGCTGCTGCAACCGGGTCCATGATAAATGCCCCAGAGAGAAGGAGAGAGAAGGAGAGAGAGGGAGAGAAATGGAGTAGTTACACGGTAGCGCGGCAAAAGAATAATTCACAGCGGCTACGCCTTCCACTTAAAATACCCTGTTTCCATGAAATGAATAAGAATGGTTATATTACAACTTCAGATTGAGCAAAGATTTCAGTGAAGTTTCTCGCACAGAATCGGGTATGCATAATTCTTGTATGCCCAACATAGCAAGACAAAATCAACTACGACGGCATGTAAAAATACATATATATATTTTTACAGGGCATTTGCCTAGTCTGAAATAAAATATTTATCTTTCATATTCTTTTTTGTATATTTTTTTCATTAAAGTATCGACAAGTTTCAAATTAGTTGATACCGTATATGGGAGTTTGGGAGAATGGGAGAATGCGCGAAAGGGAAGTATGGAAAGAATGATGACGGGGAGATGGTGGAGGGGGACACTGGATTCGGATATCGAATGCTTCGCTTGAGTTGACTCCTCTGCCTTGTGCCTGCCTTCCTGCCAGCCTGCCTTGTCAATCGGTGACTAATGTTCAGCAATTTGGCTAAGCGACAGACACCGGCGGAGACAACAACAACAACAGCAGCAGGCAGGCAGCCAGGCAGATGAGATAAAGCAGCACTAGCAGCGGCAGCAGCAGCAGCGGCAGCAGAATAAAACAGAAGGTGTGGGGGCGGGAGAGGTGTGAGCGTAAGGTAAAAGGAGAAGAACAAGACTAAAACGCAAGGACAAAATCGTTAAAATGTTAACAACAAACTCACTAAAATAAATCAATGCGCCATTTTTTTTGTCTTCCTTATTTATTCGTTTTCAACTTTTCGCATTGTATTTGACTGTATGTGTGTTTGTGTGTGAGTCGCCCTCTAGGGAGTCTGGCAGGGAGATAATGGTGGGGGGGGGGGGGAGATTGTTGAGCAGACCCAAATCCACATTCAATTTGTTTATCAGCAAAAGAAATTGAGTGAGTGTCGCCGAATGAATCAAGCGAGACCCAATGAGTGCAGGGGGGTGTGGGACGAAGTCTATGCTTCAACTCCTGCTACTGCTGCTTCTTCTTTCTTTTCTTTTTGGGCTTCTTTTTCGGCTTCTGCTGCTGCTGCTGCTGCTGCTGCTGCCAAAAGGTGACGACAACGGCTGAGGTACAAAATGACGGCGCTTTTTTGTCATTAGTTGCATTAACTTTCCCCATTGACAGTCAATTTTTTAGTGCCTTACGACCAGGCGACGCTGTCTTCTTCATCCTGCAAACGACGTCATCGTTGTTGTTGTTGTTGTTGTTGTCAACGCTGTTGTTGCCTGTTTACTGTATGCAAATTTTGTGCAGCTTGTCATTGTCAAAGCTGTCGACTGCTTAAGCGGCACTCAAACATTCAGCCAACTAAGGGGCATATCAGCATTTGCAGCCAGTTGGTTGCACGCCATAGAAGAAGGCAAAAATATGTGTTTTCTTACACATTATTGATAAAGCGAAATATATATATATATATATATTTATATATTAAAAACTTTGTGAAATGAATTTATTTAAAAGTTATCAGGCGGAACAATAAACGGTCGAAAGTTGATTACAATTCGCAAACTTAGACAAAGAACTCTATAAAACATAATTCATAAACATTTGCAAACTTTACGATTCATATTTAATAGCAACAATCAGTTTTTAATCATTAATGTATTTTTCTAAAGAAGTCTCAATTAACGCCTAGCAAAGTTTTCAGTTAGTTGAGGCAGTGTATTCGAAAGTTTCTTCGGCTGGTTTTGCTGCATTTTGCCTCTTTTTTCTATTTGGCTAATTTGATATTCTTTGGCATTCAGCGAACTTTATTTAACGCTGTTAGCTGCTTGCTTATGGCCACTAAATGTGCAAATTGATTTCATATTGACAACTTTTAGTTAACGGATGAGTTTCGACTTGAATGCAGACACAAAAACAAATGAACACAGACAAGATACACATACAAACACACACACATACACACACACAGAGACTGGAATTCAACGACTGTTTGATAAGACATGCAATAAATTTTGTTACTAATTTTTGTCGCCTTTGCTTTCGAGTTGCATTCGTTGCTTTTTTTAATGCAGTCGGTGTGTGGAGGGAGGAGGAGGCATGGGCAGAGGTCAACGACGATTGCACCGGAAATTTGTATGTGATAAATCAAAAAAATAAAAACAAACAAAAAATAAGAAGAAAAAAACAAAGAAAACAAAAATAAATAATTGTCAAATGATTCATATTAAAGTTTGCCCGATTCCGCAGTACAAATAAATCATATGAAATGTATCTCGCAGATACATTTACTTCAAGCAAAGGAAGGGGGATGGTGGGTGACTTGCTTGACTTGGGTGCGTTTTTGGGCCAGGTTAAGTGCTAATGTTAATGTTTTTGGCCCGCGTTTGTCATTGTACCAGTCGCGTGCAACCGCTGGTTGAACGTGCAACGTTGAACGTTGAATGTTGAATGTTGAATGCGGAACGTTGATATATTGATTCGCATGCGACACTAAATCAAAATAACTCTGCATGCTTGGCACCCAAATATTTCTCGGGAATGCTCAGCACTCACAATGCCAATTCTTGGAATTATCACAAGCGGATAGGGAGTGGGGGGTGGGTTCCCAGAGGGGGAAAACAAAGTTAAGCCAGTCGACAACACACTGAAAATATGCGCTGAATAATGAGCGATGAGTGCTTTTGGCTACTTATGCGTGAAAAAAAGATATTGTATCTTTGAAATGTTTCCTGCTTTTGGGGGAAACCCAACTGCGACGAACACTGGGAATATACATCGTATATAGATTGTATACTTATTTATACAGTCATAGCAGTATTTATTCGTACACTTTTATCTCAGCAGTGTTTTTTTGTTTGTTTGTTTTTTTTTACATTGCGATTTACATTTTACTTTGATAGGGTTTCATTGGTTTCGGGCAAAGTGATTCTTCGAATTTAATCTCAAATAATATATTAAATATTTAAGGAAATATTATAATAAATATAATCTTTATTAATGAATGAAAAAATGTAATCTTGTATAAATTCATTGAAACACTCAACTTTTTCAAGTGTTTTCATCTGTAATTTATTAGATTTATTTATGTTTTTATTTTCTTATCTAGATTTCCAATTGAATTCTCTGATTTCTTCCATTTCTCATAGTTTTTTTTTAATTATAAATTGATCGCTGGATGAGTACATTGCAAACAAAGTGCACTTGTTCAATTCATTCATTATTCACATAGCAGTTTTACTTGAATGCACTCACAAACATTCACTCATTCATTGTACACTCATGTGTATGTATGCATGTGTGTGTTTGTGTGTGTATTATGGAGGGGGGCAGAAACATTCCCATTTAGTTTCTTGGGCTGCAAAAATATTCGTTTGAACTTTCGCGCACTTTTGGATGCCATTTCCAGATGCTTTCGCTTGGGCACAAATTACCCAAAATGTTACCCGAGGCGCGCAGTACAAACACACACACACACACACACACAGAATGTATAAATTGTGTTTGCGAAAATGTTGGGTATAGTTTTGGTTAGTTTTCGTTTGCGAGTTTTGCGAGTTCAAAATGTAAACTGAGACCACAAAATGCGTCTTTTAAGCGTATTTAACTTTATTATTTATGCATGTGTTTGTGTGTGTGTGTGAGTGTGTTTAAGGGTATGTGTATTTATGGATGTGTGTGCGTGTGTCGACGTTTAGGTCGCTTATTAATTTATAATACACTGCGGCCTTGGCGCACAACTTTTGCATATTCAATAAAATGTTTTTTGGCGGGCAAAAACTTTGCCATTAACTCATCCGCCCCAAAATTATAGTTTGCCACACACACATATATATATATATATATATATATATATATTTACATAAAATGCTACTTAAACACTATTAAGAGAATTACCTATCCAAATAGATGTAAATATCTGTGGATCCTTCTCACTTTCATACAACTTTTGTCGAGCAGACACAGAGAGAGAGAGAGAGAGAGTGAGAGAGAGAGACTGGCAGAGAGAGAGAGAGAGTGAAAAGTCAGCATCATCTGTTTGTGTGTTTTGCATTCTTGCCACAAGCTGCGACACAACAACAACGTGCATTTCTCTCCCTCTCTCTCTCTCTATGTCTCTCTCTCTCTCTTACTGTATTGCTGTTGCTGCAATATTCATGCAATTGACTCAATCTGTCTATTACGCGATGGCTTGTGTGGTTGCCACAACTTGTGGCAATAGCTTGCCGTTAAGTGGCAACAAAACTCACTCAAAAATCGAGCATTTCAAGGACTCGCTTGCTTTTGGCCAGCCATTGAACCAGTTTATCGATAACTAATGAGGCGACTATAAAACAAACACACTCACACACACACACACGCGCGTCTAAATATATGCATAGGACTTTCAGTTGGGTCAACAAACTGGCTTACAAACTGAATGAGCTCCCAAAATGGCCAGCTTTGGCTTAGCTAAGTTGTTGGGGTCGGCTTTGGGTTGGTTGGGGTTTGTTTGGGGGGTGGGGTATGCATTTTAGGGGTTGACGCTGTTATGTTATTAAAGCCATAAATTCAAATAAAAACAAATGAACGAAGCGTTGGGCAAATGTTGTGCCTTGCGACAAAGATGAAGATGAAAGCGAAGCCGAAGCCAAGCCAAAGAAATGAGAAGCCCCCAACTGTAACTGGAGCAGGAGGGCAAGAGAGAGGGGGGGGGAGTGGGTGAGCTGTTCAGCTGGCAAGCTGGGGAGTTGAGGTTGTGTAATGGGATGCTCGCAAATCTCAGAGCTGGGCAACATGAGCATAATGGCATAAAGCGTTGATAACAAATTTGCGCATTTCAACATGAATGAATTCTCTAGAGACACACATGCAGAACGACAGAGAGTGAGAGAGAAAAGGGGAGTGGGAATTTGGCTAGTGTGTCTGGGTTTTCATAGTCAGGCTTCCGGCTGAAGCTGGAGCTGAATGTCCTTTGCCAGTACCCTTAAGTGTCTCAGCGTTCAAAAGGTCTACGTGTGTGTGTGTGATGTGCATGTGATATGTGTGACATACACTACCCAAAAATACACATTAAGCTTAGCTAAAACTAGTTGCGTTACTTGGCAAATAAGTTTTATTTAACAAAAACTACATTTCTTAAGTAAACCTAATAAAATTTAGTCATATTATATGTGGATATATATATTATTTATCAAATGCCAGCCTATATCTTTACAACTGCGTTTTTATAGTCTATCGATAAGTGCATTTATCGATACTTTAACTTAATTTGCCTAAGGTTTATCTTAACTTTTATTAAAAATTTGACGTTTGCAGTCTCTGAGATCGGTTTTTTATATAATATATATCCAGAAGTGGTAAATGCTAGTTTACCTTATGTAGTTTTCTTATATCAACATAAGCACAATTTTATGGACACTTTTAAAAACATAATCAAAGAATTGTTGAAAATGTATTTTGTTTTTTTGCAGAGTTTACAGAATTTAATTTCATTTCTATTTCATTGAAACATATTTTCTGGTTTAAGGAAAATCACTTCTTTTTTTTCGTCCTGCAATTGTAGTGATGTGTGTATTTGTGTGTGTGTGTGTGTGTAACATATAGAAGCTTTCTGTAACGAAGCCTGCTAACGTTTTGGGGCCAATATAACGCTTGGGTCTCTCTCTCTCTTTCTCTCTCTTTCTCTCCCCTTATTTGCATCTCTCTCGCTCTTATTTGCCTGTCAACATGTTGTGATGCCATCCCCCTCCTGGAGCCACCCTTGTGACTTGAGACGCAGCTGCCGCAAGTCACTTGCCGTCGCAGAGGACACAGGACAACTGATTTTCCGTCATGGAGCAGCACACTGTGATTTGTCGCAAAGAACTGACCAGTGGCCCGGAAGGGGCAGTGGCAGGGCAGCTTGGAGGGGGAGCTGGGTCACCGAGCTAGCCTGATGAAATGTAGACAAAAGAAAATCGAGTGACAACAACAGCAACAACAACAACAACACACATTCTGAGGCGCCCAAAGGAATTTATTCTTCTTGGATTTTTTTCTTATTTTTTTTCTTGTCGTTTTGGGCCTAGTTGGTTGCACGTTGCTCAGCTTTCGTTGTATAAACCTGCCCCAAGCCGAAAGCCCCCTCGAACAGTCAATGGCTTGTTGACGTTTCATTTATCGTAATCAAGTGCGCAATCAATGCGATGAGAATTGCACTTAAGGATTGTTTTCTGCTCCATCTTCATTTTCTTATATATATATATATATATATTTTTTTTTTTTTTTGGCATTTCCTTCAGTGTATTTGTCGCATGTTGCATGTAGTATTACTCGGTGAGCAGGAGCGAGTGGCCCAAATTGGCTTATGAATTACATTGCAATCGTGTTCAGAATGACACTTGGCCACTTTTGAAGAATGCTCACTGTGAGTGAATAAGAATGCGAATTGTGATTGAGAATGTGAATGTCGATGTGAATGTGAGAGCAGCGAGTCATGTGAAACGTTTGCGAATGCATCACAAAGAAGAATGCAAGTGAAGTAAAGCGAAATGGAATGCTAAAGCAAACTTAGCAGATTTAAAAGTACTAAATATGTGTATATAAATAAAAAAAAAAAAAAAGTACAACTAACTAAATAAAATAAATACAAATACGATGACAACCCTGGCAGACCGGAGGATTAAGCTGGCTCGTATTTAAAGTTTACTATAAATTAAAAATGAAAACTATAACTTCTTCTAATTATGTCTGTGGCTTACTTAACAAAAACCCAAAAAATGAAAAATAAGATGACAACCCTGGAGCTTCCATCAAGATAGCTTCACAGCTGACCGAGTTCGCGTAGTCAGTTGGATGAATAGTCAGTTTGTAATGGCCAAAACTGAAGCACTTTTAATGTGGCTTATTTAAGGGAATGTTTACTGAAGTCTTGCATGTCATTTCCTTGCTGTCAGTTCTGTACTTTTCACCAAATTTATCGATAAACAAAAGTTAAGGATAAAAAAAAAAAACAAGAAGTTTGCATGCAAAATAGTTGGTGATGAGTTGTAAATATGTTGGGGCAAGCAACGCTGATGTGGCAAGCAACTCTGTGCTGATTTTGTGATGTTATTTTGTCGTTTTGGCCCTGCCTGATAATAAGTGGCGCTAAAGTTGAAGTTGAGAGAAAGACGACAACTGTTTTTTGGAATATGCCAACTTGGCAGTTGCCAGTAAAGCGCAAAAGGCGGGGTGGCGGGAAGGCGGGAGGAAGAGGGTTGCTCCAAAGATTGTGCTTCTCAGCACATTTTTAAATTAGTACCGTCTGACGAAGGGGCCCTTCCCCCCTCTTACAAAAAACTGACGAAGCCATTGTGGATGGAGAGAGGGGGGCTGAAAACTTTTGGCGCAAGCCATGCTAAAAAATGTTTCGCTCACCAAAAATCGTGCCCAAAACTTTGTGGCCGACAGCTCGCGGACTTTAGCCATGACAACTGACTGTGATAGGCGGGTACAGGGTTGAATTAGTGCGGGGGGTGGGAGGTGTGTGTGTCGTTGGTACAACTTGATTTTACTATTTTCATTTTTCGTTTCGTTTCATTTTATTTATACTTTTTTTCATCTATTTTTTGGCTGCCATTGTTGTTTCATTTTTGGGACTAGCGGGGCCTGAACAATGGCCAAAAAAAAAAAAAAAAAAAAGCAACGACGTTGCGCGATATTGTCAAGCGGATGCTTGACAGTGGTTGGGGAACGGGCAAGTTGGGTGTTTGAGGCTGGTTGGTTGGGGCAGGTTGGGGTAGTAGCAGGCTGAAAATGCAATTTTTGTGGAGCGGAACAACAACAACAAGAAAATCGCTCGAAACGACAAGCGACAACAGAAAATTGGATGAGCACTGCGACCATGATGGGCTCTGCTTGGACGGGTGTTCGGGGTCTGCTGGCTGGATAAACCGCAACAGCCACTAACTGAATCCAAAATCGTACTGAGACAGCCAGCGAGAGAGAGAGAGAGAGAGATGAAGAGGGGAAATAGTGTTCTGGCAACTTTCAGTGCTGCCAGACCAGGCGAAGCATACAAAAATAACCACAAGCCCAAGCTGCACATTATCTATGAATGTGCTTTTTTGCTGCCATGTGTGTGTGTGTATGGTTGTGGGTGTAACGCGGCCGTCTTTTTCTGTTTTTTTTTTGCAACGTCAGTTGGCGCAACAAAAAACTGGAAAACGCAACACAGCGCGAAAGTGAGCGACAGAGAAAGAAAGCAAGAGAAAAAGAGAG
Organism: Drosophila fungiperda; assembly: GCA_035042345.1. Lineage (NCBI taxonomy): Eukaryota > Metazoa > Arthropoda > Insecta > Diptera > Drosophilidae > Drosophila > Drosophila fungiperda. The sequence continues at coordinate 2,132,911 of JAWNLM010000154.1, read as the reverse complement.
AGAGAGACAGAAAGAGAGAGAGAAAGAGCAAGCGGGAGACAGGGTGAGAGAGATAGAGAGAAAGAGAGGCTAAGGCGGAAATTGTTGAACAGAACTTAAATCTGAACGAAATTGTTTTTGGCGACAGTTTGTGTCTGTGTGTGTGTGTGCGACCAGTGCCACACACCTCCATCACATACCTCCTTCACACACCCCCTCCACATACATCCTCCTCCTTTCCCACCCAGCTCAACGCCTCGGACCTTGTTAGGCATCAGCAGGCAGCAGCTGGCTGCAATGTTGCAAGTTACATGCAGCATGTGTGTTATGCCACCTACTTTTCAAACAGCTCCCATTTGGAGAACCCAACCCAATCCCACCCAATGCAACCCCTTCGCCACTGCAGAGCATTGCCAGCTTGTTAAGTATAGAGTTGCCTGCCGCACTTATTAAATGCCAGAGCTAGGCAATAACATTTGGGGCATTGCCAGCTTGCAGAGTATGCAAAAATAGTGTTGCCACTTAATAAATAACCCAACAATATCTGAAGTATTTCGGCAGATTTTTGAACTTTCTAACCATTTTCACATATCCAACATTCCTGAAAATCCACTTTCAACATGCGTCAAATATGTTGCGTATTTTGTGGCAATATCAATTATCACGAACAGCTGATATTTTAAGAAAACTCTGCGCTTATTTGCAAATGCAAATGCAATCATTAATTTATAAATTTAAATTAAATAGAAATATAAATGAATTAAATGTTAATTCATAAATGGGTTTTCTTAACAATTGGTTTGTTTAGAGAAAATTGTGTAGTAATTAAATTGTAATTAATTGTTTTACAATCAGCAATTATAATTTGCAGCTTGAATCCATTTAATGACTGAGAGAAGAGCATTTGCCTGATTACTGCTAACTGGTTGTTCTATGTTTGTTAGTGTTTCCAGCACAGTGTGGGGCAGGCCATGTTGCAGGAAAAGAGTGTGTTGGGGGGGGGGGGGAGGAGGAGGTGCTTTGGTATTGTGTGTTGCAGTGCGGCAGCTTTTTGCAGAGATTTGTTGACTTGGAAATTGCCCAACAAATTTCTGTTGGCGGGCCACAAACAACAAACCACACACACACACACACACACACACACACCATATGAGCACGTATCTGTGCATCTCTGTGTGTGAGAGTGTGTGTGTGTGTATAGATTACTTACTTTTGGAGCGTTAGTCGTTAGTGGCGTTATTTTATAGTCACGCCCAACAACCGCAGACGCAGTTACTTCAGCACCAACCCACTTCGTTGCATGCCCCCTAACACCACAACACAACTCCCACCTCTCTCTCTTGCCGCCGCTTGGCGCCCTTGGTCGACCTCGTCTGGGGCTACTTAGACGAGTGCTGCACAAAAGCGCAAAAAGCCGTTCATTGATAATGCAAACTCAGCACAAAAATATCTCTTGCACATGGCTAAAAGACGAAGGATGCACGGGTGGTTGGGGGGCTGCACACATTTATGAAGCCAGTATAAACTTTTGCATAGCATAGCATAGCATGTGCAAGTGCATGTGTGTGTATGTGTGTGTGTGTTGCCTGCTTTGTGGTGCGAGTTTGAAGTCATGACCAAAAAATTATGTGGTTGTATTTAAAGTTGCGCTAAGCTTTTGGGCAGCCGGACTCTGGCTACAACGGGACTATAGGCAACCTCTAAGCCTACCTCAGCCCCCACAACCCACCCCGCAACACCTCTGCGACGAGCGAAAGAAGTGGGGGATGAAGTGCCTAATACTTTTTCAGTTAACTCGGGCGTTGATTTCAAGTTGACTTTTGGGCAGTGAAACTTTTTTGTGAGTGTGAATGTGTGTGTGTAGTTCTCTGTGTGTCTGTCAGTGTGTGTGTGTGTGTGTATGATATGGAATATGTGGTTTGTACTTAAATTGGACAGCGCTGACCACGCATTGCATTCGTTAGCCAACTGGTTTTAGCTAAATTTGACATACCTGCAAAGAGAGAAAAAAAAAAGTCAAATTAGTCAGTGGAAAAAAATGCTTTCAATTTGCGCTTAAAAATTAATTTAATGTTTTTGCTTAATTATGATTATTGCACAAGCTGCGTAAACTCATCAGCTGCCTTGACGAAGTCGAAGGGGATCTCGTCCTGCCTCGCAGATGTATCGCCACTCTCCCAGACCCAGCCTGGGAAACAACTGGCGATATTCATCCAATTCAGGAATCAGAGTCCGAAGTTGAACAAAAACTGAAATTAAACATCAGCTAGCAGTCGCAAAAACTGATATTTATAGTTTATAGATAATACGAACGGAATGCATAACCTTGAAACTTTGCCTGGGCAAACCGGAAGCGGAACTGGAAATACGTTTTCCAAAACAAGTCAACGATCAGTTCAGCTCAATTGGCTTGGCTCCTCATTCTTTATTTTTTTTTTTTGGGTAATTAGCCACGCCGCCTAATTCAATCAATACAATCCCATTATGCTTGTCATCATCCCCCATCCCCGTCCAAAAAACCAACATTCAGAAGTAATTTTGGACATGTTTTACGGTCTTTTGGAAATTCCATTACGTTGTAGTGGCAAAAAAAAGAAGAGGAAATCAGGCTGCTCGTTACCGTTATGAGTCGCATTAGCTACAAGGCATGGGGTATGGGGTGGGGTGTTACGGGAATGTTGCTAATTTCCTAAGTGGCAGTTTGCCAGCGTTGCCAACTCAGTTTGTGACTCACAAGTTTCGTCTGCCTTCCTTTTGTCTCCCTCTATCTGTCTTACTCTCGCTCTCGCTCTCGCTCTCTCTCTCTCGTTCTCTCTCACTCGCTTTAAGCCTGGTCTCTGCGCAAATATTCAACTCATTTAACACATTGTCCAGATCCGCACCGAACATAACCTCAACGTGAAATTAACAACAAGCGGCTAAAATGTAAATAACAAAACACAAAAAATAAAAAAGCCAACAAAAGCAAAGCTTTGCAGGCGGCTTTTCAGCATTGGTTACACAGTTCTGCTCTTGGGGTACGGCTAAATGTGGAGGGGGGGTGGGTCGGTAAAGTGGCGCCCCGCTTCAAGTATTTTTGCATAAATTAAGCATCGAGCCAGCTGGAGGGTCCTGACACATAACGGGTATTGCTAATTACGCCATAATGCCAAAAGAACACAACGTTAACGAAAAGCAACCCGAAAGAGAAAGGGAGATAGAGTACAGATAGTGCGAGTGAGAGGGCGGATGGTAGGCTGGGGCTGGCACTTGGCCTTAGCCAGAAAAGGCAACAAATTAGCATAATAACCTTTATAATACAAACGAAAAATTAAATAACAAGAATGACGAAGGATAAAAAAAAAACCAAAACGAAAACGAAAACTGTAAACCGAACAAAAAAAATTAGGTAGGAATGCTAAGCTGGCTCAAGGGTAAGCGGAGAGTTCAAGAGGGTTATATGAAGTCAGAGAGAGAGGGAGAGACAAAGATAGAGAGAGAGAGAGTAAGAGAAAGAGAGGGAGAGATGTACAAGCAAGGATTTTTTGAAAAAGCAAAACTACAACAAGCCATTAACGCACATTAGCAGAACTTATAAATTTATTGCCTGTGCGCTGCTCGCTCCTTGATGTCGATACTAGCCAAGGGATGGAGTAGGCGGGGGGCATACTCAGAGTAGGGCAGGGGAGGTCAGGGGTGTAGGGAGATAGTAGGTGTTGGGCGCAAAAGTTAAGGCCATGCATTTCGGGGGTAGTTCGCCCATTTTCCCTGGAACAATGGAGGGTTTTGCTGCTGCTTCAGTGTGAAAGTGAGCGTGAAAAAAAAGGAAAATATATGTGATATATATATATTTGAAAAGGGAAAAAATGCGACATGAGATTAAAATTGGAATTAAGTATTTGAAGTGAATGTGGCTGTAACAAAGCTGTCAACAAAGGAAGACAAGAAAAAGGATCTCCAATTACAGGTCAAGTAACATTTAAGAATATTCGGGAATAACAGCAAAGAGAGAAACTCAAGCGACATAGTTAAAAATATTCAGAGAGATTAGAAATTTTGCTAGTGGAAATACAGTTAATTTTTGTACCAAACAAAGTTGCACAGATTTTATGACATATATTTAATATTTAATTTAAAAAACGATTTATTTAATACATATTTGAAATTAAACTTCAAATTAAAGTAACGAATTTATTAAATTTAAGATAATTTTTTTTTTAGATTTTAAAAATAATGAATTGCTTGGTATCGATAGTTATCGATAAAAAAAGATAATAAACTTGAAATTGACTTGTATGTTGAAATTATCATTCATATATATGTTTAGATATATCCGCAGATGTAGAAAGCTGCTTGTTGCATACCAATTTGACACATATTGAGGGTTAAAACATAATAAAAAAAAAAAACAAGGGGTGCTGACTGCAAATGTCAGCTGCATGTGAATTGCATTTGTTGTTGTTGTTAATGTTACCTGGAGTTGTGCTAATTTGTTGTGCAATTTGGCTGTTTCTACTGCGAGCGACTTAGTTGAAGCACAAGAGTAATGTGTGTGCGAGAGTGTGTGTGTGTTACTCTGATTGTGGCATACTCGTTATCCTTGCCTTACAGCACAGCACAGCCAGCTGCATTACAACAAGAAGCACAAAATGGCTAAGAACCAAAAAAAAAAAAAAAAACACACAACAACAACAACAAATTGTGCCACTTAGTTAAATGCACACGTGCGAAATCTCTCGAGCTAAATGCAACCAAATTCTCACTCACAAAAAATAACCCCTAAGCCAACCCAACCCACCTTAACCCGAAGCAGTGCGGCACAACCCTATGCAGAGAGAGACAGAGAGTAAGAGAAAAAGAGAGAGGGAGAGTGATAGAAAGGGGGAGGGAAGGGGGATCACACACAGCCCGCATTCTGCTTATCCCGCAAGAAAATGCAATACAAAATGAATATTTAATTCGACTTGCACAGCTGCCGGAGCAGCGGCGTCGTGTGTTAAATGTGAGAGAGGGTTTGTGGATACGAAGAGCTGGGGTTGATGTTGCAGGATCGTGTGAGATTTTGTCGAGTCACGACGCGTGCAAAAATCAATGCTATGCCATAGAGAAGAAAATTGCATTTCACTGTTATCACCACAGATGCTGGCAGATTGTGTGTGTGGTGTGTGTGCGTGTGAGATGTGTGTGTGTGTGAGATGTGTGTATGTGTGAGATGTGTGTGTGTGATGTGTATAATATCTTAGACTTAAACGTAGCCAGCTTAACGAAGCCATTTACAGTCAAATACAGATATATATTGAGTGATTATTCTTCTAACTTCGAGTTATCGATATGTTATCGATATGTTACATATTAGTTTAGTATCAATAACTATAACTATCAAAATAGTAATTCAACAATTCAAGCGAATATAAAGCAAATGTTTAACAACAAATCAGATTTTCTATGAAACGAAATAAAAAAAGTAAAAAAAATTAGCATGCAAAGCAACTATCGATAAGTTATCGAAGGCAATTACAAGCTGCTCATTACCAGTGTTATAGCAAACATTTATAAGAGTTTAACTTTTAACCTTGGTTAGTTTTTTTGGATGAGCAGATTACAGAGTATCTGCAAGTCGGGAATATTCCACAGCACAGAGCTGGAAGTAAATGCCTGGCAGCTTCATCTATTCTGTTTGGATTGTTGTTTTGTTTGTTTGTTGATATTTATTTGCCGCATAGCGTTGCAAGCATTTTGGCAGACAGGATCCAAAAGGAGCAGCCCAAATGTGTGCGTGTGTGTGCCATAAAAAAGGCAGGTAAAAAGGGTAAAAAGAGTTAAAAGGAAACAAAACGGTATTCGTAATTCCCTATAAGAGCCCAATATACAAATGGAACCAATATCCAGCAGCAACATGAAGAACAACAAGAACAGCTGACGACAGAAAGGCAGCAGTTCTCGTATCCTGGGGATAAACGACTTGGCAACAACGGCAACATTTTATTTCACTTGCTGCCCTTTTTTTTGGGTATTGTTTTTCTTGCTTTTTTCAATTCTGTAAGATGGCAGGATATGTTTGACATGCCCCCAATTGAAATGGAGGCACCTGTCACAATGCACCAGAAGAGCAGGAGCTGGAGCCAAAGCAGGAGCAGTAGCAGTAGCAGAAGCAGGAGCAGTAGCCGGAGCAGAGGCAACTAAAAAGGCGTTACGGTGTTGGTTCAAAGCGTTGACAGCTTTTAGCCAACTGTGTTATTGGCTAGTCAGTTAAGCGAATTAAAGTCCAAAAGCTGTGTGAAGTTCAAATACGAACTGGATCATCTTGTTTGGGTGTCAGTGTCTTTGTGTTTTGATTTGTGATTCCGCATCGGACACGAAAAGGTTTCTGAAAACGGTTCAACAGTGGTTCAGCCAAAACAGTTGATGATTTACTGAAGATATGCGTACACAAAACAGTTGCAGAAACGGTTCAAGAGTGGTTCAGCATAAAAAGCACCAAAAGATGTGTGTAGGAAAGTAGAATGCTATATCAACCGATGATTTACTGAAGATATACTGATAATATATGTACATAAATTAGTTGCAGAAGTGGTTCAAGAGTGGTTCAGTGGTTCTTGATAACTATAAAGTATCCAAGCTATAGCCAAATCAGGTTAGTTACTATACAAACTGATGATATACAGTTGATTACATACATAGAAGTTACAAAAAGGGGATCAGTTCACCTTAAACCGGTTCAAAAGTGGTTCAGGTTAATATCTTGGCAACTGTTCTAACTTTATTCATCGGAATTAATATGTTGCCTAAAAATATGCTTATAAATCGATGGTTCGCATTGCACTCGTTGCTTAATCAAGCCTTATTTTTGCTCAATCTTAGCCATATTCTTAGTTGCCTTAAAGCTATTTTAATATTTGTATTATTATCTTTCTTTTTGAATACAATTTTATGTTTATTTTCCTATGCAACTCGGTTGCTTATCAGCCTCAGCCTCAGCATATATATAATACATACATATATAAATAAATATGTGTGTGTGTGTGTGTATTGTGTATGGCACTTTTATATTATTACTTTTATGCAGCTGTTGTTGTTACCGTTTCGCCCGTTTTGCCCGTTTTGTTCGTTTTGCTCGTTTTTGAATTCATTGCCTTTTGTTTTACAACAATTGCATGCCAAATTGAGCTCTCTTTTTTGTTGTTATTGTTGTTGTTTTTGTTGTTGTTGTTTTTGTTGTTGTGGCTTTTTAGTATTTGTGCTAAACTCAGCATTTAAGTTTAGTTTTGGGCAAAAGGGTTGCTGCGTTCTTTGGCTCGCTTTGCGTTCGCTTCTTTTTCGTGGTGTGGCAAACGTTTTGCATTTTATTTCATTTTATTTCTCGCTTTTCGTTGTTTGCCACAATAAAAAGGGTGAATTTTTATATTTCGCCATATATTTTTATGGCTTCCGTGTAAGTAACCGTGCCGTGTGTGTGTGTGTGTGTGTGTGTGTGTGTGTGTGTGTGTGTGTATGTGTGTGTGAGAGAGTGTTTGTGTGCGAGTGTGTTTGTGGCGTCGGCTCTGCCTGTATGTTCACTCTGCTACACTCTCCGCTCCTCCCTTTCCCTACTCCCACACCTAACCCTTGCTCCGCACAGCCAAGTCGGCATTTAGCGTTGGCAAACGACTACGCTGGTTGCCCCTCTCCCGCTTTCTCACTCTTTCTCTCTCTTCTTCTCCTGATCTATCTTTTTCACGCTGTTGTCGACATTTTGTCAAAAGTTAGTCCAGTCATCCAACAGCATGGATTCTACGCCGCTGCAGCGTTGGCCGAACACTTGCGGTTTGTCCAAAATGACGCGCCTTTACACTAAAATATTTTCAAAAGTTCTCCTCCATACCCCTCTCCATCTCTCTCTTTCGCCTTTTTTGCAACTCTTTGTATTATTATTGTTGGGCGCCTTGTTTTGCACTTTTAATTTGGTTTATTTGGGCAAAGAGTATGACTAAATGTGTCTCTGTGTGTGTGTGTGTGTATATGTGTGTGAGTGTTTCTCTGTGTGTGTGTGTATATGTGTGTGAGTGTGTCTCTGTGTGTGTGTGTGCTTCTTTGAGTGTGTGCGAGTATTTAGATTTTAATCTACTTTGCCGTTGCAGCTGCCAAAAACTTTTGACAACGCACGCCCCACCTTCCGACCCCCGTCACCAATCCATTAAAGTGATGGTAGCAGGCATGTGGAATGACAGTCTAAATAGAGCTCGACTAGCAGATACCCTTGAAAGCAAACGCTTGCCAATCATTCGAAAGTTGGGCCAAACCGAAAAACGATTCTTATCGATATTTGGGAAGCACTGAAACTTATCGTTCAAACAAAATAAGTCTATTTTAAAGTCGATCTTGTGATTAACACTGATCAAGGATATATATATAAATATGGGTTCATGTTATATGAAAAAAGCAGGGTATAAGTCCAAGTTTCAACAAAATTGTTTTAATACTGTTATTTATTATGGCCCTATATAGCGCTAAGGTGGAGATGTTGTGGATGGGCGTATGTGGGGGCTGACTCAGAATGTTGCAACACATTAAGCGAACGTTGAACTGTAAAATTCTGTTTGGTTTTTAACCCATTTTATTGACTGGTAATATCAACATTTTCTTAAATACTTAAGTTAATAATTGAATAATAGTAGAATAAGTACAAGAAATGCATTTGTGTGCTGCAATTTGCAAAAATGCTTTACATTATTAATGAAGTGGCAAAGCCTGTGCTTCTTCTAATGGCAATCAACCGTTTAATTGCAAGCAAACAAAATATTCTTAATGCGCTTAAATATTCAATATACATTTATTAATATGTATGTTAAATTTACGGTCAATTTAAATCGTTAAATAAAACATTGCCTGACACAAAATAAAAGTCATGCAAGATGCATATGTGTGATTGGGTGTGTAAGTGTGTGTGTGTGTGTGTGTGAGAGAGGAAATAAGTTCCATTGATAATTTATTTTATTTCTTAATGGTTTGTAAATTTGCATCAATATTAATCCCATTTAATGTATCTAAATATGTCTATTAATTATTATTCTTCTTCTTCAACTTAAACTTAAGCTAATCACACTTCAATTTCTGATAAAGTTTAACTGTTGATTCCATTTAGCCATATGTCCTTACCTTACTCGTACTTTTTTTAAGCTATTTGAATATAACTGTCTGCATGCAGTAATTATGTTAGTAGCCATAGGATGAATAGGAAGAAAACTGAATATTTTAATGCACAACTTTTTCATTTGTTAAGATATGTAATGCTCTAAAAACTTATATCATCGAGATCGGATTATCATATAATATAGCTATCTTCTCACTTCAACTGTGGCAATTCTTCGATATAGTTTTTTATGGCAACAGCTAACAGCTATCGTTAAGCTATCGCTTAACAGGTTCAGTTGTTGATCAAATTAGCTAAACACTAATTGAGAGTTGCTGGTGCACAACCATTTCCCATAGCAATCTCAGTTGTACATATATATATGCTATATATACATACATATTTACATACCCTCATCCTTCCGGTTTTATAACTGAATTCCCATTCGGTATTCATTAAGAGGGCACGATCTTTTGGAATATGAGGCAGCGTCAGCTCGCTCATTTAATAGGCCCCTAGTCAAATGAAATGTGCACATTTGATTGCAACCATAAATTGTGCAGTGCGCTGCTGCCACACACAGCGAAAACGCACACAGAGTGAGTGGGGTCAATGGGAAGAGGGGTGGGTGGGGGCAGCAGTGGAACGTGCACAGTAAGTTGAAATGAAAGCAGTGAGTGGCCAGTGTTAAATTTCAATGCCAATTGCATACAGTTAAAAGGCGAATGCTACAATGTGCAAGCAGCGAAAAGTGTGGGGAGTGTGGTGAGTTCACTTCGCTTTATGGTTTTTTTTTTATATTATTTTCTTTTAAATGCAAAGCCACACACGCAAACAAACACGCACACAAATATTTTTCTCTTTTGCGGTGCTTTTGTGCCTACGTTTAATGCAGGCGGTTTTGGTTGTTGTTGTTGTTTTGATTCATCAACTTTTAAATATTGTCTGCCCCTCTCGTGCTCTCCCACTTCCCACTCACCCTCTCTCACCAACTGTCTTGCTCGCTTCGTTTTGCAAAAGTAATTAAAGAATATTATAAAAATGGCAATGGAAAAACTGATAAATATTGAAAGGAGTAAGCGTTCAAAGAGAGGCGGAGGGGTAGGGTATATATAAATGCTCGCTCAATTAGCATTCAGCTTATTCTTCACATCCTTATTAAAAGTGACCCCCTCCCCCACCAAACCCCTCCATCTATATTCTGTAACTGCTTTTATGCATTTTTTCGCATGGTATTTCAACAGAATCCAACATTTATAAGAAACCCATTTGATAAGTTGCCCCCCACCCCAACCTACGCACTCGGCTGACCACACGCTGCGTTTTTATTGACGGGTCGACTTTATTGGGTATTTTTGTTTTTTATGCATTTCTTAACTGTTCATTCGAATGACAAGAACAGCTTCAGCAGCAACCAGCCCGCATATCACACATCATAAACGGTTCTTCATATTTGTATTCTTTAGTTAAATGTAATTTCAGGCAGCAAATGAGATGAGAAATTTTCTATGTAAATCTATGTAAATTGGCAGCGCTTTAATTTCGTTTAATAACCGTAAACTAAACTCACACAAACATGCAGCTGCAAACAAGAAACGCCCCTTTCTTTCACCTGTCTCCTCTGCACCTCTGCTATCCAGGAGGTGTGCTGGTGTAGAGGGGTGGCGGAGGTCGGATTGTGGGCACGTATAAAAATACCTACTGAGTTGAAGCGTCTTTCAGCTATTTCCAATGGGAAATGAAAACTCTGCAAACTGGGCATTAAATACAAATGCAAATGCGAAATGATGCGCAGAGCGATAAAGCTTAAGTTAGCAAGAGAGTGACAGCTAATAATGGCACGCACTCTTTTTCTCTCCCTCCCTCTATCTATCTCTCTCTTTCTCTCTCACTCGCTTTCGGCTTAGGATTCAACTGTGAATTCTGAAATGATATTGGCTACTTTTATACAAAATGACTACCGTTTGAGCAGTTTGATGACCTCTCGTCTACACTAACTACACATACACACACACCCACACCTACACACACTCTCAGCCACCTTTGACCCTTCAAATGCACACACATAACACACCTCGCCGCGTCTGGCACAAAGTGACAGAATGCAAGTTAAAACAAGTCTCTGGGGTCGATTTGAATTGTTGTTTCTCAACTGTCCCTTAACACCCAACCAACCCGCCCTTTCTCCACCTTCAGCTGAATTGGCCATGTCCTAAGGAGCATTGGGCATAGCTTCGTGGCTGTAAATCAAATGTCATGTCAATTTTAATTGCATTTTAATGATAAACGATGGCGCAAACAACGAACTACGAACTACTGAACTATGCATGGCTAGGGAGAGTTACGACTGGGGAGTGGGGCTTCCCTATATATATTTATCATATATATTTGATATATACATACATATGTACACAATGTGCGATAGTTCGAAAGGGTTAAGTTAAACTTGCAGTCATGTGTGTGTGCGTGTGTGTGTGTTTGTGGAAAATCAATAAGTACACACTTCACTTTCATTCAATTTGATTCACACTTTGCACACACACAAATACTCGCATAAATTGCCAATTAGCCAGCTTAACATATATTCCAGATTATGTTCACTTATATATACATATATATATATAGATATATATTAATATATTATTTGCTGACACTCGCCACAAATTTAATTTGCTGCTGCATCCATAAGCACTCAATCAGCCAGTGATGCATTCATGAGTCGCTCATTCAAAGCATTTATCCGTCTGTTCGAATTATAAATGTTTCTCTTCACGCATAAAAAGCACGAAATCATAATTAAATTATACACTTCTCAAATACATTACAAAATGCGAAGCAAACAATTAATAATGCTCTTCCACAGCCTGTGGCAGACTGCACAGAACAGTGGACATTGTTTGCACACAAGTGTAAATACTTTATTCGATGGCTGATTATATTATCTGTATTATCTGCGATATCGATGTATTTTATATAATAAATTAAAAATTTCATATTTTCACCAACTGAATGCCGGAAAGACGGAAAGAGAAGCTCAGCCAATAATTGTAAATGTCTGACAAGCAGCATGCAGCAAGTCGAGCAGAAGGATGCAATTCCTGTCAGTAAACAGTTGGAGCCAATGGGAAGTGTGGAGCAAGGCGACAGTTGGGAATGTTTAAATCGGAACTGTGCCAAACTGGAGGCGCAGCTGGAGCACCTGCAGTAGGCTTACCCCATTCTCGCCGAGAGCATGCACAACAACCATCGCAATGTGAATAAAGTACGTGAGTCAAATATATACACTGAAAAAAAAAAAACAAAATACCTAAGCATAGGCATATTGTATACAAAAGTTTATTCTTGATTCATTGTTTGGTAAAATGGATGCGAACAGGAATAATGGAAAATATGTCAAAGCCAGTTGCGAGTGATCCCCAGGAGAAGGCTTCCAAATGGAGCTAAAGCTGAAAATTTGAATGCAACACTTTTTTGTATACTTTTTCTATTTCATCCATTCCCAAAGGCTGCATGACTATAAAATGCTCTTAGTAAATGATTTTAAATTGATTTTGAATTAAATATTTAGTTGTCAGTTGCAGGCGAGATGAAGGGAAGCAAAAGTCACCCTCTCTACCTTTTACTCTCTTTCACTTTCTCTCTTACTCTCTCTCTCTCTCTCTCTGGCAATGTGGGGAAATTAGCGGTTTAAGTGCAAATATATCAAATGAAAGCTGAACTTTGTTTTTACGCCTTTTTGGTATTTTTTTTAAAACAACTTAAACTAAAAGCAAACTGTTCAAAAACGGAAAAAGAAAACTTAAATAATAAAAATTAATGCAAAATTAATTATTTCTATTGAGCAAAGCAGAACGCTACTTGTGGGTGGTCGCACCCATGCACACATAAACACACAAAAACACACCACTTCTGCGGCAATTACTGAAACTGAGCACAATTAAATAATACGAAGCATTGAAATAAGAAGAAATGTGAATTCCCAATAATTTTAATTAATTATAATATAATAGATAATATATATATTTGGCCTAAAGATCTTTAATATCTTAGCCGATCAGAATCACCTGCTTATGTCAACATTTACCTGAAAATACTTCAAAAGATTTAGTGCCATACTCAGTCTGAGTTTGGCTGAGGTAAAAAAAAACAGCCACAAAAATCAGGCTATAAAGAACACAGCTGTCTTTGATATTTTGATATATTTTGATATAACAATAAATACAATTTTAAGTACATATATATATATATATATATATATATAGAATTTGTTTTGTATGTGGAGATCATTGGCAGGCGCGGGGCAATTGTTTGACAACTTGAAAGCATTTTGCCTTAGCCAAAGCTCAGGCTAAAGTTTTTACAAACAATGGCGAGTGGCACAGCGAGAGAAAGAAAGAGACTGACAGACAAAAATATAGAGAGGGCGGAGGGGGACAGTAAAGTTTTGCAATGCGCTTAAGCATCTTTGCTTAGTCTTCCCTCGTCGTCGCACACAGGTGGGCTGGATTGTTGTTGAAAGCTGTTTGTCGTCGCAGCTTCAGCGCCAGCAGCGAGTATTATAAGTATCATTTTCCACTTTCCTCTATCTCTCTCTCTATCTATCCCGACTACTAGCATCACCCCTCCCCCACCCTCCACACACCAGAGCAAAAAATTCCACGTCGCACAAGTGCAAAGGGAGCCTTAGCAACTTATTTATACACTAGAAAATAAATTTAAAAAAAAATAATTTCCAAAATTTTAAATAAGAAGCTGAAATGCCCAAATTCTGAGCCAAAATCCAAAAAAAATCTATTTTTAAACATCTTTTTCCGTAAATTAAATATGCAAAATAAATTTATTTTAGGAATCACTAATTAAAAAAGTTATTTCAATATTTATAATTTAAATTAAAATTTACCATTAATAAATTCCAGAATTTATTTAGATACGCTTAAAAATACATTTTCTTATTTTTTGGATTATTAAATTTTCTGTGATATTCACAGAAACGGCCTAGAAATATTTTAACTGCGAATTTTGACCATTTTCTTTTCAATGATGATGATGACGATGATGATAATGATGATGATGATGACGATTATGATGATGATCATTGAGAGAGCGGCACATTTTGTGAGCCTATCACGTACATTTGCCATCAATAACGCAACGATTTAACTTGTCTCATCCGCCCCCGGGGCCAACGTAGTGCAAAACCCTCAACGTGCCCCGTCCGCCCCGTGCCAACCGCCTCCCTCTGCTCAGCTGAATGTTACGCCCACCTCGGACACGTACACGCAAGCCACGTAGATTAGACCCGTAAGCCAAGCAACGACTGAATGCTATATAAATGCCACAGATAAACGTGCTCTCTCTCACTCTCTCCTCTCTCATTTCTCCCTCTCTCTCTCTCTCTCGCATATATTGTTTATTTTTTTGTGTCTATCGATATACAAACATTGGCAACTTTTTGACTGGGCACGTAGCACTGGGAACACGAAAAGAAACAGGCTAAATCTAGCTAAAGCCAAATGCAAATGTGCCCGAATTGTGACCAAAAAACAAGATGCTAAACAAATCCACTTAGCTGCTAATTGACGGCAAATCAGAGAACTTGCCTGGATCACGCCTGAAAGTGCAGTCAGTCCCCATAACCCCACTTCCAGTTCCAGTTCCACTTCCAGTTCCAGTTCCAGCCCAGTCGTGCAAAAGCGCATCACGTTCGATTATCATTTTGTTGCTTAGCTGCTGGGCTTATCTTGGTGTTGCCACTGATGCTGCTGCTACTTCAGAGTTTCTGTTTCTGTTGCAGTTTCAGTTTGTTTCTGCCCAAATCCCATTTGGAGCAGACAAGACACAAGAGTGGCGGAGTTGAGGGGACGGCAATTGCATAAACTCGCTCTCTGTGGTCAGTGGGGGCAAACAGCAAATGCGATAGAGAGACAGAGACAGAGACAGAGACAGAGAGAGAGAGAGAGGCATGTTGGCAAGAGGTGCATGAAAAGGGACGCTTGGAGGTGCTACTTGTAGGGGCAGGGATGTGTGGAGTGTGTGTCCAGCGTTTGTCCTAAAAAATACCCATGGGAGTTGTCGAAGGCATGTTCCAAACATTTTCAAGCTCAAGCTTCAAATGGCAGCCCAAACAGAGCTTGTTCAATCACACAACACACACAACACACACACGAGCAGACGCACGTCAGTCGCATAAAAGTTGGCTGCTTGGATATCAAATGGTTAAAAAACGAACATTCGCTCTAAGAATAAAACGAGAAACGCAAAAAAAATAACACCAACCAAGCATAAAACTAAAATGTAAACATAAACTGAAAAATAGCAAGTAAGAATGATGTAGTCGAGGGATCTCGACTGCGATATACCCTGAACCCAGCTGCCCGAACTGATCCCCAATTGGCTAGTTAGAAACACATGCATTGATACATACATACATACACACATACATACATACATACATACATACATACATACATACATACATACATACATACATACATACATACATACATACATACATACATACATACATACATACATACATACATACATACATACATACATACATACATACATACATACATACATACATACATACATACGTACATACATACATACATACATACATACATACATACATACATACATACATACATACATACATACATACATACATACATACGAAAACACGTATACACTTAGGTAACGGGAATACACATAAATACATATTTACGCAGGCATCGATGATCATGCCATCTCTTTCTCACACATGCGCTGGAATATTTATGAATACAAAAAATGGCTGCGGGTAGATATTTGTGACTATAACTTTTGTGATTACTTTCTGATCTTGATGAAATTTTGGTAGTTTTTCCTTTTTTTGCTTTAAAATTGTGGCATTTATTGCTATTAGAAGTTGATATGTATCGATAATCGATCATAATACATATAATTAATGGTGTCTGATAAACTTTCTTCTGCGTGTTACACACATTTGCACACAACTAGTATACCCTTTTTACCCATTTGTATTGGGTTCAGTGTATAAAAAGAAGAAGCAGCAGCAGTGGACACTGGACAGGCTCTTAAGGGGCAGAGGCAGGGCAAAGACAAGCGGAATGCTGCGAACAACGGAGAACCAGTCACGCTACTCAGTTGTTACTGTATTTGTTGTTAATGTTTGTTGTTGTTGCTGCTTTTATTGTTGTTGTTGGCCCAAAACCAGAATCGTTGAACAGAACAGGCAGCAAAAACAAAGGGTTTGTTCTTGCTGAAGATTGGTAACAGATGCTCTGCAAGGGGAGTGGGACAGACACAGAGAGAAAGAGAGAGAGAGATGGAAAAAAAGAAAAGGCGCAAGCGGAAGAGAAAAGAAGCAGATTGATGATGTATGATAAGTGAAAGTGAAATAAAGTTAAAATCTATATATATATATATATATATATATATTTTTTTTTTAATTAAGCGAGACAAAGCAAGAGTTGCAACTTTGTCATTGATCAAGTCAAACGGTCAATCGGTCAATCGCTCAATCATTCAATTATTCAGTTGGATGTCGGAACTCTTCGATCTGTCAGTGGTCAGTTCTCCTTTCCCCACATTAATCAATTTTTGTTAGCAGCTCCTCTCTCTCCCCTCTCGCTTCCTCTCTCTCTCTCTCTCTCTCTTTTCTTTTCTTAGACTGGCACAAATAATCTTTGCTTCTTCTTTTTTTTCTGTGTAACTTAAAGTTTGAGTTTTAGCTTTAGCCAGATTTATGTTTTCCTGCTTGCGTTTGCAGAACTGTTGTCGGAAGTTTTTTGTGCTGCATCATGGCGCGCACACACATGTGTGTTTGTGTGCGGATTGGAGCAAAATAAAAGTTCTAAAAAGATGTTAGCTAAAAAAAAAAATAAAAAAAAAGTCCGACCGAAAACTTGAGCAGCAGCCGAAAAAGAAAAAAATGAGACAGCAACTGAAACCAAAAATATGTTTAAAGCCTGCCCAAAACAGGAACAGAAGCTGCTACAGATGGAAATTGGAAAATGCCAAAGAGAAGAAGACAAAGCCGCTTGATGCGCCTTTCGACTAACGTCTTTGAGTTGGGGTTTTTTTTTTTTTGGTTTTTGGTTTTTTGTTTTTTTGAATTCCGACGGTGATTTTAAGTTCTGCTGTTGAATGTCCTCGTCGTCCTTGGCGTGTGTGTGTGTTGTGTGCAGCTTATGTTTCGCATCTTTTATGTTTTCAGCATTTGGTGTTCTTTTCTTTTTTTTCTGGTTTTGGGTTTCTGGTATCCACTTTCATGGCACAGGCAGACAAACAAACAAACAACATGTTGTCCAATTAGCCCCAGCACAAAAGTCACAGAGAGCATTTCTCGCAAGCTGCCACATTTCTGTGGCATCTACTTGAAATGTGCGACGTTGCCGCAGGGCAAGGCTAATGTAATACGAAAGTGTAGTCATTAGGCTACTTCTAAAGCTGACCCCAGAATCACAGCCCCAGGTCATCCACGTTCAGCGAAGGTTGAATTTCACAGGCTCTGCTGCTTGTTGGTAGCTGAAAAGAACACAACTTGAAAGCTATGTTGAACAGAGAATTATGTTGCAACACAATCTTATTGTGTGTGTATAGCCAGCAAATGAATTTGGAACAACCAAAAAATGCAGATTAATTTTTTTTTGGGTTTGTTAATGTTTTCTATCCATCATCACTTCTTCAATCACATCTTGGGTCATTCAATCAATTTTGGCTTTCAAACCTTTCGGTAGCATGGAATTTCAGTTGTTTATAACTAAAGTGGAACTGTTGTCAATCAGATCTTTAGTTTTTAGCTGTTGAACTGATTGACGGTAGTCAATCAACAAGCATCAATCAAAAAGCAAAGCTTTTAAGAATTGCGACAATCAGCTACCATCAATCAGGCCTAGTTGTTCAATCAAAGCTGGAGCCATGTTTTCAACAGTTGTGGCGCAATTTGCCAAATGCAACAGAGCCCAACACATCAAGACAAACACCTCTCATCAATCTCACCTAGTCGCTCAATCAAAACTTATGACCTCTGCCCCATTAACGGATCTTTTGCCGCTCAAAGCTCTTAGCCATCATTCATGCCAACTAACCGCAAAAGCTTAACCCACGCACTCGACTCTTTTATCACTTTCCCTCTCTCTCAGCTCGTTAAGCGACTCGTTAATGACGCAATTTCCGTGCAGTGACCATGCTGAGACCTGACCCTTTGGGGTCAGTCAGTAGATACAGATATATATGTATATATATATTTATATATGTAGATTTGTATTGTATATATATAGCTTCCTCTTTCTGGCTAATTAGCTTAGCGCAGTTAAATCGAGTATTGAACAAGACAAGCCGAATACATTTCTATGGCATCGATGGAAGTTTTAAATTCCCTTTTATTTCTTGTTGTTGTTGTTTTTGTTATTGGGGGTGCCCAAAATGGCAGACAATAAATAAAACACACACACACAAACAGACAGAGAGAAATGGAAAAAGGGGTTGTTACGGATTGCTAGATTGCTTGCATTGCTGTCTCCAAAACATGCCACAAGAACAAACATATTATATATGAGACTCAGAGAGAGAGAGAGAGAGAGAGAGAGATAGTGAGGAACAAAGTGAGAGACAGGGATACTTAGATAGATGGAGAAAGAAACCCTTACACGACATTCTTACACAATTCCAGGCCATTACACTGAGAAATGTGACACAATTTGAATAACATTTAAAATATAAAATTGAGCATCAATTCGGCCAACCAGCATGGGGAATGGGGAATCGGCAATGGGGCAATGGGTGTGCGATGGAGTGCGATGGAGTACGAGGGAGGGGTGAAAGGAACGCCGAAAGTGGTTGTTAACCCTTTCAAGCAAAAACAACACACATAAACACATAGCAGACAGACAGAGGATGTTAACAATTCGACTTGTAGATATCCAGCATAAATTACAATTTCGATTCGAACCTGAAGTTTAGTAATAAATTTTCACATTCTGTATTTAATATTTTATACTCATTCCTAGTCTTAGATAAAATTGATTCAATTATCATAATAATTATTATGAAAAAGAGTTTATATATTATATATAAGTACAATATTGTAAACTGATTCAAGAAACCGAGTGGAATATGAAAATGCTTCTTTAGTTTCAATTGTGGATGTTCAAAGTATAATGAAAAACATCTACAAATAGCAATTTACAGGGTATAACAAGTCTTGAGAGCTGTTCTACTCATTGCCTCAAACAGCGCCTACAAACAAATCTTGTTGGTTTCCTTCCAATTTTATTTCCTGAAGTGTTGATTGAGCATGTAAAAGGCAGAGAAACCCATTCAACTAGCTTATGAATAATATATATTCTCAATCAGCATCAACAGAAATATCGATCTGACCATATTTGTGTGTCTGTATCCAGACAGGGAATACCGATAAAAAAAAAACAATTTTCAAAATATAACTTGTTTTTATATAGTTTGTCATATTTGTTGATCAGCAGTAAACATTTGGCTTACGAGACAATTGTGTACTAAACGCACAACCGGCTTAAAAGGGTATCTGCAAGTTGGGCTCCCTCGACTAGAGCCATCTTACTCGTCTTTTTTTATTTATTTTTTGTTCGTTTTCTGTTTGGTTTAGGGAAGTGAATGAATGAATCTTGGGGCTCTCGCTCATCAGCGTCTCGTGTCTCGGCCTTTTTCCACTTTTCTTGTTTTCCTCTTTGCTTAGCTGTGTTATTGTTGTTGTTGCTGTTGGTGTTGCTGTTTTTGACTAAATTGCGTAAATTATTGGCATATGTTGTCTTCGGCGCAATGAGACACATTTGAACCCTTTTCGTTGGCAGTGTCGACCAGAGAGGATGTCGCTGAAATTGACAGTCCCACATTGTTGGGGCGCGGCTGAGCGGTGAAGTGCTGTGTGTGAACTAACAGAGGAGGGGGGGAAGGGGAATTGTCAGTATGGTAGGTATAGAGATACTTTGGCGTGGCATTTCATTCCAATTTTTAGCTGGGGCTGCCTTCAGGCTGCCAGTTGCCTGTCAGTTTCGCTCGCTTCGTTTTCTTCTTTTTCTTTGCTGCTCTTCTCTCTCTCACCCGCTCTCTCTTTCTCTATCCCCCTCTCTTCCTATGTCTTGCTTTTTATCATTTGTATTTGTTCCCATTCTTTGGCATTTTATGTGCGCTATTTCGCGAAGTAGAACAATAGCCACGCTTCTGAAACTGGAAATGAAAACTGCGAATGGGTCTTGGACGAATACACTCAAAAAAAAAACACACAACAAAACAAAAAAGATAGCAAAATAACAGAACCAAAATAAAGTACGCTTGATAAGCGTTTGCCACAAATCCATAAGTCCTTTTGCCAAAACACACATTTCTTATTTATTTGAAATTCTTCTGCTCAAATTAAAAAGGGCAAACTAGGACATTGCTTTTGCTGAGTGTAGCTGGTAGCTGGCTTGCCTGGCCGTAGGACCTACGCCGACACATTCATTCAACATTTTCTCCTCCTGCTCCTGCTCCTCGTGCCTCTCCCCCAGCATCTTCATCATCTTCCATTTCTTCTTTTGCCAGCTTTATGTGCTCTTTTGTTACAACTAAACGCGATGCGATGCGATGGCGAACTCCGCCACTAGAAATACTTCATCTGCTTTTTTAGCTACTTTTTTCTTACCAAATACGAATAAGTGAGAGAGCGAAAGAGAGAGAGCGTGCGATGGCACCACTCACTCACGTTGCTTTTGAGCCCTTTTTCTGCTGGTGTTGGTGCTATTCCAACTTTATTGTCTTGCCAAAGAAATAGACTTTTAATATACTTCTAGAGCCCAGCACAGAACACAATATATATATATATATATATATATATTTATATATATATAGAGTCCCAATGTATGTGTGTGTGGAAATATTAGGAGATTTTGCCAGTTCATTGACTTGCCACAACAATAGTTTGAAGTTTGTCTGCCAAAATATGAGCAACCATTTAAAAACATAACTCCTAAAAAGTTAACTACAAGCGCTTAAAAATTTACCAAACAAAGTTATGGCAATGAAAGCAGTCGATTGCATTAAGAAGGGGAGAAAGAGAGAGAGAGAGAGGGTGTCACAGGCAGGGAGAAAGAGAGAAAGTTGCGTGAAGGCACCAAAAGTTGATCGTGATGCGAAATAATAAAATAATAATAATAATAATAAACAAAAACATTTGTTGTCAATGAGAAATTCTACAATTCTGTTTAAGAATAGTTATTAACAAAACACTGTTTCATAAAAATAACGCAAAATATATATGGAACCATCGTTAAAATCGTTGCTTTTACAACTCTAGCAGGCGTTGGAGTAAAATATTTTATAAAGATAAAATATTTAATTTGGGAAGTTAAGAAAATTTCATATTTTCGCTGTCTGATTGCAAGACGGAAAGAGAAGCTCAGCCAATAATTGGAAATGTCTGACAAGCAGCAAGTCGAGCAGAAGCATGCAATTCCCGCCAAAAAACAGTTGGAGCAAAAAGGAGCAAGAGGGAGCAAAGGGGCAAATGGGAGCAAAGGGACAGTTGGAAATGTTTAAAACGGAACTGTGCCAAACTGGAGACGCAGCTGCAGCACCTGCACCAGGCTTACCCCATTCTCGCCGAGAGCATGCACAACAACCATTGCAAAGTGGATAAAGTACGTGAGTAGAATATATACACTGCAAAAAAAAAAATCGACTGCTCAAGCATATGCTTATCATTATATGCAGAAGTATATCCAAGATTAATAATGGGGAGAATCATTTGAAAGATCGTATTTATTATCTTTATATGTGGCACAGTTGGGCAGGGCACGAAAGGACGTGTAATCTAAAAAAAAAATTTTGACAATGCTTTGATTAAGTTTGATACACGCTTTCTAACTTAAATCAAAAATATTTGTATTTTTCTTTTTTAAAGAGAGTTTGGTTTAAATAGTAATTCTTTGTAATTCTTAGTCAATTTGTTGATCTTTGTGTTAAGTTTCCGGCTGCTGTCACACTCAAAACAAATTAGTTGCCAACTGTCCGAAACAAATGTTGCGTGTGGGTGGGTGTGTATAGGTGTGTGTGAGACTGTGTGTGGATGGGTGTAGTAGCAAAAGTAACAGCCAGCTTTGGCTATAGACCGATTTCAAAGTTGATTTCGATGTCGATTCTATGGCTGTGCTTGCATACTCCACTTTTCAGGTATGTTGATTGCTAGCCAAGCGGTGGACTGAATGGGGGGGGGGGGGTGGAAAGGGAGGGATCCAATAGGAAGCGGCACCTTCTGCGGCTCTCTTTTGAATGCCAAGCGCAGCAGGAGGGGCACAAGGGGAGTCGCCTCATTGTCCGTTGTTGGCATTTTATTTTTTTTTTTCGTTTTTTTTTTTTGCGTCCTCTTGGCTTGAGTGACTGGGTCAAGAGGTCATGTCACATATCGAGCTGCAGTGCTGGGGTGGGTCTGGTGCTGCGTGGCACAGTGCAGGAATTTGATCTGTTAGTAAGTGAGTGGAAATTGCTGCATGTGCCATGCAAATTTTCACTACGCAAACTTTTTGGCAAAAAAGGAAAAAATAAACAACAAAAAAAAACTGCTACTGTGATGCTCTTCTCTGTTGTCCCCTCTGGTTTTCATCGGTTTCCCACCATATTTTGCAATGTTGTTTTTTTTTTATCCGGGTATAATTTCTTGGGCTTCTTCTTCGTCTTCACTCCCACTTTGGGTTTGATTTGAGCGCAAATGCACTTGAAGTTTTGGCATTGTTGTTGCTTAACAGGAAACCGGAAGTCGAAGCCGAACCCAAACAGAAGTCGAAACTTCTGCCAAGTAAACTAAACTAGAACTAAACTAGACTTAACTAAACTAACCCAGAACCCATAGCTCTTTGAATATGAAAGCAAACAACTTTTGCTCCGACACCACCTGCTAACCACCTGACCCAAGAAGGCACTTCTCGAAAGGAAAATCCACCCACAGAAATTACTTATGTATATTATAATGATGCTTTTGTTGTTGTTGTTGTTGCTGTTGCTGTTCTTTTTTATTTTGTGGTGGAGTTGTGAAGTAGGTCATTAGGGGTGTTCGTTGTCCGCCCGTTGGGCTACTTGAATTATTAAATGTTTGCTCACATAGCGAGTGGAACACATTATGCCGACTTTTCCTCCATTTCTCAGTGCCAGACTTGCAATCCGACTGACGTTCAAATGCAACGTAAAAGTTTTCCAACTGAGAACAGCAAAAAAAAGAAAATCCCTCAACGGACTATTAAATTTTGTTGAGGGAATATACCCTGTAAATTTGTGCAATGCCAATTCCCAGTATATAAACCGTGCTTTACATATGCTCTTGCGTATATATTAGCAATATTATTTATTTAAAAAGTATAAGCATTTTTTATCTCAATGTTTATATTTTATGAGTAGAGAATATCTATTTTCCATATGTTGGTCTGCATCAAAAGTGAGTATTTAATTAAGACTGCAAATTTGACGCCTTTCTTACCAGCGCCTTTAGTTAATTTGTGATTTGCATAACCAGAACTTACCTGTGGGAAGAGAGAAGGGTTAAAATAAATATTATTAGTAATTGGTTCCTCAATGTTGTTTCAATTGTTACTACAATTGCAACATAAATTAAGTTACTCGGCCGTAAATACAGTATCCTAACTTACTCAACATCAAATTTGAAATTTGTAAATCACATTAATATTAATTGAATTGCTTAAGTTGTTTCAATACCAAGCCCATTTGACTTTCAAACACTGTCGACTATGTAATATCCTTTAAAAACAAAACTCTTTTTTCCTAATTTCTTTTTTAGGTAAACTTAAGTAAGATTTATGACAATTAAATGTATTTAATTAATATGGTTAATTCTAAATGTTGCTGTACATTAAATATATAAATTCGATTTTTACATTTGCATTTTACTAGAGGCAGAATTAATTTTGGAGTGGTAAAATTCTTGCACAATGATTTAATAACTTAAATTTCGAATGCCTCATATTTACAGGGTAAAGCTTAACTTTTGTATGCATAAGTTTCCTGTTGGACTATCAGACACACACACATACATAATACAAGATGTATACAAATATACATACGTAAATACATAATCTTCATTTGTGCTAGCAAATTGTTCTTCCTCGCAAATAATACCTTCATCATAATCATTACTTATGATTTACACACACACACACACACACACATACACATAGATATTGTTGTTTAGGCAGCTTGTCCAAGACAAAATTAACATCTTTAATTTGTTAGGGATAAATGCTTGTTTTCTCGCTCATATAGGAAGTCGTGCAATAAAAAGTATAATAAATATAATAAAAAATGCGAACACAACAACTAACAAAATATATATTCTAACCCAGTTACACAAAAATTCCACATCCAAAAAAAAACAAAAACCCAATGCATGGCAATGTTTGCTGTTTGTGTGTGAAGTGTATCTCAATCTGTCTCACTCGCTCGCTCTCTATTTCGTTCTCTCTCTCTCTTTCTCTCTCTCTCTCTTACACGCTCAGGCCATACTTTGTAGCCAGTGTAGCATCTTCATAGAAGCATGCAATGAGTCGTTGTTATTGTTGTTGACCGCCCCATTTCGTTACCCCCCCCCCCCACACCACCACCCCACACAGACACACCCATTTCCCATCTGCAGGCACTGAGCTGTTTTGGCTCGTTGCTCATAAAACTCACTCAAGGAAAAAAAAATACGAATGCTTTTCGATATGAAATGCATGAAACTGACAGCCAAACATATTGCGCCACAATATTTACCACAACAGCAACAAACATCCAATTCTGAACCCCCTCACCCCTCCCCTTCATTTGCTATGCCATCCCACCACCTCCTCCTATAACCAGTTTGCTGACTGTTGGTTACCACTTGGCCATTGCCTCGCTTCATCGCTCTGAGCCTGGAGTGCTGCTTCTATCAAACACTTTGCTATCTACATATCTACACTTAAAGAAAATACTTATTCCAAATATTTACGATACTTAAGAAAATTTTGGAAAGAAAAATATAATAATAATTATCACCAACGCTTGCATTTTATTCATAGAACCCATAAATATTAAAATAGCCAGAGCACGAAATGCAGCTATGTAGAAATGAGACACATATAGTTTTTCTCGCAGTGCACCCCAAATCACTACACTTTTTTCGCATACATCTGCGGACTGAGGCTATTTGGCATTGTTGTTGTTGTTGTTGTGGCCTGTTTTATGGCAAAAGGATATTTGCACAATATCCACATGCGACAGACGAACTTCGCGTCTACCCACATTTATACTTTATACAGATAGGGTTATTCCCACCCACTCGCTGCACAAAACACACAACACACCACACATACCATCTCTTGATCCCCCTCCCCTTCTCCCTGTCCCTCTTCCCCCTCTCAGTCTAGCTCACTCTTAGCGCATCAAAATGCATATTGTACACTCGACAAGATACTCGCGCGCTTTTAATATGCAACTTGGCAACTCAGCAGCCGGCAGTCGGCATTGGGGTGGTCCTGGATGGTGTTTGACTGTATTGAGGTTATGGTTTATATCCTAAGTGGGCTTTTGTGTGCCATAAGCACAACGTACGTTGATGTTGGGAAAGATAATACCAAGAGCAAGCTGTTAAACTTAAAATAGGTTTTAGATTTACAACTTAAATGCACATTCAGTAAGTGGCAGCTGTATGGAAACCACAATCAGTCGATTTCTATCGATCGCTAATTGATCGAATGCTTGACTTCGTTTACTTTGTTGGCTAAGTGAATGGACAGTTGGAATGTATAATATTAATATATATATTATTTAGTGGGCAGACCCTCGTCTACTCGTCATTTATAATAATTCTAATTGCTTTAACTGCTTGACAACAACTTGAATCTATCGATAAGAAACGATAGAAAGCTTAGTCGATTTACATTAAATGGCTTAAATTAAAGTAAATATTAAAAAGGAAAATGACAACTGTCAACTGTCAACGCTTAAGTTAGCGAAGCGAATGTTATCGCTACTGTTATCGATATGCATATTTACCTGCTGGAATGGTTCGGCTCGTGGGCAAAGGGCTCGGCATAAATATTACGCACAGGCGGCACACGGCGCGGCAATGGAGGCGGCACCGGATTATAGCCATCCATAATCGTATCACAATCGGAGTACTTCATCGATTTCATAGTCATTTTGGTTTGGTTTCGTTTGCTGCTTCTGCTTATTGTGTTTCGTATTTTTAAGTGCTATCGGTTTATCGTGTTTATTTATAAACTCCACACAACACACTCCAAAATTTGCACACACAGACACACACACTCGTCGCGCGCTTTACACACGTTTTACAATTTGCTGCGGCGCCCGCTTGTTTGTTTGCCACTCTATTTGCATTCACATATATATATGAATATGATAATTTCAGTGTAATTATTATTAATTATTATTGGCCACGTTGCATTTTGTTTACGTTTTAATTAATCATCGCACCAAGTTCGGTTTGCATAATTATGCGTTATCAGTTCGGATGTTTCTTCCCTATCTCTCTCTCTCACTCTCCCTACTTGCCCCCAAACAGGAGCTACTCCTGCTGCTGCTGCTGCTGCTGCTGGTGCTCTTTGCTGTCCTGGGGGCAGGCACTGGTGGAGGTGGCTGCTGCTGCTGGCATCGCTGCCGCCGTCAGCACTTTTAATTGAATGCAAATATTCATTTACTTTTAAGCTCTCTTTCTCTGTCTCTGTCTCTTTCTCTCTTACTCGCTCTTTATATCTCTCTCTTTTTTGATAGCTTCGCTCTTTTGCTCTCTCGCTTGTTGATATTGTTGTTGCTGCTTTCACATATTTGATTTGCGACAAGTGCTTAAAAAACACACGCGCAAAGTGTTTACTTTGGATTAATTTTTGATATTGACTGACGCCTCGTCCTGTGAGAAAAGGATTAGATAAAAATAATATGATGATGAGCATTTAATACATAGTTCTTTCGATGACCATTTACGCTTTCTCGTTTCACTTGCGGTTTCGCTCTCAGTTTTATTCGTTGCAGCCTTGTTCGTTTTAGAAAATTCAACTCAACTATTAAATTCAGTTTGAACTACAAGTTTAAATGTTTACAGTTAGCATAATATTGAAAAAAAAATGCATATTTTGTACTCTTTTTTTCATAAATATCATAATTATAATATTAAAAAAAAGGAATAATTACACATTATATAAATATTTTAAAATTAAATCAATTACTATAATTAATTTATTTTTAAAATTTATTATAGAGAAAATATCGAACTAAATATACGCAAATTTCTCAAGTTGAAATGTTTTGCTTAAAATCTTATTTTTTAACCATTTTTAACCAGCTACGTTAAATGTTTAATTTAGCTTTAAACACTCCGAATAACTAATTCTAAGCATTTTACCTATTAAGTTGTTGCACAATTATGGACTTCATTTGTTGCACACATTGTGCTTTTCAAATACACACAAGACAAAATTATAAAGAATCCATATGCTTGAATGCTTTGCTTGTGGTTATCGATTAATGTCAAACAAACACATAAGAATCAAGCGAACTTATCAATTTATGTTGCTCATTCAACTGGAAATTCCAAAGGATTGAAATACCTTATGTGCAATGTGTACAGTCTACAGACTACCCAGACAAAGCTACACACACACACACACACACATATATAATACGTACACACACCTCGTCACAGACACTTATTTCCGGCCATTTTTTGGATTGTGAAATAATTTCGAGCATCGATTTTTAGGTATCGACTCAAATGCAGCTCAACACAAAATCATCTTTTGGCTCAACTCCAACTCGAACCGACCTGTACCCCACAAGGGGAGACTGGCCAACAAATGGACACATCAAATTTGCTGTGCACACATTGTGTATGTGTGTTTTGTACGCCTCCCCCGCCCAAACCCCCTTAACTACCATTTCGCGTTCAGTTCGCAAACAATCAAAATAAGTGTGCAACTAAATTTGTATCTCTAACTGTATCTTTTATATAGCAATATAAAAGTAGATATATCTATATCGATATACATAGCTAAAGCTGTGGATGCATATATAGCTGCTCGCTGCTGTAGAATATTTAGCTATATTTGTATCTGTACATCTGTGGATGTATCTATATATACAGAACTGTTACTTAACTATAAATTATTTGTATCTATAGCTAACACTATCTGTATCTATAACTTTAAATATATCTGAAGCTGTGTTTTTTCTGTGTATCTCTGAGATTTAGCTGTTTATTTAGCTGTTACTCTAGCTGTATCTGCATCTGCATCTGCATCTGTATCTCCTCAGTTGTATCTGCATCTGTATCACAAGTTAGCATCTATCTAATTCCAATGCTCAACATATTTGTTACACTTACTCGCTGAGCTGCTCTTGGCTTTGGCTCTGTCTGGCAGCTAGCCTACAAGTTGTTTTTGTTGTTGTTGTGTTTCTTGTATCGATCTAATCACAAAATCCCACCCATGATGTACACCAGCAACAACAACAACAGCAACACACAAATATTCAAAGTCATCGTGTAATATTGAAAAAATAAATACACACATATAATATATATATATACATATATACGAGGGGGGTGGGGATTATTTGGGTACTTGAGGCCAGGCAAGAGGCAAAGACGCACGACAATGCCAAACAATTTCAAATGTAATCCGTTATTGTGGTCGACAAAACAAAAAAAAAAAAAAAACACCCAAGAAAAGAAAAGAAAAAAATAAAGCACAAATATGAATCTGGAAGATACATTGACCGGCGGGCATATCTTGTGGATTTTCATTTCAAATTAAATTTATGAGATGGCAGAAAATGAATAAAAATTGAATTACAAAAGGTGGCGTGAACCTGCTGCCCGACAGTCCAGTGTGTGTGTGTGTGTGTGAGTGTGCGACACCTGAAATGAACCGCAATAGATGCTTATGCTCATGCTGATGCTGATACAGATACAGATACAGATACAGATACAGGTACAGCTGCAGACCACAAGCAGTGCTTCTTTGTTAGTGGCTAGAAAATGTATCGAAATGCAGCAATGCAGCTAATTTTCGATTAATCAAAACCACATCGCACTTGGAGAGCAACACACACAAACATATTTGGGTGTATTTTGAGGGTGAAAGGATTGGGCGTGGCACATTAATTCACACACCGACACAACAAACAAAAAAAAAAGAAAATGAGCTGGCTAGTTTTAGCGCGGCAAACTTCATTTGCTACTCCACAGTTACTGGATACATTTGTATCTTTTTGGTTCATTATCAACGTCATCATCACCTCGCACTCCTCATCATCATCTTCAACTGCTGTCTCCTTCTTCTCTCCTCAACATTATCCATAGCAACTAACAAAACATTTTCTCAGCAATGTAAACAATTTCAAGTTCATTAAAAATTATATTTAACTGCATCTTTTTCATCGATTCCGTTTTTTTTTTGTCGACTGTGCAATATTTTCCCCCAATCACTTACAAATATTTCAACAACGCTGATATTTTCGAGTCTTAATCATATAATTGCCACACGCCACGTGCTTCTTTTTGCTGCATGCCATAATAAAAAAGAACACCACAACAACAACATTATTGACATTAAGTTTTTTTTTTTGTGCAAAAAAAAATAGCTTTTTTTTAGCTAATTGAGAGCGTTCGATGTGTTTCGATGCATTCAACATGAAATGTGTTAATGATCATTGACTCTAATTAAAGCACGTAAAAATTATGTCTTTGAATTGATACTCGTACAAAATAACAGCATATTTGTTGCACTTGCATCGCAAATGGATGAGCCTGCTTCATTTTTCAAAAGAGATTAAGTACATTAAATGCTTAACAGTAAAGATAATACATATCTATATATTTATATCTTGCAATGGAAACCTACTGCTTGGCATTATTTAATAGTTAATTAAATATCCAGTTTTGACCCCTCCTCACAAATTTTAATTCAATATATATTTATATATATATATATTTATATATATATATATTTATATATATATATATTTATATATATAGTTGAGCATTGATAATTATTTTAGGCATATAGAAAATTTGTTATTTTATTATAAATCCAAAAAAGTGGTGGAAGGAGTTTTATCGAAGAGTGAAATGGTCAAATGGATCAATGGGATTATAAAAGGAGCTTTGAAAATATGCATTGTTTGCATATTTATCTATATATACATATAAATATGTTTATATATATTTATAATCATTCTTAGCTTTCATTTGTTGTGGCTATCGTTTTGTTGGCTGCTATCATCCGAGAGACGTCTGCTTCTGCATATCTTTCTCTTTCTCTATCTCTATCTCTGTCCCTCTCAAACTCCGGCATGTTTTCTGACCTAAACTACAAACTGGCATCTTGAGCTCTGCCTTCGCATCCAGTTCCGTCTGCCGTTTGTTTTCTGTTGCTGCTTCTTTTTGAGGCACAGAGGCAGATATCCCCAAGATTTAGTGGCCACAAACACGAAACGCTGTCCGTTGTCTTTTGTCTCTGTTGTCGTCTCCGCTGACTACTGCCTCTTTGCTGGGCCAACTTCTCTAAGCCAGTCATGACCATAACTCCACCCCTTCCCACCCCCCCCCCCTCCTCATCTCATTGACCCCTTCCATAGCACTGAGCCGTCATTAATCTCTGCCTGCGCTGGCTACCAGTTCGCTGCACTCGGAGAGCGAGTGAGTGAGTAATGAAAAAAAAAAACAACCTACGCAAAAAATGCAGCGCGAAAAAAAGGCAAGCTCTCTGAGCTGAGCTCACAAGTGGCACGAAGGGGTGGGGGGCAAAGGGTACGGTGGCAGTTAGCCTGGCTAGTTGGAGGCTGGGATCAAGCTTTGGCGGAGCTGCTCCTTAAATTTTGTTTTGTAGTGCAAATCATGTTGACGCCCCCCGCGCCTCCAAAAAAAACAAAAACAATATAAAAAAAAACAGCAAGGAAAAATTAATTTCTTATGTGGCCAAATGCTACCAAACGGGTTCTGAGCAGGTTTAGTTTTTCTGAAAAATGGCTACAGGGTACATTGGCGTATCGGCTGTATAAAGTGAAAAATAATATATATATAAAAATATATATAATCTGGGTGTATAAAATATGTGCTTGACGAATTCAGTGGAGATTGCAAATGTGGAAGAAACATGGGTGTTTATATGGAAACTAATAAAATAATAAATAAAATAAAATGATATAAATGAGCAATGATTATATGGTTATAAATGATTCATGTTGTTAGAGTGCTCGTTTCTAAGTTTTCCATTGTTAACATCGATCATACTCCCAATAGTGGCTCAGGATCACAGACATGTAAGCTGGCTCCCATTTTGCTCTCTTATTGGTTTCCTTTGTGGCTCTATTTGTAACTACCTTCCTGATCCACTCTATGTTGCCCCTCCAAGCATGCTCATATGTTGCACGTACAGGGTATGGCGCAGCAGTGCACATCCAAACTGCAAATGTTCTTGTGTCGCTTTCAAGCTTTAGCCGTTGTTGCTTCTGCTTGTCTTATTTTGGCCAAGCCAGTTTTAGTTTTGCAAACGGGTTTTCTTGCCGGTGGCAACTTTGCGCTGCTGCTGTTGCAAGTGATCTCCTAGTGACCCACCCTCCCCCTTCAGTCACTCCTAATACCCAGTTGCAGTACTTTTGCAATTAAAATTCGATTTTTATTGGCTTTATGATTGCTTATTTTTTGTTTTTTTTTTTTTTTATATTGTTTGTATGCTTGTATTGCATATAAAACAATTAAATGCCATTCAAATGCTTGTTGTGTTTATAAATACCAACCTATAAAGCGTGGTGTGGGGATTATTAGGGTGGCCCCTTCCACCAAACTAGAGACAACACATATTCTTGCCGCACATTTGCCACAAATGTCAAAAATAATCATCATGGGCAACACGGACATTTCATTTCATTTGACAACATAAGCGGGGCAGACCCGACATTTCTCCCACTGCACCCCCTCCCATCCAACCAAACACGCCCCACTTCTCGGCTAGTGCCACTCCCCGTTGCCCTGGCAAGTTGTATCCAACTTAAAATATTAGCCGCGCCCAGACAAACAAACCAAAGGGTTACCCAAAAACATTTTTATGTGTGGATTTTATTTCTTGAGCGTCTGCTTGTTGTTATTGCATTTAAAAATGAATGGTGGGGGAGAGTGGATGGTTCCCCTTCGATTTTTATGAGTGGGAAGTGCGCCACAAAATTGTGGATGCTCTGTCTGGAAGATCATTTCGAGGCCCCGTTTTTGTGTGTGCCTCAGTTCTCAGTTCATCTACATGTGTGCATACATATAAAATATATGTTTTTCCAATTAGCGTTTATTTGGTTTTTCATTTTCTGTTTTATGTTATGCCAGATAAATAACAACACAAACAACAAAAACAACAATTAAACCGGCAGCAGGCAACAAAAGACAACTACAAAAACAAACTGTGAACCATTCCAATGAAAGTGTTGTCAAAGTTCATTTATGGGCCACGGAGGAAGAGAAAGAGAGAGAAAAAATTAGATCTGCGTGGTGTGATGATAGGGATGGAAGGGGGCCATGCAGCTGCATTGATTTGAGGGCAGCTAATTGGCTAAGCCAATAGTATCTGCTAAGAAACAAAAAGTGTGATTTAAATATGAAAAAGGAACGAATGAAAAAGCACCAAACAGAACCTTTTGTCAATCAAATTTGTGTTCCCAGAATGCAGGCACTGGAATGCAGTTTAAGAAAGCAATTAATGTCAAATCTTTTAGATCATACTTGGGAAAGTGCAAATGTTCTGAGAGGAACTTTTAGTCATTTTCTACTGTAAATATGCTTATGAAGCAAATGTTAATGAATATAGCTAAATAAGGAATTTGGTGCAGAGTAAGTAAATCTTATTATCTTATCTGCTGCTTCCTCGCAATCGTATAAATCATCTGAATAAAGACGACTAAATTGATATCTTGAGATGGCAATCATTTGGCTGACTGCATGACAGAGAGTGCGGAATGCAGCGGGATCTTGAATATGTATATGCATTCACATATACACTCTTACACACGTGTGTGCACTAAAAGAGTTTCCTTTTGCACGCTCTCTTGCTCTCTCTTTGTCTTCCTCTCAATCGTACATAAATTAACGCCCCTGTCATATGCAGTCGTATTTCAAGGTCTTGCCAGAGTCAACGCATTGCATAAGGTATGTGTATAAGTAGGGAGGGAGGGGTATTTTAAGCATAACCGCAGGCTGCCCGCACGCACGCGTTCTGCATGGGCAATGAGAATGAGAATGGAAGTGGGAAAGGGAAGGGAAAAGGGAAAGGAAGAGGCAAAGGGGAGGGAAATCAAAAATATTCGAGTTCGAGGTTCGAGGTTCGGCGGCTGCAGCACGAGATGCACTTTGCCGTTCTTCTTCTCCTTCTTCTTTTGCTGTTGAAAATATTTTGCGTGCCTTGAGATTTATGCGATCTTTTGTTGCTGTTGTTGTTTTTGTATTTGCTTTATGGGTAATTCTCAGTGTAAGAAAGAATGCTTCATCTGGCTGTGCTTGGCGTTTATTTGTCTTGATAGTTTTATTGCTTTTAGATTTATGAGCTATTCTCTCTCGCATTCGCGCCCGCTCTCCATTAACACCAGCAGCCCTAGCGATCGTTATGAAATGAGCATCGTCATAATGATAATGATGATGATGATGATGATGATGATGATAACGATGATAATGATGATGCGCACATGTCACTGGAAATGTGTTCACACCTCCGAAATTATGAAGCAGCAACCCTCGAGTTGAAAACTTGCCAGTTGCCAGACACATGTGGCAGTGTTGATTGACGGACAACCACAAAAAGTGGAAAGAGCAGGAAAGAGAGAGCGAGAGAGAGATAATTTGGTTGATTTCTTTCGTTCATTAGCCAACAGAATTTTCATTGACTGAATGCATTTCAAGGGAAATCACTTGATGTATTCAAGTTTGTAGAAAAGTTTTATGTCAAAGTTTAATAGTTACATAAGTTTGAAACTTATTTATTTAGAGAATATTAGAATTATGAACAAAGAATTCTAAAGTTCAATTACTTAGATTGTAGTTAGGAAAAGTTGTGTAAAAAGTTAGTAAAATTTATATTTGTTATACATTATGAACATCTTTCGAAATTTTTAATCTCCTAAAAATACCACAAGTCAGTAGAATTTTGATTTAATCAATAGTTCACCCATATCTGCTTGAAATAAGTTTGACTCAAACGTCTTTGGGGAGTTCAAAACCAAGCAAACCCACGTAACCACCCAAAAGTTTGTTAGAAATATGTTTGGCTCATAATAGATAAGTGTAAATTAATAATGAACCCAAATAAGAATTTTATTTAATTTTTACATATATTCTCAGAGATGAATTCCCCAAGAGGCGAATTTAAATATCTTAAAAATCAACAACAACAGCAAAAACTCAATGAAACAAATAAACTGAAAAACAAATAAGAAAAAAACAAAAAAAGGAAATGCCTCGTCTGAAGTCAGATTATATTTGTTTGACTGTCTCTCAAACAGGTTGGAAGCGCAGCGATAACTTATCAGAGAGCTAGGCAGGCACACACGCACACCTATACACACACACACACACACATGCACACGCACACACACACATTGGGAATGTGAGCTAAGCATCATGCAAAAAGAATTTAACGGTTTTCCTACAAGAGCCGCCCGCAGTTATGGAATATCAAATTTCATTTTAAGCTGGGGTTCGTACATGAACAACTCGAGAACTCGTCCCTACACCACCCCCATGCGATGAAAATCTTTGGAGGCATTTCATAAATATGAAAAATTGTGACTACTAACTAAAAATAACAAGAAGAACAATAAACTTTGATAAGACCTAAATAAAAAAAATATACAAACTTTGCACAAAGGGCAAGCAGGATGGTGCGGAAGAGTGCAGAGAGGACAAAAGAAGATGTTGTACCTAAAAATGTTAATATTTATTGAAAGCATCAAAAAACTGTAAAAGGGCGTGCGAAGTGCGCGGAAGCAAGATGGAGAGTGAGAGAGAGATGAACAGATAGAGAGAGAGGTGTGGAAAGGAAAGACCTAGAGGATGCTGCTTGATGCTTTTGTAGATTTTATTACGTACATTACAACCAAAATTAATAAAAGTGGAGAACAAGAAAGAGAGAGAGAGAGAGAGAGAACAGTTATTTGACGGCTAAAGCTGTGACTGAAATACCCTGCCCAAGATTCGACATATATTAATTTGCTTTGCCTTTCAGGCATAAGCAAAAGCCTCAACAAAATCCAAATGCTCAAGGTGCAATTATCAAAATAATATATTAAAATGTGAGTTGAATTTAATAGACTTATAATAATAAAAAACAATAATATTTGAAACACTAATAAAATGCTTTGCTTAGCAAAAGTCAAAAGATCATTTTTAGTTTGCAAATTTCATATTTATTTTCTTGACCAAAACGCGTTGAATATGTACTATTATTGGACAGATCGGCCTATGCCTAGATAGAGTGTTAAAGTTATCAATATATTGAAAATGCTATAATTATGTAGAGAAAGAGCAAATGTCACAAAAATCCTGCGGCTTTTAAGATACCCGTTGATGTCAGGGCAACATAGCAAGAGATTCAAGTACATGCAGCATAATAAAAAGTTAAGCTCAAGCAAATATATATATATATATATATATATATGACAAAAGAGCAATTTGTTATTTAATGAAACTGAAAATGAAATAAGTCGACAATACTACAGGAATTGTGTGAGGGCAACACAAAAAAGATAAACACGCACACAACAACATCAACACACTACAACAACACACACAACAACAACAAGCACAACAACAGCACACAAACCCAGTAAGTTGCAGATACAAAGATACTTCAGCTTTGACAAGAAAAAAGCGTATCTGCAAGATGAAAAGCATTAACACAGCGCATGCTAATAGCAAATGCATACACACACACATACACACACAGCAGCGTCTTGTTTAACTTCTTATGAAGAAAATTGTTAGGGCACATATTGCTTGGGTCCAGAGACCAAAGACTAGGCAGCCTTTGATTGCTATCAGCAACAACAACAAGCAGAACAACAATGACAACAAGCAGAGAAGAAGAAGAAGCAGAACAAGGAACTGCCTCGTAAAAACCAGCTTGCATAAGAGTGCCAAAGCCAACCGCCCCACACCCCCTCCTCTTCCAGCAAATCCTCTTCCCCTGCAGTCGAAAAACTGTATCTGTATTTTTGACATTAAACAGCAAACAGCAACAACAACAATAAGTTAAGCTAATAAAGCAAGGCACAAACATCCACCTAACACACACCACCACCACCCCCCAAACACCGCCCATATGGCCAGTGCCAAGGCCAAGCCACATATTCAGTATTGTTGCTTAAGCGTCGCTAAGTGAAAAAAGTTGTTTTTCATTTATAATTTTTTTTTTTCTTTTTTGTGTCACAGAACATTGCAACATTTTTCAGACACACACACATTTTATGACTCGGTAATAATCCACACAACAAAATCAAAAAAAAAATAAACAGATTTCCCAAATTTTTCTTGTTGAAAATTAAGGAACCGAAAGTAATGCAACTTACAAATTTAAAAAGCTTCTTTCGGCAAATGTTGTCATAAAAAAGTTCAATTTGGTTTTTTTTTTTTATTCGATATTAATCCGAACTAAGCTCGGTTCGAAAGCTGAGTCTGCAGCAGTTCATGTTTTATTGAGCAAACTCTTAAGTAACATTTTAAATTTTAACTTTAACATCAAAGTACAATTTGCTGATAATATTTTCAACCTTTCAGTTTTAAGATAAACTGTTGAGGAACCGTTCAGAATCTCAGAGACATAGATGAGGCTGAAACAATTCATGGTGACGGTTCACTTTTGAATAGAATTATACGCATCTTCAGTTTTAAACTTGAATATTCACAGCGAAA
This sequence comes from Drosophila fungiperda, assembly GCA_035042345.1. NCBI lineage: Eukaryota > Metazoa > Arthropoda > Insecta > Diptera > Drosophilidae > Drosophila > Drosophila fungiperda. The sequence continues at coordinate 2,095,898 of JAWNLM010000154.1, read as the reverse complement.
AATAATTTTGTCATATTTTTAATGTATTATTATTGATATTAAATTCTATTCAACCAATATTCAATCTGAGACTGATTTTCAAGTGTTCTAAATTTGAGTTCCATTATCGTATTATTTTATAAATTAAATATAGAGATCCCCTCACTTTCTCTTCCTCTCTGTATTTCTCTCTCTCTCTTCCTCTCTGTCTTTCTCTCTCTCTGTATATTTCTCTCTCCGAAACTTTGCAACTGTTTTTTTTTTTACGTAATGGTGTCGACCACAATTTATACATTAAACATTAAATATTTAGCTCTAATCAAATTCCGATTTGAGCTCTATTTGGTTTTAACTGCAGTTTTAAATTATGCGTGATCTCTTTTTTTTCTTCTTTTTGTTTTATGCTCAATGCTTGATTGCTTAGATTGAAATCAATTGTATTTGATTGCCCAAATCGATGCTCGATCGCGAGGGGCCCTCCACTTCCCCACTCTCCAACCCCTCTCCACACACTGTATCGACAGCTTGTTAAAATTGTTTAACGAGAAACACAACAAAAATAAGCGAGACTTTAAACATGCTTGCAACACAACAACCCACACAAAAGGAGATCGTGTCATGCACAACAGAAGAAGAAGAAAATGACGAAGAAGAAACAGCAGGCAAAGCAGCCAGAGAAGAAGTTGAAACCTTTTCATCCAAAAAGTCAGTCACCATTAGAATCATTGACAATGACAGCATTCGCCCCCACACTGGCCCCCTACACAAATCGCAGACACATTTGTCGCATCACCAGTCACCCAAAAAACAAAACAAAAAAAGGGTTACAAGGAATACATAGAATGGGGCAGGGGGAGGGTGAAAGTTACGTTGCGCTTCAGCGGCTTGTAACAAGACAAAAAAGACAACAAAAAATAAAGATCAACGAGCAACCGACTAGAAAAAAAAACCAGCCACACACAACGCGACGCGGAAGAAGAAGAAACTATCTTTTTATGCACTGAAGAGAACAAAATAAAAAATAGCTAGAAAAGGTATAATAAGTAAAGTTGGCAGAAGGTATATATTTATATATTTATAATATATATTATAAGAATTAAAAGCAGAGACGATTAAGCCATGTTTAACAAATCGTATAAATTTGCGATCTCAGAGACTATAAAACCGAAAGACTTCAAATGTGGAACGCAGATCAAGTTGGTTTCAATTTATCGACTCAAATCGAGCAATATGCCAATTGATATATAATAAACATTACTTTCTGCAAGACTTCTCTGCATTTTACAGGATAGCAGTTAGCCGAGCTAGTTTTTATTTGGGCTCTCGTCTTCAAGATTTAGAGTCGATCGTCGAGTTAACCTTGCCTCTCCACCTTCTTCCTTTACGCCCATAAAAAGGTGTTGAAAAAAAAGTTAAGAACACAAGAAGCAAGGAAATAAAAAAATGTGTTGCAGCTTTAAGATCTGAAGAGCTTATCAGATTGAACAGATTGTTAAAGGTTTTGCATTTAAAATGAGGCAAACACACTCACGTGGGCCGATCACTACTGGGTGCATGCCCCAAAGCTGCAGATAAGACCACACGATAAACGCCATCATGCCACAACACATTTGCATGCCAAATGAGCAGCGGCAGCAGCTTAAGCTGCACCTCGTTTGTCCAAACTCTAAACGAGCAACATTTTTTCATGGGAACGTGTTTTTTCCTTTTAACTTTTAATTCTTTATTTATTTATTATTTTATTATATTTAAGGGGCATATTTAACTAGATAAAATCATTAATCATTGAGAAACATTCGTTGAATGCTTAAATTAATTTCTACAACTATTTCTTCAGCTGATCATTTTTTTACATTAAGTATCTTTATCTTATATCAATCACAATATCTCTTCAATAATGTGTTCTTAAAACTGACAATCACTTTTTACATAATGTCAATTTGAAAATAATTGCAGACTTGAAGATATTCGAAACATGATCTCAATATTTGACAATCTTGAGTACCTAAAGAACCCTTGAAACTCTATAAAAAACCAAGAATTTTCTCTTATTGTTTTCGAGAAACTATTTGAATAGATCATTTGCGATTTTTCTTTCTTATAGTCTGTGGATTTGGATTCTTACGCTGCTCAAGATCATTTTTACCAGATGAAGTCAGAGTCAGGTTTAATTGAAAACTTGCTACTTGTTGTAATTAGATTAAATATGTTTGCTTAGTTAAACATATGTTGTTTTCGCCTTGTTCACTTTGAATACTTTCTACAAGCAAATGCTGATTTAACGTTCCTGTTGCTGTTTAGTTACTTGGCATATTTCATACCCGAGTCGAACACTCTCGTCCATTACCATCTGGTTACTGCAGTATTTATTATTATAGGCGTGAAGACACGGGGGTGAGGTATGCGGAGGTTGGATTATTGGCACATCCATCAGCAGTTCGGCGGCTGGCAAAACGTTTTACAATTTTACAGTTTTACACATAATAAAGGCGTCAAGAGCATCATAATAATTATCAGGCCCATGACTCGAGACCAACTAACTCAGCTACCATTCAAAATATGGGGGAAAATACAAAAATCAAGCAACACAAATTATTAAAAAAAAAAACACACACACACAATATCAGCGCTGCTCATAAAATCAGCTCGTTGCATGGCAAATAAAACAAAAAGCAACAAAAACCCAAAAAAAAACTATTACAAACAAAGTGCTTTACTGCATGCCAAAGAGAGGTGGCCAGAAAGGGACGCGGTTGCGGTGGGGGAAGGGGGCAAGCATGTGTTACATCTCCTCAAGCATTTCCCTCCCTCCCCCAGGCACTCCTCTTCATGCAGACTGGCACGGGTGTTGATTGGCATGTTCGGCTATGTGGCACTTGCCAGCGCAATTAGGCGGCCATTGCACTTGTCTAGGCTGGCGTTGCCTCCCAGCCTCCACCCCCTCTCCACACTCTCATATGCTCCCCGCATCATAGTCCATCATATTGCTCATATCTGGCGGCAAACACAAATATACATATACATATACACAAACAAACACACACACTTCCCATATCCATTTCCCGGATTGCTGTTGAAAATTTGATGGCACGACAAAAGAGCAGCAGCCGCAACAGATAAACAGACACACAGACAAACGGACGGACAGACAATCAGACAGGAGGCAGTCCGTCAGTCAGAGATTGTTGCCACTACTTCATTAGCAAATGCATTCTAATAAGTGTGGCACTATTCTTCTTCTTTCGTTTCCTACCAGTTTTTCTTGGCTTTTCAGTACATAAAAAATATGTTACTTTTCTAGGTTCATTTTTTTTTTTGCTGTTTTGGCCAAGCTGAGTTCATAGAAACTAGGCTAAAGTTGGGCACACATATATATTTAAAACACATTTTATATGCTTTTTAGTAGACGTGAAAGAAATTTTTAAAGTAAATCTTATATTCGGTGAGCCACTCAAATCTATTAATTGATTTCGGTTTTAAAACACTTCTTAAAATTTCGAAGTTTAAGATTTTCCACTCAGCTAAAATAAATACATGTAAATTGTGTTGTGTGTGTCTGTGTGTTGAAGTTAGAAACACACAGCGTAGGCAAAGAGCAAAAAGCACTATTAAAAATTCATAGCTTACGGAGATGAATTGTGTCTTGGTTGTCTGAGCTTTGGTTTGAGAATTTGTGTGACAAAATTGTTATATATTAAATATCCACTGTTGCCTTAAGAAGTTAGTGAAAAGATTTTATTGAGTAAAAAGAACAGCATTCGTTTGTTGTCTTGGAATTTGAATGGCCCAAGCAGACAACCAAAAATCACATTATTTATCTCAAGTTAAAAGAGCTCATTTTTTGAGCTATTCTTTAAGAATTAGCAAGAGAAGGCAAAAAAAACTGTTGCCAACAATTATTGCCAAAAAATACAAAACTCTAACTTAATCTTTAGTGCTCTAAATTTTGTTTATAAATTCTCTTTCAAAGTTACAAAACTGAAATATAGAAATAACAAAATATATATAAACGCTCTGCAAAAATGTCAAATAAAATATCAAAAAAATGTAGTCAAACAAACTGCATTCAACTATTTTTTTTTTTTTGCTTTAACTATTTTTTAAATTTCATATTTGTTTATATAAATTCTTTTTCTGTCAAGAGTATTTAAATGCAAGCGCAAATTTCAGTCAATAAAGTTGCAAGTTTAAACCATGCCAAATGCTAATGTCAATATGATGCACACACACTCAAGTATACACACACACACACACAGGCACTTTGAAATATTTTATTTGGGCTTGCAGCTTAAGTATTTTATTTCCATTTTGCCAGGCAATGAATGAAAATTTGTACACACATGCAAATTGGCTGTGTGTTCGTTGAGAAGGGGCTAAGAGAGGTGTGGAGAAGAGGGGGCTTGGGGTAAACAGAAGCGAGCATAAGGAACTCTCAACTGACAAGCCAAAATGACAAACTGGCTGCCTGGTCGCTGCGGCTGTAACAATAATTGGCACAGCGCCAGCATAAACTCAACTCGAGTCCATTGATGAAAAGCAGCCACACGAACAGCCCAAAGACACAGATACTGATGCGAAGTAAGAGATACAGATGCGGCTAAGAGATACAGCTAAAAGATATATCTGACAGATACCGCTACACTTGCAGCAAAAAATGTTTCAGTTTTTCTATAACAATTTCAAAGTATTCTAAAATAAAAAGCCTTTTTTTTTTAAAAAAAATTTTTTCTATACAAATAAATTTCTAAAAAGCAGAAAACATAATTTTCAGCAAATTTATTTGCCGAAACTCAGAATAGAGTAATAAATTCGAATCTCTCGAATGTTTAGTATGAGTTCAGTTAACATTAATGTTAATAATAATAACCAATTAGAAATTGCTAAGTTCGACATATTTTTTCGCTGAAGTGTTTCCTTTGAATCAGAGAAAGTCACTAAAAATACATATTTTATTAATATAGTTTCTAGTAGAATAAGCGAAGATATTTTTGGCAATTTACTAGATTTCAGAACGCTATGTTTTTCTTAGTGTAGCTACGATTGCAGCGCAAGTCGCAAGCCGTTTCAACCGATTTAAATTTAGCCACTTGAATTTCCGCCGCAACTTTTCTATTTTTTGGATTTATATTGCTTATTTTTTTTCGTTTTATACAGCTTGTTGTTGCTTACGAAAATATATATAAATAAAAGCAAATGAAGTGAAATATTTTGTCGACTTCCGCTCGTAATCACCAATTAGTAATGCCACACTGACAAATATGCCAAACAACAAAAACCGAAAAACTTTCTATGAGCACTGTGGCGAGAGGGGCCTGGGTTGGGGTGTTGAGGGGGGAAGAGGGGATTGCTGCCTTTGATATATGATTTCAAATAAATTGCTTGGGCCAAAAATTGTAAGTTGCAAATAGGCGCAAAAGTTTGGGTCACACTTCTCAAGCGTTCGTCATTAGTCAAAAGGCAGATGCGCAACTAAATTCAAATTCAAGATACAGATACACACACTCACACACACACACAGAAAGAGAGATACGCATTTACAGTTGCGTCTTGTCAAATCTAGCAAATCGAAGTGTATCCATTGGAACGCACTCAGAGTAGCATTCAACATTGGAGCAGTGGCTTTTTAATGCCCCATGGGACCAATTTTCGGCAAAAAAAAATGTAGCTGTATTCCCTAAAAATGTTTGTGTGTGTGTATCTGTGTATATATATTAATCTAACTATATATTTTTCTATGTAAATCTATATATATATATACATCAATCTAACTATCTACCCTTCTATGTATCTCTACATGTATCTATCTATCTTTCTATGTATCTCTATATATATCTATGTATATACTAAATTAACTATATATTATATATATATATATATACATATGCATCTATCTATCTTTCTATATATTAGTGAATCTACTCATCTTTGTATTTATGTGTCTATCCAAAATATATTTTCAAAAACAAATGAAATGAAGAAAACGAATTTATAACTAAAATTAAATAATTTTTAATTTAGTACTAATATTATCAGAATTATTGCATTTCTCTCAAATGTGAGCCTAATTTTGAAAACCATTTTGAAATATAGACTATATGCTAGAATTAAAATCTCAAAAATTATACCAATTAAAATTTATACCAATTTAAAAGTATTTTGTATTAAAAAAAATCGCATCTACATATAAAATATCAATTATTTTATAAGAATTCAATTGTTTTCACTCATATCTTTTGCCAAAATTTTAAATTTAAAGTGCGTGAAAAATGGCTTAAAATTTAAATAAAAATAGCTAAAATGGCCGCAGCAGCTTCATGAGGCTCTCCTCAACCCCAACGTCCCCCATCCAGCGCAACGATCGCCCTTTTACTGTTCGTTGGTTGTTTTTTCTTCTTTCTTCTTAGTGGGCTATTTGCGCAGTTTCCGTTTGGCTGAGTTTTTGGCTTCGCACTTTTTCGCCATTGGCCTGATATAGAAAGAGAGCGAGAACGAGAGAGAGAGAAAGTGTGCAAGAGCGAGAACCTTTGCGGTATTCTATTTGTTTAGTTGCGGTTTTAGTTTTGGCCAATGAATGTGTCGTGGCCAGTGGCGCGCCCAGTTTGCCCAATCAATAGCGTCAAATAAATAATGAAAAAAAAAACAAAACATTTCTGTGCAAATTCTTAGGTAAAACAGTAAAAACCCTAAGCACACCAAATACCCAACCCCATCACACACCCCTTAGCTGATCCCTTTGCCCTTGATGGCCAAATGAGACTCGGTTAAAATAGGCTTTTGATTTTCATTTAGTTGCCGCCTTTTTGTTTTCGCAAAGATCAAAGCACATTTGGCAAATGCGAGGAAAGCAAAAGGAAAATGCGCTCAAGTGTGTGCGTGTATGTGTGTGTGTGCGTGTGTGTGTGCACTCGTGAGTCTTTCGTTTGATTCTCGAGTGGGTGCGTTGAGGTGACGACTGCCTGAACTATACAATTCCCCAAACTCGAGCGTTTTCCTATTCAAAACGCGCCGCCAATTAGCTTTTTACGTTTACCCTTCACCTCCCCTTCCCTGCACCCGCTCCACTGTCCCTTTATTTCTTGTGGCATTTCATTGGTATTAAATACCGCGGCACACTTTTCTCTGATATTTCTATTCTACGCCAGGGGCGTTAAGCAGCTGCAGGTGTGGGATTAGGTGGTATCAGTGGCACGACCCATTTGAGCGGCCTTTCACCTAAATACCAACTTAATTCCCCCTGCGGCTGCGCCTGCCTTGGCTTCGATTTTATTTAAACATATTTTATTTGCATTCATTTTTATATTTATCAAACTTTGTATTTTATCCAAAATAATCAAATGACAGATGATGTAAATCCATCGGCAGTCCATATATAAACGTAGACCACAAACTAAAATCTAAACTAAATGGGTTACTCACATGATAGTTATATTATATATTAGTATAGTATTATAAAATATTCATCCCTAACTAGTGTTGCATGTTATGAAAGTCACAGCATTCGTACAAGGCACAATAGATCTAATACCTCGCAGTACATGTACCCCAAATATAATAATAATAATAATAAAATTCAGGTTCATAAACAGTATTAACAACTATCCACCTAACAAAAGTGAACTCAGCTAGTTTGATCAAACTTTGTATCTGTTCTGATCATAGAATATATAACTGTCATAGAAACTATCGTTAATCGAAACAAACTCAATTGTTTTATTGTGTTACTATATTTAAGCATTTAATATATATGTAATTTTAAACGTATCCCATAGGTTCAGGTGAAACTGCAAACTGCTTATCTGTTTGTGGCATATACTCAATTAAATTCAAATGAAACTCAAGCAATTTTGCTACCTTACAAATACAGCAGCAGTGCTTTTGTGCCTGCCCCTGCCAATGCTTGTCATGTGCCACACTCTGAAACAGTTGCCGCATGGCCAAAAACTGCACGCAAATTTGCTTGTAATGTCTTTGCGGTTGTTGTTGTTGCTTATGTTTTTGTTGATGTTGTTGTTGCTCCACGCATATTAATGAAAATCGTTTAAGTGTTTTTATTGCTGGAGTGGGTGGTGTTGATGTTGTTGTTGTTGTCGGTGTTGTTGGTGTTGTGGCTGCATGGAGTCTACAAGTCTCGAGGCACGCACTCGCATAAATGTCAACCAGCCAGCAGGCAACAAACAGCAAACACAACTCGTATTTGGGGAGACGAAGTGAAAAACTGGAGAACACTCAATGAAAATTAAAGCAATTTCCTGTGCCAATTTGAAGATGTTAAATTAAAATGCTACAACACAGATATTCAGGACCAGACACAAGATGCCACAACACACATCAACATTGCCACACTCAGCAAAATCAAATGGGGCAAAAAGCGCAATAATTACGATAGAAATTTGTGGAAAGTTGGCAATGCATTTTGGCCACTAAACTTATCGTATTACGTTTAAAATCATTTTAATTTGTTAATTGAAGAGTAGATATGATCAAATACAAAAAAGTGAATTCTCTAATCGAGAGAAGGAGAGAGAGAGAAAGAATTCGACTAGCAAACACTATGCCTATATTATATATATACCAATTGGAGCGATATATCTGAATCATGCTGATCAAGAATATATACTCTATGAAGTCATAGATGCCTTTGCCTGTTATATACACATTTTTAATGAGTTCAGAATATAAATATCTAAAGATAAACTCTGTCTCAAAGTTTGAAAAGCATATTTCTTTTGATAAAAAGCGTAAATTGAATAACTAGTTAAACAATGACCAAAGCTCTTTGAATTTCACTGCTATTCTTGAATATGAATTTTCAATATATTCCCAAAATTGCAAGATTTATCTCTACAAGTAAAATCTGTGCAAAAATAATTTCTGTTTTTTTATAATAAGTTATATAAATAAAATAATTAAATACATATTTTTACATTTACTTAGCTAAAGAAATATATATATTTATATTTTTTTTTAGCGTGTATTTTGTATTTGTGCTGAATCCGACAGATGCCGACAGTAAACCGAATTTGTCAGCTAACGACGAGGCCAATTGGGAAACCGCCATTCATAGATATTTAATTAGCAAACAAAGTGCGACAGTCACAGCGATAGAGAGGGAGAGAGAGAGAGAGAGGGTGGGAGAGAGATGGCTATAGACGTAAATTGGCAATAATATGGAAAAGAGAAGGAAAGTCGATGCTGGCAGAAGTGCAGTCAGATTCATAGTCAGAGTCGGAGACGTCAAGCAGAGGCAGCAACAAAGTAAATGAAGATGAGCACTTCCTGCAACAAAATGACAAACACGACAACAACAACCAGAAACAGCAACTGAAACCGCAGCAGCTCAGAGACAGAGAGAGAGAGAGAGAGAGGGAGAGAGAAAAAGAGAGATGGAAGGGAAAGAGTACATTTTTAATCGAGTGCAACATCATGAATGACAGAAGCCGCCGTCAGTTTTGTTTGTTTGTTGTGCGAGTGTGCAAGTGTGCAAGTGTATCTGTGAGTGTGTGTGTGTGTGCGTATATCTTTTATACGAATGAGTTAAATGCTACGCTCGAGTTGAGTGAGTGATGCATCCCAGGGCGCATCCGTAAGATAAACAGGCGCAGCACGCAACGTTTAACTTTTAATTTGCAGCTGCACAACAACTCTCTGTGTGTTTGTGTGTGTGTGTGTGTGTGTATGTTGTGGGTGCCTGTTACCCATTAGTAGAACACACAACATACACACCGCTACAACACATAGGTCATGGCCATGCAACGTTGCGCAAATTCAATGCACAAAATATTTTATCAACAAAAAAAAAAGGAACATAAGAAACAACTCAATTCAACTCAGTTAAAGAAATTCAACTTTGGTCACTTTTGAAATGCACTTAAAAACAACGAACAAGCTAAATAAAATACCCTGTACCCATTCAGAATGGCTATAAATATATACATTTTTGGTCAGCAACAATGGATATATATATCGGTCTGTCTGCCTATAGCAACAAATTAATCTCAGAGATCAATGCACAATTGTACAATTAGAGACAGATATATATTCATATAGATTATAATCAGATTTTTATTTGCTTTAGCTATATTTATAAAATACCCTATATATATTATTATATTTCCAATCAACTGTATTAAAATTGCATTAAGATCAAAATGTATTTTGATATTCAACTCGCAAAAGTTAACAATTTGTTACAGGATATCTGCTAGTCGAGCTGTATCTCATCTTCTTATTTTTTTTTTTTTTTTGGTACCATTAAACTATTTTTTATACTTTCATGAAGCACTGCGATTTATATTCAATACTATAACTTAATCTATAAATCGTGTTCATTGCTATTGTTATTGCTTTATTACAAATACATCTTTCGCAACACCTTTCAATTACTCACTTTTTATATCATCAACATTGGCAATTGCAAGTTGCAACATTGGGGCAGCATCAACTTAGGCACAAGTGCCCCTACCAGGCAAGTAAATGCTGTTAGTTGTTGGGAGGAGGGGAGGCTTGTAGGGTGGGTCGGTGAGGGGGGTAACTCTGCGGATGCGTGGCACTTCTCACTTCCGTGTGTGTGCAAGACAACGAAGCCCAAATACACTTGCAAAACGTTGAACCAATGAAAAATATGTTTGATATATTTTATAAAAATATATTTACTTAAATTAATGATAAAAAAAAAATCAGTTTTTCTGCTATATATAAATAATAAAAATACTCCTCATGGATTGCATTCATGTTTCGTCTTAAGATTTGAGTACATTCACCGGGCAGGGGCATGCCACAAACAAAAACCTATGCTTATTATTGTTGTGATTGTTTTGGTGCATGATGCACACCCAAAATGTAAGCCAGTTTGTGGGTGCTTCTACCTCCCTTACCCTATAAACCCTCGCCTTCCCCGCTTACCTCTCTCATTCTGTACACCAGCCACGCTCCAGCTTAAGCTGCTCTTTTCTTTGGGGAGGGAAATTGAAGTTTGAACTTTTGAGCGTTGAAATTTTGTGTGTTTTGTGCTTGAATGCATTTTTGTCTGGGCGCCCATATTTGTAGCTGGATCTGTGTCTTTTTATGGGTATCTGTATCTGTATCTGTGCATTCGCCTGCTGTCCCGCATTTAAATAGCAAATGATTAGCTTCAATTGGCTTCAATTGCGTGGAGCGGCTCGTTAATAACGATAATAATACACCCAAATTGATATATATATATATATATATATATATTAGTTTGAGAAGATATAGTACCTTAGGCTCCGATGAGACTCAGTCTACACCATCCATATCGCATTTGGAATTGCCTATTCTTAAAAGTTTTCAACAGCGTATTTAGAAATTGTTTTGAAAAAACCAGACGCCAGTTCTTCGATTGACCTCTCTTTAAGCCTCCTCATGTGTGTGTGTGTGTGTATGTGTGTGTGTATGTTTGTGTGTATGTAATCACATTGATTTCAATTGGCTCAGAGTTGAAGTAGCATTTAAATCAACTAGGCGCAAATTCTCCAAGACTCTTGAATTTTTGCAATGCAATAAAATTCATTTAAGGCTCCCCACTTAAATGTGGCACACTTTTCAAAGTACTTCCCATATCTGTCCATCCATCTGTCAATTTGTCCGCCTGTCTGTTCAACTGTCTGATCTGACTATTTGTATGTAAGAGCTATATCAGCTCAGACACTATAACAGTTAAAGACTTTAATTTTCTGCTTACCACAGACAAAACAAGTCTCTTGCATTTTATCGATAATTATCAATATTTATCGATTTTCAGTGGCAGTAAATAACGCAATTGTATATACATAGCCATAGCCACATAGCCAATTGATATATACCCACATATTAATAAGCAACTGCAGATTTGGTCAACAAAGCCACACACTCGGCCAGCTTACCATTTATTTAACACCAACAGGCTACAGGGTATCTGTCAGTCGAGCTATATCAAGTGATAAATCTTGGCTTGTCAAGTTTTACAGCGCTGAGTTCAAATTCCAATTACAGTTACGTCTTCCAGCAACGACTCTGCTTACATTACAACATTTTGAGCCTTGACATATTTAGTTTCGGGTGCTTATTCTTCGACCTCTTCTTCATCTTCTTGAACTATTTCTCGGCCAGTGCCAAGTGGTAGTTATGTATATATATATATATATATATATATAAACAAGGTTTGCATATTCAGCAGCCTGCAATTGACCCCATTTTGTAGATAGCAACTAACCACTTTAAACCCCCTTTTGCCCCTGTTTCAGAAGAAGACGACCAAGCATTAAATTATATTTTATGTGTAAATTATTTAAGTTGGTGCGCAAGTTTGGAAAAATAGGAACATTACGTCGAGATATATGCATATATAGGACACACATACACTAACAGAAAATAGTAGTCATTATTTGAGTGCAAGCAATGAGTTTTTTTTCTTCTTTTTTTTGGGCGCTTGGCCAACGGCCATCAAAACTGATGGCAAACAATGCCATTAACATGAAGCAAGTGGCAAGTAGAGGTGGGGCAGCGGCAGAGTCAATGGAAAGGACAGCAGACTGACAGGCAGACATGGGTTATAAATTTAAACAGATTTTTCTAGCTTTGATTTCACCAAGAAAAAAAACAGAAGGAGAAAAAATGAAGCCTTTCTCTCAAATGCATTTTCTATAATAATATTTCTGCTTCGTTTTTTAAATTATTTTTTGTTTTTTTTTTTGGATTTTGTTTTTAGTTGTTCTGTTCATGCGAAAAGTTTTCAATTGCTCTGGCGTCACTTTTTGATTGCTTTGATGTGTTTTTCTCGCACATTTCCCCAGCCTGAATTCATGACAAAAGTTTTTCGGTGGCAAGGACGAAAGGATGTGCAGCAAGCAAGCAGCAAGTAGCAAGTAGCAAGTTTCAAGTTGCATGCAGCAGCGCAAACAGGACACAAAAGCCAGGCGCAATTTTCGCTTTGATTTTCAAATATCACACACACATACCATGTATGTGTATGTGTGTGTGTGTGAGCTTGGCGTTTGGTTTTGGAGTTTGCATTCTCTCTCTCTATCATTCTCTATCTCCTGTCTCTTTCTCTATCTGACTTTTTATACTTGGCTTGAGAGAAAAATGAAAGTTTAATGCGTTTGCCAAATACAATTTTCACAAAATTTCTACTCCTATCTGCATATATATAATATATATATATACATATATGTCTACTTCTCTATCTATCAACCAACAAATTATATTATATACTTTTTTAACTCTCCTTTTCCCATTTTATTATTATTTACTTTTTCTGTATTTGTTGGTCTGCGCGGAAATTGCATTTCATTTTTTTTCGACGAGTTTTGCATTCATTTTCCTCATTTTTTCTATTTTTATGTTGTGAACTTTTCAGCATTTTTTCTTTTTCATTGGCCCTTTTTATTTTTTTGCATTCCGTCCGCTTTGGGGGCAAGTTTAAATGGTTTAAAGTGCTTATACTGCAAATAATAAAATGGCTAAAGGGACGCGGCAAAAGTTAAGCTGCCAAAGTGTAAGAAAGTTATATTGCGGGCGAAGGTGGTGGGAGTGGGTTAAAGGGAGTAAACTGACTGGCAATAGTTGCAATATTAGTTGCAAGTGCCGCATAAAGGAGAGCAGAAGTTAACTGCCAATAAAATGAAAAATACTTGCAATTATATCAGTAAAGAAAGAACGCTTGATGGAAAGGAAAATGAAATCTTCAAATTCTTGTGAATTTTATGCCCGTATTTATGCATATTGTACATATTTATAGATATAGAATTATAATAACAACTTTTGTAATTGAGTAAAAATCGATTAAAATAAGTTGAGGGCTCCAAAGAAATGCTTTCACCCAAGCGATTTGAGCTTAAGCCAGTTGTGAATTATAAAAACAAATTTCTACTTATATATCAGAGGTTAGTAGGCGAATTCAAAACAAATTACAAAAATATGTATTTATGTTTCTCTTGTGCCTATCTTGAACAGTTCCTAATCATTATTCTATCATCATGGCAGAGATGGGAAAAGATATTGTTGCTTGTGTCACGCTTCTGCTGTTTGAAATTGAAGTTTTCCATATTGATAAATGAGGCAGGCGCCTGCCTGGGATTGTCTAAGAGTCACAAGAAGCAGAGGGAAAAGTAAATAGAGAAAGAGAGGAAGAGAGATGGGTGGGGAGAGAGAGAGGGAACATGTTTTTAATCTATAAATTGGAAATTCCCTCAACAAAACATTTCTTTTAATTGCCGCACAACTTGTGTTTACATTGCGACGTGCAAGGCAAAAAGGGCATAAATAGAGAAGGGGAGAAAGGGAGATGGGCACAGCTATAGGGAGAGATAGATGAGGTAAGAGCATTGGGGGAGGGGAGGGGTAAACGATTTGTAGCCCCTGGGCGATGAATTTGTTTGCCTGTCAAATAAAACAAGACGCATCAAATTATTTCAAATTTATCGCGCAGCCCAGCAGCGGATAAAGGTGTATATAGATAGTAAGTGTGTGTGTGTGTCCTGTTTGTGTCCTGTGTGTGTCTTGTGTCCTGCGACAGTTCGACCCTTTGGGCGCAGCAGGCAGGCAGCTGGTCACAAGGCAAGCCAAGCCAACAAAAACAACCCCCGAAAAATTGAGGAACCACAGAGAAAAACAGTGAGATATATTTTTCTACACAATATTGAAATGTGCTCGTTGTTGTTGTTCTTCTTATTGTTGTTGTCCAATTTCAGGTAGAGCTCTCTTATCCGTGTTGTTGTTGTTGTTGTCGTCCATTTTGTAGACATTTTTGCCACAGATTCGCAGACCGCAAAATGACAGTCGAATGGGCAACAATAACGATTAATGGGCCAACAGACCTATATACATACATACATATATATATATATATACATATAAATAGTTACACCAAGAGAAACAAGTGATAAATAGAGAAGTGAATTTTACACAGCTCAAGTAGAAATTTAGTTACCTTAGAAATTGATTTAGACAGTTGTTTTATGTCCTCTATATTTTCTGTTGATATCATAATTTACCAGGAAATATACAGAGAACTAGTTGGATCTACACTGCCCCTTCTCATTCGTCCACGAATGCGAGAATCTTATATGGGTTAAAAGTTTCTATGAACTATTTTTCTAAAATCCTAAATCTGATGTCGGCAAAGGCAACACAATTTGCTGATCATTCTTTATCTTTATAATACTTAAATTAGAGCTGAATTTTGTTAGCAGCATTTTCTTCAAGTGTATGCGCTATACTTGCAATGGATAGTTTTGCTGTCCGTTTGTCTAACAAATCAAAATTATATTTTGACACGCAGCAGCAACAAAAGCAGCAGCATTAAATGAGAAATGAGTAAAACTTGCAATTAGTTCAGATAGCTGCCACTGATGAGTGTTGCACATGCCAAACACTCCATCCACACACACACACACACACACACACACACACACACACACACACACACACACACACACACACACACACACACACACACACAACACATACACATACACGTACACATATACACATACACGTACACATATACACACACACACACACATACACATATACACACACATACACAAACATACACACACACACACACACATATATACACACACACATACAGCTACCAGCTACAAATACACTAGATACCTTATAGCTATTATCTTTTGTTTTTTTTTTGTTTTTCTTATTCCTTTTTTTTTGTGGGTTAATGGTACTTTAAACTCGATTCCAAATAGACACACACACACAGACTAACACACACACTCGCATAGATAGACAGGAAGTGACTCTACTTACAACAACTCTGATTTCTTTACATTCTCAGTTTTAGTTTGATTTGTATTTTTGGCCATTGCTTCTATTGTCTCTGTGCTTTGATTAATATTTGGCACGCAACAATGCAATTTGCCCCGATTCACATTCAGTTTCAGTCGATTTGCGTCGAACAACAGAAAATTTAAAAAAATTTGGAACAACATCAAACTAACTGCTAAATCATCGCAATCATCTCTCCAGCCCTGAAGACAATAACTCGCCTAGCCAAACTAGCACATTTTTGTAGTTTTTAATCAAATAAGAAGGAAAACCGTTTAGCATAGTCATGCCGAAGATTAAATACACTTCCTGCCAAATCGCGCTATATATTATTATATATTAGAATATTGTTGACCATTTTTAAATTAAACATAACTGATTAGGTAGGTTCGCAAATATATAGAAATTAATTAAAAAAAACTTATCTTTAATATAATCCATCCCTCTCTGACATACTGCCTGCTGTTGCCTGTTTAGCCGAGTTAAGCTATGTTTGATCCCTTCTGAGCCAACAGCTCTTCATATTCTATGTGAGGGTTCCTCCTCGTTGTCACAAAATTGGTCGATCTCCTCACTGATTAAACCTAGTTTAGCTCGGCTTCTTAGTCTTAGTCTATATTGCTGTCTGCCAACAAATGATCGTTTCATATTAAATATTCCACAGATCGGCTCAAATCTTGCTGCACTTTTTTAACGCCTGCGATTTATAGCGCCCCGATATATCTTTCATTCAGTTTTGTGCTTTGTGGGCGTGTCTCGTCCCTCATTGCATATAAATCAAAAACCGAAATAAAAACAAAGACGAGTCAAAAAACAACAAAAAAAAAGAACGAAACGCTTAAAATGCAATTTAGTCAATGCAATTAAGCGAGAGGTAGAAAGAGACAGAGAGTTTGAGGGAGATAGGTTGCTCTGTTGGACAGTAACTTTTATTTTCGTTTTCGTTGGTCACGCCCTCCTCTTCTTTCATCTCCCCTCCTCTCCACCACCAACACCCCCCACACATATACACACACACACACACAAAAGCAAAACAAACGCCGACTGATTTTTATCAACTAACCAAGCGTAACGCAGACAAACACTTCCTAAATCACTTGAGTCGTTCCAAATGTAACCTCCTCCCCCTTACCGCCACCCTACCCCCTCTACTCCCCTCTCAACATAACAGACACACACACAGAGAGCCCCCTCAAAGAGAACCCTCGCAAAAGAAGAAAAACGTTTCCTGCGCACATAAAACATAAATTATTTAATTTTTTTTCTCTCTCTATCTCTTTTTCTCTCTCTGTTTCTTCATCTATTGCTCGTAGGCAACCAGAGACGACACTGCGGAAGAGGGGGCTCCTTAAAGGGGGCAGGGTGCGGACACATATTTCATATGGTTGGAGTTGGGGGGTTTGTTATCGGCATTGTCGATGGCGTCGTTTCGCATAGAATAGAAAATTATGAAATACTTTCGCTCATTGACTTCATTAAATTATTTCGCATTTATTTGGTGTGCGTATCTCACGGATACCTTTTATTTTCTGTATACCCTGTTGCCGATGGTAGTACTAGAGTATGTCCGGAAACTAATTATAAATTTATTTGTCTATGCACGCGTCAAGTAAGTAGTGAAAATTAGGTTGTCTGTAAAATCGTTAAAATAACTTATTTGCCACAATCACCAAATTTGGATTGTATATAACTTACTTTTTCTGTATGCCCACTTTCGCCTCAAATTCAATTTCAAGTGTAAGTGATTCCTAAGTTTGGTAGGACAAGTTAATCGTTATGACCAAGTTAACAAAGGAAGGTATGTTTATCGATAACAACTTTTTGGCCAATAATAACATATATTTAAGAAATGCTGTAAAAGGAAAAACTTTTTAGTATGTGAATCTTATTTGTCAATCAATCAAACGGTTAACTGTTATAATTATCCATATCAATCGATAAGTCGATTAAAGTGGTTCAAATTTTATTGACTTCCTTTTTTTTGACGCCTGACAAGTGCTATTTTCGCTTAAAATTTTAAATCGAGCCGATTTAAATGCGATCGATATTTCTTGTTATTAATATAGATTTTTTTGTTTTTCAGATTATTTCTTAGGCAATCTTTTAAAAGTAGGCCAACTTTTTTCACAATTCAATCAAACTTGCCACGGCAAAAAACTTTACGACATACTCATAAGCATCAATGAAAAAAAAAAACATGGCAAATGAAAAACGTGCGGCATATGAAGAGGAAGAGCATAGCAGAGCAAGCAGCAGAGAATCAGGCGCCACGTTCTAGACTCCAAAAGTTCGCATAGAACATAAAGCAGGTGGGGCAAGGAGGAGCTGAGCAAACGTTTTGCATAGGAAATGGGCGAAAAGTCAACGCACAGAGGAAAGCCGGTGGTGTGGGGAGGGGCGGTCGGAGTGGAAAAGGGGAGCAGCGGTACCGACAGGAATAATAAATATTCAGTTTAAGTAAATGGGCTTTTATCGCGCATCTCGGGGGTGCCATAATTTGCCATTTTTGCCTCCGCGCAGTCTGCGCTTTTCTTTTTTTCTTTTCTTTTTTTTTTATTTTTTTTTGCTAGAGTTTCGGCTTTTGGCTTCTGCCACTTTTTTTGTAGCACACACACTGCAATTTGGCTGGGAGGCACAAATGTATGTAATTGATTCAACAAACGGCAAACGGGCGCAAAAGGTGCCAAGAAACAAAGCGCAAAACTTGGCGACGCCATAAAAAACAAAAAAAAAAATAGCGAAAGAAAAAGAAAAAGAGGGGAAAGAGAGAAAAGTGCTTCGGTAGCAACAACAATTATACGCATAATATATTTTCACCATAAATATAAATATACCCACACAGAGACACAAGCACATATAAATATATATATTATGTATATCGGTTTTGGTTTCAGTTTCAGGTTTCAATGCAAAATTACAGGCAAAAAAAAAAAGGGCAAAAGAGCGAAATCTCAAAAAAAAAATGAAGTGAATAAAACTACCTCAACAGCTTATTCGATCCTAAACATAATCCTAAGAAGACTAAAACTAAAAAGACTAAAAAGACTGTTCTATATATCAACTAATTGTAATTAAAAATTTTATTTTTTAAATTATTATTGAAATTTTGTTTACTATGGTTCCTAACATGGATCACGACAAAGACCCTTAAATAATTGAGAAGTCATTCAAAATCTAGGACTAAGATGTAAAAGGTGCGAGGAGGATCTGATAAATGGACAACTATCTATATATATCTATATAGACAACTGAACCTATCATTATTTTAAAGGTATGGTAGCAGAATCTTTAGCATTGTCTAAAAAAACATAATGTGACCAGAGCACCCAAATAAATCTGCCTAAACGTGATTCCTGACCAGATTTTGAACCCGTTAAAAACCTGAGCTGAAAGTTAACCAGAACGGCCAGCAAATATTAGTTCACTATACTAATAGTAATAATGGCCATATGTTTTTTTACTACAGAAAGTATAACATGGGGAAAAGATTAACAGTTTATATATATCATTATCAAAAATGTAATTTTTATAAAATTACTTAAGTAATACGCTTAAGCTTGCAACACTGGGCAAGAAAAATATAAATTTAATAAAAATGATGTCAGTAGTTATATAGCTTATATATAAGATAAACAGCAGCAAAATAAACTCAAAAGTCGTAGCATTTATGTAGAGAATTTGAAAATACATAAAAATATAACTTCAGGGCACATCTTGTGGTCCGCCCTTTATCTTCTACAGGGTATATGCCACAGAAAGCAAAGTCACGGATAGACGAAGAGACCCTAAAACCCTAGAACCCTAGAGCCTAGACCCTTGAAGCCCATTCTCAACGCCCAACGCTGCTGCTGGTCATAAAAATTAAAAAAAAAGAAAAAGCACAAACAACAACGGACAGAAAATAAAAGAGCGCTTTTTGCGGCTGGCAAATCACTTCAGCTCAGTTCAGTTCAGTGCCTACCCCCAGCAACACTGCCCGCCCCTTCTCCAACCAAGCTGGCAGCAACAATTTAGCTCATTTATTTTTATACATTTTAAGAAACAATAAACCGACGGACCATAAAACACGCAGTTACAAAATGAAAATGATTTAAGACAATGCCAACGCAAGAAGAAGAAAAAAGAAAAGAAAAGTAAAAACCCCCAAAACACACCCCACCAACACCCTGTAGAAACTGTGACCTTTGCGGAGAGCTGTGAAGCTCCATGAATTATACGCTACAAAAAGTTGAACATTGTAATTGCAACGCTTTAAATGCCACAACTGAGTGTTGTGATTTACAGCCAAGTTGTAAACGTATTTATGATATATAAATAACACATATATAAAGAAGCTAGAAACGCTTAGAGATAATACAATAGTAATTATATTATATAACTGAAGTCAAGCGCACAAGTTAAAAGTTCAAGTAAAGCATAAAAAACAAACAGCACAAATCAAGACAGATCCACTAGCAGATACCCTGCACTCAACTCTTTGCTAAAAGCCAACTGGAAACTTAAGATTCAAGTTAGCCAAGAGCTATAGCCCATTAGTTGGGAAGAGTCCCTGACAGCATTAAAACATAAAGTGAATTTGCAGGCTGCCAATTAATATGTGAAAATATAAGATTATTGCTAAGCATACTAGTTAAAATGTAACTAGCTATTATTCAAATATATATAACTGATTTATATATATATATATTTATATATATTTACATTTTCATATATACACTAGTTGGTAGCTAAAGCTCTCAAGCTGTTGAATGCATTTTGTGATGTGCTCAACTTTGACAGGGATTAACATAAAGAGACGGCGTGCGAGCTGGCAATGTGCAACGTGCAACGTGCCACATGCAACTTGCAACTCATTAGTGCCACTCGAATCGGTTGCCATTTGAGGCGCACTTAAGGCAAGGAGCAGCAGCTAAAAGTTGACACTTAATGTTGCAGCTTGAAATGGATTCCAGCAGCGCTTTAATGAAGATGTCGAAGCTGCAGCAGCGAAGTTTGCCAAAGTTGCAGTTGTTGCACGTGTTGCGATTGCTGTAGTTGTTGCAGTTGATGTTGTTGTTTTTGTTGTTGCTGTTGTTGTTGCAACTAAAACAATAAGTTTGCTCCGCATTTAATGAGCTGAATTTCATTTGCTGACTTTAAATCTGCCACTGGCTGCAATCTGCCCCAGTTTCTATCAGGATGTGTTCTTAGCTCCACTGTTACAAAAACAGGTTGCACTTGTTTGAGCCTTTAAATTCGCAACTCAAAAACACAGTAAAAAAAACTGTTTTATGGCGAAAATATCATTGGCTACAGAAATCATGTGATAATTTACTAATCTAAATAATTAATTAAAACATAATATAAAAAAGAACAAAATTTGTTTAAAAAAAATGGAAAACATGAATAAAATAAAATATTTTTTTACTGTAAAAAAAATTTAAAATTATTACAAGATATATTAAATAATTATATTTTCTGCTGGATTTTTGACTCATTCTTTCTTGAACTTTTGTATTTTATATTTTGCAGTGTAGCTGAATGTAAAATTTAATTAAGCTACTTTGCCAGAGACGTCTTAAGTTGCACAGATGCTTGCGCACAAACACACACACATAAACACACACACACACAAACATACAAATGTTTTTGCAACCACAGGCACTTGACTCCTGGAGTGCGGCAATTTCTTGCCTCGAGCTTCGGTCTTCGAGCTGCTGCTACTGCCACTACTGCTGCTGCTGTTGTTGTTGCATCCTTCAACGCCTGCCACCTGTGCAACGAAATTAACCAGCCAACCTGCCCCTCTTTAAACACACACACGCTTCATAAACCCCGCAAAATAACCCTAATTTCTAAGTTGTGATTTGTGCGCTGCTTATTTTGTATACCCATTAGAAATGGTTAAAATTGGCAGAAGGCAACAAGAACCCTCTGTGAACTTATTTTGTATATATATATATTCTTGATATTTGACATTGTGATATTTGTGAAATTTGTTTAGTTCAATTTGTTACATAATTAAATTTTGTATTGTTTCGTTTCTTGTTAAATGTTTTTGGTTAAGTGTGTACAATAATCATAATACATGAGGTATGAATATTAAAATGTAGGATTTTTATCATTTTTATAAATTACTACTACTTCCCTCAATTTCATTATATCGATTATCGATAGAAATAAGAACTCGACATGCATATACCTATTTCTATTGAAACTCATAAAAATCAATCCAAAAAAATGTTTGTGGAAGTGTTTTTTTTTTATATTCCGAAAATTATTATCAGGAAATTATAAATTAAATTCTTTATTTACTTTGAGATGATTTTATTGTAAAAATATATTTAAATTATGTTACGCTTTTTTCCACATTCATCTTAATCTTAACTTAACTTAATTTTTCTCAATTACTTTATTAATAATATAATATAATATTTCCCATTTACTTATTTTTATAAATTTTAAATATTTAATTCTTGCCTAATTTTTTTTTTAATTACGTTATAAATTGTGAAATAGGAACTGAATGGAATATTCTGTTGATTTTGGCTCACAGCCCTTCCTATCGCAACACACATTAAAAAGATTTATGTACCCCCGCTATCCGCTCTGCCCTCTTTCCCCAGCGCAATGCTGAGATATTTCTTTGCGCTCCAATTTACTTTAATGTGCAACACAAAATTGATTTTCTATTTAAATTCTAAATATTCAAGCATTTATTTTATTTGCTTTGTTGTTTTCTTTTGTGTTGCAAGTGAATTTCTGCAAATTCGTTTTGTTTTCTTTGTGTATTTAAAATTGTTGCAATATTTATTTTGCAATTTTATAACTTGTAATCGTTGTCTTTTGAAAATATTTTAAATTCAGATTAGGCTCATTGAGCAAAATATTTGCAAGCAATTTGATTTCTGTGTGTCTTTCTAATTGCAAAATTTATGGAATTGTTGTCAATTAAATTTATTTATTTTCTTAACTACAATAATTGACTAAACTGCCATCGATTGGTACACAATAACCTAATGTAATCTGTAATCAAATAAGAATCTTGGATGGAGTAAAAATCATTATTTCATTATGTAAACAAAAATTTAAAGCAATTAATAATGATAGTGAAAATAATTTTAATTGTGGAAAATTGGAACACATCCAAAGTGTTTTAGAATAGGGCTTGAAACCTGACCGGAAAATAACTTAACTTAAAACTCTCAATGGTCTATAAAGGTAAAAAAAATATGTGGCGAATAAATATAATCAAGAAACTTAATTTTTAATGTTGTTAAAAATAATTTCATTTTCGAAATTTAGAATAACTTATTGTAATTTAAAGAAAAAAAATGGTATATTTCAATAGAATATAAATATATGAAAAATTGATATTTCTAAAATAGTTTCCTTCATCAATGATTGGCAAAAAACATTTTTACGTGTATTATGCAAAAGTTTGCCTCTGCCTCCGCCTAAGTTGGATGCCACTTGCCAACGCCTTGCAAGACAACAAAACGAAGCAAAAGAAAGCAAAACAGCACGGAAAAAACTACACAAGAAGCTGGAATAAAGGTGCTGGGCAAGCTTCAGCTGGAGACGAACAAAAACAGCGAAAAATCAGTCGAGTGTTTTGGCAAGGTGTGCAGTGGTAGAAAGAGAGTAAGAGGGGGGTACGGTGTGTGTGTGGGTAACAGCTGTGCTGATTCACAGGCACGATGCAAAGAGGTGCCAAATGGGAAACAAAAAACTGGCCAAGTCAGTGCGAGATAAGGGGGGTAATATGGAGTAAGAGTTGTAGTCGAAGGGGAAACAGGAGAAACCAGGAGGAAAATAAACGATGTTGTCTATGACAAGGCATGACGGTAATGACGACAAAGGCAAAGATGGGGCAGTGGGGTAAGCAAGGGGGGAAGGTTGAAGGACTAGCCGTTGAAACTGAAGTGGGGGCCAAGTCCAAGCCCAAGAGCAGCCAAAGTTGGACATTTGCTACACGGCAAAAAAAAATACATATAACATACAAACAATGATACAACTAAAGTTTTATGCAGTTAAATGCATTGAACGGTAAAGTGGCGTTAACTAATTTCCTTATTGAATAGCAATAGCTTGAATTATAGGTATTATAAGTATATATATATATATATATGTGTATACAATATATGCGTTGTTCTTTTTCTTCTTCATCCATAATAGCATTGTCAGCCTTAGCAAAAAAAAAAACTTAACGTGTAAGTCGAAAAATATGTATTAAAAATTCTTATGTCAATTACTACAACTCAAATATATAAGAATATTCAAACTTATTCATTTTTTATTACTATATATTTTAGCACACTTCCCGTTCGTATTACTGTTTTTATTTTTTTGGTCAGTGTTCAGCTGTGCTTCAATTTTCATTTTAGCCGCATCAGTTTCGCTGCTCGTTTGTTGTGTTTGGTATTTTTCAATTCAAGGGTTTAGCGCGGTCCTCTGCTGCTTCTGGCTCTGCCACTGCCTGCTGACTACCTGTCCTCTCTCAGTCTCTCTCACACTGCACTCCTCTTTGCCTACCCGTCCTATGCTTGCCAGCCTTCCTTTCGACCTGTCCGCCTGCCTGTCCAACTGTTCACTTCACACCTCTCTCGAGGCGTTCACATTCCATTTCTCCGTCTCCATCTTCGCCTTCATATTCGTCTTAATTTTCGTCATAGTCGCAGTTTCAATTTCAGCACAATCATCTAGCTAAACCCAAAGAGAAAAAGAGATAGAACGAGCGAAAGATACAACAGCAAGGGGAAGGAGAGAGAGTAGATCAAATCGCAGGCATTGTGCGAAAGATGCCGCTGAATGCTGCTGTGATCAGCAGCATTTTTCACCTATTTTATTTACTTTTTTTGGCTACTCTAAGCGCATTAGGGGTATTATAAATATATAAGAGCCTATAGACAATATCCCCACAAGTAGTAGTAGTTTAAAAAGACTCGATTTGGAAACAACAGACTAAATATAAAAATAATAATTTCTCAGTTATGCTTACAATATATATTGTACAGTTTGTGTTTTCCACTGAATTTCCATTTTTTAAATTGTTACCTACAAGTTTAACTTTTGAAACTTATTTTAATTTAAATGAACGAATTGACTCTTGCTTATCATAATTAAATGTTGAATAGAATGCCGACTTTTGGTTATCAAAAGCCAACATTTGTTTATTTTATATTCACGAAAGAGTTTGAATGATTTTCATATCAAAATAACATGTTATTGATATCATATTTTTGCAAAAATATGTACTTTGGACTTTCACAGCTAGAATTTATTTGATCTATATTATGTTCAAGAAGAAAATCGAATTTTAAATTATATCTCAACACTAATTTATTATATATATCAATATATATTTATTTAAATTTCGCATTTCACAAGAATGCTTTACTCCAGCAGTTAATAATTATATTTCGCATAATTTTAACAAAATCTGCTTCTTACTCGAAATGTATTCCAACATATTTTTTCAAGGGTATTTCCGTTTTCGTCAGATGGCAGTGTGTGTGTGTGTGTTTCTGTGGATGTCGTGTTTGAGTTGCCTGAGCCAGCATCATAAATCATTTCAAGTAGCCGCCTGCTATTTGGTGTGTTTTGTATCTATAACTATAACAATTTGCAAGTGTAGGGAGCACATATACACACACACACACATACACACACAGGCACACACACACATACACACACAGACACATACACACACATACACACATAAATACAGCTGTCAGTCAGCGCTGACAAAAACACATTTTGACATTTCTGTTGCACTAAGTTGCCAGGCAACAAAAAAAATATGATGCACAGATCCAACGTTACATGGATAACAGGTAAGAAAAACGCTTTGCACTTGTCACAAAAATTATCTTCAGCGGACAACAGCTGTGAAAGATGTTAATGAAGTTGGGGCCGATAATGATGCACCTAATGAAGTTAATGTTGCAACATTTCAAAGGAACAGGAGCAGCAGAATGAAACTCGCAGCCCATTAACATCATCTTTGATTTTAGCAGCTTGCGCAAAAAGAAGCTAACAAAAAAAAAAAACACTTCAACAGCTGTGCGAAATTTGAGCTAATTTTATCTTTTTTGAGAGAGTGAGTAGTGGTGGGGGTTGTGTGGGAATAAGTATTACAATCAATCACATTTTTTGTATGTATTTGTGTGTGTGTGTGTGTTGAAGGAGCGAGCTGTGAGAATTTGGAAGCAGCATTAAGTGCATAAATTGAAATTAAGGGCGAAGATTTTTCAAAGCATTTTTGAAAGTGATTTTTAGGAGAAGAATAAACCGAAATAATTCAAATAAATAAAAAAAAAATCAAATAACTTATTCAAATTGCAACATTTTGTGGAGCAATACTAAAACATATTTACGGAGCAGTCAACACAATTTGATTTCTTTCAAAGATCCAACAAAATGTTTTTCTCACGAAATTTACTGTTTACAAATTGCATGAAATACTAAATTAAACTGATGAAATTCGATATCACAAATCTATAATAATGTAAAATATTAAGATTACTTTCACATTTTTTTTACAAATAACACCTTAAAAATAATTTTGTGAATCTGCACTTTAATAAATAAATAATTCTTAACATTAATTCCACTTTTAATAATTTTAGATTTGTTTTCTTATCTCTTTTTTTGCTCTCGCAAACTAATATTTTTTTCAATAATTTTCATTAAACTTAATTCTTTCACATATTTTTTTTAAAAATTTTTCTTGAATAGAAGAAGTGCACATTTTTTTATAATTTCGGTACTGATTCATTTGAATTTTTTTTAGAGAAACAATTAAAAATATGCAAGCAATATTAAAAAAGAAGCATTTAAGTAATAAAATAATACGAATACGAAAATATTTAATATATTGCAATTAGATCTATTTTATTCCATTCAACTCATTTCCATTAAAACTCGCTCTAAAGCATCTTATTAACATCTACTTTTTTTTGGAGAATCCTTCAGCTTTCTCCGGTAAAAACAACTTTTGCTGTTTAACCAAACTTAGCTTTAAGTCACATTAATTTCCATTGCTCAAAAAGTTTTTTCTCAACTACCAAAATAGTATTTTAAATTCACAGCAAAGTCTTCAATTGAAAATCTGTACAAATTTTTCTCGCTGCATTTTCGGAAGTTGTCTAATTCCATTTGCCGTCGGCATAATTTATGAGCAATATGAGCAAGAAAAATGTTGGGAAACAATTTTGCACAAAGCACAAAACTCGGTAAAACTCAGCCAAAGTCTGCAAAACGAGAAAAATAATCAAACCAAAAAACCAAATTGCTTAGTTTTTATCAGAGAATTCAAGCCAAGCAGCTATGCAGGAAAACTCAATATCGGATTTAGGCGTTTAATGGCTAATAAAAATATTCTGGCTAGTTAGCATTTGGTTGAATTAAAGTTTGAGCAAAAAATAATTTAGGTTTAGCCTTCAAATTCGTCAGTCAAGAAATTTTGGCATTATAAAATAATAAATAAAAATATATATAAATAATATATATAATTATAATTTCCTTTGATTTCTTGCTTGTTACATTATCTTAAATGCCACGTAAATTATAATAATATTAATAATTATTTATTTTATTTTATTTTACATTTAAAAATTCAATTCTCTAATTTGTTTCTGTTAAATTATTTAAACTGATATTTAAATTTATTTTAATTTTTTAATTTTTTCCCTTATTTGGACTCTACTCATCTGGCTTATCTATTTTATTGTAATTTATTCTGGCAATTCAGTTTGCTCTTTGCCAAGTTATTATTTTCAAAATGCTTTCTTTTTGGGTAATTTTAGACTTTTACCAATGTAAATTTGAATTTATTTATTTTAGTTTTATTTTTGGTATGGATCAATTTATTTATATAAACTTCACTTTCCACTCTGCTATTATTATTATTCGTGATAATTAACTTTTGCTGGCTGCAGGCAAGATTGCAATTTCAATACATTTTTTTATCTTTAGATTTTCCTTCACACTTCAATCAAAATAATATGACAATTTTTTATTAAATCTCATTTTAAAATATTTATTTATATTTTTCTCTGTTTACCTGACTCACAATTGCGCAAAAATTACAGTTCGCTCAAAAAATGAACCGCTGTTTGGTTGTCGCGCAAAACCCGTGAAACGTGAAAGCGTAAAAGGGACATAGGAAATGGTTGCTTAAATGCGGCCATTTGATTGTTGTTTATGGATAAATATTAATATCGAAAATTTGACCTACATTTGTTGCTGCTGCGTCGTCTGTTTCATCTGCTGAAGAAGGATTTTGCCGCCGCTGCTGCTTCTTCTTATTATGCTGCTGCTCGCCGATTATCGGAATATCCAATAGAAGAATAACAGAAGCTGGTATTTTTGTTGTTGTTATTTGATCCACGCGTAATAATTTAACGGCACTTTATGCTTGCAAGGTCTTTGTTATTGTTACAATATTTGCACTTAAAAAAAAAGCTTGCAAAAAAATAATGAAAATTGAAGTGGGGAAGAAAACGAGGAACAAAAGATGCACAAGATAAATATTTATATTTATGTGCAGTTGCTGTTGTTGTTGTAGCTTCTTGGCTGGATTTGGTTTGGTTTTGGTGCGTTACACGCACACACACACATACGTACACATGCACAGAGACGCGCGCTGATACAAACAAACACGTTGATTAAGCGACGTAGACGTAGACGTAGACATAAACGACGACGACGACGGGGAACACGCGACAAACGACGCTCTCCGACAACGTGTCCAAACGCTTCAATGAATCGAACAGAACTGAATAAAACGTGTGCTATGCCCGTCACAATGGCTGCTGCTGCTGCTGCCTGTCTGCCTAACTGCGGCCAGACTGCCGCTGCTGTTATTTGCCTGCCAGCATGAGACCAGAGAGAGAGAGCGCAAAAGCAAAAGCAAGAGCGAGAACGGTCGCAATGCATATGTGCATTTGCTCGCAACATGTAAGTAAACATGCGGGTGGCTCTCTTTCTCTCTCTCTCTCTTGCTCTCGTTCTGTAACAGCTTCTGATTACATTGATGCTGCTGCTGTTGCGTGGTCTCCTGTTAACCGCGACTGATTCTGTAAGTTATCAACTAGTGCAAATGCTTTGCTTACAAAATACAAATAATAGTACATCAGTAAGGAATGTTTTATTTTTAGTGACTATAAAAATAAAAAATTTAACTTAATTTTCGTTACATCATCTAGTAATATATATATATATATTACTTATTTTCATTAAGCATAATTATATTTCATGTTCATGCTGCTTGCAAAATGTTTTAAAGTCTGCCAAAATGCATCGGTCGACGATAGGTGTCTGTAAACCGTAGCAGGAGCTAAACAGAAAACAACTTACAAACTGTGTTCTTTCTCTTTCTATTCCGTTCCCACTTGCTCAACCTCTCACTGGTGGAGAACAAACAAACTGGTTTTTGGTCGTCCACCCACGTGACTGTTATACAAACTGAGCGTATGTTTACAGTTGACAGGACTAGATCTCAACTGCTGTTAGCGGCCACAGGTTTCTGTTGCTGCGCTGCTGGCGTCGCTGTTCTAAGCAGTTGTTTCCATTTTGTTTACTGCGTCGCGTATAACACTTTGGCTTCATTAAATGCCAACAATTAAATTTTGATATATTGTGCAATTGTATCAAGCAATTAAGAGCCGATTATGTTCGTCGATGTGCTTACAAAAAAAATTAATAAAATTAAAGCATAATCAAATTCTAAGAAAATGATTAAAAAAGTATATAATTTAATTTATAAAATTTATAAAATTTTTGTTTACAAAAATCAGTTATAAAACAGTGTAGCACTAAAGTTATTTGTTTAAGAATAAGAACATTTTTTATGTAACGGCTGCCAAGCTAAACTCTCTTTAAGTTACCTGAAAGAGAGAAGGAAAGAGAGAATTGCTGCTGCAGTCGTATAACAGTTTATGGCAAAAACTCTTATACAAGCAGGAGAGCGAACCTTGCGTTTCAAAGGTTGCAAACTTGACTAGTTGCAAAAATTCGGAAACAACTTGTTGAGATCTGAGATATAAAACTATTTTTTTTAGCATATGACAACTATTTAAATTGTAGATTATAGTATTTACTAAAATTTAAAAAAAAAAAGTGCAAAGCTGTCTATTTGTTACTCTACTTCTTTTTCCTTTTCTTCTATCTTACAGTCAACTGTTATAAAAATAATAACAGGATTAAGCGTGACGTCGACTTTCGCAAGCTGCGCAGTCAGCGCCAAGTGAACCCAATTCAAGTCCGAAATTTGACACCTCGTCTCAGGCGCAAATTTAATATTCCGTCTGCTCCCCGCTAGATCTCCCTCTCACACCCACTCCCACTGCTTGAGAACGAGACAAAGTGCCAAAACTGCAGTTGGCATCGCCTGTCATCGATAAACAGTTACAACACATTCACACACACGCATAGGCACGCACATTTCTCACTCTCACAGAGAGCATAATAAGGTCAGTCAGCGGTCGCAGCGGGCGGCGACAACGACTTTGTCAACAGCTGCGCCAGCGCAAAAGGCACACGAACAGCGCTTACAGTAACGGCAACGGCGACTGCGCAGCTAGGCAGATTAATTGCGTCGTCGTCGTCGCTGTCTGCGGCGTGAATTTATGAGTTTCACATGAGCGATGAGCTGCCAACCAGTCGCCTCTCTCTCACACAGACGCACCCATCACTTGAAGTTGGCCGTCTGTGTGTGTGTGTGTTGAGCGCCGGCTTGTGAGCGCCACTTGAGGTCCGTTGTCCGCCAGAAGATGCCCGAGTCTGTTATGCTTCTTCTTCAACTTCTTTGACTCTGTCTACTTTGGCCCTCTTCTTCGATGCTGTCCAGTTATTTTCTACGTGGGCCCGCATTGTTTTTGTTGTATGTAAAACGATATGCTATGATATGTATGCTTTTGTGCTCATAAAGGTATCCATGCGTGTGTGTGTGTGTAAGTTGTATAAGAAGTTAATTCAATTACTTGAAAATGAACCTTTTTTTTTACTTTCAAATAAAATGAACTACGGCTTTTTTGATATTGTTATTGATATATTTTTATCTTTTTTTTTTTTAACAAATTGTAGCATCGAACTTTAATTAACAAGTCGGTTCGAGTTCAATTCGAATTCAATCGAACAAAAGACTTGTCAATTATATATATATCTGATCTATATATATATACATATATATATTTTTTTTCGCAAGCGTTGCAAATTCAGTATCAATTTAGACAGCGATTTGTAAAGTGTAATTAAGCCAAATCAGTCGGCTATTAAACAATTGAAGATAATTACGCGAAATTGAGAGAATATCAGCAACTTAAAGCTAATTGCGAAGATTGAGAGAGGGGAAACGGGAGACGGGCGTAGGAATTCACCTTATAGGCAAATGCAAATCAGTTTGAAAGTGGGTGAGAGTGAGAGAGAGAGAAAGAGCAGCAAAACAGTAATTAATAAAGTAATAAATAAAAATATGAAAAGGTCTTTGGTATTCCCTCTTCTCAATCTGTAATCGCCGATCTTCCGTCTTCGGTATTAAGACCCAAACTCAGTTGGACATCAATGTTTGGATTTTACACAAACCAAACAAAACAAAAACAAAATAAGAAACAGAAAAACTCCTACGTCTTTTTGACTTGATGGCTTATAAAGCAATAATTATCACTGAGAGTGCTCAACGCTTAAATACTCTATAACAAAATAGAGCCAGCCCAAAGTGAGAGAGATAATAAAAATCACTCTCCTTGTGATCGACTCTATATTACAGTTAAATATCCCAGTTAGTTGAATGATAATTTCCCCAACACACACACACACACATACATATATATGCATATTTGCCTTTCAGCGAGAGTAAAAAATAAAGAGCGAAAATTCCCACTTTTAGGTACCTTTAGCGAAAGTGAAAGTATAGGACAAAAATAGGCAAACACTATTTGTCCTATATTTTGACTTTATTATTAAATGATATTTATTTAATATTTTTTTATATTTACAAAATACAAATAGTGTCTAAAATTGAATGCTACTCGGCTATATTTTTATTTAGGGTATACGACACCCAAAAAAAAACACAAAAGCGCCTCCTTTAATGAAGTGAAAAAGTAAACGATGTGTGTGTCTGTTTGTGTGTGTGTGTGCGTGTGTGTGGATTATGTCCCACTGAGAGCGCAGCGGCAGCTTTTTCAGTTTTGTTTTGGTTTTTGTTGGCGTTTAGAGGTGTACCGCAAAAGTAATACAAATATCCCAAACTATAGCTGTATGTGTGTGTGTACAGTTATAATTAAGTGATACACATAAATGGAAAGGCGAAATGCCGTGGATGAAGGGATGTTTTTGGATGGAGGGTGGGGGTGGAGCTTCTTGATGCTTGTCCCTAAGTATTTTCAGTTTTTTTACAATCCGTTCTTAATGATTGTTTTCAATTACTTTTGCGCCTCGGCGTCAGTCAATGGATTTCACAACCAAGTCAAGAGTGGAACTGGGAAAGGGAGCCGTGAAGGAAGGAGAGGGAACTGAGGTCAGCAGCGAGTCAATCGCGTGGAATCGATTGAGTCAGCAGCAGCAGCAACAGCAGCAGCAGCGACGGAGAGCGCCTTTTAAGTGTTTACGCTTGTTTTATTAATTTCCATCATACATCTTCAGCTGTCAGCGTCTTCCACTGGAAAGAAACACGCACAAAAAAAGGAAAAGTCGCATCTTGCAAGAGAGTGAGTAGCGGGCGAGGGCGGGGAGGGGTATTGGTCTTATCGCTTAACGAGCAGCCAAATGAAATACACAAATATTGTATTTTTCGAACACGAAACATTTCGAATATCGAAACGGAACGAATTGTATCGAAACGCGAAGGCGTTTCAAACAAATCGAACAAAATATAAATCAATTTTTCAACTCGACAATCGGCGAACAAATCGTGGAATTCAAAAACATAAGAAACCTCTCGTTTCCCTTTATGATTGATTAACAGGTGTTAAGAGGTGCGCCTCGAAAATGTATAGCTAAGAATGTGTCTAAAACAAAGTCAAATGATATCGCCAACAATTAACACAGACCGTTTGCCAACTTAATTTATTTTAATTAACGTTAAGTTAAAGCTTGTCAAATTGAGTTGGAGAACTAGGCTTAAAAACGTTGATTAAGACTTTGTTAAAAGAAACGTAAGTCACTTGTCTTCTGGGAATCAAAGCGGAACCAAACCCGTTAGGCCAAAAATTGACCTCTTGAAACCCAGAACCAAATCCCAAAATCTACTTCTTAATCTTCCTACACAGAGAATCAAAACGTTATCAAACCTGTTAACCCGAAATTAACAGTTGTAAGTATATAAAAAATTTATTTTCAACTTTTAATCAAGAATTGCATTAAATCAACAATCAAAAGTGTATCTCAATATTCGCGAAATCCTTGTCGGCGGAACCAAAAATCAATTAAGTCGATTAAGATTGTTATTGGTGTGTCCTTTAGAAAATAGGACAGCTTCATGTGACTTATACTACGCGCTTCAAGAGACAAAAAGCGACTGGCTCGCACTACATGCAAGTGGTTACAGCAGACCATCGAAGAAGATTTTGATCATAAGAGACTTACAATTACCGTTGCTCGCAGGTTACAATAGATTGAGATTGCAAAAGAGGAGTGCAAGGCAAGCTGCGGTATGCATTGGCAAATACAGTTATTTTCATACAGAAGCTATTTTACATTACTTGAAAAAATGTTGGACACTTGCTAATTGAGACCAGAAATTGATTGATCTGAAACTGAGCATTTGAATGTGAAGAGTTAGTATTAAGTAAAAGAATAATTTAAATGTGCTGCATTTTAACGGCCCGACTGGAGTCTAAAACTGAGTGTTACAACTATAATTAAATTAATTTCAAAATTTCAAAAATTCATAAAAATAATAGAACAATGCAAAACTTAAGAAAAACCAAATTGGAGTTGCCAGATTATTTAATTTCATTAAATTAAGCTTAGCTGTCTGCCTAATTATTACCCTGCTGCACACAGTCTGGCAATCCTTTCTAAAAATTGAACTATTTGAATAATTCAAATTAGCTATAATTATTTGTATTATGTCTTTGAGTTGTTCTACAAAATGACAGCTGTTTTGTTTTTTTAGGGCGTCAAAAAAAATATTATCCATATTCATATAACTCTAAGAATCTATATATATATATATAACTACATATATATATACAAGCAGCAAATGTAAATATATGCAGCAAATGTGGCCGGTTTGAATGTAATCCGCAGAAATGTCTTAATAATGCCCCAGTCCTTTGGCAGGACAATAACAATTGCAGTGGCCAGGCACGAAAGTTTACAGCTAAAACGGATCGAATTGCCAATTTCATGCTTCGAGTGCAGGGCTTTCAATCAAATGATGGCAAAACACTGTAGAAGTGAGTGAAGAGAGGGGACGTCCCCGTCCAAGGGACGGGGAGAGGGAGAGCTGGTTAAATGAAAACCAACGCGAAAATCTTTGCTGTCATCTTCATAGAAGTGGAATACAGTTGTTCAGTTTAGAGATACATTTCATTTGCGACATATGTATATAAGTCTACACACACAAACACACACACACACATATATATATATGCAGTGTGGAAGTGTGTTAACAACGCCAACATCGTATATCCATCCATGACCTCTTCGTTCATCATCTTGCTTTGCCTCTTTCTGTTGGCTGCCTTTGGTGGCAATTGGATATGCCACCAACGACGTCACAGATGCTTCACCAACACCAAAACCGAAGAAGAAAAAAAATAAAATAAATAAGTAAAAGTCCTGTCCGCACAGGACTATCCAGCGAGGCACGCGATTTTTATGGCATATTCGTGAGCTTATTGTAATGAATTACTTTGGGTGAATCTTTTTCAGTTTTCCTCTTTTATTTTTGTATTTCCGGTAGCAAGTCGAGTTGGCCATAATCGGGTCTCATAGACTAAGTGCATACTTTGGAACAATTTCACAATTCAAGTATTCAATGTGAATCATACCTATAAACCTGATAAGCTCAATTCTGAATTATATTTGATAGATCTTAATAACATTCTATTAAGCTTCATTTGCGATATATCTTAATGTTTTGAATACTATAAATTATGAAACCTATACTATTTATTTTTTAGTTTCTTTTTATTTAATTATTTTATATTAATCTTAATCTGGCAATTCGCTCTTTGTTTTTAAAAATAAATTATGCATTACATTTGTATAATATAAATATTTAAAAGCGTTGCCAAAGAAAAAAAAAAGAAGTATTTTCTATAGGGTATCTGCAAGTCCTTGCTTTAAATGTATGCAATTGATACTTATTGAGTACAGGGAAGAAGCGAAAGGTATTAATTAACAAGGAAATAAAGAAAATATTCCATTTATAAAAAAGAGTTATTCAGATCGCATTTGAATATAAAAAGTACACGTTTTGACAGGGTATCTGCTGTTCATTTTAATCACTTGTTTCTTCTTTGAGAAAAGAGAGATTAGAGAGATTGATTAAAGAGTTTATATTAGTCGTTGCTGTTAAAGCAAATAATAAACACAAATTTTACCATTATTACAGGGTATCTACTAATATAGATCATTTAGATAGCAAAGAGTACATATGAAAACAGGGTATGTGCTGTGTATCATATCCATATATGCTTCTGCTTCATTTATCTATCTGCTTTCTTTAGCAATATTTTTTTGTGTTCTTTTTATGTAATGTATTTATCCATGCCAATGGTCGTTAGTCGCTAGTCGTTAGTCTGAGGCACGGTTATTGACTGCGGGTTAGTGCCCCATACACACACATATGTTCAACATATGGATGGATGGATCTCACTACATACATACATGGGGCATGTACATGGGTGTAGCCAGTGTGGCATGTGCGACATTTGTGGCATTTGCTGTAATCATAATTTTATGTCCATCTAAGTAGCTAGACGCATGACGACTGTCAACGACACACTGCCTCTACCCCACACTTCGTTCTCCCAACTCCCAACTCCTCCTCGTATCCCCTATACAACCCAATCCAACTCTCCCTCCTGGCCATTGAGAGAACTCGAGAATCTCAAATATGCAGCTGAGTGTTCAAAGTTTTAGCATCACTGTCCATCGACAGTCGGTCTTAGATGGGCAGTCTGTCGTTTGTGTCAGTTGCACGCTGCTCTTACAACATCTCCCCATACTCCTAGCCCAGCCCAGCCCAGCCAAGCCCCTTCGAAATAGCCACAACTCCACTGCATATGACGGCCCGCCCTAAAAATATCAATCGGTCAGTTGAACATGGTTTGGCCAACTAAACCAAACTTGATGTCAAGCGGCCTGAAAGCTCTGTCTTGCCTCTGACATTTGTGGCATGTGGCATCCACACAAATTTAGTGCGTCTTGAGTGCCAACTGTTGGGAGTCGCCCAGCCTCAATTCGACAATGTTGTGCGACAGCTTCAAAGCGAGGTAATATGCATCAATCCTCTAGTATCATTAAAAATCCTAAAGAACAGTTAATAATGAAGACTTAGTGTGTAAAAGGCATAAGGCAGCATCGACATCCAAGTCTGTTTATATATGTCCGATACGAACGGATCAGAATACATTATCATATAGCTGGCATTGGAACAATCGTTCGATAGATGAGTTATTTTATGAACAACTTTTTTTTTACCAAACCTACTAAATATATATATATATCATATAGGAACGATTAAATATCTATGTTGATCACAAAGAAATATATATAACAGGCAAGATAACTTACTTATAGCTCTATGATATGAATAATCAATACGTATTTTCGAATTATAACAAAATTTAATTTTGGAAGAGTTGCGGAGAAGTCAATGGAACCATCCTTTTAACAAAGACACATAACATTTATGTAGGATGCGAAAAACACAGTAGAGAACCAGAGAGAAGCGTTAAGTGTTCACCTTTATTTAACGACGAGTAGACTGAGAGCGTAAAGAGAGTATTGTGGTGAGTTCTGCGATCGTTCGGTGCCAAGCGCTCCCCAGAAATTCGGGTCATGCGACCAACTCATTTGTAAACTAACAAAATCTATATTGAATTGAATATGTTATTTAAAAAACCAGATAATAAACAGTTATAATAATAAATTTTGTTCCTGAGTTATTTACTGCTAGTGCAATATTCTGGATATATGTATATATTATATGTATAATTCAACTTGTCTTTAGTTCAAGTTGTCTCCAAGTTTGGCAGCCGCAGCTTTTGGCATTCTGTTGGAGAAGTTTCTGCAAGCCGTAAACTTAAACTGTTTCCGCACAGCCCCCACCCCTACCCACTAAAACAGCACACCTACAAGAAGAGAAAGAAGAGTAGCAGCAAAAACAAGAACAATCATTAGCTGTACATTAGCGGCATTGACGATGAAACGTTTACAGTAATCCTTTGAGTAAGCAAAGTGAAAATGCACTGACAGAATCCGAGCGAAAAGATCACAAAAAGAAAAACCAGAACCACAAACAACAAACAACAAAATGCAACAACAATCACATAAACAGATACAGTTAGAATTAAGGTAAGTTCTGCTGTAAGCTATTTAATATTAAGGTACGTTCTGCTGTAAGCTATTTAATATTAAATACCCTTACATAATATTTTATTAGTGTAAACAAATATTTGCGAACATTTTTACAAAAAAATGCTCAATATATATGTATAAAATATATAATATGTATCATATAAAATGTGAGAATCAATATACCCTAATAGAAAAAGTATACACAGCTGTAAATGAATGAGTACACATATCAGCGAAAGACAAAGCAAGAGGAAGAGGTAGAACAACAAGGTGTAACAGCAGCAAGAGATGCATTCACACACACACACACACATATACATTCAAACATATCCTTGTCGAGCAAGTCCAATTTTTGCGGTAGGTGTGTGTGTGGGGGGGGGGGGTGTGGGGATGTTGTGTACAAACCTATAAAACCACGTAATCTGCAAGTGAGTTCTTTAATTATGCTGCAAGCTCAACACAAGCAGACGAAAGCAGCAGGTGGGTCTCAATGGGGAAAGGGTGTGGGTAGAGGGTAGCGTATGGAATCCGTGACCAGTGTGAGCAACGCCAACAAACTGCGAAGCGAAAGCCGCTTACATAACCACAAAATGCTACGGACATATTTTGCCACAAGATAGCGGAGCGAGAGAGCGACCGAGTGAGAGAAAGAGATAGAGAGGGAGAGAGACTAGCATCGAGACATTCCCGTGGCCGCCATTTTGAAGTTTTTATTTTTGTTGGTGCTGCGGCTTTTTGGGGTCGTGTGCCAAAAGGATTACAATGGAGAGAAATGCCGCGACAAGCTCACAGATGAGAAGCTCAAAACAACAAAAACAGCAACAACACCAAACAAACGAGCGTGAGTAATGGTTGTGGAGGGGGGAGGTGTGGAGTGACTGCTGCTTTTGCTTTCGGTTTTGCTGCCAATGCGAAACCATTTGCGGATTTAATTGCCGTTAACATTCGAGTCTACTCGTCTTACATTGTCATTGCAGCTGCTGCTTCTTCTTCTCTGCATACCACTTAATTGGTGAGAAGAGGCAACATTTAGCAACATTGTAGCATTAAATTTATGCAATAAAAATTTTAAAAATTCAGTCTTAATTTATGCTTAGCAAAATATGTTTAATTCACAGAAATCAAAGATTCCCTCAGCAAAGCAGTGCGATTTGAAGTGCTTACAGGTCAACTGCTGGTCGGGCATTACTTTTTAACTCTTAAGTAACCACAGTCTCTTTCCCTCTTCCTCTACCTCTACCTCTATCTTTTTCTGTTTTTGTTCGTTGTTGTTGTTGTTCTTGCCGCTTGCAACGTGAGCATCAAACGACAAACGCAGATTAGAGACCAGAACTCAACAACCTAACCTAGAAAAGCAGGCTCATCTTCTGAATCGCATCCAACTCCCCCCAGCCACCCACTACATGATTCTTTGGCGACACTAACCACTTTCTTTCGCTCTTTCTCTTTCTGTCTTTTGTTTCTTGTCTTTGTGTTTCTGTCGTTGTTTTTAGAACCTTGCCTCACTTTTGTGGTCAGTTCAGGGAATTATAACGGCGTTATTTGTATATGTGTGTGTGTGTTTGCATCTCAGAGTTTCAGCTGATATCGCCAAACAGATTTAGATAGCGGTTTTTCTGTGTGTGAGTTGTGTGAATCAGTTTAGACACACACACACACATACAAAGTACTTATAGTATTTGGCATCATTTAAATTGCTTATCAATTTATAAGCATCGAAAATTGTAAGCAGTTTATTTTTTGCTTTTAATTATTTTATTTAAATATCAGTAATATATTAATATTATAATACATTTAAATTCATTTTTTTTCCCTTCATTTTAAACCAGATCATAGTACGCTCATTTGGAAAATATTAGTGAGCCAGTCCTAATACGAATTGTAAAGCAAAGTTCGTACCGGAACTAGTTCGCTTTTTGACCAGCGTATTTAAATTGTCAAAGAGTATTTTAATCATTACATGGCTTATATGGAAAAGTTTGCTATAATAAATGTAAGTTTTATTTTAATAACATAATTTACGTGCCAAGTAACTTAATAATATTAAGTAATGGAATTTTAAATTGAATCTAAACTCACCCATTTGCATCGCCGGGTGAAATTGGTTTCAGTTGCTGCTCCACTGAGCGAAGATTATCGCTGATTATATAATCTATAAAAGAAAACGTAATTAAATATCGGAAGTCAGCTGATGAAATAAAGTTGAATAAAACAACGGCAAATTAATTTCAAAATAAAGCTGATCTAAAATGTGCAAAGAGCTTTGAAGCGCACAGTTAGTTAACATAGTGTTGCAGTTAGCTAACACTATGTTAACACAGTTAACTAACAGTCAAAAGTCAAAAACATCGCAAAAGCACAACGTGCATTGGGAAATTCCCATTGCATAGTGGGAAGTTCTTTTCTTGGGACATATTTGCGAGGAGACGAAAGCTTACCCTTCTGCAGCTGGCTGGTTGGTATAAATTCCTCATGTTTTTGGTCCCCCTTTTCCTCGTATTTGAGCTTATAGTCGGAGTGCTTGCGCAAGGACATCAGTAGCGATTGGGTGCGCGGTGGTATCTCAGGCGGCGCTGGCTCTGGCGGCGGCTCTGATTCACCGCCGCTGCTGCTACTGCCACCGTCGATGCAGCCGTCTCCAAACTCTCTCAAATCTTGATCGGCAATTGTTCCCGTTATTGTTGCTGCTGCTGCTGCTGCCAGCAGTTGTTGGGATTTATCGCTGCGATTGACGGAGAGGGCGGAGGTGCCGGAGGAGGAGCTGGTCATGCCGCTTAGCCGATTCAAAGTGTGACGCGTGGCGCTGCGCTGATTGCGCTGACTGCTCGACGCTATCGCCGTTGATGTTGACGTCGCTGCTGCTGCTGCTGCTCCTGCATCATGTTGCTGCATTTCCTCATTTGAATATTTGGCATTGAGAAAGGGATTTGTACTGCGCGTTGCAGTTCCTGTTCCATTTACAGTTCCAGTTCCCGTTGCGGTTAGCGTGCTGCTGCTGCTGCTGCTTATGTTGCCCGGATTGGTGGTCGGGGGAAAAAGTCCCAGATTTGCATTCGATTGATATTTAACGGTGCTCGCCGATACCGTTGGCAACTTAATTGGTGACTGTGACGTCACAGCTGCTGCTGCAGCTGCGGTTCTGGAATGCGGCTGTGCGTAAGTCACTTCCATTATTTGGCCAGCGTCGGCGCTGCGACGAGCGCTTCTCTGCCGCAAATATTCCGGTTCGCAATCCGAATTATAATGATCCATACCTATGCAGAGAAAGAGAGAGAGAGAGACAGAATGAGTTATTTTACAGTAAATATAAATAGATTATTTTCATCGTTTAAACTAATTAATTTTTTTTTTAAATATGTCTAATTTAATTAAATTTAGATTTTTTTTAATATTTCAATAATATTTTAATAATAATAAATTAAATGTCTTTTTTTCAGTTGGTTATAAATACCAACAATAATTATTGCATATTTTCATTGTTAATAACTTGTGCCTAAATCACATTTTCAGACATATTAAACTATATTTTATTTTAAGCATTTGCCTAAGGCGTACTATTATTTTGACCACAGCTGTGTTTAGTCAACACTTGTCTTACAGCCAGCCAAGAACTTGTCCATTCACCTTTGAGTGGTGAAATTACCGTTTGATAATTCCAACAGCTGATTGCCTAGTTTTCGTTTGGCCTTGTGCAGTTAATTAAAATAAACGTTAATAAAATTATGCAACAGACTATAAACACAAGCAAATAAATAATAAATAAGATTCATAATTAAAAAGCATTTTATTTACATCTGGCTAACAGCATTAAGTTTTAGCTATCTGTAAATAATGTTTTAAATTATAAATTGTTTTGAATATAACATCTGTCTATTACACTAATATGGGTAAGCTATTCACAATATCGAAGCGAAATTCAATGAATCATCAAAATCATAAATCATTCAATCATCAACCATCATAAATGTCCAACAGGGCGCCAAATGGTAAATCTTTTTTTTTTGTTATTTTTTTGCTGCTGC
Source organism: Drosophila fungiperda (assembly GCA_035042345.1). NCBI lineage: Eukaryota > Metazoa > Arthropoda > Insecta > Diptera > Drosophilidae > Drosophila > Drosophila fungiperda. The sequence continues at coordinate 2,054,592 of JAWNLM010000154.1, read as the reverse complement.
AATTGGAACTAGCAATGCTTTGGTAGTGTTTAAAAGTTTCGCCATTCGCAATTGGCAATAAAAAAGCGCGCTTAATTCGCATATCAAAAACGAATAAATGAACGGGTGAATGAATAAAGGCAATTTGACGCTGCTGTTGCTGCTGCTGCTGCTGCTGGTGTTGATAAAGATTGAGTAATTGAAGCTGAGGCTTCAATTCAATTACACAACGCAACTGTATTTGTTAGTGACGGGTGGTAAGTTGGGAGTGGTGAGTAGGGTGCAGTTATTGGGAAGAGTGGTGTGTTGGATGTTTGGTGGGGGTTTTTGTAGTCATCGCCTAATCGAAGCGTAAAACGCAAATCGCCGTCTGCTGTGCGATTTTTATGTTGCCTCTTTTGCACGCGTTGCGTGTGCTGTTTGTGTGTGTGTACGTTGTGTTGTGTTGTGTTTTATTGTCTGTTAATATTTAATGCAATTTACGATTCATTTTTAACAACCTCATAACACTCCGGGTAGTCATCCAATTCTGGCTCTGTCGATTCTTGCGCTCTTCGCACAAGCAAACAAAACGAGAGGCGCAAATTGAGGCGGGCGGCGGATTGTGGGATTTGCCTGTGATTCTGTTAGAGGCTAAGTCTTGTTGGGCTTATTGAAGGAATCCCACGAACCGCACAAAAAAAAAAAGAAAGAATCTAACAAATGCTGAGACATGAAGCTTTTAATAGATTGTTCATTGAGTTGTTCAATTTATTTATCTTGTAAATGCTCAAAAAATACATTTTCATATGACATTTAACATATCCAACATTATTAACAAATTCGATTAGTTAGTTATATGATTAAGCTGTAGAATTAACTGAAAACATATTTGAACTTTTACTCATAAATTATGAAAATTCAAAAGTTGCCTTCCGTTTGGTTTATAAATAAGTAGTATATAAAAGTTATATAAATATTTCCTATGGATAAAATATAATGTTGTCTAATTTAAAGATTTGTTACATCCCCAAATATTGGCTGTTAATACAAGTTTATTGCAAACTGGTCTTTGCTTGAGTCCAGGCCTAAAAATCACCAAAACCATTAGATGAGTCCGGCAAAATGACATGCTGCAAGGGAATGAGTCCATGGAGCCACAAAAGCCTCACAAAATCTATCAATCCGAGCGAAACTCAAATCCAATCGCGACTCGTCACGTGGACCAACAAAGTCAAATCGCATTGAGTCGAATCCAATCAGACAGCAAAAGTTCAATCGACAGCAAAAACAAAACTATTCTGGCAAGAGTCCTGACTCAAACATACCCTGTAAGCAGCTGGCCACTATCAATAAGCTAGTTACTTATAAAAAAAAAAATATTTTTTAAAAAATGTATTGACAAAATTAAATTAAATTAAATTATATCTTATAACTGTCTTCATAAAATAAAATAAATAAATAAAGTTTATGTTAAGAATAATCGTTATAGTGTCAAATCGAATTAACTAATTTACCAATAACTATATAATTATAAATAAAAATTACATTAAAATATCCCAAAAATATATTAAATTATATCTTGTAAGTGTGTTTATAAAATAAATTAAATAAATAAATTAAGTTATGGTATCAAATCAAATAAACATAATTAGATGATTATCAATAAAAACAACATTAATTAAGAAAAATAAATAAATCGGTGTCAACACGAAACGAATATATTTAAAAGATTCATTTATATATATATTAAAAAAAAAAAATATATATATATATAAAAATGCATGAAAAACGTATTTGATTTATTTATATCGATTTGTAGAGTCGCGGTTAAATTAAAATGTAAAAAAAATATATGTGAAAAAATATATATAAAAAAATTATAATCGATAGCATTACAATGTAAAAGATATTTGATAATCTTCCAAATCTATGATTCCAAAATTGATTCGATTAACACATCTGTCTCCATTTTGATACCCTAATTTCCATAATTTTAATCACAATATTGTGTTTATTTTTAATTAAATTATTTTAATTTAAGTAAATTTTATTTATGTCTAAATTGGGAGTTTTCACATATTAAATACTCTCCCCATTTTGGTTAGCTGAAGGGTATTCAGGAATTTATGGCTGCTCTTGAGACATGCATGTGTATGCGTGTGTGTGTGTGTGTGTCTGTAATGGGTGGGTGGGATTCGTATTCCGTGGATTAGATCTAGATGACCACTGAATAATTCAATTAAGTAAAATAATGAATATTTAGTAGCTTGACCGACTTATAAATCGCATGAATCGACCAAATGGGTCTGCGAGCCCACAACTGAATTGCTTACTTAGTCCCTTGACAAACACCCCACTCCGCATTAGTCCCCCCACCCCGACCTCCCAGAGCCATCACTTTATTACGCCCCAACCAAGATATATCTGTATCTCTGTAGCAACATAAATATATATTTAGCTGTATCTATTTCTGTGTACAGTAGTATTCCGCATAAATGAATAAATTTGAGCAACAAATTGTTCAATTTCTGATTTTAACATATATTCTAAACACGTGAATTTTCAATATTTTCAATATCCAACATAAAAATCGAGTCGGAATCGAGTTATCAACTTTAAATGCAATATTTTTCTAGCAGTCAAATTATGTTTGAGATGACCTGATTTTTGGATATCGGATCAATATTTGACAAGTGTTCTTCCATTCCATGTGATGGATGATTTTCGAATCTAAAATCTGTCAAATGGTGATTATGAAATTCCGGGTTTTTTAATATTCGATTTAGTTGAAATAAAAGTGTTATTCAAATATGACCAAAAAGTGAACTTGAAATGCGAAAAATAAGAAAGTGCTTAGTCATCGAGGCATCACTGTACTACTTACTTGCCAATTGCTGACTCTGCAACAGAAGCTGGGCGAGCAGCTGTGTATCGAAGGCGGTTGCCTGGGCGGTGTTTTGATATTCATCCTCGCTGCTGCTGCCATAGCCCATTCCCATTCCCATTCCCATGCCCAGGCCCATGCCAAGGCCGTGTCCATGTCCATGTCCGTGTCCGTGTCCGTGTCCGTGACCATGTCGATGGCTGTGCCACTCGGCGGACCGTTGACGTCTCAGCTGATGTTCACCGTTATGCGCTGAGCCGGCAGAGCTTGCTGCCGAGCCACTCGCCGCCGCATTGCCATAGTAAAATTCGCTGCCGACAGCGCTGCCGCTGCCGACGCGCTTACGGCCAATTGTGCCGGAATGGCTGCTGGACATCTTGGAGGCTCTGCACAAAAAATAAGTGTCTCTCTGCTCTATCGCTCTCTATCTCTCTCTCTCTCTCTCTTTTTCTCTCGTCTCACTCGTGGAGATTTCACCTTCAATTGAACTATGCACGTAACGCTTTTTTTTTCCAGCTCGGTTTTCTTTTTCTTTTTATTTTGTTACTTGACTTGACATTTCATATTGTCGTCATCCTCCTCCTCGTCGTCTGTGTTGTTGTTGTTATTGTTGCCGTACTGGCCGTTGCTTGTGGGCCACAAGGGGCACGCCCCTCTGGCCAACAGTCCCCGCCGCTCCTTAAGCACCCAGCGCTTTGGATTGGGGGTTGATGGGCGCTTTAAGTGCTTAAACGAATTAACGCTGAAACGATAAAAACGACAAAGTGTCAGCATGAGTCGAGAGTATAGCTCACAAATAGGGGACAGCAGGAGGGGGGGGGGGGGGGGTTTAGGACTAAAAGTCGAGAGTGCTCGACTATCAGTTATGCTGTTAACAAATTTCAAATTGTCCTCAAGAAACATTCGCATTTATCAAATCCAAACTTGCCATAAATCATTTCAGAGTTCTGGTTCAACCAAAAAGATTATAAATTAATTAATAATTATATTTCCAAGAGTTATTAATACATTGCAATTCACCAACTTTGGTATTTCAAAATTACAAAAAAAAATATTTATCCAAAATACCAAAATTAAAATAATTAAATGTAAAATAATCGGTTTACATATAATAAATAAAATCAAATGAAATATATGAAATAATAAAGGGACACAGAATGTATTACAACAGTTGGAATGCGATTCGAAATTCGCAGTAAATTAATAAATTCACAATGAAAACATAAAAAATATACAATTTTAATTCAAATAATGAATTTTAAACATAAGAAGACAATAATTTGATTCAACCATTTTTATGCTTTAAATTCTTGCCACTAAAAACAAGAGTAAATGGATTTCATTAAGAGATGATTTATTCATTAATTCATTCGCTATTCCGAAAGTGATTTCAAGTAGCTTCACTCTTAAATAAATAAAGTAAAGATTCTTTGTTTAAAACTTGTGTATCTTTACTTTTAATCAGATTTTGTCAGATATTTCCTTTTCTATATTTGGTTCTCTTCTGGTTCTTCGTGGTTCTTAAAAAGTATTAAAATTCAGCTCGAGTTCTGATTTTGAGTCGGTTATTTTTCGAAATAATCTGAAATTATTACATATATCCAAAAGCCATATCATAACAGTAAAGATATTTACACAGCCTAATGTTACCCTACAAAAGCATTTTTGATGGGTAAAGGACATGACACAAAGAGAGGTGGGCAGAGGCAGAGGCAGTGGCAGTGGCAGGGGCAGGAATAAAACCATAAATGCATGAAAATGAAAATAAATAGCAGGCGGCAACAAGCTTCATCTGCTTGACTCTGACTACTTGCCACACGGCCACAACCACACAGCTACGGACTGATGTTGAACTGGAACTCTAACTGACTCCGGGTCGTCTTTTAGGTTGTAACGTCAAGTGAACTTGATGGCAATTGCATTAAATGGAAGCTGTGGCTCTTAAACGTTGCCTGTTATTAGTCGCTTTTTGTTGCGGCAGCAACAGCAGCGACGAGCGGAGACAAAATGCTTGCCTCGTTTTTATGAGTGTGTCAAAGACACGCACACAAGCAAGCAGTTCCTGACCAGCAGGAGTCGAGTGGCAGCCGGGCAGCCGGGCAGCCGGGCAGCTCGACACTTTTTGGCTTTTTCATTTGATGAGTGCACATTTGAATGCACTCAAAAGGCAAACGCAAGTGGCTCCATTACTTGCAGATCTAACCCAGCATAACTGACTCGGGCATTTGCGATTCGGGGACTTGGGGATTTGGAGACTTGGGTTCTGCTCTCAAGCGTTTCCATTTATCTAATCACATCGGTTTTTTTTTTGGGAGCAACTCAACTGTCAACCGTCAACCGTCAACAGTCTCATCGGCTGCATTCATTCACCCTCTACCTCCTCTCTCCCTCTCTTTCTCTTCTTTCTCTCTCTTTCTCTCACTCGCCACTAATGAGCTCGCAATAAATCCAACCGTAAAGATAAACGAAACTATTTTTTTGCTCCACGTATTCAATCGAACCAGAATCACGAATGCCATTTTTGAATTATTAGTTAGAAATCCATACTGACACTGAAACTGCAGATATTTAGATATCCCAAGCGCTTGTATTAAAACATAATCACAATTTAGTTAATTTTAATTTACAACTTAAAGAAAAATTAAAATGAAATTATTTTTATTTTTGCTAATTTGCTTCTTTTATGTGCTTGTTTGCCGAAAGTTGATTTTAGTCTGACTTATCTGTCTGTCGATCAGCTGTTTTAATTAAATCAAACGGTTGTTTTGCCATTCACACGTTAACGTCAACATAGAGTCGCAATGGAATCGTGAAATGTGATTAATATGAATGCCGAAATTGTTGAACTTAGTGAAATATATTGGTGTATAAGGTGTATTTATAGGTTATATATATTAAAATGTGATTTTTTGTTAGAAATTGCATCACTTTTTACGTTGTTTTGTGGCTATTTAAATACATTTCTACGAGCACTTTTCAGGGCAGTAATTAAAACAGGAAAATCGAGTGCTTCTCACATTTTCAACTTAAAATTCAATATTTTTCTAGAAAAAAGTCCTGGTTTTTGGAAGTTGGATGGAAGTTCGCCAGTTCCATTTACTTGTGCAATATTTTCAAGCAAGAATCGCGTATTCAACATGTTTATTGGGAGATCAGGCCAAGCATACGAAAACCTTGATTTTTAAGATAAGTTTTGATTTGGAATAGTTTTGAGTATTTTGGGAGTATACTTTTTTTTTTCGCTCAATGTGGTATTCTTCTAGAAACCGACATTTATATAAAAATATATATATATATATATATAATATATAATAATATTTTTTCGCATTTCAAAATGTTTGTGAGCATTTTACACAAATTTGAAATTTCTGTTTGAAGATAGTATTTTTCGTGTGTTCCACGAGTGTTTTACGACTGTTTCAGATATTAAATATTTACAGCAAAGGTATACAAATAATTAATTAATTATGGTTGTTTTAATAAAAAAACAAATACACGAAAATATATCCAGTTAACAATAAGAAATTAAACTGAACCACATTTACAGAATACACAGTAATAATGATGAGGCATTAAACTGAACCATTTCACTATAAGTCATTTACTGAATTTTATCTATCTTTATAACCTGTCAATCGCTCTCTGTCTCCCTTCCTCTCTCTATCTCTCTCTCCCTATCTCTTTCTATCCATCTGTCTGTTCGTTTGCTGCTCTCATAAATGTCATTGCAACTGTTGCATGCATTTGCCTTTTGACACGAATCAGTTCACCTGTCACACATAGACGAGCCTCAACATGAATGCCTGTCTCTCGACCCCCTCTCGATCCCCTCTCACCCCTATCACTTAACTGTATTCCTGTCGAACAACCATTGAAAAGAGGAGTCATAAACATACCTCAAGCAGGATGCCAGGATGGACCCCGACACAACAGAGCACATCTCACATCTGGCACACAACATGCAGAAATGGCCCTTTTAATGGATTAAGATCCATACACACACACATCTACTCTTCTATATATATATCAAATATATATATAAATATCTATGTATATATATGTATGTAAAGTTGTGTGTGCATGTAACGCAATCAGGATTTGCTCGGACAAGCGTTTTACTTTAAGTAAAGTGAATCTTCTATGTTAAGCGATATTTATCACAATCATTTAAGAAACGTTCGATTAAATGAATATTAAATGAATATTTAATATTTAATCTAAATTTAACCAATGTCGAACATTGCAAATCAATTAAGCGTCACTTAAACAGTTTTATTTCTTTTATGAATTGACTCACTTCAAGTTGATAAGTGCTTTGATTTCATAATGTGTAAGGACAACTTGATGCGTCCTTTCATTGATGCCTCCGCCGCATGAGTCATGGTAATCAAGGACATCTTTCAGGCAATTGGAACACAGTTGTCAAGTGGAAGAGCTTTTTTGAAAGCCAATTCCGTTAATGTTCTACGTGTACAGAAAAGTTACAAGATTGAATATAATTACACACACACGCACACACGCACACACACACGCACATTCTTACACACTTGCTAATACACACTCACATATAGAGAAGCACTTTAATATTCTTTGACCCTTAACTATCTAATGATGACTATATTTAGATTCCAGATATTGCTCTACCTATTTAAGCCCCCCCCCCCCCCCCTGAAATTTGAAGTAATTTTGTCAAGCATTTTGCTGTCGTTAATGAAACCGCGTTATTTTTAGGCAGATCAACATGAAAATTAATCGGTCTCATTTACTTACAAATATGTATACATATCTATATATATATATATATACATATCTATATATATATATATATACATATCTATATATATATATATATATATGTGTATGTGTGTTGGTGAGTTTGTTATAACACTCATTGTGCCCATATTTGCATTCATTAGCTGTTAATAACCAAGTTCTTTTACCCTGGCCTATCTTGCCGGGTATCACAATTTTGAGAGATAGAATTTCCTAAATTTTAGCAAAACCTTGCTAGAGGAGTTTGAGGAGGGATTGGTAGAAATTGATAACAATGTCGAAAAAACAACAGTTCAGTGGAATTATTCAATTTATAAATTACATTTAAGAATCAGTTTCTGAATCTGCAGATATTTAGATATGCCAAGCGCTTGTATTAAAACATAATTATATTTTAATTAATTTTAATTTACAACTTAAAGAAAAATTAAAATGAAATTAATTTTATTTTTGCTAATTTGTTTCTTTAATTTGCTTGTTTGCCGAAAGTTGTTTTTAGTCTGACTTATCTGTCTGTCGATCAGCTGTTTTAATTAAATCAAACGGTTGTTTTGCCATTCACACGTTAACGTCAACATAGATTCGCAATGGAATCGTGAAATGGAACGAATGTGTATGCAGATATTGTTGAACTTAGTGAAATATATAGGTATATAAGGTGTATTTAGGATATTACAAATTCGACTAGATGAAGCTGCAGCTTTTAACTTGTTGTTCACTTTGTATGCTTGTGTTAGAAAGGGTCGCCGCAGTTTCTGTTTTATTTTACAGGTTCACATATCGCACTCATGCTCTCTCTGTCTTTCTTTTTCTCACACACACACACAAGGCACTCTCTCTCTTTCTGTCTGTGTGTCAATAAATTCGTTAGCAACGAAAACATTAGTAAAGCGGGTAAAATTGCGGCGCAGGAAACAACTACGACGACAAGAGATATTTTCATGAGCGTGTGTGTGATTATTAACAAAGGCGGTCGGTAGTATGTTGTGTGTGTGTGTGCGTGTGTGTGTTTGTTGTGTAGCTGGTAATGAGGTTGTTTTGCATGTGTAGTCATAATACAACAAGTAAAATCGACAACAAGCGCAACATCATTTTGCTCGCGGTTTTATCTATGAAACCGTTAGTTAGATTCTTACACTTAGAAAAACAAAATTGCGTGCACACAAATGTTATTTGCATGGACTTAAATTAAGTTGGACAATCTCAAAGCGATAATGCAACTGAAAAAGACAACAAATTGCATTCAATGATTTTCAGGCTAGGTTAAACGAACTTAATCTAAAATTTCTCGCTGTGTATATTGGAATCTCGAATTGATGCCATAGACTGATATATGCAAAGCGAATTTGTGCTCTCATTTTGATATGTGTAATTAAATTTGGTGTGGTTTTTTGTAGTTTTTTTTTTTTTTACTTGTTCGGTAAGCAGACAACACACATAAACAGGAATCTAGCTCTGTCTCTTTTCAATTATAGCCATTTCGTTTGCACTTTGACTGCAATAAATATGCATGACTCAATTGTGGGCAAAAACAATGGATACCATCCGATTGATGAGACAGGAAATGCGCACAATTTTCCACCCGCTGCTTGCAAAATGAGAAATTGAAAATGATAATCAAATACAATTGAAACGAATCGAATCGAATAGCAACATAAAAAATTGAATACATTCGCAATTGCCGTTCGACTATTTGCGATTCATTCATGCTCGAAAGCTGGGGCAGGATGCTACTTACAAATGATTCAATGTATTCAAACTTAACGCTCGACGTATGAGTAATGCGGGCGGAACTAAAAGAAATTGAACGGAACCAATATTAAATGACACGCGTCACGGCTCTTGCTATCTCTGTCTTTACTTATCTCCTGTCTCTTTCGGGTAAGCCCAATTGAACAATTTTCCGGTACTCAAGAAGCAATTGCATAGAAAGTTTTCAGTGCATGCTGAATTTTCTAACATGATTTAAATATTAAGTGGAATAAAATTTGGACAATTTCCCATGGGTTAAGTTAATAGATTAGCTAATATTCTTTCGCAAAATTGCATAAATTATTAATTAATACCAAGTAAAAATGCTGTAGCTGAGCAATCACGACTACGATATACCCTGAAACCAGCTGTTAAAAGCAAGCACAGACATAAAAGAGTACAAAAATAAATGCAGCGCACATTTTTACGAACTGATCGCTAGGAACACCTGCGAACACGTACAAATATATATATACATACGTACAATTGTAGGTAACGGAGAATACTCAAAAAAAAACCTATTTACTCTAGCATCAAATATCATGCCATCTCTTTTTCACACATGCACTGGAATATTTATGCATACAGAAAATGCTTGCGGTTGCGGGTAGAAATGAGAACATAATTTTAACCGTAACTTGAGTGTTTCTTATCAGATCTTGATGAAGTTTGGGCAGTTGACATACTATATCGATGCGCCTGTTGATCCTTATCAAGAATATATATATACTTTATGGGGACGCAGATGCTTCCTTCTGCATGTTAAATACATTTGCACAGAAGCATTATTCCATTTTCAGAACTATAAATCCTATTTGATATTCATTAGTGTTTGGTTACGCATGTAGCCGCGCCAAACAACAACTAGAGCAGCTTCGCTCTTAAGATTAACCTCTCAATAAGTTATGCTCTGCGCAGCATAAGAGCAGGTTAATGTAACTGTTATCTTGCATATGAGCGATAAGACTCTCCTCGTTGGTTTTAGTGGTTGCTCTCCGTCTGGGAGCAACAGCAATTAGAAGCTGCATTTCGGCAGCTAATGAGTTGTTTTGGATCTATCAAGAGATCAAGTTGTGGCGCGGTATTGACCTCGCTAAACAAACCATAATTGTTTAAGTGCTCAATTTGGAGCTTTAAAGTTAACAATTAATAACTACAAGTTTGGCCACGAAGGCAAAATAAACTAAATAGATTAATGCAAATTTCGGTGCATTTTATTTATTTAATTGGACATTCAATAGCTATTGAAAAAGCTCAATAGCTCAACAATTAGAGTTTAAAACATTTTATTTTTAAATTATTAAAAAGAGTCTACTGCAAAAGTATATGTGCAAAAGTATCTTCCCTGCAAATACAGGACACTAGTTGGACATGGAACTAAGTTGTGCATCCTTCAAAACTAATGTTTACATGACGAATAACATGAGATATCGATGGAGCGCTACTTCTGCCGCTGCCCCGTTCTGGGAAGGAGAAGTCTTCCATTCCGGGGGTCTACAGACATATCGGAACTCAGCCTGCAAAACTAGACGAGTTCATCAAATTCTTGAGCTGAAACACGCTCCAAGCTAACTGATGAGTCAAGTATGTCTGTGGCTCCATGGGGAGGAGTGTTTCTCCTTGCTCCACTTGCTCCTCCAAGCATTTTTTTGTATACCTACGTGCACTCATACATACATACACAAATAAATACATGCATACAGTTGGTTGGTTGGTTTGCATACGTAAGACCTGTGATAGCGAATTGGATCAGGACATTTCCGAGTCGAGCTTCTTACTTTGTTTATTTTTTTGTTTGTTTGTTATTATTTGTATTATGGGTCTACTTGCTACTGTTGTTGTTGTTGTTGTTGTTTGTGTTGCCACTTCTGTTGCTGGAAAAAAAGCCATACACATAACAAATAAATTAAAAAACACATCAGAAAATAGAGCATTGCATGCATCGTGTGTGTGTGTGTGTGTGTGTGTGTGTGTGTGTGTGTGTGTGTATGTGCTGTACATGGTTAACTTAATATATTGGGGACTCTTCTCTTTTGTGTTCTCTTGTTGATTTTCTGCACACTTGCGATGTACTTAAGCGTGCATATGAGAACATATGTATAAAAGTCAATGTTCTCTTTTCTGCGCTTTACTCCACTGTTTTGTTGTGTTCTGTTGTTGTTCTGTTCTGGAGTCGCCTGCACGACGAACACTCAGAAAAAAGATCGCCCAAGAATTCGCGTTAATATTATTTTTATATATTTTTTTAAATATATTATTTCTTTATAAGATAAAATAATTTTGTAAATAATAAATTGAAATCAAAATTTGTACGAAAACTACTTATTTTTCTGAGTGTACGTGCTACCATATTTAAGAGTACATCCAAAGTACAACATCCTGCCTTCATCCAGCAACACTCTAATGTCCCACTTTGCCCCATATACCACTTTGTAGGAAGGCAGTAAAAATTCTCTAGCTTGCTGACCTAGTCAGTCAGTCAGTCAGTCAGTCAGTCATTCATTTCTTTATTTTAGCATTTGAATTTTTACATTTCAGCTGCATATTCGTTATAAAACACAACAGTGTATTTTGGGTGAGCCAAACTGGCTTAAAGTGTTCTCAGGCAAGTTAAAGTTGCTGCATTTAAACAGAGCTAAAACTTATCATACTTAAATTCTGTTAATGTGATTTAATATTTGTACATATTAACAATAAAAGCATCAATTTGCATAGCCCAGGGTATAATTTAGTGGTGTACTCTGCCTCTCTCGGCGCCCCTTTAAATTGTTAAAGTGGAGCATGGAAAATAATTACGTAGGCGCATGTTCCCCTCACCGCTGTCAGCTGTCAGCCAGACGGTGGTAAGTGGATGAATACAGTCTTATCCTGAATGTGGCAACACTTTGTGCAACATATTAAGTTAAATATTTGGTATTTAATTAACTCAAAGCTGCTCCAGCAGCCGTTGCATTAAACTGAAATTCTTGCTATGTTTACCAACTGAGCTTAATTTCTCATATTTTCCGTCGCAGACAGAATAACTGCACTTGTATTTTAAGTAAGACTAATATTGTTATACATATTAATATTGTAAATGTCATTTAAGTTTCATTATCTCAATTAAATGTGTTTACAGTGCTTAACTTGCTGAAAAGCATTAAACCCTTCAAGTTCAAATGTCAAGCTAAAATTTGATTCTCAATTTTAAGTTAAGTGTTTGGATATGTTGTACTAGTTATTTATCTGTCTTTATGTCAAGTTATGTCAAGAAATGTATTGAATGATTTCAAATACACGTCGACAGCAATTATTCAAATTATAATTTTAGCATGAAACACTTATTAATACATACAGAGAGAGTCACAGGTTTTGTTTGGACATATGAAAAGCCTAAAATTGATTTCTGTTTTAAGGTAGTTGAAATAATATTTTTTTTTCCATATGAGAACTCATCTGTCTAGATTATTCCTATAACTTTTTGATAAATTGATCCGATCTTAAGGATTTTTTTATACAATAACTAATTTTACGATCGATCGTTTCTATTGCAGCCAAATTATGTCCAAAACGGGTTTCACATCAATACTAAACTCATTGTATGATTTTTCTAAAAAATTATATAAAATTATATATCTTAAGTTAGACTTAATACTTCTCAGAAATATTTATGCAAATAACTGTTAATTAAAAAGTGAGCTCAACTTTGGTATATGTGTCACTTACATAGGACATTAAACTGATTTTAATTTAAGTAACAATTTATAATACAAAAAATATTATTTTTCCCAAGGATTTTTAACAACAATTTATATAAATATTAATATTAAACTGAAAGCAAATTACACTGTTTTGATAGCTTTTATATAAAGACTTAACTGATATTCGGGCAGCTGAAGAGCGTTTTAAGTTTTTTAACAGCTAATGAGCAATCTGACGCCGTAACTTTGCTATTTTATGCAGTCGCGTTAAGTTTCTATAAAAGACCCCTTCACACTTTGGTCCTTTAGCGCTTTAGTCCTTTTGGCTCAAGGCGAAAGATGCGCAAAGTGTGTGTGCACAAAAATGCATAACGACTCCCAAAGTCAAAGGCTAAAAGTTTATTTCTACACACTATACATATTTTATATTTTTATTTTTAATTTCTGACTGGCTTAAAGCATAAAAAAAAAAAAAAAAAAAACCATCAAAGGCAACGACGCAAAAAGGATGCAACCGATCAAACACAGAAACACAGACTGAAACGCGGGCAGATGGCTTACAAAATGGTGTCAGCGATGGCTGCCATTGAAAGGCGAGGCAAAAAACGCGAGTACTACAAAAAAGTTGGAATGGAGCTCGTCTAGCGATACCCTATATCGATTAAAGTACAGTACAATTCCAGCATATTCATTAAATAAAACAAACTTAACAAACTGTGTAAGGGGAATGCGAGAACTTATATTCCAAATTTGTATTTTCGAAAGAGTCTCGAAAATATATGCTAATACTAATACTGGTTTCTGCTAGTTACACAACTTGATGAGGCTCTGCTTAAATATTTACAGTGGGTTCAGTGTATGAAGGGAGGTGAGACGAAGCTGTTAGAAGGTGTTGGATGCAAACATTTCCCATTTTGACTTTTCACACTAACACTTAAACAGGCACGAATCCTTGGCTCATGTGTGTGTGTGTGTGTGTGTGTGTGTGTATGTGTTGTGAATACATAAGGAAAAAGTTATTACGTTGACAGCCTCATCTTCTCCCTGCTGCAGCTGCACTTTATGATCCATTTTCTTTATATTAATTTTGGTTGTGTTTTTTTTTTTTTAATTTTTGTTTTTAATAATTGATTAAACTGAAAGACTGGAAGAGTTTTCGTTGCAGCAGCTTTGTTGAAGTTTATGGCCTTAACTAATGGCTAAAGGCGCCTTATCAAAGATGCTGATAAACCAAAATATGCAAGGAATTGAAAGTAAACAAAGCAAACACGTGTCCTATCACATGTGAGCATTGTGTGGCAGCACAACAACAACAACAACAACAACAACTACAACAACAAACAACAAAAGTCAACAACAAACAACTATTACTAAATTGGGTTAAAAGGTCTGAAAGCATTTCAGTAATTTAAGCTTAAATTTTGTACATTTTCTATTAGTTTTGAGCTTGGTTTTTTTTTTTCCTAAAAATAAACAGCTTACAATTATTGAATATTATTATTATTTGCAATTGTTATATTTTAAATATATATAAAAATGTTTTTTTTCTCGATATTATTTAAACGTTTCTTTTGGGGCTATAAAATATTTGTTAAATTTTATTTTTTTTTTGTATTCGCTCTATGGTATTAAATAATCTTATAATAAAGATACTTATTCATTTTTGGGAGTTTCGACATGAAGAATTGCAAAGCTTTTAAGCTTCTGCAAATAGGCAACAAAGGCGATTTGTTATCAAAAAAGAGAGCAAAGATATGAAAGGCTTTTAAAAAATGTGACAGTTAGCTTTATGGCACTACTGGGGGAGTGGATGGTGGCACTCATTGTGAATTGTTGTTGTTGTTGCTCCGTGTTGGCTTTCTTCTGCAGCTAGTCAAACTCAAATTTATTATTGGTCGTGCTGGTTTTTTTTTTTTTTTTGTGTTATGCCACAATGGAATGCAAAAACAGCTTTGCCGACTGCTTGACTTGCTGCATGACTCAACACTCACCAGCAGAAAACGCCGCCAGCCCCTTCCTCATCCCCTCCGCCAAGGTGATCTCCTGCCAGAGACAGATGCTGCCCCTGACGAGAACGACGAAGCAAATGCATATGATGGCAAGCACACGAATGAGCACGTTGAAATGATTACCTAAAGCAAACACAGACATGGCAGCAAACACAAACACACACATAAACACACGGACACACACAAACTGACACACTAACAAAAATATGACGAGAATATGTCAAAATATTTTTCTTGCATTCGACTAGAGTCTATTGAAAGAAATCTTCAATCCTTCAAGTGTGTTTTAAAATATTTAAATTTATTCAAATCTCTAATGCATATAAAATATATATTTTTTATTTCTAATGTGAATATTATTGCCTCATCTACTTAATTATGCAACATAAATAGCTGTTGACATTTATAACATGTGAATTATTTTTGGTGTGGGAAAAATCATTTCAAAAACCTACAAATTACCTATTTTTAAATATAGCGCTACTTAAAGCTGTAATTTACAAAATTTTCTAAGTTGACATTTCCTCTTTTACTAACTACAGTTTTCTTCTAATTACAAATATGCCTTTTAACTAAAATTAAATTTAAGTAAGATAAGGTGTAGCTCACTTTTAGTTAAATTTTTCTTTAAATCATTATGCAAATGTGAAATTAAATAATTCCGATTTTGAATACATTTTTTTTTAGTTTTATAAATTTATAAAATTAATTATGAGTTTATAAATAATGTTAAGCAATTCAAAAGTAATATATATTAGATATAGATTACAACAAGAACTATTTCAATATCTCAACAGAAAACTCATATTTGTATATAATATGAAAATATATATATCTGTAGAAAAATATATTTATCGGATACATCTACTTTCATTCGTTTCACTTATGCCCTCTAAAATTAAATTAAAAATAGTTTACATTTTTTTTTTTGTTAGTAAACAATTTTGTTGGAGCATTTTTGTATAATTTGTTTTTTTTTTTTCAGTGTGCAGAGCCACACGCACTTGGCTATTGTTAAAAAATGTTGGACCGTCTGCCTCAGATGTTGATGATGATGATGATGATGAAGATGATGATGATGATGATGATGATGATGATGATGATGTTGATGATAGCTTGAAGGCTTAAAATGTGCACTCACAACAGCAAGGAAGCGACAGAGCTGGCAGGGCCAACTGTAATAGCAACGTGGGGTGAGTGCATGTGAGGGGCATGCAAGATGGATGCTGCAAGGGTTTGTAGAGGGGGTGGTGTTGGCTTGGGGGGATAGCTTGGCTTTACGTCTGAGTTGTTCTTGTGCACGCATGTGTGAAAAGAATGCAAAGACTGGCCGGCATTGAGTACCAGAACCGAAACGAGACCAAACACGAGGCGTATACGTAATGCATGCAATTGCATATGTGCACACTCAAAATGGCTGGGGTGGTTCCAGGTGGTTTCGTGGTGCTTGGCACCACTTCAAAAACGTGTGCGAACAGGCACTTGATTGTGTTATTATTATTGTTTGAAGTGTTGCTTTCAGTTCTCAGTTGTTGTTGCTGTTGTTGTTGTTGCTTGTCCACTTGTTTATCTGTATGCATTGTAACTGCAACTGTCACAAAGAGAACCTCGTTCCACATATGCTCACACATACACACATATTCAGACATATGTGCATATATAAACTACAGTCAGAGAAATCGGACAGAAATATGAATTGAGCATGTTGAACTCTGTTCAGGCACCAACATTGTCAAGGCCAAAATTCTAAGCCAGGCTAACGAATATCTGATTTCTTCTTAAATTATTAGTATTTCATAATAATAGATTATTTCGATGTAGATTCGTATTTTATAACAAAATTTTATCATCGTTAAGATACTTAAGATAAAGTTAAATTTCCTAGTTGAGATTATTAGTATTATTAGGATTATTCAAAACAATAGCATTTTATTTGAGTTCTGTCTTATTTCTCCGAGTGAGTATATATATATATATATATATATATATATGGAGATATTGTTGCGACAACATAGCAACATGATTTACTAGGCTCAATTTTGATCATTTTAACCACATACATTTAATGGGGCATTTCGTCCCGTGACTAATGTGCTTGCTTTCAAGTCGTGTTATCAATTATTGATTGATTGCATGCACAGCTATTTATTGAGTATTGCGTATAGCCAAAATGCAATTTGCATTTAGAAGCTTGAATGCACTTCAAGTCCAACCAACCAGGCATCAAAGCAAACCACAGGCGCAACACTCGAATTCGCCCCCCTCTCATATGAGACAATCTCTTTCTGAGTGTGTGTGTGTGTGTGTGTGTGCTATTGACTCGTATTGTCCAACAACACTCAATACTCAACTATGACATTATAGCTTATTCGTTCATTTTGTAATTTGTTACGCTTTTTATCTGTATGTAAATGGAAAACGGGCAATGGAAACGGTGCCAAGCCGAGAATTTGGACAGTTGTCTAAGGCAAGCAGATCGACATTAAGGGGAAATATATATACATTTTTAGGAAAACCATAAGGCAAAATAAATTATAGGTTTGTTTTTTGATAATGTGTCAATGTTAAGATCAGTTTTTAACTCTACTATTAAACATATTTCTTGCATGAATGCAAAAGCGTTCTTCGGGTTAATAACTTGTTTTCCTAGGATACAAAATCTTCTCCTGGCTATATGGATATATATTTTTCAATAATGGTCTTTGGGCTTTAGGTAATCCTTTTCATTTTTCACTAATTTAATTTTGGAGTTTACATTTCCTTGTCACAGATGAGTACTCCAAGTATATTCTTCAAGTATATGATTAGAGTTGTCGAAAGTTTGATGTGCTACAGTTTTAGAAGATCTAAATAGTTTGTATATACTTCAAAATAGAGTTTTTTCAAATCAAATACTTCCGGTTAGAATATTATTAGTGGCTGATAGAATGGAAACTAATCATTTTAAGAAATATTTCAAGCCTAGATTAATTTGAAATAATATAGTTTTAGTCATAGTTTTTGTGGTTAGCCATATTTACACGTGTGCAAATTGTTAAGTCATTTGGCGTGAAGGAAATCTGCGAATCTGTGGAATTATTTGATCATTTAAAACGAATTTGTTGTGCTTGAATTGGGTTAAAGGAGTGCTCGATAATGATAATTTGTATCTGCAAGTGTGCTAGTGAAAGCTGTGAGTCCTTTGCAATCCTTGCAACAGCTGCCCAAGGCGCCCCTCTCCCTCGTCTCCCTTCTTCTCCCTCTCCCATTCCCACTCCTCCGCTGACCTCTTTTGTGCGCGTGTTAAGGGTAATTTATGAAAATTACTAAACGAACAGCCACACCAAATGCGTGCAAATGATGTTTTTCTCAGCTGTTTTTCACCAGCAAAAAGCTAGCGAAACATAGAGCCAAAAAATATATATACATATTCATAGTGACTGAGAAAATATTACATAAATACTCGCCATGAAAATATCCTATTAAGCTGATTCAAATATATATATATATATATGTATATATATTTCTACACGATTTTGATTTCAGATTAAGTACATCAACTAATATATGTATATATATCATTAATAATAAAAACTGAATATATAGACAACAATTCAAAACGAATATATATATATATATATTCGACATATTCAGTCTTTAATATTAATGATTATATAACATATATTCTAAGACTTCTATGAACACAGATAGGAATGTGTTCCGATTATTCTAATAAAAAAATATATAGTATATAGTAGATAGTATATATATATATATATATATTTCTAGTTGAACAACAATTAAATTAATTAATAATATATATATATACAAATATATATAATACCCATATTCAGAAATCCATTATTTTGTATACCCCTAATAATGTATCAACTAATAATAAATATGTATGTACATATATAATTATTATAGATGCACATATTAACACACACATATATATATATATAGATATAAAGCTTTACCTAATTTCGTGTTAAGTTTCTTAAAGATTTTTGAAATATATATATGTACATAGGAATTAGTGAGTGTGTAATAAGATAAGATAAAAA
This sequence comes from Drosophila fungiperda, assembly GCA_035042345.1. Lineage (NCBI taxonomy): Eukaryota > Metazoa > Arthropoda > Insecta > Diptera > Drosophilidae > Drosophila > Drosophila fungiperda. Next base: position 2,035,487 of record JAWNLM010000154.1, on the reverse strand, counting down.
AATAAACACAAGCTGTCAATATGAGAATCCGTTGGTGTTTCTTATCCAAGCTAGAAGATGATCGATGATAAAATACAATTGATCAATAATATGCATTGATTGGAAGACGATGTCTTTATTGCTATCGAATATCGTTTTGAAAGAAAGTAAATGAAATAAAGGAAACTAAGTTTATAAATTTCAAGTCTCCAGCTCTTTCAGTCAGACAGATAGACATGGCTAGATCTCCAACTCGGTTGTTAAGAGTATACTTTATTTTCCTGAGATGCTTCCTTCTGCCAGTTACATAAATTCGCACAGCTTCATTATACCCATTTTACCCATTTTTAATGGGTTCAGGGTATAATAAAAATGGGTTAAGTGCAGCAGGATGCTAAGACTGCAGACTGAACGAAAACGAGAACGAGTAGGAGAAGGAAGAGGAAGAGGATGAGGAAAAGGAGGCGTTGCAGAAACGGGCAAAACATTCGCATTCGCATTGCAGGATGTTGGCGCGCGCTTCATTGTCGTAAACAAAAAGGACTCACACTGCTCAGGTCTTGGTTCTGCAGGAGGCAGCAGGATGCATCCTGCGGACCGAGAACCGGGCACCGCCATCATGATAAGGTCGGCGGTAGCTGTAGCTCTGGTTCTGGTTCTAGTCGCGGCCAGGCATAATCATGGCTATCATGACGGTGATGATGACGTTGGTGGTACTGCTACTGCTGCAGCTCCTCCTTCTGCTCCTTCTCCTGTGGTTGCTCATTAAAAATTACCGTTCTTTTGAAAAAGCGGAATTAAAACGTAAAGTTGCTGGCAAGGCGTATAAAGTTTTAATTGTTTATAATACGCAACGTTGCAAAAACACTACACATTGCAAACAAAATATGAAGAGCAGCCAGAAACAGATAGAGAGAGAGAGGGAGAAATAATGAGATATAAAGAGAGAGAGTGAGAGATTTGTGTCTCGTATCTGCGTAGTGAAAATTGTGATAATCGATTAATTTAATGAAGTTTTAAAGAGTTGAGTTACTTAAGTTGCTCATAAATTCGATTATTTTAGGACTTTGTTCTGGTAATAAAGAAGTTATTTACACTCTGAAAACTAATTTCTTGCACTGAGAAAATAACAACTGATTTTTGCTAACGAATTTGAGAACTGACCATTTGACGATTTTATAAAATTCTGTGTGATTAATTTTCTGAGCTTTCTTTGAATATACAAACATAAGAAAGTAAATTGTTGACAAAGTCTTCTGAATTACCAACTCACATAGCTCACATAAGTTGGGCATAATCTTGATTTGATTATCGTAATCTGGGTCAACACATAAACATCATTTGTTGAAGAGACACTTTTGCAACAATTATGTTCAACGGACAGTTGAAAAATACAAAGAACACAACAAGTATTATCAGTAAAACTGTTTGCTCGGAGCAGCCCTGCTGCGCTTTTGTCCTTTTGTTGCCTATGAAGGAGCCAGCTAAAACAGCAGCCCCCCCTTTCCCCCTTCATTCTCCTACTTCTCAAGAATGCTCACATTTAGACAATTTTACAGCAAACTAGTTTCCTTTGCATGGAAACATAACGTTTCGCTTTCTTCTGCTACACATTCAGGCCTTGACACCCTCTCAGCAGACCCCCCTTCAATCTCTCTCTCTCTCTCTCTCTCTCTTTATCCCTATCTCTATCCTTTATTCCAGCGAAGTCATTAAGACTAATGGCCATCTAAACAGCTGAAGTGGGGCTCTTCTTTCAGGTGGTGGGTGTGGGGTGTGGGGTGTGGGGTACGGTTAGGGCTGCCAGTTGATGTTGTTGTTGTTGTGGTTTTGATTTTACAGTAACTGCGTATTACAACGCAACAAACACGTAAAACGGCGCACGAATTAATGCCCCTTTCTCTCCTCTCCTCTTCTTTCCTCTCTCACATCATTTCCATTTTCCTTTCACTAACCTATCTGTAAGTGCGTGTGTGTGTGTGTATGTGTGTGTGTGTAATTAAGCACTTCAGCTGAGTTGTAAAATGTGTTTCGACGCTCTTTCACTCGTTTTCCGCCCTCGCCACTTACCCGTCGTTGTTCTCAAATAGTATCTTCTCCCGTGTTGCCTCACAAACTCATCGCGGAGTTTGTCGGAAAACAATTTAAGGCAAGCCGTGTGGCAACATTGCGGTTTTTGTTGGCCCCATTTCTGGCTAGTCAGACACTGCTACATACATATATATATATATATATATATATATATATATATATATATTGACAACCATTTTCGGTTGATTTTATTGAATTTCAAAAGAACACAAAAAACAAATAAAAACCAGAAAAGCAAAAAAAAAAAAACAAAAACGCCTTTAAATGAAACTGTAAGGGAGAATAAAAGCAAAAGTTTTGCATTGTGTGAGGAGCCGCAAAGTGTTTGTTGGACAGGCACTCAAGCCGAAAACTCAAAATGGAATTGCAGCTGGGAAAAATGCAACAAAGCCTGACAGAACACAAGAAAAAAATCACACAAACGATTTGGGGCTTCTGCAGCTCTTTAAAGTTTCTGTCTGGTAATAGACCGCTTCAAAGGTGTTGAAGGACGCAAGGAAACGGATAAAACGGGGAAATACAAGGCCAAAATGTGTTGCATAAAGTTCAAAGAGCAGCGAAAGCGAGAATCAGACGAGCTGCAGCAAAGTCCCATGCAAAGCGAGAAGCGAAAAGAGATAACTGCAGAGAAGAATGGCATTAGGAATGTGCCAACGAAGAGATAAGGAAATCTGGAAATAATGAAGCTGGGAAGGTGAAGAGAAGAGAATACGAGAGGAGAATACCGGTGAAGAGAATCGAAGGAACAAGATGAGAAGAGATGATATGAGAAAAGAGGAGATACATGATGAGAAGAATTAATAGGGAAAGCGAAAGAAAAGACAAGAGACGAAGAATCTACTACAAGCAAAGCAGAAGCGACTAAACTGCTAAAGAGATATTCAGTCAGATAAATAATTACCCCTTTACATAAATAAACAGAGATACAATGTTCTAGGAAAAGTTAATGAAAAAGAAGAAATTTTAAAGAGGACATAAAAGAGGCAGCAAAAGAGCAAAGAGATTGTTGAAAGCAAAAGCAAAAATTAATTCGTAATGCGAAGCGAGTCTGAAAGGGTTACCAAATGGAAAAGTACAGTAAACTGAACTTAAAAGCCTGAAAGCTGATTGCACTTTGGTTTATTGCCTGAACAAGTTGCTTAAAATATTTAGATGAGATTTAACCTGCTGTTTTTATCATTGCTGCCAGGGCAAAATCAAATGCTTCGTCGCTTGGCAACATACCATTTAAGCATGGCTTTGATGGAGTTTCATTTCTCAAATTTTCTGGGTTTCTTCAAGCAGCATTTTGACATTTTTGCAACATTTTGAATTAAATGCTGTCAGGATTGCTATGAGGATTAAGAAAACGCCTTGACGTAATTGCACAGACCCACACACACACACACACACACATACACTTATACGCCATGGTGTCCTTCTTTGCCCAGACTTAACACATTGAGAAAGAGTTTTCACTTAATTTAATGAGTCTTTCATTCTTTATACTTATGTTAATGTACGGGCCATTATTAAATGCATAAATTAATTTATAAACAAGAACAAAAAATTGTTGAATCTAGTATGTACTACATATAACTAGAATTTGTGCTCTTTTATCAAGTAAAAACATTTTTTACCTTTACATTTATTGTTTGCTTAAAAATAATTTTATTTTATTCCTAATAATTTAAAAAAAAAATTATTAATTTTGGTTTTTTTTTTTTTTTTTTAAATAATTTTAACTGCTTTAATTTTGTGAGTCGTCTAATGCAAGTCAACAATTAATAAATAAATAATGTAACTTAATCAGCAACAGTCTAGTTGCTAGTTCAAATTATTTTCTCAGTGTAGCGCACTTTATATCTGCTATTTTTTGGTTGCACAAACTAAATGAAATAGTTACCGTATAATTTATTTGCCCTAACAAGATAATGATATAAGCGCTTGAGCGCGTAACTCAGTATTTCCAGGTGGAAAGACGGTTTGATGAGAGGGGTGGGGTGGGGGAGGGGGTGGGGAGTGGGAGGTTTGTTCCAAGTAGAAGCTCTCCCTGTGCATACTCAAGATGCTCTTAGTATTAGGTACAGTTTTAGTTCGCAATTGCAATCGCAGTCGCATAATCGTCCGTCTTCATCATCGTCATAACCAGCAAAGTAGGCGAATGAAAGAGAAAAGGAGACGGAGAGAGAAAGAGAGAGAGAGAGAGAGAGAGAGCGAGCGAGCTGGGGAGAGATGGAAAGAAAGTGAAATTTATGCTTGACATAAAAACACAATTTGCTGACTGACTCTGTGTGAACGACTCAACTGACGACTGACTCTGTCGGCCATTTTTTTCATCTTCCTCCATTTTGGCTTGTTTTCATATCTAGTCAGAGTGTGCGTGTGTGTGTGTGTGTGTGCGTGTTGCGTTGTTTTCCTCTTGCTTTCCTTCATTTCAAATTGAGTTGCAGCACGCGAAAAAAATTGTGGCAGACAGAAATAAGTGCGAGTGGTGAGTGTTGGCATTGCAATTGTGCAATAGACTAGAAGATGCTCTGCTCAAAGCAACAAGAAGAACAACAACAACAACAACAAACTCCAAAGGAGACTAAACATTGATGTTGTGCTCAATTTGGTGTGCATCAAAGAAACTAACTATGGGAATGTAAGATCTTAAATTGCCCTTAAATTATTAAAAAGTGTTGAAAATGATATAATGAATCTGTGTAAAAAAGCATTTGCGGCCCCATAAATTATATATATATATATTTTTTTTTTTTTTTTTTGATCAGAACTCTTGCTCTCAGAGACTCAGATAAGCTAGAGACTCAACATTTATAGTTATATTTATATTTACTTCAACTTCCACTGTTGCGCAAGTATTGATTTCCGTTTTAATAAAAGCTATATTTTTTAAATGTATTGCTCTTCATTGTATATATAATAATTCTAGGCATATTATCATTTAATATATGTTACATTATATATATTATATATACTGTAATTTTTTTTATTATCCAGTTCCCATTACATTCAATTCAATTGTCTCCATTTCCTCAACGAAAGAATTTGTAGGCAAACTTTAAATTAAATTTCGGTAGCTGTGACTCTGCTGATAAGCATTACAAAAAAAGCTTAGTCAACATAGTGTAAATTTCAAATGCAAGAATTTCATTTAAGCATACACACATCCCGTAAATGTGTGTGTCGTTGTGTGTGTCGTCTAATTGGCAGCCAGTACGGTATTAAGGACAAAGTGAAACGACAGACATATGTGCGAATAAATACCTATTAAGTAGCCGCATGAGACACAAAAAAAAAAAACAACTTAAAAACAAACCGAGCAAAAAGTAAAGGAAAATGCGACAAGAGTTGTACTACAAAACATTAGCACACACACACACAGATACACACACATACACACAAAGAGATTACTGGCACACACAGCTGTTGGGTGCGGGCAGATAGCTTAAGGTCCCATGCATCATGACGAAGCTGTTGACACTTCATAAATACATGAGTTGCACTCAGAGTCCGCTCACACGTGCACACTCCCTACACACACACACACACACACAGATACAGACAGGCATACACACATTAGCTATGCTTGTATATGTGCAGTTGTTACCCTTCATATGGTGTTAAATCCCATCAAGCAGTTACAGCTTAAAATAAGCTAAGAGCTTCTTTAAAGTACGAAGTGAAATACTTTCGGCAAAGATTAAGTAAATAATGGCTTTTTTTGTGTGATTTTATTTTAACTTTAATCAATTGTGCAGCAGGCCTCTTGTAATGTGAGAGGAGTTCATGAGAATAAAGTAAAGTAAACAAATGTGTTTTAGAAAAAAAAATTAATTTGGACTGCCACATTTGTATTATTATAAATTTTTCATATATATTTACTTAATTTTTTTTTTTTTAATTTATAATTGAAAAGAGAATTATTAGTGTTTTCAAATTGTAAATTATATTTTAGTATCAATTCACTGTGGACATTTATATAAAAAATATATTAACTGAAAATAACAAAATAAAAAATGAAGTGTTTTTAAACAGCAATTTCATAGAGTATTTGCCAGTCGTGCACTTGTGGATGTTGCTAGATTTTTTGTGGTATGTCCCTTACGAGCACTTCAACAAATTTACACTTGTATCACTCATACGCTACGTTTTTATGATATGTGCCACAGACACACACACACACACACACATACTATCCGCATACCTTTGCATATATCGTTTACACTTCTTGTTGTTGTCGGCACTTGTTTAACGCCTGAATCGTCGCATGCGGGTTGCAAGAAAAAACTACAATAAAATAGAAATAGCAATAGCAAAAAAAAAAAGGAAACAAATTTAAGCAACAAAATTAAAAGCACGCAAAATCTGTGTGCGCTATGAAAATAAATATAAAACTACATACGAATAAGGACTGTCCAAACTTTGAAGTGAATGTTGTAAAGGGGTCCAAGGATTCAGAAATATTTCGTTCTTATATCGAAGGTCTAATAATATCGAAAAACTATGGTCGGGTCAGTGAACATAATTCAAGAGCTATATAGTTTGTAGTACATCTTTTTAAAAATTTCATATTTTTTTGATAAAGTTATGGCTGTTAACCCGGCCGGCACTTTTAAAGGGTATAATTTTGACATGAATAACGATTGAGAATATCGTTTATAGCTTTATATATATTATTCCAAACTATGTTGATAAATCTCTAGTTCGTAAAAATAGGTTCAGTTATGAGTTTCCCATTCATATAAGCACTTTTTGGGCTTATAATTATTATCTTATATTCTCAGCTCGGCAAGAATTTAATTTTTTCATTATTTTAAATTGGTATTAGGATATATCAGAGTATTCTGCAAACGGTAATGCATCTTCTTGTTTTTTCATCTATGTGTGTATTTTCTGTTCCTTTTCCTTCCTCCACAGCTTTTATTTTTTTTTGCAACACTATCTGCAGTTTCTTAAGTTCCTTTATGGGCCAGCGGCCAAAACGGAGTAGTTGTAAAATTTTGAACAAAACTTGAGGAAAAAATAAAATAAAAAAGAACACACATAAAGAAAAAAGGTCTTATGAAATATGCATATGCTCATTTGAGCTTATAGCATAAAGTGGCAAACAGCTACACACATACCAACACACACACACCCACACCCACACACATATATACACACAGAAATGCGAACAAAACTCATTCGTAAGATTTCACCGTGTACAATTTCATTAAAGTTCCTAGTGAGAAGACCGCCTTCGCTCTGGGAATGATTTCTGTCGGATGTCGGTTTTGTTGCTGGCAACTTACCTGCAATAACGAGTTGAGTAAAAATATAGCTTAATATATGTTAGTACATTATATGTACAGCTACTACTATTTTTTGTATGTGTGAACATCTTTAAAATCCAATGATATCTGCACATTTATTTATTCAATAAGTAAATTAGAGGGGGACTTAATAAGATTGAATTATTTAACTGAAATCACATCACCTTTGATTTAGTAGGCTTAAGTCAGGAACCAAATGTGAAAGTTGCTCAGTATTCATTCTCAAATCGATTATTGAACATAGAAAATAAAAATTTAAATCGACGTACCAAAAAAGTATAATATAATAACCGCTATTATTATAATATTTACTTAATTTTTTCAATAACAATGGCGGTCAAAGGCTTGCTGAAACTCACCGTCTATACTGCGGGAGTCTTCACGCTGGGCTATTACATCTATTTCGTTCAAAAGAAGGTGCACGATCGTCGCCAGCGGAAGCGGGATGTGCTAGAATGCCAGCTGGATTCCGATGAGTTTGACGAGACAGCGGGTTCAAGAGAGGTTGGTGTACAAGTTATGCACCATCAGTTTATCAGGCAGATCAACCTGGGCGAGCTGCTATACAGACAGGGCATCTCTCATTTTGCCAGTGCGCTAATGATGTGCGAAGATCCGCAGAAAATGGTCGAAACATTGAGCGAATCCCTATCGAATCATGCCCTAGAGCAATTGATCATAAAATTAAATGAAGCGCATGACACAGGCAGCAATACCGGATTCGATGATTTAGTCTCAACAATCTCACCATAATTCTCATAGGAAATAAAAATAAAAAAATGAATATGAACAAAATACAATAATCTGCAGATACTCAAAAAAGAATCATTTCGGCATATGCAATCTACAAAATTTTCAAGTGTGGAATAGGAAAAATCGCTTAACCAATTATGTTTATTTTTGGCAAAGTCTGCAAATATTTATTTATTCAATAATTTAATTAATAAAATTAAATCATTGCATTAATCAATTTATTTTATAACCAATTATTATTTGTTATCTGTTCGATACAAAATGAACCCATTTTTCCACTGAATATTTGAAATTTATTTGCATTTGATATAACAAGTTAAACATAAACAGAATGGATAAGGGGTTTGGGGTTGGGTGTTTGCGATAAGGTGTAATGGTCGGGGCTCTGAAGTTTTGGTTATATTTACATCGCAGACTTTTGGGTGCGATGTAAAAGTAGATCTAGGGTAGGCAATGATTTTTGTTCATCGTGCACACGTTCCGCAGCTATCAAAACGTTGTGGGAAGCAAGCCCTGCTCAAGGTGAAAGCTTTGCTGCGGATAAGTGCTGAATATTTCCTGAAGGCAAGAGCTTACCCCACGGACGTATATAAGCCCAGATCAGCTCTGAAAAGCCATCGGGTCATGATGCACGTCGAAGTAAAAGTGCAGATCGCCGGTGAAAAATTTGATTAAATACGTGCATCGAAATTAACAAAGTTTAAATAACTTATAAGCCCCATTGCGGCTATATACAAACCATAAATCCATCGCGGACATTTTTATATAACCAGAGTTAACAAATGTGAAAAAATTAATATAACGTTAAACAATTTGAAGGAAAAAAATTACAATTTTCCTAACCAAAGAAAACAAAAAATATAATTCCGCAACAAACCCCATCTTTGATGGTTGAAAAAGTCGGCGTAAAAAAATGCCCAAGAACAAGCATATGGAGAAAAAATCTGAAAAAACAATAATAATTAAAAAAAAAAAATTTATAATATAACCCCCCTGCTCAAAAGAACTTGTGAGTTGGTTCGGATGGGGCTGAGCTGTTGTCACAAGGCGGGTCGCGGGTTGCGGATAGCGAAAGGCTTCCCCTTGGGGAGGTTAGCAGCGAATAATACGAGATTGGTCGTAAATAAGCAATCCCGGACAAACAGCGGATACGATAATGTAAATCGTGCTGACGAGGCGTTTGTGTCGCCGCCTCCTCAAAAGCATAGCCTCACACAACCCCAAACTTCCCTGCACGAGCGTACCTACCTCTTCCCTTCTCACTCCGGGCCGGACTAAGGTGTGACTCCGACCGTGCCGAGAGTCAGCTTGGCTGGGGGCCCGGGCTAATAACTAGCCCAGTCTCTTACGGTGAGCTCAGGCAAATGGCGACCGCCTGGTCTAATCAGCCTTACCCGGGTAATGCGGATCTCTGCCCGGGCGGACATACCTTTCTCTGCAGTACGTGGGACCAAATATGAAAAGTCCAAAAAATATTAACATACCGCGGAATCTCCCCGCGGAGCAAGTCGCAAGACATCTGGAGGACCGAACTCTCGAGAGGGTGAGTTCGTCTAATGTGGTAGACCATCCTCCACAACGTGCTACTCCAGCACCATACAGGAGAGTGCCGCAGGCACAGCGTGCCACAACTTCATTGCGCGGGAATGTGGTGCTCAGGCCACCATAATCGGCAACGAATCAGATGGAAAAAAGAAGAGGGTAAGTCTCCAAACACCAAGAGGACAACCCGGTGGGTTGGATGACTCGAACCGTCGCAACCTCTGCGGTTCTAGGGTCAAGTGGTATCTAAGATACCTCCAGCAAGGACTTACTCCAGAGGAAGCCATAAAGAAGGCGAAGGAGCCGAGGGACCAAGCAGCAGCATCACCAGCTGTCAAAAGACACAACAGCACCCTAACGCCTCCATTGGCCACTCCTAAGAGAGTGTGCCCGGCGGCCAGGAGTGCGGCCAGCGGATCATCAGCGGCAATGGTGGGAAATACAACTGCAGACCCGGGCCCACATCCGAGTACATCACGTGCAGCCGCTATGAAGCCTACCACGAATACATCCACCGTACCACGAATGCCATATGACAGAGAAGGTGAAGGTGGCCGTGCTACCGCCGGAATACCCAAAGGTATTGCTCAATCACGGAGAGCTGTCTAAGCTGGAAGAGGCAATAATTGATGAGCTCATTGCATACCGATGGGATAAAGCGATCTCATTTGCGGGCATCCACTTTTGGGTCGGATTTCTGGTCGTAGAATGCTCCGATGAGAACTCAGCGAATTGGCTGATAACCTTTGCGCCGACATTCCACTCATGGATGGGCGTACCGCTCGACTGCAAAGTGGGCGATGAAATACCATCACCCCACTGCATCACGATATACTGTCCAAGAAGTGAAGACTGAACCTCCGAATCACTACTGGCTTTGCTAAGAAGCCAGAATGGGATAGAGGTAGATACGTGGAAGGTGATATCCAGGAGGAATGAGGGTGGAGGAGCCCTCCTAGTTATCGGGATAGATGAGCCATCCAGAGACGCGATAATAGAACGCGGTCACCAAGTCAGCTTCCGATTTGGGAACATCCCGGTAAGCGGACTCAAGAAGAAAGGTGGAGCAAGCAGAAGCTCTCACCACAGTTACCGCAGTCTCGCAGAGCAGAGCCAACACTCGATTCAAGCCAACGACTTGATCGAAGACCTCGCGGAAGACGAGGAGTTGGCAGACGGCACACTCTGCGAGGAACCAGAGGTAGGAGAGGAGGACACCATAATGTCCTCTCAGGAGCTGGCGGAGGAACTGCAAGTAGAACCGGCCGAGGCCGACGTTACTTTAACGAGTGACGGTGATGGTGGCAACCCCAGGCCCCAACGTGAACATCCATCACGCTAAGGCGGCTTCGGCAATCTTAGCCAGGACGTTCACCAAATAGCACCTTGGGCTAGCCCTGGTACAGGAGCCATGGGTGCACGATGGAGTGAAAGGCCTGTACACGGCCGACTTAAAGGTAATCTGGGATCAAAGAGACCCAGCACCCAGAGCATGCATTATGGTGGGAAGGAGTATTAACTATACTATCCTTTCAGAGTTCCTCACCAGAGACTGTGTCCCGATACTAATACAAACAAGTGGTAGTGTGGTACCTATGGTAGCGGTGTCTGCATACTTTGCAGGAGACGTAGCCTGCCCGCCGCCGGAGGTGGAGAGACTGGTGGAATATTGCACAACAAAGAAGATGCCGGTGTTAATCGGTTGCGATGCCAATGCGCACCCCACGATATGGGGCAGCAGCGACATCAATCTACGAGGTGAGAGCCTTACAGAATTTATATTTAGATATAATTTAGAACTTGGCAATGTCGGATCCACACAGACATTTAAAAACAGAATCAGGGAAGAAGTCTTAGACACCACCCTTATTAGTCGGTCCCTAAAACCTCACCTAAGAGACTGGCACGTCTCATCAGAGGAATCCATGTCGGACCATAAAACTATCCTATTTAGGTTACAACTAAATATATTAGTAGAGTGCCAAGTCGTAACCCCAGGAAAACGAACTGTGAACGATTCAAGAAGTCCCTAGAGCTCAACTTATCCAGAGAAACATATGGTATTCCAAAAAATTCACTGGGTCTAGAGAAAGCTATAAGGAATTTGAACAAAAGCAGAATTGATGCTTTTGAAGTAAATTGCCCGGTGTGGAAGAAAATGGAAAAGGATGCCCCCTGGTGGAACGTCAGTCTTGAGAGGCTGCGTCGAACTACACGCCATCTCTTTAACACAGCTAAGAGAGACTGAAACTGGGCACGATACCGTGAAAGTCTGACCAAGGAGATCAGTAAGGCTAAACTACAGGAATTTCTGTGAAAGCATTATAAGCACCAGCGAAGGTGTTAGGCTTCACAGAGCGCTTGCCAAGCGGGCGCCGGACATATCGTTGAAACGTAAAGATGACCCATTTACGAGCAACGACATGCAAAAGCTAAAGCTCCTGTTTGAAACGCATTTTCCAGGCAGCACAGCCCTTCAAAATGACGCGGTCAACAATGGAAGTTGGTATAGACCGTCGACTGACGACTGGGCAAGTGCCAAGTCCATAGTCACCGTGGAGAGATTGAAATGGGCAATAGGTACATTTCAGCCCTATAAATCTCCAGGAATAGACGGCATATTGCCAGTTTTTCTTCAAACGGGCCAATACCAATCGCTTGGAGTAGAGCTAGGGTGGTCTTCACCCCAAGGCAGGGAAGAAAGATATCACCAATCCAAAGTCCTTCAGACCTATCAGCTTAACATCGTTTTTACTGAAAACGTTGGAAAAGCTGGTGGACTATAACATCAGAAGCACTCTGCTGAAGCAAAGTCCGCTGCATCCAACGCAGCATGCGTGTAGGAAGGTTGGACTCAACCTGAATCCTACTAAAAAAGTCATTGTCCCCTTTATTAGACGGTATAAGCTACAGAGGATGAAACAGATACGGCTTCTAGGAAGCCTATTAAAGATAAGCAAGGAGGTAAAATACCTCGGCGTCACATTTGACAGCAGGTTAAACTTTAGCACCCATGCGCGAAACACGACAATGAAGTGCTCTAGAGCGCTTTACACATGTCGTAGTATAGCTGGAAAATCATGAGGTACGTCACCAAAGATAATCAGATAGTTATACCTAATGGTTGTAAGGCCCATGCTGACTTACGGAGTGATAGCATGGGGCGATAGGGCACGGTTAGCCACTGTTAAAAAGCAATTGCAAAAATTGCAGATAATGGCCTGTGTATGCATGACAGGGGCAATGCGCACCTGCCCTACAATGGCCCTGGAAGCCCTAATGGAGCTCACGCCACTCCACCACACCATTCGGCTGCAACAGAAAGCTACATTCTTAAGGATGTCAGCAGAAGGAGTTAAGAGCAGACACATATTGAGTCATAAGGATGCCTAACTTCTTTCAGATGAACTTCCCCTCCTGTTACAACCTAGGGATGAAATGAAGCCAGAGCGGAATTTCAAAGTTCAAACGAGTTGCAAAAAGGAATGGACATCATTAGATGAAATCCATCCTATGAAACCGCACACCATAAAATGGTATACCAATGGATCACTCACCAATCAGGGAACAGGTCTGGGAGTAGTGGGTCCTCGGATATTATACCATGAATCCCTGAGAATGTACATCAGGATATTTCAAGCTGAGGAGTGTGCCATAGGGAGGTGTGCGGAATTTAACCTAAAACGCAACTATCGGAACGCGGATATAGCTATCCTATCCGATAGTATAGCAGCAATTAATGCTATTAACGGGACGAAGGTAACTTCAAAATTAGTCCAAGAGGTACGATCCAAGCTTGCCCAACTCGGGGCTCACAACAGACTCACCCTAAGATGGGTCCCCGGGCACAGGGAAATAGCAGGGAACGAAGCAGCGGATGAGCAGGCGAGAATGGGTGCAGAGAGGCCCCATATAGGGCCCGAACCGTTTTGTGGCATAGGTAAACACACAATACGGCTGCAACTCAGAAACGAAGAAAGACAAACGAGACTGCGGAGTTGGGAGGAAGCACCGGGACTCCGACAGGCCAAATGTCTTTTGGGAGGCTATAATCATAAACGATTTAAGCAAGTAATATCCATGGGCAGGAATAGGCTACTGATACTTGTCGGTCTACTGACAGGACATTGTAGACTAAAAAGCCACCTGCCCAAAATGGGTATCTGTAGCAACAGGCAATGTAGGTTTTGTGAAGTCGAGGAGGAGTCTTCAACTCACATCCTAACTGAATGCATCGCCCTTGCCAGGAAAAGATGCAGCATCCTAGGGATGCATGTTATGAATGTCAATGACATAGTAGCCCTCGACCCATCAAAGATCCTCACATTTGTTCAGGAACTGGGGCTGATGGAAGAGCTATAAGCTCAGAAGGGGGCACAATAGATCTATTAGGTCGCAGTGCACAAGACCCCCAATAAATAATAAACTATAACCACCACCGAAAAGAGAAAACAAAATAAACAAACCAAGACCGCATTTTTGAGAGGATCCGCACGTGTCCAATGGAGCACTATCATCGCCCCCTCATCACTAACGTGTACCGGCGCAGTGCAGACGTCTCATCGTTATCCCAGTCGAATTTTTATATTCACATATATATATATATAAGTGATCTGCAGTTTATTTTTTTTATGCTCAAATATCTGCAGTTTCTTAAGTTCCTTTATGGGCCAGCGGCCAAAACGGAGAAGTTGTAAAATTTTTAACATAACTTGAGGAAAAAATAAAATAAAAAAGAACACACATAAAGAAAAAAGGTCTTATGAAATATGCATATGCTCATTTGAGCTTATAGCATAAAGTGGCAAACAGCTACACACATACCAACACACACACACCCACACCCACACACATATATACACACAGAAATGCGAACAAAACTCATTCGTAAGATTTCACCGTGTACAATTTCATTAAAGTTCCTAGTGAGAAGACCGCCTTCGCTCTGGGAATGATTTCTGTCGGATGTCGGTTTTGTTGCTGGCAACTTACCTGCAATAACGAGTTGAGTAAAAATATAGCTTAATATATGTTAGTACATTATATGTACAGCTACTACTATTTTTTGTATGTGTGAACATCTTTAAAATCCAATGATATCTGCACATTTATTTATTCAATAAGTAAATTAGAGGGGGACTTAATAAGATTGAATTATTTAACTGAAATCACATCACCTTTGATTTAGTAGGCTTAAGTCAGGAACCAAATGTGAAAGTTGCTCAGTATTCATTCTCAAATCGATTATTGAACATAGAAAATAAAAATTTAAATCGACGTACCAAAAAAGTATAATATAATAACCGCTATTATTATAATATTTACTTAATTTTTTCAATAACAATGGCGGTCAAAGGCTTGCTGAAACTCACCGTCTATACTGCGGGAGTCTTCACGCTGGGCTATTACATCTATTTCGTTCAAAAGAAGGTGCACGATCGTCGCCAGCGGAAGCGGGATGTGCTAGAATGCCAGCTGGATTCCGATGAGTTTGACGAGACAGCGGGTTCAAGAGAGGTTGGTGTACAAGTTATGCACCATCAGTTTATCAGGCAGATCAACCTGGGCGAGCTGCTATACAGACAGGGCATCTCTCATTTTGCCAGTGTGCTAATGATTTGCGAAGATCCGCAGAAAATGGTCGAAACATTGAGCGAATCCCTATCGAATCATGCCCTAGAGCAATTGATCATAAAATTAAATGAAGCGCATGACACAGGCAGCAATACCGGATTCGATGATTTAGTCTCAACAATCTCACCATAATTCTCATAGGAAATAAAAATAAAAAAATGAATATGAACAAAATACAATAATCTGCAGATACTCAAAAAAGAATCATTTCGGCATATGCAATCTACAAAATTTTCAAGTGTGGAATAGGAAAAATCGCTTAACCAATTATGTTTATTTTTGGCAAAGTCTGCAAATATTTATTTATTCAATAATTTAATTAATAAAATTAAATCATTGCATTAATCAATTTATTTTATAACCAATTATTAGTTGTTATCTGTTCGATACAAAATGAACCCATTTTTCCACAGGAACTTTGAAATTTATTTGCATTTCATATAACAAGTTAAACATAAACAGAATGGATAAGGGGTTTGGGGTTGGGTTTGGGGTTGGGTGTTTGCGATAAGGTAGTCTGCCTGAAGGCTAATTATTATTTGCGTTTTGTATTTGTTGTTGCTGTGTAAGTCACAAATGAAATACGATTCATAAAAAATGTTTATCTCCTTAGCTAACTGCTCGGTTGTCATTATTCAGCGGCTGGACCAAATACTTGGTCCCCTTTCATTATTTAAGCTAACATGCGCATAAGGACACACACACACACACACACACACACACACACACACACAGTAACAGTAAGTCGCACGCACGTTTAAATCTCATATGTTACGTTGACGTCAAAGTATTTATCACAATGACAAAATCAGGCGAACGCACGGACTCACCGGCTTTATTTTAGGGTTTAAATGTAACACATTTACAAATTGTTTACACACACACACACACACACATAGATACGCGTCTCAGCATGGTGATAAATGATAACAAATTAGCGGTTTGTCTCTTAAACGAAAAAGAGAACACCAAGCGAGCAAATAAACAGACAAGCACACAAACACCGGAACGAACCCACACCGTGCCGAGAGCAGGGCGATACCTAAAAGTTACCACAATGCAATAAATCACATCACCTGGCCACACACTCATGCTCACACGCGCGCACACACACACGCGCACACACACACACGCGCACATGCGCGCATACACGCATAGCTTAAATGGCAAACGTGTACAGTAAACACTGCCAAGGCGCAAACCTAAACTTGACTATAATTCATAAAGTTTCCATGGCTCCATTTTCGTTTAACGTTTATTATTTATTATTATTTGCAGTGCTTATAAACAATATTTAAATAATTATTAAATTCAGCTAATAATTTGATAAGATTTTGTACCTTCGATTACATCTAAGTGCATACTAAACATGTTCTATATAGCAGATATATATCATTCCAGATCGAATGATGATAATGCGTTATTTTTAGGTAGTCGGAATTGTAAATATTACGTATACGCAACGCATGCTTAAACATTTTCTTTTCTTTCACTTTGCCACTGGAGTTGCTTGATGGATGGCAGGGGTGGTTTGCAGGGGGTGAGTTAGCAAATGGCAGAGAGATGTTCTCGCTTAAGAAGTTACTTTCTTATGCATGCATGCGAGGAGGGGAGCTGCGCGGGGACAGAGAGAGAGGGAAAGGGAGAGGGAGAGGGAGAGGGAAAGGGAGAGAGAGTGAAGAGTGAGGAAGAATGGTGTGCGATGTGTGAGCCATGAGCAGAGTATCCCTGAATCCTGTGTAGCCTAATGACCCCCACCGGAGTCTGTTCACGTTACTCCTGCTGATGTCCTCTCGCTTGACATGCTGCTGCTCGTGCTTCTGCTCCTGCTCCTGCTCCTGCTGCTGCTGCTTCTGCTGCTGCTCCTGCTGAATCCTTTTTGCTTGCCTGCACAGCATTTATGAGTTGCTATTGCTGCTGCCGGATGTCAAGTTGGAAAGCCGGCTCGTTTGGGTGTTAAGTGTGTGCTTGCGCATAATTCATATTTCACATACACACACAAACACACACACACACACACACACGCAGAGTTGGTCGGGTCCTAGTTTGAAAGCTTGGGCGCATTTTAATTATCATTTTCGGATTCGAGCGCGTTTGGAAAACTATGAAAATTTAATGAGAGTCAGCCTCTGTCTGCGAACGAAATTAGAGCCACCAATTTTCAGCAGGCAAACACACACAAATCTGGCACACACATGCATGTGTGTGTCTGGCCAAGCGCTTCTTCAGGTCCTGCTCAACTTAATTCATTAAATTACGAAAAATAAAAAGGAAAGTAAAAAGATAGCAACCGCAACGCTATTTGTTTTTCAGTTTATGCATCCTAATGAAGCAACTTGATGCTTCTGCCCTTATGTGTGTGTGTGTGTGTGTGTGTGTGTGGGACAATTTAGTACGCGCGTACCGGCAGAATTTGGATTTTGCTCCACTTACAGTGCACTCGTCTCTAATGGCATATGAATTATGTGTGTGGCAACATTTTGATAGCTTTAAGTTGCACTGTTTGGCGCTTTATGAATTCAAGCAAGAAATAATCAGCTTTGCAACCTGGCTGACCTACAAAGGCAAACTCATAAATTGAAGATAGTTTATCTATATATTTAGCCGCATTCATTTTTTTTTTATGAATTTCGAGCAGAAATCTTATTTATACATTTATGTGGGGAATTATGCTAGAGGCTAAAAAATATATATCTTTTTAATTTATATAAAAGCAATAATTAACTTAACGAAAATAAATAAAAATAATAAATAAATTAAGATTATTTTTTAAATTAATTATTTCATTATGCTTACTTTTAATATCTTGTTGCATATAATTTATATCAAATATTCATTAATAAATATTTACATAAAACTGGAAGCCCTTGGAAATAATGTTTTTGCATAAAGTAATATGCTGATTGATATCAAATATCCAAAAAAAATGCCAACAAAATAAATACACTAAAAAAAAACAGAACAGAAAAAATACCTTATCTTTTGAATGTTAGATTTTATGCTAACCATTTGATATATTCAACCGATTCTGTTTGCTTTGACATATTTACTGCCTGCAATTTGCATTTAGATATCGTTATAATTGATCGAGTTAGCATAGTTAGATGAATAGATGGACAGACAGACATTTCTATATGTACTCGACTGTTAAAGTTGACCCAGAATATATATATACCTTATGAGCTACATGTACCAGGATATGTAAATTTACAAAACTTTTTTATGGATTTTATGACAACACATTTCCTTTTCGTTTTTGTGCATCTGTGACTTCTGTAATGTTGTATCTGTTGTTGTTGTTGTTGTTGTTGTTGTTGTTGTTGTTGTTGCTGTAGGTCAAATCCCTCTCGCCATTTCCATTACCAATTTCCTGTAGTTTGATTGAACCCATCGATATTTTTCATACATATAAATTGTCAACCCGTTAACGATTGGCCAATGTGGTAAAAGGCCAAATTAAAAATAAAAAAGAAATATGGCGTCAAAAATTTTAACAAATATTCAAAAACTATTTTCAGCTTGCGATGCACATTTCGCTGTTTGTGTGTGTGTGTGTGAGTGAGTAAGTGTGTTTTGTGTGTGTTTGTGTTTGTGTGGGGATAGTTCAATATTCATTGGCCGTAATTTTATTGAAATAAGTGAAGCGCGCTTTTGTGCGTCGCCTGAGTGAGCACCCAAAGGGGACCAGATAGACTGAGAGAGAGAGAGAGTGGAGTGGGCGGAGGGGTGGGAAGACTAGGGGAGTTGCCAGGTGTTAGGTGAAGTGAATAATATTTAAGGGTCGTCCAAGAGCCAAACTAAATTTTCTACCTGGTTTATTTGGAAACTAAGGAAGCATTTCAAATGCCCCGGAGCATATAACTTAATTGTAATTTATAATGTATATATATATATATATATATATATATTTATATATATTTATATTCAATATATATATATATATATATATATATATATATCAATATACACATACATACGTGTGTTATCTTTTCAGTAGTATTTAAGATGTTTCAACAGTTAGAATTATTATTTACAACCATAATTTCAACATGTTAGAATGCTTTTACTCTTTGAGATCGACAAGGCTATAACCTAAATATAACTGTGAAATATATTAGACTCTGCTGAGCTGTTATTTTTATCTATTAATATGAAAAACCGATGGTGTTGGCACAAATAAAATTGCCACCTTGTCGTCATGGCCATTTGATGCATATACATACATACATATATATATATATATATATATATATATATTTACTTATGTGGGTTACGATGCATATATCTCCGTCGGTCTCTTGGCTTGTCTGTCTGGCATTTGGCCAGTGTGTTTGGGACGTCATGTGGCATTACCGTTTCGTTTGGCTTTTACCATTTGACTGCGCGCATAATAAAATTTGGCACATATTTTCGGCCTCAATGCGGTTATTGCCACTGCTGCGTTTCACTTTTCGCAATAACCGCTAACGAAAGCAAAAGAAAGAGAGAGAGAGAGAGAGAGAGGGAGAGCAAGGGAAAGGGAGTGTGGGAGAGAAAGAGGGAGTAAGACAATATCGTAGGAAATTCAAAAGCTTTCAACGATTTTTCCATGTTATACTAATGCATATCCTGTCACCATATGGCCATGTTTTTATGAATTACAATTTAAAAATTTTGAAAAAAATCAAAATTTAAAATCTTGAGCCAACAATCCTTCCCTACGAAATCGAAATGCATTTTTCGAATTTAAGTTTCCACAAATGACATATTTCCCAATCTCAAGAGTTAATTTGTTTCCATCTAAAAACAGGCCTAACGCTGTTTGGCTAATTGTTGTCAAAGCACTGTTGCATTGTCATCCATTTTACATCTATAGGATAAGAAGCTTAGGTTCTTAGCTGTTCCAGTGTAGACATTAATAATGAACATAAAAAAACTACTGTAAACATGGAACTGTTTCTTGTTTGGGTACTTGAAGCGAATATACTCTGTAAGCTCTTAGCTAATATTTCTCTTTAATATAAATAAGTTTAAATGTTTTAAACTATAATTTTTCTTATTTTTTTTATAATTCTTTACTGTTGTTGTATTTTCTCAGTGTAAATATTGTTATAATTATTATACAAGATCATCCAACATTTCTAATAACAGGGTATTCTTAAAGTGGACTACATTTAACACTTAAATATTTAGCTGTGTGGCTTAATGCTTATAACACCCACATACGCACACACACACACACACATACACACACACACTTGTGTGTGGCAAAAGTTGATGCATAAATTATATGAATCGCAATGCGTTGACTGTCAATTTGGGCAATGTGCGTCAAAGCGTAATGGAAACCAATGAAATTGAAAATGCGACTTAAAAAATGAAGAGCAGTCGCAGCTGGCGCCACCTGCCGTCCATGCATATGCATAAACATATGAGTGTGTGTGTGTGTGCGGGGTTTGTGTGTGTAGGTTTTGGCCCGAAAATGTCAATTGGGAACATATAAAATGACAGCAAGCAAATTCATAGTATAGTAAAAAAGAAAAGATACTTTAAAATATAAATAAATTGCAATTTTTACTTTGTTTTCCTCAAATTGAAAATATCAACATCATTTTGGCGCCAAGGGTATTTCAATGAATTCCATATTGATATTTATGATTTACAATTGTTATTGATAGAGTCAATATTTCCATATAGTTATTTATATGCAGTATTTATATAAGAAGTTATTTATTTATAATTAGTAATACCTAATTATGAATTATCAGTTTCACTCTGGTAATTTAAAGAGTACCCAAGTATTGTAATTAAGTGTAAAAGTCTTGGAATGGTATTTTTACCATTCTAAAATGCGTTTAGATATGGGTCCTTGATTTGACCCTTAATGGTTGTTGCCTTTGGCTGTGGATCCTCTGTCTTTTGGCTTGGACTTTCGCTTTGGTTGTCTGCTGTCTGATTTCCTTTCAGTGGCTATTTATATGTCTGTCTGTTTGTTTGTTTGACTGAGTGACTTGGCTGCCATCCTGCTTGCCTGGCCACCTGGCTGCCTAGCTGCCTAACGTTCAGGCCCGGCCAAAAGACTGGCAGCGAGTAGAGAATGGAAGTGAGAGGAGCAAATATAAGCAAAGCCAAGCGGGTGAATGAGCGACCCATCGACCCAGTGGCGTCGTTGCTTTTACAAGTTTTCACTTGAATTAAGTGCTTTCTGCACTGGTTACATATCACCTCACCTCACCTCACCTCACCTCACCCAACACACCCCTTTGCACCTTTACCCCTATTATCATAACCCGTTCTTAGCACCGTTTTAGTGGCAAGCACTTTGTGCCTTCGCATCGTGTCACTCAAACTTAAAAATGCTCATGTCAGTGCTTTGTGTGTTGTTCTTGTTTCTGTTGTTGTTGTTGTTGTGTGTGTGTGTGTGTGTTCGCGTGTGGAAGTGTGTGTGTGTGTGTGTTAGTGTGTGAACTGTTGCTCTATGGCAACGTTTGCTTTTTAACTGGTAACCGTTGTGTTGGAAGGCCGTTTTCGCTCATAGACAGGTTTTGGATTGGTTTCAGGGTTTTGCGTCTGGTTTGTATTACGGTTAAGCTTAGGGTTCAGGACACGGTATGTAGGCATAGGCAGGTTGGCGGGTAGGCGGGTTGGTCGGGACAGTGAGTCGGAGCACATGCGGGTGATCAAGTGGTCGGTTAGGTGTTTGAGCTCAGCCACGTTTTAATGACCAGCGAAACGGCTTTACTTTCGCCCATGATTGAGTCCAATGATCGAATTTACTCGACTGACCTGTGGTTCCAACGTAAAATGGGGGGTTTTTAACAAAAGCAGGCTTGATACAAGATGTGGCATATAAATTATAAAATTAAACAATTTATAATGGTCTACTCGACGGGGAGATGCTAAGAGTTATTTATTCTCAATCGATCATAATTCAATTCTGACTGTTGATCAAAAATATGTCAACGTATATCAATTTGAAGCTTACCTATGTACAAATATTATTATCGAAATCGATTTATATCGACATAATATATAATATAGTTGATGTGCGTTTGATACACGATCATTTACATATATTCTACATGTAAAGTGTTTAGCTCTAATAACTTGTACCCTTTCTTCTGTATAGGGTAGACAAATGTCGGCGCTGTCTTATGGTCTGCGAAAAGTGGGAATACCTATTTGCGATTGGTTTCCAACTGAAACAAATTTGACACGCGCTCAGATCTAATGGCAAGTGTTGGTAGGTAGCCCGTATGTTGGCTAGCATGTTGGAGGCATTTGCGAGTGGCCAACATATTCCACATTCGCATTGGCATTCCCAACATTCTCATACATATCGAATGCGTGGCATGTTCGCTGTTGCATCATCCTCTTCTGCATACCGGAGTATCCATATCATACTCTAAATCTCTCTCTCTCTCTCTCTCTCTTCCTCTCTCTCTCTCTCTCTCTCTCTCTCTTTCTCTATGTGTGTGTTTGAATATTGGTCAAATGCTGTCGCCTCCTGTTTTTCACTCGGTTTTAGCTGACCAGCTTCGGGCTGTGCAAATTATTTTTAATTATCGCTGCTGCCGTCATTGTTGTCGTTGCCGTTGTCATTGTCAGTGTGGCTGTCATTGTCACTGGCGTGGTTCGGCGTATAAGCCTACCCGTTGCTTTCCACCTCCACCTCCTCCACCTCTGCCCGACCTCTCTCGCCGGCACAGCAGTAAAAGGCAAACAAAAACGAAAGAAAAAAAAACCGCAGGCAATTTCATTTTCTCGTCTGAAAATAGCGGCTGTTATTGCATGTGGCATACTTTTTGGCATTGCACTAAAATTCAATTACTGGAGCACTATGAGGGCATTACGAGCGACAGCGAGCAAGAATTTGTGTAACACCAGCAAATAGCATTAAGCCATATGCAAAAATGTTCACAGAGCAAAAAAAAAAATGAATGAAGAAAAAACGCATTTCGAATTTCAAAAGAGCCGAGGGCAAAAACGTGCCAAACTGGAAAATCGTATAATTTTTTGACTTGAAATTCGATTTTTTCAATTGAATTAGTTACGGCAAAGGACGAAAAAACATTTTTTTCTATTTTCTGCTTGTAATTATCGTTAATCAGCTTTGATAGAATTTATGAAACACAATATTTACCTAAAGCCAAGCAGCTCAATTATCTACTAATACATTTATTACTGGAGTAAAATCTTGAGAAAATCTTCAACATATTTTGTAATAAGAAAGTACTTCTTGAGAAAACTCAATACTTAACTGACTAATGCATATAAGCCACAAACTGAGCATCATTAAGTGTGGTAAAAGCAAAGCAGAATAAGGCGAAAGCTTTGCCCCAAAAACCATGCAACACAATGTATTTATATATATATATATATATATATATATATATATACGTATGTATACAAATAGAAAGTCGTGTAAAACACATTCGATGGACGCATGGAGAAGAAGAAGCAGCAGAACCCACATACTTGTAATCCCTTTAGGAAATCAACTAAGCATTTTAATTAACTTGGCCCAAACAGGCAACTGCCCCGAAATTGGGCAGCAACAAACAACAACCAACAGCTGCAAAATATGACCAAAGCCACAAACTAAAATCAAAGCCACGCCAGAGACTTTCAACTAACTTCTGCTTTCTATCTCTATCTCTCTCTCAGTATCTCTCTCTCTCTCTCTCTCTCTCTGTCCCTCTATCTCTCTCTCTCTCGTACACTTGGTCTTTCATTTTTCGCTTTGAGTCATGTGTGTGTGTGGGTGTGTTTGGTCGTGTATCATGATAATTTACTGAAAGCGCAACCATTTGTTCACACACACATTTACACATCCACACACAGACACACTAACACAATCAATATTAAATTTCCACTTGCCACATCTTTATTTGCTCTTGCTGTGGCGCCAACATTGCCCGTGGAAATCCAGTTCTTGCTAGAGATGAACACGTGGCATGGTCTTCAATCAAATATCATAATAAATAAATTACAAGTAATCAATCAATCAAATTTTAACAGCATTTAATTGCTAATCGATTTTCGATTATTTTTTAACGATAAAATATTATTGATAATTTAGAGAACGTTGTGAAAAATTAAAAATATAGTAAGAGATTCCGTTAATTTGGCATACTTTACCAATTATAAAGTTCGACAATTGAAATATTGATAAAAATATATAAAAATCCCATTATTATTTGCTTTGTTAATTACTAACCTAAACTGACAAAAAAGCAAACTTTTTTTGATTTGGGTATCGTGTTAGGTTTGACCATTTTGAGGAGCATCCACCTCTAAGCATGGGTTCTTCTAAGCATTCGGCATACTAATCATATCGCACCGTCCGTCATCTAATGCGAGCAAAGCCCATCTAATTTCCAAAAGCAATTTTATGATATGTATTCCACATATGGATAAAGAGAACGATATCAGCCTGGTGCGTGTGAGGAAAAGGGAAAGAGAGAGAGAGAGTGAGAGAGAGAGGGAGAAAGACGCAGGGAAGCGCTTAAAAACACATTTTCAAATGTAAATCTAAGCTACTGTTGGCACATATTGCCACACACATACACACACACACACACACACACACACACACTCAGGTGAAAAGCCGGCACAAAGTTTTCAACTCGTATACAAAACTAAAAAAGTTTGAAATTGGCTTTGAAAGACGGACGGTGAGTTTTGGCATTTACATGGAGGGGTGCGAAGGGGGGGGGGGAGCTTTAGGGTGGGGAAATGTATAAAATTGGACAATTGGATTCAACATTCAAACTTTTAATATCATTTGCAGTGAGTTGACTAGCGAACCTGCGAATTAGTAGCACATCAAATTGTACTTGCAAGTGTTGCAAATGTAAAACCAACTGAGAAATAAAATACTTTTCATGTAATCTGTATTTTAAGCGTTAGTTTTCACCTCAGAGAATTACGAAACCACACATAACGATCAACAACTTTTTAACCATAAAATGCACTAGCATTCAATTTAACCTAAATTTTGAGATTACACAAAATATTCTAAGAGCTTTTAAGACTTTTCTAAACTTGCACCAATACCAAAAAATTGCATTTTTAATATCAGTTATTCCTCAAAAGAACAAACTTTATCAAACTTTTTCTGTTATTATTCTTATACAATTTTTTAAAGCGCATTAAACATAAATAAAAAATATATTTTTTATTATATTCAACAACTTTAGAATATTTCTTTTCTTGATTTTTTTTTTCTCTCTCTCTCTCTCTCATTTTTTCTTCCTATAGAATATGTGCATAGCATTTTTTTTTTATATTTATCAATTTGTAATTACGTTCACTTGGTTCATTTTGTAGCCAGACTGGAAAAATATTAATCTTTTGACTTTGGAGAACTTTGCTGCACCAATTTCACACACTTTTGTTGCTGGTCAACATCCTTAACATCCTTACCCTCCCCACCCCTCTCGCACCACTAAACGGCTACAGAGCGTGTTGCTGTAATGCCTTTGACCCACTTGGCTTGCCTTGAAACTTATTATTAACTTTAGTGCTTCGGCCACAGCTTAAATGTATGTGTGTGTGTGTGTCAGGTCAAACTGCAATCATAACAATAAATTCCATTTACACATTTGTCTCCACTTGAATTCTAACTGCATGCTTAGCATATTTTAAATAGATATCAATATGAGTCATCAAATCACCAAAGTCAGAAAACAAACCGAAGTCAAACACAATTATGAAAAAATATTTATGCTTCGTTTTACATTAAACATTGGATATTTTGATTTATGAATGATTTGCTTATCTGAGATACTTTCCTCAATGCTAATAGGAAGCGCAAACTTGTTAGTAAATTGCTTGATTTGCAATACTCTGAGGAAATATCAGTTGCAGGACTGGTTTGGAGTAGGAGATACCCTGGCTGAAAACCTTTAACTGTTTCTAATAAATACAAAAGTTA
Source organism: Drosophila fungiperda (assembly GCA_035042345.1). NCBI lineage: Eukaryota > Metazoa > Arthropoda > Insecta > Diptera > Drosophilidae > Drosophila > Drosophila fungiperda. The sequence continues at coordinate 2,009,273 of JAWNLM010000154.1, read as the reverse complement.
CTAAAATTTTAAATTTGAATTATAGAAATAAATATAGAAGCAGTTCAAACAAATATTAAATTGAACAATATTTGATCTTCTTACTATCAAATGTCAACTTGACATACAAATTTTGTGTATTTTGCCCGGTTCGGTAAATATTTATTTTTTTGGCCTCAGCTTCCGTTTTGACTATTTTTGAAAACACATTCTCAATTGCTCACTTACACCACAGAAGTGAGCTCGACTACGATACACCCCAATTATTATGCCCAACATTCCATTAAATGTTATGTAGCATTTTGAGAGCAATACTAAAATACCTTTCCGAATTTAACTCGGGTTTTCATAATCCGAAATTGATTACATTTTAATTACGTATTGATGAAATTTTTGTAGCTCATCAATAATTTGTCAATGCATGATAAAATGTATTGTCAATAAATTTTGATTCCTTTTGCAAATCCAAATTTTTCAATATTTGTCAAGTATAAAATAAGTTATATTCCAAAGTTAAGCTTTCACTATGACGATATTCAGATATACCTATGCCTAAGTCAATTTGTCTGTTGTTGGTGATTAAGAATTTATACACCAAATGGGGTCAAAGATCTTGTTTTCTGCCAGTTGCATGTTTTTCACAAAATGGACATACTCTTTTTACCCACTTGGAATGGGTATAAAAAGTCCTACAGTCAATGCATTTCTTCTTGTTGCCCGATGAAACGACAACAAAGTTTTTGATATTTGGTCAGCTGCCAAACTGATTTGATTTGGTTCAATTCCGTTTGGCATCAAAGCCACAATGCGTGCTTTCCTATTCGCAGTAAAGCCAAGTTAAACTGGCCAAATGCACAAGGAAACTGCGATTAGTTTTTGTCTGCCATGCTATAGATTTTGCCTCTCTCTCTATCTCTCTCTCTCTCTTTCTGTCATTCGGATACTATGTCTGTTTTGTTATTATATTTCTGCATACTTTTTAATTCTCTGTGTGTCAGTCAGGCTTTGCTTTTGTTTGGAATTCATCTGTGCATTTCATGTTGTTTTTGTTGCTCATTACTTTTGTTATTTTGTTTTTGCATAGCTCAAGTTATTTGGTCCGAAAAGGCGTATTCACACACACACACATTCACACATACACACACATACTGAAACTGTGTTGTGTCTGTGTCAACTATTTTGTAGGTTATTAGGGCGTAACTCGCTGCAGACAGTCTAACACATCCATATCCATTTACACACAGACACACACACACACACATACTTATTCAAGCCATGTGCTCGCACAGCTGACAGGCATAAACATGTATTTTAAATTTCAGACATGCTGATATACATAATATTTTGTATCATACTTGCCATCCACAGCATTTCTGTAGTTTTTTTTTAATTGCCGACAAGTGTGCTAAGTAATATTGCTTTAATCAATTAAGCTTGTTCAGCATTGCTATGCCCTCGACAAAAAAACAACAACAACAACAACAAAACAGCAGCTATTCATTATTCAGCCAAGTTGCTTTCTGTTCAATTAATTTGCAACTTTAGCTTGGTTTGCAATGTGCTCTATTTTTATGTTGAATAAATGTTGTTGTGAACGAATTTTGTGTTCTATTTCTTTCAGCTGATAAATTAAATAATGCTTAAAATATGTATTCATTTTGTTCTTCATTTATTACATATATATTAAAAAAAAGATGTAATTTACAGAGCATTTGGAATTCAGTCGGAGCATTTGCAAAATTCAATGTGTGACAGTTTGCAGCAGTCTGCTGAAGGACTCAAGCACTCAAGGACTCAAGGACTCGCCGAGTAGTTCGTTTCGGGATATGTTGGGTGCCATTTATGTTCTTGCCTTTCTTCTGTGTGTGCTTGGTTTAAAGCTTATGGCCAAGAGAATGAGACAGTGAGAGAGAGAGAGAGAGAGGGAGAGGGAGAGAGAGAGGTAGGAGCGAGGGTTTTGACCATTTTGACCAGGCGATTTTCGAGCTCTATCCGGCATAAACAGGAATCTGATGTTGGGGGGGGGGGGGGGAGGAAGGGAGGTAGGGGACTTTTGATTATGGAGACCGGCTCGTTTTAAAGCGGATTTGAACGCTGTTGAATATTATTTATGGGGCTGCCTTTTATTTCGCACAAAAACTCGCAGTCGACTACCAATGATAGCGACCCTAAAGAGCCAATGCACACACACACACACACGCGCATTTATGTGTGTGTTGGAAAATATTTGCCAACATTCTTTGGGTATTTAAACAAGATTTATTTTATGTGTGTGTGTGTGTGTGTGTGTGTGTGTGTGTGTTGTTGTGTATTTATTTATTTTGTGCAAACGGCCAACGGAAATTGCAAGTAGAGCGTTGAATCCTTTTTGCTTCAACACGTCCTGTGTGTGCCGACGTGTGTGTGTGTGTGTCTGTCCATTGTTCAAGAATTTGTTGGGACTTGTTTCATATTTCACAATAACTCCATTTATTGTTGTTCCAAAGAGGGTGCTGGAAGGGCTTTAAAGATGAAATGAGGTTATCAGTTTGTGGTTTATGGTTCAGGGCTCAACTGTTAAGATCCCAATCGAAGAACGGGATGTGTGTGAGGGAGATGGCACAAGAGAGATGGCAACTGTATCACATTCGCACACTAATAGGCACACACACACACACACACACACACACACACACACACACACACACACACGCACGTACAGTTAAGTTCACACTTCAGACTAATTGACGCATTATGCATATTTTGTCTATTAATTTGTGTTTATGCATAAATCGAATTAATTATGCATAATCGTGATTAACAGCCAAATGCAAATTGGGCTTAAATTAAACGCCAGTCGAGCTGACTGAGCCTCAATTTTTGTTGGCGTCCGCTGTATTTAATTAGCCAACTTTTCCATATATGGGTGTATGTGTGTGGGTTGCGCATATATTGGCGCTGTTGTGTGATTGTAATTGTTGGCCATTTTATTTATGGGCTTTACACGTGACGCGCACGTTTTATCTGCGCCCAGTTGCGACAGTTGGTCAACTATCAGGAAGTAGGAGAGAAAGAAGAAGAACAACAAGAAGCAGCAGAAGAAGAAAAAGAGCGGATATCGGATACACTCATTACATTTGGGATTGGGATTGAGATAACAATGAGAAAAAAAAAAGAAGAGAAAAACAATAATATTTCATTTATGAGAGAAGCGAAATAAGTTTCAGTGTGCAAGGCAAAGAGCAAAGAGAATGGAGACCAGAACATGTCACAAGATATCGGAAGAGAGGCCACTCAAATGAGATGCAAAGCTTTAAGTAAGACTGAGAAAGAGCGAGAAGCCAAGTCATACGTAAAGCGAGTGAGCGAGAAGTAAGCCAAGACGCAACGTGCGAAAAGGAACAAGATACACAAGGAACAACATGAAGAGCAAGCCAAGAAGCAGAATGAAAAGCAAAGAACAAAATAGCGGTGGAAGAAGCTGATTAAATTTATGCATGTTTATGCAACGGGAATAGTGCAAATCAAATTTGGAATTAGAGCGAGATCGTTGAAAGAGGAGAGAAAGCAAGAGGAGAGAAAGCACAAAGTGAAGCCAAGCAGCTAACAATGTTAAAGAGTTATATGGGAAGCGTGCAAGAAGCAGATTGAGGTGCAGACCTTAAAGCTAAAATGCCAAACTCGAAGTTAATCAAGTGTAATTCAATTGAAGCGAGAAGCAAAGTTAACTGCTATGAAAACTTTTTGGCGAGGAGGATTGTGCTTTTCTTAGCAGGGAGAGCAAATAATATTACAGATTAGTTGTTCTGCTCAACAGAAATGTTGTGCTGTCAAAATTTATTGGGAGCATTGCAATGCACAATGTGCCCAAAAGTGTTCATTTCGTCAACGCCTTTGGCTCAGTGCCCACAAAACTTTTTCGCCATAAGACAATAGCAGCCGGGTTGGGAAAGCGTTAGTTGGCTCAACAGACTTCTGGAAATTCACACTGCAACGCCATAAAAAAAAAAAAACAAAAAAAAAAAAACAGAAAACATGGGTATAAAAATAAGTAGAGCGAGTGTTGTGGAAAAGTAAGTGACCCTCTTCGTTTATCTTGCTTTTTATTTTGCCGACGTTTCGGCAGCATGCGGCTAATTTTGTTTATTAAAAGTTGGATGACCTTTTCCTGGCACCCAAAAAAGAAAATAACCAAAAACAAACAAAAGAAAAGAAGAAAATTGTTTGTTGTTGTTGTTGTTTGCTAGTGGAGCTCATGTAGCGAAATTAATTTTGGTGCAGCCAGCTTTGCAGGGTTGCCAAGTGTCATTAGTTTGCTGTTTGGCAGCCAAACTCAGAGACATAGTTAAATTAGCTAAGCATTGCGATATCTCCCACACAGAGAGAAATAATAGTTTATAACATCATATTTGTAAATATAATAATCATGGGACTATCTTGGAATAGTCACAAATTTTAAGTAGCCAATCAATTTCTATATTCAGTTTTTTCTGCTTTAGACAGAAAGTGTGTTTGGATTTAATACCCTACTGATTAACTTAAGATTGCTTACAGCTCTGAGTTACTTGACGATTATTTTTCTCTCAGTGTACAACTGGCATAGCTATCCGTTTGTCCACCCGGCTGCGTAGCATTTGATGGAGAAGTTGCCAGGGGATGCTGGTGCGGTGATGGTGTGGCTGGCATTTGCTAATGCCTTTTGCTTTTGCACTTCACTACACTTGGCAAAACTTTTCACATAAAAATGTAGATAATGCTGCCAAATATTTCACAGGCAGTGCGAGAGAGACACAGACAGGGACAGATAGACAGAGAGAGAGAGAGAGAGAGAGAGAAGAGAGTAAAGAGTTGCTATAAATGGATTTGTGCCATGAATGCGTTTTGGACCAACACAACTGCAAAAAATGGCAGCATTTGAAGGCGGCACTACAAGTGGGCGTGCCCACTGAGCGGTATGCAATGTTCCTAAATGAATTTGTTTACAAGCAAAAATGCGTTGCTAAAAAATGTGCACCATAAAAACTTTGAAATTGTTGCCGGCCACACAAATAAATTAAGCTATAATTCAGATTCTTAGCAATCAATTTAAGCAAATTCGAGTCATGAACTTTAATGAGATTTTCTTTATGTTCAGCTTGCCACTTTATGAAGCATCAACGAGCTGTGGCGAATATTGATTGAAGGATTTTGTATTGAAGAGTGATTTCAATTCATTTAAGCAACCACAAATCAAATATATGTTTTCTTTTTTATTTTATTTAAACTAAACAGTCAGAAGCAGGAAATATCTAATTCTCACTTATAGCTTACTTATTTTTAATATTTTTAATGGATTGAATCTTAAATCACTTTAGTGGCCGCTTTAACATTTTTACGATTTACGAATTGAGAATTGATAAATGTAAATAGCTGAAAAGTGCAAGGCAAAGCAAAACTGAATTACAACTTATAAATGAAAGACTTAAAAACAAAGAATTGCCATTGGGTGGCATCATAAATAAGTCTTAGCTCAATGCGCTTGCAACATGCTGAAGCGACAATAAATTGCACTCACTTTGTATATATATATATATATATATATATATATATATATATTTATATGTATGTATAAAGTTATAAAAGTAAAAAATAAACTTTTTCAGAAAGTTAGTTGACTGCCTGAGCTCAATATTTATGCGGCTGTTTATCGATTTCACGGATTACGAGTATCCGTATTTGAGCATTTTAATGCCGGAATAAGAGGAGCTGAGTTCAATGGCATTTTGGAAGTCATAACTGTTTGACAAGCACCTGGCATTTAACTGTCTGTCCGTGGGGTCTTTCTCTCATCTCTCATCTCTCATCTCTCTCTCTCTCTCCTCTGTCTGTGTCCAGTTGCAAGTTGTGAGTGGATACTCGGTCGCTGTGGGGCACAGTTGGGCATCACTTATCAACCATTTATAAACAATAAACGAATATAAACAAGAAACTTTTTTGCTAGCGTCAAATGCATTACAACAATGCCACAAGACAGACAAACAAACAAGAAACAAAAAAATGTTGGTGGAGTCCAAGGAGAGGAGGTGAAGCAACCGGAATCTAAATGGAAGGCAACAATGGAAGAGGACCGCATAAATGGCATAAATATAAGGCAAACAGAATTGGACGAGGGGTGCGTAAATTGGCACTGGGCTCCTCAAAACAATGAAATGGGAAATCATGGTGGTGATTGGTAAGGGGAATGGGAATGGGAAGGGGAAGGGGAAGAGGGTGAAGAGTTGCCAGCCAGTTGGCAGTTGCTCCTCCAGTTGTTGGCTTTCTGTTCAGCCAAAACATGTCAATGCGGAAAGTTTTTGTATGTGTGTGTGATTTCTTGAAACTTATTTGTTCAGTTTTGGCATGGCTTTTGCTTCATTGGAAGTTGTTGCACAAAATGACAGGAAAAAAAAAATAAAAAAAACAAAAAGTAGAAATATAATGCAATTAAGGCTGAACGACCAGGAGATATGCTTACTAGTAGCTATTTACATATATATATATATATATATATATATATATATATATAATAGGGGAACAAAACTGAGAACTATTCAATATAATTTAATTATTTATATTAAATTATTTATATTAAATTATATTGAATAGTTCTCAGATTTGTTCCCTTAATGCAATTTTCTTAATATACTAAATTCTACGTTAATCCCATAACTAAAATGTGTGAAGAGTTGAGAAAATTTGATAAATTTTATACACTTGAACAATTTAATGTATATATATTTTATTGTGAATATGGATAGGACAGGCTCTGGACACTATAGATCTTACTTGATGGAATCGCAGATACATTTTTTTTTTCCTTTACATACCTTTATTACAGAGTATAAATAGAATCGCGCTTCTAAGACGGACGTATATATAAAAAGAAACAAAAATTTGTATCAACAATAAACCCACAGAAACACACACTCAGACACACACACACACACATACACATACACAGAGACAATATAATGAGGACACGGAAAAGATGACACCAATCAGCGGTGGTAAACCGTGGAAAAAATGGTTAAAGGCGATGTGGGTTGTTGTGGGTTTCCTGTGGAAAGGAGAGCGGGGGGGGGGGGGGGAGGGGTTCGTCCTGTGACAAATGCGAAAAGAAAAAGGCAAAGTTTTTCGTATATGTTTGTTTACGAAGTATAAAAATGGGAAGCGGAAAATAAAATGCAAACTGTTCTTACACTGGATGGCGGCTGGGGGTGGCTGGGGGTGTTGTGCGTGTGTTTGTATTTGTGTGTGCATACATAAATATATATAAGAAGTAATTTAAGCACATTAGTTGCGCTTTATGAACTCAAAGTTGTCATTTCTAGCCAACAAACTTGACGCTCATCTGTCGTCCTCACGCCCTTCTCACCACCGTTCCCAAAAACATAGCCCAAACCCGCCTCTTGCAAAACTTCCCCCGTTTCTTGAGCGGTTGTGCAATGTGTTGTTGCTGTTGTTGTTGTTGTTGTTGTTGTTGTTGTTGTTGTTGTTGATACTTTGAAATGCCTGCAACTGAGGAGAAGCTGCAAGTGACAAGAATTTGTTGCTAGGCTGCTCTTGGCTTTCACAGCTTCTCACAACCGACTCCACACGCCCCACACTCCACACCGCCCCTCAGTACCCTTAGCCATATCTGCACTGAGGCAGAACCGCCTCCCGTTTTGCTGGCTTGTCTTCAGGGCTATTGTGGAGCAGCGTTCGTGGCATGTAAATAACAGCTTTGAACAAAATGCGGCACGGTCGGACCCAGCGACTTGAAAGGCCAACCCAACACATTCCTCCCCTTTTCCTCACCCTTGGCTTGTGGTGTGGCCCCAATGCACTTCTCGCTTAAAGTTTCGAGCCCATCTGAAGTTGCACTTGGCGAATTAATTGCCAATATAGTCCATGAATATATGCATCCCATATTTGCATCAAATTTAGATACGATTTTGAAATGTGAGATCCTTTTCGGAAGGCATTATTTATATTTTTGCAATTGTAATGGCTGCAATTTGCCAAACACACAGACAGGAAATACGACATTAACTTGAATATTTCCTTTTTGAAATATGGCTACATTTGTTCCTAATCTACAGTCAACTTTTGTTGGCACAAATCTTTGTTGAAGGCCAAATTGAGATCCACTGTGAAATAAGAGCATGTTTAATAAACTTAAGACACATTTAATTTATTTAATAGATTGAATATTTTATTGAAAAATCCACATAACCAAAACAGTTGGAGCATCTCAGAAATTCTCCGTATGCATTCCGATTGCAAATTCGAAAATCAAGGTCTAAATTCAACATTTTTTTTTAAATCCAACTTGGAAGACTGATATAATTTGTCTCGAGAAAAGTGTATCGGAGCCACAACATCGGAGCGAGTGTGTGTATGTGTATGTGTCAGTATCCAAGCATAGATTCCCAATTAAAATCTCAGAGATCTTTTTGGTCAGAATTGTTGTGACAAGTTGCTCTTGTTTTCGGCGAGTGCAGATGCGTTTGCCATGAGCAGCAGTTAAATTCAACTTTTGCGCCTTTTTTGTCATACTTTTTAAATGTTGTCGCTGAAGAAGCAGCGCAACCAGCTTCCCCCTCCTCAACTGAAGAGGCATTGTTTTGCAACTATCGTTGCTTTTCTTACCCGTTTTTCATTCGACGCGTAATCGGATGCAACTCGGCTTAGAAGTTTTGTAATTGTTGCGATGCTTGCCATGACAACAGCAGCAACGGCACCGGCAACGGCAACTGCAACGGCAACGGCAATTGCAACAGCAACGCAAGATTTGACCCAAAAAAAAAAAAAATAAAATAAACTATAACGAAAGTACAGTTATAGAAACTGACTGCATAATACTCTACTCATCTTTCAAAAGAAAGTGTTAAAAGTTAAAAACCAAACCAATTTCAGTATTTTCCGATTAAAATACACAAATAAATAATAATAGTAAATAAAAATAGTTACACATTAAATTATATAAAATTAATAATGAGTAGTTCAATTTAAATGTACACTAAAAAGTGTATACGAATTCTGTGGATATTAAAATTAAAATGGTTTATTGGACGAATTGGAGAAACTTTAAAAAAAGGCTATCTGACAAAAAGTTTTTAAGTGTTGCTTGTTTAGCAAATAGACAAGTAATGGTTTCAAAAGAGACATGGACCGTATATTTAGTCAATGTGCATTGAATTTGACACAGAGTTTGCCACAGAGTGCCTACTGGGGAGGGGGAGGAAGATGTGGCTTAGGCTCGAAGCTCGCTTCATTAAAGCCCAGTTATGACACTAAGCGAAAAATTGTGGAGCGTGAATTTATTTTTGGGTCGTCTGTCGACTGGTTGTAGTTTTCTTTATGCTTTCGAACACGTGTCAACGTTGCGTATGATTGATGAAGACGGCTGAGAGAGCAAATAGGAATAGGAACAGCCCCAATAACAGCAACAACAACAGCAAAAGCAAAACAAAATCAATAACAATAACAGCAAGGACATTGAGTAGGCATTCCAGTGACAATGACAAAATAAGTTCGTGTTTCGAGCAGAAATAACACAAGACCAAAACCAAAACCCAATGGCAAAACCAGGCCAAAAGCACTGGCAACGTCAGCCCGAAAAACCTTCTGCTCGGGTTCATTAAACTGATGGCAGCCTAATCGAATTTAGTCCCTAATCCACCACCCCCCCCCCCCCCCCCCCTCCACCACAGGCTCTCCAATCACACAAAATAGCAAAAGAATTCACCCTATTTTGAGTTGCTGACCAAGCAGAATCTCAATATTGATACGACGACAAACTAATGTCCTTCAATTATGTAAAATTGAGCCTGTAAGAGAGAATTTTTTGGCCTGTCAGTGAAATATTGCAAGTACTGAAATCATTCAACTGTCAGACACACTCAATTTAACCATAATTAAATGTTGGTATTTTTATATATGAACACTCCATTTTTGTCTCATCATCTGTCCACTCTGTGAAATGGTCAAATTCAGAAGTCAACAATATATATCGGTTCCTTCTTATTTTAATTGCATTTTTAAAATGCATAATAAATTATGTGCATTTAATTTCTTTTCTTAAAATTTCTCCAAATTCGCATATATTTTTTAAGTAGATCTTTTCAGTTTGCATATCAAACAAATAATGCACCATTTTATATAGGCTATATACCTACATAAGTGCATATATAAGTATGTGAGTACAAATGTAATTTTGAGAAAGGTTTTAAAGCAATCGCAGCTTATTCTACAAAACCCATTGAATTGCATGTGTTATTTGATGTGCGCGGGGAATAAGCAATTCCGAGAGGCAATCAGAATCAGAATCAGAATCGGAATCGGAATCAGTTGCGGACACAGAAGTGGAATGGAGTAGGTCATAAAGCAGCTGCAAGATGAATCAATTTTATGGCACCGGGCTCAAGAGGCAAACGGTGGAGTTGGGGATGTGGAGGGGAGGTGGGTTGAAGTGGGTGGAGGTCATATGCATTTTGATGGTAAATAAAATCAGCTGGGGAAACAGCTCGAGTGAGAGAACAAGAGAATGTGCAACGAGTACTCATATACAAATAGGTAAATCAATAAATTATATGTATATATATATATATATATATATATATATATATATTTATATGAATTTATATTTATATGCAAAAGTGAATTGCAATGTGAATTTGCTTTGCAATTGAGCTGGTCGCCAACACATCTAAAATGATGCCGCTAATGCGACGCTTGGCGGGGGACTGCCTCAAAGCACACACACACATTACGCACACACGGAGCACCCAACTACACCGAATGCCCGAAGATACCCACCCTCCCTTCCCTTTCGTTATCTTAACACTCAGCAGCCCGTGGGAAAGTCAGCTTTGTTTTAAGTCATCTTGTTACAAAATGTTGTTTATTTATTTTTGCTTTTGATTGTGAATTTGATTGAATAAGCTTTACTTAACACCCCTACCCCATGAGCATCCCCTTCTACCTACACTCTAAAGTACACCTAACCAATCCCCTTTGCTTATCTTGTTGTTGACTTAGCGCATTTACGCGCCCGATTTGCTCCATCAGAAATTTGTCGCAGATTTTGTTGTTTTCTTTCTTTTATTTATTTCTTTTATAAGCTTATCGGCATTTGCCAGATTTCCAGAGGCGTCTGGATACTTGATTTACTTTTTTTCCATTGAGGATGGAGTGGGGGATAGGGGTGTGGGTGGGAGCGAACTGGTGTGGATGCTGCTTATAAATATTTAAATGGCAGCTGCTTGACATGAAATATTATTGTCAAGAATGCCTGCCCACCTGCCACAGGGCCAGGGCTAGGGCCAGTGGCAGAGCCAAGTGCTTCGTGTTGCAAGGCGGTGCCCTCACAGAGACCATCAATCATTATACGAGAGCCAAAACAGATGCAGACAATATTCTATCTCTCTCTCTCGCTCTCTCACTTCTCCCAACAACTTGGAAACAGTAGGATTATGCCACGTACCTAAAATGCTAGGAAATTCAAAATTCGCAATTTTGTTTGAGAATTTCAGTGTTAGAAAGTTTAGTTATGTTGATCACTATAATCAGAATTGATCAGTTTGTCAAAACAACAGCCTATCAAGCTTAGTTTTTTTGAGACTAGCACAATAATTTTAAACTTTTAGGGCTGGGATAAACAAAACAACAATTACCCTATAATTATTATTATTATTTAATTCATTTGTAACTTTCATTTATATCTTAAATTTATTTAAAATTGTTTTTACGCTTCACATTAAATAAATAAAATTACCAATAAGTATTTAGGTCTTCTAACATATATTTTTTATAATATATTCATTTCAGTTGCTGAGCTTTGAGCTCATCCCCCAAATCGATTCCCCAACAGTGCAATAATATTCCGTAAATAGTTGACTTACATGCATATATTTTATGTATATATATATTTATATATATTCAAAGGATTTCTTTGTAAGGATTTGCCGATAATAATCGACTATCAAAGCATTCGAGTCTGGTGCGCTTTTCTCGGATTCGCAGATATTCAAATTGAAATGTAAAGTTATTTTGAATTGCAATGTGAAAAGTCAATTGAGTTGTTTCTTTAGCTGAACTCCTCACTGCTACGAGCTGGATGTCTCTCTCTCTCTCTCTCTGTGTGTGTGTTTATGGTGTGGATGGTGTGAATGTTTGTGAAAAACTCTTTAAGCTTCTGCTCGAGACTTTTGCAATGGAAGCTTTAAACAAATTAAGTGATACAAGTCGGGCATTTCACTTTATTGTCATGCGGCCTTTCCACTGAATCGTCTTGACTCCCTTGCTTGTTGTTATTCATTTTACCTGCCACACACACACTCACATATATACATATATATACCATATATTTATATATATATATATTAAATATACAATATATAAAGCAAGAGCACCTGCCAGTTGGCAGTGACTAACCGGATGGCTGCTTTGGTGGCTGACTGACTGACTGACTGACTGACTGACTGGCCGACTGCTTGACTTTTTCACTTTTTGAGTCTGGGTCTCCGTCTACACTTGAATAAAAAGTGGAAAATTGCTCTATGCTCTAAATGCCAGTCAACAAGTATTCATGTAATACTTCAAGTCACCATTTTCTAGCATTTACCTATATATATAAATAATGTTTTCAGTTAGTTAACATATTTACTTTTGACACATATGTTTTTTAATTAATTGCATTGCTTAAACGTACAAATTATTTCTTAAGAAATTTATATATATATTTAAATGAGTATTTATTGAGAGCACTTTTTTCCAGTGTGCCTAGTTGCTTCTTGTTGCCTGGCGACTTTGCTTGGTGTCTTGTATTTATTTTGGGGCGCGCCATTTACTTATACGCTCCAATTGCTGCACTTGCGACCCCACCTAGCAGGCAAGCATACACAGACACAGACACAAACACAAACACTTCCACAGACACACACAAACTCACACACACACACACACAGACACACACACACACAGTTGACATGAACTTATGCTGCTAGTAAAAGACTTGGACAAAGCAGGCAGCAGTTGCGAAACGGAAATCAACGGCATGCGGATGTTTACCAAAGGCAGCAGGAAGACCAAAGAGGTCAATTGTCCATCAAACTGGCCGCCATAAACAGAATAACCGCAAGGAAGTGGACAAATAGAGAGAGAGAGAGAGAGAGAGAGAGATGGAAAGTGGGTTAGATCTTTAGAAACGAATGCAAGATGTTTCTGTTAAAAATACTAAGTAAATGGACCATAATTAAACTTAACACCGGCGGAAAGAGAAGTACAGAGAGAGAGAGAGAGAGTTGGATATCGAGAGACATAGATTTTGCAACGGCATTCCGATAGATTGAGACAGATTGCAGAACAGAAAATTAAATTTCCTAATGAAATGTGAAACAAATATAAATCAATTATTTATTCCTTGTTTATTTCTTTTCTATCGATTTTAAATATTTCTAGCGTTGTTATATATATAGATAATATTAAAAAACAAGATGAATATGAAATGAATTTCTTTTCATTTCCATTTTAATTCACAGAAGAAACCAATTTTGTTTTCCATTTATTGTGCAATGCAACAAATTCTATTTGAGAGAAATATTGAAATTGTTGAAATGAAATATTGAATATAGAACATTTATGTATTGTTCACGTTCACGATATTCGATATGGATTATAGCAATTTTGATAATTGAAAACAAAGAACTTTGAAGTTTCACGGAGAATACAAATGTTGCGAATATTTACAGTGGTGCTATTAGATGGATGTTATGTACCAAATCAAAATTGGCAATTTTATTCGCAAAAAAAACAATTTTTGGTTTCTCATTAACTGGACAATAATACAAATGAGTTATGAGGTCACATATACGAATACTTGAATTTTATCCGCGAAAGAAAAGAGTTGCTAACATTCAAGAAAGGAGCAATAGAAATAAATAATCAATGACTTAGTTGGGGACATTAAATGCCGCTGCTGGGGCCCAGATTCCACCTAGTTAAGTAATCAGGTGCCATTGACAGAGTAGCTTTAAGTGAAACAATAACCCACACCACAGCACACCACATACACCCCAGCCACACACACCCGCATCGCTGTCGCTGTCGCTGTCAAAACAAAGGACGCCGTAGCAGAAGTTGTAACCTTTGATGAAAAGTTTTTTGCAACTTTGGCAAACGACGAGAACGAAAACGAAAATGTGAATCAGAATGAAAACCAGAACAAGAACGAGAACGAGAAAGAGAACAAGAACGAAAAGAAGAACAAGAACAAGAATGAAATGAACGAAATGGGCAACCAACTCGATTTTCATTATCAGGCAAAGTTGGCCACGCTAATTAACAGACCCTGCTGCCCGCCCCCTTTCAACAGTGTGCACTCTGTCTGAATTTAGGAAGGAGGGGTTGGGGCAGGGGAATGTTTTGGGGGTGAGCTAACAGAGGAATTGTGCTATGCCAGTTTTGGCAACAAAACTTTTGCCGCTGTTTCGCTTTTCTAATACGCATGCATATAAAATTAGAGCTGAAATTTAAACGAAACGAACCAAAAATTGAAAATATCTTTAAGCCAGTGTGTGTGTTGTGTGTGGTGTGTGGTGTACATGTGTGTATGCTGTAACGGTATACCAATCAACATTTCAACGGTACCCGTTCAACCATCAGCTTTCACAATAATTGATTATTCTGTTATTGAGTTAAAAGTTGATGTATTATTTTGTATAAGTTTCATAAAAAGAATAGAAATTAAGTGAAATATGATTATTTTATGCACGAATATCTCATTATTACCAGAACGTATTTTAGCCAACATTTTAATATGATAATCAAAATTAAAAAAATAATTCATTATTCCACTAGTGGTTTCTGACTATGCCTAAAATGTATAAAAAAAAAGTTCATTATTCAAATTCTAAATTACTTGCCTAAATCATTTATGATTAAATATACAATTCGCTTCTCAGAGATCTGAGACCAGGAGACCAGGAGTTCTGGATCTTTTAAGGACCTTTCCGCACGGATTCCCTGCTATGTTTCTAAACAAAATTATGTTTATTAATGCGCAATATTAATAATACAAATACGAGTATGTATTTAACAAAGTCCGAACTACTCATTATTAGCTATCCATCACTGTACTTGAATATTGTGAGCAAACTAAAGCAATAAAAAATTGTTCTGTATGTCCAGTATTAGGATTCGTTAAGGTGCGCCTTGGGTTCTTTCAATAGCTGATGGTTAGTTATCCACACACACACACACACACACAAACGAACACAAATGCACGCATACAGCAATCAGCAAGATGAGCTTCTAATAGACACACACACACACACAGACACACGTATATATGCAAAAACACACATTAATGTGTTGGGCCTAAAAGTCATTGAAGCAAAAAGAAGCACTTTATGATTGCTCTCTTTCTCGCTCTCTCTCTCCCTCTCTGTCTCTCTGTCTCTATATCTCTCTATTTCGTTTGTGTGAGTGAGTGTGTGAGGCATGTGTGTTTGTGACTGTGTGAGTGTTCGTTTGCTATGAAATTGCATTTCATGAATGTTAATGTGCTATGATGTGGAAATACAACCCAAAAACCACCTGACAATAATACACACACATCTTTTCCATTTACCAGACCACATCGCACCACCCCGACCCACTCCCACTCCCACTCCCACTCCCACTCCCACTGCCAATTTCAGTTGCTGGCCGTTTCTTTAAGAGCTACAAAATATGAACATGGCAATAAGAACAACAACAACAAAAGCAAAAAAAAAAACAACAACAGCATAAACAAAAAAAAAACGCCTATCGAACACATCCATGCACAAAGTCAAAAGGTGCTTAATATTCAAATAATTTGCTGATTGTTGTTGTTTTTATTGCTGTTGCTACTCATATGGGCAGTGGCAGAAAAAAAAGCAGAGGTAAAAATGGAAAGCACTTTGCATTTGACCAACAAGTGAAACCAGCTAGCAAATATGGTAATAGAGAATGTGGTTTATGTACCAGTGGCATACATGAAGTCGATCAATAATTTTTAAACTTTATTATTTATAGAATTACGAGAGAGAGAGAGAGAAAGAAGAAAGAGAGAATGGAAGAAAGAAAGAGATTTTTTGAGACGATGATTTTAGTTTGAAAAGCAAGTAATTGACATATTTTAAAATTGCTTACAGAAGAGATACTTTTGATAGAAGAAGTTAATTTATTAAATCAGATGACATTTGATAGATTGGGGTAACTGTAAAAACAAGCACTCAATTACATACATACGGAGATTAAATTTAAAATAATTTTTGCCCATTATTTTTATCAATTTACATTAAGTAAAACATTAAATTTGTAGCATTACAAACTCAATAGTCACATTTTCGAGAAGCAAGCATTTTTTTTGTTTTTTATATTGTATCTGAAGTAAAGTTGAGCCCATCGCTCTATAATGATACATTGAACACTTCAACTTGATCGACAGATCTGTTTTCATAACAAAATGCCAGCATATTTGTTCTCTTTTTTATTCATAAACTTCTTTTTTTGACAGTTTTAAAGCCTTATGTTAAATCAATTTTTAACAACTTAATTGTGGTAAATGAAAATTTACTTCTTCTTATAGGCAAATGCTCTTTTTAAATAATTGTTTTCATCATGGCAAGCCACTTGATAATATTGAATAATTTCTTAAGAAATTATGTCTCTCTTCAATTTTGGGTTTAATGCTCTTGTAATGCGTTGATCTTAATTGTAACTTGTAGTATTACAGAAAATGTGCAGATTTTAAAATGGCAACAATTTTCATAACTTAAAGAAATAATTAAAATTTAATTAAACTAACAATTAAATATCTACTTGCTATGCTGGATTCAAAGATATAACTATGGTGATTTTAGTCTCTGGCATAATTATTTGTGAAAACGTATAAACACAACACAAATAAATGAGTTATTTCAAGTTGAATTTAAAGGGCCAATTACTGTAATGCCGTTGAAATATGAAGAAATATTTTACATGAACTGCAACACATGCGTAGTGAGAAAATCAAATCATGCAATGAATAACTAATTAAACTCGCAATTAAAGTGCATTGCAAATTAACTAACGTGGCCGGAAACAGAACTCGCAAACAATCGAATAAAATAAATAAATAAAAAAAATCGAATAAAACAGATTGAACATACTTAAACACAAATGAATATTGATGAATATTAAAACCTAACCAAAACACTCGCGCCACTTAGTAAAAATAAAAACAAAAAAAAAAAACATTATTTCAGAAATTTCTCATTTTATTTGGTGCTTGTATTTTCACAAATTTAATTAAAGGATAATGTTCAGGGATATTTATATAATAAATTCATTTTTTCATTTAAATTAAATCAGCAACATTTCGAAAACATCAACGACATAAAATATCTTTTTAAATGTACACAAAAAAGGCCAATTGAATTTGTTCATATTCCTTGGTAATTAAAGAATTAATCCTGATAGCGACTCAAACTTAAGCCTTACTATTTTGAAATAAGTATAAATCAAGAGCTGTCAGTTTGAGGTGTACGTAATCCGCACATAAGGCGATTAATGTATAAATATTACTTAATATGCAGATTATGTTTGACTAACTTAAACCATACAACAATTGCGGGGCAATTTACCATGGATGATGATGATGATGATGATGATGATGATAATATGCATATCGATATGTTACAGATGATTGCAGTTCTTAAAGGATTTGCATTTTGTCCCCAGCAATCAACATTCTGCATCCTGCATTTTGCATCTGGCATCTGGCATCCTTCGGGGTATCAGTTAACAAATTTGGCCAAGTGCAGTCCATTCCAATACTATTGGTAATATTGTTGGCCTTAAGGGCAGGTGAGAACCCAACTCTCTCTCTCTCTCTCTCGCTCTCTCTCTCTCTCTCTGTATCTTTCAACTGTGTGTGTGTGTGGTAAATGAGCCATGCTAATGAATACATAAATTAAGCAGAACTGCATCGATTTAATCCAATTCAAGAATATAGCAGCGATTACATCGAAGCTTTGCTCCACTTATACACACATTATACATGTAATATTCCTGCAATAATCTTTTTCAATAATTCACACTTATTTTGCTCCACCCCAAAACCACAACAATGTCTGAAATTGTAATCAAATGTGTATGTTCAACTACAACTACTAAATAACAATAACAATGGCAATGAAAGCAAAAATAATGATACCAAAAATAATAGTGGATGAAAAATTTGTCTATTGTTTTTTGCGACACAATTTCAAATGAATCTTTTCACATGATTTTCAATAGATTATTATTTATTTTTTTTTAGTTATGCCCCAAATTTAAATTTAAAACAAATAAAATAGGCAAGCATGAATAAATACCATGCCCAAGATTAAATACCCTTGCCGACTGTGTTGGCACTAAAATTTCACTATAAATTTAAACAATCCACCGAAAACGCATCATCAATATAAAATTTAAGCATTACTAAGAAAAAATCGCATTACCAACTTCTAGCCCGAAACGAAAGTTAAGTTTATCTTATTTAGTTATAAAGTTTTAATAATGAATAATACACAAATATGCACAAATAAAATAAAATAGAGTTTTGAAAACAACAACTAAAAGATCAACATAATAATGTTAGATTTAAAATAAGTAATTAATCAGCCGCTTATCGACTTTTTGAGGACATTTGTGTATAAAAGAATTAAAATGGCTACAAAATATTCTATAAAATATCACAAAACTAATATCAAATGCCGGAAATGGTTTAGGAAGACCAAAAATTGCAATTGTGCACATAAAACATAAAAATAAATTTGTGGCCATGCTTAAAATTCATAAATAAATGCATAAAGCTGAAAATGGATCAGCCTTTTCACATTTCATTTTCACAACAATGACAGAAAATAATTGAAGAGGAAGCAGAATGCAATAAAAACAAAACATTTGCCCTGCTAATTGACTAAAGTGCCTCTGTTCGGTGTCCATTTTCGAAAATGTATCTGACCACCACATACATATATCTGTGTGTGTGTGTGTAAGGGAGTGTGTGCGTGTGTGTGTGTATTTTGTAATTGCAAAATATCACTTTTGACCCATTTAAATGACTATCGACGAAAAAGAGTCAAACAATATATTCTGCAATACACAAAAGATACTAGATAATAATAAAAATAGTTCTCAGATATCATAAGACTAAAAGACGATTTCCCTTAATGTTAACACATTTACGGAAAACTCTATTCCCAGTTTAGTGGTATTATGTATTCTATAAAAATATAAATTAATTCACATCAATTTTCTATACGATGGCGACTTGAGATCGCATCGTACGCAGAATTCACATGACTTAAAAATTCGGACTAAAGCACCAATCGTTGATAAATACAATTTTATAATATATAATCTGTTAAATATCTGCGACAATTTTATTATCGAAAGTATCTGCTTATATATTTTTGCATTCAAAAGTCAAGCGAACTCAAGAAATCCAATTCCAAAACGAACTTCAATATAACATTTATTAGTGCTAAAAAAAAAGGCAAAACAATAAAAATGGAGGCATTCGGCGACTTGCGGAATTGGAGATTAGATCGTGAAATAACCACTAAAGATTTAAAGCCGACGACCAAGGCTCGTGTCGACACTGGACACTGGAGGAAGCAGCCGCTGGGCACAACAAATGAGGCAGCAATAAGGCTGCTAAAGTTGAGTTACAGCGTTCAACAGGCAACAGCAACAGCAGCTGCAACAGCTGATTTTGGTCTCTGAATACGATAACGAAATTTACGACTATATGTACGAGCTGGAGGAGCAGCAGCCCATCTACCAGGACCACTTCAAAGATCAGTCGGAGGTGACGTATGAGATGCGTGCCATCCACATCGATTGGATCAACTGGGTGCATTTTAAGTGGCTATTGACAGCAGAAACCTTCCATTTGGCCGTTGCCATCATCGATAGATATCTGCTGGTGGTGAGGAGGAGAGGAGATCTAGCCAGCTTCCATGTCTGACATTATCTGCAATACGGATGACATGTATACGGCTGAAGAGATCAAGAAAATGGAGCTGCTCATACTCAAGGCGATCGATAGCAACCTGTCGCGTCCAAGTACTTCTTGGAACTGGCCAGACTCGACTACAAGCTGGCCAGCTATAAGCCCTCCAACATAGCGGCTGCTTCGCTCTTTCTGTCGCTGCACTTGCTCAATGAAAATGCTCATGCTCCGACGAGCTTTAATGACAGGCACTGGACACTGACGCTGGTTCACTACTCGCCCAGTGAAAACAACGATGACTCGCCAGGATCTATCAATGCTCTATGGATCTTTGGAACACCAGTCTGCAGAATCTGTTCAGCTGGCAACCACGTTTAGGCTCTTTAATACCGAGGAACTCACTCCTATATCGCCACATATCAAGTGCTTTTTTCTATATTTCTTATTATTTGTGAGATTTGTTTGTATTAAGTGCGTATAACAAGTTTAGAACTGTCTGGCAATTTATACAAAATTTGAAAGATGGCTTGTTACGCACTTACAACATTGTGGCATCTATCGAATTGAGACGCATGCAGCAAACATGAACACCATTCAATCGATGAGGCCAGAAGCAATTGAGCCAACAGCTCTGACAAGGAAGCCTTTATGAACAACCAAATAAACATTCTGCAGCAATAAAAGAAAAGAAAAGAAAATTAAATTGATGAATCTATTATTTTTGTAGGAAAATATCTGAAAGACTAATAACAATTTACCACGATGTCACCTCTGCGGTGCATGCAACACACACTGGATGTGTAAGCAAAGCTGCAGCAGCAGCACTGCCGCTGCCTCTGCCTCTGCTGCTGCTGCTGCTGACGCTGCTGTTTTTATTTAAATAAATGCCACGAGACGAATCTCAATTAATTTTACGTTTACAATTTCTGAAATCAAGATATAAAATAAATACACAAATAACGTTGCTCAAATACACTTTCTATTTCTAATTTTTGAAATAAAAAATAGACAAAATAACATGTTAAACTTTAAATCAGTTCCAGTTAAGCGGTAATCCATTAAAAATATTTTTTAATATTGTGTGATAAGTTAACTTACAAAAAAAAATTTTTGTTTTTGTTTTTTTAAATAATATATAAATAAATGAACATGTTTAACTTAAAATCAGATGCAGTAGAGATGCACCGCTACCCATTTGCGCCGGATTACGCGGCAGATTGCGAAATTGGCACGCCCACTTGCAAGTTGTGGCCCATTTTCAAGAAGTATCAGTCGAACATGTTCTACAAGATCATACTGCGCACGGAGCTGCATGGTCCGCTCTTGGACTCGACTATGGACAATAAGGATAATATCCCACATCCCCATCTAAAGAGAGATCAGAAGATGCAGATAATCCATCCATTTTTGCAGAGTCAGATCGCTGTTCTGGGCAGCAATTTTAAATTTTATTGGTTGTTTTATTTTACAATTTTTTGGTTTCGTTTCCCGTTAAATTTCTTTGGTTAAGTAATAATCATTAATGATAAATGCATATAATATTGTCCCATGTACGTGTCTCTCTCTCTTTCTCTAAATTTACTAATACTAATACAAGTGAGTCTATTGGAAATCTGTCTCAAAATGTGAAATTGTGGTTACAATATTGGTTAACAGTTAAGTAACCCATCTTTACGAAAGATTGCACAATCAGTCCACAAATCTAAGAAATTGTCATCTCCCCACACAATAATTAATAAATGAAATTTTAATGAAATCCAGGAAACCACAATAAGCAGCAGATAAATTCTTACTTTTGTTTATTCTTGTCTTCAAATTGATAGTATTTGTTTAACTAAAGAGCGAAACTTTGGTGATAATTTATCGAAAAATTAATCAACTGAAGTTCCATTAGATCAAAATACAGACAAGTGAAGGCAGCACAATTTTGATAGGAACACTCAACAAGAGTTTTCTGGCCAATTCAATTATAGATTCGATTCTGTTGGGAATCTGCGTTTGTGTCTGTCGTTGAGCAATTCTTTGCCAGAGAGTTTGTTGCCGCATTCGTTATGACAAAGCCAGATAAGATATTATTTAATATGGATGGAATGGAACTGATGCAGCAGAATGTCACCATAAAATGTTGTGGGATTTGAGTCCACACTGCGTATGTGTGTTATTATGGAGCGGTTTAATGCTTTGATATCTTTGTAGAGGGGGGGGGTGTGTGTGGAGAAGGGTATGTTGCTTAGGCCACGCCTGTCGCTCGTTGCTCTATGAATAATAGGAATGGCATAAAAAATGCAACCGAAAAATTATGCAAATATGCAAATAAATATCTCTAAAACATTTGTTTCAATTTCCTCACCCCCCCACTACCCCAAAAGAGCACACAGCACTCTGCAGCAAACGGATGCGCCACATGATGTTGTACAAACGATTGTCAGCATGTGTGTGTGTGTGTGTGTGTGTGACTGGGTGCGGTTGTTCGACAAAGCGAATGCACAAAAGATTTTTGTGTGTGGCCCATAAATTTACAGCAATGTCATGAAATTTAGCAGCAACAAAAACCATAGGTACCCCCCTCCCCACAACCCCCACTGCTAGCACACCCCACTACCCCTCAAGAGAACACTCCCATTGAGAATTGTGATTGAGGTTGGGCGGGTGGTGGAAATTGTGGCGTAAGAGCATGTTGCAAAAATGTGTTGCATACTTTTGTGCATAGCACTCGATTGGCATCATTAAGTCGTAAATGTGCGGCATCAGCGGCAGGGGTTGTTGGCTGGACGGCGGGTGTGGAAGGGGGTGGTGGTGGGTTGGTTTGAGTGTAGGTGATATATGGGGTTGTGTTGCTGATGGTGATGAGGTGTGTGAGATGTGGGTGATAGCAATGCATCGGCGGCTTGCCACATCATTTAGTGTTCATTAAAATAAATGCGTCGCATATTCTTGCATTGCTTAATAATCCATCCCTTTCCCCATTTGCCCATCATGAAAGAGCACCAAATCCCAACCCCAAGCCCAAACTTGCAACCCGCTCGACACACACACACACACACACACACACACAGCTCTGTCTCCAACAACGCTGCAACCAAAACTTGACATTTTGAGGTGTTTTAATTTGGCACACGTTTAACGTCAACGTCAACGCCAGTTGCAGTTGCAGTTGGGTTCATGCTGCCAATACTTAGTACTCAATTTTCTGTTATTTTTATTTTTTTCTTCAATTTTTTGTATTTTGGCTAAAACGGGTAGCATAAAGTTGTGCAGGTAGCGGCTAACTCGATCCAGCTTTGTCAGTCAGTTTATCTTTTGGTCCGTCTGCCGAAAGACAAGTTTGGAATGTAAATTCTCGATCAACCTTATTTAATTTGATCAATAAGTTAGAACGTTTTTGCGATAATAATCGTTACATAGCAATAAAATCCAAACTTTTAATATATAATTTTTTCTTTGACATCAAATAGAAAAGCGACGTGCTTAAATAGTATTCGTAAGTCGAGCAGTTGTTAGCTCTTTTTATTGGCCTTCTCTTATTCGATTTTTATCATTTTCTATTGGGTTGTGGCAAATGAGTTGTCAGTTTGAATTGAGGTTGGTTGGCTAGCTGCAAGGTGCATAGAATTGGGATTTCGAAAGAAAAATCTCTTAAGGGATTACCAGAGATTTTGTGCTAAGACACTCGATAATTGGCAAGAGCATGTCAATTTTGTTTGTTTTTTTATACCAACAAAAAGTATTGATAAAAATATAAATTTGGCTCTCATTAATATTAAGTGGACTAATTTTTGTATTGATTGTGGTATATATATATATATATATATATATATATATATATATAAACTTTGCAATATTCATTATGGTTTTGTTTCAGATGTTTGCGGCTGCTGCTGTACCTGAAATGTACCTTTATGCCAATGCCCCAAGTCATACAAGCTTATCTGAGTATAAGTATGTGTGTGTGTGTGTGTGTGTGTGTGTGTGTGTAGGTGAACAGTGTCAAGATAATTAAGTTTACGACGAGGCTCCTGCGGCACTCAGTGTCAGTCATAACATGTTGGTCTGGCCGGGATACATTAGCGAGATAGGCGCCAGCTTTTGCTTTATTTATTTGAATGCTATCATCGCATGGACAAAGAGCGGGGCATTAGGCCGAGTGACGGCCGACGGGTGATGGGCGACGGGTGGGCTGGGGGGGTAGCCGAGTCTTTTATCGCCTTTTCATCGTGGGCAATGCTGCATATTGCATGAGTTGCTGCCATATGAAAATTTATGTGTGCGGGCGACGTATATGCACACACACACACACACACACACTGCCAGATCTACATACATACATATAGACATCGTTTAAATTTGAACGTGTGTTTCCACCACTCGATGGCAGAAGCAGAAGGAGCAGTAGCAGAATGAACCACAAACATATCCTTATCGATGTTGCCTGTTGTCGCTAGCAATTTTAAGCAGCAACAGCAGCAACAGCAGCAGCAGCAGCAAATGTTGCAAATGTGTGTATTTGTGTATGTGTGTGTTGATGTGGCCGCACTCAGTTATAGATTTCTTAGGGGACTCTGTTTATTATCCCCTTTTTTTATATCCTTTCGCCTGGGTTTTTTATTTATTGATGTTGTACATTTGAGTTAAGGGCGAACGGCGTCGTCGCATTCGTTTGCCATAACTGATGCCGTTATTCTTTCTTAACCACCCCCCCAGTCTAACTGCTCCCCGGCCACACACGTGCACAGAACGAAACAAAATATGGCGAGTATCAATTTAGCCCAAGTAATGCTTCGACTTTCAATTACAATTCGTCATTTCATTTTTCGAGCATACATCTACCATTTGGTTAGAAAGTTCCCTATTCTTCTTTTTTCCAAAAAATCGCTTTTTTCAGAAGCAAAACAAAGAATATGTTGAATAAAACTTAAGCACAAAGATAATGATTTCTGTATTCATTGATAGTTAATTTACACATATGTTTAATCAGTTCATAATCGATCCGTAGTCTGATTTATTTGATTTTATGCCAATTATTTTTATTCAATATGAAATATTCAGTAATGAATATTCGGCTTACAGAAATTTGTGCTAATTCAAGTATTTTTTTTCAGTGTATGCTTGGCCATGGTCCATAACTAGGACACGTGGTGTGGACCACAGTTCCTTCTACAACTCCTACTTCACCTTCAGCTGAAGCGTCTCGTAATACAAATATTGCGCATATGCCACGTTCGCCCCAGCGGCAACGTAGCAGCAGCCCCTGACCATATTGAATGAGTGTGTTCATGTATGTGTGTGTGTGTGTGTGTGTGTGTGTGTGTGTGCTGGTAAAGCGATCAAAAGTCAACGGCAACTGCCATATATATATATATTGAACTTGCCGAGCAATGGCATCAACCGTAACGGTTCCGGTTACGGTTGCATTTACGGCATCAGTAAAGTTGTTTGCTTTAAAACTTGTTTGAGTCCTTTCCAAAACTCCTACCCTCCACCCCCCAACCATTCCTCCTGCCTATTACCCACTAACTTTAAACATCACATACTCTCTTCACCGACTCACTGCATTTTGTAAATGGTATTGGGTACAAATTTTGCCACTCAGCTTCAAAGCAAGCTTATAATTCCACGTAGTTCCTAGTTTCTCGTTTTACAAGATCTCAGAAGTAAATACAGCTAAAGAGCTAAACATTCTATCAATAACTTAAAGAATTTGTGATCAAAACAACATGCTCACATCCCAAATGTAAATTGTAATTTGGGGAAGCCAAACGATTGTTCCCATGAAATAAACATATATGAAGTGCATTTATATGTTAATGAACTCATTCAAAATAGAAAAAAATATATAATAAAAATTTGTGTTGCTTAAGGAAAGCATCTGCCTAAACAGCTGAGCCAATTTAGCCATGACTGTGTGTTCCTACAGCCAAAGACAGTAAAAGCTGAAAAACTTCAAATTGCCATAGACAATTCAAGTTTATTTCTTTTTTTGCAATTTAGTTTTTATATAATAATTGGATCAATTATAAAATAATAATATATAATATATATTAATATTAAATAAAGAAAGGACCTCGATGGTAAAGAAACTTTGACTTTAATATTTTATGCTTATCTGTTTGGTGAAATATTTCTGTATCTGTTTCGATTATCATATTGTACATATTATCATATAGTAACATTTGTAAGATTTTCTATTGGCATAAATTAGTTAAATTGATGAGTGTTGATATGAATTGTTTATTGAGTCATCCTTGTTTTCTGCCAATCATTAAACATTTTTGTTTAGTCGTTTTGTGTTGTTTCTGCCAGTTGATTTGTGCGCTGTTGCTGCAGTCGCTCATCAGTGGCATTTGTGATCCATTTCAGGAGCCACTCGATGCTGCGTATATCGCCAAAGTCGCAATCATAATTGATTCAATTTTAATTGGAGCATTGGCGCAAAACTGCAACTGATGCTGCAACTGAAACTGAAACTGGAACTGAAACTGGAACTGAAACACAAATGCAAATGCCAAGTGGACCAAACATGACAGCCGCGATACGCCCGAAGGCAAAGATCGATTTGCCATTTGCCATTTGCCATGGGATACAGCACTGTACACAACCGTTCATATAAATATTTCAATTCCGCATTGGAAGCCATCTAATGTGAACTGAGAGTGATCTATCTTTGGTATTTGGCTTACACAGAATTGGGTAGAACACTTAGAGAAATCTAAAGCCAGTCAGTCTATTCTACAACGAACAACATTGAATAAAATCATTAGACTCTTGCTAAAATCAAATTTCGATAGTATATTTTATTTAAGTATTAGTCAATAGTTGATGATGACTGAAAAATCTGAATTTTGTTATTAGTACTAACATATGGAAAGCAAAGATATATTATAAATATAATGAGTGGAACAAATAAATCATAAAACTGTCTATCTATCAATAGATCTCATATTGCACCAATTGCCCAAATTTTAACTTATATTTAATGAATATCGAACATATTTAGTTAAGCTGCACTGTTTGCATATTCTTCTTTCTTCTTGTTGTCTATCGATGTCTGGCATTCCCTTCCCTTCCCTCTCTCACTGTCTGTTTTTGCAATTGAGCTGCAGCTGAATCACATTTAATATTGGCTTGTCACGTGACTTTAACTGTGCCACGTTTGAGTCCACTTGCAACTGCGTTTTCATTTCGCCTGGCCAAATGCGAAAGTGAAATGCGAGCCTCGAAAAAAGGAAGGAAAAAAAAAACGGAAAGGGGAAAAATTACACAAATCAAAAGGACAAACCAAAAAATATATTCAAAAACAAGTAAGAACAGTATACTGTAGTCAAGTGAGCTCGACTACCAGATACCGAGCACACACCTGACTATATTGACTCTCATTTTGTTGCCAAATCTCCCATTAAAGCCATATTTTTCTTATCCTTGCTTAATGAAATTTGGACACTTTGTCCATAATACGCAGAAGCAAATTATGTATTAATTAGAATATTCTGTTTTTAAATATGTAGTATTTATTGCTATCGGAAATCAAAATGTATATCGATAATTTTAACAAACTGGAGCAGCTGTCAGTAAAAAGAAGATTACTTGATCTGCACTTTGTATAAGAGATCCTTTATTCCCAATTTGTCTCTAGCTGTTATAATCTCTAAATTGGGCGTTTTACAGATTGACGGACATAACTATATTGACTCGGCTGAAGACCCTGATCAAGAATATATATACTTTATGCTGTCGAAGATGCCTTCTGTCTGCTTGTTGCGTAAATTTGCAAAACCAATTACCCAATTTGAATGGGCTCAGGCAATGCAAAACCAAATGGAAATAATGCTAAAAATTGCAATTTGAGTTCAACATTAAATAAAATCCGTCGAAAATGTTAGCAGTACTTACTTGGATTGTTTTTGGCGTTGATTTTTTAAGAGGCAAGGTGTGCCAACTAGTTCAGTTAAATCATTTTGGGTTGGCTACGAAAGCGGGCCAAGTTAAAAATAAAATTGGGAAATTTTAATTACATTTAATTATGGGACGAAATGCAGCAGGTTGAAATTAAAACACGCCACATTGATTGATATGCCTTCAGCTAGAAACCGGATTTACCCAAGCTTTCATTTTAAACCAACTTTATTTTATTTCTTAAATTGCTTGAAACTTTCTTTCTACGCCAAATATCAAATGATTGAAGCATTGCACAACAATCTACACACATTGTTTGTCGCACACAAGGACATTCCCATAGAACATAAATGTTTATGGCTGCACGCTTCAAGGGCAAAAAAAGGAAACACTTTTTAATGAATTGCATTTGACTTGAGTTCAAGAACTGAACACACTTTTGAAGAGAGTAAAACGAGAGGGCTAACAAAAATATATGGCATTGGATTATTTTTTATGTGGGTCCACACGGGTGTCCAGATTAGTGGGCGATATCGGTTGGAAGTAGCCCCAAACAACGGAACCTGCAAAGTCAACCAGTCTCCACGCCTGAGTGACAGGGGCTATCAGAGATTTTCGATCAGAGTCAACATGTGAATGAGGACGTGGATGTGGATGTGGATGAAGATGTGGAGGTGGAGGTGGATGAGGTAAAACCCATGTCACGACAGCTGGCTGCGATTGCGACAAGCAGCAACAACAAAAGTGCCAAAATAAATAAATTAAATTGTTAGAAAATGTAGCAAGTTTGGTTTCACCTATTAAAAATTAACATGGAGCGATGCAATCCGACCTCAAAATGTTTATTCAGTTTCACCATTTTTCCCCCTTACTAAATATAAAATATAATTGATAAAACTAGTTTTTGCTATACATTAGTCAACGATTTTAAACTAACCTTTAATACAAATAAATTATACTTTTATTATACTTTTGTGTAAAAACATAAATTCTAATAAGTTTTATGATTTATTAAAGTCTAATTTGAAAAATTTCTGTTTACTGAACGTAGCACAAGTTGACTTTTTTCTGAAATTGATCGTATATATAAAAAATGTATTACAGAATTTCTTTCCGAATCAGTTTCATGCTGCTTACTGGGTATCTCCTAGTAGGATACATTTGCTCATCTGCTGTTGTTGTTATTCATCACAGAGAAACATCGCATGTTGCATTCGAAATAGAAATGGAAACGAAAACGAAAACGAAATCGAAACTTGCCAAAGTAGATTTGCTGCACGTTCGAATTGTCATTGGCAGCAAGAGCAAAGAACTCTTTGAAGCGTGCACTCATTAGGACCGATATATATATACACACATATATATACACACATATATATACACACATATATATACACACAGATTTGAAACGTGAATAAAGTTTTGAGCGTAAGCAAAACAAAACATTTCCATGAGTTTTGCATTTGTTGAATAAAATGTATGGGCAAAATTGTTTTTGTGAGACACTTGCGGTGCTCGAAACAATTCATAATAATTGTGCTTAGCTGTTTTGGCACTTCAACTAATTAAGTCAATTTATCATTAGCCTGCCCAATTTTCCAAGTCCCCACCAAGTCGCATCCCATCCCAGCCCAGTCCTGCCCATTGACATCTTGGCCTCGTCGTCATCTATAATGGCAGCTCGTTAAATTTATTGCGCATACGCCCCTTGTACCTGGAATGCGTCGTCGGCGATTTGTGAGTTTCACGAGCTGCTTTAAATGTTAAATGCGCAAATTACGACGCACGTGCCGCACAGCTATTGACTGTGGCTGTGTGGCTGTGTGGCACTATGGCCGTTGACTTTGTTGACTTTGCCTCCTAGCTCTGCTCGACGGCCGCCCCCACATAGAGTGGGCGTGTCACGACAGAAGCGTTGCAACCAGTCTGCCTATATTGCTTTTAAAGGCGAAGCAAACGCTTTTATGTTTACTCCCAGCCAACTCAGTCAGTCAATCAATCAGTCAGAAGCAGTCTAACTGACACCCACCGTCGGCGACCTGACTTCAAACTCCCGAGGCTTCACTCCGAATAAAATGTGCCCAGTATTAAGACCAAATTTAAAGTAACTTTACCTTAGTTCGCCAGTTATTTCAGAACCACTTCCCAAGAGTTCAGAAACATTTAAATGTCGAAAACAGCAAGTGTTGAATATAATGTCCGAATCTGGCCATGCTTTGCTCCATTGTCTGTTATTAATGTGTGCCAGACTTAAGTGTGGCCAGCCCCCAAAAATAGAGGAACTGATTATAAGCACACAAGCATATACAGACATATATATCTCTATATATATATATATATATTTGCTAAAGCAATCATTTGGGTGCGTGCGTGCATACATAAATTATGCTTAAATACATATACTTACTTAAGATAAACAGTTGGCATTGTCATTTTATCATTTTGGGGTAAATAGAAAACTAAACTAAAAACATTTATGATATCCACATGATTACATAGAGAATAGTTTTATGTATAAAAGGAATGCTGAAGTAGACGTAACATGTTTTTTAATTGAAATTTGTACTCATGAAAATGAACGGATGGAATTGAAAATGAATATTGTTTTCTAATGCTTTATAATTAATAAAAATATAAATATTGGCTTGAGTTAAGCATATAATATTTGGGATGTAATTCCAAATATACGTACAAAAAACTACAATTATTCTTCATTTATTTACTTCATTTATTGTTAACTATTATTATTGATAGTTTATAAATAATTGTAATAAATAAAAAAAATGTTACGTAGATTAAAGTTCGACGATTATAAAAGGAATTTAATTTGAAATTTATTTCTTAATTAAAGAAAATCGATTTTAAACAATAAATTGAAAACAAGCCATTCAATTTTTTTTGCGATTTTTGTTGAAGTGTATTTATGAACGAAATATAAAATGAGTGTAGAGAAAAGTACAAAAAATATAATATATATTTTACATATGCCACTTTCTTGGCCGTATTAGAATCCAATATTGCACTCTTAGCATCTGGTATTTTGGAATGGATGTTGCATAGAACTGCGGCTAATTAAATCGATCCATATTTGCAGGGGGTTCGGTGGCTGGTTGATGGGGGGTGTGTGTGCCTGTCGACAGGCCTTAACCTTTAACCCTTATCATATAAATCGCCAGAGCCGACATAGGCATCCCCAGCGGGTTAACACAGCTCACTAACGGGTCACGCTCGAAGATTGCCCTTGGCCGAGCAGTGTTTCGGTAATTTGCCGTTTTTGTATTTGTTGATTATTTTTTTGGCTTTCGCTTTTGCTTTGGCCTGGTTTGGATTGGTTTTGGTTTGGTTTCGGCTTGTTGTTTGTTGCTTCTGGCCACTTGGCCTGTTCGTTGTTTGCCCTGTTATTATGTGCATCCTGTGCTTTGGGCCCTGTAATTTATTTATGGTCACATAATAAATCTGTGCGTAAGACATTGCCTGCCCAACCAGTCAGAAGAACCGGCGAAGCATCGCCTGAGATGCTAACTGTTACACAGAAAACAAATATCCAATCTTTTACTGTTACCTATTAACGTCAAAAGCAATAAAAATGTAAAAACATCTAAGTAAATTTGGCTTTGGCAAATTTTACACAAAAATAAGATTTCCATACAGTTTTTAATAATGGCAAGAAAATCGAACACTTTTCTGGTGTGAAAATAATTCTCTTGGTTGTTCAGAGAATAATAGATTCTACAAATTTGTATAATGACTTGCAGTTATTTGGGGTGATTTCGTTTGTTTCTTTTTTCCGTGTAAGTCGTTTTGCGATTTTTGGGTTTTTGTGTGCTGTTCTGTGTCTTTTAATGTTTTCCTTTTCTCTTCATGCTTTATTGCAGTGTCATTTTGCGCAAAAACTGTTGTTAATAGCCATACGGTGACATAAACCAGCAGCAGATCAACTATTCAACTCCTTGACTGACTTGACCCAACTCCACTGGCCAAACAGAGGCTACAAGCAGTTTTGCATTGAGCAAATGATCGACTGAAGAAATCAATATCCCCACACATATTAATCAGGAATGTACATTTCCAAAGTAAATCGAACATTTATGTTTGTTATTTCAATAACAGTGGCTAACATTTACTTAACAATATTTGCAAAACACAATATATTTGAAACAAAGGAACGCAATGTGTTTAATATGCTTTGCTCTATCTTAAGCAGATGCCATTTAATCTTCGACAATTCGCACTAAAATCAATATTGAACCTGACTTCAATTTTGCTAGGTCAGCTGGTGAGTGTTGAGGGGTGAGGTGGGGGAGGAGGGGTGTTTTATTTAGGCTAATAATGATTCGAATGAAGGGCATAATCAACTTGCGATTCTTATTATTAGCATTACAATCATCATTATGAATTTATTCGTATTCAATCTCGGAGTTGAACTAGAATACACTTCGAATACATTATTCTTCAGTTTATATATCACAGGTTGTTCGCTTTAGCTTCACTGGGCTGCACTTACAATTTATGGTCATTTGCCACGCCCACATAAAAGCATGGCTAACACTAAGGAAGGTTAACAACTATAACTGAGATTGTTATTCATGCTGATCAAGCATACATATATATATATATATATATATATATATATACGATTGTTACTTAACTTGAGGTCTATAGATGCAATTGAGTCAAAAATTAAGGTGTTGATTTATATAATTTCATATAGAAAAGCAGAAATTAGGGGACTTTAATCAATCAACTGATTTGCGATAGTGATTTTTGACTCATTTGGAATGGGCAAGCTGAATGTGTTGCTTTGGGTTTGAGTGTGTTACCGATATGGATGTGTGTGACTGAAGGCGATTAAAGTGCCATAAAGCCACAAAGCTGAGCCTACACAAATATACCGTTTCATTTCTAAGCCCACCCAATCTAAACCACCCACTTGGTTAAATTTATGATATTAGTTTCATTTAACTGAAAGCGATTTAATGTCTCTTTAAGGACACAGTTTATTGTCATGTGTCTCAATTGCTTTTGAGCAACTGGCCACCGTTGACTGATGGGTCAAAGTTCACAATATTCCAGCAAACATATCAGGCGACGCCAAATATTTTATATAGTTTTTAATTAATTTTCAAGTAACACTGAAAAGCAACCAAAGGAAAAGAAACAAAAAAATCCGAAACAATTTTGCCCTTTTTCTTTTATTTTATTTTTATATATTGTATTCCCTCTATTTCCCAAGATATTCGGATAAAACAAACTTTTACATTGAGCTATGCATAAGTCGGTCGGATTCTGTAATATTATATGTTATATCGGATGAGTTCTTTAATGAAAAACTTTGTTGTTTACCAAGTTATCCTAATCAAACTCACCACTTCTGTAATTTAAATCGTCTAGAGCGGACTACTATCTCATTTTATATATATATATATATATATGGTATTTAGCAAAGCTTAGACGTTTATTAAATTCTTTCTTTTATTCTTGTCGGTTTTGTTATTGTTGCTATTTCAATTTCAATTTTTTCTCAGTTCTCATCTGTTGGTTCTCGGTTTGATTTGGTTTGTTTTTGTTTTGTTTGTTTATTTGCTTTAATGGTTGATTTATGCGTCGCAGCTAAATGAGAAACCACTTAAGCAACGCGTCCTGTTTGTTCCTTTTTGTTTCTGTGCTTCTGTGTTTATGTGTTGCTGTTGCTGTTGCTGTTGCTGTTGCTATTGTTGTCCTGACCCGGTTCCGGTTGTCGGCACTTCTGCATAATTTAAATGCCTCAAGTTTATGGTGGGCTCGCAGCGGTGTTGGTGTGAAGAGCTGGATGGCTTTGTTGGGATGCCCTCTTAATCAAACGTGCTTGTAATTTCGACAATATAACTTTAACAATTTGTTTTTCACTCTCATTTTTTGTTTTCCATTGAATTCTCTAACAAACAGACACACACCAAATAGTATAGATTGAAAGAGGGGTAGGGGGGTATATGTGTATATGTGTATATGTTTTCGGGGATTCGACGTTTTACGACTTCATTTGGCGTTACGTGATATTGCAAATAATGAAAACCCGTAGCGGCAACTAAAAAGCAACAGCGTAAAACTGTCGAAAAAGTGGTGTGGGTGAAGGGGAATGTTGCTTAAGTGGCGGGGTGTTGGGGAAGTGTGGGAATGTTGTACGCTTCCGGGCAATGGTGTTCTTATTGTTGCTGTTTGGGTGTCAAGAGGGTCGCGGTCGGATGTGCTGAGGCCGGTTAAAGGAAATTTAAGTAAAACATAAACGCAAACGGAAATACAAAAAAAAATGTTGCGATTTTTGGCACGCGATTTTGCACGCAGGTAACACCAACGCAGATATATATATATATATATATATATATATATATAAATATATATATGTGTGTGTGTGTGTGTCTAGCACACTGACACACTAACAGGCTGCACAACAGTAGTGGCAATAACAACGAAAGCCCAAACTCAACTACAAAGCGCACAAGAATAACAAAAAATACCGAAAAAAGGAAAGGAGTCTCCAAATTACACAGCAAGAAACCAAACTAAAATGGGGAGTATATATTCAAATTATTTGAGATATTTTTGTATATTTATGTATATATAATAAGCCTGCTTAGTTTTAAAAATAATTCGGAGATTGATTAAATTTTGACAAACATATAAGAATTTTAACTTTTATTAAATCGAGTGGAATGCGATTACTTACTTAAAACTTATCGGAAGAAATCAGAATTAAAATTAACAGAGATAAATCAGAAAAACTATAACAGTTCTGCTCTTTCATTTATATGATCAAAAGCATAGCAAGAGCAAAAAAAAGGTATTTTTGCTCTCCATAGTTTTAACAATAGCAATAGCAGAAAGATGTCGTCGAGAGTATACCAACCGAACTGTGCAAGTATGCGATTTAAATTTGCTTTTCAAAAATATCATTAATATTTGTATCTGGATGTTTGCTTTAAGTGTTCTAAAGGAGAGAAGTTTATGGGTGGGGGAGAAAGAAGAATCAGCAGCGATGCCAAAACGGGGACGTTGACAGAGCTCGTGGGAGCTGCATTAGCACATGCGAAAGAAGGGAAGAAACACAAAATATGAGAACAAAACAATGTATATAAAATAATCGAAAACAGTTGAGGAGGGTCCTGCGATGTGTAAAACTGAAACAGTCTATCGGTTATCGCTTCAATTGAAATATGCAATCAAAATTGTATAGCCTTTTCAATACCATCATTTGATTAATTGATCTGGCTTATCGATAAATTTTGTGCTTTAAAAAACTAATTGAACAAACTTATCGATAAAATCAATTATTCAATTAGCGTTTGCTAATTGTTGATGTGTGCTTTTAAGCTTTTAATAAATCGAGTCTATCGATTCATTATTGATTAACAATGTTAATAATCTAAGACACTATATAAGACTATCGATAAATTACCGATTAAGAATGTTGCTCACATATTAAATTTAATCAGCACAATCTACAGATTGAATGTGATCAAATCGGTGCATGGTTTGAATACACTTAAACGATTTTCGATAGTTGCTATTGTTGTTGCATATGGATTGAAACTCCACACGGCTACAAATTGAGTCTAGGCTGGAAAAAGTCACGGTTACCGTTAATCTTTCCTTTGCTTTGGAATCCCCTTACACACCTAACTCCCCCACGCCCCCCCCTTCATCAAAAACACATAACCACAAAGTAAGAAAAAATACGAAAATCTTTGGAATTTTGGCTTTGCAGCACCTGGCAGCATGGAGCCTGGGGAACATGGGCGGGTCTAAGCGCCTCCCAACCCCGTCACGCCCGCAACGTAAAGCGGCGCGTGCTCCAATGCAACAGCAACAACAGCAACAACAGCAAAGACAACATCAAAAAAAATACACCCAAAAACACACACAGAGAGTAAACGAGATACAGGATTCATGATGTTTTCTGTTTTTCTCCTTTATTGTGGGGTTGTCCAAGGAAATTCAAGGGGGTGGTAGTGGGGAAAGGCGCTCAGTGTTCTTCTTCTGTATTCTTCTTTTTATGTTGGGAGACGGGGTCACGTGTACCGCTATTTTCATTCGAGTTCAGCTGTGAAAGGTATTAAAGCGTAAAAACACGTTGCACATCGATGTATTCCTTGTTGGATCTCTTACACTTACATTGCCATCGCCACCCACACTCCGCCCATTTGCACATCTGCGTGTCCAGCTTCAACAGCTTCAACTCTGCCACGTGAACTTACGTGATGTCGCCGATGCGAACGTTGGAGACATCCGCTGCTTGCCACCTGAGTGACCAACACGGTCGTGTGGCAACATAATCGTGTTGTAACGGGTTGATGCAGGGGTTTATAGTCACCAAAAATCAAATGTGCCTATTGTCGAGCTTAAAATATACTGGCCCAGAAATATGTAATAAATCAAAATCACTAAAAAATCCTGGCCTGAATAGAGTCCACTTGTAATGATCTAAATTTCAGTATTCGTAATTGCTTAGAGCCTAACAATATTTCTAACTAGAAAAAAAATGATATGATATCTTAGTAAATAAAAATGTTTTCAACTTAAGAATTGTTTTTTTTCAACTAATTAGTCGGATTCCGGCTATAACAAACAGTTACACAATCGGCAGACAGATATATGTACTTTCTATTGGATAAGTCGAATATGTTCTACGTCAGAATACCTCACAAGAAAATATAAAGAAACAGCGCAGCGTAGAAATTGGTTAATTAATATTAAATTCAATTTGAAGGCAACTTGCTACTGCAATTAGTTTATCAAATGAGCGCCTCGAGTCCAAGTCCAAGTCCAAGTTGACGTCAGACGTTTCGCACGTGACACCATTAAAATAACCACAGGACATTCAAGTCCATGGAGCATTTGCATATATCATGAGAGAAAATGGCTACGACTTAAGATCTCTGGACTTAAAACTAAGAAAAAAAATTCAATTTTTGACACATTCGTCTATCAATTAAGACAAAATGTAGAAAAACTATTGTGTGAGTACAACTCAATATATATTTTATATAAACGCACAATTTGAGTGGATGAGTTCTGATGAGTCCCATTCAATACGTATCTAAGTTATAGCTAAAGTATATATGCACATACATATACACAGGCATATTTGTATATTTGATAATCCATCAACATCAGTAATCAATCAAAAGACAAATTGCAACTGCATTGCGTTCTAATTCTTTAACCCATCCGCTAGCAGCTCGACCCCCCTCAATTTGCATATATTTTAGTTGCCTGCTGTGCATTTGGATTAAGCCATTTGTATATTGCCTATACCCATGGCAACACCTCTGGCTTCATCTATATCCTTGGTCTCTTAATTTCATTTGCAGCTCAGCTGCTGCGTTCAATTTGTAACTTTACATACACTTAACAATAATATTCAAGCATGCACATTTCAATTTAAAATCCTTAACAACACAATTACCAGTGAGAATAACAGGGAGAGAGAGATACAACAAGGGAGACAGAACGAGTGGGAAGGAAAGACAAGAAAGAAAGCTCAACTACAAGATACCCTCTAACACTTCCTGGTTCACTATATAAACATTGCTTTCATGACCAATTTTTGTATTCTTAAGCGAACTTTTTATTTAAAATAGCGCTCATACTTACCGATGGCAACTACTGATATAATGTAAGTTATATTCTCGATTTGAAGTATCTGAGAACAGAATGAATAATGATCTGACAAACAGATCAAAATATATATTTATATACTCCTTGGGTTTGTGACTGTCTGGTGCATATTATTGTACAACTTATTTGTACACTTTTTATTGGGTTCATGTTATAATTATTGACTTCGAACGATATATTTATAAATTTGTAATTCCAAGACAATAGTTGAAAAATTTGAAATTAAAGTTTTATATAAATTTTGCATTGATTGTTATCGTAATTGCTGTCGCTAAAGGCCGTTATTTAAATTTAAACAATTTCCAATGTTATAATTAATATTCCCAACGTTTCATCAAAAACATGGGTTGGTTATAATAAATGTTATATGTTTGGGCAAAAGCATTTAAGAACAAGCCAATTTGCAAGTGTCAGTTCAGATAACTGTAAACTTATCTAAGTTTATATAGTAAGTAGATGACTTTTAAAATGGAATACCCCAACAGCAGTAAAAACAAGGGTAAACGAGCTTAAATTGAATGAACAAACAAGAGAAGCCGCAAATTTAAGTGGTGGCTACATCGAAAGCGATTTTCATAAAATAGCCAGCAAACATGCATGTATTTTTCTGGAATTCGAAGTGAAATGTTAACTGCAATTTATACCTTTTATGTGGGGGGAGCATCAGGCAAGCACTTAGCACAGCCAGTTGGCCAGTTGTGAAAGGTGATACAACTTTTGTCATCGAGTTGGCAACACACAAAAGTTCGATTGCAATTCTTGGAACATATTTAATAAAAGCTTACAGCATATAAGTTGCTCAAAACACAAAATTATTACTAAGTTAATAGCTTTATTATTGGTTTAACTTGGTTTTAAATAGTAAATGGTTTGTCACGAATTAAGGGGCAGCTCAAACGTGGCTTACACTTTTATTATTATAATTGGGATATCTACACTGCGACCAACTAGGTTTATTGTGTCCCCCGAAAACTCCTCTACTAGGATGCGCATTGAGGATTCCTCCTGGTGCTCACAAAACCTGCATAGTTCGCTACTGAAAATACCTAGTTTAGTTTTTAGACCAGATGGTTTACAATGAGTAAAACAGATGAAATAATTTGATAATAGCAGTTTAGTATTTCTCATCTAAACATTGAATTTAACTTATGCTTGTGGTTCATAACGTAGTCAGAACTTTGAGATAAAGATGTTTTAAATGTTAATGAGCGTAAATTCCTGAGTCTCATAGTTATGCCAAGACTTTCATATTGAGTCAAGTGAGCCGATTTGGTTTCATTAATTTACATAAATTTACAAAAGCTGGTAGGGAATAAAGAGTATTTAACTATCGAATAGAATTTGGCGTCAATTTGTTGGTTTATAATTTTCTTAGAGCCGCCTAAGCACTGTTGCAACAACTGTTGCAAGTCACACTGGGGTGTATCTATTTGTATTGTAGTTGTGTGTGCCATATTTAGTTTGGGAGGTATTTACAAAGAGCAAAAATAAAACGAAAATAAACAAACAAAATTCACTTGTGTGTTGTTTATTGTTGCTGATGCTGTCGTTGTTGTTGTTGTTGTTGTTAGTGTTGTTATTGTTGCTCATATTGCAATGAATATTTGTTGCTCAATTTTATTGCTAAACTAAAGCAAGCAGACCGTGCTGTTACGTTTGAAAATGCAACGGTATAATCAAGGGGATTTGCGGTGCATGCACACGAAACAATGTCCTCCGAGTGTGTGACACACACACACACACACAAACATCTGCATGTTGTTGTATTTACTTTGCACAGCCAGCCAATAGTTGCCATACATACAAATTTTAGTTTCATTTACAAACGGTGCATTACAAATGTTAAAAAGAAACCGCCACACATACAATACATACATTCATACATACACACATACATACATAAACCAAACTGAAACATCCAATTCCATATCCAATTATAGCAATTGGCCGGCGTGACTATCATTTTGAAATCAGTATTCAAAAGTAAGAGCAAATATTGCTCTGTTATTGCAATTGCTGCGATCCTTAACAGAGCAATGGCAGAGTCATAAGCAGAGCATTGAGCACTTTTTGCTCTAGTTCTTTATTGCTATTGCTAATAATATGGACATTTTTTGAACATCCTCCTGCCATTAGTATTGCAAATGATATGAATGATGAACAGCGAAAGAGTATTTATGTTATTTTGTTTTTCATTTGCTCTGCTATTGCACTCTTAATACTCGTAGTCATAGCAATATGACAACGGAAATCTATAAAATAGATAAGCATTAAAAAGGAATACTGATCGAAAATATATATGCCTTAAGTAAAATGATAATCTATCTTATGCAGGACTCTTAAAAAGCTCTCCAAATATTATCGAAGTTTTTGAAAAAGATCTTAATTCGGTTTCGACTATTTTTACTACAGCTTAGAATTCTTTAGAATTTTTTCTTTTTATAGTACAATTCAGGAATAATTAGTCTGAGAACGGAAAAATGTTTTCAAGCGTTACAAAAATGTTTGAGTTAAGCAAGCTGATTTAGGTAACAATTAAATTAATTACTCACAGACAATATTTATTGTGTATGTTTCGAATAATATTTTGTATTCAGAAATAGGAAGGAATAACAACAAAATACATTGCTAATTCACATGTATATTGGTCAATGCTAATTTAAGATTTTGTTAACACAATGCACAACAAAAATATGAGATATGTCTTAGGCCTTACAATGTACCAAAAAATAAACCAAAAAATATTGAACTTATTGCCGTTTAGAGCCTGGAAGAGATTAAATAAAAGTTCAGATTTTATTTACCTATTTGTGTGGTAAGCTTTTGTATTGAGTGTGCGTGTGTGTGTGTGTGTGTGTGCATTGGTTCAATATTTATTTGGTATTTTTGGATATTTTTCGCACTGTTGCTTGGCAATGTTCATTTTACATTCGACCTTCTGCAATTGTGCTCTTTAATTACTCTCCAAGCTGAAATTATGTGTATTTGCCAAATAAACATTTTATAATTTTTTTGTTTTAACAAATATTTAATGTTTATATTCAATGGTATTTCAATAAAATATTTTATTTACCTTCGATTGGCAAGTGCATGGCTTGCACTCACAATTTTTCCACAGATTGTGCACAAAATTTAACTATTCATATGTGTAAAATGAAGTGTCATTCGCATCACGCTGTGATCCCGGAGATATCCATTATAGATTATAGTTACAGTGCGCTAGTTGGACTCTCTTGGCTGAGATAGCACCTCGCCAATAATCAAGGCTGAGTACGCATCCTGTTTTTAGTTTGTTAAGCCAATTAGTTTTCCTCATCAATAATATGTCCGAGAACATCATAAGTCAAATTACATATTACACAAACATATCTTGATTACACACATTTTACAGTTTGAATGGGTTCAATGTGTCTACATATAGTCAGAGCTGATAAATAGCATCAATTGCTAGTCAAGTAGAATATTTCCGTTTAGATAAGTATATTAAATTTTTTCTCTCGTTATTTTTGATGTTGAGCCTGCTGTGGAAGCGGGTGCATATTGCGTATGAGTAACGTGTGCGATGCATTTGATTATTGTGCATGTTAAATGTTCACTTTAGTATTTATGCATTTATGCATGCTGTTGGCTTGTTGTTATTAGTGTTGCTGTTATTTGTGTTGCCGTTGCTGTTGCAACTTAAGTGCATAAATAAACACATTTTAATTAAATTAAAATAAAATGCATATCG
Organism: Drosophila fungiperda; assembly: GCA_035042345.1. Taxonomy (NCBI): domain Eukaryota; kingdom Metazoa; phylum Arthropoda; class Insecta; order Diptera; family Drosophilidae; genus Drosophila; species Drosophila fungiperda. The sequence goes on along the minus strand of JAWNLM010000154.1, from coordinate 1,968,030 downwards.
CATGCATTTATTATCGATGTCCACATCCGACAGCTCCGACATCCGACGATGAGCTGAATGCCATTTTAAAATGAATAAATTTATGTGTGTGTCGTGTGTATGTATGCATGTGTGTGTGTGTGTGTGTGTGTGTGTGTGTGTGTGTGTGTTTTCCATTGCGGCCTCTACTCTACTCTCTCTATCACAGACCTCTTCAGTTGGTTTTGGCTTTAGTTCTACAAATCGAATTAGACCCGGGGGTCGAATTGTGCAACATTTTCAAAAGTGCTGCGCATAGGGACAAGTTGAACTCATTTGTTCGCTTATTCAAATATCCACTTTTTGGGCTTGTTGGGCTAATAACCAAACAGTCAATTCCAGTTGGCCTACATTGACATAAACAATCAACATGCCAGCGCAATCAATCGTTTGATCAGCTCTAATCTATGGTTATACATATGAGCAGAGATACCCATGATTCACTTGGCTTACATTCCCCGGCTGCTATGTATATAGACAGATGTACTCACATATCACTAGAGCAAAGTTCATCAAAGTTACATCAAAAAGATATATGTGTTGAATTGTACGCACCACAGATCAAATCAAATCTTAGTTTTTGTTCTGTATGTCAATTGTATTCATTTTTTCCAGATGTCTTAAATTAATTTTAATGATACCTAAAACTTTCAAAATCCATTTTAAGACAAACATGATTATGCATCAACAATGCTGTTGTATGTAAAACGATGAGGTTTTATGTAAAACTTAGACATTTCTTACATGATCTTGATGTAATTTTGTGATCAGTAATATGTTGGTGCATATTATATATCTAATCATATATAAGAAATATCTGTCTTTAAAGCTGTAGCTTTTATTGCTCAAAGGCAAATATATTAATATACATATATATATATATATATATATATATATATGTATTTTTGTCGTAATGAATTGCAATGTTTATAATTGGAAACTAGCAATTGTTTTTTTTAATTATGTATATAATATGAAGGCAATATCTAATAATTTATTTATTTTAATAGTGTATTTTTAAATTAAATTTAAATTACCTGATTGCTCCAAAAGGCACACGCGCTTCAATTAAGTGTCTCTAATCTGTTGTTCACCCACTTTGTGAAATGCTTCACGATCTGGATACGGGCTTTACTTGCAAATTAAGCACACACTTTAAGACACACACCGAACACTGTGCTGTGGCCAATGGAACTATGAAATGCGATTTTCATCATTGATAATTTAATAGACACATTCATATTCATTGCAATTGATGTGCCTGCTCTCGTGTGCATTGGAAAACCAAAACAAAAATAAAAAAAACTCCAAATATGTCTAAAAAGCGCGAAATACAGCGAATGTGATGTGGCTATTGAAATCACAACAAACAAGCACCACGCGGCAATCGAGCGCTCGAAAAGTACGTATTCCGGCGCCAGAACAAGCAGGCAACAAATGTGGGAAACACTCCGTAAATGAAATGGCGTAACGCAATCGACGACACGATATCGTCGCGGCCCGGCTCATTGGGTCACTGAAGCAGGCAGTTGCACGGCCAGCGAGCGAGACCTGCTGCCACTTTCAATCAGACACGTTCGCCTTCGCATTCGCATTCGCATACACACAGATACACACGCACACACTCACAAGCAGAATCGCGAGCGTGCGGGAGAGGACAACGTTGTCCGCTGCAAATACCGACACAGACTGCATTCGACAATGCTTTCGTCAGCGAATTTAACACGACGCAAACACACACACACACAAGGAACGCAATGGACGCACGGCGAGGACGAACAGCGCACACGAAACGAGACGAGACCAAAGCAACTTCGAGCCACGACCAACGACAACCGACGACGATGTCGATGACGACGACGACGACGACGACGACGACGAGACGAAGAAAACGAACGCACGAGCAGCCGACTAGCTGTTTCTAGTTGCGCATGACCCGTGAGCAAAGTGAAGACTAAGGACACGCAACAGCAGCAGAAAAAGCAGCCGCAACAGCAGCAACAGCAGCCAACAAGCCACAAAATTGGCGCGCAATTTCAATTAGTTAATGTCCTGTCGTCTTGCCACTCGTCTCTGCCCTCGTCTGTGTCTCAGTTGCGTCTCGGCCATCAATTTCTTAATAGCAGTCGCCGGTTGTCGGTCACTGCCCGCCCCTTGCCCACTCCTTGGCCAGCGCTGAAGTTCACGGAACGGTGCCCAGTTTAATTTGGCATTCAAAGTGTCCATGTCCGGGCACGCTGAAAAGGCCAACAAAAATCTGATCAAAAGTCAACACTTGATGGTTGTCCATCAAATAATACTAATACTAATACTAATACTAATACTCATACTAATACTAATACTAATACTAATACTAATACTAATACTAATACTAATACTAATACTAATACTAATACTAATACTAATACTAATACTAATACTAATACTAATACTAATACTAATACTAATACTAATACTAATACTAATACTAATACTAATACTAATACTAATACTAATACTAATACTAATACTAATACTAATACTAATACTAATACTAATACTAATACTAATACTAATACTAATACTAATACTAATACTAATACTAATACTAATACTAATACTAATACTAATACTAATACTAATACTAATACTAATACTAATACTAATACTAATACTAATACTAATACTAATACTAATACTAATACTAATACTAATACTAATACTAATACTAATACTAATACTAATACTAATACTAATACTAATACTAATACTAATACTAATACTAATACTAATACTAATACTAATACTAATACTAATACTAATACTAATACTAATACTAATACTAATACTAATACTAATACTAATACTAATACTAATACTAATACTAATACTAATACTAATACTAATACTAATACTAATACTAATACTAATACTAATACTAATACTAATACTAATACTAATACTAATACTAATACTAATACTAATACTAATACTAATACTAATACTAATACTAATACTAATACTAATACTAATACTAATACTAATACTAATACTAATACTAATACTAATACTAATACTAATACTAATACTAATACTAATACTAATACTAATACTAATACTAATACTAATACTAATACTAATACTAATACTAATACTAATACTAATACTAATACTAATACTAATACTAATACTAATACTAATACTAATACTAATACTAATACTAATACTAATACTAATACTAATACTAATACCAATACTAATACTAATACTAATACTAATACTAATACTAATACTAATACTAATACTAATACTAATACTAATACTAATACTAATACTAATACTAATACTAATACTAATACTAATACTAATACTAATACTAATACTAATACTAATACTAATACTAATACTAATACTAATACCAATACTAATACTAATACTAATACTAATACTAATACTAATACTAATACTAATACTAATACTAATACTAATACTAATACTAATACTAATACTAATACTAATACTAATACTAATACTAATACTAATACTAATACTAATACTAATACTAATACTAATACTAATACTAATACTAATACTAATACTAATACTAATACTAATACTAATACTAATACTAATACTAATACTAATACTAATACTAATACTAATACTAATACTAATACTAATACTAATACTAATACTAATACTAATACTAATACTAATACTAATACTAATACTAATACTAATACTAATACTAATACTAATACTAATACTAATACTAATACTAATACTAATACTAATACTAATACTAATACTAATACTAATACTAATACTAATACTAATACTAATACTAATACTAATACTAATACTAATACTAATACTAATACTAATACTAATACTAATACTAATACTAATTCTAATACTAATACTAATACTAATACTAATACTAATACTAATACTAATACTAATACTAATTAATTTTAAAATTGCATATTTATTTCACATGCTATTTGAATACCCAATTAACATTACTTATTTAAGAGGAAGACGCAATGCTATTCGCAGCGAGACGTTGACACACTTCACCATTTGTGGTCGACGTCAATGTTTGATTAAGAACTCATTCTGCCCACTCTGCATTCAGTGCAATGGGTTTCAATAATGAAAAATTGCCACTAATAGCCTTAGTTGTGTGCGTGATTGTGTGTGTTTGTGTGTGTGTGGGGCCTCTAAAGAAGTCGCGAGTGGGTTAAAACAACAGACAAGTTATCTGGCTGGCTGGATGGATGGCTGGCTGGATGGCTGGCTGGCTGGCAATCAGGCAACAAGACCACAAACAATGCACGCCTGCGATTGCCTTTCAGCTGGAGTATGACGCTCTCGGCTAGGTCATTGACAAGAAGGGAACGGGCCTCTAATATAGACGGGGGAGGGGAGGTGTCTAACCGAACCGAAGACTAAAACAAAAGAGACACTGTGACGACAACAATGACGAGAAGGCAACTGCTACAAAATACAAAAAAGCGAACAACGCGAACAATGGAAAGCTTTCTCTCCCCTAGACCCCTCCCCTGTTGCCTTTCCTGCTTCAGGACTCGCAGCATGTTGCAAGTGTGAAATGTGGCATTAAAATAAAGGAACACTCTAATAAGACTGCCTTTTGTTATCAATGCAAAAAAGGCAAACGAAAAAAATTTAAAAAACTAAAAAAAAAAAAAATCGCAAGCAACTGCAGCAAAGGCACCTTTTAGGGGCCTTAGGTGGAGCCGAAATCTCTCTCCACCGCCCCTTCCCCACCCTCTGGCAGCATGAAGTGTAAAGAGTGGCAAGAAGCAATGAAAAAAATTGTAATTTCCGGTGAAATTGTGAACGAAGCTGCGTTTTTTAATATCATCTTGCAGCTGGGCTCCGTCAGACAGGCAGCTACAGGAAACTAACCCTATGAAATAGGAGCAGAAATAGGAATAGCAGTAATTTTGGTAATAATAGCGACAGGAATTGAATTGATTAGCATACTATCTGTTAGATTTATTGCCACAAATTAAAAGTACTATCACGCACACACTCAGAGTATCTGACAGATACATTTTCCCTTTAGGCTACGAGCTAAAAATGCATCTTTACCTAATTCAATTTATCAATGATTGGAATCGAGCCATCTTGCGAGTCCGTCAACACATTTTTAGAGCATTGATTCTGCTCTGCAAACAATTCACATTTTACGACGTTCAATAATTAATAGAAATCTAAATATATGCACACAAAAAGTTTCTTATTTACTCTATATTGGAAATCGGTTGTATTGCAAAGAGGACACGAAACCAGCTCTAAAAACTGGATTGAGACAAAAACCAACCAACACTTCATGTTTGATTGTCGTGCGACTAAGAAATAGAACAGATAAGCAATTAGTTGACTAGTCAAACCTGCTAAAAGTAGCCTTTCAACTGATTAGCCATAAAATTAACGATGCATTACATGGCCAAATAATGCACATACTGCGATAACAATGCAAGTTTGGCTCCTACTGAAATGGTGCGTATTTGGTAACTGGCCAAATGATGGCCTCTAAGTAGCTTATGACCACGCCCAAGCACCGCACCTTGACTGACATTACAAATAGCATAACACACACACACACACACACACACACACCCATACAGTGGGGGGGGGGGGGAGAGAGAGAGAGAGAGACCAATATTTCAATAACATTGCCGCCTTTTGTTGAGTGGGAGTGGGCTGAAGTCAATAATCAAATGTCAATGGCAACTTACAAGTGGCTTCTAAAACAAAGACGTTTGCAGTCTGGTGTTAATGCGCTTACGTGTCTACACACACACTCACACGCACACACACACAAACATATAACACTTAAGTGCGACCTGAAGACGGAATGCGAGTCGCGTATTTGTCTAAATTCTCATAGTACTCACCCAAAACTAATAAGCATTTATGCGTCTGTGGCTGTGAAGCTAGTGCTGTGTGCAGGTATTTGTTATAACTGTATCTGTGCGTGTGTGTGTGTGTGTGCGAGTATGTATGTGCGACTTTTAAACGCGACTGTACCAGCAAATAGCTACAATGGAATCTTCTTACTTCTGACTACATAGTTGAAAATTCAATTAACGCCAGAAACGTTAAAGAGGAAAAAGCCAGAAGTTGCCGAAGAACAAAAAAGCTTTAACGCTTTAAATGTTGAATCAATTTAAAATGGCTTAATGGGCATATATAAGTTGTGCAGGAAACCAGTATACATAAGATATATATGTTCTTGATCCTCACAGTTGAACGGTCGAGTCGATTTGGCCATGTGCTGTTTAAATGGGCTTATCTCAGTGACAGAACCAGAAACTTCAAGTTTTGAACATAAGTTTCTGAATACTACACCGCACTTCAAGGTTATTTAATTTCTTAACTGCCACCGCATCGAAACAAATCGATATCCGATAGCAAGTAAAGCCACAATTGTTAAGATTAAAACTTTTAAATTAAATATAATATACGCTGAGATAATATTGATCAACTGTGGAATCTTTAGTAAAATGGAATAAGAGCATAGCATATTGATAACCTACTCGAATTTTCCAAATTAATATCATCAAGCCTGGATTATATTCCAGATAAGCTCTCTCGGCTAGAGAATTCCAATTTATTTTTAACTCACAGTTAATCGGCTTCAATTATTGACATAGTCCGATCAATGAATTTGATAATCAGTTTTCATTATGTAAGAATGAATTCTTTAAAAATGAGGGTTTTTCTTTCATCATGTTCTTAATTTAAGGACTTTATTGTTACACTTATTAATTTTCAAGATTCATTTTGGTGACTATATGTGTATAAACTTAAGAAGTTGAACACTATAATCAATTGAATATCTTATTCAAAACAATCTAACTATCCTCCAAATGAGAACGATAAAATATAATTTTAATTATCATATGTATATATATATATATATAACTATAAAACTCACTCGAGGCAATCAAATTGTTGTATTAAGTATTGTTAAGAACAATACTTAAGTTATTCCGCAACCTTTTACGTGTGGGGGATATTATTCTCGACCTTGTGCATATCTGGACTTGATTTCAGTATTATGTGCGTGTGTGTGTGTGTGTGTGTGTGTGTTTGGACTTTATTCCCCAAAGGTTGTCGAGTCAAAATTGCATTTTATGAACGCACGCACACACACAGAGAGAAAGGCACGAACCCACACTCGACACTTGTCGTGAAGTCGGCAACACTTTCACTAACCACCCACTCATCCACACACACACACGCACACACACACGCACACACTGACTATACACATGCTTTCTCTTTTCCGTTAAACATTTATTTGGCTTGTTATTTCGTTGCCCCCTGCTTCCAAACACTTTATTGCAATTTAAATTCTCATTATCTCGCTGGATGCGTGTGCATGTGTGTGTGTGTGTGTGTGTGTGAGTGCTGCAAGTAGGAAAGGTGCTGCGGATGTTGGAAGGGGAAAGGGGCGTTTGGGTTTGTTGATATGTTGAATATTACTTAACTTTTGCCCAACTAATGATAAATTATCTAATCTGCTTGCTGCGACATGCAGCACAAAATAATTGAAATATTAAATGAAAACTGTGCAAAGCAAAATCCAGTTATATTTACTTATTGGCAGCAGCTTTTGTTGCAAGTGCCGCCTGCCTTGGTTGTCAGTGTCATTAAAAATGTCGACGTTGCAGCTGCAGTTGTTATTAACGCTAATTAATCGCGTAAAATATTTGTACTCCATCATCATTATCATTATCATTATCATATTCAGAGGCAGGAGACAGGAGACAGGAGACAGGAGACAGGAGACATGGGAGACAGTTAAACGACTTTTCCCCGCACACATTTTTGCATGTTCTCAATTATGAAAACTTTTTAGCACGCGCTTAACTTAAGTATATGTGTGTGTGTGTGTGTGTGTGTGTGTGTGTGTGTGTGAGTGTGTATTTTTGCTGGTTGTTAGTTGCTGCCCATGCGATGATGCTCAACAAGTAGTAGACAAACGGCGAGCAGCAAGAGCAGCGGCGCACAGGGCGCATACTTGATCCTATCTGAAGCAATGAAGTACCCTAACAATGGCAAACAAGGATTTCCTTACAATTGAATGAAGGAACTTTTAAAAAATTACAAATCTAAAGAACTATGACAATTAAACAAATTCCTTTCAAAGTGTGATTGTCTGTACAAAGGGCACCAAAATATTTCATGTTTAAATTTAAACATCATATTCTTAATTAAATTAACATAATTGTATTCTTAATAACACATACGCATTTTCGAGTCACACACTACAAAATAATTTCCATTTAATTCGGTATTTGATATGAACTCATATTATTAGTCCCGGCTATAATTGTGGTTTTTATTTTGGTTTTTTTTTAGCAGAGAGCATATAATAAAATAATATATTTTTTACATCAAGTGTATTTCAATTTCGGCTCATCCAAAAACGACGAGGATAAAACGGATTTTATTTGCGCTTTTTCAGCACGTGTGAAATTTGTCATTTTGTACATTTTTTTTTTGTCCATTTCAGCATTTTTATATATTTTTTCCCCTTACTTTTTTTTCTTTGCCAGCTAATCACCGAAGTGAAGCAGTGAAATTTACTTGCCTCATAGTTAATACTACCTCTGATCCCTGTAAGCCAGCTTGCAAAGTGATTGGCGAGCCGTGGCTCGCATGTGATTCTTGGGGATTACTTTGGCTGAGCCAAATGATTTTGTCGTCTCAAGTTGGATTGCGCCTGGCACAACAATGAGAGATTATGTTTCTTTGGACACAATATATAGCGATCATTGTCTGATATTTATGCATTTTAAGATGATGCCATAAAAAAACATTGAGCAAATTACAACAAAAAATTACGTTAAGACCGAAATAAGTGGATAAATGGTTAACTTATTTTAATTAATACTATTAAATAATTTTAACTGCTTAAGTGCTAAAATAAATGAGAAATAAATCAAGTTAGAAAATAAAAAATAAATAGTATATTATAAATAATAAATAATAAACAAAAGGCTTGTTGAGAGTAGTTTATATACTAAATCTATCTCGGGCTGTCTTAATCATAAATTTTGTTAGGAATACATTAGCAACTATTTATACAGTAATAATTTTATTGTAGAACTCTACGTTTACCTGATTAGTTGTGTTATCAATGTACATTTCTACTCTGCTATATATTTAGAGTTTCTAGTCAAAACACTAGCCTCGATTTCTAGCGTCTTTATTTCGACGCAAAGCTTTTCAATTTGGAGCAGGGAGCTGGGGAAGGCAGATTTGGTTGCGTGGGCTGCATCCATGTGTGTATATATATATAAACACATTTATGTATATATATATGTTGTGGCAGACATAACAGTGGTTTTCGGCACTGACGCATAACCGCACGTATGTGGCAAGTAAACGTAATCATAAATGTAACTGTTTGCCATATTAACTTGTATAATTGTTTAAATGCCATACAAATACGTTATGTAAAAACATGCTACATGTTTGTGGCTGTGGCTGCAAGAGACAAGAGCTAAGTTGGTGCCAGGCTGATGACGAAGCCAAATCATCATCAGATGAAATCATTTCACACTTTTGCTGTTTACTTAAGCGTAAGTCAACTTTATGAATGCTCATCGCTCCCAGCATCGAGAAACCACAAAGACAAATGCCAAATACAGTTACACGCACATACACACACACACAACCACACACGCATATATATATATATATATATCTGTACACACTGGGTGAGTGTTCAATTCCACGTCGGCAAAGTCACAAAATTGCAATAATTTTTGGGGTAAAATTCATCCTCAAAAACCGTGTGTGTGTGTGTGTGTGTGTTTTAGGAGGGAAGGGTGAAAGTAAGGCATAGCCAGCATATCGAGGTTTGGCATAACTACTACTTTTGCAACATGTATTGCACAATATAAATTTAAATGCTATCTGAGATATTCACATGGATGATTTAGTTTTCAAGTTTCAAAATGAAATAGAGACAAAGAGAAAAAGCAAAAGGCAATGAAAATAAGACAAAATACGTTGAAAAGCAACATAGAGTATAAAATGCAAGAATTCTATAGCTTTGGAAATCAAAAACTTGTTAAAAAAAACAATAAAAACTAGCAATGCAATAATCAGAAACCTAATGAAAATGTTAAATGCAAAAAAAAAAACAAATAGCATATAGAAAGAAAGTAAACGTTTTGCCAACTCACCTCCCAACCCACCCCCACCTCCCACGCTGAAACATTCCGTGTATTTGGTGCCTATACGAATGAGCCAGCAAAAGCAAACAAGTGATAAAGAAAGGCGAACTCATAATAACTAAGTACGCATACATTGGTATTTGTATCGGTATTTGTATATGTATGAGTATGTGTGTGCACTACACCTGCTCATCATCATCTCTTACATACACACACACGCACACACGCACACAAATTCACGTATCAAAAACCTTTTGCTAATCAAATCAACCGCCAATTGTTGCCATTATTCTAATATATTGCTTAAAGCTGATTTCTGTAGTTATTTTTTTTTTTCCTTTGTCGATACTCTTACTTTGAGGGAATTGAACTTGTTCAAAATGTTTGACTTTTTTACTTTTTACATAGAGCTTTTATTTTTTGTTTTCAATTAATTCTAACTATTTTTATACCTTGATCCCATTAAAAATGAGTAAAAGGGGTGAAATGTTTTTTTTTTTTTTGCAAATTTCTTCTTATGCCTGTGGAGAAAGCATCTTCGACATCATAAGGAATATATATTCTGGATTAGGCTCAACATCCCAGTCCATATGGCAATGTCCGTCTGTATGAACACGCGGATCTCAGAGGCTATAAGAACTAGAGATTTCAAATTTGGAATACGGGTTCTCGTACACCCGCCCCGATCAAGTTTGCTTTATTTTATCGATAACTGCCTCCGCTTCTCGAGAGGCTTTTAATGTATATATAATATATAATATGCAATATGGTCGAAAATATCTTCTCATATTGGGCTCATTTCTCCATTTTTAATGCAGAAATATCCGATGGCATGATATAGTGCAGAGCCCCGTTATCTACGATTGCGTGTACGTATATTTGTATATTCACGCGATTTGTACTATTCAGTGGCTGTGCTTGCTTTATAACGGGAAGTTATGAAAAAAACTGATATAAATAACGGTTCAGTGTATATTGTAGTCTACTTGACTCGACTACAGCATTCATACTTGTTTTGTTATAGCAATTGTATATTTTTTGGTAAACTATATTTATGACTAAAATATATATATTAGATGTCGCCAAGTGAATTGTTCTGTTATTATTATTTTTATTTATATTGTGTTTTGAAATAAAAATTAAATTAAACTAGTTGAAGATAATTTTAAATTTTTTAATATTTGCCAGAGTAGTCAATATTCGTAGCAAATATAATAAAATTTTCTTGTGACTGCAAATAGGTCAATCGGTAGATAAATGCCACAAATACATCCAAGCACACTTACACTCAGTGCGAACTGCATGAAATTGAATGTGATTGAATGTAGACACACACACACACCCACACACACACACACGCACAAAGCACACGCACACACCTAACAGCAATCATCCCACAAGCATTGACAAGAAAAAATTGCCTTAAATATATATTTTGAATGAAAAGTATGCAAACAAAATTGGCATATGGATAGAAAAAAATAGCGGGAGAGAGGTAGAGGGGCGAATTGAAAATACCATAGCATCTCCCAACAATATCTGAACCCCACACACATAATACACACAGCCACCACATACATATTTCATCTTGTGTTAGCGCTTTTCAAAGACATGATCGATCTTTAGACAGATGCAGATGCCAAGTAGAAGGATGAATGAAATTAAATGGGAATGGGAATGGGAGAAGTCTGGGCACTATAGTCATGAGGGGAATGTAGTGTTTAGGTGAAGGTGTGGGATGGGGGGGTTGGTTGGTGAGAGTTTGAAGAAGTGGATAACACATACGCTCAGGTGTCTTTTGGCCTAAGTTTTGCATGCCAAAGTTTGCAAAGCACAAACATCAAATGCTGCGCCAAACTCACGCCTTGAGTCTCCCTCTCTCTGCCTATCTCTCACTTTGTCCCACTCTCTCTCTCTCTCTCTCTCTCTCTCTCGCCCACTTCATATGTGTGCGTGAGAGGGACACGAAATTTAATACGATTTTATATCCTGTCATATAGTCAAATTGGACCATATGTTGTTGAATATGCGGCTTAGTTGTTCTGAATCTACCCTACATATTTCTAGATCTATATAGATATATTTGTATTTAAATTGAAAAAGATATGTATACAAAGCATCTGTAAGGACCTACAATTTAGAAAATCGCCAAAAATTAGAATTGTTTTCTACATAAGATACATTTTCTGGTCATTAAAAAAATATTGTTAGAATTTAAAAAATATCTATTTACAAAGAAATTTTGAATTTTTTTTAATGAAATCAATATATTGTTTTAATGTTTTGAAAATAAAATAAATTATTTTTAGAGAAAAATAATTTTTTAAAAACCATCCAAATGCTTAATAATGATTTCTGTAAAAAATATGCAAGCCTATATGGCTTCAAAATATACATATTTCTCAAAATTCTAAAAAAAAAAATAAGAAAAGAGAAGAACAAATCCTTTTGCTAGAAATATATTTTATGGTGATTTTCTGTACATCAGAGCAATTGCCAATTGACACACCACTTGTAAGTGTAACCCACAATTTAGTCAATTGCAATAACAACTCTACATATTGGAGATTTAAATTAAATTAATTAAATTTAGCATAATCTTTGGGCAAAACTATTATTGAAACAAACGGTTAAAATATTAGTTTAAGACATTCCAGGGTATCTTGTCTTATCTTATCTTATATTATCACATCTCTCTTCTGGCTGTTGTTATTGCACACATACACATATATATATATATATATATATATATATATATGTGTGTGTGTGTGTAGCACTTGGGCCGCTTTTTGTGTCGCTGTTTGGCTGTTTTGTTTGTTTGGCTGTTTGTTTGTTTGTTTGAGTTGCTGTTAGAATTATTTTTTGCACTAGCATAAAGCCGCGCTGCACACACACAGCCACATTCACACAGACACACACCGACACACACACACACACACTAGCGTACACAGTGACAGCTGTTGGTTGCACATGTGACGCTCTTCCTGGTGTGTCCTTGTTTGCAAATACATATGAAAAACAAACAAGCATAGATTTAATGCAGCTCAGTTTTTTTTTTATTTGTTAATATTATTTTTTGTTTATTGCTCTCTGTTTGTCTATCTGTCTTTCTGTCTATTTGTCTGTCAGTCTGTCTGTCTGCTTCTCTCTTAGACGTTCGTTGTCTCCGTCCGTCGTCCTCTATCCGAACATCCTTTGAAGAATTTTTGACAATCGCATACATCCTTCCTTATGCCCAAGTCTCTGAATTTGTCTCTCTCTCTTATTTTTTGTATGTGTGTGTGTGTGTGTATATATATATATATGTTTTGAATGAGGTCTGTGACCTGGCTGCAAGCATGCGCCTTTAAGATTTCAAACTTTAGCCTACTTACGTCTCGCTAAATACTAATTTCTTAATGCAATTTTGTGTTATCTTCAACTTTTAAGAAAACACATTTTTAATTAATTGAATTATTGTTTGCGGTTTGCTGGAGTATTTTTATAATTTGACTAAAATAAAGCTGTACAGAACTAACTGAATGAATTCTGATATATAAAAACAACAAATAAAACAATTGAGCAGCACCCAGCAAAAAACATATCTTATTTTAATTTTTTTAATATTATTATTATATTTATTAATTGTAATATTACAATCACTATCATAATTATTATTGTGACTGATTGTTTCTTGCCAGATATCAGACTATACCTAGTTTACTCAGGTAACTTCTTTGTCTACTTTGTTCTGTCAGCAGAACCCCGGCTATTCCATGTCTGTGCTTCCCCAGAAGTATTGCTCGTTGGAATCGTTTTCGTTTACAGCTGCCCAAGAGATATTTGACTTGTCTACCACCTGTTGGCTGTGTCCAGATCGATTGTGTGTTTGCTTATGCCACAATACGGTATGGGACAGGACTTTCCTCTCTGCCCTGATTCTTTAAAGAAAAACTACAAATTGATATATATATTCCCTTATGCATTTGTTACATATCGATGCCACCAAACCGTTTGTTTTCTTTTTTTTTAAGGCCTGTCTATTCACTTAAGGCACCTCTTAAAGCGAAACCAACCAATATTTTCAAATAATACCATATACATATAAATCTATTTTATTTATTGTGTGCCGCCTTCCCTATTTGTTAATTTAAATCAATTATTGTGCTGCTAAAACTTTGACCTCAAACTTAAAATTAGATTATCGTATGGATAAAAGCTTTAAATTCTCCATTTAATATGAAGCTCGAACAAAATGAAAAAGGATTTGCAAATTGTTTAGCTGTAATTCAATTAAATTTGATATTGTTTGTTAAAACACCTCGGTTCGTATGTGTTGGCAGCATGTCTTTTGCATGCATATGCATATGCATACAGTGCCTGTCAAATGTCAGCTGACACACACACACACACACACACCTTCCCACACACAAATGGAATAATAGACGTCAGCCAGCCACATCGAACTCTGTGCAACGGTCTTCTGCAGGTCGTTTAAAGTTTGCAGGGCGTTGTCGACGCCCCGGACATAGACACGGATCTCAACACACACACACACCAGCATACACACACCAGCATACACACTATCACCTACGTCACATTTGGCTTGACTGATGTATAAAGTTGTGAGAGCAACGCCGAGTTGCTTGCTGAATGATATAAACTTAATTGCGGAAATTGGGTTAAAAAACTTTGACACATGTGCGGGTTATACAAATTTATATATATATATATATATATGCACACACTCTGCAAAACAAAATACCATCTAGATAAATGTTTGGGTTTTTCGTAATAATAGAATGGTTATTTTCCGGTTTTTTCCCTTATTTTTGTTAAAAAATATATTTGCAAAAGTAAAAATTAAAAATACTGAAGAATCGTGAGTTAAAAGTGTATTTTGTTCTTAGCGGTTTCATTTAGTAATAGGGAATACACCGACTTTAATAGGTAATGATTTAAATTATAATCACTTGATAAATAAGTAAATATTTGCAATTGACTGTTACAAATTATTTAAAATTTCAGAAAATTCTTATAAGAAATCAAAAACAATTTTGTAAAACTAGCTTTGTATTCTGGATGTTTGACCTTGACGGCGCCTACACACTCTTTTTGTTAAGTGCATATACATGCATATTTAAAAATATAAATATATATGTGACAATTGTGGACTATGCCTCTCGTTGACTTTACTTAAGCCAGCATTTTGCGTAGAGCACTGTAAAAACTGGTGGCATGCCGAAAGTTTTTATCCCCAACCCCACCCCCCTTCCCCAACAGTATATCAGTATATGCCATCGCACCCCAATGACTACCGCTTTCACCTAAGCTAAGGGCAACAAGCGCCCTTGAAGCATTCACACTCCTCGTTTTGTGCCCTGTTGTAATGCAATTTTATTTCATTTCATTGAAGGCAAAGTTTTCTCTTCGCATTCTTTTACTTTACTTTGGTTTTAACTCTGTGCATTCGTGTGTGTGTGTGTGTGGTAATATAATAGATATATATATATATATATATATATAAACTTTTTTTATTTCTTATTTCCTTTTTGTTTCCCATGCACCGCTCTCCCCTCCTCACTCGATTTTGCGAGTAGTTCCCTTTCGCACTTGGGGCACTGTCTTATATGCTTGATATTCTGTAGTTGGAGCAATGACAAATTTGTCTTAAATCGCATACGCCTAACCCAACCCCCTCCCCCCCCCACCCACTTTCCGACACACACACACACACACACACACACAGGCAATATATGCAAATCTGTAATGTAAGTAACAATTTCCTTCCCCTATGCAGAAAAACTTTCGTACTGTAAATTATGAGCGTGCGAATATTGCTTTCAGCATTTTTAGCCAAAAAAAAAAAAGTATATTTGCAAACTGAAAAATCTCTCTACTCGACTGTGATTTAATTATGTATTTGAGTTAGTATGTGGAAAAATGTATTTAATTCTCTAACAAATTATGATATCGAAGGTATGTGATTATTCTATATTGGTTTTGTGCCACATGGATTATGGTCCTTCCATTTGTTGATCAAACCTATATAAGCATTTCTTGAAAAATAAATATATATATTTATGTTTGGGCTTAAATTGGGCTGCTATAAAGCAGAAAAGCCAATAACTTGATTAATTCAATATGACCAAATTTATGCAACACTTTAAAAGCAAAATCATCAAAGTTGGAAATTATAAAGCTTGAGTTTGAATGTGTTATAAAATCATGATTAAGAAGTCCGGCCGGAACTCCTTTGAAAAAGTAATGGGCTCGCAAAGTTTTGAAGCATCTCCTTAAGCACTTTCTGAGAGCACAATTTTGACATGAAAATTGCGTCAGAATCGCCTTTTTTAACTTTGTATGTGATTTTATTCCAGCAGTCAAATTATAAGTAAGCAGACCCACTTTTTAAACATCACCTTGACAAAGTTATGTTTTCGGAACACTTTGAGCACGAACACATTTCAAGGGAGTAATTTGAACATGTTTTTGGGCATTTGCCAGAGGCTAAGAACAGCAGTAAGTTGCTAACATATAATTTTTTTTAATAAATCACTTTTATTTTTGACAAATTTGTTATTATTTGGTCACCTTTTTCAAGGGAATGATTTAGTTTTTAATCACCTCTGAACAGTAAATGAAGTGCGTCTTCCATCTTGAGCACATCATACTTTGAGATACCCTACCAAAGCCTGTATTTTGAATTGCTTTAAACGATGGTGCAATAGAAATAAAAACAAAAAAAGGGGAAAAACTAATTGCTATTTGAAACAAGTAGCGAGGGCACTCGAATGCTTCCTGCACACAGAAAAAAATCATCCTGAGTTTCACAATTTCGCACTTTATTTGGCGACAAGGGTTCCACAATTAAATCTATAACTTTAGATTGTGGCTTCTTAAAAAACACTGCTTGAATTTTTAATATTAAAATTAGCTTTCTATTTTTTTAAAATTATTTTTAAACATTAGTATATTTTAAGATTTCACATATTTTAAAAATACGCCTTACATAGTTTAGAAAATCAAATGACTTTAAATTTGAAAAAAATCACGATTTTGGCCAACGAGCTACTTGGTATCTAATGCAAGCGAGCTAAACTTAAATATATCAGTCGAGATATTTCATTTTATTAAAGTTTTCTAAATTTTAAAGAGAATGTTTTCAAAGAATCAGGATTTGCATTTTTACTTTCTTAATAGTAAAAAAATATAAAAAAAAATAAATAAATGCAAATGAAATAGAATACGCATCTTTTATTTTTTTTTTAAATCGTTGTCTTATAATTACAAATTGTATTTTGAAACAAGAAACACATTCTAAAATTTAGGGCTATGTTTTTTTTTCTGTGTGGGCTGCAGAGCTGTGGTAGCTAGGACTCTCAGGACTCAGGACTCAGGCGACTCTCTGCTGTCAAGTGGCAGCTAGGCTCCTCTCAGACTGCTGGGCTCCAGCCCTGCTCCAGCCCTGCTCCAGCCCTGCTCCAGCCCTGCCTGCCATGCATGGCATGTGCCCGTGGACATTTTCGCACTCGCACAACTTTCGACGGGATTTTTGCAGCATTACAATTAACTGCCTAGTTGCAAATAGTTGTGGCAGGGGGCTGCAAACCAAGCAATCGAGTCGCGATGACGTCTCCTACTGTTGCTGCTGCTGCTGCGGGTACTGGCCTAAAAGTAGGCGTTGCATAGTGTGTGTGTGTGTGTGTGTGTGTGTGTGTGTGTGTGTTTGCAAAATTTGTTCCATTTTACGCTCTCTACACAAAAACAATAAATCGCTCACAGCGTCACGTCAACTTTTCTAATGCATGTAGGGGGTACAGCCTAGGGTGCACCTAGCAGGTGGCAGGGGTAGGAGGGTGGGGTGGGTTGGGTGTGGGACTGTGGTTGGGGCAGCTCTTGGGATTGCCGGATGCAGCAATTGAGGCTGAAGCCATTTTAACTGCCACTTGAATGCTAAAAACAATGAGCGCACAGCAACTAAATACACACACACACACACACACACAAAACACATACACATAGCAAACAAAGCAACTGTAAATTGTAATTTAAAAACTTTTAGTGGCTGCCCTTGCAATAAATGCGCCACGTAAATCAGCCCATGATGGAGTTGATGATAAAAGGTAAGAGCCATTTTATATGTATTATTCTCTCTCTCTCTCTCTGTCTCTCTCTCTCTCTATCTCTCAGTGTCTCTCTCTCTCTCTCTCTCTTTCTCTGGCTCACTCGACGTGTCTACGTGCTGCTTTCCACACACACCTTTTGCTTGATTTTCTGTATTCCACAAAATTAATTGGTGTTGACTATCTGCGCCACAAATATTTTGTTCTCTAATTGCATAGCCGGGCTGGACCGACTTGCCACTTGCCACTTGCCACTTGCACATATTTGTCATAGTTCGTTCATTAGTTCTTATTCTACATTCAAAATGAATGCACTTAATAGTACATTGCAATTAAATAAGGAAAATTAATCTCGTCTGAATGAATGGATCTTTATTTGAAGATAATAAAATTCAGAGAAACCCTTACAGCTGTACATGTACATATTTGACTTACATCAATGTACAATTGAGCTCCAAATAATAAAAAAATAAAAAAAAAATATTGAAGTGACAAGTTTAGTAATAAAAGAATTAACATAAGCAAAGCTCTCCAAGAAATAATCGCTTGGCTTATAAAAATTAGCAAAAACGCTTTGAATATCAGAAAATAGTTTGAAAAATACCTCTATTCGATATATTGTAGACTTTTTAAAGTACTTTTTATGGCCAGCTCATGCCAGTCCATCACACCATAAGGCTCAAACAGAAAGCCACGCCTTCAAGAATGTCAGCAGAAGGAGTTGGGGGCAAACACATCCTGAGCCATAGAGATGCCCAACTTCTTTCAGATGATGAAAGACAAATGAGACTATGGAGCTGGGAAGAGACACCAGGACTCCGACAGGCCAAATGTCTTTTGGGAGGCTATAATCATAAACGATTTAAGCAAGTAATTTCTATCGGTAGGAATAGGCTCAGGACACTTGTCGATCTATTGACTGGACATTGTAGACTAAAAAGCCACCGCAGTGCAGATATCCTAATTTATATATATAAAGTACTTTTTACCACATATTTTCTCCCAATGGCAGGTGCAATTACTTATATTGACATGGTTTTAGTTTGGATTTGCCATTATACACAATGAAAAACACAATGAATATATTGATTTGATTAAAATTAGCCGTGGTACAAGAAACTTCGATATTTTGCACTTTTGAAAGTTTTGTTTTGGAAAATATATTTTTATATAAAAGAAAGCCGCTCGGAACTCTCAGTCCCATTAGGCAAAAAAATATATAACAGAAAAGATGTTTTTATTTATATATATATTCCTTGGCATCTTTCTTCGTCCCTGATGTGCGTTTAGAGAGCATAGATAAATACTTTAATTTCTTAACAACACAAAACATCATTTTGGTTTTGTATCTACACTTCTTTTTTCCCGTGACATTGGCGAATACACGATTTTGTCTATGTTACGTCGCAGATGTTGTTGTTTTTGTTTTTTTTTTTGTTGTTTCTGGTGCTACAGCTACTGCACCTTTTACATCACACCTGCCGGCACACCAGCAGACACACACACACACACATACATACACATTTGCATGGATAAAAACGTATGTTAAGCAAAAGTGAGGAAACGTGATTGAAATTTTATCTTTGGCAAAAAATCGAAGAAATATGTGAATTGGGCTTTAGCTGCCGCACAGCTGCCCAAGCTTTGCATGTGCCAGTGTGTGTTTGTGTGTGTGTGTGTGCGAGTGTGTAAATAGCAGTGTGTGTACGTTTGACTTTTAAATTCCTGAACGTTGGCGTTAACCGTCGCTGTGGTTCTGTGTGTTATTTGCATTGAAATGTTGAGTAATTGGAAAACCAATCTGGAGCATCTGCACTTCATGTTTTGCATACCTGACTGACTGACTGATTGACTGACTGATTGACTGACTGAATAAGAGACGCCAAAAAACGCGACGCTTCCCATTTTTGTACACTCTCTCTCTCTCTCTCTCTCTGCTCTCGCATTCATTTTTTGTTGCATATTTTTTAGTTGCAAACCAAAAACAAATACCACCAACACCACTTACACACATATAACGCACACACACAACACACATGCAGCGCGACAGGTTGATTTTGCTTCTGGCAAGGCAGTTGTTAAAAATAAATTGATTTTAAATAGCTTCCACAATGCTGGAAACGCCCCCGCGGCACAATGTTGCATGTGTGTGAGTGTGTGCGAGTGTGAAAGAGAGAGAGAATACCCAATCTACCCTGTTCCCTAATCGAAAAGGGAATACTAACTTCTTGGATACTTCTATACATTCTTCTACAACATTTTTTCCATTAACCAATTTTGATTTGCTCTGTATTAGCTTAAAAGATTAAAGTAAAAGATTTCATTATACTTTCAAGTTAGTAAGGGGAGCTATGAACTTATATATCTCTACATCTTCCAATTCCCAAATCCCATTTTATTTACATTTAAAGGAGTCAAGCATTTCACTAAAACAGATGGTTGACACTGGACATTCTTAACATAGATAATTGAATTTCAATGTTTCTTTTCAGGTCTAGTAAAGGGAGTTACCAATATCGAGGCTTAAATTTATTTCAGAAGGCCCTTCATTATTTCACTCGTTCAAGGTATTCTTCCATTTGCAGTTTATAACATTATATTTGATTCACTTTATATGTATCTCGTGCAACTCCCGAGCCTATCTGTTGCAGCATGAATTACTGAAGTTGAATGGGGTCCAAAAGTTCCTCAAATTACATTCTTCTATTTACAGGGTATAACAACAACAAGTAGAGTCAAACGACAAAAGCTAACAATCAACGCTGGCGCTTCCGTTGGGGCTTCCTGGCTCCTGAACTTATTTGTTTTCAATTTTATTATGTTTTTGTTACCATTCCTTCTTCCACACATTGGTCTTAGTTATGCTGTTGTTGTTTTTCTTCATTTTTTTTGCCATTTTGTAGCAGTTGGCTCAAATAATTTTGCTATTCAATTGTCTTTTGACACTCAGCAAGAAATGAGGCGCCCCATCCTTGTCCCGTTTCATCACCCTTGAGATAGGGTATATTATCTCAATATAGCAAATTTATTGACAGTTTGGAGCTAAAATCCAGGGAATGGAATTCAGGAGGAAGCAGCCAATACAAAGCGGATGGAAGCAGTTTCAAATGGTAGCTGTTGTGTGTAAAGTAGGCGGAAGTGGCCATAACACAATTAACGCAAACTTCCTTTCCATATGCATATCCTTCGGCAAGAGAGGTCGAAGTAGGAAATACAAAACAAAGTCAACTCAAAAAGGAAGCATTCAACTGCAAATGATGACAGTTGGGAACATCCTCATAAAATGGACACAAAATGTAGAAATTTCCAAAAATAATTGCCAGGGCTAATTTAGTTATTTGTGTTGTATCCATCCCTCCGTAATATATTTTATAACATATTCTGAATTTTGAAAAGTATTTATTAAAAAACGAGATGGTGTCATTTCTACTATTTAATTTTTCTTTCTCGTAAATTTTGAACAAAAGAAAAGGTTTATAATATTCAGAGCAATTTTCTAAATGTCAGGGAAAATGTTTTTTAAGTGTATTAGCTGAAATTTAATTTTGCTTTAAATTAACTTTCAATTTAATATGTACTTTAGTTTTCGATGAAATTCGAATGCATAAATGGAGGTCATTGTGAAAAAAACCCTTTCTATTGGGAATTGATTGGCTTCACGTCATTCGTTTGCAGATTAGATCACTTAGTTTGCTTATCTGATCTTTGGATTGCATTGGATGACTTATCGATTGTAGCATTGCGGCGCACTGCTTCTGGTGTTGCATTAGAATGAACCGATTCTTGGTTTGGTATTTGCGTTTGCGGCGTCGAATTTACTAGCTCATCAAATGGCGCATAATTTTCCATGGAGTCACAGCCGTGAGAGGTCTCATTGGGTCCACTGGCTTCACTGGTGGCAACATTACACTCACTTTGATACGGCTGCTGTGTGGATACGGCTGCGCTGATGCCCGTACTATCGCAGGCCGGCATCGATATATCCTCAATATTCGGCTGACAGGCATTCTGAACTCGATTTTGACAATAAGTTTCTGTGTCTTCCGCGTTCGCTTTATGATTATAAGCCGTAGAGGATCGCTTCACTGTGTTCAGAGATGTCCTAACTGTCACATGCTTGTCCTTAACCTTGACAGGTACTTGGCCTTGGCTATTATTTTGAAGAGCTCGATCACTTTTATTGCTCAATTGATCGGATTGTTTCTTTATCTCACGACTCTTTGGCACTGATTTCTTTGGGTTTGATATTTTGTTGGCACTGGTCGGCTTCAATTTGTTTGACTGTGTGTTCGGAGCCTTCTTTGTGGACCTTTTATCATCATTTCCCAACGTGGATCGATTAGAGAGCAACGATGGTTTTGTTATATTATCGATGCTCCCATCTGTCTTATTTATATTCTTAAGTATCGAAGTATCGAATCCGAACTGGTTTATGGTGGACTGATTCGTGGTGTCGCCATAAGAAGGAGTGCTTTGATTTCTTAGCATCTCGCTTGGATAGTATACATCGGTGGGGCAACGCTGATCAATGCTGGAGTTGAGGCTGGGGCTAGGGGGACACTCATCCATTGATGGCGCCGTTATGTCATCAATCTGTTGTTGACTGGGTATATCCGGGAGACTCTGGACACGTCGAAGCGATATTCCTGACTGCATTGAGTGCATGGATATATCTCGATTTTCTTGGATGCGACTGCTATTTCCATAGCTGGGAGAAGTTACATCATCAAGACACTCGCTGCTATCAGTCGACTCGAAGCGTGGTCCTCGTTTACTGCCTATTGTGTTGCACCAACCTGACGAAGCACCTGAAGAGCCAGCAAGCGAAGGCATTGTTACGTTTTCTAGGGATTCATTTGACAATTGACCTCTGCCATAGTTATACAAATATGCCGACGAAAAATGTTGACGTCGGGGTTTTGCTTCTTGCGACAAACTTCGCACAGGATGTTTTTTCGATGCACCAGATACACCAGCAAAAGATGGCATCGACATTTCCTCTAAATACGACTGAGGCACTGGGCCATACCGACTACTTCCGAATAAGGAAGAACTTTGGTCACAGATATTCCTTAGCTGTTGATGTTTCGGAGCCCATGGTCTGGAAGCTCTTGATACTCCCCCGAAGAAAGGCATACTGATGTCCTCTAAACACTCATTATTAGAGAGCCCTATTTCTGAGCCCCGAAATGAAGACTGTGCTATGCTTTCTAAGCTTTCCCTCTTTATGCAACCACACCTGTTATTTTGGGATGACGGAGTCAATATATTAAACACAGTCGGCGAGTGAAGAGATCGCCTTTGATGCGACTGAATTCTTGATCTTAAAGCTCCCGATACTCCTCCAAAGGAAGGCATTATGACGTCCTCTACGAACTCATTAGTAGAGGGTCCTCGACCAGACCTATTCGTAGGACCTAGTCCGGTACTTCCAAATGATGGAGCGGAAATATCACAGATATTCTGGGATGGCATTGTTTGCTGTTGACGTACCGGAGTTCGTCCTCTTGAAGCTCCCGATGCTCCCCCGAAGGAAGGCATACTGACGTCCTCTATGAACTCATTATTAGAGGGTCCTCGACTTGAGGTGTCTATTGGACTATGTCCGGTACTTTCGAATGATGGAGCGGAAATATCACAGATATTCTGGGATGGCATTGTTTGCTGTTGACGTATCGGTGTTCTTCCTCTTGATGCTCTCGATACTCCCCCGAAGGAAGGAATACTGACGTCCTCTATTAATTCATTATTAGAGGGTCCTCGACTTGAGGTGTCTATTGGACTTCTTCCTCTTGAAGCTCCCGATACTCCCCCAAAGGAAGGCATACTGACGTCCTCTATGAACTCATTAGTAGAGGGTCCTCGACCAGACCTAGTCGTAGGACCTAGTCCGGAACTTCCGAATGATGGAGCGGAAATATCACAGATATTCAGGGATGGCATTGTTTGCTGTTGACGTACCGGAGTGCGTCCTCTTGAAGCTCCCGATACTCCCCCGAAGGAAGGCATACAGACGTCCTCTATGAACTCATTATTAGAGGGTCCTCGACTTGAGGTGTCTATTGGACTTCTTCCTCTTGAAGCTCCCGATACTCCCCCAAAGGAAGGCATTATGACGTCCTCTATGAACTCATTAGTAGAGGGTCCCCGACCAGACCTATTCGTAGGACCTAGTCCGGTACTTCCAAATGATGGAGCGGAAATATCACAGATATTCTGGGATGGCATTGTTTGCTGTTGACGTACCGGAGTTCGTCCTCTTGAAGCTCCCGATACTCCCCCGAAGGAAGGCATACTGACGTCCTCTATAAACTCATTATTAGAGGGTCCTCGACTTGAGGTGTCTATTGGACCTCTTCCTTTTGAAGCTCCTGATAATCCCTCGAAGGAAGGCATATTGACGTCCTCTTTGAACTCATTAGTAGAGGGTCCCCGACCAGACCTATTCGTAGGACCTAGTCCGGTACTTCCAAATGATGGAGCGGAAGTATCACATAAATTCTGGGATGGCATTGTTTGCTGTTGACGTATCGGTGTTCTTCCTCTTGAAGCTCCCGATACTCCCCCGAAGGAAGGCATACTGACGTCCTCTATGAACTCATTAGTAGAGGGTCCTCGACCAGACCTAGTCGTAGGACCTAGTTCGGTACTTCCAAATGATAGAGCGGAAATATTACAGATATTCTGGGATGGCATTGATTGCTGTTGACGTATCGGTGTTCTTCCTCTTGAAGCTCCCGATACTCCCCCGAATGAAGGCATACTGACATCCTCTATGAACTCATTATAAGAGGGTCCTCGACTTGAGGTGTCTATTGGACTATGTCCGGTACTTCCAAATGATGGAGCGGAAATATCATAGATATTCTGAGATGGCATTGTTTGCTGTTGACGTACCGGTGTTCTTCCTCTTGAAGCTGCCGATACTCCCCCGAAGGAAGGCATACTGACATCCTCCATGAACTCATTATAAGAGGGTCCTCGACTTGAGGTGTCTATTGGACTATGTCCGGTACTTCCAAATGATGGAGCGGAAATATCACAGATATTCTGAGATGGCATTGTTTGCTGTTGACGTACCGGTGTTCTTCCTCTTGATGCTCTCGATACTCCCCCGAAGGAAGGCATACTGACATCCTCTATGAACTCATTATAAGAGGGTCCTCGACTTGAGGTGTCTATTGGACTATGTCCGGTACTTCCAAATGATGGAGCGGAAATATCATAGATATTCTGAGATGGCATTGTTTGCTGTTGACGGACCGGTGTTCTTCCTCTTGATGCTCTCGATACTCCCCCGAAGGAAGGCATACTGACGTCCTCTATGAACTCATTAGTAGAGGGTCCTCGACCAGACCTAGTCGTAGGACCTATTCCGGAACTTCCGAATGATGGAGCGGAAATATCACAGATATTTTGGGATAGCATTGTTTGCTGTTGACGTACCGGTGTTCTTCCTCTTGATGCTCTCGATGCTCCCCCGAAGGAAGGCATACTGACATCCTCTATGAACTCATTATAAGAGGGTCCTCGACTTGAGGTGTCTATTGGACTATGTCCGGTACTTCCAAATGATGGAGCGGAAATATCACAGATATTCTGAGATGGCATTGTTTGCTGTTGACGTACCGGTGTTCTTCCTCTTGATGCTCTCGATACTCCCCCGAAGGAAGGCATACTGACATCCTCTATGAACTCATTATAAGAGGGTCCTCGACTTGAGGTGTCTATTGGACTATGTCCGGTACTTCCAAATGATGGAGCGGAAATATCACAGATATTCTGAGATGGCATTGTTTGCTGTTGACGTACCGGTGTTCTTCCTCTTGATGCTCTCGATACTCCCCCGAAGGAAGGCATACTGACGTCCTCTATGAACTCATTAGTAGAGGGTCCTCGACCAGACCTAGTCGTAGGACCTAGTCCGGAACTTCCGAATGATGGAGCGGAAATATCACAGATATTTTGGGAAAGCATTGTTTGCTGTTGACGTACCGGTGTTCTTTCTCTTGATGCTCTCGATACTCCCCCGAAGGAAGGCATACTGACGTCCTCTATGAACTCATTATAAGAGGGTCCTCGACTTGAGGTGTCTATTGGACTATGTCCGGTACTTCCAAATGATGGAGCGGAAATATCACAGATATTCTGAGATGGCATTGTTTGCTGTTGACGTACCGGTGTTCTTCCTCTTGATGCTCTCGATACTCCCCCGAAGGAAGGCATACTGACGTCCTCTATGAACTCATTAGTAGAGGGTCCTCGACCAGACCTAGTCGTAGGACCTAGTCCGGAACTTCCGAATGATGGAGCGGAAATATCACAGATATTTTGGGATAGCATTGTTTGCTGTTGACGTACCGGTGTTCTTCCTCTTGATGCTCTCGATACTCCCCCGAAGGAAGGCATACTGACGTCCTCTATGAACTCATTATTAGAGGGTCCTCGACTTGAGGTGTCTATTGGACTTCTACCTCTTGAAGCTCCTGATAATCCCCCGAAGGAAGGCATACTGACGTCCTCTATGAACTCATTAGTAGAGGGTCCCCGACCAGACCTAGTCGTAGGACCAAGTCCGGTGCTTCCAAACGATGGAGCGGAAATATCACAGATATTCTGAGATGGCATTGTTTGCTGTTGACGTGTCGGAGTTCTTCCTCTTGATGATCTCGATACTCCCCCGAAGGAAGGCATACTGACGTCCTCTAGAGCTTCAGTGTTACACTTATGCCGAGACGTCGGGGACCTCTCTTTATGTTGAGCTGATTTACTGTGCAACGTTAAGCAATCAAAGAATGGAGGAGTTACGTTATCTAAGTATTCACTGTTCATATAGTTGGCTGGACCAGGCGAAACCCCTGCAAGCGACGGCACTGTCAGATTTTCCAAGCACTCATTGGATAGGGGTTTCGCTTGTCGTTTCGAAGCGTCATTCGCTGTAAAGTGAGAACTGTGGTCGGCTGGGAAGTCACGTGTTATGTTCTGAGCCGTAGCAATGCGTGTACTCATCGCAGGCATCGATGTGTCTTGAAATGATGGCATCGATACATCATCCAACTGTTCCGGCATCGAAAAGTGCAGATGGCGAACGGGTGCTGGCGATGATTGTGCGCCAGCTGGCGTACAATCCATCGTGGGCAATTGGTCACAGGGTGCATTTGACACTGTGCTGGTCTCCTCCACCTGGCTGGTAATATTTCCGCTCTGATCACGATGGGTGGTTATCCTGCGATGCGTTGTATGTACACTGTTGTTCTGCGGATAGATTAATCTGTTAATAATTTGACATTTAAAAAGACTGTAATCGAAAGAGTTCGACCACAGAAATCCAGATCTTAAATACAAAGTAAGTTATTTGATAGTATTTGCATCAATATGAAAATTCGCTTTCGTTATTAAAATGTATTTATATTATATTACTATTTATTATATACTATTATATTATTAGGCATTTCAAATAAATATACAAAAATTAAACAAACATTTAAATTAAAGGGAATATTTTGGCGACATGCGTCTTTCATTGCTTCATTCGGAAAGTATATTTCTAAAATTGATGGTTTTGAATTACCAAGAAGTAGCAAATTAATTCATTTCAGAGTGGATATTGCCAAAATGTGGATAAAATATGCATAAT
The DNA here is from genome assembly GCA_035042345.1 of Drosophila fungiperda. Lineage (NCBI taxonomy): Eukaryota > Metazoa > Arthropoda > Insecta > Diptera > Drosophilidae > Drosophila > Drosophila fungiperda. Next base: position 1,940,065 of record JAWNLM010000154.1, on the reverse strand, counting down.
ATCCGTTTGTCGATTTATATTTTATTTTTATTAAATATGTTGAGCTATTGAGCTTTTTCAATAGCTATTGAATGATCAATTAAATAAATAAAATGCACCGAAATTTGCATTAATATATATTTAGTTTATTTTGCCTTCGTGGCCAAACTTATAGTTATTAATTGTTAATTTTAAAGCTCCAAATTGAGCACTTAAACAATTATAGTTTGTTTAGCGAGGTCAAATACCGCGCCACAACTTGATCTCTCGATCGATCCAAAACAACTCTTGAGCTGCCGAATTGCAACTTGATTTCTCGATCGACTAGACAGAACTGATTAGCTGCCGAATTGCAGCTAATAACTCTGGCTCCGAAAATGGGCATCACAAAGAACTCTATCGATCAAGCAGAACTCTGGCTCCGAAATGAGCAGAACTCTGGCTCCACGACGGGGATTTGAACCCCGGTCTCCCGCGTGACATGCGGGTATACTAACCACTATACTATCGAGGAGTCTTATCGCTCATATGCAAAATAACAGTTACATTAACCTGCTCTTATGCTGCGCAGAGCATAACTTATCGAGAGGTTAATCTTAAGAGCGAAGCTGCTCTAGTTGTTGTTTGGCGCGGCTACATGCGTAACCAAACATTCTCCCCCCGTTGAAAGACACGGGCTTTCAACAGCATCCTCCTTCGGAAGCGCACACAACTTGCGCACAGCTCTCTTTGTTGTTCCAGTTGACGTCTTGAGAACAGCTACTCGGGAAACGCCGTCAGCACCAGCAACAAGCTCGACCACACGAGCCAGTGGCCATTTAAGGGGTGGCAAGTTTTCATCCTTTACAAGGACCACATCATTAATGTGAACGCCCGGGTAGGATGTTCTCCATTTGGACCGTTGCTGAAGAAGCGTTAAATATTCGTCACGCCAACGACTCCAGAAAATTTGCTGATAATAAGCTATACGCTGCCAGCGATCTAGGCGGCTAACGTTTAGCTTGGTGACGTCCGGCTCCGGAAAAATCGCGAGTGGCGCAGTGCCAAGGAAGTGCGCAGGAGTTAACACATCCAGATCTGCAGGGTGCTCTGAAAGTGGAAAAAGAGGTCGAGAGTTTATTATTGCCCCAATGTGGCAGACGAGTGTGCGCAGATCATCCAGGGGCAAAACTGAGGGTCCGACCGACCGATAAAAATGGTATTTTGCTGTCTTCACCGCTGCCTCCCAAAGTCCACCAAAGTGTGGGGAGCGAGGTGGGATGAATTTCCATTCGATGTCGTCAGAGACACAAAACTCTCGGACAGAGTCGATGTGCTTCTCGCTGAGGAAGAGTCGCTTGAGTTCAGCTAGCTCATTCTTGGCTCCGACAAAATTTGTAGCATTGTCCGACCATATGCGAACAGGTTTACATCTGGTAAGAATAAACCGCTTCAGCGCATTAAGAAAGGCTGCTGTTGACAAATCCGGAACCAGTTCGAGATGCACTGCCTTGGTTGAGCAATGGCAGAGTAGAACGGTCCACAGTAGTCCACTCCAGTGACAGCGAAAGGATGCGAGCCACTAACACGATCGCGAGGCAGATCAGCCATGATTGTCTCAGCCAGGACCGGTTTAGCTCGAAAACACATAATGCATTGTGCGTGGACTACGATAGGCGTTACGCTGGAGAGCCGTACTATGAGCAAGCAGAGAACGAGGTCCGGCATGCAGCTGACGCCTGTGAAAATGCATGATGATGGCGCGTGTGACACGATGATGACTCGGAAGTATAATCGGATGCTGAGCATCGAAATCCAGGCTCGAGTGCTTTAGACGGCCACCAACACGAAGAAGTCCAAACTCATCGATGAAGGGGTTAAGCGAGGCAATAGAGCTGGATGATGCGATCGTCCGTCCGTCTTGAAGAGCCCTATACTCATCACTCAAATTCGCCTTCTGGATGCTCCGCAAGAGTAGTTGAGTGCCCTTGTGTATCCAATCTACTGTTAGACCGGGATGCCTGATGTGTGGCTTCAAACCAGGATGACGCTCTAATTTGCGCTCGAGGTTGCAACAACGACGATATGCCTGCTGATATGAATCTCCAAGTAGATCCACAGTGTGCTTGACTGGAAGACGAACCGAATATTCGCCAGTGTCCAAGCGAGCATGAGTTTGTTTAAATTGCGCTTCACAATCAAGTTCCTCCTGGCCTCCGGAGATTCGTTGACTAAACGAGAACACGATTCTACCTCCCAAGACCGACGAACGATTTTATCAAGCGTGTGATCTGGGCTAGAATTTGGCATCAGAACCGAGCTAGTGACCATCAATGAGGTAGGGCTCGCTGAAGAAGTTCCTCCTGTCACTATCCAGCCCAATTGAGTTTTTTGAAGAATGGGCAAACCAGGAGCGATTTTTATTTGACCGACACTCAACAATTCAAAAAACAGGCCAGCTCCAATTAACAAATCAATTTTGTTCGCCTTAAAAAACTCTGGATCAGCCAAGCGAATATTTGAGGGTATATTCCAGTGCTCAGTGCTAATATCGTAGCTAGGCTGATTTCCAGTTATAGACGGAGCTACGAGAACTGAGATGTTGGCAGAGTACGCAGATGCTCGCGATTGAAGACTTATATCGGCCGAATAGCCTTCTGAGGCAACAGTAGACTCTCCCAATCCTGAAATCAAAGTAGGTGAGCGATGCCTTCGCAGCTGGAGGTGCTGAGCTAGACGAGACGTAATAATGTGCACCTGCGAACCAGAATCAAGTAGCGCTCGGCAAGGGACTAAAACTCCAGTACGACTTCTAACGTTGATTACTGCAGTTGCCAAGAGCACCATGTCTTGACTAGGATTTTGGGCTAGAAGTGTTGCAGAAGGGTTTGCAGCAGGCGGATGCGGAGCAAAGTTAACTTGAGAGCCGCCAATCTGATTCTCAAAATGCAGAAGCGTATGATGCTTGGCCTTGCAACGCTTGCAGGTAGTGGAGCTGCACTCCTTTGACCAATGACCCTTACACAGGCAATTGATGCAAAGGTTGAGCTTCCTTACCTCTCGTTGACGCAGTTGCGGAGACAGATTTCCAAAACGGGAACAGTTGTAAATTAAGTGGCCAGAGGTCTCACAAAACACACATTTATTTGTGTTGGAGTTAGTAGCAACAAAGGCCCTTCTACTGGTGTTAACGATTTTACTATTTTTTCCCATCTTAGAGCTAGGCGTATACGTTGCCATAGCGTGTTCCACATTTTCCAACCTTTGGCATCGTCGATCCAGAAATGCCATGAACTGCTCACAGGTCGGAATAGTATCCATCGGTGCTGTCTCCTCCCAACTGGTCTGCGTTGCCTTGTCCACTTTCTGCAGCAAACTGTGCACGATAATGAAACCCGCAATCTGCTCAACGTTGCCCAGGCTTTGTAGAGCGCGAATGTTGGCGTTAACCGTATCCGAAAGGGTTCGAAGTTTTACTGCTGACGACGACTCGATGCAGTCTAAACCCAAAATCTCCGTGACATGTGCTTGGAACATGAGACGTTTGTTGTTAAAACGTTTTTTAAGGAGCTCCAATGCAACTGGATAGTTAGCGCTGCTGATTTCCAACGAAGAAACACTATCCAAGGCTGATCCTTTCAAACACGATCGCAAGTGCTGAAACTTCTCCACATCCGAAAGTCCTGAGTCCGCATCAATGATTGAAGAGAACATCGCCATGAACTCTGCAAACTTTGTATACCCTCCACTAAACTCCGGGCAGCTTGATTTCAGGCAACCGGATTCTGCCTTGAGACAATGTGCGATTGTCACCACATGTATCTTGCCTCATAGTCGAACACAACGGCGATGATAGCTTTCGCTTGTCCATTTCGCGTCGCAGGCTGGTTTTAACTAATATTGAGAATTCATCAAAACATGCCCGTAGCTCACTCCCGATTTCATCGTAATCCAGCTCCTCCAATGCGTCATGCATTCGGTAAAATGCCTGCTGAGAACTTTCCAAAGCCTCAAGCCGAACAACCAACTCTTGTTCGCTGAGATGCACAATTTGATCCGGAGCAATTGCTTTGGCCATCCGTTTTACTTGCTCATCAATAGCCTTGGCCTTGGCTTTGTAAAACGTGGCACCAGGAGACTGAACGGCAGCAGAATTATGCATTTTTGAATATTGCTGTAGGAGTCACTCAATTTTTATACAAATGCTTTCACACACAAGTTCAACCGACGCAATGTCAATTTGAGGGCAATGAACTTTTTCACAAGCGCGCAAGCAATACGAACCGGGAAAAGCAATAACAATGCAGAAACGGCTGCTGCAACTGTTTAAGCAAACGCGATAAGGGAATCGACTGCGCAGGCGCCAATGCAGGTCAAACACCTGAACCGAAAGTGAGCACAAAACGAAACGAGAATAGCGAAGACGATGCAAGAGCGCGGGCGCGAGGTTTATTAAGTCTATACGTTTAAATAATTTGTATTTATTTAAACGAAACACAATCACGTCGGGGTCACCAAATGTTGAGCTATTGAGCTTTTTCAATAGCTATTGAATGTTCAATTAAATAAATAAAATGCACCGAAATTTGCATTAATATATATTTAGTTTATTTTGCCTTCGTGGCCAAACTTATAGTTATTAATTGTTAACTTTAAAGCTCCAAATTGAGCACTTAAACAATTATAGTTTGTTTAGCGAGGTCAAATACCGCGCCACAACTTGATCTCTCGATCGATCCAAAACAACTCTTGAGCTGCCGAATTGCAACTTGATTTCTCGATCGACTAGACAGAACTGATTAGCTGCCGAATTGCAGCTAATAACTCTGGCTCCGAAAATGAGCATCACAAAGAACTCTATCGATCAAGCAGAACTCTGGCTCCGAAATGAGCAGAACTCTGGCTCCACGACGGGGATTTGAACCCCGGTCTCCCGCGTGACATGCGGGTATACTAACCACTATACTATCGAGGAGTCTTATCGCTCATATGCAAAATAACAGTTACGTTAACCTGCTCTTATGCTGCGCAGAGCATAACTTATCGAGAGGTTAATATTAAGAGCGAAGCTGCTCTAGTTGTTGTTTGGCGCGGCTACATGCGTAACCAAACAAAATACTTTTAATAGTATCTGAAGATTTTACATATATCAGTTGGGAGAGGATATTTCAATGCACTTTTCTGAATTTTTACATTTCTTAATGATACAAACACCTTTACAAATAGAGAGCGTAAACATATATGTTTGATAGTCGATATAGGAAATCCTTTAAAATTTTAAGAAAAATGTTTTCCTTCATTTATAAATTATTTCTAAAAACAAGGCATTGGAGCGTAACTTACCAATGGATCTAGTTGAATATCTGCACGCTGATGTGCAATCTGACTGTAGGCACTATCCGGATATTTGCCAGACTCATTTTCTGTATGGGACATATAGGGTGGAGATATATTGGCCAGATACTCGTCATCCGATGTGGACAGCTGTGAGGGCATGCTTATATTGAAAGCTGGTGCCGACATGTCCGCCAGTTGTTCCTCCGGCAGATTGCTCAGATTGAGGGACTGCAGTGGAATATATCTGGTTTGTCGCTGCTGTTGCTGCTGCTGATGATGATGGGGCTCAGCGTCAGTCTCATCTGCAATTGGGTTAGGGTTGGTCAGACTGCCACACATAAGAATAGATACTACAAACATGTTAGGTTGCGAAAGAGGCGCGGATGACGCCATTCCTCGTTGCCCGTCAGTCCAAAATCACGGGGATCGTATTGTCGCACTGGCTGCTGTCCACTAAAACCAGGTCGCAGATGTTCAGGCGGATTGTTCAAAGCATTTTGTTGCGGCGTTTGTCCCTGATTCTTGTCCATGTTTGCCAAAAAAAAAAATTACACCCAATTTCGACTATTCTGTGTTGAAACACAAAAAAAAAATTTCTTGCTATGTACAGTTGCCAAATGAAAATCTCTGAATGTCGTCAGTCGTTTGAGAACGAGGCCTGCTTCATAATTCAGTTTGCTTCTAAAAATCATTTCTCAATCCACTCAATTAGATTTGTTTTGTGTGCCCCATGATTCCGTTATTAAATCTCAGGGTACAACAGAGATCTGAGAGCAGAGTTCTTCCAGCTGCTTTTACACCAAGAAAAAAATAACACTGACATTAGAAAAATGTTCTAATTAATTAAAACAATTTATATATATATGAAAAAATGTTTTATTATTAGACCTCTTCTAATTTTTTTTAGATATTTATTTATTTCTTAATTTTTCATAAAGAAAGACGTAAAATTAAAGTGAGGAATAAATTTAAAAAAAAGCAAGTAATATGGTAAATATAAATACAAACACTAATTAAAAAAAAGAAAACACAAACATATCTTATGAAATTCGGTAAATTAACGAAGTGTCGCAAGTTTTAATCGGCAAAGTGCAAGTAAATCATAAGGCTGAAAGCCTTATTCTAATCTTAAAATACATTTATATTTGTAAAAACAAAATTTTATAAAAATCTATACTTAAATTTAAAACAAGAAAATTCTTCATTTTTATTCATTCTGCATAATAAGTTGAGCTACTCTTGGCGATTACCCCAAATTCAGAGCGAATAATTTCCCTGAGTGTAGCATGATGCATGCACATCCGCCTTGTGGCACCAAATACAATTAACACAAGCGCATAGTTTTTAATTTACAGTTTTACTGCTGCTTCATTGGCTTTCGAGATGCCTGACTGGCAGCTCGCAATTCCTAAGAGCTGCTGTCTGCTTCAGGTGTGCGAGTCTGTGTGAGTGTGTGTGTGTGTGTGTCACTGTGGTCGACTTAGGGGCTGGCAAGTCGTCACACGAAACCGCTTTCATTTCCGCCAAACACAATTGCATCATTAGCGATGCAATCTCCGTTACTTAACGTAACCGCAACATGCCGGAAATGAAATCCGAGGCAAGCTGGCGCGCCCAGTTCTAAGCTGCTGGTGAACGACTCGACAAGTGACTCGCCCTGCTAAATTCAAAAAAAAAAAAAAAAAACCCCAACACAAAAACCGAATTCCGCAAAAGAAAGTAGAAAAGGTAGCCAACTCTTAGCCAAGCCGAAGATTGCATACCCTTTCCGTGGCGAGACAAGCAGTTGGAAATCTATATGATATAGTAATCCGATGATAATGTAATCCAATCCAAGCAAGAATGAGTTAAAATTGAAGAATTCCCTAATTGACTACGCCCTCGTTGGAAGCAAGAAGTGAAAGACGCATAACTTTAGTAACTGAAAGTTTAATAAGACCAACTCAAAAAGACCGAAAAACCCATTAAAATTAGATTGCCGAGAAAACTGAAAAAATTTCTGGTGTTTAGAAAAAATTTATAAAGGCATTTCGTCTACTTTTTAAAAATTCTTTGATAAAAAATGTAAAAAAAAAAGAATCCCAATTTTTATTTTTTATATTCTCTAAAGTGCAAGAATATTTCCAAAAATAAAATCTTGCAGATCTAAACATTTTTAGACACTCAAAGAAACAAGTCTACTGTGTACACGCAGAAAAAAGTCTAATTGGCTTTAAGAACAATGTGCAAAAGACTCGAAAAACTGTCTGCTTTTCAAAATTAATTTAAACTTATATTTTATATTTTTTCAATTTTTTTTTCCGGGAAATGTTTTCTATTATTAGGGAATAAATTTGAAAAAAGTTTAAGTAAACACAAAAAAAATAAAAATAAAAGTGAAATTAAATCTAAATTTTATTCTTTAAATGTTATGTTAATTTATATAGTATCTGACGAGTTAGCGAAATCGTAAAATACAAATGCCTATAAATAAGTGAAGTAGCTAAAAACGTATTGAAAGTATTCTCTGTAAACGTATAAAAATAAAATAATGAGATTAGGCATATATTTTTTACATGTTAGGAAGAATGTTGTGAAATTTATAAAATTAAATATGAATTCTGTGCACAGATTGAAAAACTACACCGGAAATGAGACATATCAGTTCGATGGATAAATGCCAAGTTTCCATGGCGAGACTCTTCTCAAAGAACTGCAGCATAAAAGCAGTTTGAAACGTGTCTGCTGCAAGTGGCACAACAAAATGCATATGCTTCTGGGCCAGGGTAGAAAAGCAGAAAAGTCGCGTTGCAAGGGAAATATGACGTCGCCATGTGGCACACAGTCAAAGGGGAGTCGCGTCCAGGAGACAGTCGCCCAGTCGCCCAGTCGCCAAGGATAAAGGAAAACAACCGGAAAGCAAACGAAATGATGCTGCTGCGCACAAATAATCGAATAAAGCCGCAGCTGAACCGTAGCCCCATGATTCTCTTTCTGTATGTGTGTGTGTGTGTGTCTGTAGTGTGTAGTGTGTGTGCGGACTAGCGAACAGCAGCAGGTGAAGTCACCGCCCCGATTCGCGGGCTCTCCCCGGTTGGCCAAAGTTAGAATTCCGCTGACAGTGTGGCGGACATTGAAGCTCTTCCTTCCTCTCCTCCTGCTCTCCTCATACTCCAGACCCCTTCTTCTCTTGTTTATCCTCCTTGCTCCTGCTACTCATTTATTGCATTAGTGTGTCCCAAGGAGGCAAGGACAAATGATTACGCGGTGTCGCTTCATTTAGCTTTGCTGCCATTCTGCTGGGCAACTCTGCCACTCTGCCACAAATATTTGACTTAAGCTTCAGCAAACACACATGCGAGGGTCAACTCAACCGTTGCAGCAGACATCGTGTCAGTAACCTTTTTTAACCTTATATATAGCATTTATATTTGATACACTAATCAACCTACTGAAAGGTAATCAAGCATTAATTTCAAAAGGCGCCCATAATAATAACAGCAAATTAAAGTCTGCAACATAAACACAAAGCTGCCTTTAACAAATAATGCTTAACATTAAATGTTGCACATTAATTTTAACGAGGCTGCTTGTGTGGGGACCGTGTTGTGCAACCCAAATGACGCGGATGACGTGGTTATGCAACCGGATTTATTTGTTGCATAATTGGACCGAAGTCATTGTGCAGCGTCTAATTGCTCATATTGGGGGGATCACCAGAGACGCCTCTGAGCACCTTGTGCTGAAATCTTGCAGCTGTGCCCCAAAATGGTATAAATGGAATGGATGATACTGTTATAAACCAGCAGCTGAGTTTGCCGGATGGCTTCAGCAACCAGTTGCGTATCGCCCTGTCGCCGTAATTTGGATGTGTTGGCGCCCGGTAAGTTTCCTGTCCAAATACAGTCCCAGGTAGCCAACATGGTTCTCCTGAGCTGTGACCATGTTGTTGAGTAGGACAAAGCCAGCTGCTCTCCAAGTAGTGCACGAGTGGCATGCAACACACTGTCAAGCAGCGGGTTTCCGTCTACTCGTGTACAAATGAACGGAGTCATGACTAGAAGAGGTAAAATGGTTGTCTGCTTGAGTGTGCAACAGGCAGTTGGAAGCAACTCCGAGCACATCAAGTATATATATATACGTATATACATATTCTTGATCAGCATCAAAAGCTATGTTTCTGTCTCAGATCCCAGAGGCTATAAGCACTGGAGACTTCAAAGTTGGAAACTTCACACTAACGTTTTTTCTCTTTCCTTTAGACCCTTTCGTTAATTCTTACCACTTTCCGTTATTCGTTGAAGCACAAATTATTCCTTACATAACCGATTATATCATGTAATTCTACAATCTTTGTAATTAAAAACATAACTTTAAGTAATCTAATTATGAATAACTTTTTCGGATGTATTCCGATTGAATTGTTTCTGGGTTTTTCCTATTTTATGCAACAATTTTGAACCATTCTTCATTTATTCTTAATAAATTTTATAAATAATTTTTATTTTAAATTTTATACATAATTTTGATTTTAATTTAATTAAATTTTTGCTTTGTGCATTTTTTGTGTCGTCTCACTTTAGTTGATATTAAATAACTAAATACATTTGCATTCGTTTTTATTATTATGATTAAAAAAATATACAAACAATATTAAAACACTAAATAAAAATGATAAATATTGAATTTTATAAAAAACGTTTCACACCCGTAACTTGGTCGACTTCATCAATGTTTGTCTTCTAGAACAATAGTTTATTCTGACTCGATTTTCAGGTTCAAATATTCCTTAATGGGGCACCTGCTTCTCGTTGAACAACTTGACAAACTTCAGAAACTGCCCTCGCGCACGTGTGTGCCCAGCTTCAAATGGAATGTTTGAGATATGTGCAGGCAATCAACCAGCTATTTGCATATGTCTCTTTGCTTCTTTCCCTATACCAGACCACCCCCACCCCCAATCATTCTCTCTCTTTCTCTCTCTCTCTCATCTCTGGACCTTTTGCCACGAATGAGCGTCTTCAGTGACTCTAAGGCGATTCACCTTTTTCTCCCATTCCCAAGTCCCACCCCGCTCACCCTCGTGTACCTATATACGCTGCCAAGTTGTCATTTTTCGCGACGCTTTCTGCCGCATTAATGTGCATATTAAAATGGACGACGAGGCAGCCAGACGAACTAATGTTGCCTACATCAGACTGACTGACAACATCATATACATGTGGGGGAACTGCTCGGTGAGGGGGAGGGTGAGTGTAGGGGATGGTTTTGCTTGGCTTTACAAAAGAGTTTTGCCAGTCAGCCTCAAGGCTACACAGACTTTTAGGGAGCATGCAAAAAAAAAAAATCAGAAGAAGGAGGAGGAGGAGAAGAAGAAGAAAGCCAAGTAGAGTGTGACAAAGTTCGGGGAACGTTTAGCTTGCTTACTTTTCAATTTGGCTGGGTTGTGGTGGGTTTACTTTTATTTTGAGTGTGCAGAGCTAACGTTGCCTAACCGTTATAATGCAATGCATCAGCACAAAGAGCTAATGAAAAAACAAAAACAAAAACATAAAGAAAACAGAAATATGAAATATGAAAAGAATTTGTTGCGGTTAATTGTGCCAAAGCTTATGGAATTTCTCAGCAATGGCATTTCTTCGTTTACGTGTGTGTGTTTACTGTACTTGAAAAGTGCTGTTCTTGTCGTTGTTGTTCTTCTCACCCCACTTATTAATTTATAATCACGGTTAAAGATTAAACATTAATTAAACATTTGCGTTGAGCTGCACTTCACTTCTTGTTCAATGAAGTGAAATGAGTGCTCTCTCCCTCTCTCTCTCTCTCTCTCTCAATCTTTTCCTCCCTCTCTGAAGCTCGTGTTGAAAGATACCCTGTATTTGAAGTAATACTCTAAAGGGCATGAGAAGTAGGAGAATAAGAAGTTTTGAATATCGAAAAAGTTAAAATATTAGATATAAATTGGAAATTTTGTTGGTCAGTATTTTTTAATTATATTTTCTTAAATCTTAATACTTAAGAGAGAATAAAAAAGTAGTTTTGTTTTTTGCACTGTATACATAAAATCAATTTTTTTAGTCGGTTAATTCTGATAGTGGGTTTTTTTAAATACCATATTTCACTTTTACAAAATTCCCAATATCTTATAGATTGCGGGCAATCATCTTAAGTGCTAAATGGAAATTTAAAAAACCCTATCTTTCAAATTTGTTGGGACAACAAGAAGCACCATCTAGCGGCAATGTGAGACAGCGAACATAGCGAACGTAGCTTTATCGAATTCAAGCAGCTGTTAACTAGCAGCAACTGTTAAATAAAAGCCACCATTTACTAACAGTTACTTTTGGCAAACAGCTGTTTTGCTTAACATAAGAGCAGCTTTTGAAACTAAAACGTTTTCGTTTCGAATTGCATTGAAAAGAAAATGGTTTTAAAAGTGTATATCAATTAATATCAACTGTTTTTAACAGTCACAAAGTTGCTTAGTGATGGCGACAACAAGAATTGACCAAAACACAAAAACACGCTTGTTGCCCGTGACAACCACAAAGTCAGCTGTGGCAAATTGGTTGCTTGTAAACAGTAAAAGTGAAAGAAACATAAACAAATACCTGCAATTGATGAAACGTATTTACAAACATTTTTAAACAAGATGTTCTTCTGAATGGGTCTGCGTTGCGCTAAACTCCGCCGCTGCTCATGCTCCAGTTGCTGCTGCTGCTCTGGTACCGCTGCCACGGAGCGTTTTAAGGTGCTGCTTTTGGGTGCCCCTGGCAGTGGTAAGACCCAATTGGGGCACCTGCTCAGCGGAGAGGAGCGTGACGCAGCGGACTTGGGACCAACAAACGGGGTGCGCTGCTATCGCTGCCAGCCGGATGCGGCCTGCCTGCTGTTCCTCACCGAGGTGACATCATCTGCAAAGTAATAAATAGATATATTTTAATAAATGTTTTCGACTTAAAGGTGGGCGGCAGCGAGGATATGCAGAGAATCTGGCCACACTACTATGCCAGCTGTCATGCGCTCATATTTTGCTATGAGTTGAGCGACAGCTACGAGGAGCTGCTGGTTAGCTTTCGGCTGTTGCAGCGCTGCCTGGAGCATCGCGAGCTGCGTGGCAAGCCGGTGTTGCTGGTCGCGTGGCGCCACTGCGATGGCGTCCAGCTCTACGATGTGGCACATGCCTTCCGGCTCGAGCAGCTGGCCAACGAGTGCGGCTGTCCGCTGCACATGTGCCATCTGGGGCACGAACAAGATGTGTGGCACGGCTTGGCCTGGCTGCAACGTGAGCTGCACGCTCGGGCGCCGGCCTTGGCGCAGCGCATCAAATATGATCTCAATATGCAGGTAAAGAAAGAAAGAAATACTTTGAAATATATTTAAAAAATATAATTTGACACTGAAATGATCAATATCGTTAAATTTACCGCAAATAAGCCGGTCAAAATAATAGTTGTGGATTAGTTGTGAAGATTTTCTTGCTTTTCGTGGCTCTAAATCATATTTCCAAAAAACTATATATCATGTGTGGGCCTATTTTAAGACGTTGAAATATCTAAATTAATAAAATATCTTATTGTCGCATACAGATCCGATCCGAAATTTCTTTTATCCGACTGATTTCGACCAAATCATCATAAAAAACCGATTATCAGCTGTGTCGTCTTGGCGCTAAACGTTCCTCAATTTCTTCAATAGCCAATTCAAATGTTAAATTTTATACCGTAATATTGTGCATCATGTTTTTTGTTAGAATGGTTTATGTTGATCTCTCTTTACATACTTTATATTATCTCTTCCACTCGATGCCACATTGTTTTTTATAACGGTATCATTTGGGAATGGTTCGCGCCGTTCGTTGCCCAAAAAGGAAGTTTCACTACTATTATATTGACCGCAACTGTATACGCATAAAAGAAGAGTGTTGTTGTGATTTTTAAAAATAATTATAATTTTTTTGTTGTTTTTTTTGTTTTGTTATTAGAAAGTATTTTCTCGTTTCAGTGCGCTTTTTCTCAGAGTTGATGCATACATTTTCTCACTTTCTCCACATATGTCCTTTGCTTGCGCAAACTATTAAACATAGACACCTACATACATACGCATACAAACATAGATATTCACTTTGCACTTGCATCTGTCTCATTCCCTCCCTTACAGTCTTGGCAGCGGCGCAAACGCACTTTGCTCTCCAACGGCAAACTGGCGCAGGTGCATCGCCAGCGCTTTCGACGCGCACACAGAAAGGTGAGCTAGCACCCTTATCTCTTATCTCGCTCCTACTCATGCTCTCATCGCTCTCATTGTGTTTATTTGCAGCTCTGGCCCCTGTCACTGGCCTCTGACGTCACGCAACCGTCGCCACCGCGTCCACGCACTGCGCCGGCTGCCATCTTCACTGCGCGTACGCAACAAGCATAAAACTGTCTCCGCAATTAACATAAATATGCAAGTGTGCCAAAAACGTTCTTTTTTTTGCCATAATAAATCAAATGCATAACATGCATTTTACAATTATAAATAGAAAAGTTTTGTGTTAATCAATTAATCGCCATTCACTGGAAATCCGATTCGATATTACCAGGGCTGGCAGCTGTCTTCATTGTTTTATGTTTAGGTTTTTTGCATTTATACAAATACTAAACTAATCCAAGATTGATTGATGATCGGCTGCCATCTTTACTGCGCGTACGCAACAAGTATAAAACTGTCTCCGCAATTAACATAAATATGCAAGTGTGCCAAAAACGTTCTTTTTTTTGCCACAATAAATAAAATGCATAACATGCATTTTACAATTATAAATAGAAAAGTTTTGTGTTAATCAATTAATCGCCATTCACTGGAATACCGATTCGATATTACCAGGGCTGCCAGCTGTCTTCATTGTTTGCTGCTTTAATTAGTTATTTTGCATATATACAAATACTAAACTAAACTAAAATTGATTGATGATCGTTGCCAGAAATCATTTGCCATTAATTTGCGCTGTGCGAAATTATTATTAAGAGCGATAATTGACATCGATAAAAATGTCTACTCGAATTAGATGGGCAATTTGTAAATACAGCACAAATTTCCATTATATCCAGTTAAAAACTGCATTTTAAAGTTGGCATCAAAACGGCGATTTATGCTTCAATTTTGTTGTGGGAATGAACGCGTGTTGGAAGGTGGTGAGGGCGCAGAGGGACGCTTTAGTTAAACTGCACTGCAGAATCTACCGTTGGCCCTCCCTCTCCATCTGCTGCACCGTCCTGGCGATAACTGCCAACCGATGATGTATTGCAGAATAGCAATAAGTAAACCACAAAAACACCTCACAAACACACACACACAAACGGGTATATGCATGCATGCATGGATATACAAACAATTACGAACACTAACAGAGTTTGCCATTCGACTCTCTCTTTCTCTCTCTCACACACACACACACAGGCACGCACGCTGGCTGCTGACATTGATGATTGCGACTGTTGTTGTTGTCATCGTCTAGAGACGCTAGAACGTGTGCCTCGTAATAATCCCAATATATAAGCCAGCCAAAAATCCGAAAACACACACACACACATGCATAAATAAACATGTGTCGCCGTGTGTTGTAACGTAAAGTGTAAAATAAGCATCAATCATCGCTTATTCGAGTTGTCATCAATCACACACACGCTGCACACTCACAGCAAAAAATACAACTATAACATCAACGTGGAAGCAACAAGCACCGTTATCCTTGGTGGTTAGTTTGGCACCCAACCCCTATAACCTCCTGCCAATCTCCACTCACCCTCCCGCCAATCATTTACAAACTTGCCGTCTTTAAATTTTGCAGCCCCTGCTGCCGGTTAAAAACTGGACGCGAAATATAACCCTGCTCTTGTAATCAGGATTTGCAGTTATGAAATCATCAGGTTGCACGATCAGGCAGCACGCCCCAAACCGCTGTCACATGTCTGTCAACACTCAAAAGTTAGGGGGAGGAGAAGAATCTCAAAAACTACAAGAAAACTGCTAACCGACTGAAAAATACTCTCTTTTATTCTGATTCTCACAAAAAATAGAAAATAGAGCATGTAAAACGGATGTCAGCGCTGCGCAGAGGTGCACAGCAAGCAGCTACACAGCGTTGGCAGAAATTTCTTTAGAGTTGACACACTGTGCAAAAAAGTGCATTAATCAGTCTACATATAAATATACAAAAGTAATTTATCTTAAGATAGACACACTGACACAATGAAAAAAGAACTGAAGTGTAACAAAATATTTTGAATCCCTCCACTGCTACTTTTGCTGCCCACTGCCAATTTTGCCGACGTCAGGGGAGAAAAGAGAGGTTTAATCGGCATTTATGTATGTATTTTTAGGATTTTATGACGTATGACGTAATCACATTTTTTTCTTTTTTTTTTCCATATGAAACGAGTTGTTAGACCGAGTCCTTTCGAGTATCAAATTGGAATGAAATATGTCGTCATTTATAGAGCTCTCTGCTCTAGTCAAAATAAATACATGTATGTATTTAATGTATTTGATTAAAGAGTGAAAGTGTACGCAATCATAGATTTAAATTTAAATATTTTATATTAGTAAAAACAACCATTATTTCAGCGGAAAGAAAATACACAAAAATGCGTAAAACAAACACAAATAGAACAGTTACATGTAACTGTAATTCGTCAATTTTGTTGCTGATTGCGAAGAATATGATAACTGTTAAGAGCAGGTGAAGGAAGCGTGGGGAAAATATCGCTGGCTTAAAGGGAAATTAAGAGATGCAAGAAATCAAATCTGAAGAAACCACGAGTTTTATTTGATTTAATTGGTTTTTTTTGCCAAAGGCGTCTTCCAATGCACATTATCAAATTGCAGACTTTAAAAAATAAGTGACGCGTTTACCCACACATAAAATAAAATTTAAAGGTTATGTACAGGAAAGATGCCGCTGCTTATGACATGATTTGTTTACTTCAGTTAGAAATATATTCTTACAGCCGTTTTACTAATGATATTTTGATAAGCTCTTGTTAACTATCGACCGCGTTCATTTTAATTGCATTGTCTTTGCATAATGCTATGAATACTTTGCAACCGCAGAACTCATATCTGAACTCTGGAATCTGAATGATTCAGATTTCTAATAAACGTATACAGAAAAAGCGCAGTTATTGTAAAGCGACTCACAACTTATAATACAGAATGAATACAAAAATATTGCCAGCAGTGGACAATTGTCAAATCATAACAACGACAAAAGCGATTCTAATTTCAATTTTCGACAAATAGCTTGTTATGCTGAAATGGAACTACTGTTTTTGTACAATTTGGGAGCGGTTCTAAAAACGAAAACTGAAACCACACTCAAACAATCAGACAGACAATTAAATGAAAGTCACGCCGCTTTAACATTTTGCGGTCAGACGAGCGAAAGAAGGCGGGAGCTCACCCGAAGGGGCTGCAAGGGGAAACAATGTGCCTTCACCCAAAACCTGACACACAGCCAGGCAAGCATACACACAGCCGGTATAGTATAGAGTAGAGTGAAGTACACTAAAAAAAAAAAAAATTCCCAAATTTAAAGGATTTTTTGGCGACTCTGTTTATATATATATATATTTATATACACTCTTAATATTATTATTATAACAGAGTTCATGTAATCGTATTTATATATTTCACGCTAAATTGTAAAAAACATTTTTAAATAAAAAAAAACTCAATTTTTCTAAAAATTTGTTTTGTTTTTTATTACAAGAAAACATTTAAAAAAAGTAAAAAAGGCTGTTTAATTTTATTATTTTGTGTTAGTTTATTTAGAAATTACTTCAAAATACATTTTTCTGGTATTTAGGTTTTTAAGTTTTAAATATATAATTTTTTGAATAACTTTTTTGGCCATCAACTTATGCAAAACAAACTTACTCAATCTGATTTTTTATGATACTCAGATTCAGACTAAGAGAAGATCGGACTATTATATCCTATATATATAAAAATTGGTAATAATAAATAATATTAATAATACATTATAATACAAAATAAAATTATTCTTTTCGGATGCCCAATCTTTCCTGTCAGTGTCAGCTGGTTGGCAGTAGACTTGCAGCAAAATTAATTTGCAACACTGTGCGCTTTTAATCCACACATGATACAACACTTTTCCGACCCCACCTGCTCTCCCCTTTTTGCCTATCCCCCTCTCATCTCTTCATCAATCGGCTTGTGCGACTGCAACGAAAATCGGAAAGCGGATTAAACGTATTCGTGAGAACTCGTCAACGATTTCGCACCTGTTTGACGTCTATACCCCCACCAACCACCCGCCCCCTGCTTATCTCCCTATTGCAACCACGCAACTGTGCTGTGTGGCAAAGTGGGCGTGGTCTGTGGGCATAAAATGCCAATTAGAATTTCAAGTTCGCAGTCCGTTGAAGCCGCCGAGCGTGTAAATAGAGACTGAGAAAGAGAGACAGAGAGAGAGAGAGAGAGATAAAGCACACCTCAGGGCAAAAAACACACACAACACGACATCAATGGAGATTCACCCTTATCCCCATTGCGATTTTTTAGCGCGAACGCAAATTGTTTATCGCCTTCAGGGCGCTTTATTAACTTTACGGCTGACCGAATCAAGAATGGGCGCTATTTCGGAAGGTATACGGAAGGGAAGGAGGTGTTTATGTATGTGTGTGTGTAGGTCTCACAACAGTGAAACCAACCTGACCGGACCGTCAAACTGAAACTGACCCCACGGCTCTTTTGGACAGGCGCCTTTTAACGGACTCTCGATTTTCGTGTGTTTATTTTTTGCTGTTATCGATTATCCATTGAAAACGGCTAAAAGGGTATCATGTCGATCTAGGGAAATGAACTCCCATCTCAGAGCATATGAAATGTGAAACATAAGTTCTCATATATTTTGGGGAGATCGAGTCTCTTTCATTTTACCGATAACAGCGATAATTGATAGAAATCGAGTTGAAATTGCAATTAAATTCACAAGTTACTTACTTTTCGCATCGTTCTTTCTCTCTCTCTCTCTTTCTCTCTCTCTCTCTTTCTCTCAATCTTACTTGTTTTCAGTTCGATTTGATATGGCTTGTCCCATTATACACGCACACACGCATACACACCCGCACACACACTCATCTTGCACCTTGCTTTACGGCTTTTGACGGCCTCCGGGTGTTTTTTTTCTCGTTTGTAGAACGCGGAAATGCACTCAAAATATTAAATGCTTCAGTTGATTCCAATTATTGTGCGCTGGCCTTGTGCTTAATTTATAATTCGGCCGTGGAATTTCAGTTAACAGCCTGTCCAGCTGCTCTCTCTCTCTCTCTCATTCCTACTCTGTCTCCCTCTTGACCGCTAGATGTAGGAGGAAGGGGAGGTAGTTATTTGTAGCCCATTTCCAGCTGAAAAAGCAGTCGTGATTATTATTTCAGCATGTCTTTAAAAGCTTTTGGCCTTTTGGACGAAGTCCAAAATGAGTTTAACAATAAAACGAAATCATATATATGATTGTGGAACGCACAATTGGACGTATAATTTCATCTCATCTAATCGTGGACATCCAAATTCTTTAATGTTGACTACACAAGTCTTAAGAAACTTTTTTTTCGAACATTTTTGAAAAGTTATTATTTCCTGATGCCTGATGTATCAATGGAACCATAAAGTGTCTTTAAAATTAGACAATCCGATAATTTATTTTATTTTAATATGGCAATAAAATGTTATTTGATATTGAATCATAGAGAGCCGTCGTAAGATTTGGAATATTTTCACATCATTCTTATTTTTAAACACGTTGCTTATAATTAAATTTGTAATTTATATAATTATAATATTATTCTCAAATTTTCAAAGATGGGAGAATATGATGTGGAACTTTTAAATTTAGATGCATCTAATGGACACGAAGCAGAAATTGACCTAACTTTGAAGTTTCAAAAAAGATGGGAAAAAACTAAATAAATATGTAAGCCATTAAAGACAAGTATTACAAAAAAAAAGTGGCACAAATATAGGGAAATATTTATAAATAAAGTAAAATAATTATTTACTTGCTGTTCTGATTTTGAAGAATACACAAGAGTATTGGTATAATTTCTTAATTTTGGATTTAAAAGCAATGTGAGGAATTTTGATGATTTAAATCAAAAGCAATAAGCCACTTCCTGTCATATATTCCACAATTTCCTATATATATATATATATATATATTTTTTTATACAATATATTGCCACAATTAGCTAGTATTAGCTTAGTTAATAATTCGCAGTCAGTTGCGTTTGACTGGATTAATCTCATTTATGTTTTCTTTATTTAAAATATATGTTTTATTTTTTATATATATTTTTACTGATGCCACTCAATTCATAATTTGTGCAACTAGTTGTGTGCGTGTGTGTGTGTGTGTGTTCGTGGGGGGATGGCGGGCAACTAGTTAATTCAAATTCCTTGATTTTCTATGCAGAAATCAAGACAGATGATGACCTCACCTCAAAGCAAAAACCAAAAAAAAAATGGAACAACTCGGGTCATGTGTCTAGGTCCATGTCATTACTCCTCTCTCTCTTTCTCTCTCTCTCTCTGTCTCTCTCTCTCTGTCTCTCTCTCTCTGTCATTGAATTACCTCTTGCTTCCCCTTCTGGCTCTCAGTCTTGGTCTTGGTCTGTTTGCGTCCTTTCAATGCCCGCTGCTTGACTTCATAAATATGCCAAGCGGACTCTATCAAAATACTTACCCGCTCTCTCTCTCTCTTTCGCTCTCTATCCCTAGTTGGACCACTTTCCCTCTTTCTCTCTGTGCGTAAAGATAGATTGAATGAAGAAATGCGCCGCCAGTTGAACATAAACCAAGCGAGTAAATTGAGACACGACGGACACGTGAGTTTGATAGATTGAAGCGTATATAGAGAAAGCACACACACGCACGCATACACACACATATGCACGCAAATGTCGACATGTTTGAGTGTATGTGTGTTTGTGTTTTGTGTTTTGTGTTGTTGTATGCGTATTTCATTAACGTCGCCTTTGAAAATCCATTCATTTATCAAAAGCAAACTTCAAACACGCAATACATATCAGTGTGTGTGTATGTGTGTGTGTGCAAATTTGTGTCTGTGTGTGTGTAACTGTGCGTCAGATACTGCAACAATTTGGCAAGGATGTGGTGCGGACCTTGTTTAGGGTGGTGGGTAAATCGTAAAAGTCGTTGCGGCCAAAATGGGATCAATGAAGTATGCCTAGGAATCTGTCATTTATGACACATGACATACTTTACGAGGCAAACACCAAACTGAATCACCCACACCACACTACGCACACCCCACCCACCACACACACCAGTATTAATAAATTTAAGATATCGCACCGTAAACTTGACCAAAATTGCAATTGAGAGATGCGACTTTTGCTTGAATCATTGTCTTAATTCAGCTAGTAAATCTCAAATTCGGATTTAATACCCCTTTTGCATCACTCATAGTCTTAATCGGCTCACGTATATATATATATATATATATATATATATATATATAATAGCTCAGATCCGTCCATCATTGTCATATTAAATAGAGCCTAACGATGTTAAGAAGAGTATATTATACATATATATACGTCTTATATGTATACTTTAATGAATATTTATTCTATACATACCCTTTAATATTTTTACCCGCTTCGCTTTTACTTTTGCTTTTACTTATTTCTGCTCCTATCTAGTTTCGAGCACTAATTGTTAGATGTCAATAATATCTATTACCGATTAACGATTAACATTCGCCCTAAAGCGCTGGCTGTCAGCTGTAAACATAAGATGGCCAAGCAAAATACACTTGACTCTTGGCCTTAACCTCCTAAAATCGCTACTCTTTCTCTCTCTCTCTCTCTCTCTCTCTCTCTCTGTCTCTCTGACTCTGTTTCTGCCTTTGACTCGCTCTCTTTGGCTGTTTGTTCTCTAGGGCAATCGAAAAATACTTAGCATCGCACATCAAATGTCACTAAATAATGCAAAGAACCAATTACCAAAGGACCAAAACCGAAACCAAGTGATCCACTTGCAACTGATGTTGTTGTGCCTGGCGCTGAGAAGTATGCCACATAAAATCGAAGTGCAAAGCAAAAGCAGCAAGCAAAAGCAGCAAGCAAAAGCAGCGAGCAAACGCAGCGAGCAAAATCAGCAAGCAGCAAGCAAACGCATTAAAAGCAACTTAATAATTCAGATCGAAATCACCAATCAGCGCCGCTGACATGTTGACAAACGACGCCGCCAGCCGCATAAGAAAGGAAGCGCGGGTGAATGGTATAAGGGGTGTTGGGAAGGGGACGGCGGGGGGGGGGGGGTGTAGGCATTGAAGTGGGTGGTTGGGTGGCTCTGGGGCACGTGAATGGCGAACAAGAGATTTACATTTTCAAAATCGAATGGCGACATAAGCCACCGCAAAGCAAAAGACACGCAACCACAAAGCCATAATAAAATCCATGATAAACAAGATAAGCGAACACAACAAAATCTATATTTATATGTATATAAATGTGTGTGTACTTAAATTTAAGTAAGAAGAGCGAATACCCTATATTTATACATATTTGTATCTTTCTCATTGCTATCGTCTATCGATTTGTATCGATCTTCGTGAAACGAGGACAGTTTGATATGTGATATACGAGAAATTATATTCCAACATAATATTATATTTGGCTGACTCAATTGTTGATCAGGAATATGTATTCTCTAACTTTTGTATAATACTATTACATATGAAACATTTTTATCATAATAAATGAAGGCATTATTAAAGTTATACCTGAGAGGATTCAATTGGGGAGTCGTCCATTGCCTATCTCTAAGAGACGTTGTGTAGTTCATAAATAATATCTCTCCATCTCTGCAAATTATATATCAATATATATTCTAGCTAAATTAGGTAAATTTTGCACAAAGCACAAATAAACAGCTGATATTGAAAATCAGCAATTTGAAATCGCTTAGAATCATTTTGATTTATTGCATTTTTCGTTTGAATTTTTGTCAGCTATTCATTTCTTTTTATCTCAAAATTGTTTTTTTTTTGTGCTGTGGCAAGTTGTGAGGCTGCCTCTTAAAGTGGCAATGCCTGCTACCAGTAAGGGTATTCCCGTGCAAAGAGCAAGTGAATCTCTCTTGCAAGGAGTTCTTACAACAGTTACTGTTTTGGCATATCGGCTAGCAACCACCGTCAACATGCTGATACCAATACCAAACCCCTGCCCCCCGCCTACTCCCCATTTCCTCATCATTCACCCCCCCTTTAGCTGATTCAACGGCTCATCTTCGTTCGTTTGTTGAACGTTGTCAACGTTGTCTTCGATGTCTTCGTTTGCAATCAATGAAAGATTTATGACAACATGCTTCATAGACGTATGTATGTATGTGCATACACACACACACACACACACACACACACACACGCACAAACAGTCATTTTTTTATGTCACATCATTATTTTTATTACGACGCTGCCGGCAGCAACAACAACAACAACAACAACAACAACAAACACATCGGCCCGTTATTTGAGAGTGATTAGTGACTAAAAATGACAGCAATAATAATTGCATTGTGTGCGATTGTGTGTATGTGCGAGTGTGTGTGTGGGTGTGTGTGCGAGT
This sequence comes from Drosophila fungiperda, assembly GCA_035042345.1. Lineage (NCBI taxonomy): Eukaryota > Metazoa > Arthropoda > Insecta > Diptera > Drosophilidae > Drosophila > Drosophila fungiperda. The sequence continues at coordinate 1,917,134 of JAWNLM010000154.1, read as the reverse complement.
GTGCGTATATCTTTGAATGATTGTCGTAGTTTCTAACAATGGCTGATATTCGATATGATTCACAAATGAATACAAATATTTATCATTTTACTCGTTCCTCGACTTGTAGCCCCCTCGAGTTCATTCGACTAGAATGCGATCAAAAAACTACGCTTGTATGGGTAATATTGCTATATCTACAGGCTTCCAGAACTTCATCAAAATATTTATTTATATAAAGTAATATATATTTCTCAATAATATTTTGCTTTGTGTTGCTTGGATTTGGTGCTCTTATTTGGCTCCACAGAATACCTAAGCATAAAAGGTTCATGATAAAAGATGTGTAATTGAACCAGTTAGGATCAGATTCCAACCGGATGACATTCAGAACTAAGATTGATATAGTTTTGGGGACGCTTCATTCAATTTTGTTAGCAGTTCTGAATTGAAAGTTACGCATTTCACACATGTTGTGTGTTGGTTGTCGCTGTTACTTTTTCCAAACAGTTTGTAACTCAACTTGGGAATTTTCCAAAATATTCATTCTCCATCTCTGTCTCTCTCTCTCTCTCTATATATATATATATATATATATAGCGCTCTCTCTGTGCTCTCTGCTGCTGCTTCTAACTCACATTTGACACTAACTGCATTTGGTAGACGACTTTTTAGCCATTCCCACGCCCCTTCAAATTTGCGTTGCATCCTGTAGGCCCCTTGCTGCCCCTTGCCCCCTTGTCACTGTAAGTGAAATCTTTCAGTGCGTGTAAAATGCCGTTGCTCGGTTTTTGAGTGCCACGCCCACACACTTGCTAGTGCAAACCGCCCACCCGTCCAGCAGCAGCAGCAGCTAGTTGGACAACAATGAAATGCTTTTAGCATCGCAGCTCTCGCAGCGCCAAGCGAAAATTAAGTTAACAACACAGCAGCAGCAGCATGAAAAACAAAAAAAAAAAAAAAAACAAAACAAAAAACTATGTAAAAAAGGAAGAAAGTTTAGTGCACTGTTTTTATTGAAAATTGAGTTAAAAAACAGAAAGTGTCAGACAAGAGAGTCGTTTTCGGCTTGTTGTATTTTTATTTGCCAACATGCTTTTCTCCTTCTTCCTGCACCTCTTCCTTTTCCTTTTCCTCACCCTATTCTTCTTTAACTTCCTTGTTTTGCTATTGATGTTGCAACCCCCCACCCACTGCCCTCCCCCAAGCTACGGAAGTGCAATCACATAAAATCTGTAGTTCATTGTTAGCTCTGACTATAAACACAAATCTTGAACTATTTCAAAAAATACAAAATTTATATATCAAAATTTAAAAAAAACATATATATATTTATTTTTTATATATTTATTTCCGTTTTGAATAACTTAAAGATTTATTTTACGCAACTCAATTTTTTTTTTTCCCAAATTATTTAGCGCAATTTGAGTATTTAACGTAAAAATATCAAAATCAGCTTTTCAGGGTCAAATTGGGTTAGCATTGGATTATGTTGTGGTTGTGGCACCCACTTTTTGAGGCTCAGTTGCTAAGATCGCAGTTTTTCATTCAAACAATATTTGACTAGAATTCTGCTCAATATCCTAAGCCATTTCTGAACCAAAAGTATGTTTTGATTATTGCTTGTAAATGAAATATTATAAGAAAATCAAGTTGACAACTTTTATATTTAAAATGCAAAAATGCCACAAGTGCATAAAGAATAAATACACAAAAATGTAATTAATTTTTAATCCATTTAAATTTGGCAACATGATTTTTGTCCACAAATCATCTGGAAATATTCTTTTGTCCGCCTTACTCATTTTTTGAGATGAAAACAAATTAGTTTTGTTAGCGTTTTGCTTGAATCTCAGTTTAAGTTTGATCTATGCGTTCTAATTAAAAGAAATGTTGCCAGATTTGCTAAATGGCCAAAAGTCATTGGCCAAACAGGCAGCTAACTTGGCACAGCTGCCAAAATCAGCTGCTGGCAACTGCGGATGGATAGTTTGGCGGAAGGTTGGGTGGTGGACGGGGGGATGGGGATAAGATGGAGTGGTAGCATTAAAGGGAAAAGGGAAGTGCGAGACAAAGTTGAAGCTCGAAGGTGCTCATCGAATTCAATAAAAGTTCTCGACACACGCACAGAGCGAGCGGGCGAAAAAGAGAGAGAGCTAGAGATAGAGAGAGAGAGGAGGCAAATCAGCGCAGAGATCACACATACAGGAAAAACACATACGTGCGTCTCTTTGTATGTGTGTATGTGTGCGCGCGTGTGTGTGAGCATACAATTTATAAAATATTGAATCTATGAGAAAATGAAAATCACGTATGCGATGAAGAAGCGAGCCAGGATGAACTATTTTGTGAATACACAGATACGGATATATATATATATATATATATATATATAGATATAGGTATAGATACGGGGATATAGATATAGATATATATGGATATGGGGATATGGATATGGATATGGATATGGATATGGATATGGATATGGATATGGATATGGATATGGATATGGATATGGATATGGATATGGATATGGATATGGATATGGATATGGGGATATGGATATGGATATGGATATGGATATGGATATGGATATGGATATGGATATGGATATGGATATGGATATGGATATGGATATGGATATGGATATGGATATGGATATGGATATGGATATGGATATGGATATGGATATGGATATGGATATGGATATGGATATGGATATGGATATGGATATGGATATGGATATGGATATGGATATGGATATGGATATGGATATGGATATGGATATGGATATGGATATGGATATGGATATGGATATGGATATGGATATGGATATGGATATGGATATGGATATGGATATGGATATGGATATGGATATGGATATGGATATGGATATGGATATGGATATGGATATGGATATGGATATGGATATGGATATGGATATGGATATGGATATGGATATGGATATGGATATGGATATGGATATGGATATGGATATGGATATGGATATGGATATGGATATGGATATGGATATGGATATGGATATGGATATGGATATGGATATGGATATGGATATGGATATGGATATGGATATGGATATGGATATGGATATGGATATGGATATGGATATGGATATGGATATGGATATGGATATGGATATGGATATGGATATGGATATGGATATGGATATGGATATGGATATGGATATGGATATGGATATGGATATGGATATGGATATGGATATGGATATGGATATGGATATGGATATGGATATGGATATGGATATGGATATGGATATGGATATGGATATGGATATGGATATGGATATGGATATGGATATGGATATGGATATGGATATGGATATGGATATGGATATGGATATGGATATGGATATGGATATGGATATGGATATGGATATGGATATGGATATGGATATGGATATGGATATGGATATGGATATGGATATGGATATGGATATGGATATGGATATGGATATGGATATGGATATGGATATGGATATGGATATGGATATGGATATGGATATGGATATGGATATGGATATGGATATGGATATGGATATGGATATGGATATGGATATGGATATGGATATGGATATGGATATGGATATGGATATGGATATGGATATGGATATGGATATGGATATGGATATGGATATGGATATGGATATGGATATGGATATGGATATGGATATGGATATGGATATGGATATGGATATGGATATGGATATGGATATGGATATGGATATGGATATGGATATGGATATGGATATGGATATGGATATGGATATGGATATGGATATGGATATGGATATGGATATGGATATGGATATGGATATGGATATGGATATGGATATGGATATGGATATGGATATGGATATGGATATGGATATGGATATGGATATGGATATGGATATGGATATGGATATGGATATGGATATGGATATGGATATGGATATGGATATGGATATGGATAAGAATATAGATATAGATATAGACATAAATATTGATGTAGATGTAGATACAGATTTTAACAGGACAAACGCACAAATCGAACAGTTATGAACATAAATAGAATTTTCTGTGTCAATGTACGTGTGTGTTTGTGTGCGTGTATGCGTACGTCAGAATATGCACAGAATTTCATTACGCTGCCTGGCGTTCGTCGTTGCGTTTTGAATACCCTGTTCCTATTAACACTATGTATATGGGGTATACGGAAATTGTCTACAACTTTGAGAACTGCAGAAGGAAGTCTCTATATATATTTATATGTATATATATATATATATATATATATGTATATGTATATTAAAAATTGATTTCTATACCTATCTTTGTATACTTTTCACTCTTCAATTAGTTTTTACTAAGGATTACTAATAAGGATATGATAGGTAAGAATAAACCTTTCTCTAAGTAAAATAGGTAGAGAAGGAACGCTGCTTTTGCAGGGTATTTTACTTTTGACTGTGCAACACTCTTACTTATAATAAATAAGTAAGTTGGTATTCTCAGTCTGTCTGTGTATATGTTTTTTTTTGTTTGTTGGTTTGTTTGTTTGTTAAAGTTTGTTCATCTATTTCGTCGCGTTCGACGTGCTCAACATTATTGGCGGCTTCGCTGTTTGCTGCTGGCTGCTGGCTGCTGGCTGGTTGGGAGTACTCTTAAGCAGACCCTATTCACGATGCGGATGCCATTGGATGAATGAATGGGGAGGGGGCTGAACGCTTCAGGCACCCGCCTCACTATCTTAAGCATAGTTGGAGCGGAGTCTTTTGCCAAGCAGCAGTAATGGTGCCAACTAGAAAACTTTTCTAATAATTCCTTTGATGAATTTCTTTTCCACAACACAGCACAAAAAAAAAATGAAGCTTAAGAGAACCACATAAGTACTTTTACATACATTTATTGAAGCTGCTTTTGTAATTAATACACAGCTAGAATAAATGTTATATTTGAACAAATTTTGAACTGAAGGGAAATCAGATAAAGCATACAAATCTCGCGAAAAGGGCAAACATCAACAGACAATGTAAATAATTTGGGTAAAGGTTTACAAGGAGGCTCAGAGAAGTATCTTTATCAGTTAAACCTTTGAATGGGACAGGGATCAGAAATATTAGACTTAAAGTTAGTAGTGCAATTGGTAAATCAAAAAAATACTTAGCCTGATCATTTTTTTTTGCTTTTGGCAACAAAGTCGACTTGCTCGCATATTCATAACTGCCAACGATCTTCAAAAAATTTCAGTCTACATGAAAGGTGGCAGTCAATAAAGCAATGCGAGTTATGAGCAATAAATAACGATAGTACTTAACATTTTTCAATCTGGCCAATTCCCATTAGAGGCAGGGCGGGAATATAAAAAAAGTGAGCTGAAGCTAGTGTTAAATAATAGTATGTGCTTAAAAATAAGCACAAGTTTAAGATATATATTAAATTAAAGTTAAACATGTCTAACAGGTACTCAAGCGATCGTTTGATATGACATGATAATTATAAGTGGAAATAGATATATTGTAAAAACAAACCTTGCACAGGTTCCGCAATAAGTAAACATTGTTAGCTATAAAAGGCTAAGAAATAAAATCAGCTCGAATTTATACCTGTAATCTGGCGGCTTATCATTTGATATGAATGATGGCACTGGCGTAACCAGTAAATGAAGTTAAAACAAATATTGGTTTATACAAAACAAATCAAGTTCATATTTGATACATATTAAGGGGCAAAGAAAGAAATTATAATACCATAAACATAGTAAGCCAATAAGCGTTGAGCAGTCAATCGTTCCGGAAGTAATTATCCAGCAGATTAGCAGTGAATATAATAAAAAACACAATAAATAAAGTCATAAGTTGACACTCAGTTTTTATATACTTACATGTGTATTTCTATATATAAATAAATGTTTGTTTAACAATGTTGTTTAAGCTTTTCACTCGCTGCCTGCGGTACTTATATTTTTTGGACCAAAGAAGCAATGCAATGCATAAGTTGGGTGTCCAACGGCGGCACTTTTGGCGCGCATGCAATGAAAATGAAAATGGAAATGGAAATTGACAAGTGGACACAACAAAAAGCAGCAGCGAGAAGCAGCAGCAGCTGAAGATAAGAGACGACGACGTGCAGCAGCCAGCAACCAAGGAAAACGCATTCATATGTGAAATGGAAAAAATTATAATCCAAATAAGAGAATGCAAACCGAACGGGACAGCAAGCTCACTGTTTGGGGGTGTGTGAGTGGGGGGGGGGGGGGTGGTATTGAGGGAGTCGATTGGTGTTGCGGCTAAGTGGAATCGATGACGGATATGTGTTGATGGCTCACCAGTTGCTAGCCAGTCAGTCAGCCAACGAACCAACGAACCAACGAACCAGCGAAGGAACGAACAAACCAAGCCAGAGATTGTTCGCTGGCTATTTCTGTAACCAATTTTTTGAAAATTTCTTAAAATTCAATAAATATTTATGAGTTGATAATGTCAAAGCACACACACACACACACATACACACATACACTCACACACACACACACACACACATGCACAAATTCACGCACACAGCTGACACGCTTGCGTGGCTGAATTAAATAGATTACGTATACGAGTTGTGGTACAAGTAAAGGGGAAAGAGCCCTAAGGACGACGGCTTAAGAACGCAAGCAGACAGCAAACAGCTCAAACCAACGTGTGTGCGTGTGTGTGCGTTGTTTTTTAAGCAATGCGCATAATTCATATTTATTTATTGCACTTGCTCAAAAAAAAAAACAGGTGAAGGACACATTAAAATATCTAACATCAAAATTTCAAAATCCAATTCAAATTTAAAACATATTTGTTTGCTGTAAAGTTGCAGTCAAATTTTCAAATTTTTATGGCAAAATAAAATAAAAGGCAATGTTAAAAGTTTTCAATTATTTTCCATATTTTTCTGCTGATTTGAAATTCATTGCTTATAACACTTTTTTTTTTAATTAAATTGCTACAAAATTTGTTTGTCTTTCGATTTAATTAATTTTAAATTAAATGGCCAAAAGCTCAAATGGAGCGTAAAAGAGAGCTTAACATAAGCTTTGCAACAAAAAGCACTTTAGCTAAGTAACTGTACTGGAGTTAAAAGTTAATTATTATATATAATACGAATAAATGTTTTAATAAATATGCTATTTTTTCCATTCCATTCATTTTGCATCTTGCTCAGTAAAAATGTGTACAAAAATATATGAGCAAAACATACATTTTGAAATGTACGCAAACATTGAAAATAAATTGTATCGATTACCGATATCAAGAATACACCTCTCAAAATATATCACTCTAATCGAATAAGTGTATCTAAACAAATGTCTATCTATCCATAGCTGAAGGGTATTTGAAGAACGACGCACTTTCAGCTCGAGAGTTTTTATTTTTTTTACTTGGGTAATTATGAAATTACCTTCGCACGATACAACTACGACTAAACTGCTCTTTGGCATTTTAATCGCATTAAAAGCTGCCCACATTACCACAATTGAAACATATATTTTAAACATTGCAAAACACCCAGAAACAGAATCCAGAGAACCTCACATTGTATGTACACATTAGATATATATATATATATATGTATATATATATATATATAGAAAGTACTGTTGCAAAATTCACTTGTTGATGTAATGATGCGGTACAAATAGTTGTATGGGGCAAAGCTTGGACTTGGAACGGGGTTGCAGAGGGAGTGTTGAGGGAGTTGAGTGTTTGCCCATTTGTTGATGGCAGCTCGAAAACCGTTACGTGTTCGAATCTTATTAGCGGCTTATAATTACAATTGTATACAGGCCAATTAGGTTACGAGACAAAGCGAATGCCGACCACACCCACACACACACTCACACTCAGGCACACACACATTGGGGTGAGTGTGCTGCTAATTAACCAACGCCAGAACTGGCCGTTAAGTGCTTTTGCATGTGTGTGTGTGTGTCTATCTGTGTGTGTTGCAAGTGGCTCGATAAAGATGTTCATTTCGTAAGCAAATCACATAGCACAAACAGACAAGCATAGACAGAGAAGGGGCGGGGAGGGAGTTGGCGGCAGGCAGTGCGGTAAAGTGGGGCAGCGAGATGTATTTATGCAAATGTAGATTGCAACTTATGCATATGTATTTGTTGCCTAAGTGAATGCACAGCAAGATCTTAACAAACTAACCAATCATACTCACCCCCTCTTGCCACTGCACCCAAGAACCTCCCCTCAGCACAGAAAGAGGGGCATGCCGCTAAGCTCTGTTCCTGATGCACAGACAAACAAAATGTGTTTACAATAAAAATTAACAGAGATTATTTTGAACCAATTACATAAAAAATAAAAAAAAATAAATGGGATTTGAATTTAAATTGATCTTGGATCTTTTCAATTTTTGTAGGCTGTGTGAATTGTTGAAATCGAAATCGTAGCTGTTTAGAGAAAATTAATCGATTCAAAATCAAAATACGAATCGTTGCCAAAATGCAATATTTTTTGTTAACCTTCAGGAACAAAAAGAGATGGAAGTAATTTCCAAAAACAGTGTCATTAAGATCGGAAAGCACTGAATACCAAAATGTAATTTATAACGCATTTATAATCAGAACCGAAACCGTTGAAATTTGACACACTGACAGAAATATATTTATATTTATATTTGTGGTTGATAATGGCAAAGAAAAAAAAATTGCAATTTCTAGCACATTGAAATCGCTTAGTACTCTGTCATAGTTATTTCTGAGAGTGTAGAAGCATTTGAGAGCGATTGGAGTTGGGAGGTGTTAGAAGGAGAAACCTGCAAGAGGGGTCAACACTTGACTGCCGATAGACCAAAGTGTGTGACTTGTAATTGAATCCACGTCTGTGCTGCGTCTGTGGTCGATAATTTCATTTTAGGCCCCCGCACTTTGAATACAAATTACAGTAGTGAATGCAATGCACTGAGGAGGCACGTGCCACGAGGCAGCAACAGCAGCAGCAGCGGCAGCAACTAACAGCGAATAACTTCATCCCCAAACCCTTGATTCCAAACCTAAGCCTAATCAACTAGCCAAATTAACAATTATATATACATGTACATCTATTGTATATTTTCGTGATATAGTTCTGAATTAGAGTACAAATTGCATGTTTGCCATAGTTGAAGAGAAAATTGTTTTTCAAACTTTAGGAATTTAATCTTTTATCTTTATACATTAATGTATCAAATGGTTATTGGATATTTTCATTCCCGATCTTAAAAAATATTTAAAAGTAATCACTTAAAATGTACAAGTTTCTAGTTCTTAGGAATAATTATTTAAAGACGTTTTCATATTTGAACTTTAAGAATTTTACTGAATATCCAAGCAAATCTCAACATTTCTTTTGATATGTCTCTAAATGCGAACAATCACAGGGCTATAAATAAGAAATTCTGATTAATTAAATATCGTATATATATATTTGTAATTTATATAACAATATTATTTATGTAAGTTAAGTCTTGAATCTCAGCTATAAGTCTCAGATATTTTACTGTTACGCGGCACTTGGATTAACAGCCTGCAGCAGATGTAAGCAGACAAAAGACTCTCCGAACTGGGTAAATGTGAACTCGATGAGCATAACTGTAATACAGTCAGCTATAAACGATGTCCTGTTCTCTTAATCGTTATGATTTGCGCCTGCGTCGACCGCAAAGAGTGATAAACTGTTAACTGCCAAGGGAGAAGAGAGAGCCAGCAAAGGAAATTGGTTGGGATTTAACAGGAAAATGATGCTAATCAAATGCAACTCTCTCGTTTTCTCTGCTCAGATGCAGCTCTTCTACTGGGGTGTGTGTCTCCGCTAAGCCAGCTATGGTTTTTTTTGCAAGGATAACGGGTTTTTCAGTGGCGGGAAACTAAAAAGAACTTCATTTGAGGAATATGTTTAATTTGGATGTGAAACATTTTGAACAATTATGATTAAATCATTTTTATGGCAGACTCCGAATTGTTATACGTACAATAACTGTTATTCATATCCTTTACAGTTAGTGAGCGCCAAGAGCGCGATTCGCACTCTCTTCTCTCTCTCGCTGTTAACTTTCCTCCTCTAATAGCCGGCAATGCGGCTTAACTGTTACATAATTGCCAAGTGCCAAGTGTTATACTGAAGGATTTGCAGAGCATGTGTGATTTGTGTGGTGAGCTGAGCCAAAGGACCAAAGATGAGCAACAATAAGACAAGAAGCAAAGTCATTGAAAACCAATTGGTATTCAAAAATGAAACAGCAACCAAATTTCTATTAAACACTTTTTGTAAATTGGACCAAAATATGTATATGAATAAAACACAATATATAATTATTTATTATTATTATTATTTATTTATAGAATAATTTATATTAATATATATTCTCATATAAAACAAATAGTATGTCCAAAAATATTATATATTTCAAGGCATTGTGACACAACTACAAAAATTGTATATAAAATTGAAAAAATAATTAAATAAAATAACATTTTCAACATTTATTGGCAGTAATTTGCTATAATGAATGCATAAGATGAATATTTCTAAAAGATAGCTTGTAATCCCTGATGAGCGATGATGAAAAAGCAAAAAGAAAACAGCCAAAACTTGTTGAATAACTGCGAGAGCACTTCAGAACCGTAAGCACACCCTTGGCATCAGCATCAGCCTCATCCTCAGCCTCAGCCTCAACTCACCTAACCCAAAAATGTCGCTTAGAAATTCAATATATATCGCTACGTGCCTCTTACTAGAGAGTGTGTGTGTGTGTGTGTGTGTGTGTGTGTGTGTGTGTGGGTGGCAATTGCGTCGACTGCCTGAAAAAGCAGACATAATTAGTTTATGTCGAGATTTGAACTTTTCGTCGCCTCTCTGCTTATATGCAAAAGACTCTTGTTGCAGTGTCATCCACAAATATGTGGGTCTATTAGTCTAGGCAGAGTATTTAATGTGGTTTAAATTGATGCACACTGAAGCTGCAACTTGAATTTTTAATGAACATTCTCCTTAATAAAATAATTATTTATTAAATTAGGCAAATTGAGCTCCCAGAAATTTAAATAAATATTTGAAGCTGGTTCATCATTGGCCAAAACAATATAATCTGTCTGTTTGTCTAAGCCAACTAGTGTCTTAGTTTTAACGCTAATTTGTAACTTGTTGAATCGCTTTTCAACCTTCTGGTTCTGGAAAATATCTGTATAAATCTGAATTAAATTATTCACACAGCGGCATGAAGCACTCTAAGTTTGCATATTCTAACCCGAAACATATTCATGATTTTGTGGCAAGTCAATTTCGATTTAATAATCTAATCGATATAATCTAAAATTTAGAAGTGCTGTTGCAATTTTTCCTGCATTTTTTCTATCTCATGTAACATAATCTTAAAATTAATTTACATCGTAACAACAACAAGTTAGACAAGTTTAGCTACAAAACAATTAATAAATAAAGAATTTATTAACCAAAGAAATGGTTGCTCAAAATAGTAGTATAAAAACGATCAAAATTGCTTTGCATAAATCAAAATTGATTGGAAAATTGTTCTATTGCGAAAATTGTTGACTATTTACAGAATTTTTTTCAAATATATTATTCCAATAACATGTGCGATTAGCTATAATTCTAGGCATATTCTTAGTGCTTCTGGACTTGCTTTGCCATCAAATATATTATAAATATTAAAATAAGTTTTTGCATACATTTTTTTGAAATAGATGCAACACTATAATTTTTATTTGCATTATTTCTGCAAGAATTACGTTGATTTGGGGATGTATTTCATTAAGCCAGCTAAAGGGTATCTGTAGTCGAGCAAAAATGTGCTCAAATTGTATTTCCCAAGCGACAAAGAAATTATTTGTAGTTTTAAGAGTTTTAAAAGGCTTTTCTTTTTTAGGTGCATTGCTTTTTATGCTGTTTTGTTTTGCTTTGCTTTGCTTTCGTTTCAGTTAGTTTTGTGGTTTGCTTCGGGCCATCTTTCATTGCTTTCCTTGTGTGCTGGCATTTTATCTGAGATTTATTGGGCTCAATAATAATTGTAAAGAATGTGCACAGACACAAGAAAGACTGCTTACATATTCGGCTTATTCGAGCAGTTGATGTCATAAATCATTCATTTGCACTTACTCACAGTTCACACCGCTCCCCTCGCATCCCTCCCACTCCCTCTCTCCCTCTCCCTCTCCCACCCAAACACACTCTCTGTCTCTCTCTTTCTATATCTATCTATCCGCTATATTCGTTATTGATGTACACGTTAAGAAAAGTGCTAAAATATTAAAGCTAATTGTATGCAAGATATGATTTTTATTCACAACACTAGAGTTTGTGTATGGGCATGTGTGTGTGTGTGTGTGTATCAAAATGTGGGTGCTTGGAAAAAATCAAAATTTTACACTTCGCTACACATTCCCAAAGGCTGCACAAAGTTACGCGCACATAGTATACTACACGCAGAGAAAAATGTTGTTACAAAATCCTTACAAAGAATGTTGTACTTTAAATAAATGTTAAAAAAAAGTAAAAAGAATTGAAATGTTCTTAATAAGGTATTTAAATTCTCTAATTAAATTGATTTTTCATCAGTTTTAAAAGAAAATTGGTTAATAACCTGATTAATAATAATAACAATAAATAATAAATAATAAATAATAAATAATAAATACTAAATAATAAATAATAAATAATAAATAATAAATAATAAATAATAAATAATAAATAATAAATAATAAATAATAAATAATAAATAATAAATAATAAATAATAAATAATAAATAATAAATAATAAATAATAAATAATAAATAATAAATAATAAATAATAAATAATAAATAATAAATAATAAATAATAAATAATAAATAATAAATAATAAATAATAAATAATAAATAATAAATAATAAATAATAAATAATAAATAATAAATAATAAATAATAAATAATAAATAATAAATAATAAATAATAAATAATAAATAATAAATAATAAATAATAAATAATAAATAATAAATAATAAATAATAAATAATAAATAATAAATAATAAATAATAAATAATAAATAATAAATAATAAATAATAAATAATAAATAATAAATAATAAATAATAAATAATAAATAATAAATAATAAATAATAAATAATAAATAATAAATAATAAATAATAAATAATAAATAATAAATAATAAATAATAAATAATAAATAATAAATAATAAATAATAAGTAATAAATAATAAATAATAAATAATAAATAATAAATAATAAATAATAAATAATAAATAATAAATAATAAATAATAAATAATAAATAATAAATAATAAATAATAAATAATAAATAATAAATAATAAATAATAAATAATAAATAATAAATAATAAATAATAAATAATAAATAATAAATAATAAATAATAAATAATAAATAATAAATAATAAATAATAAATAATAAATAATAAATAATAAATAATAAATAATAAATAATAAATAATAAATAATAAATAATAAATAATAAATAATAAATAATAAATAATAAATAATAAATAATAAATAATAAATAATAAATAATAAATAATAAATAATAAATAATAAATAATAAATAATAAATAATAAATAATAAATAATAAATAATAAATAATAAATAATAAATAATAAATAATAAATAATAAATAATAAATAATAAATAATAAATAATAAATAATAAATAATAAATAATAAATAATAAATAATAAATAATAAATAATAAATAATAAATAATAAATAATAAATAATAAATAATAAATAATAAATAATAAATAATAAATAATAAATAATAAATAATAAATAATAAATAATAAATAATAAATAATAAATAATAAATAATAAATAATAAATAATAAATAATAAATAATAAATAATAAATAATAATAATAATAATATAATAATAATATAATAATAACAATAATAATAAAAAACATAATCTTTTTAGCTCAAGTTGATTTCGATTAACTTTAAAATGAGCTTAGCATCAAATCCATAACTTAAGGACTTCCAACATTTGTCCTAAGGATATCGCAATAAGAAACATAAGATTTATATTGCTTAGAAGTGGAGAACAGCTCTTGATTTAAGCCGATAAAGTCTTACATTAAGCAGCGTTCCCAAAATAAGAATTTCAATCAATTGAATTGAGTATAAAAAGTTTTCAATATTTTTGTTGAGTGTGCTAATGTGAGGCTGGGTGTGTGAGTGTGTGTGTGTGTGTGTGTGTGTGTGTCTATGTGTGCTTAAGTGCGTGTTTATGGCGCAATAAAACAGACCCTAACAGGCGCTGCACACACACACACACACACACATGTACACACTGAGTGCAGCCAAATGAAGCAACCAAAAAATAAGAAACCGAGGCCAAAAGCGAACACGGATTCACACACACGCATACAGGCACACACACCCAAAACGAGCCAAAAAGAGCAGTTTGTCTGTCTGGCAATCTGGCAGCGTCTGGTAGTCTGGCAGAGCCTGGCAACCAGCATCTTTGGCTGAGTCTTTCCGCTTGTCTGCGGCGCATTTATGACTTCCCCATCGACACACATACAGTCACACACACACACACACACTGAGAGACGCTGGAGTCACAGACTTTGGCTGCATTGCCTTTGCATAGGCGTTTAGACATATGCCTTATCACACACTTACACCCACTTTTACACCACCCTCCTCAAAACACACACACACACATGCACATATTCCACCCATTCGCCTTAAGCCGGTCTGCTGTCAAATGCCATACTAAACCGATAATCCAATCATAAGTTATAGTCAAATGAGTTTGCTCTCCAATAAATTTTCGCCTACATCTTATTTTCTGATGCCCTTTTCAACGATCTGAGTATTTTTAATTGCGCGAACAATTTATAAAAAAAAATGCACTCAGCAAATAGTATTGCTTAATAATAATAATAATTGTTATTTTCTATCCCTTTTAGTAATTGCAATATGTTTTTCTGCTGTGTTTATTATTTATTGTGAACGAAGTGGGATATCGCAATAGCAAAACCAGCTAAATGTTTGAAGAGAAGTGATTTTGGTCAACCTCAGAAAAAAATGCAATAGGAGACTTGTATGAAAATCATGAAAATCAAGCTGAGATAAAGTTGAAATAATTGGGACTCGCCAACTCCAGAAAACTATCCAATATTATATATTTTGTTTAAAAATTAAATAAAATTTAAGTTCTAACTAAGATCAAATTGTGTTGTGCACCAATGTTTCGATTTAAATCACTTCCTATGAATTTTGCTTGCATGCAAACTGTGCATAATTTATATAGAATCAAATGTTAATAAATTTACTCTTCCAACTTCACCGCCCAAAAATTTATTATAGCCGTTCCCGAAAGAATAAATTTGGTATTTTTATGGCAGACTTACGAATACTTCGCCAAAGATGGGTAGAAACCGTTCTGGTACACACTCCCTCCTCCCCTTTAAGGAGGCAATATGAATATTGAGTCATAATTAACTTTTAATACAAAGTTGGTTTGTAGCAGCCAAACTATTATTACGAAGAAGCGCTGGTTTTCTGACCGACGTTTCATGTAACCGGAATCCAATTAGCCAGTTAGTGGAAAAGTTGCCAGCTACTCAATTTTAATACACTTGCAACTTGCAGCATGCAACACCTTTAATTCAAAACGAGCCAACGCAAATGACAGCAATTTGCGCTTGGAATGTGGCAAATGGCTGAAAACAGAAAACAGAAAGCTGAAAACTGAAAACTGAAAGGAAAAACCAGCTGCCCGATAAACGGAGCTCAACTGGTGCAAGTGCAAATGGTACAATCATCTGTGCCTTACACGTGAATATGCAACACTTAACCCCCCACACCCCACAACCTCCCTGCCACAACGCCTCCACCTAGCATAATGGAAATCGAGGCAATGCTGCTGAAATAGGTCAAACGTGAACTGAACTGATCTCAGTTCCAGACCTGACACCAAGGGTACACTGCAAATAAAAGCGAACAGTTCAGGCCAAGACAATATGTATTTGAACCGCAACAACCTCAGACAGAACATATATAAAGATCCATTAATTCTCATTCCTGTATTTGTTGAGATTGTTAATTTCAATTTGTGGTTTAACTTCGCAATTTCTAAATATATTTCAATTGAACAAATCATCATTTAGAAAACTTGAGCATATATAAATTACTATGTTTGTATATTCAATTTTCCAGAATATGTTTTGGGCTCTATTCACTTCTCAGGCAAAATATAATAAATCCGTCGGTTTGTTTCAGGCTGTACATTTGTCGTTGCTAACTGGATTGGGTTCATAATTTCGAATCGAGAAGAGCCGCAGAGCTTTGATATCTGCTATACAGAACAACATTAAAAATTCGATTAATAATTTCCAAGAAATTATCATAATTTGATGAGCACTTCTGAGCACTTGTTGTGACTATGGATACGTGTGTGTCTATATGTATGTCTCCATAGATGGACTGCATTACTAATTATCTCGGGGTTATGCTTCCAACTAATGTCACAACAATATTCTTATTTTTTTTTTTTTTTCAAATTGCCTACTTCAGAGGCCAATTTAACCAACTGGCCAACATTTTGCGCAGCAAAATTTCATAAACGTGGAAAATAAGCAAACGCATAAATATATGTGTATGTGTGTGATAATATCCATAAGGGTGTATCTTGTGGGGGTGCGTATGCTTGTGTGTGTGTGTGCGGTGGGGTGGATAGCTGGCTTTTATTGAAAAACGTAATAAGCCCATGCCGCAGTCAACGTACATATGTCGCGGGTTTCCTTTTGTATTGGCATTGGCGTCGATGTCCTTGTTGTAGTCCTTGTTCTCCTTGTTGTTGTTCTCGTTCTCGTTCTTGTTCTTGCTGTTTTTGTTGTTGTCCTTTTTGTTGTTCAGCTCGGTGTCATTTTATGTGTATGTTGCCCTTATGCGTGTATGTCTGTAACAACTATTAGAAAAGAGCAGCAGAAGCAGCACACTCAGAAAAACAATCGCCTTGAAAGCGCTCCCACTCCATATTATTCAGAAAGTATGGCTTTGTCCGTTCTAAAATTCAGCATCATTTTCTGTTCGTATTTCCAGTTTCGAAATTTTTACAAATTTAACCATTGTACAATTTTTTTTTTTTCTATATATTTAAATTATTATTATTATTTCTTGTCCTGAGGGCGATTTAATACTTAAAGCTTTTTTCCACATTTTTTTGCTGAGTGCAGAAGCAACAAGAAGCAACAGGATTGTTGCTGTTGCTGTTGCTGCCTTCTTTATGTGCCTCTCTCGCCCTCTCTTCGGCCTTTTTCTGCTTTTGGTCTGACTTTTGAAGCTTGGCACACACACGCACACACACGAATCGGTGGCTGGCTTTTTTTTTATTTTTTTTTTTATATATTTGGACTCTTGCCTTGCAAACGTTTATGATGTCCTGCAATTGTTCCTTTTAACAGCGTGCGTGTGTGTCTGTGTGTGTGTGTGTGTATGTGCTGGGAGTGTGTGTGTGTGTGTGTGTGCATGTATGCACTGTTCTTTTGTTACAACGATTTTTGCGCAATTTCTTTTGTGCCTGGTGCTTTGTGTGGTGCTGCGGCTCTGCCGTCATAACTATCGCTCTTTTGCTGTTGTTCAGGACGACAAGGACAACGACGATGTGGACGTGGCTGCTGCTGCTGCTGCTGCTGCTGAGCACATGCAATTAGTGCCAAATGTTTCCATATTTTTGCACACACACACACACACACTCACACCCATGGACACAGAAACGTCCAGTGCACAGTTGACCACAGCATTTTGAGCTGTGCAGAGCGTGCATGAGCATTCACTGACAAAACATCGCACGCCCTGACATCTCACCCCTGTCCCTCGCCCACCCCCGCGACTCCGCCACCAATCACCAGCCTGTTGCAACCCTGTTGCACCCGCAACCGCAGCAATCGTCCAATAGCCCGACAGTGGCAGCAGCACCAAAAAAAAAAAAAATAATAATAAAAGTGAGCAACATTTTCCGTTTCATTGTTGCCACATTCTGCAGCAAAATCAGCAGTTGCAGTAGCCGTAGCAACAACAACATCAACGAATAGTTCCACATACTCACAAAACTTAAATTCTCTAAAAAAAAAAACGTATATAAGCAATTTACCTAAGATCCCAAATCGCTCCAAAATTATTTGAAATCGCGCCATTAGCTTCAACATCTCAAGGCTTAATATAAAAATATTTTTATAGTTTTTTATGCAAGATGCCTTTTTAATCCCATCGAAAAGTTTATTTAATTTGAGGCTTATTTCTAAATCGTGTCTTTAAGAAATCAAGTCCAGAATATTCCTAGCTTTATCGATGTAATACTTATTCAGCTACGTATAAAAATAGAATTTTGCTTTTTGTATATCAGGCGCGGTAAGAATCGATAATTTGTCGATTAGCTTTAAGGCTTTCAAATCGATCACGCTCTATATATGATAATTATATAAGTATATACATAATAAATAAATATATAATAAAAGTCAAATTATTATTATTATCAAAACTCTTTCAAGTGCCTCCAGAATATAAATCAAATTTCTTGCATGTAGTCAATATGGCACAACAGTTATCGAACTATTGATAATTTCACCCCTCTCATTTGGCACAAAGTGTCAGCGATAGCTGTGATGCTCCTTTTTGGCCCCTTTTATTTGGCTACTGGTGTCCGGATGGAAAGTGGCCAAAGTGCCCGGCCGGCTGCTTGCTGTGTAAGCGGCCATAACATTCTGCACATATTCTTGCTGTGTGTTCGTGTATGGTTAATTATACATTTTGCATACACACATACAAAACATATATTTGTATGAGTATGTGTGTGTGGGTGTGTGTGTGCACATATCCGATTTCGTTTGGGCAGCCGTCAATAACAATATGCGTTCAAAATATATTTCTTTGTGATTTTTTTTTTTTTTTTTTTTTTGCGTGGGTCGATTTTGCTGTTTTGGGGTGTACGGTGGGGCGGAGGAAGGGTTCCTTTTGTTATATACATCGTTCACATCATAATTTCGTAGCTATTTTTAGGCTTTTTACCGCAGGAAGCGTGCGTGACGCTTGTCCTTTCAATGGATCCCCGGAACCTGTGCACTGGCCCAGTTATCTATTGTTAAGCATTCCCACACACACACACACACACACACACACACCCATGCCGAGATGTGCGCGTGTGTGCCAAGAACTTGAAGCTATAACGAGCTCCTGTTCATCTGTCGAACTCCATTGGCTCATTAGTTGGCCTCGCCATCGAAAACAAATCAACAACAGGTTGCCTTGTTTAACCAATGACTTGCAGATTAATTCAAGGATATTATTTCTCCTTCCTTACATATCGTAAATTGTATCGTAATCTGAGCAACTACAAAACCTTCTCAAGGCTGCAAATAATTAAATGTTGGCTTAAGTCGACGTTCTGTTCACATCGAACTCAAAGATTGTAAAAGCTAAACAGAAATGTATAATTTAATTACTCCTTTGTAACGTGCAGATCAAGATTAATTATTATTATATAATGAACATCGATACAAATCGACTTTCCATAACAATCAGAGGCACAAGAGTAAAGATATAGTCTTCGGATGTAAATATTACTGTTCAATTCTAAGTATTTCATTTCAGATCGTGTGGAAAAATTCGCTATCCATGGCAAGGCTGCTGAGAAGCCGTTAGACGAGCTCCGTCGACTGGTGCATTTGAACTTGTTTTCAACTTTAAGTTATCTGATCCTGCCTTTCATCGACATTCGACTTGTTCTTCTGTTTTCATTTCAATCTATTTTGCATAATCTTGTCTTGCTTTACTTCTTTATCCATGCCTTTCACACTTATCCTTAAGCATGCTCTTCTGCCTCTTCTCGCGCATCTTCTTCAATCTTCTTCATCTTCTTCAATCTTCTTGCTGCTATTGTTATTTGTTGCTGGATTACGCGTATTATTTATGGATGCTGGGGCGATTCTTCAATTTGTTTGTTTTCAGTGACGCCTTAGCAATAGGCCTTATTAGTCGAAGATTGCGTGTAACCCGACCTTCTCTCCCCCTCGACACTTTTCCGATGCGCAACTGCAGTCACCCCCCAAACGTCCCTTCCCAACACCCATTTACACTCCCAACCCTAGCGCTTGAGCGTTTAGTCTGCTGCATCATTTATCATGTGAAATACGCCAGACAAAACAGCCAATGGAATCAGCCCCAAGGACTGGCCCTGGCAGCAACACCCGTAGAAGCAAAGCCTTGCCCTCGATCTGTGTCTAACTCGTCTACACTTCAAGAAAAAATATGCATAAATAAGATGATTTTTTGCAGCAGAAGTTTCGCTTGCTTTAAGAAACTATTTATGCTCTACATTTACTTAAAAAACAAAATCATTTTCTGAATTTAAAATCCAATTGCAAATTGGGTGATTTTTAAAAATTTTAAATTACGCTAAAAGAAATGCAGTGCTTAAATTATTATATTAAGTTAACTGGAATCGAAGTATCGCAATTCTAGTGAGTCATTATTTAATATAAGAACGATTAGCGATTAAATAAGCTAAATGGTTGGCTTTTCTCAGTGTAGGCATATGCAGACCGACAGCTGCATTCGATGTTTAGACTGGCCGTGGCAATGGCCCTGCTGCCAATGTTGCTTCTGCTTCTGCTGCTGCTGCTGCTGCTGGTCTTGCGCCCTGCCACTTGTGTCCTGCGTTCTGCGTCCTGCCTTGTGTGTTGCTGGCTTTGGCTTTGGCCCCATAAAAACAAGTGCAAATGCAATTTGAAAACAACATTGAGCCAGCAACACAGCCAATGCAGCAGCAGGACTGAGGAGCAGCAGAGTTGGAGAGGAGATGCGGGGCAACCTGCTAGCTGGCCATGGGCTTAACGGTATTTGGTAATTAATAGGCCATATAATGTACGATATGACTGTGCCTGCGTGTGTGTGTGTGTGTGTGTGTGTGTGGGTGGGTGGGTGTGTCTATCCGCCTCTACATCTCTCCATCTCTCTCTCTCTCTGTGTGTGTCAGGGATTTTTATGATTTAAATTGTGTGACTGGAAATACAATAATAACTCCGGGCACTTGGCAAACAAATAAATTAATTGAGCTGCGTGAATGGAGCTCTTCCCATCTCTCGACCTCTCTCTCATTCGCTCTATTCATGGCAAACAAATGAGAAAGAAATATGAAGTGATAGAAACACACACACACCCACACACACTCACACCCAACGCTCAGTCATCCAATCGACCCGCATGCATTGAGCAAATTTAATTGAACAACCGCAGCAGGCAGTGAGTAGTAGTCGCCATAGGATCAGACAACTATTAGCAGCATGTGTGAGGTGTGTGTGTGTGTGTGTGTGTGTGTGTGTGTGTGTGTGTGGACGGGGTAACTACTAGAGCCAGTGTGAGTAAGTGTGTGTGCCCGTGCTGTGTCTTTTTATTGCAAATATCCAACAAATATGTTTGTCGTATTTTCAAATGCAGCTGTTGCAAATTTATTTGTTGCCGTTGTCATTTTTAGTGCATTCGTTGTGCCATTTCCATAAGTCAGCTAAATAAATCATTATACTAACTATAAATATATTTATATTATATTAATATATATATATATATATATATACTTACATAAGTCGCTTCAAGAATATGATTTTCACTGCCTTCATTGATTTTTGTCATAGCCAAACAATTTATTCGGTTAGAAAACTTAAGGCTAATCCTGAAACGAAGTCTGTGAAATGAACCACAAATCTATCTGTAGGGTAATATTAATATCCTCTTAAAGTGGGAACAAATATCTGTTTGGGCTGCTGTAGACTGTCTTCCATTTCATCTCAATTCAACTGAGACAGTTTAAGATAAGTTTATTTGAGTTGTAGAAACCAGCTGAAAGCTGTTTTTCTATTCAGTTTTGTCCAGGTTCTTGGCCATATAATATTTAATTGATTTACATACACTTTTTCAGCATATGTCAAATTATGCAGATATATTTTTAACTCGTTGCGATTTAAATTTCAATTTAATTGTCAGCTTATGCAAAAACAATTTGAAATGCTTCACTTCATGATTTAATTATCATAAATATTCAGTGGAATTATTTATTCAAGCAGAGAAATTATTTTTTTTTCTTGGAATATATGTCGCTGCACGAATTCAATTCAATTCAATTCAATTTCACAGTCAGTAACGAAAAATTGTTACAATTTTAATTATGTCAACGCAGGTGTGTCTTACAATCAACTGTAAACCCTAATTGAATGCATATGTGTGCTTTTGTAACACACACACACACACACACATATATATATATATATATATATAAATATATCCTTATATCAAAATCGCAATGTGTGTATTTTTTAGCTTTTAAGTTCCTCTTCTACAATACTTCTAACTTACATTAATCCCTGATATCTATCTATACAAGCAATACTCCTTTAAAATTAATATTTTATTGGTAACCAACCGCATTTCGATAATAGCGTTACAGATCGATTTTCTATAGCTATATAATCGTCAAATCAATACAAAATGACTTATTATTCATCAACAATTAAAGTCAGGTTTTGATGTGGAACAAACCACTCGCCGCAAGCCAGGCTAACTGGGTAACCAGGGTAATTGCTAGTCGAGCTCACTCGACTGGAGCATTATAATCTGTTTGATCGTCTTAGCTTTGTGGTCCTTTACTCAGCTTCAATATTTTATTCTCTGCCATATAAGCCGATTTTGATATCAACTGAACATTCAATGTGCACTTATAAATTTTAATGCCTTTTCCTACAATTGGTTGAGTTATTAAATTGAGCTTGTTTGGCAATACTGGCAACCCTGTTGTAGGGGCTCATAAGATTTGCGCGCTATGCGTTTTCATTTCAATAAACTATAATTAAAGTGGAAAAACCCATAATAATGCCAACTTTCAAGTTGTTTTAATAGTTTTCGCCCCGGCTTGAGTAATCAAATCCTGGAACGGAAAAGTGGTTGTGGGTGGTGGTTTTGATGAGCCAGTGATTTGACTAGGCACAAAATGTCGTTACGCCTGCTCTTAGGTAGTTTAAGCAAGGATTTTAAGGGCTTTATGGTCGGCTTATATATATATACACACACATATATATATATATATATATATGTATTTATATATTATTGCGTATATATTTTAGCCGCACATAAAACGCTATTGAAAGACGGGGCTGACTCTTAATTAATAAGTGCGCTCGTCATTTATTGTTGCATTTTAACACCCTCGAGGCAAGCAGCGCACAACCCCGCCTCATCCAGTTTCCCCAACCCCTAGCTCCCCTCACCATCACCCTAACACTCATTTCACGTATTTTAGCGATTTTCATTTATTGGGCAAACATTTGCAGCCATGTGGTGCACACAGCAAGTGTTTAGTGTACGTAGTGTGTGTGTGCGTGTGTGTGACTTTGTGTGTGTTCCAATAAACCCATCAAATGTTTGTAAATTAATTTTGTGCTCATCACTGCTGTTGTTATTGGCTTTTAATGCGCATTTGGCTTTGCCTTTTGCCTTGGCCATGCTTTCGGTTCGGGTTTCCCTTTGGCTTTGGATTTAGATTTGGTTTAGACTTTGATGACTTTAATCATTTGCGCCATATGTGCCCCAAAAATGACGTCATAATGTCGATTCAAGTGTTTTTGCCATCGTCTGTTTTTTTTTTTGTATCCAGCCAATTCAGAGTTGTGGAAAAGGATTGTTGCAACTATGCAAAAAATCATAGAATTTTTTTCCTTTTTTCATCAAGGTAACAAATTGGATGAACCACATAAAGATAGCATGTTGGGCTCTTCTTCATCCTAAGTCGGATGTTTCGAACAATACAGTCTTGAGTCAAGTGCCACTGCCGAAAGGATGCACCAATTTAATTGAAAAGTCTTAAATTAAAATACATCGCTTAAAATACCTTACCTAGATGGGATTATAGACAGGCTTAGCTTAATTGCCTGTCTATAATCCTATCTAGCTACGGGCTCCAGACTGATATGGACTCATTATTAAATCAATGCTTCGGATTCGGACTCTCATCGATTATTACAAATCCTTACACTAACTTATTTATGTTATATTGAACAGATTGCAGGATGATTACATATAGACAAATATATATATCTATATATATATATATCAAACGAGAGCCGGTTACTTGTTGTACTCGAGTAGGTAAACTAGGCGTTGAGTGACTCTTGAGATAATATAGAGCAATTCTATATCGCATATATATTTATATTATATATTTTTCATATTTTTAGCATAACTTTTACTTTTTTTTAAATTTGTTTTCCGTATTTTCATCTCATAGCCTTATTTATTTTTGTTTTTACTCTTTCAGTCCTCATTTTTCTTCATATTAATAGTTTTCATTTAACCTTAATTACCTCTATCTATCTCCACTTAGCTTTATATTCTTTTTTGTTTTCTACTTTCCTTTCAACATTCCCTTCTCTCTCTCTCTCTTTCTGTTTACTTCTCATTAATGATTTCGTTTTTACTCTATTATATTTCCTATATAAAATTTGCTTAATTTTCTTGTTTTGTTTTCTTTTTTATTTCAGCTTTATTTCACCACATGTTCTGTTTTCGATCCCTCTCTCTCTCTCTATATATATCTTTCTTTCTCTCACACTCTCCTTCGTTGCGGAGTTACTGGCTGCTGGTGATAATGACGTTTATGATGCATCATTAACTTGGCTAATTTTAATTACGCCCGCGCCTAAATTGCTGCTATCGTTTTTAATAATTTGCCGTGTCTCGCCATGTCTCCTCCATCTCTCTCTCTCTCTCTCTCTTTCTCTCTCTCTCTCGATGTAGCTCCCTTTCTCTTTCTCTCTGTTTATGCTTGGGCTTAACTTTTGCACTGGCGGCAGCTGTTGCAATCTCTTCATGCTCGTCCTCGTTTGAGAGCTGTCTGCCGGCAAGGCCCAGCACAAAGCCAACAAATTATGCACTTACACACAGACACACACACACACACACATACACTCACACACACATTCGCATAGCTGTGTTGCTGTTTGAGTTATGCAGCATGTGCAGTGTGATGGGGCACTTGACTTTTTTCTTCTTGCTCCTTTGAGGCACACAAGTGAGCTGCCTCTCTGCCTGCCTGTCCGTCCTTCTGTCTCCTTGGGAGTGTCTGCCTGCCTGCCTGGCTGGCATCTTCTTCCTCTTCATCTTCTTTTTGCTCCATTTGGACGCGCTGTCGTGTTAATTTAGCGCGAAATATTTGACAAGATGACGCTTGCCTCTTCCTCACACACACACACACACACACACACACACACACAGATGCACAGACTCGCTACATATTGCATTCAGGCGTCTTTTCGGCCCGTTCCACCACCGAAATCGAGGCGAGACATGCAACGTCTGCTTTCTGTGGTGTGTGTGTGTGTGTGTGTGTAATGATCGAAAATCGTCTGTCTAGCATTCATACATATCTACATATTTATACATACATCTATACACATATCTAGCAGGTCTGTTCCAAATTGCGAACGGAATCATTTCGTTTTTAACCGTTCGATTTCATGGCAAAAACTGTCCAATAACCGCTCATTTGATACAGTTACTTATCTGGTACCGTTACATAGCCATCACACGCATCTTATCAAAATCACATTCTGTACAAAAATATATATTGTTAGAATAGTTTAATCTTTTCTTTATAAGTTTTTTACACACAAAATGTTAATTTGTTCGATATAATAATATTTCAATAAATTTAAAAAAAAATTCCATTGATTGTTGCTTTTAATCTGTAATAAGTTTTAGCTGATTATAGTCATGATTGAAAAATCTTAAATTTTCCAATGAAATTCAAAGTAAATAAAATCAAAATTATTAATTTTTTATTAGCTTTTCAAAAAAAAAAAAATAATGTTGCCGTTTTTATTACATTTCCAACGAATTCAGAATTGGGAACGGAATTGTGCCTGTGCCTGTGTATATGTAGACAGGCACTCATATCGATTTATATAAGTTACGACACACACACACAACATACACACACATACACACACACACATACAGTAGACACTGCTGACATTCGATACTCGCATTGGCATCCTTTATGCTGTCCCTGCTTCGCTTGCCCCAAAGCAGACGCCTGGAACAGTCTGTGATTAAGTTGGGGCTCTTCAAATGATTTGATCTCCCAGCTAATTCACAAACAACATTCCCACACTTAAAGCCGCTGGCAACTTATGACAACTTGGTGCTCAGTGTGAATTGTCAGCATTGCATTTTGGCTCACTCAGAATTAAGTCGAGTCTGCTCTGCTCCTGATTATCGAGTTGACATTGGCTATTTATGACAGAAGAGTGCGAAAAGCAAATATAAATTGTACACACACATTTTAGCTATTTACACATGCCTTTCAATCATAGTGTGTTATCATATTTGAGTAATGGTCCACTTTAAACTCATTGCACCCAAATATTGAACCAGTTCAGTTAACAAATAAGACTTACATATTAAGTGTCCGTATTATCAGTCACTTACGAACTGTCTTACTCAATCTTTAGCAACCATAATATTTAAGCCAATATACTGAACAGCACTCGAACTGGTTACAAGAAAATTAACTTGAAATAAGGTTAATTAAATCAACAATATTTGTAATATAAATTCATGCAAACTATCAGCATGATTAATTTCCATTTAGTGGCAAACTTAAAAACCATTTCTGAAGCATTCGACAAAGTTTGAATAATTGACAAGTGGCTCACTTATTGAGTGTAATCCGATTTTGAATGCATTCATAATGCATTCAATTACTTAATAGTTTTTTGAGCTCGAGACACCAAAGCCACAAAATATTCGGCGACTGTGGCAGCGAATCACAGAGTGTGAAACCAGCTAACATATACACATAATACACACAAAAACACACACACACACAGCACACACGCAAGAGAGAGACGGACAGACAGAGTCATTTATAAAATTTCTAACAGAACGTGTTAAATGGCGTCAATATTAAAAGTTCAAATATGACGCTGACGAGCCAGAAGGAGTTGGAGCAGAATTGGGGCAAGGATGGGGGCAAGTTTGGTGGAAAGGATGATGTCGATGATGATGGCGACGATGACGACGAAAGCGCAGACAAAGTAGACACCGAGAGTTGAAGCTATTATCGTTGTCGCAACATGACACACACATATATATATATATATATATATATATATATATTTGTAATGTGTTTATACACATGGTGTGTGCTGATGTTGTTGTTGTTGCTGCTGCTGCTGCTCATCATCTTTTGGCGTTAGCAAGTGCTTCGACGGGCAACTTCTAATGGCAGCATTATGCAGCCAGTCCCTTTAGCCACCCCTTCAGCACACCCATCCCCACACACAACTCCCCTCACAGCTTCATACGCTTGGCTCTTTTGGCCAAAATGAAAATGAAACTGTTGCAAAATCCCATAAAACGGCCAAAAAGCTCTTGTAAATGACGCCAACAGATGTCGATGCTAAGAACGGCAGACAACGTCACATACACTGGAAAAACAGCAATTCGTGATAACTAAGCAACAATATATATAAATATTTTATTTATCAATTCATATGTTTGAATTATATTTGTTATTTATGTGCTTCAGCAATGCTTTTAATACAAATATATATACATAAAATGTTACAGGTAAGTAAGTTTTTTTTCTTCTTTTTCTTACAATTAATTGATAAACGTGCCCAAAAAGCAATTAGATGTATTATTCATGTGTACAGGGTATCTCACAGTCGGACCGTTGCAATTAGAGCACTTTTAGCTGTGGCTATTTTGCAAGACAAACTCCAAGAATGGGAGCATTTCTTTTTTGTCGAGTGCACAATTTAGCTGAACCCACTACTCCCCCTCGAACATAACAGCATTTGCCAAAACATCTATTAACCATATCTATAGATATATATATATATATGTGAGTGTGTGTGTGTGTGTGTATATGTGTTTGAGTTGCTTGTCCTGCGTTTTGGCGTGTTTTAATAAAGCGACAATGACATTTTATGAATTTTCCACTTTGTTCTTGCCTCTTGCCACATTCACGTGCCACGTTCCACGTTCCACGTTTGCCGTTGATCGTTTACCGTTCACGTCCACGCCTACGCAACCCAAGCTCCTCTCCATGCCCCACTCTGTGGCCGTGGCAACCCTCTGGCAGAACAACTTCGTCGTCATCGTCGACGGCGTCCATTGTTTGTTTGTTTGTTTGCTTAGAACCACAGCGGAGAGTTCACTTTTTGCTCCCAGCAATGTCGCCTGCCCTCCTCGCTCCTCATCCACCGACTGATGTCGACTGTTTCGCCAGTGGCGGCTTCAAATGAATTGTCATTATTTGTGTCTATTCGTGTGTGTTGGTGTGTGTGTGTGTGTGTGTGTGTGCTAGTGTGTGTTGGTGTGCTGCCCGGGTGTTGCACAAAGGCGTGTTTTAGTCGTCTTTGATATCCGATTTCATTTATAATTAGCTGCAAGGTTTACGGTTTACGGTTGCCATACCTTTGCTTGTGGTTGGTGCGGCCGGGTCAAGTAATTTAGTGTCAATCGCGAACGATGGGCGGGAGGAGGTTTCTAGGGAGCGAGAGAGAGAGGGGATAACTGCCCGACCAAGTGGCACTAAAGTTATCTCAGCTCGCACTTCAAATCTTAGTTGAAGAATATACAAATTACAAGAAAATACAGCCATGCGGCAAATGTAAATAGTTGCATTAGTTAGTGGAGACACAGAAGATGGAATGCTCTAGTCGATATATAAAAATAATAATATAAATCAATACAAAAATAAATAAATAACATAAATAAACTCGGCTTTATATCTATATATAGATATAGATATGTATATTCGCTATCTGAGGCAACACTCTAGCAAAGCCCTACATGGAGCATAAATTTATGAATTCTTTTAGTCACCATCAGTGGCCACATTCAGCGAATGTGTTGTGCGGCAAGTTCAAGGTGAAGTGCAGAGTGGAAAGTTGAAGTGGAAAACATTTGCGCCCCAAATGCCAACCGGCGGCCAAAATTAACAGCTAATTACGTGCGAATGCCAAATACTAAAGAATTTTAAATGGCACGTGCCCTTCCTGGGGTAGACCAGGAGGTGGGGTGTGTTTTTTACAAACTCAAAGTTGACGCACAAAATAATAATAGCATAAAAGAGCTCACGTAGCCAGCAAGTGCAAGGGACGAAAGGATACCAGCAACAAAAACGTCAAACATTATTTGAATACAAAGCGTCCTTGAAAAGGGTTGCCGTCATATACCAAACACCTGAAACCCCCTCCTGCCTCACTCCTCACACCTCTCTCCCGGTTTATGGCGTCTCTAAGTTCAGCGCCAATGTGACAAAAGTATGAAATTAGTCAATGTTGCCGACAACTGCAACCCTTGTTCCAGGCGCCTTTTTTTTAACCAGGGCTGAGTTCAGCTTTCTATCGCTAAAAAAAAAGTAAGTAAAAGGGCGCTAGTCGAGGGAGCTCGACTAGAAGATATCCTGACCCCAGATGTTAAATACACTGTGGGTTGTCTAACAGTGGTTTCTTTAATATACAAATATGCTTTGCTTAACAATTACAGATAAAATCCAAATAAAGTTAATTTGTTTATGGTATAAGAGAACTAATATTCCATATAAAAATTGGTTCTTTTTTAAGTTCAACAATTTATATATCTTATAAGGTCAGAAATGGTTTCTTTTGCCTATTCAATAACCATTTGTATTTGATTTGATCGGACTTTCTCTCTATTTCTCACTATGTTTATGTCTCTATATCTTTCAGTTTGTCTGATTTGTACCTTTAAGTTTCTATCTACATTTTCCACCATCTCAATTTTTATTGTATACTGTACATTATGTATTGAAGCGTCAAGTTTCAAGTCGAGCATTCCCCATTTATCGCTTTGGGCTAACGGTATAAAAGTTGGAATTGAAGCGGGGTCAGCGTGCTCATTGTTGTTGTTGTTGTTGTTGTTTTTGTCGACGCCTTCGACGCAATTAAAATTCAAACAGCAAAATGCATTTGGCCACACATAAACAGAGATAAAAACTGAAAGAGGAAGTGAGAGAGAGAGAGCGAGAGAGAGAGATAAGGCTGAGAGAGTGAGTGGAAGAGCGAGAGTTTTTGTCGACTCACAGGATTTATAGATATCCAAGCTTGGTATTGTAATCCAAATTCATTTTAAATACTAGTAATAGCTGTGCATATCTGTACACATATATGGATATATATATATATATTTATGTATATATATTTATATATATATATACTTTACATGTGGTGGCTTGTGCATAATTACCTGCTAAATTGTGCGACACAAATAAAGTGGCATTAAAAGTTGCAGAGAAAGGGAAAAACCGTATCACACTCACCTGGAAGTAAAGTGTTAAGGATTCGCACCTTTTCTTGCCTCATGCCCCACTTGTTTATTTCTTGCCTGGAGTCAGCAAGGAGTCGCCACCAGCAGCAGCAGCATTCCATATTGCTTCTATTTGTGTGCTTTCATCTGGCAACTGGCGACTGCTTCTTATCTCTGTTGGCAAATTAACGCAACAGATGTCTGGAATTTGCAGTTGCAATTTGCATTTCAGGTTTCCCCCTTTTTCCTCCTTTTTTTGTGCATTGTACGTTTGGGGCACACGTGCTGCTGGGGGGCAAGCAGCAGTTGGCTTATGTAAATAAGTGATAAATATATATGGTTTCATTTTCTTGCTAGTATCTTTAAATTCCTGATTTACCGGCACGTTGTGTTGGCCTCACAAAAAAATAAACTAAATATGGTCTGCCCATCCTCCTTGGTAATCCTTAATGCTACACTGCTTGTCTTTTGACTATCAGCTGTTTTTACACCACGTGATCTCATTAGTTATTTTAAATGAGTCCACAGTTCGTATTGCCATTGTTTCTTATGATATATAAAGCACTGTTCTCGGTTTTTTATCGATCGATGCTAAAAGCAATATGCAATATGCTTCTAAAGTTAGCTTCTGCTTCAAATGAGAGCTTCATTTGCTTATTAATAAGCCACTTTAGTTTCATCTTAAGTGTAGCTTTGGCTCTCTGTTTGCATAGCTGTAAACAATAACTGTAATGGCATTCAACACCCACATCCAGACACACACACACACACACAATCAAGTTGTGACTTAGATGGCAAAAGATACTTACTTGAATTCCAAAATACTCAAAACGAACATGGCCAAAAGGGCGCAAATGCAGCGAGCCAAAAATAATGAACTCCAAATGAAGTAAAATAAAACAAAACAAAACACACTGGAAAAAAAGAAGCGCACACAATATTAATTATTCATATTTCATTAGTGAGCAGCTTCGAACCCCTCATTACCCTCTGCAGTACCACCTTCGAGGGAGCCAAAGAAAGGCGTGTGCCGTTATATAAAATTTATAAAAATCAAAGTAATGCTCCCAACAGAGCGAGAGCGAGAGCCAACAGAAATGGTTAACAAAGGGGATGCTGGGGAGAGGGGGGATTTAACAGTAAATGCTATCCGAGACTAAGACCAAGCAACAGAATACCATCTACCTGTTCAATCTGCCACACTAAGAAAAATAATCAAGTAAGAAAGTGCGAGTCGAGAGAGAGCGCCCTTAAGAATATATAAAATATAAATTGAAAGGCCATATTTTGTAAGCTTCAACTGCGTAAAATATACAACAACTGGCTATTTTCTAAATTTGAAAACTCTTTCATAAGCCAATAATCGTAGGTGTTTTTTATATTAGAATCTGCTCATCTCACCATTTACTTTAGGAGTTTTACAATTTTACAAAATATTGGATTACATTGAGTTTTGTCGATGTTATCAATATTTCCATTTTTAACAGTTTGACGCAT
This sequence comes from Drosophila fungiperda, assembly GCA_035042345.1. Lineage (NCBI taxonomy): Eukaryota > Metazoa > Arthropoda > Insecta > Diptera > Drosophilidae > Drosophila > Drosophila fungiperda. The sequence goes on along the minus strand of JAWNLM010000154.1, from coordinate 1,885,249 downwards.
ACAAGCGAATATATATTTCAGACTTTAAAACATGTTTCAAATTATAAAAATCTACCTTCGCTTCTAAAGATAGATAATTTTTTAGAGTGTAGTAATTGGTCTAACTTCTGGCTGGCTGGCATCTTTCGAATCTGCGGCGTTCCATTTGGTAGACATAATCATTTGTCTTGGCGTTGCCAACCAGTGTTTTTTTCGAGGGCTGCCGCGGCGCCATTGATGAATGAAGTGCGTATATTTTGCCAGCTTTTGAAAGGGCCAAAAGGCCAGGCAACATTAAAAATGCACACGCAATCAGAAAATGTTCCATGGTGGCCCAGACAGGGAAAACCAGTTACCAGTTAACAGTTAGCCAACAGGCAGCAGAGGCAACAGCAGTGGCAGCAATCCAGGTGATGGATCAACAGCGACCAGATAAGACAGCCGTGTTGAGTTGGAACCGGGGGTGGCCATGACTTGAGCAGTGTTGGAGGAGAGGTATGGAGTCGTGATGAAGTGGGCGGGGTAATGAGCGAGTTGAAGTGGGCCAACACATAACACACAACCGTCAACTTTTCTTTTCCTTTTATACCCTTAATCAGTTGAAAATGGCAAAATGGGTTTAATTAAGTTGTGCTTGATTATGTAACGGTCTGAAAAATATTATAAATATTCTTTATATTCATGATTAGAAACAATAGTCAAAACGATTTAGGCATGTCATTTACAACGACCAGAACTTCACGAATATCGGCATATTATTAATTAAATGCATACAATTTTACAAAGATCGAATTGGAAACACAGATTGGCTAACCATGTATCTCTCAGGATATTTCCAACCGATCTCTAGACTAGACCATGTCATTCCAACTTTTACTTTTCAATTAATGAAGTACCTATTATATTAATGTTATTATAATATAATTTATAATACATTCATAGGATTTCTTTTAAATATACTTACTAATATATAGAGACTCGTTACTGCCTATCAAGAATATATATATTATAGTAATATATACACCGTGCAAAAGACGACTTCGATCAGAATATATATATATATTTGAGGGTATTTATGTACGGGGTATTTTTTGGTCAAGCTTATACTATTTCTTTAATTACAGTAGCTGCTTTCTTTCTTAAGCCTTTGAACTGGGCATTGCCATTCAGCATTCAGCATTCGCCGTCGTCGTAGTCGTTGATGGCAATTTATAATTTGTTTGGGCTTTCAGCGAGCCGTCCAAGGCAATTACCGTGCTCAAGGTGCACTTTTGCTCAGCTTGCCACATCCACTTGCTCATTCCCATCCCATTCCTTGCCCCATCTTCATTCACATTCAGTTCGTACACCTACGCATCGAGGCATTTCGGCTTGACTTAAGGCGAACTTTTGTTTCTCCTAGACCGCGCCAACTCGCTCGACTTATCGGGTTCACTTACTGGGTCAACGTTGTCTCCTCCCACTAGCCGTCAGTATAAAACCTCCCACTAGTACCCCCCTCAAGTGATTTATTATGCCACATCCTCTTCTGCTCCTTACGGGGGCTATTTTCTTTGGCACGTTTGCGCTGAGAAAACAGACGCCTCGCATGGCCACACAGTAAGCATGTATATATATCCTATTTATGTATATATATTAAATATGTTTATACATATGTATATACATATATTTATATTTATTCGCAGATATCTGATAGCTCTTATAACGGATGTAATGTATTTTCTTCTAATTCTAGAATTGATATTGACAAGGCTGATATGCAAATTGATGACTCTTCCTCACTTTGAGCAGATCGCGCGACCTGTCTTTGTTGCTATCCATCTTAATTTCCTATCCGTTGACATTTTTAGTTGTGTTCTTCTCGGTGGTCTTCTGGGAACGCTTGCCATTAGGGGGCTTAGGTGGTGGAACTGAATTCTTTTTTTTGGGCATTTCAATATCCGTTTTGGCGCATTTCTTGTCAATGTGAATTTTTTCCATCTCGATCTGTATTTCGTCCATTTGCGTAGACAAATTGATATTCTCGTCCTCGGGAATTGGTTGCAGGTTATTTACCAGTTTACGGTAAATCGCCTGATTCTTCAATCGGTACATGCGATTTGTAAGTACCGCGTTGTTTATTTTCTATATCGGATCAAACGTTGCGTATTTTACTGCAGACAGTTGCGGTTTATAAGTATGAAATTCTGATTTAACTAATTTAAGCAGCTTGCCGGATGACAGTACATTTACGATGAACAAACTGGAATGACAATAATTGCGATGATATATCGCTTATGCGATAGTTCGTGTGATCGTTTTGGACTTTGGACGTTTTATCGATGATTTGTGAATAGCGATTTATGAATAGCGAATTTCAAGAATCGTAACTATAATAATAATAATAATAATAATATAATAACACAAATAATAATAACACAAATAAAATATTTTGGATATAGCTCAGTTGGAAATAACCAAAAGTCTTGAGGAGTGTGTTTTTGACATTTTTATTACAAATTGAATTCTGCTTAGCATCAATTTCCCATTGAAAAGAAAGAATTTCTGTGAATAATTTGTATCAATAATTTTAGTGTTGAATCCGATTGTTTTAAAAGCATTTCCAGATACATAATTGAAAAAGTTTTGTCCAAACAGTATTGAAAAATTCCATACAATAGAAATGTGTTTCGTTTCCAGCATTTCAATATTGTTGTATGTATGTTGTATGAGTACTTTCAATTGTACAAAATGAATGTATTTTTCAGCTTTCTGTATTCCATGCGTATTCGCCCCGAGAATATATTCCATTTTTAATAACGCAAAACTTTATCAAAATTTTATAAATAAAGGGAAAGAATAATGCCGGTAAAAACTATAAAAATTTCCATTGCCAAGCGCAGAGCTCAAAAGTCAAAGCAAACAAAGCAAAAGGGCAGAGGGCAGAGGGCAAATGGCAGATGGCTGAAGCCAAATGAAAGCTGCTCGAGGTTAAAGACTTCCAACTGGGATACACAATGTTTCAGGCTGTATCTGAGAGAGTGAGAGCAATGGGATGAAAGTAGTGGGGCAAAGTAGGGAGACCAGAAATGTTTGGGCCAAACAAGAATTGAAATATGAATATTAAATATACAAGTATAAGATTTGATTTTTTTTTCTTTTACTACTAGTGCTGCTGCTGCTGCTGCTGTGAGTAGCGGTATGTTATGCAGATAACTCCACCATACCACATTCACCCTCCCGCCACCGGACGCCACTGTAAAGTGTTGTGACAACTCCCTGCGGCGTCATTGTGTGCATTGCAAGTGGCAACAAAATAAACCGTTTGATGACATCAACTGATTGATGTCGAGATTTGCTTGGGGTTGAGTCTTTTGACGCGTCAAGTTCTTATCAGAGATTGGCAATCAGTTCGCCAGATGTTTTCAATACAAAAATACCTACTCACATACATACGTACATACATATATGAAGATGAGTGGCTTAACGCGTAGCATATTGTTGCATGATCCAGTCTGTCGTATCTTATACATTTGCGGCTGTGAACAGGCCTTGAGCTTTATTTATTGGATATAGTTTGGGGAATTGGCTTATTTAATATTTGAAATTCTGTATCTAATATCCGGTATGATAATCCTCGTTGTGGCGTGTATTTCAAACATCAGATTACAATTTCCTTTTCACCATTGAAATGTGCTTTATATTTTCTAACATACTCCATAAATTTAAAGCACTTTCTTATTATTTATAAGCTACTTTAAAACAATATGATTTATGAAAGCTACAGTTAAATTCTGTATATCACTTGGTGTATACATTGTGTGTGTGTGTGTGTGTGTGTGTGTGTGAGTGTGTATATGTGCTTGTGGGACATGCAACGAGGCACATTAATTAAATAAAAATTGATTTTTCAAGCGCCTGAAATACAATCAACGACCAGCTCCAAGTAGGGCTAGCAACTACAAGTGGCTCGCACATGAAGAGGAGTTTTGGCCTGGAACAGCGCATCAGTGCCCTGTAGATGTCCCTAGCCTCTCTACTCCCATGCATCCTGCTGATGATGTTGTCAAATGAAGTTAACAAAGTTTTACGTATTTTTTCTTTTTTATTTATTTATTTTTTCTCTCTTTTTTTTTTTTTGTTTACGCTTGACTTTTCATTTTTGTTGTTGTTTTTTTATGTTATGCATAAGTATAATATGGACATGAGTCAAAGCCATCGTGCAGCTGGTTGTTGCAGTTGCAGTTGAAGAGCACTATATCCGCCAATCGGTTGCATGGTTACATGATGCCACATGCGTTTTGTATTGCCTTTAACCGTTGGCCACAGTTTAATGGCCGCTGTCGTCCTTTTTGTGGCACGACGGCATTTAAACCGCAGCAAGTCCTCAGGCAAATTGAATTTTCAACGTATGGTAGCACACTAGCACACACACACACACTGGCAAATACACACGCAGTGTAGGAAACGCCCACAATTACTAGGAGCCGGCTTAAAGCTCTACTTGCTCCATTATATAGCATTTATAGTCACAACACTACACACCCACAACACCCAACTGGGCTGCCACTACCGCAGTTTCCAATCCCCACCCCACACCGCTGGCCAAAACCATTTGCTATTCGCTTCTTTCGTTTCTCGTTACAAAATTACCCACGATAAAAATTGAATTACTTCGTCGACGTTCAACGCTGGCGTTCGCATCGCATTCAAGTTTTGCCTTTGTCTCCTGGTCATGCCCCGGATTCTGGATACGGGTACGGGTACGGGTACGTGCACGGGTCGGGATCCTGGTCCTCGTCCTGGTTCCTGTTCTGGTTCTGAATCTGGTTATGTTCCTCGTCCTGTTATGCTTACTCTTGATGCACCCACAGTAACGCCCACGTCTCGGCGACACTACTTAGACGACGTTGAAACTGTCGCCGAGCCTGCTCCTGCACCCTGCACCCTCTTCCATGCTCCCTGCATCCTGCATTCTGTCTATGTATGCACTACCACTCTTGTGTGTGTGTGTGTGACTTCATCTAATGATAAATGAGCTGCAATGGATGACAGCGAATCAACTTAAGTGTATTGCTCTGCTTCGGTGACACTACCATACCACTTTCCACCCCCACCCCACCCGCCCTCTCTCTCTCACTCCCAGCTCTGCGACTATGTCCTGCTGGTGCGAGTCCTGTGTCTTTGCCAGTGTCCTACCATCCAATGCACTTTCCCTTAACGCTTTTTGCTTGTGTTTACGTTTCACTTCAAATTTCTATGCTACACTAAATATTTACATAGGAAAAACTTTGCAAGTGTAAGTGAAACTCTTTAAAGATGGTCGTCGAACAAAAAACTTGAAACTTGAGCAATTTGTCGCTACTCATTAACTTATCGGAGCTTATTCTAAAGTGCGTTGATAATTAGAGAGATTGGTATTTAATGATTGCAGCTGTGACCAGTTCTAAGCCAAACAGAAAAAGAAAGAATAAAATAAAAAATAAAAGGCTAAAACATGCTGGCAATTAGTTAAAGTGCATTTCGGCTCAATCAACAGAGTATTTAAATTGTATGCAAAAATGCCAACGGCTCGTCGTTAAGCTGTCAGCAGTTTGCTGTAGATAAGTTGGCAATCCAAAAATCAATCTACTTAAATGGTCAACCAGGCATTGAAATTCCTGCTTGTATTTTGGGCAAGACCAAAATGCTTTACTTTATCTTGTAGACCGAATATTAATTTCACTATTTATTTTTATTAAACCCTGAACTGAAAGTTTGTAAGAAAGGTATAATGATATTGTGCAAATGTATGTAACAGGCAGAAGGAAGCATCTCCGAATCCATAAAGTACATATGTTCTTGATCAGGATATACAGAGAGCTAGAGACTTGAGATTTGGAATATAGATACTCGTATATCCAGATCAAGTTTGCTGTATTTTTTTTTATCGATATTTTATTATTATTTTCGATAGCAATAAATTTCAGAATCTTTTAATTAAAATAAAATACACATATGCATATTGTGAATACACTTCCTAAATTTTAATTTCAATAAGATCGGAAAAGAAAAACCCAAAATATAGTCAAAAAATATATTTTCAAATTGACCACTTTTCTACCAGCAGCCCCAAACCATTCTCTGTATGCATAAATATGCACATTTGTGAGAAAGAGATGGCATGCTATTCGACACAAGCCTCAATATGTTTTTGTATGTGTTCTGCAGACCTGCTCACATTTGGATGAAAAACTTTTTACAGAATAATTTGCTAATAATATTAGAATACATTTAACAGCTGGGTTCAGGGAGTATTGTAGCCGAGCTCACTCGACTAAAAATTCTTAATTGTTATTTATTTATTTTATTCATTACTCCTATTTCAGCTACATGACGTCGGTTCTAAGTGACCGAAGCCAATTTTCGTCAAGAATAAACTGAGCAAGTCAATGGCCGCACAGCCAGACAGAAAGAGACAATGTTATATGGCCTCGGCTAGTGGTACTGATTCAGAATGTTTATATATTCTGAGGTCGGAGAAGTCTTCTAGGGTAGTGTAAAGAAAGTATTTTTAAACAGCATATTAAAACCGGACTTTATTGATTAATGCATTTATATATATTATGTTTTAATTGCAAAACTAATTTTAATTATTAAAATAAATAAGAAAAAAAAAATGGTATGTTCACATATATGTACTATATATCATTGCTAATATCATTGAATTTATTGTGAGATTATATTGTACGAATGTTATAGTTATCGTTTCAGTTTAGTTCGTTTGGCATTGGGTTGGTTGCATGTGGATTCCTTTCTACTTGTGCAGACACTCGGCGTCATTCCGGGAGACGCATTTCAGGCTGCGATAGTCGAAGTGCTCCTTCTTATCGCAGCGGAGGTGCACGAACCTATGCTTACCAGATTTCTTTGCCTCACAGCGATAATACTTTCTGCAGTCGCGCAGATCTGGATAGACATCGTCCTCATCGCATTCCTCCTCATCGTTTACCTTTTTGATGACTTTATTAACGTATTCCATTTTCTCCCTCCAGCTCTGCGTTTCGTTGTCCTCGTCTTCGTTTGACTTTTTCTGTTCGCTGTCCTTCTCCTCTTTGGAATCCATTGATTTGCTGTCTTTGTTGTGCCTATTGTCTTTTTTGTCGTTCTTCTCCTCTTCGGAGCTATTGGACTTTTTCTTGTCGCTGTCCTTGTTACCCTTCTTTTGTATCTTCTCCTCTTCTGAGCTATTAGACTTTATCTTATTGCTTTCCTCTTCAGAGTCTTTCGACTTGTTGTCATCCTTTTTCTTCTGCTTTTCGTCCTTCTCATTCGATTGATCCTCAGCAGATTTTGGCTTATTTTTGCCATTGTTTCTCTCTTCAACCGAGGCGTTCTCATTGGATACGGCTCCACCAGACGGTATCTCAGACAGCTGCTCCACAGATTCACTTGTTTCTGATTTGTCGTTGGGCTCAGTTGGTCTAGATGTGGGGAATAATGTTGGGACTGCAGTGGGTGCAGCGGTGGGCTGATCGGGCTTTTTAGTTGGACGCCAACTGTTGATCCAATCATGCCAATTGGGCCAGGTGGGCTTCCCTGTCGGCCTGGAATGACCGTTGTTGTGGGCATTGTTATAATGTGGTCGCTGAGAATGATGTGGCCAAACGGGATGGTGTGGAATAGGGCGGCCGGTTGGCCTTGGATGCCATGGCCATGCACCGGGAGCATTTTGATCAACAGGTGCGTTGGGATCTACTGGTGCATTGGGCTCAAGTGGGGCAATCGGATCAACTGGTGCATTGGGATCTACAGGTGTGTTGGGCTCTACTGGTGCGTTAGGATCCACTGGAGCATTGGGGCCAACTGGTGCAATGGGACCTTCTGATGCATCGGGATCAAGTGGTGCATTCGGATCGACTGGTGCGTTGGGATCTATAGGTGCGTTCGGATCCACTGGTGCATTGGGATCAACTGGTGCGTTCGGAACAGCTGGTGCGTTGGGATCTATTGGTGCATTGGGATCTACTGGTGCATTGGGATCTACTGGTGCAATAGGACCCACTGGTGCGTTCGGATCAACTGGTGCGTTGGGATCTACAGGTGCGTTGGGATTTACTGGTGCGTTAGGATTCACTGGTGCATTGGGGCCAACTGGTGCATTGGGACCTACTGGTGCATTTGGATCAACTGGTGCGTTGGGATCTATAGGTGCGTTGGGATTTACTGGTGCGTTAGGATCCACTGGTGCATTGGGATCAACTGGTGCGTTGGGATCAACTGGTGCGTTGGGATCTATTGGTGCATTGGGATCAAGAGGAGCATTCGGATCAACTGGTGCGTTGGGATCTACAGGTGCGTTGGGATCTACTGGTGCGTTAGGATTCACTGGTCCATTGGGATCAACTGGTGCGTTGGGATCAACTGGTGCGTTGGGATCTATTGGTGCATTGGGATCAAGAGGAGCATTCGGATCAACTGGTGCGTTGGGATCTACAGGTGCGTTGGGATCTACTGGTGCGTTAGGATTCACTGGTCCATTGGGGCCAACCGGTGCATTGGGACCTACTGGTGCATTCGGGTAAACTGGTGAGTTGGGATCTACTGGTGCGTTGGGATCCACTGGTGCATTGGGATCAACTGGTGCGTTGGGATCAACTGGTGCGTTGGGATCTATTGGTGCATTGGGATCAAGAGGAGCATTCGGATCAACTGGTGCGTTGGGATCTACAGGTGCGTTGGGATCTACTGGTGCGTTAGGATTCACTGGTCCATTGGGGCCAACCGGTGCATTGGGACCTACTGGTGCATTCGGGTAAACTGGTGAGTTGGGATCTACTGGTGCGTTGGGATCCACTGGTGCATTGGGATCAACTGGTGCGTTCGGATCAGCTGGTGCGTTAGGATCTATTGGTGCATTGGGATCTACTGGTGCATTGGGATCAAGTGGGGCATTCGGATCAACTGGTGCGTTCGGATCAACTGGTGCATTGGGATCTACAGGTGCGTTGGGATCTACTGGTGCGTTAGGATCCACTGGTGCGTTGGGATCTACTGGTGCATTGGGATCTACTGGTGCAATAGGACCCACTGGTGCGTTTGGATCAACTGGTGCATTGGGATCCAGTGGGGTATTCGGATCAACTGGTGCGTTGGGATCTACTGGTGCGTTGGGATCTACTGGTGAGTTGGGATCTACTGGTGCGTTAGGATCCACTGGTGCGTTGGGATCTACTGGTGCATTGGGATCTACTGGTGCAATAGGACCCACTGGTGCGTTGGGATCTACTGGTGCGTTAGGATCCACTGGTGCGTTGGGATCTACTGGTGCATTGGGATCTACTGGTGCAATAGGACCCACTGGTGCGTTTGGATCAACTGGTGCGATGGGATCCACTGGTGCATTGGGATCTACTGGTGCGTTAGGATCCACTGGTGCATTGGGATCTACTGGTGCGATAGGATCCACTGGTGCGTTGGGATCTACTGGTGCATTGGGATCTACTGGTGCAATAGGACCCACTGGTGCGTTTGGGTCAACTGGTGCGATGGGATCCACTGGTGCGTTCGGGTCAACTGGTGCGTTGGGATCCACTGGTGCATTGGGGTCAATTGGTGCATTGGGATCAACTGGTGCATTGGGATCTACTGGTACATTAGGATTCACTGGTGCATTGGGATCTACTGGTGCAATAGGACCCACTGGTGCATTGGGATCTACTGGTGCGTTAGGATCCACTGGTGCGTTGGGTTCTACTGGTGCATTGGGATCTACTGGTGCAATAGGACCCACTGGTGCGTTTGGATCAACTGGTGCGATGGGATCCACTGGTGCATTGGGATCTACTGGTGCAATAGGACCCACTGGTGCGTTGGGATCTACTGGTGCGTTGGGATCTACTGGTGCATTGGGATCTACTAATGCAATAGGACCCACTGGTGCGTTTGGATCAACTGGTGCGATGGGATCCACTGGTGCGTTCGGGTCAACTGGTGCGTTGGGATCCACTGGTGCATTGGGGTCAATTGGTGCATTGGGATCAACTGGTGCATTGGGATCTACTGGTGCATTAGGATCCAATGGTGCATTGGGGTCAACTGGTGCGTTCGGATCCACTGGTGCATTGGGGTCAACTGGTGCATTCGGATCAACTGGTGCGTTGGGAATTACAGGTGCGTTGGGATCTACTGGACCATTAGGACCAACTGGGTCGACAGAAGACACTGTTGATCCTTCAGGATTCGCAGGTGAATTGGGGTCAACAGGAGTATTCGGATCAACTGGTGCGTTGGGATCTACAGGTGCGTTGGGATCCACTGGTGCATTGGGGTCAATTGGTGCATTGGGATCTACTGGTGCATTAGGATCCACTGGTGCATTGGGGTCAACTGGTGCGTTCGGATCAACTGGCGCGTTAGGATCCACTGGTGCATTGGGATCAACGGGTGCGTTCGGATCAACTGGTGTGTTGGGAGCCACTGGTGCGTTCGGATCAACTGGTGCATTGGGATCAACTGGTGCATTGGGATCTACTGGTGCATTAGGATCCACTGGTGCATTGGGGTCAACTGGTGCATTGGGATCTACTGGTGCATTAGGATCCACTGGTGCATTGGGATCAACTGGTGCATTGGGATCTACTGGTGCATTAGGATCCACTGGTGCATTGGGATCAACTGGTGCATTGGGATCTACTGGTGCATTAGGATCCACTGGTGCATTGGGGTCAACTGGTGCGTTCGGATCACCTGGCGCGTTAGGATCCACTGGTGCATTGGGATCAACGGGTGCGTTCGGATCAACTGGTGTGTTGGGATCCACTGGTGCGTTCGGATCAACTGGTGCATTGGGATCAACTGGTGCATTGGGATCTACTGGTGCATTAGGATCCACTGGTGCATTGGGGTCAACTGGTGCGTTCGGATCAACTGGTGCGTTCGGATCAGCTGGTGCGTTGGGATCTACAGGAGCATTAGGATCCACTGGTGCATTGGGGTCAAGTGGGGCATTCGGATCAACTGGTGCGTTAGGATCTACTGGTGCATTGGGATCAATGGGTGCGTTCGGATCAACTGGTGTGTTGGGATCCACTGGTGCGTTCGGATCAACTGGTGCATTGGGATCAACTGGTGCATTGGGATCTACTGGTGCATTAGGATCCACTGGTGCATTGGGGTCAACTGGTGCGTTCGGATCAACTGATGCGTTCGGATCAGCTGGTGCGTTGGGATCTACAGGAGCATTAGGATCCACTGGGGCATTGGGGTCAAGTGGGGCAGTTGGATCAACTGGTGCGGTAGGATCTACGGGTGCGTTGGAATCCACTGGTGCATTGGGGTCAACTGGTGCGTTGGGATCTACTGGTGCGTTAGGATCCAGTGGTGCGTTTGGATCTACTGGTGCAATAGGACCCACTGGTGCGTTCGGATCAACTGGTGCGTTGGGATCCACTGGTGCATTCGGATCAACTGGTGCGGTGGGATCTACGGGTGCGTTGGGATCCACTGTTGCATTGGGGTCAATTGGTGCATTGGGATCAACTGGTGCGTTGGGGTCTACTGGTGCAATAGGACCCACTGGTGCGTTCGGATCAACTGGTGCGTTGGGATCGACTGGTGCGTTCGGATCAACTGGAGCGTTGGGATCCACTGGTGCATTTGGATCTACTGGTGCAATAGGACCCACTGGTGCGTTGGGATCGACTGGTGCGTTCGGATCAACTGGTGCGTTGGGATCCACTGGTGCATTGGGATCTACTGGTGCAATAGGACCCACTGGTGCGTTTGGATCAACTGGTGCGTTGGGACCCACTGGTGCGTTTGGATCAACTGGTGCGTTGGGATCCACTGGTGCGTTCGGATCAACTGTTGCGTTGGGATCCACTGGTGCATTGGGATCATCTGGTGCATTGGGATCAACTGGTGCATTGGGATCTACAGGAGCATTAGGATTCACTGGTGCATTGGGGTCAATTGGTGCATTGGGATCAACTGGTGCGTTGGGATCTGCTGGTGCGTTAGGATCAACTGGTGCGTAGGGATCTGCTGGTGCGTTAGGATCCACTGGTGCGTTTGGATCAACTGGTGCGTTGGGATCGACTGGTGCGTTCGGTTCAACTGGTGCGTTGGGATCCACTGGTGCATTGGGGTCAACTGGTGCGTTGGGGTCAACTGGTGCGTTGGGATCTACTGGAGCATTAGGAACAACTGGGTCGAGAGGGGACACTGTTGATCCTTCAGGATTTGCAGGTGCATTGGGGTCAACAGGTAAATTGGGGTCAACTGGTGCGTTTGGATCAACTGTTGCATTTGGATCAACTGGTGCGTTCGGATCGGCTGGTACGTTGGGATCTACTGGAACGTTAGGATCAACTGGTGAGTTGGGATCTACTGGGTCGACAGGAGACACTGTTGATCCTTCAGGATTCGCAGGTGAATTGGGGTCAACAGGAGTATTTGGATTAAGTGGTGCATTGGGATCCGTAAGTCCATTAAGATCAACTGGTGCGTTTGGATCAACTGTTGCATTGGGATCAACGGGTGCGTTAGGGCCCACTGGTGCGTTCGGATCAACTGGTGCGTTGGGATCCACTGGTGCGTTCGGATCAACTGGTGCGTTCGGATCAACAGGTTTATTGGGGTCGACAGATGACACGGTTGTTCCTTCCGAATACACGGTTTCAACTGGAGCGTTTGGGCCATCTGTCGCATTGGTATTGGTAGTTGTGCTTTCAACGATCGGTTGAGGAGTTGTCTCGTCAAGACCCTGTGTGCTGCTGGGAAGCCCGGATGTCGCCGAGCTTGTGGTGGACTCAATTAGAGCCGCCGAGCCGCTGCCACTAATCGGATGATCGGTGATTGTCGTCATTTTGGCGACAGCCGCTGAATTACTCTCAAGATACGGTTTGACGGGCACACACAGCTCGATGCCATCGTTAATGCAGCGAGTGTTGTTCGGACAATATTGGACAATCCCAGTGGCCACATTCGACTCGCATGCCTGGTAGCTGGTTGTTCCTACGCAGATGACCGATCGACCGCTGCAATTGTAGTTTATGATCGCCGCACTGGTCTGAATGGGCTGCTTGAACAGTGTCAATACCTATAAGGGACAACACAATTGTGGAAGAGATAGGAAGAGGAATTTAGAATATTTGTTCAATAGGTCGCACTGGTGCACTGAGTGTCACAAGTCGAAGCCTCGGGACCGTAACAACTACGCTTTGAGTTTAGTAACACTTGCATAGGATTCTTTTGCGTTGCCGCTGAGTGCTCTGAACGATATCCAAAGTAGCAAGAGTCCCGGCAGCTTTTGTTAGTTTGTTTGGTTTGGTTTTAGTCGCGCGTATCCAAAATAGTAAAGTTGCCACACAGTTTTGGTTAATAAAATACAACTCATCAGTAACAGGAAACAAAATACAAATTTTGATTTTGAGGTTCTGGCATGACAATGTAGGGAACGGGAAATCGGGCTTTGGGTTCTATGACGCGTTAGTAAGTTGTATGCAATTACCACAAGTATTATCAATATTCTGGTTAATTTTTTCGTCATCGTCGATGTGTGTTTGGTTCGAATGAAAAATCGTTACTATCCTCTGTATAGTTATGAGAGACGCTTTTATCTAAAACGCTTTCCATTCAACACTTATCTTCTAGCAAATCTGCCTGACGCTATGCAAATAGCCAATGATTATCTCTGTTTGCCCCAGATAAGTTTGCGACCAATTTATGACATTGCAGCTAAAATCTGAAGCAACCTTAAGCTGTCTGCGCCTCTTACCATTTTTCGACTTCTCTTGGTAAATCTATTTATTTATTTAAATAACATTTTTAGTTCCTTTTTATCAGCTGACGTAATAGAATTGAAAACAAATCATCATCATTGTAGTTTTACTTCATATATTTTAAGCACACATTGATAAGATAGCTTAATATATAAAATACTCCATGGAATTTGATATCAAAAATTAACAGTAAGTTCGATACGCTCATTAATTTAAATTAAGTCAAACGAAGTCAAAGGCTAAGCTTAATTTGTTGAAAAGACCTTTCTGTTACTTGGATAGCATCAAGCATTTCGCCATAATTCATAAGATTCTAATGGCCAATTCTGAGTAAGTTAATTGATATGACTTTGGCTCGTGCAAAATAATAACAAAAATAAAACGAATATAATCTAATAAAATGCACTATCTCGAAGCTTCCGATGGCCATTAAGTTAAGCCAATTATGATGTTTCCCACATCTGTTTCTGTCGTACACAATCTTTATCTGAGCAAGTCAACATAGTAGAAAAGCATTTGGAGTCGGCTGCGCATTTCCTGTAGCAAATTTTCGCTATTTGCTTAATTTCACAAAAATAACAAGAAAGTAACATCATATATCGGGATATGGAAGTATAATTACCCTTACCCAGAATACGAAAGTGATTAAAATTAATAGAATGTTTTTTAATTACAAGTAACTGATCTGAATATCACTAAACTTAACTTTTGTGCTCATATAAGTTTGACATTGATTTCTTAAGCCCATACTTAAATAAATGCATTTTTGCTACATACTGAAATTAGTAAACTTGTTTATGAAAATGAACGACTATTTTATTTATTTAGTTTTAGCAATTAAATTTATTTAATTACCAGACGATTTTTACGAAATAAATTTTTGGTGTTACACATTTGACGATGACATTGTCATATCCAATCAGAGAGTGAGTAAAATTGTTGATTGTTGTTTACAATTGGCCGGAAATATGGCTCAATGTGGATTCCTGCAAAGATCGTGACTAAGACTAAAATTGTCTTATCTGGCGATAGCAGTTGATGGACATCGCACATAGTCATATATATATATATATGTATATATATATATATATGGGGTCTGCTCACCCCATTCCATGACGCAGGCAAAAGCAGTCAGCAATGTTGGTAGTCGATCGTCTTCTGTCCGATTCTTGAATATGTATCTTCTGCGTATGTTTTGATAGATCTGATAAGACTACACCATTTAGCAGCACAGGTAGTACAGGTAAGAGCAGCAATGATCATGATCATGAATTCGCATTCGATAAGATAAGAGCCACAGCAAACCAGTTGACAGATTACAACGGAATGCTGTCCAAGTAATGCTAATCGGCCCCAAAGATACAAGATACGCGATTCTATCAAGATTACACGCTTGTGTTTGCGTTAGTTATGTGAATAAAGAAAAACAGACTTATCCGCAAACTGTTATTTGGGTTGTATAATAGACAATCGTCTGGCATTTGGCACTAAATTTTAACCACTCTTTTGTAATTGGAAGTAGTAGTAACGCTTAGAACGCGGATGATCGCCACATGGAAAAAATTGAGTCGCGCACCTTGGACATTGTAATATGCATACATCATAAATGATTATTACTGTAGAAAGAAATTTAACGAGAAATGAAATGAAGCAATTTTAACCAGGTAACCGAACTAACAAAACTTAAAATAGAACTGACTCCGCAAAAATTCGAGTTTTGCATTAACTTCATCATCTGATCTCTCTTTAGATGGGGATGTGGGATATTCTCTTTCTGGTCCATAATCGAGTCCATGACCGGACTGTGCGCAATGCGATCTTGTGGAAATTGATCGACTGATAATTGTTGAAAATTAACCTCAATTTCGCAATCTGCCACGTATCGGGCGCAAATGGGCAGCGGTGCATCTCTAATAGTGCACCTCTCCAAGTCAACGGATTCCTTTTCAACTGAACGAAAGCTTAAATCTCTTTCTTGAACTGTGCAAGAGGCGGCAAAACACATCTTTATTGATTGCTAGCGCAATTGCAATTGCAGATGTCTACGCGGCGCAGCTTGTTGCCACAGTTGCCCCCATTTGGATGCTGCTGTTGCGGCAGCTACAAGTTTAAATGGCGCCAGTTCGCTTTGGTTCGATTTGGAGCACAGCAGTGGCATGCCTGCTTTTTCAGAGCCATTTGTTGTGTCCAGCGGCTGTTTCTTCCAGCGTGTGTTCAGATGAGCTTTATTCATCGGCTTTGCAACTTTTAATTATTTCTGCGCCACGTGATTATTTCACGAGCCAATTCCCAATTCGAGTGGTCGCCGAGTACGGTGCGTTTTGTGGCTGGCTCATTTGAAGGCACTGCCAGCTTTTTTACGTGGTTGAATTTCTCCTGTGTATTCTTGTCCATTATCACTTTAATGATTCTTGCCGCCGTTTTGATAGTTTGGCTTTATTTTAAACACAAATAAATATAATATACAAGATCGATTTGGAAGGGTATTTCTTTTTCCCTTTGCCAGTCACTTTTTCCTAATCCCGTCAAAAATATAAGATTTTAACTTGTCGTGGATATTTTACAGACTGCACAAATATAGTTTTAAAATGCATTTATCGACGATTTCTGTTTTAGTCAGAATTTCTTTATATATGTATAGAATGCATAATACGCACAGGTCCAAAGGCATATGGCGACTAATCGAGGCATGTTGATTGAATTGTCGGTCATTATCTCAACATCTGTCCATTCACACCGATTGCACATTTCCCATTACAGGTTTACCTACATCAAAGACAAGTTAAACAGCAATTTGTAGACACTCGTCGATTCACAATTTTACATTTTACATTTCACATTGCATATGCTCTTTGAAGCAATGGAATTGTACAATTAATTGTCTTTTTCAATGCACCTTTGACAAAACGCAAAAGGTATGTACAAATTGGTCAAGTTTATATTGTGATTTATCTATATTAATATTACTCTGGTTCCAGAATCAACATTTCTGACAAACTTAAAGGTGTCCAGTCTGACAAACTTTCGTTTACAATTTCCTATATTAGAAATACGCCCCAAGTCATTTCAATTTTTTTCTCGATGATTTATTGCATTCGGTAACGTTGTTATAAAAATAATAGCATTATCAAGGTCACAATCAGATGACATTTTCAAAAAGATAAACACAAATTTAAAATACAATTCTGATTGAAATAATGTAATATATTTTTAAAATATAATTTTATTAAATACAGAAACTTAAATATAATAATATATCCTTTTAAATTCTAACTTAGTTTCGTTAATTATTTTTTGGTATGTAGGCTCGATATAAAAATCTTGCAATGTTCAGAATAATAATCTATGTAATTTTAAACATTGTGGAATCAGGCTATAGGATAGGTTATCTTTAAACTGTTTGACTGCGGCAAATAAAATGGTTTTATTTGGAATCGCTTGTATGCTTTGGATATGAAATTGATTGTTCGTCGTTGCATTCTCATTATACTTGTTTACAGGGTATCAATGAGTCAAGCACATTCACCTTCAATAGTTCCTTTGATTCTTTCGCATTTTTTGTCAGTTGCTTCATTCAATGCGGTTAAACAATAAAATAAAATAAAATAAAAATGCGAATTGCAATGCAGCCACTGCGGTTTTTCATGTCTAGACAATACAATAAATACAGTTAGTCATATATTTGTATTATCATATGCTGCACAAATATAAGTGTATGTGTGTGTGTGTATATCCGATACATATATTTTGTAATTGGCGTCAATTTATTAGCTTATCACCTGCCAGCTTTCCATTCTCCTCGCCAAAAAAGTGTGCAACATTACGTACAAATGAGATATCAATTTTAAAATCTTATTTTATTTAAATAAACATTGCAAAGCATATTGACAAAAGTGATTAAATATAATTTCTCTACGGCAAAGCTTATGTTTGGAAGTATTCCAAGTATATATCAATGGCTTGTATAACTTGCTTATAATAAGTTTGAGATTAAACTCAGTCAGCCAATTTATCGCGATAAGCTTTAGGAAATCTCATAAATATGCCAAAGAGTGTAACTTGCCCAATTATTTAACAATTTTTCTTTTCTTAATTCAAGTTTCTATATTTCTAATATCAATTGTGTTATTTCATATCTTTACAAACAACTAAATCTTAAACTATATTTTTATTCTTTATATTATGAATAAACAATATTTAACACATATACCTGTTTTTTTAGATCATTTTAAAATTTAGGTTTATCTTTCTAGTTTTCAAGAATATGCATATTCCAATCAGTTCATTGAAACTACATTTTAACTACTGTTCCATTTAGTATTGTCCATCCGGTGTGGAGCCTTTACAGCTGATTAGGTGCATGTGGGTCGTCGTCGGCTTGCTGCATTAAATCACATTTGTGGGCGTTTAACTGGCTAAGTGCTTCACTGCAGTTTCTTTCACAGCGATTTCTGGCTGTTCTTGCTCCACGGCTCAGCCCGCTCTGCTGAGTGGCAAAGAGGAAAACAGAGTCGACGCGCTAATTCGTTGTGCACCCAGTTGAGCCCTAAGGCGACTCCTGCCGACAGTTGTCCCCAGCAGCTCCCCGCTGTGCGCGACATTGACTAAAATGTAACCAGGACGTAGATAGCAGCCAGCAGATAGGAGCGGTGAGCGCAGCGGGAGCAGTGGGGATAGCGGGAGGGCAGCACTAGCAGCGGTTCCATGCAAATCAAGCAAAGGCGCCATCCCCGTCGCTCCCCTTGTTTCAAATTATGCAAGTCGTGTCGGTGGTTATGGTGGTGCAACAGCAGCGTTAATGTTGTTGGCGTTGCGGCCGTAGCTGTGGCAACTGCTGTGGCCTGAACAGAGTCCTGGCTGCTGCTCTTGCTCTGCCTCATTGGCGTTGCATAAAGCGGATGGCGGCGGTGGCTAAATTTGCATAAATTAACAATGTTTCGCAATTGCACAGCCACTGATGCAGCGAATTCTTGCACACAACCCACCCACCACAATGTGTATGTGTGTGTGTGTGTGTGTTGTCCACCATGTGCAATGTGCGCGTTTTATTGATTTGATGCCCCAATGCACTTATTATCCCTCAAGCAGCCAGGGCCAGTTAATCCCATGGCGATGCGGCGCCATTTTACACACAAAACACACACACACACACTCACACACACACGCGCACACACAAATAGGCATTAGGGTGTGCCCAAAAAGTTGGTCAAGTGTGTGAATGAGAGAGAGAGAGAGAGAGAATGAGGGGGCGAGAGAGTAGGCTCATTAGCCCAGCCAAGTGGAATTTATAATGCGTGTGCTTTACACGCGCGCGGTGTGCGCACACAATTGGCACGCACTGTAAGCACTTTTAATAGTCATGCATAAATTATTTCTCCAAATATTTATTTGTTGATTTTCACCTTTTAATTCTTTTTTTATTTTATTTATTTATTTGTTTTTTTTTTATTATTGAAATTACTATTTAACATTTTTGTATTATTATTATAATACGTATTATGTATGCATTTAGTATATGAGTATATATATTCTGATTAGTAAGTAAAATATTATATATTAATGCAGTTGTAAATTTATAAGATGTAAATTGTTTTTATACCCTGAAAACCTATAGAAAATGGGTAAAAATGGTAAAGTGGGTTTTTACTTTATATATTTTATAACGAATGGAAAGCATTCTAACGAAATTTTAAAGTAAAATTTAATTATTTATTATAGTATATAGATATATATATATATATGTTAAAATATAAATAATTAGAGCCTTTACTGTACTTACAGTGAAGATTGCACCGCAACTACAAAATGAATTGTGTCTCCAATGCAACAATTTAGCAATCTGTAACTTTAAGTACATGCATGTGTGTGTGTGTATATGTGTGTGTCCATGAATGCGTATAAATTTGAATGCATCATGCAGTCAATTAATCAAACGCTTCTGTGCCCTAATTGGACGCTAGCGAACGCCAGGTGGCGCTGCATGCTTGCTTTGTGCGCAGTGCCTTAAATTTGTCCCTGACAACAACGCACAGAAAGTGCAAAAGCGCATTCATCATTTTTATTTGCATTTGCATTTGTACTTTTTCAGTTTTTTAAATACACAAATTTTTGATTTGCGATGACAGAGCGACTGAGTAACAGAGTGACTAAAATTGGATATTACCCTTTATTTATTTGGTGGATATTCTAGTCGAGACAGCTCGGCTAGAGGATATCTCTAGCTATTTATAGGTATATCGATTTTCGGCATCGAGAATGCTTAAAATATCTGTAAAGTGCGCACATCGAAGTTAAATTAAATCTTCTATTAGCTTATTTTATTGTGAATATTTTGATTTGACTCAATTACAGCTGGAATGATTTGAATTGAGTGCAATGAGTGGCATGAGTGCCGCGCTCTGAGGCAAATGTGCTGTGCAGCAATACAATTTGCATTTTGGTTAGCTAAAAATGGATTTCTTGTAATGCTTCACAGTAGACTGGCTGGACCAAAGTTTGTTCTCTGCTTTCAGCGTAATCATTATCATCATCGTCATCGTCCTCATCATCGTCATTGTTGTCCATATTTGTTTATGTTGCGCAAGTAAACAACTAATTTTAATTTGCCGCAGGAGCCGCAGACGACGACGACGACGACGACGATGTCGACAAGAAGATGAGGACGACCAGAACGATAAGAACCACCAGGATGACAAAGACGAGGAGGATGTCAACTGGTTGGGATTGCCAGTGGGGACATTGCTGGGAGAGAGCAGCAGGGAACACACTGTAAACTTTTGAGTGAAGCAGCCACAAAGGATTGGATCAGTCGAATTAAATAAAAGAAGAAGAATCCAACACACACACACACACACACACAACCAAGCGAACCAAATTTATCTATCTAACCATCCATCTCTCTCTCTCTCTCTCTCTTTCTCTCTGTATATCTGTCTCTCTCTTTTCATCTCTTTTACTGGCTCTATGTCTGTCTCATTCTAGTTTGGCACTTTTTTTTTATTTCTTTTGTTTGTTTTGTTTTTTATTTGTCTTGTGCATTTTGTTAGTTTACATTTTGTTTTGACGTTTCATTTATGTAAATACCAGCAACAATAACAATAACAGCAACGACAAATACAAACCAGTCAAATTATCTTTAAATAATCTAGATTTGTGTGGGCGGCGGTTGGACTATTGGGGGCGTGACCCGCCCATAACATGAAGGCAACGTCAGCTCGGCGAACTTTTGCGATGATTTCACAGTTCTTTTTTTTTCTGGTTACTGGCCAAAGGACAAGGCTGGCTAATGCAGCTGTATGTGTGTGTGTGTGTGTGTTCTGAACATCATGAAAGCGGAAACGGAAGTGCTTACCTTTGGCACACACGCATACATACACACATACGTAAACACACAGTCATACTTTTTTATACATGGCATGTAAAAAATGTTGCTGAGCCTTCAAATGCTCCCAAAACTCGTTACTAAAAGGGCATAGGCGTGGCAACAGGGCCTTCTGCTAGTAGGCTGCTACATACACTCACACACACACACTCACACACACACACACACACATATACACAGAAAAGAAATTGAGGAAACTGAGCTTTAAAATATGTCCACAGGTGCACAGGCTGGAACCAGGGGCTGGAATTGACTTTCAGCTTTTGACTTGTGTGTTAAACGAAACGAAACACACACAAGCATACACAAACACACACAATCGCACACAAACTCATACAAACACACACAAAATTGCCATTTGTGCGTAGGCCGTTTAAAATGTTTTGCGATGATTATAAGCTGATTTTATGTCTACTTACAAATTGTACTCGTTTCTGTTAGATATTGCATAACGTGAACTAAATTAATTATGTTTTCTATATTTAATGAATTTGCTTTCAATTTGGAATATTTTTTATCATATATCATAAGCAGGTCATATATCATATTGTATATTGTATATTTTATTTTATCGATTACATCGATTCAATAGAGATATTTAATTCCAATTGATATATACTATATATATATATATATACTATATACACTAACATAACCACAAAATACATTTTTATACTACTCATTCTCAACTCATTTTAATTTAATTTTAATGACTTTTTATATTACAAATGATGTATTTTTTTTGCATAAATAAAGATGGCATTTGGAAAATATTCCACTAAACTGAAGAGCAAATTTGAAGATCCGTTGTTTTGTTTTAAGGTAATCAACCCGTTTTTTAGATATCAATTATAAGTCAAATCGGGCCATCATCATCAATAATTATATCTTGAGCCGAGTTTATTGCTCTCCAAAGTGCTCGTTTAGCCCTCGTTTTGTAATTTGGATTCTTGCTTTGTTGCGTTTACTGCAAAAGGCTAATTGAAATTTGCCATTAATAATGCAAAAAGGTCTCGGTGAGAAACTTTTAGGTCCACCCCAAATGCCACTCCACACATTTGAGTGGCTGTGTTCGTGTGTGGGTTTTGTATCTGTGTTTGCACATGTGTGCTATGTGTGTGTGTGTGTGTGTGTGCTATTTTAAATATTTCAAATATTTGTAACATTTGCCGTTGCCGCCACTCAAGTAACCAAAAGTACACAACAACCCAACCAACCCAACACAGATATATTCTATACCCCTCCCTCACACCTCATCACCCCTTCACCTCTTCAGTTCAACTACCCGCTTTCACAATTTCGGCCGTCGCCATTTACCGCACGCCAAAAACATCAACAGCGAATGTGAATGGTTATTTTCTGGTCCGTCAGCCGCCGGCTGACGTCGACGTCACAGTCACCACATGTAAAAATGCTGCCACCGTTCACCGTGCACCGTTCCGTGTACCGTGTTTTCCGTGTGCCGTGTGTCGTGTGCCGTGTGCCGTGTGCCGTGTACCTCATACCGTGCACCTTGTACCTGAAGTTGCCGGGCCGTGGGGTTGAAGGTGCTCTTTCCACACTCGTCGAAAAACTCGAGTGCAAAACGAGATTTTGACTCTACAAATGTTTTTATTAAAAGTGCAGGTTTCATTAAAAAAAATTAAAAATAACACAATTCTGGATACAAGTATGAATTGAAGAATTTGACGTTCTCCTATTTTCTGATTTCTTGTTTCTGGATTTGGTTGAATTGAGATTTATTGAATTCTTTATTATTAATATTTTTGTAGTAATTTCATTTTTAAAAATTCTCGTCTTGTTTTAAGTCAACTTAAATAAAATAAAAATGAAGTTAAAAACGTTCTAGAATAAATCACATGATTAAAGAGAATTTAGTAGAATGTTAAGATTTGGTTACTCATACGATTAATAACGTTCTAGTTCCATAATTATGTACTTGATTAACTTTCCATAGACAAGTAGAGTTTTCTAGCTTAATATAAGCAAAAAAAAAGTGGTATATTGATACGTTTTCGTTGATTGAGTTGAGTACAAAGTTTGCCATTTATATTTTCAGTGTGAATGGCGGGGGATTTTTGTTTTGGGGGCTGTGGCGCGAGTTATGCCGTGATTTCATGATTTGGTTGTGTGGCAGAGGGAGCGTTGCCCCAAAAGGACGCACAGCACATTCATATATGTAAATAGAGGGGGAAAACAAAGTAAAACGAACTCATGATAAAGATGAAATGGTACAAAATACGAGAATGTGCCCAGCTGAAGTCTGGGGTGCAAAGATAGCGTCTCATCAAAAGGGCGGCGGCCTATGTCACCCCATACATACAGATGCATACCTGTACATACACACACACAGACACACACACACAGACACACACACACAGACACATACACATGAATGACAGGAGATATGTCGCGGCGCGTTGAGTGTAAAGATTCGTCTATTTTGGGCTTATGTAGAGAGCAACTGAATCCAACTGAGATGGGTATGTCAATGGGAACTGTCTTCAAATACCAGAACAATTCGCTACAAAACGCGGCCTTTAAGTAATTCCCTTACTCTACGCATCGAATGGAGACAGCCAGGATAGGAGAGTAAGTAAAATAACCAAACTAGACTCCTGGACAACTGTCTCATAGGTGTCTCATAGTCTTCCGATTATCAGATGTTGCCATACCTACAAATTTTTATATTTTTGTTTTATTTTGATATTGGCCATGATATTTTAGTTTTATTTAGAAAATTCACAAGGGATTGACCCCACATCTATTTTACTGTCCAGGTGTGTAAATAGGAGTTGCTAAGAGACTCGAAATAAAATCAGTTAAATATTTTTGATAGTGTGGATTTGAATGACAATTCTTAGTTTGTTCATGCTGCATGGGAAAAATGTAATTTTTTTTGGTGGCACATTGGTTATGCGATGCTTATCGAAATAACCGATAACTCAAATTGTAGAGCATTTAGATTTTAGCTGTGACTGATTTTTTGTGACTGATTCCACACAGTTTTTTTTTTTTATGTCGCGTTGGTTTTTGTTTTATTTATTTCACTTTTTATTTTGTTGATTGTTTTACAAAAAAGCACCAACAACAACCGAAACGAAACGAATGCCAGGCAAGCCTGAGGGTGGCTGGTTTCTCGAGCGTGAGGGAGTGGATTGGGTGTGGGGGTGTGGGGGTGGATGCAAAACAAAGGGAAAAAAATCTCTCGAGGCTACTGAAAACTTGGTTTTTCCTTGCCCCCGCTCTGAGATGCTCCTCGATGTTTTTATACTCTATGGATATGGTATACAAAACTATACCATAAAGTGTGCAACGCCTTGGAAGAGACGTCTCCAATAAAGAATTTATTTTCTTGATCAGCATCACATTGCGAGTCCATAAATAAATAATAATTTAAATTAAATTTGGATCAGCAAATTAAACTAGTTTTGACCAACAGATTTGAGCTCAAACTAAGATTACATTACACTTAAAAAAAAGCAGCTTAGCTCCAGTCTCCAAGAGTATTTAAACTTCAGTTTGAAAACGAAAAGCGTTTTTTTCATGTTTTTTCAGTACTTTGTTTTTTTTGTGGCATTCGCATTCAGGTTTCAGCATTCTGTTCGGTTTGGTTAGGTTCGCTTCTGTATATTTTTCTTGGCCAGTTATTTCTTATGCTGCTTGGCTTCTAGCTTTGTGTCTTGGCGGCCTTCCCTTCCCTCCACTGCACTTCACTCTCCCCCTCAGGGCTTTGTTGACTCGGGGGCACGGTTCGTATACGTTCCTCGTCGTAGTTGGTGGTTTAAACACATGAAACAATTATAAAGTTGCCAAGAAATGTAAACCCAAAGAGAAAACAATTTAATTGAATTTAAGCAGGGGTTGTCATATCCTAATGGATTTAAAACAACAACAACATCAAATACAAATAAAGCATAACACATAAAAAATGAATAGAGGCCAGTTCCATTGGGGGAAAGAACACAGAACTGAGTTTTCTCTCGTTGTGCGGTAGTCTGGATTGTCTGCGTGTGTGTGTGTGTGTGTGAGTGTATGTGTGTTGCCAACTTACTGTGCCGCCAAATGGATGCGGAGCCTTTTGTTCATGCCCGTTGTGCAGTCGAAACTGATAATCAAAAGCAGTCTGAAGAGTAGTCTTCTCTTAGATTGGGTGCCTGCTTGGATGTGTGTGTGTGTGTGTGTGTGTGCGTGTGTGTTTGGCTGTGTGTGGGTAAATTACTTATGTAGATATTGCTAAGCTGATTATGCCAACTGGTCGACAGGTGTTGTATTGTTAATAAAGCCAGATATGAAGTCGAAAATAGAATATGGGAAATGAGACATATTTTAAAAGCAATAAGCTAAAATCGCATATACCTTGAATTCAGATGTCCATTAAAGACACGCCTACGTCAAAACTCGACACCACCACCATGCACCACATGCCACCCACCCACTTTGGTACGGCTGTGCCACTTTGATTTGCCATTGAAATTTAAATCCGCTTTTTTTGCTGGCACAAAAAATAAATAAATACCAATATGCATATAGCGGGAGAGAGGGAGACGGTGGAGAGACCGGTCTGGGAGTCGGGAAACAAGGCGACATTTCCCTGAAACGGCATAAGTAAAGCAAAACAATATTTTCCTAATTTTCGCGAAGGCACGCGACTAAAAGAAAAGCTAAACAATATAAAAGCAAATAGCAAAGAAAACTGTCAGCAACAGGCGGACGCTGTTGCCACAGCAGGAGGTGGACGGGTGGCTGACTGAGTGGGTGGGGCATCTCTAAGCCCACCCACAATTCCATGGATGAAGTTGCGAATGCAGCCAAGCGACTTTTTTGCCTTTGTATTTGTATTTGTATTTGTTGCCTGTTTGCCTCTGATTTCCGCTACTTCCGATTGCTTTGTTATTATTGCTCCAAAAAGTTATATATATATATATATATTTATATATTTGTATATACAAATACAACCGTCAGATAGATAGGCAGCAGGGCATTTTCAGTGAGATAACCTTGATGGAAATAAAACGAACGAATTCGCTAAATTTAGTTTTCAATTACATTGTTGTTTTTTTTTTTTTGCTTCTCTGCATTTGTTCAATAATTGCAGTAAATATTGAATTTTAATCATTAAATAAAAATATAATAATAGCAGCATCAAATTATGCTTATCTTAATTTCTAATTTATTTTTCTGTCAACTCACAGCTGCAACTTTTGCCAATGCTAATTTTGCTTATGTTAAAAATGTCAAGTAATTAAATATTAATGCAATTATTTGTCTAAGTTGTGAATGGAATGCAATTTGATGAGATAAGCATGTCCCTTGGCACATTTGATGTTTATTGTGTTAAAGGAATCCTGTTTGGGCATCTCTCAATAAATTGACAAATCCAATTGTTTTTCGAGTGCAGCTGCAAATTAATCACACTGATGTGCATATCTCATCTGTGTGTGTGTGTGTGTATATAAGTAATTTATAACTGATCAACTATCAAATACCGCAAATCCAATATGTGGCCAAAGTTTCTGTTTACACAGGAATTGTTTGACTGGTCAAATATGAAAATGTTCTGCATATATTTGAATTTGTTGCTTGTTGCTTGTTGTTTTTCTTGCTTTTGGTTGACTAGCATTTTGTAAAATTGATTGAATTATTCATTTTCATTTTCATT
Organism: Drosophila fungiperda; assembly: GCA_035042345.1. Lineage (NCBI taxonomy): Eukaryota > Metazoa > Arthropoda > Insecta > Diptera > Drosophilidae > Drosophila > Drosophila fungiperda. The sequence goes on along the minus strand of JAWNLM010000154.1, from coordinate 1,858,485 downwards.
GATTTGCTTGCTTTTATTTAATTTATTAAATTATTTCAACTAAATTAACACACGACATACCCAGAAACCAAAACAAAACCAATCTCTGCAACTAATTCACACTCTCAGCGTTCAAATAGTTATTTTGTTCAAAGCCCAAAATTACGTGCCAACCCCAAAAAGATTTTCATTTTAATCAATATAATTGTTATTATGCATTTTGTTCAAAATTTTGATGGTGCATTTAGAGCCACTTGATAACATAATTCTTATTATTTGTGAGTGTTTTCATTATTATTATTTCGTGTACTTCTCAAAACTAGTTTAAAATCTCTTTCCAAATGTCAAATGTCATTTCGACAAAAACTGAGGAACGCAGATATATGACAATTGTACTGGGTAGAGTCATCATAATAGTTCTGGGACAAGCCAAATATCTTCTTGGTTGCTATAATCAAATGCGAACAGACTAAGAATACTAACCGGTCTCTTGAGAGGACATTATTGGCCAAGATTACATCTGAACTGTCCTGATTTTGTGATAATGAGAAAGCATCCCCAAGCACAAATAACAGCATAGCAAATTATTAGCCACGAAGCGATGTGGTAACTCAGAGAGTTTCTTGTTGAGATTAGGGTTCATGGTTGAGACACAACTTTTTTTTTTATATAGCATATCGCAGTATAAGTCCAAGGAATCATTTAAAAGCAATCTAGAAGGAGGTACTGCAAAAGTCAATCATTGTAATAACGGTAGCTGAATTGACGCAGAGAAACATGGGAATAATCGCAGTTTTCGACGCAAAAACAGTCAAAGCCATTTCACTAAACAGCTTTTATAATTTATTCCATTGCCTTTTCGAATAGTTGGTGAGAAAGAAAAGCCACAAGTTTCATAGAATCCAAATTTCGAACGATTATTATGAGCCCAGTTTGGTTTACCTTGAACAGGAACAAAAACACTAAAAGAAAAATGGAAAAATATGGAGATCTCACCGATCTCTACAAACATTACCACATGGAATGCACACATGTAAAGCAGAAGTACGTTAAATATTTTCAATTATTGCCAAAAATGAAGGTAGTAGTGGAGAATAGTCAGAGAAAGAGAGCTCAAGATGGAATCACTACAACTAACTATGATGTACAAAGAGTTTAAGCAGAAAACCATAATCTGAATTGTGAACAGCGAATAATCAACGAGAAAATACGTAAACCTTAAGAAGAAGTTGGACAAAGCTCATGAAAAGAATGCGCTTCCCCAGATGGAGGTGGACGAAGAGGAGATGCTGAAAGAGAAACTGCAGCGGGTAATGGGCGGGAGCCGCGATCTCAAGCAGGAGCTCAAATACAGACAACTCTGGCAACAGCTTGATGGATTCCTCTGCCCAAGGCAATTCTAGGCAATGCTGATATATTGATAAGGATACATGATAATGCAGCCACAACGAAAGCCAGCAGTAGTTTAGCTAATGGAAACGAAGAATCCGGAGAATGTTACCAATGAAGATGCAATGAGTGCCAGATCCCGTACCAAGGAGCTCAACATTTAGGCCGACATGCTTGGAAAACTGAACGCCTTGGAGGCAAAGCTGATGACACATCGAAAGAATGCGCCGCCGATGCAGCCGGATTGTTGCTGCAACAGTCGCCCCAATCACTGAAGACTTCCAAGTAGCTACTGCGACATGTGGCAGCTGCACAGTTGCATCGCTTGTTTAATTTTTTTTTCTGATGTTGTAATTTCGATTTTAAAGTGCATTAAATTGACTTGTGAAAACGTACTTTTTATTATAACTTGTAAATCCAACAATTTCAATTTTTTATTTTTTTTTTTCATATATATGTTTTTAACTGGTTATATTCTAGTATTGGTCGAAGAGCTCTTAAAATAACGTAATTTGCACCTAAACATGAGCCCAATTTTGAACATGACTATTAGCGTACCGAGTAGGTCCAAGTGATATCAGTGATATCAGATATAGAGAGCATCTGTAGAAGTGTATCTTGAAGTGCATCATAAACAAGAAGATATTTCAGCTGAGTCGAAAGCATTCTAATACACGAAAAGAAAAGAAATACTTGTAGAATTAAATTGAAGGAAAGGGGAAATATCACTTAAGCCATATACAATTTATAGTTGCAACTTATCCTATCCTATCCTATCCTTTCCCCAATACTCAAACGATTTAGTTGAATTTGAACAGGGTAGAAAAGAATTACAACAACCACAATAAATGATTTTGCGCTTCATATTTTGATGCGAATATAAAATTATTTAAAAATAAAACAGAAAAAAAGTTACCTCTTATTATTATACGATAATACATATATTAAAAATGTATGTCTGATCTTTCGACCGATTGTTCCTATGACATTTATATTGTTTGTATATTTATATTATATTGCAGGTTAGAAATAGACAGGAGTGGGATATAGAGAAACAGAGACAGAGACAGAGAGAGATTCGTTAGGTCATCTATATTTTTTACATATAGATTTCTATATACAGATATGATTTGTGGATATTGCATTTTGAATGCCTGCATAATCCGACGAGTTGTGGTCGTAGGCAAATTAAAGCTCCAGTTCTTTGAGGCTGTTGCAATGGCCAAATGATGATTCCAACATCAACAAACAGCTAATTGTTGACATTTTTATGGGGCCAAAATTCCAGGATGGTTAAGGGGGGGGAAGGGTTATTTCAAACCAACAAAATATATCAAAAGATTTGTATTTAATCTCCTGACATAGCCATAAACAGAACTTGCCAACTGCCAAACACAATGTCAATGTGTAAATATATTATTGTGTATAACTGTGAAACAGGTGTGTGTGTGTGTGCATGTGTGTGTCTGTGTGTGTGAGTGTGTGTGTGAGTGTGTGTGTGTATGCATAAACAACTGGCATGTTTTTAGCTTTTTGCAGCTTGGAGTCATGTATGTTGTTAATTTGTTGCAGCTGTGTATTGTGGCTGACGTTGTTATTGTTTCTGTTGTTGTTATTATTTAAATCCAGTGCTTTAGGGATTAAAAATATATATTCTCACACACACACTCACACACACACTCACACATGCTTACACACATTAAGAGCATTTATGTATTTATGCAAATTTTATTTTATTTGTTTTCAATATTTTGGTAACTTTGTCGCTGATATTTCCGCCACACAAATAAACAAAAAAGGCCAGCAGCCGTCAACTAGGTGCAAATGTGTGTGTTAAATTTCACACACGCGCACACACACACTCATAGACATCAACATCACATGACTGTACATGACGGCGCATTATTTTCCATTTTAATAATTCAAATATCAATTTGTTGTTACATTAAATATTTAATTTGTACTCAAATGTGTTAAATTCTTTTGGGTATTATAAACATAAAACACTCACCCACGCACACCTTTATACACCCACATCCACACACACACACACATACACACACATGTGTCAGGCTATTTTTGCTTTGTTTAATTACAGCTTAAAATAACAATCGAACCAACGAAATAAATTCCAAGCCCAAAATGTTTGCCTTTGCTAATTTCTTGTTCGAATTTTATTCGCATTCCAACTGACCTATTTAAATCTATTAAATCCATAGCAAGCCGAATCGAAATACTAAGTTCACAATATGATATAAACAATATACTTATTATAATATATATCTACTATTTATAATATATATATATATAAGTATAATTAACACATTGTGCGACAATTGTGTATGGATTAATGCCAATAAGCTACAGACATTGATCATTTGAGCAAAATGTGTCGAATATGTCGAACACAAATGATAAATCCCATTAAGCCCATTGATCCGACACTTTTATAGGACTACATAATAAGTGTATCGGTGCTCAATGACCAGCATAATATGCATTTAAATCGACTGCCAAACACAACTGTACTTAATAACGCAAAAAAGCTAAAAGTCAACCCAATTATTTCACAAAGAGTAAATCGAGAGAAAAAATGGGGGAGTGGCAGAGAATTCGACTTGTGAAAAGTATATGAGGATGAGCGATAAATATTCGACTAAAATAGATAGATGCTGATAGTAATTTTTTCAATATGAAAATATATTTTGATACCTGTGTTTACGGAAAACTTAAAATTACGGAATATTATCTTGGGAAATACGAAGGGCAGATCTCGCTTTCTGTTTCCGAAGTTTGTTTTTTATATTTATATTAATTTAAAAGCGTATTTTTTGGCTTGACAAAATTAAGACTTTTCAGCTAATTGGGGCTGACAACAGTTATTGGTCAAGATAACCACATCGCAGCTTAAAGCTATTGTCTATCCGCTTTTAAATGCTCAACTGAACACTGAAAACTGGCCAGCTCAAGGTTTATATGGATGGATGTTGATGTGGAGTGGGTAGTGGGTAGTGGGTAGTGGGTAGTGGCACCAGCTGCAAATCCCCATCGGTAGCACGCAGCCAGCTGTCGTAGACGTTACCTTGGCGATCCAAATACGTACCCAATCAAGTGCAAAATCATAGAATTTTTAATTGATTTCAGCGATGCAGCACAGCAAAAGTTTACATTAGTTTTTTTTTTCCCCCTTTTTATACCCTTGCAGAGGATTTCACAAAAGTGTCCTGCACACAACAGCAAAATAAAGTCCTTGGGGCTGCTTATATGCAAATTAGTCTCACAGATTAAAAAATTGTCTTGAAGAAACTTGAAATATCCCAGGAGCAAATTAAATTTTATCTATGTTTATCAAGTTTTCCATCGGTCTTCCATATCATATAGCTACTCGTTTGGGCTTTCAGTGAAATTTAGATGTCGGCAGTTTACTTCCGGTCTGCAGAAGGTATGTTTTCTTCGGTGTGCCCAAGATAAACCGTTCCTTATTGTTTTGCCTGTTCTAACGGTGGGTTTTTCCCAGTTCGCAAGTGTCCGAGCCCATTGAAGTTATCGCTGCAGCCATGAAGAGTATGCTTTATATTTCTATAATGTATTCACAGCATGTTTGATTAATTGTTTTATTTTTATTTATTTTTTAGCAGTACAAATCTTATTTTTAATAATGATAGTGTTAGAATTACAATTGAGAATTAACATCGTTTGGTTGGTTGGCATCCTTCTGTTAGTTCATAATAAATTCAAAGTTATTAAACTTTTGCAATTATTTATTTATAAAGGGTATTCGAAATTTATCAGCCCCAAGGCTATTTATCTTGAAAAATTGTTCTCCTCTTTTTTTTTTTTTTCTTTTTGTTTTTCTGCGTCTATCTTCGATGGGTCGGGAAGGGGAATTTGGCTCTTGTAATGCCTCGGTGGGCATCGTAGCCATCGCAGCGGGCTGTTTTTTCAAGTTAATTGGCAGTTTGTGTAGCTATTGCTGTTGTTGTTGTTGTTGCTGTTGTTGTTGTTGTTGTTGTTGTTGGCTGGCTGGATAGCTGCCTGGCTGCCTGGGTGGCTGGGTGACTGGCTGGCCCAGTGCGTCATTGTGCAGCGTCATTTGTGCTGTTGGCTGAATTGTGGAGCCTCGGAGCATGAGCATGAATCCATCTGTATGCCTAATGCCTGCCCTTCTGCCTGTTTGACGTGTCGCAGTATGTGCCCGACATTCGCCACAGTTCACTGTGCGTGCATATGTCTATGTGAGTGTGTGTGTGTGTGTGTGTGTGTGTGTTTGTGTGCCTTGAGTTTCAATTGCCAGTTACAGGTGCGGATCTCACCGGACCGAACCAGACCGGACCGGACCACTCGGCCAATTGAATTGTCCCCTGGCTGACGCACAATGTTCAATTTGTTGTGCGACTTCAGTTGGGTTTTATGTCCCGCCACCATAGAATCGAAACACCTCCTATAAGACCACTTCACTCTCTCTCTCTCTCTCTCTCTCTCTCTCTCTCTCTCTCTTTCTCTTGCAAGCTCTCTTTCCGTCCGATTCGTTGATGTTGAACAAATGAAATTGAGCTGTGAGATGTAGGTGACTGGATGTTTCAGGGGGGGGGTCAGAAAACAGTAATCAATTCTGCGCATATGACTGCATGCATAGATGAATTTTGGGTAACGTCAGATAGAAAAAACGAGAAAGAGAAACAGAAGCAGAAGAATCATGAGCATAAGGCAAACGGTAGTCACAGTTATCAAAAATCAGTAGTTGGAGAAAATCCAAGAGGTTCCATTTAAATAAAAATCCAAATCCCTTCCAAGCAAAACAAGTAGAAATTCTGTATTCGAGGGTGTTTTCTTTCTTTTTCATTTTATATTTCTAAGCAAATATTTTAATTTCATATTTAATATGATTTATAATTTAAAATTTTATTTTAAATTTAATTTAACACACTTTTTTGCTTTGTAAATATTATATGTATATTTGTGACTTTAGTTGACATTAAATAAATAAATTAATAAAAAAAATATTTCCGGGACAGGTACAGGATACAGAAGCCCGAAGTAGAATCAATGGCTTTCGGTTTTTATATATGAATTAGATGTTTTTCATCTTTTTCCTATTTTTGATATGGAATTGTATATATTTATATATATAGTGAATATTCCAAAAATGTGTAGTAAAATATTGTATCAGAGAGGTTGACATATTTACGCTTATCTCCAAATTACAACCTGAGTCTATATATATAATATAAATGTGCTGAATACAATATTCAATATATATCGTAAACTGAACAAATTAAACCAAATCCAACCACACAAAAGCCGCAAACTCTTCCTGTTTACAATTGTGTGGCGAAATTTTAATAGCTGTCGACTCAAAGTCAGTTTAAGCCCAACAGCCAAAAAAAAGAATGGTACATGGTACAAATCTTGAACTTTGTGGCCATTGTCATTGTCTTAATGCATGTCTCGCCAATTTGTGACGCTGTCGACACCAAAATCCACCAAAAGCCATAAAAACCAGAGAGAACATTGCGTAACCGCCCGCAAAATACTTTGATATCGTATATTACCAGCTGATAAAAGATAATAACAGCTGATAACAGATAGCAATGAACTGGGTAAGTGTGGATTTCCAACTTCGATTGATATAAGTTGATTACCTTCCTTTCAAGTTGGCTAACTGTACAACTGTACGTAAGACGTGACTGAAACTATAGAGAAGGTTCCTAGTAATGATCCTTCCAAGTTTGGTAATTGTTGCCCCTAAATTGCAAGGGATATAGGCAAATGGTTTGTGCATAGTCTCTTTATAGGTCGATCTTTGCAGGTTAGTTACAATCAAAGCTTTTATTTTTTTTATCAGTTCCTATAATATAGCCACCAAAGTTGACGGCTCTAGCTCAAAAAGTGCAGAAAGCATTGCCATTTAAAATTTTATGGGACGGTTGTCTTGTGGGTGTGCCATTTGCCGATCGTTGAAGGACATCGCCAACAATCTGTGCCCTACATTTGGTGACTCCAGCCTTAAATTGTGGGTAATATGTGTCTTTATATATTTGCAAAAATCGAATTTATCGATAGACCTCTGGTATACTTCAATTTGTACACTTTGTCTGACCAGTTTATGTTTCAAGTTTCAAGTCCCTAACTCTCTCTAGACGAATAGGCGGACTGGGTACAAATCCAATATGCTATGACACCATCAAAGTATCAAAGTATAAAAAAAAAAAAAAAAAAACAAGGAACCGCGTGCCAAATTTGACTTAAGCCAGAGCTTTAACAGCGGGTCACGAGTGGGCTAAAGGGGTGGCAGAGGCGGGCGCTGGGCCTTTGGGGAGGGGTTCGAGTTTGGCCATTAAAAAAATGCCAACAAGGCAATTGACAAATGTAAATGGGCAAGCGTAATAGATGTCCACGTTTCCACGTTCTGCCCGGAGAAACTCTCACCACACGCAACGCAATAATTTGCAAATTTGCTCAAATAAATTCCCATGCAGAGAAGGCCGAAAGCAGAATCCGGAAAGCGGCCGACGGAGATATACAGAGGGGGAGAGCCTAACATCCTTGTCCAGCCCAAGCCATTGGCAAATATATGCAAAGTCCCAAAGTAGAGCTTTTCTAAGGCACTTCCTCAGCCTCTTTCCCTATCGCCCCATCTTTCATATACACACACACACACACCCCCCTTGGCAATGATATGCAAAACATTTTTAACGCCACGGGTTCAGGTCCGCGACGCCCACAAAAGCCCAAAGAAAAAACCGAAAGCCCAACGCTGAACGTCAGCTTCACCGTCAGCAGGAGCAGCATCAGCATCAGCTCCAGCGTCAGAGATAAGCGGCAATTGTAGCCAATTGAAGGCGGCACAGCGTGGCATAAATAAATAAATAATCGATTGTGGCAGACGGCAGGCGGCAGGCGGCAGAAGGCAGCCTGCAGCCGATGGCTGCAGCGAAGGCAGCCCTACCAAACTGGGCACCAGTCTGACTACACTCGAAAAAAGTAGGTCATTTTAAATTGTACTTGTGGAAACCAGCATGCCTGATATTTATAGCACGTATTTTGTATTAATTAATTATTTATTAGCATTATTATTATTTGTGTCGTTTAAATTAAAAATAAAATTGACCAAATGATGTGTAAATTAAGAAATAAGTAAACAAATTTTAAATTTCTGTTTGTATTTAATTGCTTAATTGGTTCAACTAATATTTCGTGGATTGACAAAAAAATTACCCATTTAGACAAAAAATAAAATAAATTTAGTTTTAATTACTTAACATGTCCAATCATAATTGGTAATCACGATACATGACGATAAGAATAGAGAATTTTTAAATGATTAAACTCCGAAAAGGCATACATATGGAATAATTAATTAACAGATAATATTTTATTCATAGCTCATCCACATAACCGATTCAATTTAAAAATTTACTAATTTAAAATTAAATTAAATTTATATTATACAGATTTCAATCTACATTGGATATCCGAATTCCAGAATTGGACGTACCAGAGAGAAGTAAATACTATAATTTTTAGTATAAAAGTAATCATTAAAAATCTACAATACAATAAGATATTTCTGAAAATATGAAATGCAATGTGTTAAAAATATTTATAATATTTATAAAGTCCATATCAGTCTTTAATCAAACCAAATTTGTGCACATAAAACCAAAGGAAATTTATCAATCTGGATGTATTCCTAACTTTCTGTTTCCAAGTAAGTTAGAGAATAAAATGAGTAAATGAAATTCTTTTTGTTTTGGAAAATTTACTTGTTGAAAAATAATTGAATCTGCGAACTGTTTTCACTATCTGATAAATCTATATTGATATTTGATAAGTTGGGTGCAGATTTTGTTCAGTGTGTGGCTAGAGGCGATAGCTTCTGGTTCCACTGGCAATTAATTGTCCATTTGTTTTTTGGGCTGTCTACCCGGAGTCCAGCCTCATATACACGTCGGCCGTATCTCGACCTCTCCCTCCTCCCTCCTCTCTCTCTTTCAGTCTCCCTCTGACAGTCACGCACGATGCTGCAAGCGCTGTTTCACGCACGCAAATTGTCAGGGAACTACAAAGGCGACAAATCCCCAATACGCTGATGAGAATGAATGAGCTGCCGCCAGTTACATATGTATCTATCTATCTATGTATCTATGTAACTGTCTATCCATCTATCTACATGCGTATACAAGTATTGACCTGTAGGTGCTGTTTGACTGTCCATCTGTCCGTCTGTCAGTTTGTCTGTCTGACTGTTTGTCCCGCCGTTTGATACCCATTTTATTGGCTTCCATTGACCCAGCCTTAAAGACAATGTATGTGAGCACACATTGTTGCAACATGAATAGGTGGGCTGTTGCAAGCCCTGCATTGCAACAGCGTGTTATATTGTGCGTGTGATAAGCTCTCGTGCAACATTGTTGCAGATGGAAATATGTATTGTAAATATTGTTCATTCCAATTTTCATATTTGTTTTCTGTTCACAACAAAACCAAACAGAAATCGTAAAAGGAAGCTTAACTAAATTTCGTATTTTTTCCCAGTTTCAGTTTGTTGTTGTCAAGAAATTTGTAAGGGAAGTCGCCTCTTTGGAAATCAGTTTAAGGGCAATCTGCAAAAATTCATAAATATTAAAAATTGCGGCAGATTTCCAGTGTAATTCTCTAAAGTTATTGCTTAGCAGCATATATAAATCATTTGGAATATAAATCTCATATTTATTAATATGAGTTAATCACATATTTATTAATATGAGTTACTCACACTAAAAAATTGGAAAGTTTCATTGCATTGTATTCGATTCAATAATGTTTTAGATAACCTGATAGTTAATTGCATAAATTTATATTATCTCCCATCGACAAATGTAAATGTTAACGAATCCAAATCAGTAACTTGATTTAAAACTATTATTTTTTTCATGATTAAAACTTCAAAAAAAAACAACTTTTTAATGATTTCACTGAGAAAGGCTTTTGCATCGAAACGCTTAATTAATTTCCAAGTTCTATGTTTGGTCGAGAATATATTGAAAAAATAGATGATTGTTAAAAAAAATATCAGAACTCAAAAATCAGAACTATTTTAGATGTTAAGCTAGAAATATGTTCACGAATTGGGGAAACACTTTGGAAAGATTTTCGTGGTTTTTAGTTGGTCTGTTGAACAATTTGATGCGTTGTTTTGAGCGGGCCAGAAGGGAAACCGAAACGGAAAACTTTGAGCAACTTTTGGGCTTGTGGCCAGAAGCTGTGCGACTGTTTAAGTTTTGCCAACAGCGATGCTGTGACGGCTGCTCTTGGCGGTTGTGCAAAGGGGCCGAATTGTGGGAGCAGGGGTGTGTGTGTGTGTGTGTGGGTGTGCACCAAAAATGGAGGCGTGAATGAGGTTGGACTGTGTCTTGAGGGCACTAACGTTGCTGGCACAGTGCGGAAGGCAGACGCCGTTTTCATTGCCACAGTGACTTGGAGCCAAGCACTGAGACCGAAAGAGCAAGAGATAGATGAAATGAGAGAGAGAGAGAGAGAGAGATAGTGGGCAACAGAGGGAGGAAGTAATTAAAACACAACTCAAAGGACATTTTAATTTAATCCCTTTGAGCTTGTCTCGCTGCTGTCTCGTCGCCATCAGAAACATGCGCCGACCGCCAAGCCCTAAATTTTATTTGCACGCCGGAAGACGACGTCAATGGTAGCCAGGGTTGGGGATTGACGTAGCGAGCGGGTGGGTGATGAGTGGCGAGTCGCGAGTGGCGAGGATAAGGAGGCTGTTATGCTAGTCCTCTCTGCTAACTGCTTGTGTCGCCTTTGTGGAGAAGCAGCCGCAGCAGCGGCGCATAAATCATAACGCCTTCTATTTTTATTTGCCAGAGTCCTTCGCCTGATGCTGCGACTGTTGCGACTGTTGCTGCTGCTGCCACTGCTGCTGCTGCAACTGCTGCTGCTGCTGTTGCTGTTGCTGCATTTTATTTATGCCGACAGTTTATTAATGTCAGGCTGCAAGTTGCAACAGCGCCAAGCGTAAAAGGATGCCCAACTCCAACTTTAGATTCTGTTTTCAATCTCCAGTTTGGGCTTCAGGCGTAAAACTACGGCTTGGCTTACACTCAAACAAAAACAATTCATTTATAATAATTTCCTTTTTTATTTTTTTTCATACCAAGTCTAAGAAAGACAAAAATGTTGAATTGAAAAGATTTATGTGTCGCAAAATAAACATTTATTTTTATATATATATAAAATTATATAATTACAATAACATGCTGAAAATTTACCTAAATATTGTGAAAAGAAAACTTTGCAATGTCAAAATGACAGCTCTATTTTCTATAAAAATTAAGGGTTTATTCGCAAGATTTATAAGAGTATTAATTTTTCTGAGTGCAAGACGAGGGGTGGAAGTGCTCCGCATGACTTGTAATTGTATTTGTTTATGGCCATGTGGCTATAAGTCTGTGTGTAGAGTGGGAGGGGGCGGGGGGGGGTTTCAGTGGTTTGGGCGGCTCATTTCAATGCCGAAACTTTTGATGGGAGGGAGATTGAGGGAACTGTTGGAACAGCATCGAGACCAGACGCTGCTTACTGCATATACACAAGCGGAAGCGTCAAACATACACACACACACAGACACACACACACACACACACACGCACACGACTGCAACTAGCGAGCCAGTCAAAGTAACTAGGTTGGCAGCACCACTTGGCTTTGTTCCACACCCACTCAGCACCACCAAGAAGAGCAGCTCCACTTTGGTTCGCTTTGTTGCTTGTTATGCTAATTAGTTTTCGACGTTGACGTTTGCCAACAACGTTGGACGAAGGCGATGGGCGACGCTGCCAACGATGTCTTTAATTGGTTCTCATGTTGCTCATCGCCCATTTATAGCCGCCCCTCTCTGCCACCTCCTTGCACACTGGTCGCTATCTTGACCAAAAAGCAAATATAAAAAATTAAGAAAAATTAAAGTGAAATTAAAGTCAACCAAGTTCTCATCTCCATATTTTTGAAAATCAACAATTTAATATTTAGAAATCTATTCGCATGTAAATTAGTCAAAAATTATTAAAAAAAAATTTGTAACTTAATTTATAATTATTTGTATTATTATTACTCAATAATATTTATTGAAACTCTTTTTAAGCCATAATCTTAAGTTGTTACATATATTTAATTATTCGTCTTTGACTTTGAAGAAATAGCTTTAACTTACAACCAGAAAAATATCGCTCTAAGATGAGAGTTGTCCTAAAATATTTTCTACATCTAAAACTAATTTCAAAATCAAACATTAAGAAACGAAAATTATTTAAAAATTAAAACGATTATTTTTCTATTAAGATTCAATTATATTTGTATAACGTTTTCTATTAATATTATCTTAATTTATTTTATATTATATTTCATGTTTTTTTTAACAATGTTATGTTGCTCGAGATGGGAATATTGTTTAAAAAAAATATGCATATTTTTAAGGCTCCAGCTCATTTGTTTTTATATTGACTTTTTTTAAAACCCCCAATATATATCGAATCAAGGGTATATTCAAAGCGTTGATTTAGTCAAACTCCAAAGATTGGCTCTTTGAAAGCTATATATGATATAGAAAACTGAATCACTCAATTTCAATACATGAAAGTTGGAGTTGGAAGTTTATATTGTAGGAAAGAGCGAAATATATATATTTTTGAGCCTATTTTGCTTGTGGGACCACTGTGCATCGCAGCAGGAGCCGCAGGAGCAGCAGGAGTAGCTGCCATTTACCACTTGCCAGTTGGCAGTTGCAACTGCCGCTGACTTCAACTCCGGCACAGCCCTTTCTTTCTTGCCACTTTGGCACTGACAATTAAGTGCAAGTTGCATGCAACTTATTTGATTTGCCATTGTTAGCAAAGCTGTCGCAATTCGAGTCTTGCCGCCCAACTGACTCCTCTCATTTCCCAAAGAATGCCATTCCTCTCAGAAATCGGTAATTTAATTCTAATTGTGTGTAAACCACAAACAGAGATATTCAAATAATCATTTCGTGTGTATTTTCTTTATCATATTCTTAACCTTTGCTCACACAAAATGTGTACAAAGGCTACCAACAAGTTATGCAACAGGTGAGGCGGACAGTCACTCCAGCCTGAAATACTTTCTTCAGATAATCTGATGATACAAACCAAATAGTTTCGCTTGCCTATAACATGGGTACTTCAATAGTTAATAATTAGATACATATAATATGGCATATATTTTATTTATTGTATTATATATAATTGGCTTTATGTTTGTTGGCTTCCTTCACATTTGCCTGCAAGCGACATCTGCTGACTGCCGAACAGATATCGATACTTCTCTTATATCGGTACTGACTCGATTACCCGCTCTCAAAATGAAATCTCATATTTGTGCTTTAAGGATTCTTTCTCATTATCATAAAATTGTTAGTGATCGCGACGGCATTTGCTTGCTATCTTTTTAGTCTACAATGTAAGAGATTGATAAGAATTCCAAATTAGTTTTGAATTATAGGCACTTCAAAGATCTTCTCTGTACCACATAACGGTTCTCGTCCAGTTGTTTTTCGTAATACCTAATTGCACATTAGCAAAGGTAATGAAATGTAACATTTTAATTAACAATTATATATATATATTTCTGCCAATAGACGCACCAAAGATTTTAGTATGCAATTTGTTTTTGAATGTGGTTTTTGGCTCTAGTTGAATACTGAATTTTGGGTCAAATTGCACAACTTAATCGTTATTCAGCTGCTAGTTTATAATTTAAGTTGAGGACTATCACTACTCAAACCCTGACCCACTGTTGTGGCACACACCCACACACACACACACACACACACCCACACATACACACACAATTGCTGCTAGTTCTGTTTTGCGGTTTGTGGTTACTAGAATGCATTTCTAAAATGAATGCTTTGGCTATGGATTGCGATTCTCGAATTCAAACACAGCACTTGATTTGCTGAATGTGTTCCGTAAATAAGCCCATCAGATGCAAACCCCCTCGATCCTCCTTAATCTCAGTGAACACCCATGCACCCAATATCCACAATTGTGTTTTGTTGTGCCACCCAAAACTGTCAACATTTGCAGCTGGTTGGCAGGCCCAACTGTCCAGTGCAAACGTTATGATAATCACCGACAACGATGCGGCAGCAGAACCACATTCACAGGAGCAGGAGCAGACTGCTGAATGGAACCGAAGCCAGGTAATAAACAATTCCATTTACCGACAGCTGTCAGCAAATAATGAAAAATTTAATAAAAATATTCGCACACATGAACACATCGGCGACTACACAGCAAGAAAAAGCGTCTTACCACAATCAGTCACTCGCAATGCTTGTCATCAACAGTTGACATTGTCACAGACTCCATCTACACTCTGAATCCACTAACAATATGGAAAAGTCTATAATAATGATGTGCTTGTGTATATCGCATGCTGAAGAAAACACATTCGATTACTTTAGATATATATATATGTATTCTTATTCAGCATCAAAAGCTGAGCCGATAAGGACATGTCCGTCTGTCTGTTTGTGTGAAGATGTCGATTTTAGAGTCTCAGAGAAAGGAGCTGGACACTTAAAAAAGATCTTCCAAACCATAAATATAAATTATAGCATTTCACGAATATCGATACAAATCGATTTCCGATAGCAATTAAACATGCAATCAAATTTTATTTAATTAACCAACATTTATTTTCTATGCAAACAAATATTGCACAGATTTATTTGACAACTGTGATCTATCTGAGAGAGAGATTCTAACCTGTTTGAAGATTAACTTTTATTATTGGTAAATCTTCGAAGATTGATTTGAATTTACTCGTAAATTGAAAAGTTCGTACTCCAAATAAGATGAATATATTTGAATACACAGTCCACGACTTACTTGATTATTTCTGCTCATGTATTGGGGCATAAAGGGGCAATCAGTTAACCGGACACGAGGCATCACTCAGCTTTTCCAGCTGAAGTATGCTGATGACCACCGTGCAGCGTCCACAGTCCCATCCGACCTGTCCACAAACTGTCCAAATATGTTTGGTTTGGTTTGGTTTGGTTTGGTGTTGTTGCCGTTTCAGTCGCTGCTGGTTTTCTGAGTGAATCGTTCCGCCAGCGTAACGGAACGGAATGAAATGAAATGGGACGGGATGGAATGGATGGGATGGGTTGGGTTGGTGAATTGGATAGGAAATGGGATGGAAATGGGATGGAGACGCAATGCTGAGCGAAAAATTGACATGCATGTAATTAGTGACATAAGGACATCGACCATTTGTCGACCATTTTGCTGTCTGGATGTGGATCGCTATATGCAAACTGCCTCACTGTCTGACCTGCACACACACACACACACACACACACACACACACACACACACTTGCACACATATCAATTATGCCGTTTATGTCCGCCTGAACACTCAACTCTGACTTTGCCTCGCTTGTGTATAAAATTAATTTTCGTTTACGCAATAAAAAAAATGTCAAAAATATAAAAGCCAACTAATAGTTGGGTAACACTGGGTTCACGGCGCACTTGTAATGACCTTCAAATTGGCATAGGAAAAACAAAAAGAGAGGGATAGATAGAGATAGAGTTAGAGAGAGAGAGAGGGAGAGAATTAGTGTCTCTTTTAATTATTTTGTGTTTAAAAATGTAAGAATTGATTAACAACAATTAATATAATCAGTCAAATTGTATGATATTTCAGGTAAGAATGTTTTTTCTTAATCTAGTTGAGGTCTTCGGCTTCTGACAGATAAATAAATCGAATCAGCTGTTAATGCTGATCAGGAATATATATACTTATAAGGCCGCAGATGATTCGTACATTAGTAATTAATTAAAATTAAATTAAATGGTAATTAAAAATGACTAATGACTAGCGGTAATTGAAAGAAATACTGCACATTTCCAGGCTTTCTTCCAGAGATACTTTCTTCAATGTGCAAGCAATTTGTTAAGGGCCAAGGCTCTTGGCCAAAATCCATGGAACCGCATTGTGGCATAGGGCATATCAATATTTAAGCGAAAATGACGACAGCTACAACAAAGGAGGCAAACCAAGAGTCTGCGCATCCTACAGTCCTGCAGTCCTGCAGACCAGCCGACCAATGGAGCCCAGTGTCCTGTCTCGTCAGCATCCGCGCTGCCGTCACTTGTCACATTCACGTTGAGTCTTCTGACACGTCGACAAATTGTCAACAACGTTGCCACAGCATTTGCCATGAAGGAAGCCAAAAACGGCAACAACAAAAAAAAAAAGAGAAAAAAATATGAAAAAATTGTATGTATATCGGGAAAAAATGCATAGGAAAATTGTAGTAAAATTGACGGGAGAAGGGGAGAGGGGGTGTTGATGTTTTTGACCAAAACTGGTCATTCACTGGTGGTTGTCCTCTATTAGCTGCAGCTAGCAGCATTTCACGCTGGATGACGCAACATTTTATGCCGCTCACTGGATTTGCAACACTTAACAGCAGCAGCAGCAGTGGCAGAAGGACCCTGGTCCTGACCCTGCAGCTGAGTCCTTGCTGCAACTGGCGTTGGCGTCTGCCACATTTATCAACGCCTCGTTCAACAGCAGCAACACCAGCAGCAGCAGCAGCAGCAGCGGATGGGTGGCAGGAGGAGGGTTAGCTGGCGCCAGTGGAACTATTCAACCTCAACTCAAACTGCTGCCTATAAAAATTTGTGCAGTTTTGTCCAAAATTTTGCTCGCTGATGCTACACCGAAAAATGCAATTCAGCACGATTTGCATTTTTGCGAAGCTGTGGCACGGGTCGGTTTGGCCCTAGGGGTTGACGAGGATTGCAGTCCGGACAGTCATCCATGGCCACTACTTACATGGGTCAACCCTGGGCAATTGTATGAGCGCGTGCCGAGTGCAACAAAGAGTCCAGCCCCTCGTCCCAGCCCAACTAAGTTGACCAGCGAAAGGGGGTGACAATGTTGAAGGGATTTGGATTTGGAGACCAAAATAAATTTGCATCCGCATTCGCTTCAAATGTGTGATTAAACAACGCAACCCAAAGAGCAACAAATGGCAATCTAATACCAAAATCAAGAACCACTGCGGAACACTCTGCTAACATCTGCAAGACAACCCGATTGTATTGGGGAACTTGGAGTGATTGTGCCTCGACCATTAAATAAACAATAATTTGCTACTTGAATTTGGTGAGCCTTTTAAACTAGACAGATTTTCTTTCGTTTGTTTATATTTAAGATTAGTTATTTATATTATAATATACAAAGAAATCGGAAGGAAGGCAGCCAACAACTTTCCTTATAGCAACATGTGGAATAATCGAGTTACAATTATCGATTTTAATTGATTTCGTATATTAATCTCAAATACAGGAATTGTACATGTAAAAAATACTTTGACATTGCAAAATTTCTTTAATAATGTTTTTTTTTGTTCGATTTCACTTGCTGATCCTTTTTTTGTGTTTGTTATTTTGCAGTTTATGCTTAATGAGTAGCTGAAATGAATATTGCATATTTTTGAAAATAACCCAAAAGAAATATAAAAAGAGAATGGAAATGTGAAATGCGAAACACTTGTGCAACTGATTGTTAACGGAATTTTGTGGCAAGTTGAGCTGGCCCAAAACAATTGCAATTTTTTCATGGCACATTTATTAACTGGGTGCCGTTAAGGTGTCGTCTCGAGTCTATCCTTTGGATGACTTGCCAGACAGGATGCCTCACATACGTATATATTTTATCACGAGCGATTTTTTCTGCACTTTCCCACTTTCCCACACACCAGCACTCCCTCAACACCCTCAACACCGCACCGCCTTCAAACATTAATCAAAGCAAAAATGCAGGCGAAATTTCCATGCGAATGTGTTTCGAGTGCCTTTTACAGTTATAAATTTGGGCACCAATCCACACACACACTGGTGCCACGATGGGGATAGTGTCAAGTTAATGCCGACAGTAACAGCAACAGCAACAGCCACAAGAACAACAACTGATGTGCCGCCTTCATACAGGTGAAGTGGGCGTGTCTGGAAGTCCACCTGCCCAACAAGCATCTAATGACTACGTTGACGGCGCCATTTCCTCGACAAAAAACGCAACACACTCGCATGCACATACACACACACAGCCACACACACACCCACACACACTCACACTCACACACACACACACATGCACTCAAATAGTACTTTTGCACTTGGAAAATTTTTTCATTAGAACCAATTTTGAGTATTAGAAAATATTAGAAAATAATTGGTAATCTGTGAAAAGTATAAAATTTAATTGTTTCAAAAGACTATAATGCAAATATTTAATAATAAAATTAATAAAAATGCATTTTTGTGTGTGCTTGTTTTTCAAATGTATCTCAAAAATTCATTCTAAGAATATATTTAATTTTTTAATTTTTGGTTTCAACTTAGCAAATCCGTTATTCGCTCAGTTCTATATAAAAGAAACAACTCAAACTTAATTGTCGGTCAACTTTCCAATCTTTTAATAAATTCCATTATAATACTAGTACGAATTGTGGGTACTCTAATAATATATCATTAATGCCCCACTATAGATAAAATGTACATCTACGATTTTAAGTAGTAAAATCAGTTTAATTTACACTTGTAAATGCAGTGTTGCAAATAACACCAAGTCTCCAATTGAGGAGTTTAATGAGATGCTTTGCCTGCCTTCGATTTGGATAGGAAAGTGCCGCAATTGTTTGAGATGGTGCAGACATATTTCTTGCAGTGTACGTCTAGTTTATAATGATGTTGATGCTGTAGCTGTAGCTGTTGTTGTTGTTGTTGTTGTAGGCATCACTTAGCTGCTAAGACGATGCCGACATTTGGACCCGGGTCTTTAGACAAGTCAAGCGAACTGAAGTTGAGACATGGGTGTGCTCCACTGACAATGATATGTATGTGCTGCCGAGCTGAGGGTACTCACACACACACACACACACACACATTCTGTCAAGGCCACACACACACAGGGATACACACAGACAGGCAGACACAAAGTTGTTGTGTCGCCGCCTGACAACTGGGAGTAGAGCATAGGTGTAGAGGTGATGCAGGGGCTGCACAGCTGGGGCAGAGAGGGGGAAATGCTGCTCATAGTACAAAGTCGCTTTTGCAACGGAAATATTGTTGACAGTTGTGGCATATTATCATACGAGGAGGGCTGTCCCAGGCGCGCTTCTCGTAATTGCTCAACATTTGTCGCACGGCATTTAAAAGCAAGCTGGAGACAAGCACACTTGCCTGGGTGTGTTTGTGTTGGTGTGTGTGTTGGTGTGTGTGTGTGTGCGTGTGTGAAGCACACTTGCCTGCCCACTAACCACCATTGAAAATAAAACGCGTCGTTATGGATGCCCACATATTATTTTGCCAATTATTGGTTTCAAATTTAAGCTCAAAACATTTAGGAAATCTTTTCTTGAAAGAGTGGGTGTGCGAGTGGGTGTAAGTGTGTGTATTTCGGGAACGCATATGGACAAACGTTAGCAAAAAACTAATACTTAAAGCTGTGAAAGATACAAACATTTACAGTTACGCTCAAAATGACAAAAAAAAATTCCCTTGAATAAATTGATAATGCTCACAAATTCTTGGTGGCTTGTCTAATTTTCATTATTGTTTCATTAATTATAGTACCTAAAGAGTAATTATATTTTGGTTTTTCCTAACTCGATGAACATTATGCTTCGAATGTGTTTTTAAAGAAAAACACGTGCAATTTTCAGATTGTAAAACTCACTAAATAAGTACAACTTTACTAAAGAACATAAAAGATCCTATTCGAATCTAGTGAGTCATGCAATATTCAACAATTTTATGTGTTATTAAGCTAATTTGTTACAATTATTATTATTATCGATATCAATAATGACATGAAAACATGAACAAATTAATGAATTTCCAGTAGATTTTCAGATTCCGATTTTTTATGTATAGAGTTAATTTGATTTCTTCCTTAACCTTGAATACTTATTTCAACTTTAGTCAAGAACAATGAAATATAAACAAATAATTTGAATTTTAAACTGTTTAATAAGTTTGTATTTATTTTGTAGCTTGCCATGACTGTGACAAGCTTTAGTATAGCTTTAAAGCTTTTAGTAGTGAAAGTTTTCATTGTGGCACCATCCGTAAGCTTGCAAATGGTTCAAGTATGCGCTATATCAAAAAAGCTCTGAGGCAAAGACCAAAATTCAAATAGCAGGGATTTTTAATAAGAGGAATTTACAGATGGATTCAAATAAAAAGCTGACAGACAATAAAACTATTAAAAGATTCTCCAGCGGGAACTCAACTACGGAAATCCCTTAAATGTGTAATTTATAATATACATTTGCATTGTTGTTGCAAACAACCCAAATCAAACTATTAAATAAGTCTCAAATTCAAACTGAATCTCAATTAATCTATTTTTTACAAACATTTAACATTTATATAATGTATGCACTTCTTAACCATTTTTAATGGATGCAGATGTCAACAGTTAATAACATGTCCAAAATTGTTAAATTAACAGATTTCTGTGTTAAATCTTTAATTTCTTATATTTGTAAATATTTTGAAAATTATTTTGGTAGTTACCACAAATTAAAAACTATTAAAAAAAAAAAATATATATATATATATATAATAATAATATTAGGAGCTCTGATGTGGCTGTATTTGAAAGAATATATCGTCGGCGTTGCGAAACTTGAGCGAAATGCCCTCAACGAATTGCAGCTGCTCCAATTGAAAATCGCTTTTGAAATCAAAGGTGGCCAACAGCTTGACAAGGAACACTTTCATGATGAAGAAGCTATAACGACGACCTGTCGATTGAGCAGTGGATTAATTGATACATATTATAAATATATCAATATATTTATATAAAATATTGCAAACTCACCGATGCAGGTGCGCAACCCTTTCGAAAAGGGTAGAAAACTGTAAGAGTGTCGCCGCTGTGAATACTTTAGGTGATCTGGATTTTGTCCATTCTGCTCGTTTGGCTTTTCCTTTGCCCTCTGCTGTTCGTGCTGCTCCTGCTCCTGTTCCGGTTCCTGCATGAAACGCTGTGGATCAAACTGTGTGGCCCTCTTGCCCCACCATCTCTCGTCGCGTTGCATGTTGAACGTATCGAGCGCAATGATCGTATTCTGTGGCACAATCGCCATCCTACCGGCCAGCTGAAAATCGCGGCTGACATGCCGCAAATTCATCGGCACCGTTGCCAGCAGCCGAAGTGCCTCATTGACAAAGGCATCCA
This sequence comes from Drosophila fungiperda, assembly GCA_035042345.1. NCBI lineage: Eukaryota > Metazoa > Arthropoda > Insecta > Diptera > Drosophilidae > Drosophila > Drosophila fungiperda. The sequence continues at coordinate 1,836,835 of JAWNLM010000154.1, read as the reverse complement.
GATAGCGCAGCTGCTGCAGCTGCTCCACTCCCACATAGCTTGCATCGTTGCCATGCGGCAAAACGCCCTCAATTTCCGCCCGCAGCCTCCGCTGGCATTCGCCCTTGTTGGTCGCCAGACAGAGCAAAGCTATCATTATGCTATTCGAAACTGTCTCAAAGGACTGCAGGTAAATGAAAATAGAGAATATAATTCAATAGAGGATGCTACACTTGAAGCATCGCCTTTAACCCAACTAAGACAAGGTTCGATCTTTCTAGAATTGAGTAAAACCTTTTTTTACTTATTTTACATTAGTATTTTAAAATAGAATATTTCAAACAGTTTTAAACTGTGAATCTCAACCTCAAGAAGCATCCACAAAATAAAAATAAAAATCAATAATTTTAAAATTTTGTTTTGGCTGTGAATTAAAAAAGTTTCTGGTTTTCAAAACAATTTGCTACATTTTAGTGCGATTTAATTTTAAATAGTATTAATTATTTTCCAGCCATCTCTCTCTCGAGAGAGAGATAGAGAAAGATGGAGATATAGTCTTTAACTCACCACTAAAACCATGGACTGTGCCTCATCCTCGATGTCCTGGAGTGTTAGTTCTCCATTGGCGGCCAATCGGAACATCTGTTCAATGAATATGCGACGCTGCCACGGAGTATCCTCGTCATCATTGCTGACATTTCGTAGCAGCCAACTGCAATGCTTGCGCTGCACAATCTCTGCAACGAAGTCCACAAGCAGCTGGTTGCATGCCTCCGCCTCCGCATAAAGCTGCGGCGCCAATAGACGATGCAACAAATCGATTTGCAGCCAGGGCTTCACAGTTTTAATAGCCGAGATTTCAAGCAGCCTATGCAAAAAGTACGAAGACCGAAATTAATACACACAGAAAAAATAACTAGTTAGAATTCTCAAGTCGAGAGACCTCAACTAAACGATCCCCTCAACACGAATTTTAAATTTATAATAGGCCTATGGTAAATGGAGAAATTAAATCTGTCTGATTTTGTTATTTATCATTTATAATTTGAACGGCAAAATAATATTTTTTTCAAATTGAGTGTAAAATTGTAAAAAGTGTCGAAAATTACTTTCTAAAAAGTTGAGAAATTCTGTCTTAACATTTATTAGAGCTTAATTTTATTTTCAAAAAAAAATGCATTACCTTTATTCATTATAATGCTAGAATTTAAAATAAAATCTTGAAATATTATTTTACAGAAATTAGAAGGTTTTTTTCTAAAATGAGAAAAGAGTTTTGTAACTTTTCTAATTTCTATAATTGATTTCGAAAATTTCGAAATGTTGTCTGTTGAACTTCACATAATTTTTGATAATCTAAAAAGAGCAACATTATTTCTGCTTGTCAAATACCAAATAAAATGGCATATATATATTTTTTTAAGTGCACAGATTCAATGTGAAGAGCACTCACCGCTTGTAGGTTGTGGCGATGTGGGCGTCATCTGCTTTCGTAAAATTCGTCGGTGTCCCCATAATTGTGACTGCAATAAAAGGTAACGAGGTGTTAAACCAAAAACAGAGACAGAGGGCGAGAGTCTGAGAGTGATGGAGATGTGGAGAAGTGGAGGCACACGTGTGGCATTCAAATAAAACCATCCGACAGCGGACACAGAAGGAAGCCATAGCATCAGCTCCTGCAGACATCATTTGACAGACGACCCGCTAAACCTCGACATATCAACAACCACCCGACTCAAGAACCCACCCACCTTGTGGGTTTGGACTGCTTGCCCCGAGCCAACTGTTAATGGCCAGCGCTAACCGTTTTACTCTGCAAATTGTCGAATCTCAAATAATTAAATTTTGCCTCAAATTGAAGTCAACCTCTGGCAGAAAATACCACCAGATGCAGAGTGTGTGTGGCATAGATATAGCTACAAATATGCAACTAATAACAAAGATTTAAGCATATTTAAATTTAAAGTTAAATCATTTCCTTGTGATGTAATTGAAATTGGTTGAGGAATTAACAAATAAAGAAAATTCCTTTGTAGGCTGAAATTAATCTGCTGACAGCTTAATTTAAATACTTAGTTCGAAATATTATTAATTTTATGTATTCACCGATTTGTTCGGTTCAGAAGAATTTTTTTCTTTGAGCCAAAAATGCAAAGAAAAAGTCTATTTAATTAATAAATTAATTTTATTTATTTAAAAATATTTTTGGATTGAGCCAAAATATTGTTTAGCTTAACTCTTTTTTTAATTTAAATGTTTTATATTTCACAAACTAATATTTCCTCATCAGAATTGGTTGATATAATTCTAATCTAATTCTATATCGATCCCATTTCGATCAGGTCGGACGTCGAGTCCTAAGTGACCGAAGCAATAACACTGTGGATGTAAGAAATAAGGAGTGGGTGAAGAGACATGGCTATATCGACTCGGCTCGTGAATGCGTCGAAAGCTTGTGGACAAAACTAGATACCCCCAAAAAAGTATAATGATATTGGGTTAAAGTCTTCAAAAAAAATAAAACCAGCAAGAAATTACAGATAACTTGAGCACCTCAAAAATTACATTTCCATACCAGGTCGAGGTCCATTCACATATAAATTATGTTACTATTTTCCATTATTCTAAATAAAAAACTATTCATACAACAAAACTAAAATGTTTTTATATAGAAAAATTGTTATTTTTATCTGAAGTTTCTAATTTAGCTGCGATCTGACAAACAAATTGCTAACTGAAGGATTATGTAGAATTTGTTACAAGCTTAAGCAAGATAGCTATTGATGCAGGTTAAGAATATATATATTACCAAAGGCTTAGCTATAAGAAAATAAAAATAACTCTCTCAATATATTGCATATTATAGCAATTAGATAGATAGATTCAAGTTTTTGTGCAATCAGAAATGCGATTCACCATTTTCCACATGGCACTTTAATCATAATTTACATTATCCATTGCCCAATCCCGTACGCCACTCCCCAGATCTACCAGCTCTGACTATTGGTTGTGGGTGATGACCTTCGCCTCTTCTTGGAATTCCGCGTACGTGAGTCGCATGGAAACTGGTCAAACGTGTCGAAACCCAAATAGCGTCAGAGACACCAAACTACAACCACAGGCATACAACAGCAGCGTTTAACATAATAGTATCACTATGCCTTACAAAATGTACAATGGCCAAACAAATCTACGAACTTTTGCTCGATTGCAATAAATTTGGACAAGGCTAGTAAACAAAACAATAAATCAAACATTAAAGCGCATAAATAATAGTTTTGCTACTAGCAAAGTAGTTTCCATTATCGAATATTGGAATATAAGACTATTATTATATACATTTAATATTTTATTATTACATACAATTTAACTAATGTTTAAATAAAATGCGAAACAGTTTAATTGTTTTGAAATTAGTTTTGATATTATTTAAGAGCAAGCCAATCAGATGAAACAAATAAACAACAGATTCCAACTAATAATCAGAAAATTAATTAAAATAGCTAGAAACAGCAATATTAACATTTATTAGCCTTTTCTTGGCATTAGCTTGCAACCTATTATTAAATTTTTCTATGTATCCTGTGAAATTCTTGGAAAATAGCAAACAGAGGGATTAGCGGAGATATGAAAGATAAATAGATGTGGGACTATTATTTTGGGCGCAACTGTATAGAAATGTACACATTCATATTATGCTATGTAGTTGGATGTAGATATGGACATATGTGGTCTGGATTTGTGGCAATACTCACGGCATGATACCTCCAGCACGGCGCGACTGAGCATATCCTCGGCGTCCTTGAATTTAACCGCCTGGCCATGCAAATGGGATTGGGTGGCAAATTGTTCAACCAGCTGATTGCCAACCCCATTGAATACATCAAAGAAACTGACAACGATATTGTGATTGAATGCTGGATTCAGTTGTTTGCGACGCAGCTTCCACTTTTGACCTGCAACAATCAATTATTTCATATTCCCAAAATCCGCTAATCTCCACTCCTTACCTCGGGCATGGAGCAGGCCCCGTCGGGCAAAGAAACCCTCCTGCATGAAGGTCTTGTCGAGACACTCAGGCGCATTCAATATGGACTCCATGTCTGCTGGATCGTCTATATAAAGCAGCGCCCGAGTCCCGATCAATATAGCCAACGGACGCTGGAAGATTACGCGCAGACGCGTCACCTTGTCCAGAATACCTAAACACAATTATGTCAAATAAAATACTAATAATTTAAATCTTAAATCTATTCAAATCTGTCCTTAAATATCCACATTTTAAACTTGAACTTTCGCTATCCCAAAGGAGAGTAGTCTTAGTTATTGCGTATTACTGGTAACTAGGAATCAATTTTTAATCTTTGGGCACTCAACTGTTCGGATGCAAATTAATGCAGAGCAGGAACCAGAGTAGGGGCTGCTGTGCCACTCCCCTCCATCCGTTCAGCTGCCAGATGAGGCGCCAACATTTGCGCTGTTGAAACCCCAACAGAAGCGCCAGCAGCGTGCCACAAACCCACATTGCCACATACAAATGCATCGTTGCCGTTGTTGTTGTTGTTCCCTTTTTGTTGTTGTTGTTGTTGTTGTTGCGGCTACCGCTTAATGCGGTGCTTTGTAAGCAGCTCAGCTCTTTAACCGTCGAGTTAGCTGCCGATTTTCGATTTGTGATTTTTGTTTCGATCCGTCCGTTCGCTTGGCCAACAAAAACGCAACTGAAACCAAAAATAAAAAAACAAAATAACTCAAAAAAACCTCGTAGGCAATAGACAATAACGAAATCAATTGTGGCATATTGATCATTACGGGTTTTTATTTAAATAATTAATTCCGCAATGCACATTTGGCTACCCTGTAGCAATTCAACTATGGTCAAAACAACAAAACGTCAAAACACGTTAAAGTCGAATAAAGAATGCTATATTTCGATATCATATATATATATATATATATATATATATACATATTGAAGAAAGAAACCATCTTAGGTCTGGCATTTATATTTTTATTTTGAATGAATGAATTATGCATCTAGAAGGCAATTCCTGTTCCAAAAGTATTTTAAAAATCGTTTCAGTTTTGACAAAAGTTCTGACCAATATCTTCCATTTACATTAAGAACTTTAAGAGTTTTTTGATAAGCTAAAACTCTCGATATACAAAATATAATGAATAAATAATAAATGAGTAATTCATATTTTTTGTATTAATTTGCATGCCTACTTGATTTGATTATATATATATATATATATTTGTTCACATATATAATTAGTTTTGGGCAACGTTACGTGGACTTTGTGTCATCGAATTGAAACTCAAACTAAGCTCAAGTTAAGCTCAAGTGAAAGTCAAATACGCAAGTTTAAATATGAATATATAAATCTGATTTCTTATATCATTTGAAATAACAGTTTTAAAATTTGTTTTCCACAAAAGGTAGCTATTTTAATTACACGTTAAATAAAAAACGATTTAAATTTCTAACATAAATATGAAGCTTGTAATTAATTTTTTTTAAAGTGAGGTTAAAGTGCGAAAGCAAAGGGATTGATTATAAGAATGTTCCAATACAAAGCTTGGTTCCGATTTCGAATATCAATTTTCAACGGTAAGTTCCTATTTCGGGTTGAAACCCTAATTAAAATGCTAATCTTAACAATTATGTCGCTTATGGCTATCGCAAATCGATTTGAATCCAAACTAGCACAATGAAAGAACGAAATTCTCTTTATCTGTGTATGGTAAACCAAAACATTTATTACATTTATATAGACAGATCAACAGACTCGACACTTGATGCTGGTCAAGAAAAGACATATGTATATTTAATGTTTCCTTCTGCCTTCCTTCTACTCAAGTTCAACCAAAAAATAGATGTTTTCCATTTTAAATGGATTTTAGACTTAAGACTTCGAGGCTTATGACAGCTCGTTAAATGTATAGAAAACTGTATGAAAATTCTTTTGTTTGTGGGCCACAGCAATAAGGAAATATAAATCGCACAAGTTGTGAGACGCAGGAAGACAGCGGAATGTGGAAGACGCATTCATTAAGAGGCAAAAGGCACGAAACCACAATAGAAACGAAATGCGGTTGACCTTAATGTCATTGATGACTTGGCGTAAAAGAGACAGCACAATTAGAAGTTAAACAGAGAAAGAGAGAGAAATAGTAGAGGTAACAGAAAGAATTTCTTGATTAAGTTATGGGGAATGTTAAAAATGCCGAGCACAACGCAAATCGTCATGAGTGTCTGCGTCGCTCTCTCTCTCTCTCTCTCTCTCTTTGTCTCTGTCTCACACACACAAACACACTGCATCTCTTTCGCACTAGGGTCAAGTCAATAAAGCATACTGATTAATGTCAAATTGTTTTTGTTGTTGCTGTCGTCTCATTTTTGCATAAATTATTCATAAATCGCAAACATTTTGCCAGCTGTTGTTCCCGTTTTCCCTTAAAGAACAAATGCCGAATGCGTCGCAATGTGTTCCTCTTCCCGCCTCCCCCATTATTGTCCTTGGCGTCCCTTGTCTTTTATTCTTTTCGTCGCTCACATTTTCAACATCAGACCATCACCTTCTCCCCCCCCCCCCATCAATCGGAAAAAAAAAATAATACCCCGTCCAACGAACTGGTTGGTACCAACACAAGCATTTAAGCTGTTTTAAGTCGCTTAGCACACACTGCAAATAAAGCAATCAATATCAATGGAGTCGTCAACTTACAAATACCCTGTAAATTGGAGCTGTAAAACAAAAATTGTGCGATGTAATTTTCTTCTTTATTGATACTTAAATTTTTCAATTTTTGTTTCAGGAATGATAAACTGCAAATATTTTGATTTAAATTCAAGAATTGTGATCAATATTTGTGATTCTAATTTACTTTAAATACGTTTATATTTTTAAAGCCGTTGAATTTATTAATTTTATTCCTACCTTCTACGTTTCGCTATATATATATATATATAATCAATGCTAAAATATTGGACCAAACATCGTTATTTTTGCAGCTGTATTTCAAATGCTTAACTGTATATTAGGAATCTTTTTTGACCTTTATGGGAATAACTATTTAAATAAGGTATCCTATTGAAATTCCATAAAAAATATATATCTTAATAATTTTTCTATATCTAATGTTAGTTTTAATTAGACTGAAATCATTCGATGTTAATTCACTGAATATAAGAACTTTATAGATCATTATCGAAATCTTTTGATATGAATGTATATGTTAATATACCAATTCAGACCAACATATATTCATGATAGACCATATTCGTTTAATGCAAACTTATAAACAGAACTAGCTCTTGTAAATAAAGAACAATTCCTACATAAAATATTCTTTATAGATTATAAATCGATAGCATTTTGATAGCTCGATTAGCATTCCTGTCGCGAATCCGAGTTAAGAATAACGGTTAACTTAACTAAAGTCAAAGTGACTCAATTTTAACTGGCTGACTGAATGTGTCAGTCGCATGTAGTTTACGCCTTTATTTGCCTTTTGTCTTGCATACCCTGCACTGCTTAAGAAGGGAATGCACAGATTTATGTGCCACTCTCAAAGATAATGTAACATAAATATAATATTTTTAATCAAAAATAATAAACTAATTTGCCGATATTTTCAAATTAAATTCTTTGTTGACTGTGGCATTTTCGGAGATCAGTAATCAGTAATATCACAATACAGGGTATCTGCTGTGCAAGCATGCTCGACTTGAGCATACTTTCTTGTTTTCTCATTCTCATTCTCATTTAATTTATTTTTTTTTCGTCTCACTGTTTTTTCGCTTGATGTCGAAAATGCGGAAAAGCCATAAAAAGTAAAAAAAAAAAACGAGACAACAGAAGCAAAAAAAAAAATAAAACAACAATCAGCGGCAAAGAAATTGTGATTCTGTGTTTAAATTTAATTTCCCCGCATGAGAATTTGACATAATCAAATTTTTTAAATGCAAGCAATTTAAGGCCACGCTCGTGAATAAAAAAAAGAACGGCAAACGCCAACGACAGGAGAAATGGAGGAGGTGAGGGAATGGGATGAAGAGTGGGAGAGGCGTCGTTGGGGGTGGTCGTTTGGGGTTTGGCGGTTTGTTGTTCTGACTTTTGTTTATGATGGGTCGATGCCTGCGTTGACATATGAAATATTAACGGGTCCAACGCACATCATACAAAAATCAAGTGCATGGGCGTGCCAAGAAGGGGCTGGCATTTTGGTGCTGCTTAGAGGGGTTTTACAGAGCACGGTGATAATGATGGAGCGGTGTGGATGAGGGGGCTTGGGCGTTTGCATGTTGGGGTTTGTGCGTAATTTGCCATCAAGCATGAAAACAACTCTGCTATAACGAGACATCTGTAGACATGTGCGCCACGTTGGGTGAAGGGAAGGGATGGGGGATAGGGACCTCATAAGGTGTGACAGAGTTGCCAGACTGCAAAGCAAAATATTTTATAGACTTAGAGCTCAAGCAATTTTTTTTTTATACAAAGATATTGCTCTAATGTGAAATTATTTAGAGCGAAACTTTTCTAATTTCCAGAAAACCTTTTTAAGCATTTACCATATTGTGGAAAAAATAAGCTTTTTTATGCATATAGCTCATACAGTTTTAAGTAAAACACAAATTAATTTCAACCTTTATTTCTATGATCTTATAATTAAATATATTCTTTATGATCGCAATAAATCGATAATAAAACATGAATTCAACCTCACAACATAAACTGTTTGTTTTCCTAAAATATTTACCTGGTTCGCCAATCACTTGTTGTGCGTGTCTGTGTGTGTTTGTGTGTGGGTCAATGGTGCGTAGATAAATGTTTTGAGCGAAGTGAAGATGAAAATGAAAATGAAGATGAAAATGAAGATGACATTGGCCCTTTCCGCTTGGCATCACTGCTTGGAAAGGGACTTTAATGATGCCACACGTTGCTCAAGCAGGGGCGTGGTTGATTTTGTACTGAGAGGGAGTTTTGAGGGGAAGTGAGGCGCCTGATTAAATGTGCTTTGCATGATTCTGTGCGCAAATGCAATAGCAGGCAGTCAAATCAGATAATTTCACGACTACACTCAAACAAAAAATTAATAATAATAATAATCACAATAATCAAGGCACATATATAATTTTTCAAAAACTAGAAATAAAGTTACATTAATTCTAATTCAATGACTTGGTATTTAAATTTATTTATATTGTCTGATTTTGATTAAAATTTCTGCAAAGCCTGCAATAAAAGTTGATCCATTTTACCCACTGATTAAAAATATACTTAATTTTATTATTTCATTTTAGATTTTCATAAAATATGCATTATAAGTGTCCATTTCATTAAATGCATAATTTTAATTATAATAAATTAAGAAAAAATTCGAAAAAATTGCAATAATTTTAAGTTACAATCAAGGCTAAGTTTAAGCCATGGGAATATTTTTCGATTCTCTGAGTTCTGATTTATTGCTTTTTCCAGAGTGCAAATACACACGCACACACACACACATCTGGAGACAACTAACGAATGACTGGGTTGCCACGCCTCCTCACATATTCATTTTACGTTACGCATTTCGCATTACACGTTACGTGTTGCGTGTTCCGCTGCGTTACGCGTGTTGCCTGCCACTTAACTCTTCCCGCTTGACTCTTCTTCTATCTGCACAAATTTCGATTCACAATCACTTGCTCGACACGCACACGCACACACATATACATATACATAATCCAGGAGGCAGCTTTGTCCTGGTCACGCTCCGCTAGACTTCCTGCTTAGGAAACCATCGCTTATCGTTCATCCCAAAATGACGCTAATGGAATCACGACGCTTGTTGCCAAATATTCAACATGCTGAGACCAAAGGACAAAAAACATAAAACAGATTGACAGACTGACTGAGTGATGAACATATTCATATTTGATCAACCTAAGCAGCTTAGCAGGATCAACGTTGAATTGGTTACCAGCTTTTTAGCTTCAATACACAATTTTGGGCCAGCAATGATTACAAAATACATACACACATCAAAGATATACATATATATATAAATAAACCTTGCGTATTTATATTAAAAGTACACTCATTTTTTCTGTAAGGCGTGTTTACACGCGCTGGCAATGATGGAAGCTTTTTTACGCAAAGCGAAAAAATGTAAATTTAATTTTTAGCCGCAACAACAAATAAAATTTCTAATAACAGGAAAAACAAAACCCAAGCAAAATTAGTCGACAACTTATTATCGGCTGCATTGTTATTACCAAGAATAAATTTGAAATTAAACAAGTAACAATGCTGTAGTCGAGTTATCTCGACTACGATATATCCTGAACCAGTTCTTAAAAATATTCTATAGTCAAATATTCCTTTAAAAAGTGAGCAAATGTGAGCTTCTTATAGCAAGCACAGGCACTGAAGAGTAAAACCAATCGAATGCTGTGCATATTTTTATTCACAAGCTCGAACTGATCCCCAATTGGCTCGCTGAAGAGACGCGCATATACATACAAATATGCGTACATGCCATTGTACGTAACGGGGCTCTGCAGAATACACACATACAAATATTTACGCTGGCATCGAGTATCATGCCATCTCTTTCTTATACATGCGCTCGCATATTTATGCATACAGAAAATGGTTGCGGCTGCTGGTAGAAATCAGATCAATATGAGAATATATTTTTGACCATAACTTGAGTATTTCCTATCCGATCTGGATATTAAAATTTGAGTAGTTGTTCAATGCATTTTGTGTGTTAATTAAGATTCTTTTAAAATTGAGGCTTTTACTGCTATCGAAAATTGAAATGTATCGATAATCGAAACGGAGAAACGGAGGCCGTTATCGATAAAAAAAATATATATATACGGATATACGAGAGCCTTTATTCAAAATGTCAAGTCTTTAGCTCTTATATTCTCCGATATCCGCGTGTTCATACAGACAGACGCCTGTTGATCCGGATCAAGAATATACTTTATGGGGTCGGAGATGCTTCCTTCTGCCTGTTACATACATTTTCACAAAACCATTATACACTTTTTAAGCATTTTTAATGGGTTCAGGGTATAACAACGGAAATGGATTGCTTGGTTTTTTGCTACGGGAATTTGTTTTATTGGATGTTGGTCAACATTGCATTATAAAATATGATTTGTAAGTATGAAAAAAAAACATATATGTACATATGTAAATATAACACGAATATGTTCAAATATATATATACAATATAAATAAGATTTATATTTGTATACTAATATTATACATATACGTTAATACACATCAGCAACAAATGTATATTTTCTGTTTGTTTAACTCTTTAAGCATTCAGGAATAGTCTCTGGCAGGGCATCCGGTATTTGCTTACACCTTTGGCTAATATTTGGCAATGTTACCCAAGAAAGTGTTTATTTATTTGTTTGATTTTTACTCAGTAATTACTTTGGCTATTTAATGTTTAATTTTGATTTAAATCTCTTCTCCTATCATTAAATAAATATATTTTTAATATATAAATAGCTGAAAGAAATATATACAAATTATTATATTATGTATTAACTTAATCTAAATCCCGCTAGTATATATTTAAATATATAAACAATGATTAAATTTAATCTCAATTAAACTGTTTGTTGTAAATAAACTGAACTTTGACTTGAGTCGATAAAAAAATGATTAAATGCAAAAAGCATTTAGCCGAAGCCACAGATTTTTTATAGACTTTTCTGATTAGCTCGAAGCTTTTTTAGGTTACAAAGCTTATTGATTTTCATGTTGTACTTAGTTCTAATCGTACTATCGAAGAGGTGGTATGCGCTTTTACAATATTTAATTAAAAAATTATATTAAAGCCAGACAAAAAAAAGTGATAATTCAATACACTTCAATATATATTTGCTATCAATTTGAGATCAGCTCAAGTCTGCTTCGATCAGTGCAAATCGAGCGTTAAAATTATGCAAGCGTTGCAAATCGTTTTGGTGTTCGTGGCGGCGGTTGCTGCAGCAGGCGCTGCTTCCAACTGCAACTTTAACTTGAATGAGCCAAAGCCGATTATCCACAAGCAATTTGGCAGCAGGACGGTGATCGTAAAATCAACACCTAATGAAATCCAATTGACGACGAACGAATCGATGACGTTACACTGCTCGTCTGGCTTCAAATCCAACAAACCGGAGAATTTCATTAACGAGGTCACTGCGGAGCTGCTCTGCAACTACGACGGCCTCTATCTGAATTCCTTCATGGTGAGGGATATGAATTACAATCGTCTTTCTGTCAGTTGCAATAGCGGTTTCAGCGGCAACCTCTATGAGAGCAACATCGGGTTAAATGGCTGCACTGGGGATGCAATGACGCTGCTCGTCGGCTATCGGTTGCAAGGCCTTCTCGACGTAAAGATCCTTGGCATTTGCTATGATTTGAGTACAATGCATCTGCGATTCGTTAGTTTTCCAGCTCCTACGGCGACCAATATAATCCTAGAGCAGCAAACTGATAGCGAGTTGAGTGGATTGAACCTGGACACCTATATCGGCAGATTTGATAAATATTTACGATTTGTCACTGAGTCTGAATTTAAAAATATGGAACTGCAACCGCAATTGGGTGATATCTCAGATGCGTTCCAGTATGCCAGTCTGCTTCAGGAAGCGGATCAGAGTTCCAAGCTGGCTGAATATAACCATTTGCTTAACATTGTTTGGCTGCGTTCTCTTCGCCTAGGCAACTGGAAGCACTTCATGGATGCTCTGAGTGCTGCGCACGTCGACGTCGATGTGCGCATTGGTGTGTCGGGCGTGGGAACGCTGCCACCGGCGCCTAGTTGTAATAAAACTGTGCCGCTGCAGTTTGTGGGCAGCAGCAAAGGCAGTTCGGTGACGCTGCCGGTGCCGAGGCACATTTGGGCGCATGTTTGGTCGCTGCAACCGACGGAAAATGTTCACGACGAGTTTGTTGTTGTCGCCCACAATTCACCTTACGTAAGTTTCTCTCTCTCTCCCTCCCTCTCTCTTTCTCTCTCTCTCTCTCTCTCTGTCGCCATCTCTGCTTTAAATAATGCTCTAATTGCTTGCAGGCGGATCTATTGGAGCTGAGCTCTTTCTGCGCCGACATCTGCTCTGAGATACCCTGGCTACGCGACACTCTCTTTGGACAGCTGCATTTGGTGCCCAGTTTTGGCGTTATGCACTGCTGTCGCCTCGATCAGCTCGAAGGTCTATCGGACTTTCCGCGCAGCATTCGAAAACCGCCGCCGCTACCACCAATCCCGAGCCCAGTTACAACAACAACGTCATCAACCGGTTTACTTTAAGAGAGCAGTGACCCGAGCAGATAACGCTACGCTGTATTGGTTGCTTGAGAGAGAGCTTTAAGCTTTCTGTGATGATCTGAAACTCATCAAAATTGCGAAGCTCATCTGCTTAGGGAAAAGAAAAGTGAAATAGGGAAAATGCTTAAATTCTATTTAATATTTAAGCAAATTTGTGGCTAATTAAGAGAATCCATAATATGCGCAACGCAATTGCTTAATATACAATGTACAATAACTAACGAGTGTAGTTGTCATTAAAAACAGGCCATAAAAATAATAAAGATACGACTTTTTTTTATTTTGTTTTGTAAAGTATAATCGCCACTTAAAATGCAAGAGAGACAGATACAGAGACCGAGCCAGAGAAGAAGAGTGAAATAGAAATATAGAAAACAGTCTAACATATTCTTTACTTTGTGTGTGTGTGTGTGCGTCGTGGCAATGAATATTAAAATTTTTTCGTGTGGAAATTGTTATTGGATGATTTGGTTAAAGTTTTAATTGGATTGCAAGCGTTATGAAAACATTAATTTCATAAAGGCAAACGCACGTTTTTTTTTCGTTGCGAAAAACTCAAACTGAAACCGAAAGTGAAAATCAATTAAAATGACGTTCAAGGCTTAAATATACCGTTCCTTTTGCTGGCCAGGCCAACAGACCATCAGCCACCTAGATAACCAAAATCGATAGGCAAACAAAACAGCAACAAAGCAACTGCTATTTATATATATTATTTATAATTTATATTTATTTATATATATATATATATTTATATATATATATATATATTTATATATATATATATATTTATATATATATGCCATTACCTCGTTATTTTCTCCATTCCCAGCCACCTAGTGCAAATGATTAAGAAAATCACATCCAGCCCATCATTTTTCCAGCGAAAAATTTTAATTTGTAAACCTGGTATTAAATCGTGTTTCCCAACAGCAAATTGAAGCTGTGAAGAAAATTAACAAGCAATAAAGACAAAAAAACAAAAACCATAGAATATTGTAAAAAAAAAGTTTAGTTTTTCCGCCGCACTTAAAGAAAAACAAATGTTGGCTTCGTACTGGTATGGTGGTCATTTTTATTATTAAATTGTTCTTTTTTTTCAGATTTCTTATTAGCGTGAAGGCTTGTCTTGTATGTATATATTTTATTTAATACATATATGTATATATATAAGTATATATATAATTTTTATTTTGCTAGTTTTCTTATATATTTGTAGGGTGTTTTTGTGTGTGTTTTCTAGCGTTTATATATATATATATATATATATATATCTTTGTATATATAAATTTGCATCGACATACATAGTTTTTGTTGTTGTTGGTTTTGTTTTTTGTTGTTTAGTCGTAGAACAATTATCACATCTCACACATATTTGTTTGTCTTGTAGCTACACTTAAAACCATATTCATTAGATGTTTTGTGCATATGTATTTTGTTCTTTCGTTTTTATATATTTTTATTATATATTTTTTGGTTTCATATTCAGTTTGTTTTTATAATAAATCCGTGTAAAACTATCCAAATTCGCGATCCTCATCAATTTCTCCCATCAGCATAAACATCAACAACAACAGCGACAACAAAAGAAAATAAAAGACAGATCTATTATCATAAATAACATATATAAGAAAGTTAAGTTCCAAATACAATTTTGCACTGCAGAGTTAATCCATCAATATAGTCAAACATATTCATGCTTAATTGGCTGAAGTAATTGTAAAGCTGAATGCAAAAACTATTGATAGTTTTAACGTTTAACATTCTCCAAATATCTTAATTGAGGATACATCCAATAAAAAATATAAAAGTCTCGCAACGCTTGCTCGATTGGAAGTCAGAAAGGATTCTCTTTAGTTGGCTACTTTTTTCACATGAAGCAATAAGCCTTCTACTTCCTCCTTAGACACTTGTTGTTTTCTACATGAGGTGTCTGTTTTTATTCTACTGTACTCATTCTTGCTTTAACTAATAGCCATATCTACTCCTTATAAGCTCTACTCATTGAAAGCATTGCAAATGTTTACTAGTAGTCGTATTCATTCTGATGACCACCTAAACTATTAAAACCTAAATTCCTAATCATCTGTGCTCAACTTAATTGAAACTCATGTTCCACTCACCAAACTTGAACATTGACCTCCACTCAATCTCATTTCGATTGCATAAAGTCACAACAGTTTTAACTCAGCCGTATTCATACTCATCTTAACTGATAACTGTTGTCAGTTTAAACATCTTTATTCAAAACACATTCTCATATAAGGTACATTTTCACGCATACTCATCTGCTATCAGACTCATAGATACCTCTAATCTTACTCATAATCGTCTACTCATAATCATCGCGACTACTAGTAAAAATAATAATGTAATCAACGCGATTAAATTTAACTATCGATAGTTTTCGATTGCTGCCATCATATTGGACATTTGCCTGGCTGTTGGCTGTCCAAGAAGGAAAAACTCATGCATTGCATTTTGTTGTATTGTTTTTTGTTGTTATTTGTTGCCTTTTGTTAGTTGTTATATGACATTCTTTTCCGGACACCTGACCATTGGGGCGGACTCTTGGTAATTAGAGTTGGCCACCTCACAGTCATCACTTGTTCTTCTTTCACCTTTGCTGGCTGGGCGCTTTCTTTTCATCCTACACGCGCATTCCAACTGACACTCTGACACACTGTTAGCTCATTTATATTGTATAAAGAGTACCGTTAGCACTCATTGCCAACATTTTCAGCTGCTGCCGCTTCTGCTGCTGTTGCTGCTACTGCGGATGCTGTTCCTGCGGCTTTTTAACTTCAATACACAATTTTGGGCCAGCAATGATTACAAAATACATACACACATCAAAGATATACATATATATATAAATAAACCTTGCGTATTTATATTAAAAGTACACTCATTTTTTCTGTAAGGCGTGTTTACACGCGCTGGCAATGATGGAAGCTTTTTTACGCAAAGCGAAAAAATGTAAATTTAATTTTTAGTCGCAACAACAAATAAAATTTCTAATAACAGGAAAAAAAAACCCAAGCAAAATAAGTCGACAACTTATTATCGGCTGCATTGTTATTACCAAGAATAAATTTGAAATTAAACAAGTAACAATGCTGTAGTCGAGTTATCTCGACTACGATATATCCTGAACCAGTTCTTAAAAATATTCTATAGTCAAATATTCCTTTAAAAAGTGAGCAAATGTGAGCTTCTTATAGGCACTGAAGAGTAAAACCAATCGAATGCTGTGCATATTTTTATTCACAAGCTCGAACTGATCCCCAATTGGCTCGCTGAAGAGACGCGCATATACATACAAATATGCGTACATGCCATTGTACGTAACGGGGCTCTGCAGAATACACACATACAAATATTTACGCTGGCATCGAGTATCATGCCATCTCTTTCTTATACATGCGCTCGCATATTTATGCATACAGAAAATGGTTACGGCTGCTGGTAGAAATCAGATCAATATGAGAATATATTTTTGACCATAACTTGAGTATTTCCTATCCGATCTGGATATTAAAATTTGAGTAGTTGTTCAATGCATTTTGTGTGTTAATTAAGATTCTTTTAAAATTGAGGCTTTTACTGCTATCGAAAATTGAAATGTATCGATAATCGAAACGGAGAAACGGAGGCCGTTATCGATAAAAAAAAAATATATATACGGATATACGAGAGCCTTTATTCAAAATGTCAAGTCTTTAGCTCTTATATTCTCCGATATCCGCGTGTTCATACAGACAGACGCCTGTTGATCCGGATCAAGAATATACTTTATGGGGTCGGAGATGCTTCCTTCTGCCTGTTACATACATTTTCACAAAACCATTATACACTTTTTAAGCATTTTTAATGGGTTCAGGGTATAACAACGGAAATGGATTGCTTGGTTTTTTGCTACGGGAATTTGTTTTATTGGATGTTGGTCAACATTGCATTATAAAATATGATTTGTAAGTATGAAAAAAAAACATATATGTACATATGTAAATATAACACGAATATGTTCAAATATATATATACAATATAAATAAGATTTATATTTGTATACTAATATTATACATATACGTTAATACACATCAGCAACAAATGTATATTTTCTGTTTGTTTAACTCTTTAAGCATTCAGGAATAGTCTCTGGCAGGGCATCCGGTATTTGCTTACACCTTTGGCTAATATTTGGCAATGTTACCCAAGAAAGTGTTTATTTATTTGTTTGATTTTTACTCAGTAATTACTTTGGCTATTTAATGTTTAATTTTGATTTAAATCTCTTCTCCTATCATTAAATAAATATATTTTTAATATATAAATAGCTGAAAGAAATATATACAAATTATTATATTATGTATTAACTTTATCTAAATCCCGCTAGTATATATTTAAATATATAAACAATGATTAAATTTAATCTCAATTAAGCTGTTTGTTGTAAATAAACTGAACTTTGACTTGAGTCGAAAAAAAAATGATCAAATGCAAAAAGCATTTAGCCGAAGCCACAGATTTTTTATAGACTTTTCTGATTAGCTCGAAGCTTTTTTAGGTTATAAAGCTTATTGATTTTCATGTTGTACTTAGTTATAATCGTACTATCGAAGAGGTGGTATGCGCTTTTACAATATTTAATTAAAAAATTATATTAAAGCCAGACAAAAAAAAGTGATAATTCAATACACTTCAATATATATTTGCTATCAATTTGAGATCAGCTCAAGTCTGCTTCGATCAGTGCAAATCGAGCGTTAAAATTATGCAAGCGTTGCAAATCGTTTTGGTGTTCGTGGCGGCGGTTGCTGCAGCAGGCGCTGCTTCCAACTGCAACTTTAACTTGAATGAGCCAAAGCCGATTATCCACAAGCAATTTGGCAGCAGGACGGTGATCGTAAAATCAACACCTAATGAAATCCAATTGACGACGAACGAATCGATGACGTTACACTGCTCGTCTGGCTTCAAATCCAACAAACCGGAGAATTTCATTAACGAGGTCACTGCGGAGCTGCTCTGCAACTACGACGGCCTCTATCTGAATTCCTTCATGGTGAGGGATATGAATTACAATCGTCTTTCTGTCAGTTGCAATAGCGGTTTCAGCGGCAACCTCTATGAGAGCAACATCGGGTTAAATGGCTGCACTGGGGATGCAATGACGCTGCTCGTCGGCTATCGGTTGCAAGGCCTTCTCGACGTAAAGATCCTTGGCATTTGCTATGATTTGAGTACAATGCATCTGCGATTCGTTAGTTTTCCAGCTCCTACGGCGACCAATATAATCCTAGAGCAGCAAACTGATAGCGAGTTGAGTGGATTGAACCTGGACACCTATATCGGCAGATTTGATAAATATTTACGATTTGTCACTGAGTCTGAATTTAAAAATATGGAACTGCAACCGCAATTGGGTGATATCTCAGATGCGTTCCAGTATGCCAGTCTGCTTCAGGAAGCGGATCAGAGTTCCAAGCTGGCTGAATATAACCATTTGCTTAACATTGTTTGGCTGCGTTCTCTTCGCCTAGGCAACTGGAAGCACTTCATGGAGGCTCTGAGTGCTGCGCACGTCGACGTCGATGTGCGCATTGGTGTGTCGGGCGTGGGAACGCTGCCACCGGCGCCTAGTTGTAATAAAACTGTGCCGCTGCAGTTTGTGGGCAGCAGCGAAGGCAGTTCGGTGACGCTGCCGGTGCCGAGGCACATTTGGGCGCATGTTTGGTCGCTGCAACCGACGGAAAATATTCACGACGAGTTTGTTGTTGTCGCCCACAATTCACCTTACGTAAGTTTCTCTCCCTCCCTCTCTCTTTCTCTCTCTCTCTTTGTCGCCATCTCTGCTTTAAATAATGCTCTAATTGCTTGCAGGCGGATCTATTGGAGCTGAGCTCTTTCTGCGCCGACATCTGCTCTGAGATACCCTGGCTACGCGACACTCTCTTTGGACAGCTGCATTTGGTGCCCAGTTTTGGCGTTATGCACTGCTGTCGCCTCGATCAGCTCGAAGGTCTATCGGACTTTCCGCGCAGCATTCGAAAACCGCCGCCGCCACCACCATCCCCGAGCCCAGTTACAACAACAACGTCATCAACCGGTTTACTTTAAGAGAGCAGTGACCCGATCAGATAACGCTACGCTGTATTGGTTGCTTGAGAGAGAGCTTTAAGCTTTCTGTGATGATCTGAAACTGCGAAGCTCATCTGCTTAGGGAAAAGAAAAGTGAAATAGGGAAAATGCTTAAATTCTATTTAATATTTAAGCAAATTTGTGGCTAATTAAGAGAATCCATAATATGCGCAACGCAATTGCTTAATATACAATGTACAATAACTAACGAGTGTAGTTGTCATTAAAAACAGGCCATAAAAATAATAAAGATACGACTTTTTTTTATTTTGTTTTGTAAAGTATAATCGCCACTTAAAATGCAAGAGAGACAGATACAGAGACAGAGCCAGAGAAGAAGAGAGAAATAGAAATATAGAAAACAGTCTAACATATTCTTTACTTTGTGTGTGTGTGTGTGCGTCGTGGCAATGAATATTAAAATTTTTTCGTGTGAAAATTGTTATTGGATGATTTGGTTAAAAGTTTTAATTGGATTGCAAGCGTTATGAAAACATTAATTTCATAAAGGCAAACGCACGTTTTTTTTTCGTTGCGAAAAACTCAAACTGAAACCGAAAGTGAAAATCAATTAAAATGACGTTCAAGGCTTAAATATACCGTTCCTTTTGCTGGCCAGGCCAACAGACCATCAGCCACCTAGATAACCAAAATCGATAGGCAAACAAAACAGCAACAAAGCAACTGCTATTTATATATATTATTTATAATTTATATTTATTTATATATATATATATATTTATATATATATATATATTTATATATATATGCCATTACCTCGTTATTTTCTCCATTCCCAGCCACCTAGTGCAAATGATTAAGAAAATCACATCCAGCCCATCATTTTTCCAGCGAAAAATTTTAATTTGTAAACCTGGTATTAAATCGTGTTTCCCAACAGCAAATTGAAGCTGTGAAGAAAATTAACAAGCAATAAAGACAAAAAAACAAAAACCATAGAATATTGTAAAAAAAAAGTTTAGTTTTTCCGCCGCACTTAAAGAAAAACAAATGTTGGCTTCGTACTGGTATGGTGGTCATTTTTATTATTAAATTGTTCTTTTTTTTCAGATTTCTTATTAGCGTGAAGGCTTGTCTTGTATGTATATATTTTATTTAATACATATATGTATATATATAAGTATATATATAATTTTTTATTTTGCTAGTTTTCTTATATATTTGTAGGGTGTTTTTGTGTGTGTTTTCTAGCGTTTATATATATATATATATATATATCTTTGTATATATAAATTTGCATCGACATACATAGTTTTTGTTGTTGTTGGTTTTGTTTTTTGTTGTTTAGTCGTAGAACAATTATCACATCTCACACATATTTGTTTGTCTTGTAGCTACACTTAAAACCATATTCATTAGATGTTTTGTGCATATGTATTTTGTTCTTTCGTTTTTTATATATTTTTATTATATATTTTTTGGTTTCATATTCAGTTTGTTTTTATAATAAATCCGTGTAAAACTATCCAAATTCGCGATCCTCATCAATTTCTCCCATCAGCATAAACATCAACAACAACAGCGACAACAAAAGAAAATAAAAGACAGATCTATTATCATAAATAACATATATAAGAAAGTTAAGTTCCAAATACAATTTTGCACTGCAGAGTTAATCCATCAATATAGTCAAACATATTCATGCTTAATTGGCTGAAGTAATTGTAAAGCTGAATGCAAAAACTATTGATAGTTTTAACGTTTAACATTCTCCAAATATCTTAATTGAGGATGCATCCAATAAAAAATATAAAAGTCTCGCAACGCTTGCTCGATTGGAAGTCAGAAAGGATTCTCTTTAGTTGGCTACTTTTTTCACATGAAGCAATAAGCCTTCTACTTCCTCCTTAGACACTTGTTGTTTTCTACATGAGGTGTCTGTTTTTATTCTACTGTACTCATTCTTGCTTTAACTAATAGCCATATCTACTCCTTATAAGCTCTACTCATTGAAAGCATTGCAAATGTTTACTAGTAGTCGTATTCATTCTGATGACCACCTAAACTATTAAAACCTAAATTCCTAATCATCTGTGCTCAACTTAATTGAAACTCATGTTCCACTCACCAAACTTGAACATTGACCTCCACTCAATCTCATTTCGATTGCATAAAGTCACAACAGTTTTAACTCAGCCGTATTCATACTCATCTTAACTGATAACTGTTGTCAGTTTAAACATCTTTATTCAAAACACATTCTCATATAAGGTACATTTTCACGCATACTCATCTGCTATCAGACTCATAGATACCTCTAAACTTACTCATAATCGTCTACTCATAATCATCGCGACTACTAGTAAAAATAATAATGTAATGAACGCGATTAAATTTAACTATCGATAGTTTTCGATTGCTGCCATCATATTGGACATTTGCCTGGCTGTTGGCTGTCCAAGAAGGAAAAACTCATGCATTGCATTTTGTTGTATTGTTTTTTGTTGTTATTTGTTGCCTTTTGTTAGTTGTTATATGACATTCTTTTCCGGACACCTGACCATTGGGGCGGACTCTTGGTAATTAGAGTTGGCCACCTCACAGTCATCACTTGTTCTTCTTTCACCTTTGCTGGCTGGGCGCTTTCTTTTCATCCTACACGCGCATTCCAACTGACACTCTGACACACTGTTAGCTCATTTATATTGTATAAAGAGTACCGTTAGCACTCATTGCCAACATTTTCAGCTGCTGCCGCTTCTGCTGCTGTTGCTGCTACTGCGGATGCTGTTCCTGCGGCTGCATCTGATATTTCTGCCCCAACCCTGGAGGCATTGGCATACAATGTACCCATTAAAATTCTGACAAAAAAGGGAATTCTTATGCTTATTAATATTATTACTCTAATCATCATAATTATTTATCATTATCATCATTATTGTTATTATCAATATCATTATTATTATTATTATTATTATTGATTTGCAAGCAACGCTTTAAATTGTAAAACAAATAATTATTATTTTTAGCTTATATTGCGTCTATCCGTGTGCTCATTTTAAAAAATCTGTTTACAATTTTTGTATAACAGTAACTATTTTTTTTAAGTTTTGGAAAGTATTTTGAAGAAAAAGAATCGAAATCGATGAAAAACGTCTTTTTTTGCCAACACGTACAAATTAAATTAAATATTATAATTATTTTAGAAAAATTTAAATATTTTATTGTAAGACAAAATAGCTCACAAGCGTTGCTTTAAGCTTATCTTGATTTTTGAGTACAGGGTATTCATCGTCAGCCAGAGATTTTTTTTATATATTTTGTTCTTTTTTTTCTTTTTTTTTGTAACAGTTTATCATTTATTCTGCTGCGTTTTCTCTTCTTCCTTCATTCAATTTTCTTTTGTGTCGTTTGGCGCTTTAAGCTGGGTGGCAGCAAAAAAAAATGTATGCGTGTTGTTAGCCAAGTTGTTCTTCTGCTGTCAAATCGTCGGCAATTTTCAAAGACCAACAATTCATTAGTTATTTAAAGAAAGTTTTACGCTCCCCAACCCGCAGCCCGCCGCCCGCAGCCCGCAGCCCGCAGTCCGCCGCCTCTGTTGTCCCCTGGTGACCTGTTATCTTTCAAATTTCAATAATGCTGATGTTGATGCTGATGTTGATGCTGAAGCTCTTGATGTTGACTGTCAAATACTTTATAAAAACGCAACAAACGCACAACAACAACACCCAAAAAAAAAAAAAGGGTCTTATAAACCCGATGCCAAAAAGCCGCTTCCTTCCTACTTAGTGTGTTCTGTGTCCCCAGTATTTGAAGTTTATCAATTTGTGTTTGTATTTGTGTTTGTGTTTGTTGTTTGTGTTAGACAATTTACCCATTTCCCCCCCGCAGTCCTTTGGCAACGCTGGCTACGCTGGCAACCTAGTAGATGCACTCGCCGAGTAAATCGCATTCACCCTTCTCCAGTGGCTTGAGCCACAGCGGATTGTAGTTGGGGCACAGCTTGCGATGGATGGGCATTTTGATTTGCACCGCGGTGGGGTAGACACCCTCCCAGTTGTGTCCCTCGAAACGCTGGCCATCGGATCGGTTGCACTGCATGCTAAGCGGCTCCTGTATGTACATTGTGTACAGCTGGTCGATGTGGGGCTGTGTCCATTCGATAGTCTGATAATTCACCGAACGTGCCCCATTCAAGTGTATGCCATGCTGATGCTCCTTGCTGCAGTGTTGCAGTGTTGCACAACCAAGCAGAACCAATAAAATAAAAAAAAAAAACAATTAAACCAATATCGATGTGATTAAGACAAGTAATTGCCTTTTTTGGGTTAGCAAGAAATGTTGTCACTTTCACCACTAAACAGGCAATTTTCCTCTTCCTCTTCTTGCTTCAATTACCCCTCAAAATCTGTGCCTTAAATTGGGTCAGCTCCAAACTGCATCCACAGCATTTCCTCTGCTTTGCCCACGAATATTATATTTTCTATTTTTTACTCGCTCTATTTTAATATTAATTAGTTTTTGTACCTTAAGCAAAATTAGTGAAAGGCTATATTCAAATTGTGCTTGCATATGCAACAGGCCGAAGACATCTTTAAATGTTATTTTATCGATATATGCCTCCGATTCGTGGAAATCGATACTTATCGATTTAGATATTAATAAAATGCACAATTCCAAAAATATATCCTTCAATTACCTGCTATACCGTGCAACTTTCAATAAGATCCATTAAGAATCGCAGATTTTGTTCATAAATACCTCATTTTATATATTATTCAGGTAGTCGAGCAGACCCGGCTAGCGCATTCTAACATATATTTTAAAATTGTGTTTCTTGGCAGCAACTTTGAACAAAGCCGTCTTTAACAAGTCCACAAGCGTTCGTTACCAATTCAAAAGCATTATGTTTTCTTTAATTCTTGGTCTATACCCAGTTAGTAGCTGCCATTGGCAGAGTTGAAAGTTTACAACAATGTGGAAATCACCTTTGGGTTTGGCTTCTACTTTTGTTTGTATGCCAAACACCCGGTAAATCTTCATGAGTTTCTCAACTCTCGCACATTGAGATGCGGCTGGCTTTTGTCTAACCGGGTGAAGGAGGGGAGTTGAATCGCTTTTAAGCCAGCCTTTTGGTCCTTTTGTAATTTAACCGCAATTCGCACCCAGAATACCGCAGCCGAAAAACTCGAAAATTCTCTAATCTAATATAAATTTTTCTTTTTGCCGCACTTTGTTGCAACCATCCACAAACACCTTCCATTGTTACACTTGAAAAATAAACATTTGTGATTTAGCATTTAAATTTTTATAATGAGATTTTAAATGGATTGTTTGAAGAATGAAAAATAAACAAAAACTAACTGGAACTAAAAACTAATAGAAAACTAATAGATTAAATTAAACTTATTCTAATTATTGAAATAATAATAATATAGAAAAATAATATTATTTTTGGGATGGGCGAAAAATGCTAAATATTTTTTATCTTCAATAAATTTTGTTAACTCTCAGAAATTATGCCAAATTTAACTGGGCTTTTCTTCTAAATGAGAAACACATATAGTTTTTTGTCAAGTGTACTTTGGGTGCCGTATGGCTTTTTAGCTACTGGTTCTGGCCAGCCCCATTAATGCTGGCAATTAGCGTGCACCTTGGCGTCGCTTTTTGGTAGCGTTTTGGGACACGCAGGAAGCTGAAGACATTTCTGCTTTGAATACGCTTCGGGCCACACAAACTGGGAGCCACAACAGCCGGAGAATGCCAAAGTTTTTGCCTTTGATGGCAAATGCCAAGCCAAGATTGAAAAATAATGGAAGACATTAGCGACTCGTATCCAAAAGCACACAACACCACCCAAAACAGCCCATTCGCTTACCGCTTCATGTAGATAAAGTAATCCTCGAGTGTCTCCTCCGAAACGGAACTTTTGCAGACCTCCAACTTGGTAGCCGGATAGTAGTGGATATAGTTGACGCACATCTCGTCGCTAATCGAGTAGCCACCCAGCGTTGCATTCACATCGGATAGGGTATTATAATAACATGTGGTAACCAGAGCATCACCCTGCAACAGAGAGAGAGAGAGAGAGAGAGAGAGAGAGTGTGGAAGAGAGAGAGAGACAAGATCGAAACATATTTTATTATTATTTGTTGCATTACAATAAAATCTATAGATATTCTGATATTAATAAATAATGTGTAAATATATAATATAAAAACAATAAAGAAAATCTTAAATTTAGAAGGGTTTTTTTCTATTTTATAGGATTGGAAAATAAATTTCTATAATGTAAAATAAAAATGCGTATTAAAAAGAAACGATTAAATCGAAATGCGAATCTTTTGAAACTTAAAAAATAAAAAAATAAGAAATTAGAAAAAAGTCGATTTTTGCAGAAGTGCAGAGAAAACACTTCGAATATGACAAAATGCAGAAATATCTCTAATTTTCCAAAATGCAAGTGTATCATTTTTCTTCTACTTGCTTGAAATGGAAGAAAACATCAGATCAAAATTAACTTTCGAAAATTGCTGTAAATTTTCGAGAATTTTCAGAAGCCAAGCCATATCAGAATGTAAGCATTCCGAATTGAATATAAAAAGATGAGCAATAAAATATGGTCACTTACCGGTAACACACGTGGCTTGTAGTGCAGGGTGCGCATCTCCTGGAAGTGATTGGAGTAGTAGTCATCGCGATTCACCTCGCGCAACTCCTGCTCGCCGCGGAAGTGTCGGGTGAGGACGCGCACTCCTCGCAGATGCGTGTGCAGCTGGGAGCCAAAGATGATGATGCCGGTGCGAGGCAGGGCAGCACGGGTACAGTCAGCGATGCAATATCCGCTAAGTGGGAACGCCTGCTGTCTTGGCGGTATGGCCATCTTATCGGTGTACTCGAGGCCGAGTTCCATCACGCCGGCATCGTATTGTCGCAGTGTCTTTGATAATTTGATGCGGAAACCGGAGCTGTCCACGAGTCCTGTCGGGCGTATGATTAATATTAATGCGTTTGCTGCACGAATTAAGAGAGAAGCAGCAGCAGAGGAGGAGTACGTGGAGGGTGTTGTACACCTCTTTTATACAAACACACACACACACACACAAACACTTGTTTAAATAGACAATGGCTGAGTGATGCACTCAAAACACTGTGAAGCTCTTGTGGCCTCATGTAATGCGCAAGACGCTGCCTCACACACACACACACACACACACATATATATATATATATACACACATGTATATGAATATACAGATACAAAGGGGCACAAGGACTCTTCATGAAGCAATAATGACATTTTGCTTCTGCTTGTCGCAGTTCGCAGTTCGCAGTTCGCTATTCACAATTCACAGTTTCCCCCTTGTTGTTATTTATACAAAAGTTTTAATGAAATCAACCCTATGCATTCATGTGTGGCAGCTTGTGTGTGTGTGTGTGTGGGTGTGTGTGTGTTTGGGAGGAGAGGTGGATGTTGGAGGGGCTTAAAGGTTGTGAAACAAATTACACAAAAGCAGCTCAACAAACATCAAAATCGTATTATCCCCCAAATGCTGCATTCATTTTCAGATTGACCAATATTTTTTTCAGCATAAGTTCAACATATGAAAATACATTCTTAAACATTATTGGATTTAAAAGGGCCTTTCACCAAACCCATCGCAACTCACAAAATTATAGTGTCAAAGCGTGACAAGAATCGAAAACCGCTAAAAAAAAAAAAAGCATTTATCTATTGAAATTCATAATCGGAATCGGAATCGGAAGCTTATCTTTATCCCGAAACTACATATTTTCGTCTAGTAGACTCAGAGATCCTGTAGTAAACTAACTTGGCTAGATCAACTCATTATGATAGATGCTAATCACGTTTTGGCATTTAACCTGGTATTATAACTGTTGAGGAATCTTTCTTATTTATATTAGATGTCATACCAAAAAACCTTTACAGCAATTTGTATACTTATCGTATGGGAATCGCGATTTGAACACGCACCTGGCTGTAACTCTGGATTATTGAAGTGGACCTCGAGTCGAACGTAGGGATTGAAGTTGGCGCCACCGATGGGCAGTCCCGCCTCGGGCGGATAGGTAAAGGTGCTGGCGCCCATGGCCCATAGGGCCATTACCTTGGAGCAGACCTTCGCCTCCTGGGGCAGCTGCTCGCAGTCGCCATTGTACAGTGGTATCTCGATCTGTGGCTCCGTCTCGCAGTGAAAGACCTCCATGTGATGCACAATGCCAGGCGTCTTAACGATCGGCTCAAATTGCACAATGTGCAAGCGATCCTTGACAAGATCATCCAAGCGCTGCACATGGCACCAATAAGTTGTCTCCTTATTGGGCACCGGTGCTTTCTCCAACGTGATCTCCATTTGATCCAGTTCGCTGCATTTGATAAAGGAACACAATTTTGAAGATTGTAGAAATGGAATTTGCAAGACTTACGTTTCGGGTACGATTATCTTGTCGGCTCGCAGCAGCTGCAGCATCTTGAGACCCGCCTCATGGGGAGCACTCACATTGGGCAGAGCAAACTGATGATCCTCAAGCGCCAGCTCCGATTCACCACGTGCCCAAACCACATACATGGTGCCCTCCTGCGCGGATTAGTAATCGGAAGAACAAAAGGAAAGGATTAAGAAGAGAATGTGATCATCTGCATACTCAGAATAAAATTCCTCATCATTTTAATAAGTTCGTCATAAGTAATAAGTAAATTTTGAAAAACCCCCGTTTTTCAATTTTTAATTCAGTTTCGGCAAACGAGTTTTAAAAAAGATGTTTTCCAAAAATCATTGCTTATTACTTTAATATGCTACTAATACAGAACCACAAAAACTGGAAATACTTGAAACATTTTAAAATGATTTTTCTGAGTGTAGGTTTGAGAATGATTGTTACACTGAATATACCCACATGAAGACGCAGATCGAGGGGATCGCAGGTGTCAAACTTGCGCTTGAAGGCCAACGTGAACTCGTCCATTTTGAAGACCTCACAATCCTGCTGGTAGTCCTTGCGCACCCAGCGACCATCGGGACTGGTGTAGGTGTCGGTGACCACATTGAAGAAACCATTCTGATTCTCAAAGAAGCAAATATCCGCATCGCCCAAACCGCCACGTTTCGAGAAGCCCAAATAGAACCAACGATGCTGCTCATTGAACGCATTCTGCAAATGGAAGAGCACCTCCTGCTTGTACCAGTCGACCATCCAGCTCAGCTTGATCTCCTTGTCATCCAGATAGATTTCGTGCAGCTTAGTATCCGACAGACCTGCAAATGTGTGTGCGAAGTGTGTGTTTGCTTTGTAATAAGTTGATAAGCTCTTTTATTCATTAATATTTAAAAACCATTTCATAAATCATACTTTTTTTTTAATATATGCTAGTTTGAGAGAATATTAAAATTATTAAAAGAGGTCAACACACAATGAAGCACAATATAAAATAGTGAAAAATGTACTTGTCAAAAAAGGATAATCAACAAACTTAAAATTAAGTATCCTTTTCTGACTCAAGCTAAAATCTCTTGACTAGAGCCAACTTGTTTTGAATTATGGCTCGTTACTCGCTCAGATCAAAACTTTCATTAGATTAATTTGCTGGAGTTTGGAGGAATTTTCAAAGTCATTTGACTATGACTATGACTATGAGATTGTATGATATTTTATGACATGGTCGAAATTAATGATTGCAATTAGAGGCACGTCTACAGTTACGAGTTACGAGTTACGAGTTACGAGTTACGAGAGAGTTACCAGAGTACATGATGCGATAATCAAGTTGGCCACGGCTCTAATTACCAAAAATGTAAGAGCAGCCAAATAACATTTTACTTTCTCTATCACTTTCTCTTTCTCTCTCTCTCTCTCTCTCTCTCTCTCATCCGTCTGTCGTTGGCCACGTTGTACAAGGAGTAGGCCATCAGATTTATGTTACCAACGCACTTCCAGTCAGGCATCAGAACATCAATTACAACTCAGTCTGGATGGGTGAGGGGATGGGTGGTTGCGAAGGACTCGAGGCGAGCAGAGGCCCGAGTCAGTGGAGCGGCAGTAACGGTAAAGAAAACCTAATAAAATGTCAAATCCAATTGGCAAACATACATCAATGCACACACAAAAACACACACAAAAACACAAACACACACACAAACACAAACACAATGTTTAATGTGTGAATGTAGTTCGGCAAGTATGTCAAACTGTTTGACAAGCCACGAATAAATAGATAGATGAAGACCACAACTCAGCCACCCTTTTTTCCAAAGGGATACACATATAGACGAAGTGCTGAAAAGGAGACTGTAAAAACACTCGATTACAATCAGAATTGACAGCGATTCGACGAGTTTTACTATTCAAATTACTTTTTATTCAGCTCAAGATGGATGTGTAGCTGAAATCTTACGTAAATTTGCTTGCCTTGATGAATTTATACCCTTTTTTAAAGATGTCAAATATAAAGTATCTATCTATCTTTAATCTGTCGGCCGTTCGAGTTAACTTCTATATTACTATATCATATAGCTGATATAGGAACAATTATAAAATCTTGCAAGAACAATGTTTTCTTCTCCCTCAAAATGTAATATAATTTCGACATTTGACGATGTCTGCCATAGTATAAAATATGCGATTTGCTTAAGATATTCCTTTTTTCATATATGTTGATGATGTTCATTCAATAGAAGAAAAAAAGTTCGATTTTATTTTCAAGCAGAAAAATAAACATTCAAGTAAAAACAAACAATTTTTTTTAACAATTCGTATTTGCACAGAATACATGGGTATGGAGTATTCTTTTGTCAATTTAACAATATGTGAATTTTATTTCTACTTTAAGATATTTGTTTAGTACTTGTGCAAGTCGCTTGTTATGCAAATATTTTCATAACGGTCTGAAAAATATTTGAGTGTGTGCAAAAATATTTGATAAAACATGATTGGTGTGTTGTGTGTTGGTCAACTTCTACTTCAACTTCAAGTTGTGGCCATCTCGAAGCTAGAAATGCAGACAAGCAGAGCGGAAGTAAAATGACCCAAGGAGTTTTTAGCGATGAACTTCTAGCGAAAATGTGAACAGCAGTTTGAGTTGCCACAGGTTGCGATTGATTTGTTATCCCACATATGTCATCCAGCAACACACAGTCAACCACCCACCCACACACACACTCACACACACGCAGACATTGCCAAACAGTGTCCACAGCAAACTCTCGTCTCAATTTGTTCAGCAGCACAGCAAAATAAAAAACGAAGAAAAATATGTAGAATAGAAGAGAAAAAGAAACATGTTTTTCATTTTCATTTCCATTTACAAAATGCTTTTCTATCCTTTGCTCTCGTTATCGACCCTCGAGTGGAAATAGCAGCACTAATAAAAAACAAATTTCACTCATTGCTCAGATTTTTACAAGACTCGCTAAATAATGAACGAATTTAGCATCATCCGAAATCATCATTTAAGAGGCAGACGTAGTTAAACAAGATGTGCAAATATTGTTTTCTGTATTTAGAATAACTCATTACGCACATTTTTATGTACTAATATTATCTCTACTCATGCCAAGAAGCGCATTTTCAATATTAAATGCAGTATTGCCATAGAAGTCAAACCATTAAAAATGAAAATGTGCAAAAGTATGTAAAATGCAGAGGATAGCGTTCATATAAAGTACATATATTCGTCATCGTTTGTCTAACTACAAAATTTGTATATCGTCTTGTCGATACTTTTATTCCGTTCCCTCAATATCGATAAAGATCAATTGCAGCTAGCCAATGAAGCTACAATTTAAAAGAAATATCTTAATAATCGATAAAGTATATTTTAATACATATTTTTTTATTTAACATTCTTGATTTATAAAAATAATAAAGTTTGCTTAAGAAACACATAATGATTAAATTAAAATATATACTCGTATATACCAAATAACACAGCAGTAAAGATCTCTCGACTAGAGCATTCTTATCATTTAATTGTAGATATTTCTTACTAAGATTACATTAAGCATTAGGATTATCAGATAAAACTAGAATAGTCTTAACTCAAATGCCTAGATCTTTAACTTGTATAGCATTTTGCAGCATTCTTGAGAGTCCACCAATAGGTGCACATACCTATCTTCTAAATTAAATTTAGCTTTTTCATCTTAGCTTGTCACATTGTCACACACACACACACAGAGAGAGATTCAAACATCAAAGTGACTGATTTCCAGACCGAGTGAAAAAAAAGAGTTTTATTTTTGTTGAAATTCGATTTGTGTTGCTTTCTTTTCAGCTGACCTAACCCCAAAAATAAAAATAAATAGAAAAAAATAAAAGAGACGGCAGGAAAAGAACTACATAACTAAAAAATGTTTGGATGCCAGCAGCTCCAATCCCTCCTCCGCCTTTTACGAGTATATATCAACTGGGGCATGTTCATCTCTCGGTGACTATTCAATTGCTTTATTCTCGATTGGTTAGTCTCAACTTTCAATTGCATTTTCATTCCCACTTAACGGCTCTTATCCATCGACAATTTAAGCTACAATAAGCAGCAGCAGCAATAACAACAACAGTGCATTGCACACATAACTGTAAACTTAATAAACTTTTCCAGAGTTTATTGCATTTCACCGAATGCCCTCAGCCCTAAGGGCTCCTCCCTCCTCAATACCAACACACAGCAAAAAATATATAAATATAAAAAAACAGAACAGCGAATGGAACAATCACAGTTGCCGAATTTTAAATATCCTTTTTTATTCACTTGCTAACTAACAGATTACTTAGAACACTACAATCTATGCAGATCAATAAATATATATATATATATATATATATTGTTAGTAAGAATTCTCATATCAGCTCAGACAGCAAATACTTCAAAATACTTGATAAGGCAACATAATAACAAGAAAATATATATTTGCACAGATTTCCTCTTAAGCCCCAAATATAAGAGTTTTACCTTTTTTTTCGATGATATCTATAATTTATTATTGATATAAAAAAAAAAAACTCTGTAAGCATTGTACAAATTACACTCTTGCTTTCTCGGCAAATTTGTCACTATTTGTTAATGTATTCTACATTTATATTTAGGTATTCGAAAAAAAAAAAATAATTCTTATTGCTGATACTTATATGAAATTCAATACAAGTTTGGTAATAAATAAATATACAATTTAAATATATATTTACTTATATGAACTGTCTAAACAACCCAACACTTTCTACCTGTTCTAACACATCATTTAGAAAAATAGCCAAGCGAACATGTCTAAATTGATTCGTTCTTTCGATCAGGAATTTATAAAGTATTTATATATATACTTTATATACAATATATATATATATATATATATATATATATTGTTTATAAACTTAGGCGTCAGCCAGTTTATTTATTTATAACTCTTTCAGAGCGCGTTAAAAATTCGAAGAAAAAAACTTTTTTTTGCGAGCTGAACTTGAAAAACTTTTTGAATTTTTTGTGGTGTTTTAGTGTTTTTGTATGTTTGTGTCTGAGTTTGTTTGATGTTTGTTGGTAGCTGTAGTTGTATGTGTGCGTGTGTGTTTGTGTGTGTGTGTGTGTGTGTGTGTGTGTGTGTGCATTTTGGATGCTTAGCCCGACTGTGTTACGTGAATGTGGTGTTTCATGTCATATAAAAGTGAACACGGTCGACAAGAATGACGATGAACATGTGAATGTGGATAAGGATGAGGATGACGATATTGAGAATGACGATGTGGATGTGGATGTGGAATTGGATGAGGATGAGAACGTGGCTGGTGATGAGCACTCGGCATGCCAAGGCGCACAGGAATTTTCTTATTATGCACTGCATGCGAGCACACTTCAAGGACCCTACTATCTAATATGGCACAGCCCACACAAAACACCATCTGCAACACACCCCCCCCCTCCCCCACCAACACCCCCCTGCAGACTCCTATAGTATGTACGCCTAGGCTCGCTGAATGCTTGGTGAAATATTTGTAGTATTTTGTGTGTGGGAGCCAGCTGCTTTTGCTTTTGCTAGCATAATCCAGCTGATATCATTATTGTAACCGTGCAACTAGCACAAATCTTCAAGTCGCTTGGCTCGTGGCCTTTACACTTCGACCCCTTTATCCACCGACCCGCGAGCCCCTTCCACATACCCATAGAGTCGGAATCGTCCACAGAATCTTGCACAATCTTTAGCCACTTTTTTTGTGCCGCTCAAGTGTCGCCTGAGTATTCTGGGAATGCTTGCTTCATATTCATACACTGACAGAAAAATGTGTTGTGCAATGTGACTGCTTACACAATTTTAAGTTAAATATGCAGAAAGTCTCAGCACTGCACATTGGTTCTCTCAGGAAAACCTTTCAACTCTTAAAGGCTACAATTATTTAATGTTTTATAGGTAGATTAATAATAAAATAGAAATGCTATATAAAAAATAAAAATATGTAGAAACAATTTTTCAGTTTTGAATAAGGACAAAAATCTTTTAATCAAGTACAAAATTCTTATTAAAAGCATTTTTCATCTTTTTTTTCCATATTATTTGTTGAACTCAAATCAGCTCAGCTTTTGTTGTTTATCTAAAAAAGTCTTTTGGATATAACAAAACTAAAATTTAAAGTGTTCAATTAAATGATGTAGATGAAAATAATTGAATTCAAATTTAAAATAACAAAATATCAAAAGAAAAGAAACGATGGTTTTAAAATAGTGCACATATTTTTTAGTAGGTTTACTTTAAATAAAATCTATAAATGTTGTTCAGAGAAATCAAGTTATTGATTAGATATTTATTTTAGATTTTATATTTACTAAAAGATAAACTATACTATTTTGCAAAGTGTAGGCAGTGCCTCAAGCTTTTACCCCGCCAACGGCCCGCATACTGCTGAATACTTTATTGAATTCCCTTTTTAGCGCTCAGCTTTCATCTGTCCATTTCGATGGCCTCCTGCGAGTCCTTTGCTCCAAGTTGGAGTCCGAATCCGAGTCTGACTCGTCTCTTAATATAAATTGACTGCCCTGTTATCCGGTTCTTGTCACATTGAGTTATGAAATGAAATGAAATGAAATGCAAGCGAACGGCGCCCGGGAGCTGTGGGGTGGGGTGGGGTGGGGTGGGGTGTTGTTGGGTTGTGGTTGGGGCATACAGCATCCTACGGCCATGTTGCACTCACACTTTTACATGGCAGTTCTCTCGCTTGATTGAGACAAATATTTGTACAACAATTTTTGCTTTTGCCCGGGTCAACGATGCGGTCGCTCAGATCTATAAATTATTGAGGATTTATCGCCTCCACTCACTCACACAAGTCAGCCAGTATATATATATATATATATATATGGGATATATACGACTTATTTTACCTGCATTGGCATTGACGCCGTTTGCCATTTTGATGGACTGGCTCAAACGAGCTCACGTTTCATGGCCAGGTTAATATAATTGCTGTGCAAAGTGCTCGGAATTCTTGTTACCTCCTCTTCTCTTCCCCCCCCCCACCCCCCCACTTGACGACATTGTTCCCCTTTCCACTTGACGTTGACAATTGTGAGTAATGGCGCTCTCAAGCCGATAACTCACTTGAAAGACAGATTGAGAAAGAATGGGAAAAACTTGCACAAATTCAGCCAATGCATTTTTCTCAGTGGAGGAAAATGATTTTTATAGACTTTCGAAGTTGTCAGAGCTGCGCGAAGCGTGAAGCTCAGTAACAGATTTATTATTATGTAATAAAGCTGACGAGATAAGATAAATGCTACAAAATGATAAAGGAAGCAAGGATTTTACCAGGAACTGCACTTCATATATAAAATCGGTCGAAATGAGCAACGTACAAAGAACTGTGAAGTGCATAACGAAAGTGTACTAAATGTAATTGAATTTCTAAGGAAATGAAAGTAAGCATGAAACACAGCATGAGAAAATAATACAAATTTAAAAGAGTTAAGTAAAAGCTAAGAGAGAAGCCAGAAGACATTCGAGTACAAATTGAGATGGGAAACATTTCGTTGAAATCGGCACCGAAATAATTTGATTGCATCAAGATGTGCCTGTGAAATCGATGACAAAGAACCGCATTTCAAATGGTTCACTTCTGGCAGTTTTGTGTGCTGGCCAACAACGGCAAATACACACACACACACACACACACATTTAGTAGTATTTATATGGGTTTGGGGCATTTGCATCCGATGCGAGATTACAGAGTGAGAGACGCAAAAACGGTGCTTAGCGTTGACCCCACAGCCGCTGCACAAACAAGAGGAACGAAAATTGGCATGACCAGGTTTTGGTTCTGGTTTTGATTATGATTTTTATTCTGTTTTTAGGTTGTGTCTGGTCTGGTTTTGGGTCTGGGTCTCGGTTTGCCAAATGGCTGCCAGTTGCGGCAGTCCTTCCTGACTGCGGTACTCCTGTGGTCTGCCATCCAGTGATAAATAAATTAAAAGGCACACGTGAAACGGCTGGCAGCCCAAAAACTGCCCCGAGCTGAACGCAGTCTAATAAAGCTGACCACGCAGCAGGCAACATGAGGCGAGCAAGAGCTTGCCACATGTGGTGGCCTCCACGCAACCGTCGAACACACATGTGTGGAGCAGCAAACCACAAACAAAATAAATAAAAAATCAAATGGAGAATGAAAAACCAGGGGCTTGTGGCCACGGTTAGGCCCAAAAAATCTGTGTGGATACCAAACGCATCATGGTGAGAAGAACCCTGGAGGAGGAAATAACCACACACAAAACAAAAAAGGGGGATGTGTGGTGGGGTGAGCAGTATCCCGCAGATTGTTGTGGTTGTTCATCAGCTTTTATTTTTTCGCTAACAGGCCAACATTATGAGCTGAGCGCAAAATTAAATATTAAATTTACGCCCTAGCATGGTATTATAATGTGCATAGAACATCTTATTATGTACATCGACTATACCAACAAGTGCAGCGAGGGTCGCAGTAATAAAAGAAGCTATAAAATCACAACGTGAAGTAAGTCATTTAAAATGAATAATGATTGTAATGAATATTATATTATAGAACAAACTAAAACAAGTATGAATGCTGTAGTCGAGTTAGCTCTACTACGATATATTCTCTACATATTCTCATTTTACTGTCAAATTTTCCTTTCAAAAGTTTTGCACTCAAATGTGAGCAGGCTAAGTCATTTCTTATATGCACAGGCAATAAAGACTTAAAAAAATCACAAGCAGCGCATTTTTTGTTTCACAATCCCAAAATGTTCTCTAATTGGCTGACTAGAAACACTTGCATATATATACATACATACATACATACAAATATACGTATACGCAATCGTATGTAACGGGGTTCTGTAGAATACACACAAAAACATATTTACGCTCGCATCGATTATCATGCCATCTCTCTCTCACACATGCGCTAGCATATTTATGCATACAGAAAATGGTTGCGGCTGCTGGTAGAAATCAGATCAATAAGAAAATATATTTTTGACCATATATTGGGTGTTTTTTATCCGATCTTGATGAAAGTCGCTCAATATTATGCATATGCATATAATATGTTAATTAGAAGATTCTGCCTAGTGGATTTTATTGTTATCAGAAATTGAAATGTATCGATAATCGAGAAACGGAGACAGTTATCGAAAAAGTGAAAGAAAGAAGAACAAGAATTGAAGTAAA
Source organism: Drosophila fungiperda (assembly GCA_035042345.1). Lineage (NCBI taxonomy): Eukaryota > Metazoa > Arthropoda > Insecta > Diptera > Drosophilidae > Drosophila > Drosophila fungiperda. Next base: position 1,799,735 of record JAWNLM010000154.1, on the reverse strand, counting down.
AATATGATCGAACAGCGTAAGTAAGTGAGAACAAGTAGAAGAAAACAGTAAAATTAGTTAAAGAGAAAGTAAGACAGAGAGAGAATTCAAAGAAAGGAGAGCAAAAAATAAAGCAAGAATAAGAGCGAAAAGAAAAAATAAGAGGCCAAAGAAGAACGAGAACAAGAAATATAAAAAAAAAATAGCAAGAAGTATCGCAAGAGGAACTTAACGGAAGCCAGGAAAAGAAATAAATGTATAAATTGAGATAAAGTGCAACAATAACGCAAAATGAACAGGAAACATCAAGTAAAAGGGAAAAGAATAGCAGCGAAACACTTAGGCAAACACAAAGAAATTCAACGAAAAGTAAAAGCGCAAATGAGATGTAGAAGAAAGAAGAACAAGAACTTCATAGTGAATAGGAGAGAGAAGCATAACCCAATTAAAAAGCACTGCGGATAACTTAAATTTCTAATTTATATCTGCCCTCGTCTGAGATAAAGTTCAGTTGAGTTAAAGTGTTTTTCTTATGCTGGGCTTAGCAAAGTAATCTCTTCCAGACAAATTGCAAGCCAATTCAAATGCGTACGTGCCACAGAAATTGCTTCAGCTCTTTAGTTATTTAAGTAGAGATTCGAGTGAAAACACCCTTCACCAAAATGTACAAAGTAAGAGCAATGTTTCGCATAAAATTATTATTGAGAATGTTAAGTAACAGTAAACTTAAAGTGCTAGAGCTAAAAGTGGAGCTGAAATCCCTTGCAACACGCTTTTAATTTTATTGTTACTTAACCATCTCAAGTAGATTTTGTGTTACTACATGTTTTTTTTTCATTAAAAAATAGTATTTATAATGAGTAGCAACAGCTTTTACACTAACTAAACGGTGAGGGGGGGACTGCTTATTTCAAAACAAATGCTGATATCGGTAATTTGGGAGGAGTTACTCCTTTGTGAAGGTTCTGTGATAACTTAGCGACACTTTTGTTGACTGTGCAAATAGAATTATGGAAATACCAAAATTGTTGCCTGATGCGTTTGCTACTGTTCAAATCTATCTGTTCCATTCGACTCGGTTCGGTTCGGTTCAGTTCGGTTTGATGTGGGTTTGGGTTTTGTCTTGTTTCAGTCTGTTGCCCACGTTGCCAACACATAACTTAAGTGTGTGAAGCGTTTCATGTGTGTGTGTGTGTGTGTGTGTGTGCTAATGTGTATTCGCTTGTTGTGCGAGGTCCAAATTAGGTTTCATCTGCCAGTTTGCCTTTTTCACTCTGTTTGTAAATTAATTTACCGTTAGTTATTGCGATTGTGTGCGTGTATGTATTTTATATACATATATATATATATATATATATATATGCATAAATGCTTTAATATATATATTTATATATATCTATCCGTATACAAATGTAGACCACACACTTAGAGAAACATATGCTCTCAACTTTCCCAATTTGCACTTCAATTTAATTCACACTACAAATCAGTAAATTATTTTTTTCCCATTTAGAAACAATTGGTAAATTTATAATCTCTTAAAAGTAAAAAGCTGTATATATATATACTTGGGATATATTTTCTAGAAAAGTAAATAGACAAATAGCTTTAAAAAATGCAATAATTTGAAAATCTATTTATTCAATGCTATATAAATATAAACTCTACACTTATAAACCTATTCAAAAGATAATAGCTTATTGAAAAATTGGCCAGGCATCAATAGTTTTTTCGAGTGCAGCTTTCTGGCCTGCTGCTCGGAAAGGACTTGGGCATGCATATGCTGGCCATTTGTCTGCCACGCCTCGACCATAAATTATACGCTCCTGGTCGAGGCAACAAAGCACGGCAAGATATGCTCAAAGATATACGCGTACGCACGCACACACCCACACACACACCCACACACACACGCACACACACACACACACATTCGCAAAGAGACAGATAGCCACACACTCCACACCGAAGGCAACAAAGATGTCACTAATAAATGTGTAGTTATTTCCATTAAGTTGTTGTCATCACTCCGACATTCCTTTGAGTCTCATCTTTCGCCTCTCTCTCCCCCCCTCTTCTCCTCTTCTTTCTCTTTAGCTTTAGTTCACTGCTCCTCGTCTCGCCTCGCTTCGTTTCCTTTTCTTGTCCACTTGTCGAAAATGTTTTTAGTGGAGGTCACCGTTACACAAGCAACTAGGTAATCTACGGCTCAAGCTGTGTGTGTATGTGTGTGTGTGTGTGTGTGTGCTTGTGGGCTTGTAGTAGTGTCTGCGTGCAGCTTTTGTGGGCAACCAACTTAATCACAAGTAAACGACGCCTTGCCATTCCCGCTGCCCTCGCCCCGCCGTCCATCCGAGAAAGTCCACCACTTACATAGCAGCAGGCAAATCTGCAGCGTCAGCCATTCATTTGGTTAATGACATTGTGTGGTGGCCGCTGCGCCAAAAGTTACACAAACATAAACACAGATCTACACTCAGATAAAAAGTTGTATTGAGAATAAAAAACAAAAATGAAAATGCCTCTTTCAAAAGCTGCAAACATACCCACTTGAGGGCATTCTGCCCGTCCTTCAAAAATATATAAAATCGACGAGATTAAGAAGGGTATCATAAAGTTCTTCAAACTTTTAAATGTGTTTGTAAAAGAAGTAAAAACGTAAAATTTTAGCTAGTTTTTTATGTATTCTATTTATCCAGTTCCAGTTTTTTTTTTCTCAATTCCTAATATACCCAAACATAAAAAACCAAGTCGATTCAGCCATGTCCAAAGCTACCAAATTTCAAATGTGGGAAATAAATTCTCTTATACCGAACTAATAGAAATTGGATTTCTCGACATCGATATATTTCACCAGTATCGATATAAATCAATTACGTAAAGTAAAAGAAAAAAAAAACCAATTGTAAATGTCTTAAACTTTTTTTTATTTATTTATTTAATGTCAACTAAAGTCAGTCGGCTCAAAAATACACAAAAAAGATATAATATTAAAAATAAGAAATGTTTATAAAATTTATTTACATGATTCATGATATTGATCAACTATTAAACGTTCAACGAGATGAGCTAGACAAGGGATAGAGAAACGTCCTCTCTTAGTTCAACTAAAGCATTCGCAGTAATCAGTTATTTTTCTGCAAGTGTAGACGGTGATTGAGAGTTCAGTGCCGTATGCCAAGCAAGTGAGTATCTAACAGATACATTTGCAGGCTAGCCAGAGCGCATAAACTCTTTGGCCAACACTGCTTTAAAGGCTGTATGACAAGTGATGTGTGTGTAGGGCAGTACTGCTACTCCACCCATGCTGCCCCCCACCGGCACCACTAACTACCGTTGTTTGGTGCACTAAACAAAGTCAGCAACACTTTTGCATTCAGCGCATTTTGCTGGTCGCTCGCTTGCCACGCTTGAATTATTTTAGCCGCAGCAGCGGCATCAGTCCTTTTGTGCTAATGCAGCATGTGTCATGGCAAGCTCATAACCAACCCACCTCCGTCCCCCCGGTCCGCCCGCCAATCGCCAACCGCCAACCGCACCACATGTGCACAGCGCGCCCACAGCGGCCACTTGGGAATCAGAACAGAAAAATAAAAAAAAACAACATGGCGAAAATGAAAATGAAAATGAAAATGAAAATGGAATATAAATTTTAAAAATTAAAAAAAAAATATTGTGGAAATGTAACTAAATTAAATGTAAATGTGTGTGTGTGTGTGTGTGTGCGAGCTATGTTGTTTCTACACACACATTTGCACACACTCGCTGTCAAAATAAACATCGCACATCGAATTTGCAACACAAACTTAAAACAATTTGGTTTTGTGTGTTTGTGGCACTTGCTAGGCAAATTGGCAGCCAGTGTTCCCCCGTGGCACTTCCAATAAAAACTAAATAAAAATGTTCCTGCGCCGAATGCAAGAAATTTTTTCAAAATAACGTTAAAATGTTAAAGCTAATATTAATTAAACGAAAATAAATGAATACAAAATATACAATTTTATTGTGTATTTTATTTATTATAAAAGACGAAAACACAAATGTAAAGATTAGTTGGAGAAAACAAACTTCTAATGAGTCCTCAATCGCTCAAATATTATTATTCTATCTGTGTACTCAGATAAAATTCATACGTATTTTTAAGTTACTTAAAAAACAGATTTAAAATAAAGAAGAAAAGCCAGTTAGAGCACTGTAATCGAGACAGTTCGGCTGGGAAATACCCTGTAAACAGCTATTAATTACTAGGTGTGCTGACTGCTAATAGATTTGGCTAACAAAATCTGGAATTTTATCTAAACTTAATGAGATTTTATCATCTAATCAGTTATACTAATTAGAAAACTCTTTCTTTAAGATTATATTTGCCGCCAGTGTATTTTTTTTACCTCTGCTCAATATTTCAAGACGATATTGTTTTCAGTTCAAATTATTGTGTGTGCATTGCGGTTGGCCAAGTGCGCTTTAGTGCCTTAATAATGGCTTAACATTTGCATACGTTTAAATTCGACATACACAACACACACATACACAGACACATACACACACACATAGACACATGTAAATAGGTGTACTCTATGTGAATACAGATCGCGTATGGAGCACTTTGATTCAATTTGTTTCAAGTTTTTATCGCCCACACGACAGTTGAGCCTAAGCAGGTTGACACACACACACACACACATACACGTGTAAGCACACACACACACACACACACTGACTCAGTTTTATACTAATGAGTTTCAAATGTGAAAAGCACTCGACGCTTTCGCTGCTCTCCGCTTTTTTCCACTTCGCACTTGATGCATTGCACTTCAACGACGAATCTGAATCTGAATCTGAAGGGTTTTCACTATTTCCATCCTTATTTTTTTGAATTTGCTGTGCTTAATGCACAGCACATCGTTGACCCAATTCCAAATATTTTCGGCATGTACAGTAACGAAATCAATTTATAGACGACCACAAAGTGAAAAAATATCTAAATATTTATTTTATTTGGCAAGACGACATTTTAAATGCCCTAATAAAAAACATATCACAGCTAAATATAGTCATCAATGGACTTGACAGAATATCTCGTGAACAAACTGACCAAATTTTATTATTATATATATATATAGCTATGGCATCTATATGATATAGCGCTTAGATCTGGACAACTTTGACAAATTTACGAATGCGAGGGTATTAAAAGGAAGTTCAGGGATAATGTCGAATTATGGGCCCCCAGACTCCGACCCATGCCTCTGTTCCTACACGAAACGAAAAAATAATAGTGTGGCACCTACAGAGCACAATGGAATGTCCAAAAGTGCCCCACAACTGTGGCATGCCGCAGCAAGTTGAGTTGAGTTGAGTTGCAAATTTTGCACCAGTTTCGCTTGTCCGATTTTAATACAAGAATAGAAATGAAGCACCACAGCGTGTTTTATAATTGGCCAAAATGATATGGGACCCATGCACACAATAGGTGAGAAAGAGACAGGGAGAGAAAGAGAGGGTCAGCTAGATATAATGAGAATCATGAGCCAAGCATGTAAGCGAAAATAAAAATCAAATTAAATTATGTCAAAAAAGTGAATGAGTATACAAGTACGTGTGTGTGTGTACGTGTGTGTGTGTGTGTGTTTGTAGTAGTTTATCCTAGGGAATACCCTGCATATAGGTATATAGTATTCAAGCAACTCGTGTCAAATTTCTTTCTTCTTTTCTTTTCATTTTCTCACCGCTTAAGACAAACTTTGCTGATTCGATTTTGTAATCTTAGTTTAAGCTTGAGTTTCTTAATTAAGAGTTTTATTTCTTTTTTATATTTTTTAGTGTATTTTTGCATGCAATTATGTTGGTTTGCATATTTGTAATTGTGCATTCTGCGTGCACATCTTCTTGCTGCTCTTGACTATAAAATAAAAACATTTTTTCTTCCCGTCTGGAAATTTAAAAATGGTTGCATAATTTGCTTGGATTTTTCACCCTTCGCACAGAATGTTTCTTACACTCGGACAAAAAAAAATCACACTTAATTGTTGAAATTACCATAAAATGAGAAACACATTAAATGTGTGACGAGAGCTTTGATATTAATAGATTTAGCGATATATAAATATGAATCGTTGAAAACACCTAAAAGTACAAGTTTTCTGGTTATTAAAAATTACTTTAAAATATGCAAAACCAATTGTCTTTTAATGAGAAAGGCTTGTTTATATTTAATGTTTTCAATTATTATGAAATTTATTAAAAAAAAAAAATGGAAAATATACAAAATAATTTTTTTAAAATTCAAAAAGAGTTAGAATTTAGCTGTTTTTTAAGAATTACCTTGACTTAAAAAAAATATATATGTTTAATAAATGTGTAGTTTAATTTGATAGCAAAGTTTATTACATTTATCTAAATATCAGGGTATTTTAGTTCCATAGAAAAAGCAGTCTAAAAAAACGATCTGAAAATATGCCCCCTTTGGGCTGAGTGTTTCATGGTATAGGTTAAGTTAAACGGGTATCGGCCTATATAGGCCGACACAAATAGGCCATGTTTGGCTCGCTTTCTCGTTGACAGATTGCAAAGGAATTTATCTAACTTTCCTTAAATTGCAGGGCAGAAGCAGAAGAATTGCTAGACAGATTCTGCCTCGTTCTCTTCATCTACAGCTTCTGCAGATTCGCAGTCTAAATATATATATATGAATTCTTCAAGTCATATCTGTGGCTTTTCCCACAAGCTGTTCGATTTAGAGTGCCGCAAAATTTAATCAAGCAAAAATTCATTTTAAATAGATTCACTTTGCTCGCTAATTGATGTGCCTTTGGCAAATTAACAAATATTTGCCAACAGAAAGCAGCTAATTAAACGCTTTTTCCATCACCAGACAGACAGCAGATACTGGCCAAAAATGCCAGTTGAGAGTTGCTAGCTGTTAGCTGTTAATTGTTAGCTGAGCTCTTGACTCTTTGCTCTTGGCTCTTTGCTCATCGCCTGTTTTGACTGTTTCGCAGGCATTTCAGCACAATTGAGGACATGAGGCAAATTGCTTGGCGACGCCATTTTCACACTTTCCCTTTGATCCCTCTCCATCCATCCGCATTGCTCCGTCCTGCGTCGATAAAGTTGTGGGCGTGTCTGGGCGGGAATTGTGTTAAGCTCTATGGCAACTAACAACATTTAATTACAAGAATGTTGCAATTTAACTGGCCACATTTTGTGGCCTGGCCTATAATCAAATATAAATATGCGCACATTTGTAATTCAACTTTAACAAATTGAGCTGCTTGAGACCAAAATGATGTTATTACACAGCATTGGAAATAGCGAAAGGGTTGCAAAAGTTTTTGTTTACCAGCACTTAAAAACAAATTAAACAAGTGCTATGCGATAGATACCCTGTAAAATACTTAGTAGTTTGTAAATAAATTAATTGAAATTTATACAGTTAATCAATGATACAGCTATCAACTGATAATACATTAATTCGAAGTATTAAACTTAATATTTGTTTAATTTATTGATATCGGATATCGACTTATATCGATATGGGCGAAATAAACACGAGAATATATATATATAAAATCAGATCGGATAAACGACTCGACTGTTGATATCGATCATGAATATATATGCATTATATGTTAAACATTTTGCACAACCTAATGAAAACTCGTGTTACCCGTTTTGAATGGGTTCAGGGTATAAAAAACACCAGCTCATTTAAGGGAAAGTTACGGCTGCGAATTCGTGAATGGTGCCAAAATAAACTTAACAATTTCTCAACGCACTTTGTGAATCCATCGAAAAAGTGGGTGAAGTGTTGCCAAGATAAAACTTTTTTCAACATTTTTTGCACTTTTCGTTGAATAAACAAAATGGTTTTTGTGTGAAACACAAATATTTTGGTTTGAATTTTCTCGCCGTTAAGAACGAAACACTAAGGTAAATAAAATATTTTATTAGCAAAGGATTAAAAGAGATAGTCGAAGCTTGAATACCCTGGCAAAGCGGAGACAACCTGTTAATAACCCAACCGAGCGAATCTTAGAAAAGATGTGATACATAAGCGTTATTCTGGTATTTGTTGCTTATACTCGGATTTATCTTCGGTCCGATTGATCCCATGACAGCTATATGAGAGCTGTTAAGCTGCGACATATACACTGCCTGGAGCTGAAAACTAAATGAGATGTTGCGACTGTTAATACGGATCATGGCCAGAATGTATATTCTGGTTGCGAAAATATCTTGCTCAACATGAACTTTGCCAGCAGGCTTACAAAACACACACAGATGCGTCGTGTCTGGCATAATAATAATAAGCCCTATTAAGCTGACAGAAGTTGTGAGTGTGACCAGATGAAAGTATGATTACGCATGTAACTTGACGGCACATTAAACACACACAGCTCGGTGGGAGAGGGTGAAAGGGGTGTGAGAGGGCAGGCACCAGCAGGAGGAGGATCTATGTAACTTGTCACCTGGCCTTGTCCCAGTTAAGTGGTTTCCCTGAGCTCCAACTCAATCCAACTACTAAGCTGCTGCTGGAGCAACAACTTTGGCTTGCTTCGCATCGATTTCTTTGTCGAAAATGGGAGCAAAATTCAAGGGAGAAATTTTTATTTTTTTTCCTTTTTTCTTTTTTTTTCTACTGGTTTAGCGCACTTTAAGTGACAGTCAAGCCACACCTCGCTCAGTGCTGCACTGAGCGAAATTTGTAATTCGAAACAGATTAGAATTGAAGTACAGCAATAGCTTTTTTTGCTGGCTACACATTTTTATATATATAATAAAAGATATCTTGTCTTCAATCAGCTGAGATATTTGGATTATCTAACGCCAAGCAAATTATATATATATTTTTTTTTTAATATTTTATATATGCTTTAAAAATTTGTACCAATTTTTTTAACACTTTCATCATGCACAATTATCATCATTATTATTAAAACTGTTATTTTTTCGTCTGTTGCGGATTTCTAAATAACATCTCCCCAAAATATTTATAGCCTTAGCCTTGCAGTGTCAACTTTCCATTCCATTTCAAGCTTGTCGATTTATGACATTAGTTTGATAACTCGATTTGCATACCATCTGGCTAAATTTATATAATAAAAAATACTTTTTCCAACAACAAAAAATGGTATTGAATTCATGTTGAATCATATCATACATTTTTTTTTAGTTTAACTAAACAAATGAATGATTTTGTTTGCTGAGTAAATAGCTATGTTTTTTTGTGTGTCCGATTTGTGGGTAAAAAACTAACTGTAGCTTAATAAAGCTACACGGATCGGAAATGAGCATGCAATTTGAACGGAAACGCCAACTGAAATTGACAGACTTCGACGGACAGTTAGAAAGATAGGCAGTCAAATATTGCAGTTTGCAGCATGCAATATTATAGTATATATATATATACTATATATTGAGTGTGTGAGTATAGGGGGGTTGGGCAGATATTGGATATTGCTGTTGAAACTGAAATTGGCTTGACTTATTTCAGCACATCCCAGAGCAGAACACTAAAGTGTTAAACTGTGTTGCCAACAAACGAAACTTGACTACAATTCAAAAAATAAATAAAATAAAATAAAATAGAAAAAAGACAAGCAAACAAGTAAGAGCATTACAATCGGGCTTATCCGACTGTATAATACGCTGCTATAAATTTAATACCAGTTGCAAAGAGCTTTTTTTTTTAGTACTTTGACTAATTTCTGAGTTTAATTCCTTACAAGGACAATATACAAAGTAATATTAAATAAAATAAGTTATATAACAAGACTCTGATCAATTTGAATGCGTTACGATTTGATGACTAAAATTCAAATACCCAAAACGCATCTAAGCGAACAGAAACGGTATGGAATGACGCGGAATGGTATGGAAATAGCATGGGTAGTGGTCCACTCTCAAGGGAATTCCCCAACATGAAGTAGAATGTGCCACAAAAAGCAACAAAAAAAAAAAAGAAACCAGCGAGTGAGAGTTAAACTAGGATAGATAGATTCGATAGACATACATATCTATAGGACAAGTTGCCCAACGAGATACTCACACACACACACACACACACACTCGTACATCATTGGATATTTATTGGTTTCCACTAAATAAATCGACTCGAAATTGGCAAACGTCGCAAAATGGACATTATTAGCCTCCATATTGGTGCCCCACGTTTCACATTGCACGTTGCAAGCTCAGACGTTTAGCACTGTCTCTCTTTCTCTTTCTCTTTCTCACTCTCCCTCTCTCTCTTTCTCACTCGCTCCGTGTCTCGTTGAGAACTGGAGCACATTTTGCTCCAAACACGTTCAACTAAATCAAAATGACTTTGTCGACACGGGATCCACAAACTTTAACCCAAATTTTACGTAAAAAAAAACTCAACAAACAGAAAAAAGAAAAAAGAACTTAAGCGAAATATTGTCAAGTTTTGTTGTACGAACACATGTTAAAGTTTATTATTTATTCAGTCAACTTGGCACAGTGGACGTATTCCTCGAAACTATCAACCATAAAATTGTGTGTGTCTTTTTGTGGTTCTCAATAAGAAATTAAACTGCAACCGTTAAACGAAATTAGCGTTTAAAAATAGGGCCAGAATTAGATAGAAGAACCAGTAATATTAACTGACTCAATATGTATTTTGCTTATACCTGAAATCAAGGCTTGATTCAGGAACTTGATTACTTAAATTTAATAAAATTCTTATTTCCATTCTGATATCATTAGTCCGAGTGTTAAATCGAAACAAAACCGTAATTTTACAAAATAACAGTGAAGTTATGTAGCATTTCAATCAACGGAATACCGATAATAATTTGGACTAAGAACATAATTTTTATCAGAGTCGCAGCGGATACCTGAATTAATAATTCGATTTGGTTATATTTACATACACAAAAGCTGTGTGAATATAAATATTAAAACAAGTTAGAACTCTCTAGTCAAATAAGCTCGACTGTGAGATACCCTGTAGTCCTGTTAATAATATGTAAATTCATTTTAAGGTGGTAAAATCTGTGTTTTTTATGCTATTGCTTGTCATTTTTTACAGTTAATGTGACTGCATTTAAATAATTGTATATCGATTTGTATCGATAGTCGGTGAACCTGTAGCTTCTTTTATTGCGTTGTCTACTTTTGCTTGTAACAAACTAAAGCAGAATTTCAATATACCGTTTTTAAGCCATTTTTAATGGGTGTAATGCAAACAAATGTTTATTAAAAGACAGTTTCTTATTTTGCTCGTATTTGCATGCGATAGATTCAAGAATATATATATGCTGCAATGATGCTGCAATGGTCTTCATCAGACATAATGATGCCCTATTTAGACACTAATTAATGGGTGCAATTAGTGGGATATTAATGCAAGTTTCTGGAAATAAAGGCAGAACCTCGCCCATTAATTATAATTGCAAACGTCTGCTGAAAGTATTTAGAGCATTAACACTCATTAACTATTAACTGAAACTGAAAGCTTGAGCACGTATTGGCATTGTTTTCGATAACGCCACAAAATGTGACCATTTTGGCCATTGTGGTTCACCGGACGGTTAAGTGGAGTGCACACAAATTGATATGCATTGGTGTGCGAGTGTTAGCCAAGTGGGTGGTCTATTTGCAGGCCTATTGATAGTCGGCCAACAACGGCTTTGAGTGGCCAACAGGGGCCGCAACGCCTCATTAGCCAAATAAAATGTGGTTGCTCATTTTACGGGCGTAATTTGTTTGATTGTCGGCTGATTGCAGCCGCAGAAAAATACGTTTTCATCTTCTTCTCACCGAATATCATCTTTATTTATTTATTTATTTTGTTGGTTTTGCTGTGCTTGTCCCCAAAGATTTTGGGGGACAGTCGATTATTAGACAGCATTTACCGTTGTCACGTGAAGCTATTTCTTCCGCTGCCCACCCTTCCAAATCTGTCCATCAAACTGGCCATGAGCAGGCAAAAAAATAAGCAATGAGAATGTTGTTTGGTGCTCGACTGCCAGGGGATTTGGCTTTGACAGGCAAACACGGCCGATGCGAACGATAAGAATGGCAATAACTTTAAAAGTCGCTGCGGGCTGCCATTTAACCCCCCCACACCAAATCACCTCCTACCCCACCCCTTCACAACACCTCTGGAATCATGAAGAATGCGGGCAACTTTTAGGTGTCTCTGAGTGTGAATGTGTGTGTGTGTCTGTGTGCCTGTGTGTATTTACACACAGAAAACATGCATATCGGTTCCGTTAAGTGTTACATCAAAAATGTTAAATTAGACTTTGAAAAAATAAATGAGAAAAACAGTTCTGTTTGTTCTTCAATCTTGTTGAATTTCATTTGCAATTCCGATTCGTAATTTTAATCGCTTTACGATTTCGATTTTGATTTGAGAAGCGAACTAATAAATTCAGTCAACTAAAGAATATGTTAATTTATTATTCTCATTGAAGTCAATATACTTCCTAAAATCAATACTTAATATTTATTGTATCAGTTAAGATGACTGGTTCTTCAAATTATTAATTTAATTTATAAATTTTAATTTGTTTATTTCCGTTTCAGTTTGATTCGTTGAACTTCTGAAGTTCTTAGAATAAATCGTCTATTTGTAATTAGTTATTTAAATTTTGTTTGTTACTCAAGTCAAATTATGTTTGATTGGCAGCTGTAATATAGCGTAATTTCTGCGAGTGTATGCACATTTTCGAAAATCATTTGCTATTATGCTTCTGTTACATTAGTCACTGTCCTGCAGGAGCAGCTTACTCACCATCGGGACACACATCAAGAGAAAAGGTCCTGCCACGATAAGCCGTGCCAAAAAAAGAAGAAGAGAAAAAAAACACACACAAACACACACACACGCTCACGAGCAATAGAATCAGGAATATCATCGCTTCATTTTCGGTTTAGTTTTTAGTGAGTTGGTTCTTGGGCATCACAACAAGAGTAAACCGTAAACCTTTTGCCGTAAACCGGAAACTGTGAACTGTAAGAAGAAGAGTTCAGTTTTGGGGGAACAGTGAAATTGAAACAAATGAACAGCTTAGGCGGAGGCAATGGAAATCAAGAGGTAAAGTTAAGCGACAACAAAAAAGAAAGGCAACAAAAGACTTTTAAGCATATTAAAATCTTGATAATCGCAAAATATGTTTCAAGTTTATTTTTAGTTGCCTAACTAAATTAAGCTAAAAAACTACAAACGGCCCCTGTCGAGGCAGCTCGACCACTAAATACACTGTAATTAAAACGCATTTTCTCATCATGAAAATAAGCCTTTTTAATTAAATTTGATTAATAATAAATCTGTGTGTATTTTATAGAAATATAAATAAAATAAGTGTATTTTAACAAATATTAATTTTCTTGCTTTCGGAAATCGATTTGTATCGATATTAAATTAAATAAAGATAATGTTCATATTGTCTACGAAAACACTTTTTCCAAATTTATTCTCTTAACTCTTACAGTCTCTGACATCGACTTATTTATATTGCTAAATCAACTTGCGACTGTGATCAAGAATATATATATATACAAGTGGGAAGCTGCTTTTTCTACTCCCATTAATTAATTTTTCTTTTTTTTAACGCCAAGCTGAATAGCAGTTAAATTTGCCATTAAAATGAAATGAATTTAAATTGAAAAAAGTCGAAATATTCATCTCAATTTGGATTGTGTGGAAATATAAATGAATTCCAGTTACAGCAACTGTTCAATCAACCGTAAATCTTTGGCAGCAGTCTCAGCTGTCACAAAGTGCCCATAGAGGGGGAGGGGGTATGCGCAGTGTATGAGGAACGTATATACATCACCCAACCCCCTTGGTCACGGAATGGTAGCAACGAACTTTAACGGGGATTCGCTCCAAAACCAGCTTAGCGTCAGTCCAAACAAAAACCATTTTGCAAACAACAACAACAATTAAGAGTTCTGTCGTCGAGCAAAGGAATTCTTGACCAGATGATGCTCTATAAGCTGTAGTGTATCAATGAGCTGCTTCGAACAGGTTCGAACTTCGAAGCAATTCGCAGTTTAGTCTTCATACAAGTTCGAACTCGAATCGGTCGCGAGTTGGCGTTCGAGATCGATGATTGTAGCAGCGCTGTCGACACACGTGCACTACAAAGTTTTCGTGTGACTCTGCGCTGCTCGTCACGGACTTTATGTCTCTTGTGTATATGTGTGTGTGAAGAGTGCTAAAGTTCGCGCTGTGCCAAAGAGCCAATCAGAACGAGAACACAATCCGATCACACAAAAATTTCTAGTACATGTTCGAGTGCCATTGTATGTATGCATATGTGATGTATTTATGTATGAATGTATGCAGGTATGTATTTTTGTTTGTGGCTTGAAATTGGAGAAGGAACAGAGAACAAGAAGATAGACATGCCTGTTACATACTTTTGCTACAGGGTATGACAAGTAGAAGAAGTCAGAAGAATTGATGCGGGTCATGCAGCACAACAACTGCAGCTGGGCACACTGAAACAACAGCAAGAAGAGAAACAAAACTAAAGCATAAACAAAGGCAGAACACAAAAGCTCGACTCGACAGCTAAACGCTCGTAAAGCTTTCAATTAAAATTAATATAAATTTACGCGAATTAAACAAACACAGCAAAACGACAATAAAAACAACAACGACAACAGCAGCTCAAACACAAGTGAACAGGTGGGCATAGTTGGGCGTGGCAAACGTGGCAAAAGGTATGTATTACGATGTATTACGAACATGTAAAGCGCGTGGAGGAAATGGACTAAATGACTGAATGACGAGAGAGCCACATCTGCCAATGGAGCCAATTAGAGGGTTAGCTTTTAACTTGGCTCACAACGCACAAGATGACCCAATGCCAGGCCATTATATAACAGTATATATCTATATATATATATATATATATGTATATATATATATATATATAAATATCTATATATATCTACATATGTATAAATATCTATATATATATAAATATCTATATATATATATATATATGTATCTCAAGAAGATTGACATAAATTTGGGTTTCGGTTCTGTTTACGGTTTTGTTACAGGTTAAAAATTAATTAAATCGTTTGAATTCCGTTGGTGGAAATTTAAATTAGCCCTTTGATAATTTTTATTTTTCATTAAAATAGCAATCGTTGAAAAGTTTCGAGAGAACCGCAGCTGGTCAGCATCTCCGCGCTGTTCATAGCCGCCAAATACGAGGTGATCTATCCGGTTTCCATGTCTGACATTATCTACATTACGGATGACATGTATACGGCTGTCGAGATCAAGAAATAGAGCTGCTCATACTCAAGGGGATTGATAGCAATCTGTCACGGCCATTGGCCATCCATTTCCTGAGGCGCTACTTGAAGGCAGCCAACGCTGATGATCATCATCATGCCATGTCCAAGTACTTCTTGGAACTGGCCAGCCTCGACTACAAGCTGGCCAGCTATAAGTCCTCAAACATTGCGGCTGCTTCGCTCTTTCTGTCGCTGCACTTGCTCAATGACAATACATCGAAATTCCGCCAGGAATTCTATGGCTCTATGGATCTTTGGAACACCAGTCTGCCACGTTTGGATAAAAAACAATCAATATATGGTCAAAAATGTATTCTCATATTGATCTGATTTCTACCAGCAGCCGCAACCATTTTCTGTATGCATTAATATGCGAGCACATGTGTGAGAAAGAGATGGCATGATAATCGATGCGAGCGTAAATATGTTTTTGTGTGTATTCTACAGAACCCCGTTACATACGATTGCGTATACGTATATTTGTATGTATGTATGTATATGCAAGTGTTTCTAGCGAGCCAATTGGGGATCAGTTCGAGCTTGTGAATAAAAATCTGCGCTGCATGTGATTGTTTACTCTTCAGCGTCTGTGCTTGCTATTAGAAATATCCGCCTGAATATTAGCCAGCTCATATCTTGGTGCAAAACATTTTAAAACGAATTTTGACAATAGAACAAGAATATTTTATATTTTTATTAGAAACTTGGTTCGAGGTATATCGTAGTCGAGCTAACTCGACTACCGAATTCTTACTTAATTTCCTTGGGGCGATCATCACCGTCCGAAACATATAAGCGTTGCCTCTTAAAGTAAGTTACTACCACTTTCATATATTTTATACATTATAAAAAACATTATAAAAAGACAAGAGCGTTTTATCCTGTACAATTTTAAATTAAAGATGAAAAGTATTAAAAGAAAAAAAATTATGAAACTCAAACATAACAGGTTAAATTATAGAAATGCGCCTCGCTATTTTAAATACTTGCCAGATTTCCTCCACCGGGGAGGTGCAACAATAGCCACAATTGAAATTATTGATTAGAATACGGAAAACGTGTTTTAATTGAAATTTAAAATGAATTCGTGCAACTTTTAATACCCAATCGCAGTAAAGAAATTCAATTATAAATTATTCTACACCTCTATTATATACATATATATATATATATATATATATATATGTATATGTATATACATATATATATGTACTAGTACGATGAACAACTGAATATTTATCTAAATGGTTATATTAACATGGCCAGCGAGTGGATTAAATTAATTGAATTGTGTGCTGGGCCCTTTAAATATACACACAACTTGCCACAGCTATCCAGCCAGTGGATGTGTGTGGATGTGGGTGTGAATGTAAATGAAGGTGTGTGTGTAGGTGTTGCCGTGGGACCGAGCCAGAATAAACTAAAGCCAAGTTAAGCCAGGGCAATCGAGGAGACACGCAGCGAAAAATCGCAGACAACAGAAAGCAAGTTGCTGGCAAGCAGCTTTATAATTCAAGCACGATAAGCGTGCTCGACTAGATAAATACCCTGCGCTTCAACTAAACTGATTATCAGTTTTCAAAAAATAATAAACGTTGCAAATATTACAGGTAAATAAATTTGACACGCATTTGTTGAAGAAATGCAATGATTTAAAAAATAAATGCTGGGTTTACGAGGTACTACCTTACAAGTACCTTCAAAATACATTTTTAGCTTTCTAGTTGTTCTTATAAAAACAACATAATATCATCATTAAAAATTAAATATATATATTATTAATAATATATTTTAATTAAAAGCTTTGTATTTAAAAACATAATTATTTTTTTAAGTTATGCAATATTAAAAATTGGTATAAAAAAAAGTTTCTTAAAACTATTATTATGTAGAAAAATGTTTATTTCATAATTGTTAGTGCTGCAAAGATGAAGTTAACTGCCTCAGTTAATTTTTTCTGATTTTTGTATTGATTTTTCATAAAAATATACAACTACAAGAACGATATGTGTTCCACGGAACTTTATTCTGCCCTCACCGCCCATCTGATGAAGGGTATAAGCCAAAGAAGAAAAAAGCAAGCTATAACGCTCTCGTCAAGAGAATTCAACTTGGTGATACTATGTTGAATACATACTAAGCTTAACATAGTTTTTAATTTAAGAAAACCTATGTGTCTAAAGTAATCAATAATATGTCAGGGTATACAATTTATCAATTAAAATACCATATTCTAGCAGTTGTGTATTTTATATGTATCGCATTGCAACGATTTGTATTGATAATCGCGAATTGGGTTCAATTATCGATAACATAACATAAGCTTTTTTTAAATAACTTGACAAACAGACTTACCTAAGTCAACGTCTGATCAAGAATGTATATAGTTTATGACGGCGAAGCTATTCCTTTTGCCTATTCCACAACTGAATTATACCCCTGAACTCAGAATAGCTGTTCAGGGTATAATACAATAAGAAAAAAAAAAAACAAAATGAGCCACTAAAGCAGTCAAATAAAAGTGAAACTGGCCAAAAAGCGAAAGCGAAAATCAACGAAATTTCTGTGATTTTGATTTAGTCGTCGAGTGGCCATGTTTATTGTGTGTATTGAGCACTTGAGCTGACATGACAGATACAACTATTTTAATAAATACTACAAGGAGTACCACTGAGTAGACACTAATCAGGCGATTGCTACTTATATATATATATATATATATATATATATATGAAAACGTTAAAAGTTTAAACCAATTGCTATTATTGATAATATAACGATAAGACCAATAAACATTAGCAATAAAGTCAATACATTAGCTGGAGATGTGGAAAGCTATCGATAAATTATCGATGTATTGCGAACTGAACTTTTTGGAATATGTTAATTATTGTTGTTGCACGTACAAATTTTGCAAATGTGATCTATGACCAACTGATGCACACACACACACACCAGACAGTGATTTCGTTTTGGTTGCCTTTAAAGTCTAACGATGGGTTTGTAGGTAATATTGATTTTTAATACGCTTCTTTGTTGGCAAGCGTCGCGAACGAAGCCGGAGCCAACTGCCAACTGCCAACTTGCATCTTGCTCAGTTCCTCCAAAATAGGTGTGCCAATATGTGTATGTGTGTGAGTGTATTTTTAATGCCTGTAAAAAATGGAGAAAGATACAAGCAAACCAGCAAACGTGTCACAAACACAGCAAAAAACACACACAAGCACCCACTTCCACCCACACATATAACTTAATGCCACACGCATGCCTCTGCATATAAGATTGTCAAATGCGACGTATGCGGTACTCTTGCCTGCAAACGGAATAAACGCAGCAACCGCTATAAATGAACGAATAAATGAATGCAAAGCCGAGAGTTCAATACAAACTTGTGCTCAAGCAATGCGATTTAAAGGGATCGCCAAATCACCACTTGAAGAGCGAAAGCCAGTTAACAGTTGCCGTGAAGGAGTTGCTAAGCTTAGGAAAGAGCGCAAAACTGATTTGCTGTCAAAGTGAAGAGCAACGCTTAGCTTGCTCTCCAAGCTACTATACTCGTGACTAGGCATTGTTTAATTACTGCAAGAGCGTTAAATAACCGCAAGTTTGTATTTGAGAGAGCGAGTGCAAGTTGGAATTGCAGTCAAAGAGTTGTGCTGAAAATTGTGGATCTCCCTTAAGCTTGCATACAAAGAGACGATCAGCTGAAAACGCCTTGCTTTCAACTGGAGATGTGCAGCAGAGTTACTCCTTCTCCCATTTATTGGTCTCTCTAACGTGATCTGCCAATTTTCAGCAATGGTTGGCACCACTGAATGAGATTTGTGGGCAAGCAGAAGGAGCTGTTGTTGATAATAAAGAGAGTCGATCTCGCTGAGCTCTCACTTTATCTTTGTGTTATCTTTATGTCAGAGAGTATTGTGGCTTGTACTTACGATTTGCGTAGCCGATCCGCGGACGAATCAGCATCGTCAGCAGCAGCAGCAATAACATTGCATTAACAGACACCAGCTGCTTTGATGTAAATGCTTCGGTTGGTGCTTGTTGTTGCTGCAACTGCGACTGCGGCTGTTTTTGTTGTTGCTTCTCCTGCAGCAGTTTCTTTTTCTTCTCCCGATGTTGTTTTTGGTGTCGTCGTTCTTCCAGTTGCTGGTCGACGTCAGCCATTTGGCGTTTGCCTGCCGGATGATTGCTGCTTTTCTGCTCCGGCATTTTCTTATTTTCTTATTTTTTTTTGTCTTGTTTTGGACTCAACGGCTTATCGTTTAACGGCTTAAATCGTCGGCTTATTATCTTTTTTACTGTAAGCTGTTGCTTTTTATTTTATTGCTGTTGTTGTTGTTGCTTATTGTTGTTGCTGCTGATTTTTAGAATTTAAAGATAGTTGTCTTTTGGCAACAATTTAATGTTGCATACCTAAAAGCGCTCTCAATTCAACAACTTTTTTTTCATTTGGTTTTAAAATTCGCCTTTTGAGTTGAACTGATTTAAAAAAAATGCAAATATACATAAAAGTTTTAAGTGTGTGTGTGCAACCAATGGAAACTCTTCTCTATATCCATCTCCATCGCACTCAAACCATATATCCTTCTCTATCTCAGTCGGCCACTGTCCATCAATTGACACACATTTTCCATCAGTCTGTCAGTCAGTTAATCAGTCAGTCGCTCTGCTCTGCATTTGACTCTGTGATGGAACAAAAAAAACACAGCACAAATACAACGAAATCGTTATACAGGTTCCTTTATCTAAATAGTTGTGTATATACAAATATATTTAAATATTTATGTATTTATACGTCTGTTTCAGTGGTCCAATTTCACATTTCTATTTGTGCTTGCAGAAAATTATAGATTTTTATTTAGTTTGTACATAAATATATTATTGATCAGCATTAACATGGTCTATATAATACTTTCAGTCTGTTTTTATGGAAACTCGTGCCTCAATTTTACTGTTGTTTTGATGGAACTTGGGAAATATCCGTGATTATTCTAGAGTCAGCCTGATCGAATCACAAAATGAACAAACGGTCGGTTTTAAAATTTATAGTTTAATTTATATTTCAACAGCTTAACTGAGTTCTTAAAATCAGAATCTTCTTTAACTGAAACAGCTGAAAAATAAAACAAAAATACACTGCGAAAATAAATACGGGGAGTTTCTCTATGGCTGTCATAGGCCGAATTTCTCTACTCTCTTTAACCAATTTTAATTCTGATTACTTTGGCAAACTGATTTGTTTCAGGGCACCTGGCAAGATTTATATATATATATATATCTTTTTTTATTTGGTGGTTTGTGGTTTGTAAGCAAAATTGAAGGCAAATTAAAATGCAATTTCTGAACGTTTTTGTTTTGAGCCAACTTTTGTGTTTGTTTGTGTGAAAATACGCTGCTAAACGAAATACTTTCTCAAGTACTTAAATTTGAAGCAAAACTTGGCAAACTTTCTGTGCGTGGTGTTAGCTGCGAATGCAATTTCCTTTCCCATTCCCATTTACGTTTTTTTTCTCGTTTTTAATGCAAAATACTGAAAATGCGAGATTTTTCAAGTTCAGATATCCGAGACATTCGAGGCACTCGGTACACGGCTCAACTTAAATTGAGATAGCGGAAATGCCTCTAAATAAAGTATTTATTTAATGTCTCCCGTAAATGAAAGGCAATTGTGTTCTTGGAAAAATGAAATATTGTCAATTAAGTTTTTTGTATTATTCTGCGATTTATAATTAATCAGTTAAACCAAAATGGAATTTTCTTTTTTATAGATAAGAATTATTATTATCATACACAAATCAAATGTTAATCTTTTTATAACAACACTTAATTTTACATATCACACAAATTTAATATTATTATTTTTAACTAAGACTTAATTTTATGTATATCATTCAAATCGGAGCCGCACTTGAAAACAAATTTCTTGATTCTTTTGCCACAGTAAAATTAATTATGAGTACATAAGGATAAAACTTGAATTCATAAAACTTATTCATTCGAAAATTTCACACATTTTCAACGATTTTAAAGATAGATTTTAATAAAACTCGAATTCTTTGAACTTATTGCTTTCTATATGACTTTATAAATAAAAATCCAAATGATTTTTAAAAATTATAATATAATTTCTGTAAACTAATTCACTCGACTGATGTCAACGAATTTTTTAATAAGTTTAAAATAAAAACTGCAACTCAAAATATTTGTAAAGAAACATCAAACTTTTCGTTAATTGAAAACCAGTAGTTTTAAGTTATGTTTAAATATATACTGCAATCAAAATAAGATTAAAAAATATATATTTCTTTACGTTCTTAAAGCTTTTGTATTGACATCCGTAAAAAAGACTAAATGTGTTATAATTTTGCGGTAAAGTTTTAATGTAATAAAAGACAAATCGAAGACCCTATATATATATATATATATATATATTTATATCATCATATTTAGCGGTCAAAAGATGAGTTCGTGAAAAACTGTTTTTTTACTGTTTTTTGTTCAAACGGAACATTTTTAAAACTTGTTCTGTAAGAAAGGGTTATTCAATGTATACTTTACTTCTTGAAATAGTTTTGGGTAGATATTACTTTTCCCAAAGCCTCTCAAAGCATCTCAAGCTAAATTAATTAATGTTTTCTATTGAATTCACTTTGGTAATTATAATTTATAACATTAACTTAAAATACAAAAAAAAACCACAGAATTTACTGTAAGGCAATAGCCGATATATATATATATATATTTATTTACTTAATATTTTTTATATATGTATTTAAGTTTGTAGGTGGACGCAATTTAGTCGTAGCTCGATTTTCCATATATTTGAATATTGATATCATGAAAAGACCTTAAATCAACAATTAAATGATATTTACGATGCAATATGCATCTTTTGTTGTTGGCCCCGTTTTAAAAGTCAGCGGATATTGGCCGAGAATTTGTTTATGGCCAAATGTCGAAACAGAGAATGCGACATTCCGACGTCGACGTTGCCGTCGCCAGCACCTGCTGCAGTCAATTTATGACTGTCACAAAGATGGCCAGCAAAACTACCGTTAAAGGTAACAACAACAATACCAGCAATGACAACAAGGATAACAGCAATAATAATATCGGAATCTGCCTGACGACAGGGAAATGCAACACTTTCCTCATCCGTTTCGCTCTTCCGTTTGCAATTTTTGGCCTCTGCCATACACTTTGCACAACACTTGCAACAAACAACAAATATAATAAAAAAAAACGGAGAGGGAAAAAAAGAAAGCAAAATAAACAAGGGACAGACAGACAGACAGGCACACAGACACACAGATAAATAGAAACAAAAATTTCAACATCAACACAAACACAAACAAAGCGCACAATTGCAGGATTTATAATGGCTAAGTAAACAATGCTCAATTCGCGCTCTTCTCTCCCTCTCTCTCACACCCACACACTCTCTCTGTCTCTGTCTGTCTCTATTCTTCGGCCGTTTTGTTTCTTTTACATATCACTAAGCTTTGTACCGTTTTTAAGCAATGCTTTTGCGCGCGCTTTTACTTAACGATTCACACACGACTTGAAAAAAAAAAAAAAACAAATGTTGTACTTGTTACTCTCTGTCTCTCTCTGTGTGTGCCCTCTACACGCTAGCCGCACGTAGAATGCTGAACACCACAGAACTGCACGCGGCTTTTATATGCGACGGACGAACCGATGGACTCATTGCTCGGCTGTATCGCAGTCACTCCAATCGGGCTGCAGGACTCGGGCTGGCGACTCGGCTCGCTTTGCGATTCGCCTGGCGTTCGGTTCGCCGTTGCTGGCGTTTAGCATATGTTCGTGTTGGCAGCGACGCTGGCAGAGATGTATTTGTTGTGACTGGGGATTGCTCTGCTCTGCCTGCATATTTGCTTTATGAATGTGCTTACGTTTACCAGCAAACTTTTACACAATGGTGCTGGAGAACGGGAAATGGCATGATGTGAAGGAGGGGAGAGGAGCACAGGTAGCGAAAGTGCCAACACTCGCATTAATGCCAAACACGACAAAGAACAACAGCAATTACAAAAATAAGCAACAACCACACAAACAAATTGTATGCAAGCTGCAGTTCAATTAACTATCTGTCCAGCCGCAACTCGCGCATAAGTGTGTGTGTGTGGGCATGCATACGTGTGTGTCCGTATGTGTACGTGTGTGTCTGCCTCTTAAACGCGTTACGATTACGTTTATTGAGGCAATTACGAAAACAACAATGGAATTGCAATTGCAATTTGAGTTTGACATATCATTTTGTTTCCGTAACACATTTATCTCTGTATGCGTGTGCCAGATAACTGTATGAAATGGTTAAGCATGCTTCTGTCGAGAAAACTCCACGAGCAGATACCCTCAGCCCAAAACTTTTTATATACATAAATTGTGTAATTGGATGATAAGAAAACGATTCCTCAGTTCTTTCTTCGCAGATTTCGATGATTTTTTACAGGTGAAGAAAATATTAAACTATATACACAAACTTGTATCCATATTCACTAAAAAGTTGCATCTATTGAAAAAATTAAAAAGTACTGATTTCACAATTGTGAATTTTCTACTTTCTACTGTCACTGAAATATAATCGACATTTAATCCTGAACTTGAGCATATATAACTTATCTATGTGGAACTACCTCCCTTTGAACGTATTTCTTTGCACAATTTAGTTATTACCGATTTTAAGAATTTTCTAGGTAAAATAAATAAATATTACATTTTATATACATCACGTTTTGCTTATTTTTCCGGCGTACTCTCAACAACATCGTTTTTATCGCTTAAAATATTTCTTAGATTTTTTTGTGTCTTTCACATTTTACTTAATTCCTCTGAAAAAAAAACCGTAGCATAATTTTTGGTGCAGCTTTTTTTTAATAGTTATGTTTATAAATGTATAAATAAAAATAAATATTAAATGCCATAAATATATGATGTATATAAATCAATTTTAATAACAAGAATATAATGAATATAATACTTATATTAAAAATAGTACAAATTAAAATAATAACTTAGCTTTTAAATCCTCATATAGATGTAAATCTTTTTTTAATAACTTTCCTAAAAATCGGAGCATTAAAAAAAATGTATTTCAAATATGAAAATTACTTACATGAAAATATCTCGGCAAAATGGATATTACTTGGCTTAGACCTGCAGCTTAAAAAGAAATTAAAAAACAATTTTGAAATTTAGGAACATTAAATACACTGGCAAACAAATTACTACACAGACTAGTTTTTATTTGATCAACGATAAAAGATTATCTGTAAGTGGAGAATCAACGAGAGGCAAAGCAAACATAAAAATAAAGTGAGGCCACTTGCAGTAGGGCAAATTTGAGTACGATGCACACACAAAAACACACACACAAACTACTGCACTCCGAGTTTGACGAGTGTCATTGAGATTGATCTCTGTGTATGATTGTTTTTTTTTTTTGCCGCATCTCGTTTCGGCTGCATGCCGGCACTTTGGCGCCGTTGCCACATTAGCATGGGCACACTAGGTGCTGCCACATGCCACATTCCGCTACATGCCGCTACATGCTTTTGCATGTTGCTGCATGCTGCATGCCACATGGAGCAGCAGCTGCGAACAGTATCTGTGCAATGTTTACCAATTTTGCAACATCTCCCCCCTCTCCCTTGCCGTCGCCACACCCGTCTCGTACTCGCTCTGTTGCAAGTTATGTGAACTTAAGTTAGTTGAACTTAAAAATTAAAGTTTGAATGGGTGGCAATTTCAAGCACAATTAACTCTTGAATACATCTAAATAAGTCTGACTAAGCAAAGGATTTTGAATCAAGCACAAAATGTTATTTGCATTCTTAAAATGGGTGTACTGATTTTAAAGTTCCCAATGCTTGTTAAGTTTTGATATGGCTTTATTTTAAGTTGATTCGCATTAAAATATAATAATAATATAATATCGAACTCGAAAAATGTTAATGTTTTAAAGTCGAAATATTTAAGGGAAAGTTGGGAAATAGAAAAAGTTATTTAAATGACACTGTAGCTTTCATTAGATTTGTATTTGTATATATATATATATATCCGCAATTAGTTTTTATACCCAGAACCAATTAAAAATTATCAATGATTATATAGTTTAGCCCTCTCGACCCGAGCAGTCTTTCCTTTTTTTTTGTTTTTTGTTGAGTGCCTATTTTATATTGATAGGTAAAAGTGGTTTGCCACACGCCACACACGTATGCAGAGCTGCCACAAAATGTCGTTGACTACATTTGCTGCTGCTGTCTGCCACTGTTGCATTTGCCGCTTGACAATTGTTTTGACGGAACTGCACCTCAGCTAATCTTACCTCACCTCACCTCACCTCACCTCAGGCGCCCATCCGACCCACTATGACGTTGCACATTCAAACCATTCCATAAAAAAAACTTCAAGCTGTCATAAGGTAACACAGTCGTAGCTGCCATAAACTGTGGCAGCTAAGGGAGAAACTGAGGGGATATGGGGCAAGCATAATAGTGTCAACTGGAGCTGGTTCTGTTTTGTTTTTTTTGCCACTGTTTCAGCTTCAACAGAGTGATCAAGAGAGAGAGGGAGGGAGACAAGAGTCTAGTCGCATTTCACTTTTACAACTTGCGAAATAGTCACTGACAACTGGCAACCGACTAGATAAAGAATTTATGAAATACATCAGACAACTAACAACAAGAACAGCAAACCGCAAGTATTACAGACTACAAGTTATCCTATAGCAAGCAGCTTTAATTAACAGCTGTTAAATAAACCCAATTAACGCTAAGACCCATTAAAACAAGGCTGTCAAAAAGATGCGTTAAAATTGCCACATCTTGATATATCTTGATATATTATATTATATATTTTTATTAGCTTATATAAATATAGAGGTGGCAGCAGGTAAATAACTGAAGTCTGCAAGGGAATGTTATCTTCTAGGCGTGCCTTTCTTATTTCCTTGACAAAGAGTACACAAAAAACGTATCATTAAGTTGCGCCATATTATGTAATAGATAAAAATATACATCTACAACCCCATAAGGTACATATATATATTCCTAATCAGCATCAACAGTGATTCGATATTGCTTTGTCAGATTGTATGAACAAACGGCTCTTCGAGGATTTATAAATCATTTCCGATATGAAATATTGAAAAACTTAAAATTTATGTTCTAAATTTAAAAAGGCTATTTCGATGCCAAATCCAATTATGCTACCCCTATTGTCTGGAATACTGCCTTTCTCGCACAGGCGATACCACTTTTACAGGGCATATGTTAGGTGCATATATAACAAGCGCAACCGACGCGATGTGGCAGATAAAGATGATGCCACTTGCTGAACCATTTTGCTGTTCGCTTTTCTGCCCCAAAAAGTATACAACGGCCATCAAATAAATATACAGCGATTTGTATTCAAATGACGTTCAATTCCAAATATAGACATACACACACACACACACATGCACACACACCCATACACACATGTTTATACACATTACAAACTGCTCAGAGTGAAGAATTTGTAAAATTAAGTCAAAGCGTGCCCAAAATTTGCCAGCCGGAAAATAGTTTTAGATAATGTATGCCCAGTTATTTGGGCTAACAAATTGACGCTAAAAAATAAAGGTCAAAGTTCACATAGCCGGCGAGCATCACTAATGAATAATTTTAGACTTATTTAATGCGCCCATAAAAAATCCACACAGTCAGACAAGCTATAAAATGTCAATGTAAATAACATTCCATAAATAATAAAATTATAGATAATAGATATAATCTTTATCCCACATAAATCTAAATGTTGGGTAACAAATTTCTCAGGAGTAGCATGAACATTGTGAAGACTATTATAATTATCAAAATTGTCGATTCTGATGATTGTTAAAGATTTGTGTTTTGTATTTAAGTAAATATAAGCTAAAGGAAAGCATCTGTGACCCCATCAGGTAAATGTGCTATTGACCAGGATCAAAGTCGAGTTAATATAGCAATTGTAGGATTTCTTCAAAAGCAGAAAATCTTACTCTGCTGATAGCGCACAGAATCAACAAAACTAACATGCACCCGACTCGTTGGTGGCATGTAAACATTGTTTCTCGCAGCATCTGTCGCACGGTCGGAAGTAAGCAGATGTTGTCATACGCTGCAAAGCTCAGCTAATTGTTAATGGCAAGGTGTCATATGGAGACGATTATAATTTTATCATTTTGCATTTTATCAACTCAGCTATTTTAAGATGAGTGAACATCACATTCTTGGAAGAATAAACTTCACATGGAGTCGCCCTAAAAGCGACTCCGTTAAGATAAATAAACATAACATGAGGTCGCCTTACAAGCGGCTACATAACTTAGGTTTAAGATTTTTTTTTGTATAAAATAAAGAGATGCTCATCAGAGCAAACTGTTCGATTCCAAACGTCCTCTCATCGTGTTGACTACATCCTATACGTATTCACATCGTCTAGCCCAATTTGTTACTGGTACATGAACCGGTATCACATACCCAACACAATTTTCAGCATACCCTAGGAAATGACTTTATAAGTCATTTTATCTACAGCCATGTCTATATGTCTAAATACACAGTTTATCGAAAATTGTATACATATTTAACAGCTGGGTTGAGGATAGTCGAACTCACCCGACTATAACTTTTTCATTTGTGCAATTAATAATTAATCATTGAATAACATTAATCAACAAGTTGAAGAGAATTAAATTAAAATATGGGAATTAAAATATATATTCATTTTAATTTAGAAAATGAATGGTTACCTTTTTATAGAGAGGGATAAACAAATTGATATTTAAATAACTATTTTAACTGTTTCGAATTATAAAATATAGTTTTAAAAAATTGTATTATATGGAAAAATAGTAAACTAAATGTGGAGTTGAAATATTGAAAAGTAATAATAATAATTAACAATGTCCAATTGGTTAAAGAGTATTATTAATTTTACATGGAGACGTATGGCGCGTAATCCTCGAATTATAAGTAAAACACCCTATTTCAATAATAAAATTCTTATCGATAACATTTTTAGCTTCCTTCAATTTATAAAGCTTAAAGTTAGCATTGTAAGATTGTAAGACTCGATTGTCAATCCTGATCAGGAATATATATATAAACCTCTGCAATCGAATACAAATAAATTTCAATCAAGAGCTCAACTTTGGTAAGATGTGTTGCATGCCCCACAATCGACAGGTTTAAGATACCAATGTGTAAATAGTTATTTTTTTAATAAATAAATTGCTCAATTATTTTACCTTTGCTTTTGCAAAATTTGGATTAATTTTTAACGAAATTCAAAAACAACGAAGCTATAAATGCTGCCAAGTTTGTATTTTAAGGTCATATATGGAGTGAGGGGGAACAAATGAGAGTAGAGGGTAAAGGGTAGTCTATTTTTGTGCGTCGTGAGCTGCGTTGAATTTCATTCAATTTGAATGGGGATCCAATTGCCGCCGAAAGGCTTGAATCCACTCAAATGGCACCACTTGGCAGTCAGAAAATTCATTAAAATGCAATATGTTAACGCAAATTGATATCGAAATATGTGTGGCCAAAGGTTGCACCAACCCACCCTCCCCTCCCATCTCCTCCACTCCCCCACTGCTTTGCAGTTACTTGGAGGGAGACGTTGGTGTTGTGAGCGGGACTGAAAAGTTGATAACAGCTCCCATGCCAAAATGAAATGTGCTAAAGGCTGGGTGTCTACCGAAGTTAAGCGGGATGTGAACAGGGATACGCCATGCCCTACACTCAGAGAAATAGTTTGTGTATTTTATGCAAACTTAAGTTGAGTTTCAGTTTCAGTCCCTATTTTCAATCGTGTAATTTCAGTAGGGGTATCCTCATGGTAAATTATCTGAGGCTCTTCAACACCAATTCATTTGCTTTGGTAGGTGAATTAATTGATTAATTATATACAAATTGCATTTGATTTTACGTTAAAAACAAAAATGTTTTTTTTTTTGTAAAATTAACTCGTTTAAAAAAAGAATACGATTTTTATATATATAAATAAAATTAGTTTTGTTTTTATTTTATATTAATTAATTTATTTTTTTGATTTTCACAGTATTTGTTTTCACGTTCGTTTATTTCAGTTTAAATGGGAGGGTCAGAGCTGAGATGGGGGCGTGGTGTGAAGTGGGTTGACTTGTCGTTGGAACCCTGCAATTACAAGGACAGCGAGTGAAAGGAAGAAGAAATCTAATAGAAAGTTCAGCATGAACCGCAAACCTGGTAAAATTCCATTGACTGGCAGCTTCGATGGTTGCTTGCTGCAAGTTCGCTTTGGTGAGGAGGAGCGACAGGGAAGAGGGAGGCAGTCCTGAGTTCTGTCTTTGCTCTTAACTTGGCTTGAACTGGTCGTGGGCCAAAGCTGGCAAACATTGGTAAAATGGCTGGCAGGCTACAATTTTTGCAGGTAACTTTTTAATTAAAGCTGACTCAGGTCTATCTCCCTCTTTCTCTCTCTCTCTCTCTCTCTCTCTCTATGTCTCTCAATGTCTCCATTTATATTTCCTGTGTGGCATGCATCGTTTTAAATGATTATTTTTCCTAAATGTTTTACCTTTTAAGCATTTCGATGATGTTATTGAAAATACAACACAAAACATTTGCAATTTATTTGATTGTATTTTCTTGTTGCAGTAACGTTATTTTGTAGCTCTTGTGAAAGAGTATAATAATTTTATCGGGAAGTTGTGTAAAGCAATGAGGAATAGATGTCAACTTGTTTCTCAGCATTAAATATATCTTAATCCGTCTGATTACTGTTTTAGCCAGATCAGATAACTATATCATTAAGCAGCCTTGACAACAATCGGTCAAAAGAAAATCTTTTTGCCTTTTCCAAGCGCATAGATTTCCTCAATAATAATATTAATAATAATAAACTGTTAAAAGAACAATCTTTTGGGTGTTTCAATATATATTCAAGTTTGGGTTGATTGCGCTTTTGAATAGTATTTTATTTCATTTATGCACAACATTTATTTAGCATCTAAGTTAAATTTGTTATTTAAATCTTAACTAAATTTTGATTCGTCTTTGCACAAAATTTTATGTTTTCTAAATGCAATTTGATTTTAATATTATTTTTAATTGATTTTTAATTTATTTAACTTTTAATTGGCATTCAGATTAATAAAGTATGCAAATTTCGATTTTTGATTTTTTACCTCAAATTAAAACTGAATTATAATGTAGATTTTCCACCATTCAAATATGTAATATAACTGCACATAAATTAAAGTTTTATTTTGTTAGCCCTACAAATAAAACAAATAAATGTAATAAACTTTTTCATACATCATGTCAATATAAGGAACATAAATATAGTTAGTAAAAAGTTTTGGACTATTTAACTAATTTTTTGCAATTCCAAATATGTTCAAATTAAATCCAATTACGAAATTAAGTGATGAGCATTTTAGAAGCTCAGCTGTAATATAACAAAACTAAAAAAGCACCCAAAACCTTTCCTTCCAATTTAAACACTAGCTTGAAGGCTCTATTCGAGAAAACTCGGCTAGAACATACCCTAAAGACAACTGTTAATTATACAAGAGAATTGAAATCCTGTTCAATACAAAGTCAACGTGGCTTTTGTTGCTATGGGAAAAACTAAAATCTTTATCGAAAATATTAAGTTTACTTGATCAATGAATGTGATACGAGAAACTATATTTTTTCTCCGACAGACCGGCCAACGGGAAACTTGGTTGCTAATGATCATCAGGAATATATATACTTTATGACGTAGAACATGATAAAAAAAAAACAACAAAAAATGCAGTTTGAGTAAAATTTCACTGCAAACGATATTTGTTTGAGTAAACTTATCTGCTACTATTTTCTCGGGATATGTTATTTGATATTTACTGTGAAAATATGTTTGCAACTGGAAAACAGATCCAACAGTAAATACAATTTGCTATAAGCTGCATTTTTTTTGAGTCTGGCATGCCTCAGATTAAAGGAACAAAAAATGATGATGCTTCGCCGGCATCAACTTAACATTGCACAACAACGAGAGTCGCAGCAACAACAAAAGCAACAACAACAACTTTTTCCACTTACAACGAATGTGAATGTTTCTCAGTCGCAGTGGCAAAATGTCCTGCTCCTTTTTTGTTTTGCTCTGCTTCTGCACCTCCACGTCGCTATTATTATTTGCTGTTGATAAAGGGGAAAGGACGAAGCTGTTTCTGTTGTTGTTGTTGCTGTTGATGTTGTTGTTGTTGTTGTTTGCACTGCCCGCAACTAATTGGATTGGCAGCAATGTCCAACAATCGCTCAGCCATTTTTATATTTACTGGCTCTCTCCAACGCTCACTCGCTCGTAATCCTTAATCGCAAAGCGCAAAAATTAAACGTATCCAAAGCAAATAATTGTAATATTTTCAACCTTTTTGCTTAATGAAGCCAAACACGAAATGCAGAACTCTTTGCTGATCGCTTATCAGTATTCATCCATAAATATCATTCATTAAAAAATAGCTCCACATGATGGTGCTAAAGATAATTATTAATTAAGATAACGAATTAAGAATTAACACAAACAGCCAATTCTGTGTGTGATTCGCCGACTGAGGCTGATTTATGTGTGAATGTAATTTTTAATTTGGCTAATGACGATAAAAAAAAAAAAAATTAGTCTAGTCAAATAAGTTTTTTTTTAGAAAAATGTCTGCTTACTTGACATTATTCACAGCGATTCAGCTCTTCTGCTTAAAGCTGATCACGCAAATAATATCGATATAAATCGATATTGTATCTTAAGTACATAGTTACATATTAAGTTACAGATTGTATATTATAGTCTTGGTGTTCAAGTATGAACATGAGACGCTGCAAGACTCAGCTATTTTTAAATTACAAAAAATCACATAGAGTCGACTTTCAAGTGGCTGCAGTTGAATAAGAAATCATCACATGAAGTCGACTTTTAAGTGGCTGCATTAGATTAAGAATACATCACATGGAATCGCTTTACACACACTTAGTAATCTTCGATTTCTTTTCTTATATCCATAACACATGAAAAATAAATAAATGAATATAATAAATTTGTTCTTCGCATATCAGTTACAACAGAGAAAATAAAATATAGTTTAATTTTCGATTTCGGTCGTATTCCTATACACGTAAATTTAGGAAAGAAATGGTATTTTAATTAGACTAGAAAACATATTGTCCAATAAGATATATAATTTAAATGTGTGTTCTTTTATTAGACTAATGGCTAGAGCTCGGAACTTACCGATTTATAGGAAGTAGATAGATTATAAATATAAAACAAAAAACTTATTAAAAAATAAGTTTTCAAATGTTAGCTTGTAATTAAGAAAACTATAAACAAATTTGTAATTTGTAATTTGAATACTTTATCTAATTGTCTCTTAGACTTAAGAGTGTTTATATATATATATATATCCTCATCATTTGATGCGATAAATGCAATTTTGACCGCCGTACCGTACCGTGCCTAGGACAGTGGGTCCTAGAATAGAATAGCACCGAATACTCCAATTACCGTTATCGAGCAACATACGAGATTGCTGGCAGCCATCTTGGATTCTTTGCTCCTCAATGACCACATGACGTTGAAATTGCTGTGCACAGGCTTCAAGTTGGGCAGCAATACTGCGCTTTTGTATACCCTTGCTGAGTGTGGGTATTATGATTTTGCCATGAAATAGGTGGTCAACAATCTTAAGAGCAGGACTCTCACAATCTACAATTCTACAAAAATTAATGAAAATATGTATTGAGCTAAAAAAGGGTGAATTATAACCAATGGCTTCTTATCTATCCAATCTTTCGTTTCAAAATTATTTGAAAATCCACAAGAGTATTAAAATTTGGTAACAATGAGAAATAAAACTGGCTTTTGCACTGCTTTCGTTTTGGTTGCAGCAATAAAAAATGTAGGGTGTAAAATTGAATGCCTTGAAGCCATTGGAATCTGGTCAACACATAGATGCTAGAATCGCCATAAAGTTTGTGACTTTGGTAAAACTCATTGGGTTGAAAAGGAGCCAGACTTGTTGTGCTTCTTGTGCAACAAACAACAATAACAACAAAACAAAGCAGAACTGCGAAAAAAAAGGAACTTCAAAAATGACGGTTGCCAGAGGTAAAAAAGTGGGCGTGGAACGGCGTTGGAAACTAGGAGCAGCAGGCACACTCAGAAAAAATAATATAAATAAGATGGCAGATCATATTTAAAATTTAATTTTAATGTTTCTGTATAAACCTACAAACATTGAGAATTTGGAGCAGTGCAAGCTAATAAAATTTAACCAATTTCAATTCAAAACTAGAAATTCAATTTTTATTTAAATTTAAATTTATCAGATTTTAATTTTGATACCTTTCTTTATGAAATTCTAAATTTTTTAAAAGCAACGCATTAATATATATATATATATCGAGTCGAGTCAATGCAGTCTTTTTTAAATCAGAGTTATCCGGATCGGCTCATTATATCATATAGCTGCCAAACATCGATCGAAAGACCAAGATACCAAGTTACCCAATTAAAAATAAATTTGGACAAAAAATCAACATGATTAGATTACAGATTACAAATATATTTTTTTACTTTATAACAAAGTTAAGATATCGCCAGGGGGGGAGGGTGTTGTAATGCCCAATTGTGCCAATTATTCGCTCAATGCAGTCCAGCATTGCCTTCATCAAAAACATTTGACAACGGCGCTTTTCGTTATTAATGGCAGTTGCCGCCCAAGTCATCAACATGGCCGAGTTCCAACTGAGCCTTCAACTAGTGCTCCAACCTCCACAAGGTCCCTGCTCCCACTGCTGTTTTCTGTTGTTGGGCAACGATGGCAACCGGCTATTGTTCCTTAATTGGTGTTCTGGCCGCTCGACTCGTTGTGCATACACTCAGAGAAAAAAACTCAATAAAATTGTTTATAAATATATGGAAAAAATGTTTCAAGATTCAAAAGGCGTTTCTTTTCTATTTGCATACACTGACCGAAAACAAAGTGTGCCCGTCAAATTTATAAAGTGCCCCATCTTTGCTCATTATTTGCCTCAGTCTGTGGCAGGCAGCAGGCAACATTTTGTGTTGCCATGTGGCGCATTCGATCACGTTTCACGTCCACGAAGCCATTTGCATTTCAGGGAACATAGCCATTGTGTGACGAGTCCTACGAGTCCTTTGAGTTTGGTGAATTCTCGTTCGCTTTGCGTAAGTCTGGTGCATAACAACAGCAGCGATGGGGCAGCAATAGTAACAGCCTCATTGTGCAGCACAACACAAGCAGGACACTTCAACAAATAAAACGCATTTCAATTTGTGGCATTCAATAATTTAGGGCTTCAATTTCTAGGATGCTTAATTTCTAGGCTATATTGAAGAATTCTTTTATTAGCTTTTTTGTTTCCTATATTAGTGATAAACTTTTGTATTTTTAAAATTCACATATACTTAATAGAATTCATATTTAATTTAATATGAAAACACTTTAGAATTTAGGGTGATTGCGACCCGATTTAAGGGTGCCATATAACTTATTATTATTCCTGCTGATAACTGAGTAGGTGTAGCCAGGAAATTACGATTTTGAAGGATAGTTTTAATTGTGACTGAAAAAAATGATAGGGAAGGTTCCTGGTAATCTTCCCTTCAAATTTCGGGCGTGGCTTGCAAATGTATATGCCGATATTTGATGGAAGTTACCAGCAAGTTATCTTCCACTTTGAAATTATTACTTAAATCAAGGAAAGGTATTTTTCAATTTACGCCCATTTTTTTCTTAGTGTAGCAGTAGCTATGGCAGCGCCATCAGCAAAAGTCGTCAGCAGTGACAGGACTACAACAATGTTGCAAATGTGCAGCGCGAGGCAATGTGTGGCACGTTGCCGCTTGACTGTGAAACTTGACGCCCTGCTTCAACTGTCCTCAGACTGCAGCTGAGAGCCAAAAGAGGGAAACGGGGCAAGATAGGAACACGAGAGGCAGCTACAGCAACAGCAACAGCAACGAGGAGGCACAGAGCAGAGGAATGCTCATTGCATTTATGTTGCATGACTGGTTTAATTCATTCATTTAGAAGACTCTGACAATTGTAGGTGTCGCAACCACCTCCGCCACAACCTCTGTAGACCCACTGCCATCCACACATCTCGACGTTCGACGCAGTGCAGCAACAGTCAACAAGAGCAATAAATAAAATATGAAATTGCCCAACTGTGCATTTCACTAGTTTTGATATACTTGACCAAATTGTGCTTGATCTTGATCAGCATTAGCAGGTGAGTTGTTTTGGCAATGTCTGTCCATCTGTCGAACGATCTCAGAGACTACACTGAGACAACAAATCGCACTGATATTTTTAAGGATAGCCAACAAGGGTTTTTAAAAAAAAAAACATATAAATTGTTTCCAGAATGTTTTTCAAATCTTTACACATTTAACTTGTTCTTTGATATTAATTATTATAGGGTATCATATCGAAACCAAAATAGCTTTCAATATCGATTCTGGTACGTAATATATAAAAATTACGGATGAGATGACGATATTTGTTATAATACTTTTTACAATATCGACACGTGCTATGATGTCTTTATAAATTGACTAATACTATTAATTCCGATAATAATGTTTTGAATAAATGTTTAATTCCGATTTTGAGTTTCAATTGATACAAATACGGTTCCGATTATTATTAAAAATAACATTTTGATTTCTCATTTTAGGTTGTAAGATATAAAACGAATTACATTATTTGCACCTGTATTGGAAAAAAAAAAGCAAAACAAACTAAACTTTATATTATATTCCATCTATGATCCTTCTAATAATTTAGGACGGGAACAACAAACCCCTTTCCACTTCTCTATTGACAACTGCGACAAAAATTTTCGAAAAATTTCAACTTGGATTTTTAATTCCGAAAACAAAGAATGCAGTTTTTTTTTAAATTTATTATTTGAATAATACGGTGAGTGCCCCAAGTGTGTCGATTTTCCAAGTAACTGTTTAAATTTTTTTCTAAGTGCAGTCTCTGATATGTTTAGAGACTGATAGAAATGGCTAAATCGGCTGAATAAACTAGATATGTACAATAATCTATATAATTTATAGACTTGTCTCTTACATAATCAACTTTTTGATAAATTGTATTTATTTTTTGTAGTGTAGTTATGTGGTGCCTTTTGAGCTTGTTGACTCTATATCAATATGCTCTAATATGCTCTGTTTCTCTCTTGATGGGGAGAACAGAGTATGACAACCAGTGGGGAGCCATTATGGCACAGACATTGTCAATGACTGGCTAGGTGGCTGGTTGACTGGTTGACTGGCTGGGCGAATTATTATTGCCTGATGCAGGCAGTTGGACGCCAACTACGACAAGGGCGACGACGACAACCAACGTGTCTTGTCATTGTTCCCTTTCCTACTCCCCATTGTGCAATGTGAATGCAAATGCAAGTCTTTTACATGTATGTGTGTGTGTATGTGTATGTGTTCGCAGTGGATAAATGTGTGCATATGTGCTCCATCTTGTTATGGCATTTGAACCATTTCTCGCGTTAGTGCCACTGGGTTGGTCAACAATATCTCAGATGCCACCATTTGTCAGCTAGTCAATCAGCAGCTTGCCATGGCTGTCATCCACACATACACACATACACTAATATTTACACACATAATTATCATAATGAAAAGCAAGCAACACATTCGCACACACACACATAAACAAATATCTTTGCTGTTGTCAGAAAGACTAATAAAAAAAGTTGATATGGTGATAAGTTGATATGATCATGATAATTTTTATAGCAAAGCTTATTAAAATTGTATATATATTACATAGTACAAGTAGAACAAATAATAATAATCACAAAAGAACAGCACAATTTAACTTATTTGCAATGGGTATGTGTGATAATTTATATCTATATATATATGTAAAACAAAATGAAGAGAAAATACTGTAACACAGAAAATATATATTTATCTATATAGATAACAATGTTATTTAAAATATTTGATCATCTTATCAATGTCCGCTTTAAATGAATCAGCTGATATAATTGAGCTCGATTACATAAATAAACGATAAGTATATCGATATCAACTGTATAAATCGCTTGGAGCGCTCCCAGTGAGCACAAATATCTGAATTAAATTTATTATTACATACATAGGCCATATTTATTTAAAATGTAAAGTTTATTTATGAAATCAGTTGTCGCACATATATACGGCCGTAAAGAAAATAAAATACAAGATAAAATTTAAACGACAACGGTCACATTGTTGACGTTGGCTGGCATCACTGCTCTGCTGTTAAGCGCGATCGCCACGGCGTTGCCACAGAATCATTTCAAATTTGACTTTTGCGCTAACGAACGTCGTGGAGAACGCATTAAACGAAGAAAACGACGCTGCAACATTTGAAACATATAAATAACGAGTCGAAGGCAGTATTCATAAAGCATTAAAGCAAAAATTTCCATCGATTGCACAATATGCTGGGAGCCGCTGTTAACACACAAATGGCAGCAATGCGCAAAAGCGCAGTCGCCGTCGCGGCCTTGGCAAACAACAAAGGACAACAACAGCAGCAGCAACAAGTGGCCTCGAACCTAACTGATATTATGAGGAAATTGCAAGTGGATTATGGCAACTACAAATACACCGTCTATCGATGTGCCAGCAAATTTGTTGCACTGCAAAAGAACTTTCACAGTGAGCGCATAAATAGCTGTTACCAGGAATATAAAATATAAATAAAAATTTTGCACAATTTACAGCTGGCAAAATACCGTACAAACTGGTGCTGGCCATATTGGAACGCCATGGAATGCCGGGAAGTGGCGGCAATTGTAATCTTAATTTGATGGTGCCACCCTTTCAGCTCACCTCGTTGCTCCATGACATTTATTTCGCCTGCGAGAAACTGGGACATTTCACCAAAACCCCCAATTATCAGCTGGAAACGGCAACGGCCCTATTGGCCAACTTCTTCTGGAATATCTATGATCCGTAGGTTTATTAAAGGTGTAGTTGTATATATGTATATTCTACTCCTTACCCATCCACTATCCCACAGTCAACGTCGCCATTCTATTTCGCTGCTGGAGATCAAGGTGACATTTCTACTGCTCTGTAAACTATACAGCAGCGAGCACATGATTGCTGACTTTTACAGTTTGTTGGCGGATGGGCGAATCACGCAATGCGTTTCCCGTTACGCCTTCGAACAGCTGCTGCTGACGCTGAGCAAGCTGCTTTCCTATCTGGGCGAATCAAAGGCATATGGCGCACACAATTTGCCAGCGATGTTGGAGCAATGCTTTGCCCGGTGTCATCATGGTGTCGCCGGCCTCGACGAGCAACAATTTCACAGCCTTTGGACGCAAACACAGACACGTTTCCTCATCTATGGCAATTTGTTGGCGCTGATCAAACGTATCGAGGACACTGAACATTTGATCCATAGCAATATGTGTGCCGGTTGTCGCAACGAGCACATCATTGGCATCCGTTTCAAGTGTCAGGTGTGCCGGGATCTGTCGCTGTGCTTGCCTTGCTTTGCAGCTGCGACAACGCCTGTGGCAAGTGGCAAGCACGAGGCATCGCATCGCATGTGCGAGGTATTTGTCGAGGATCATCAGCCGCATCCACGTCGCTGGACCCACTATCTGTCGCGTCTGTGCACTTGGTTCGCCTACCACGCCCATAAGACCCAGCGTGCCGATGCCGAGGAGGAGGAGCGTCGCGGCTTCTGCAATGCACAGGAGAGCACAGGCACGGGCAGCGTCAATCAGCCGAGCAATGCCACCGAATTGACACCCATTCCAGCCGAGACGCGTAGCATTCGCAGCAATTCCACGTTGCAAATGAAGACGCCTCTCCCTGAGAAGACAATCAATCATATTCAGCAGCAGGTGCAGCAGCAGCTGCAACAACCACAACAGGAGCTGAGTATGTATAAGAGGCTGCCGTCAATCAAAAGTGTGAAGGAACAATTGAATGATAGACTGACTAATTGATTTGATTTATCACCTCTGGGTAAACAATTGATTGATGACTGATCGATTGTATTAACTAATTATGATTAATTGACTGGTTTATCAACTGATTGACTTAATTACTGTTCGCAGCTTAAATTATTGACTGACTTTTGTTTTATTGATTTTTTTTCCTCTATAAAATGCGAACAGGTTCTCTTACTGGCCTGGCCAGCAATGCTTCGGAGCGTATGCAATCCATTATCGATCGTCTGCAGCAGCAGAACACGTAAGTCTCCAAAACGTTGCATTTACATTAACTCAACACTTGCCACTCAACAGTAAGCTGGAGACGCAACTGCAACACTTGGCGACCACATCGAGCACACAAATATCCGAGTTTCTCAGCGCTCATCAGAGCTTCTTGCTGCACATCATTGAGGATATGCGTCAGCTATCGGTTTGTCAATGATTGATGATTGATCTGAATATCAAACATGTTGTTTATCTATCTCTCTCTCTCTCTCTCTCTTTTTCTTGTTGCAGCGCGCTTCCTCAGCAGCAGCTCCGTTGATTAGTTCAACATTTTTGAATGCCAGCACACCGCAACGATTGACGATGCCCGTCGGCCAGGCGATGTTTGACATTTATGCTCCAATCGGAGCCAATTTGACACATTCGAGTGCGTAAAACAATTGATTGATTAATTGATTGGTAGACAAACGAAAAAGTTTATAAACTGACGATCAACAGAACCTCTGATTGATTTATACTAGTAGACTAAATAATTGCTTGACTGCTTGAACATTTGATTGTTTGGCTAATTGTTTGCATGACTGGCTGAATGATTGACTAGCTAGATATGAATTAACAGGCTGATTGATTTGACTTATTCAATGATTCTCTGATTATGAGCCAATTTACCCAATACTTGTTTTTCTGTCATGCACACAGTCAACGGTGCCGAGCTGAATCGCAGCTATTTGGAGGCAAACAAATCGGATTACTCACTGAGCGACATCAGCTTATGGTTTGATCAGCGTCGTTGCAGCTTGCAACACCAGCAGCAGAAACAACAACAACAACAGCAGGCTGGCATGCCGCTAGGTGCATTGCTGGAGCAGTCGGTCAATCTGGATGTGCGCGACACGGAAATGGTGAACTTTAGGCTGCTGCTGCACAAGGTCAAGGAGATTGTCGAGGACTCGTACAGTGACAATACCGAGTTGTCGGCGGCCACACAGAATCTGGAGAATGTCCTCGACAACATCATTAAGGGCGAGGAGCAACAGAGACGCAGCAGCTGCAGCGCCACTTCCCAACTTGCAATGTCCTGAAAAAGAGGGGGAAAAAACCAGTTATTTGTATGCCTTAAAATCAGTTAACTATTACTTAACAAAGTTCTGCCTAGAAATGCTTTAAATTAAGCTAAGTATTTTCTATGTTTTAAAACAACGTTAATTATAAAAAAAAAATTAACAATTGTTTCCTGACAATTTGAACAATTCTGTATAATCCTGTCCGGCATATATGATGTCCTATGTATATGTATATCTGTTCAGGATAAACATTATTAATATGTCCGTCCATGCGGGGTCTGTTTTTTTTTTAATAATACTTGGATGTTATTTTCAATAAAGCATTTTATACTTATCGGAAAAGACTTGGCATTAATTATCAGTTAAGGTTGGATTTGACTATGGATGCTGAACGAGAATGCATAGCTTTAGTGAGCCGGAGAAGTCGCCTTTCACAAATACAATAAAATGTAGTTGAAGCAGATATAGATATATGTATATATTCTTGATCAGCATCACTTGTCGAGTTGATATTGTCATTTCCCATTTCGACCGATCGAATGTTGCCACAAAAACAATCGATGTAATCATTTATCATTGCTTAAGAAAATAGTTCACCAGGACATTATTATAAGATTCCTGAAATGCGAAAAATAGCTATATGAAATAGCTGCCATGGAAACAATAGGTCGAAGGATGAGTCTAAAGTTCTTACTTCTAGGTAGGCATACATATTAGCCTATTCTGATATATGATAACTACACCAATGATGCAAAGAATACTATTAAGAAAAATATAATAATAATAATGAAAAAAACCGTTCTTAATTGTATTAAATAACTTGATTTTAATATATGCTTAAAATAATTGAATAACATTTGAGAAGTGCAATTTTAAGGTACAAAAAATACGTTTCATAAAATAAGAAAATTTACAATTTATATTTGAAATATATAAAACAGTGTTTGCAGGTGCGTTTAGCTTCTTATCACAGATACCAGCAAATCACTGGCCATTTCCAGCTGATGCAGGCGTCTCAATTTACTGGCTGTTGACGCCGCTGGCGCCTGGAATAGTTCGGCTCGGGCTTGGAGCTCATCGCGCAGTGACGATTCCAGGAGCAACGCTGCATTTGCCGGCCGTCGGCACTCGGCCTCGTGCTCCAGCTGCAGCAGCGACAGATTGCAGTGCAACTGCAACAGATCCTGCTGGAGACGGCGCAGCAGCAGGCCCAGTTGCGTCTGACTGTACGCAAAGAGATGCCAATGCTGGCCAGGCTCATTGTGCAGCAACAGCACCTCCGACGACCGATTATAGAAGAGACAATGATGTGCGGCAGTTGAGCCACAGCTGCCGCTGTTACTCCTGACGTCAAAGACAAAGTCATCCAAGAGCTGCACAGCTGCAAGCGAAACAACACGAATTGAGTTGAGGGATTCAACTGGCGGATTCAACAACTGAACTCACCATCAAGCCTTGGCTGCTGCTGTT
The DNA here is from genome assembly GCA_035042345.1 of Drosophila fungiperda. NCBI lineage: Eukaryota > Metazoa > Arthropoda > Insecta > Diptera > Drosophilidae > Drosophila > Drosophila fungiperda. Next base: position 1,757,632 of record JAWNLM010000154.1, on the reverse strand, counting down.
GATCCTTCGGGGGCACCGTTGTGGCCGCATAGCCCCATTTGTCGGTGAGCAGCTGCTCGAATTGTGCCTGCTGCTCCACGGCCTGAAACTGCAGTCGCAGCGCGCAGTGCGCTGTCTGCGCCATGATCACCGCCAGGAAATCTTGATGCAGTGTTGCCGCGCCAAAGCTGGGCACATGCAACGACTGCTGCTGCAACAGTTGCCACACATTAATGCTGGCTACTTGCAGCTGCAGCTGACGTACATCATTCGCATCCGCCGCATGCACCTCGTAGGTGACGAGCAAATGGATGTGCTCCAGCGCCAGCAAATCCTCCAGCTTCAAGCGCAGCAGCAACACAGCGCTGCGTTCCGGCGCCAATTTGTGGACAATGCTCGCCGCTGGATACCAGTTAAAGCCATTGCTGGCAATGTGCTGTTCGATACACGCCCCAAACTGGGCGAGTTCATCGTAATCCTCAGGCGGCTGGCCATCCGATTGCATGGGCATCTCATACAAACGATGCGCATAGTTCATACCACATCCGGCGGGCAGGCAGCTGAGCAGCGGACGCAGTGCGTGCAAAGTGTTGCACCGATTGTTGCCCGTCGCATTGGTCAACAGGGTGCCCAGCACAAGGCAGTCGCCACAGATGCGTGTCCAGAGATCACCGCAACGGCGCAACAGCTGCTTCTCCTCCAGCAACGGCGAACGTTGGCCGGCCACACCAAATGCCAATTGGTCGCGAGCACGCACAAAATCCAACTGGGTTTGGGCACGCTGCGCTTGCAGCTCGGCACGTGCGCAATGGACACGCGCCAGCAGACGCTGGAAGCCATCGACTGTATGTGTGCCGCCAGTGGAAGCTGGTGTCTCAGCCGATTTAGCAGTTTGGAAATTTGTGCGCAATCGCTTGCCATTTGTAAAGTGAAGCTCCACTTGTGCCTGATATTTTATGGGACTGCGCACCAGGCGATAATCCTGTAGATTATCATGCTGTGCGATCAGAAGAAAGCGGTCACTATGCACCTTGGGTCGCTGCAGGACGAGCAGCTTGTCCCAGCAGCGCAACAGCAAGTAGATCTCTTCGTTCTGACAAACATATTTGCCAATGCTCAGCGGCAGATCCTCGACAGCGTGCAACATGCTGTAGCTTGTCGAATCGCCGCTAATCTCCATGGACACATCGTCGCGTATGAGGAAGCTGTGAATGGGTCCGCTGTATGTCAACAAATCGGTGGCCAGGTGCATCAAGCCGGTGTCCCTCAGATCGATGTGATGCAAAAGCTCCTTTTTGCGAAATTCGTAGAATTTGAGTTGGCGACTGAGCAGTAAGCTGGATTTTGTCTGCCTCACATGCAGCTGACTGCAGTAGGCAACTGTGTTGCGTTGCATCAGAAATTCTGGCACATCCTCTTCGATATGCGGCAGCATTTCAGGCAATGCACGCAAAAAAGCAGAAGAAGCAGAAGTTGAAAAATAAAAATTAATAAATAACAAAACAAAAACAAAAGAAATGAGCGCGCTAGAGCTGTGCGTGAGTTGAATTTGGTGGTTGCCACTTGTCACTGCGTCGGTGCTGCCAATTATTGATTAACAATTTGCACCGATCGTCTAGAAGAAAGGGCAGAGAATAAGTTTAGAAAACAGATTAAGTATATAAATATTTATATTTTATAAATAATTAATTTTAATAAAGTTTAATTATTTTTGCGGCTAATGATTAATGAACAAAGCAACACCGTACTAGACTGCTCTAATAATATCGTTATCGAAACGAGTTGCGATACAATTCCGATACTTAAGTGAGCGATCGCCACTGCACTGCTATAGCACAAATTCAATTTAACGGTCAATTCGGTTTATTCGATTTATTTTATTACATGTAAATTGCACAAAGCGTAAGTATTTTCTGACAAATATTTGCTTACCAGCTAACAATACATGAAAACTACATACTTAGGAACGAGGCAGTTGCATAAAACAAAATATGTATGAAAAATGAAAAAAAAATAGATAAGCATATGTCTAGCTTACGGAACTTATTCCAGATCACAAGGCGGGTCACTTTGAGTGCCCCCTCTCAAAAAAAAAGAGACTCAAAAAATAACTCAAATTAACATTTGTTCCCGCGAACCCGAACCGGAAGCGGAACCAAATAACGGCTTTGCCGGCTGCACCATGGAGCGTCGCAAGCGATTCCGTTGCATGCTTGAATTGCGCTCGCGCACCGATTGCCGCAACTGCTGGCGACGTGCGCCTGCAACAGGGCCGCCTACATCCTTATCTGCTGCATTCATCGCTGCCAGCAAATCGAAGGCAGCCCGTTTTTGCTCCTTTGTCCACATGTTGGTCAACTTTTGTTGTTGTACTGATTGTTGTTGTTGTTGTTGTTGCTGCTGCTGCTGCTGTTGTTGTTGTTGTGTGGCAGGCAGCTTGGTAGCCAAAGGCGGACGTCTTTGTTTTTCTTGTGGTTGTTGTTGCGGCTGCGGCGCTGTCTGTTTGACGCTGCTGCTGGACACTTTAGCTGCACGACTGAGTCCAAACAGCGACAGTATCGATTTGCGCCGCGTGCTGGAAACGTGGCTATCGCCCGACTCAGTGCTTGAAACGCTCGTTTGCATGGGCAACACAACTGGAACGGAAACAGCAGCTGATTTGCTGACTTTCGCCGGCGACATGAATGTGACCTTGCGCAGAGTATTGCTGTTGTTGTTGGCGAGGAGCTGCTTGGGCGCCGTGAGCAGAGCCAGATTCATTTTGGCCACCGTTGGCGATGTGTCATTCAGTTCGATGCTGCAATAGGTATCGTCGTGACAACGTATTGCAGCTGGACGTCGCGGCGGCACAGGCGGAATGGATGGGGCAACAAGACGGCAAGAGCATTGCTGCTGCTGCTGCTGTTGCTGCTGTTCTGCCTGTTCCAGCTTATACAGAAGTAGCTTTTCCAATTGCTTGAGGCGTTGCTCCTCCGCTTCCAGTTCGCTGGCACGCTGCTCTAGCAGCGATTCATGTGCGCGTATCGCATGCAAGCGCTGCTGCAGTGCATCATCGAAAATATTTTGAGTTATCTCACGCGGACTCGGCTCCCGTTTAATGCTCTCGTAGAGTGCCGGATCTGATTGCTGTAGCTGCTGCTGCTGTTTGCCGTTGGCAAAGATGCGTCGCTTGGCGGAGTAGAAGAGTTCACTGCGCAAGTCCGGTGTAAAGACGCCCGTAACACTCAATCGACGCTGGCCGTAGCCCTCATTGAAGCTATACTGCTCGGTGAATAGTGTGCTCGATAGCTCTGGGCTATCCGGAAAGAGTTTACCCATGCCGGGCACATCGAACTCGTCGCCAGCATCGATTAGTGACGGAAACTGAGCAGATATCTCATTTATATTCCTCACCAGCAACGGATGGCGTGTGATCACCTCAATGCCCGGCCGTTGTTCATGATCCACGGCCAACATATATCCAATTATCGATTGCAGATCTTTGCTATAAACATCCGGAATGCGACTAAACTGTCCGTGTGCAATATTATCGGAGAGTTGGGCAAAGGCCCGACCCCGAAACGGCGGACGCAACGCACACAGCTCATAGATAAGGCAGCCAACGGCCCAAACATCGCTCTTCCGATCATACTGGCGGCCCTTGACCAGTTCCGGACTCATATAGTGCGGTGTGCCCACAAACGAGGCGGCAAAACTCTGCTCCCGTCGCAGGACACGCGCCAATCCAAAGTCACCCAGTTTGACATTCCCGGCAGCATCGAGGAATATATTCGCCGGCTTAATGTCGCGATGCAGTATGGTGCCATTGGGTATTTTATTGTGGCACACCTGGCAAGCAAAAATTAAAATCGATAATGTTAACGAACATAACAAAACTCTATATAACAAGTTTAATTTTATATATACAATTATTTAAATTTAATTAAAAATGTTTAGCACTCCTCCCATTTATGGGAAAAGTGGCATTAATGTCAATTAAAGGAACGCAATTAAATACTAAATTTATCTTATAAATTGAAAGTTAATAGACATAAGTAAAGAAATGTTTAATTATTTCTAAATAAAAGTTAAAGTGGCGCTATAATTTTATTTTTCTTTATCTTAATCATTTTTCATTTTTTCAATTTAATTGTGTTTTATATTTTCCTTTCTATCTCTTTCACTTAAATTTACAACTGCAATAAAGCACTTCTTGTGAGAGTGATACTATTATATTGACTCGAACTGTATATATATAAATAGACATACCTGCAGGGCACGGCACAGCTGGAAGAGCACACGCCAAATGTAGGGTTCCTCGAAGCGTTTGCGTTGCGCCCGGGCACGCTGAATGAGCTGTGCCAGATCACCGCCGTCGCAGCACTCCATGACGATGTATATGGATTTGGCTTCACGGTTCACTAGGTGATGATAGTACTGCACTATGTTGGGATGCTTAAGCTGGCGCAGCACACTGATCTCTGAGATCAGCGACTCACATCGCTCATCGTCGAGTTCGTCGTAGTTCATGCCCTTCCACGCGTACAGGACACCAGTGGTTTTGTCTTTAACCTTGTAACAGGTGCCAAAGGCACCGTTGCCCATCACTGCGAGCACTTCATAATCCTGCAGCGTTTTCTTTGCAAATTCTGGCGACATTTTTGTTGCGGCCTCTTCACTGTTTCTTTCCAAACTCATGTTGAGGCTGCTGCTTCTTCTTCTTATTTTTTTACTTCACTTTATGTGTGCTGTTTTCCGTTGTGTTGTATATGCCTTGAATGCCGAAAACTAACTGATCTCATGGTTAGTTTGATGGCTTTGTTTTGCTCCTGCAAACGAGTTTCGGCTAAACTCACACACACATATATATATATATAAATATGTATTTATATATACACGCTTGCGCACCCACATACACAATATTACCTGCGAACCCTACACACAAACAAACAAGTGTTGTTATGTTTGCTGCCTATGCATTGGAGATGAGCAATACTGTCACTGCGACTGCTAAGCGATCGCTGAAAATTTATATAATATATAATGGGGACTACGTATGACAAATGGGGTTGCCAAAGTGAGTGCGAGTGCGACTGAAATGGCGCACATTTGTATCAAGAAAGAAATCTTGTGCCACTCTTCACAAAAGTAAAGAGTCGCAGTTTTCTGCGTCACAGTGACCTTCCAAAAATCACAATATTGCTGCTCATCACCAAATGCATATCTTTTTGCGTTCCTAGAAAGCAAAGAGGGAGAACGAGAGCGAGAGAGACGATCACTTTGCAAATCGTGCATGTTGCGCTGTTGCGGGCACAGTTTCCTTGAGTCTGTGTACAAAATAAAAACCGTTGGATGTTTTAAAGGACAAGCCGTCCTTTGTGGCGCAGCACGCCCGCAATTTGAAACAATTTTCTATGCCTGTTGTCACACTGACCATAAAATAAATTACTTTTCTTGCATTGGCATTTCAATTTGTTTGCGTGCGTCTGTTATTTTGCTCTGAGTGTGTGCGTTTGCAATGCTCGAGCGGATTATGTTACACACACTCAAACGCACACACACATACGCAAATCAAATTTCATTTGCAGATGCTCTTTGCGCTTAGTTAATGTGCATTTAAAATATTGTATCATATTTTCATTAGGCAGAACACGAACTGCTTGAAATCCTAACGGATTTTGCTCATCAAATACTCTTAACATATGTCTTTCACATTTTGTGTATTCCAACATGTACAACTTTTTTTTGTTTAGTTTTATTGTTATTAAATTGCAGCAACAGAGTATTGGCACATTTAGTAAGTCGCGACTGCTACGGTTGTTCTTTCAAACGCTGTCTTGCTCGCACCCCATGTGCAAAAGTGATGCTAGCTCCGATTTTCTGAATATACATGTGTGTGTGTGTCTTTCATGACCCAAGTTCAGGTAGACATGGTACTGGAGAAACGAGTTATCTCCGGCTTATCGTTAGTCCGTGCGTTGATGGTTTTATGGGTTTTCACGTGTAAAACAAACAATAGCACAGCAGAGGCAACGCAATCCCTCATATATAAATAAATCAAGCATTGACTAACGTCGTATTTTACGGCGACCGCAAGAATGTTAGCTCAGCCAATTTGTTTGTTAGTTACTTTGGACTAATGGCAGAGGCACACACAGGTACACAGATAACTGCATTTACAATATGCCATAGATCACAATATGCAGATTCTACGTATGCTGACAACACAGCTAGCGCAATGTATATTCTAGTTTAATGGATTCTGATGTGATTTTCACACAGCCATTTTACCGTTTATTTAAAACGACAGTGAGAGCAAGACAAAAAAAAAGAACAATGTGAATGCAAACTTAATGCTAATCACCAGGATGGCGGCTTGTCCTCGGAGCCAGCGGGGCGACCGTACAACGCCGACTTGTCCCGGAACAAGGACATGCGTTCTGTTTCCTTCAGATCCAGAAAGTGTCCAATGGCAAAACCAAGAAGTGGCAACGCTGCCCACATGGCGCGCTTATCTAAGCCGAGCACCATTTTTATTTTCTTGTTTTTGTTTTGTGTTGTTTAGCTTTGACTTTTTAGCGCTGCGCTTTGAGCTTCCCGCTGCTGTTGGCGTTTCCAGTCGCGTGTGTGGGACCAGTCTGCGTAGATGGAGCCAACTGCAACAGTTGGAAAGAAAATCACTGCACCGTACTTTCGCGCCAGCTGCGATATTATGCTACTGCCCATATGAAGGTGTGTGTGTGTAACTGTAAACAAAAACCAGAGGAACAAATCAGACATGTAACACGACAAATGTTAGGCTGTATTTTTTTTTGTTTTTTTTTTTGTTACGTAATGCAAATGAAAGCATTGGCATTCCAAATGATATTAACGTGTGTGTGCAATGCAAAACAACTGCTTACTCAGTGCGCACACAAGCTAAGTTGTGTATTCGTTTCCAATAGTTTTAAGGTGGTCTTTAATGCAGCAAATTTTTCCAAATTGGTTGTTATTGTTATTACCTTACGCTTATGCAAAAGCCGTCTGACTAGAGATGTTGACTACGTAACGATATATGTATATCGATAGTTGGGAACGACACGATGATAGTATCGATACTTTAATCAAATAGTTTAAATATTGTCTTGCTACAATAAAACAAAACTATATTTTTTTTTGGTTTTACAAGTGCTATAAAATGTGTGACTAAAGTGGAAAGTCATGAAAATTTGATAATTTCACAAGTTGCTGACTTCACTTCGATAAGTACTTTAAACAGCTGTTGCTCATGTAGATTTGCGCGTTAAACAAGCGATATTATTAATCTGTGGCAATCTATGCAGTTTTGACGACCGCGTGAAATGACGATAACGATAAATACTGTCAATACAAATTCGCCGGCGCGACGACATCTGAGCCGGCATTTTACAAATTGAATTTGCAATTGTATTTGATAATTAATAATTTGGTGATTGATTTGTCTGTAAGTTGGTTTTGGTATTGAGCGCGCGCACCCCACTGCTTGTGCATGTAAAATAAGATCGATCGCAAATCTGGATGCATGCAACGAGATGATAGCCGTCTCAGAGCCGCCACTGGAATTCGTTCCCCGCGGTCGCCAGGCGGCTGAGGAGCATCCGGGACCAAACGAACCTACACTGCCAAAATTTTTGCCCGCCGAGCATTTGCTATTGCAGCGTCTGCAAAACGTCAATATCTCTGCGGTCAGCGAGGAGCCCCAAGAGTTTTGGACCATTCGTGAAATATATGATGATTACGAGGCGAGCTATGCGCGCGCCCAGCGTCGCCAACAATTAATTGAGCAGACAAAGAAATGTGGCCCCAAAGCGGCAGCTGCCACGCAGTTGACATCGCTGCCTCAGGAACTTTTGCAACCGATACAAATGCATCGCGAAGATCCCATGTGCGATTATTTTGTGAACAACGAAGAGGAGCTGTATGTAAACAAGAATACGGTGATCTGGACGCAGGGCCTGAACGATGACGATGATGGGGTGCATCGACGCATGTGCTTCACCTGCGATACGCCGGTGAAATTTGCCTGTTTCCTCAATCGTCGCTTCGTTCGCGGTCGCTTGGCCCAGCTGCGGGCGACTGTTCAACCGGATGAGGATCATTTAACGGCAATTGGTGTAGTGGATCAGAATTCGTTACGTGTCTATTGTGATGATGGCGAAGATTTTCTCGCCAATCTCGATTTTCCCGTCTCGCGTCTGTGGCAAACAGCGCACGGTCTTCTGTTGGAAAAGGATTCGGGCAATGCTCTCGTCTCCCATACGGTATCCATACCGATGCCCCGGCTCTTCTCAATGTCGCACCCATTGCACGAGGCATGTCCCGTTGTGCTCAAAACTAGTCGCAAATCGACCGGTTATATGACCGAACCCGAATACAGCGTCGTGTTCACCGCCGAAGATTCAGATCTGGTGTTGCTATACGATGCCAAGTTCTACAAGCATTTTGTGGCACGCCTGCGCAAAGTGACGCCCGAGGAGGTGGACAATGTTAGCCAGCAACAGGATGTGCTCAGTCAAACGCTTCAAGGACATCGCGATGCGGGCGTCACCAGTGGCATCAACAGCTTTAGCTCCACCAAGCTGACGGGAGGTACTGGATTTTCCCCAAATACATAGATAAATATCTATATAAGTATTAAAATATAGTTGCGGTGAAAATTCTTCATATGCTCCATTTCATAAAATCTTTCGATACGTTACTCTTTTATGTATATAATCAGATCGTTTGATAACCAATTTGTTTATTTAAAAGCATTTCATAAAACATAGCTTAATTTATAATGTTAAAATTGAGACCTTTAAAATAACCTTCAATATGAACAACAACAAAAATGCAGTACTAACAAAAGTGAACAGAAAAAGTTAATGCCAAAAGTTTAAAGTCTTAAAAAGAAAGTTTAAATTGAGTATATAGAGGAATCGAATCCAAAAGTGTTTTTTACGATGGTAGAGGATCTGGACCCAACTCTCAATCTTTTCCTACTACTATCATTATTTACTACTATTACTTTTTTTTTTATTTTTTATACATATATATATTTATATAATATGAGTAATAATGAAGAATAATTTTGCTAAATCTGCAGGGCCTACCAAATTGAGCGGCACTTCGTTTCTGGGACGCAATCATAATGCGACACCATCTGTTAACAATTTCTCTCGATTTGGACTCAGTCAATCGCAATCCTTCAGCGGCGTTCTCGGTCAGACCAAGTGAGTTGCATGTATAACCAATAAGATCGATTTGTTGACATTGAGTGATCTTTTTTTCGCGTTTAGTCGGGCCCTGCTGGGCACACCGCTCAGCCAGCTACAGAATAGCATCAGCCAGCAGTCGGCGTCCATTAAGGATATGCGCAAGATAACCCATGTCAAGCCGGCAAAGCCCATTGAGCCGGAGATGTGCTTGGAGCACATCTGGACGGAGAATACATATGGCACGTAAGTTAAATTCAACAATTACCGATTGAAAATATTAATGGTTGCTTTAAAGTAATTAAAATAATAATAAATAAAGTAAAATAATTATTATATAATAAATAATAATCAATTTTTAAAGCAATTTGTTATTGTCCTAAAACGCATAAAATATATCGATCCACTTAATTTACTGAACTCTCTTCTATCTTCTGCAATCTGTCTTTGCGTGTCATTATTATATCGATAATAATCGATAATAGATAACAATCAAAGTTATCGTTTTAAAGATATAACGTTTTTACTTCTGATAGATAAAGGATTAGCTTCGAGTCGAATTATATCTCTCTTTCTCACTATTCTCTCTCCATGTCTCTCTCAATTTGAGCTTATATTTGTTTCATTTGTTTCTTTTATGCAGTCAACGCGATTTCTGTGAGATGGCAACGCGTGCCTTCATCCACACGGATCTGGTTGGACAGACGTATCTGTGCTATCTGCTGGCCCGCTCCTGCCGTCTGCAGCTGGTGCTGCTCCATGGCTACGGCACGGATGAACCGCTGCAGCTATCCACGTTGGCTGCTACGCTGAGTGCAAAAGATGCCGTCGGATTGTCACGATTGCATATGATAGCCGTATTGGATCCTGGCGGCAGTCTCATTCTCTACACGGGGACTGTGCTCATCTCCAAGGTGCATATAACGCCGCTGCTCACACGAACAGCACCCGCTGTCTACGTTCAACTGGCCACAACACCACCGCCAACTACCACGCCCGGAGCGCAGCTAAAGAACGCCACCAACAGCAGCTCATTTGTGGAGGTGCGTCGCAGCAGCCTGCTGCCGACGAAAATTGCCGCCGAATTCAATGCGTTCGACGAGGAGCTGCACATGTTGTCACCGATCGCACCGCAACCGATATCCTATACACAACGGCAGGCGCACAACATATGCAAGGCGCTGCGTGATCCGGCCGGCAATCGCTTGACCCTGGTCTATGCAACGGGACGCATGCTACGTATCTCGTTGCCCCTGCTCAACGACACACGCCTGATCACACGCTGTGTGGCCGTGTTGCGGCAAGTGTTGAATCCCAGACAGTTCCTGCATTTTATTATACGCTGGTATAGCGCAAGGAATCCGCCAGGTTCGCAGGATTACAGCATCGAGCAGGAATGGCAACTGTTTCGTAGCACACTGCTTAGCCTAATGGGTTGCATGGCTGGCACGGCAACGGCGACAACAGGAGCGACGTCATCATCATCCGCTGAGATGTGCCACGAATTGGGTGGAGACACGTCCTATGTGGTTGATGGTTGTTCAACGCCGCCGCTGCAGCCGCACCAAGAGTTGGGCTTTCAGGATGATGAGCCGCTAAAGCGACGCAAGTATAACGATTGTGAATCGTACACAGATGAGGATTGGGAATTCCTGCTGTTGCAAACAACGCTCACATCCTGCCTGCACGACTCCCCCCACATGTACAGCGTGGATGTGACGGCGCCACTCTTCTGCACCCTGCCAGCCATCTTTTTTGGCCTGCATTTGCTGTACGAGGATCTCAAGCTCGACTCGATCTTTCAAAGCACCCTCAACTATCTGGCAACGGTGAGTTGAACTCCACTCGAACGGACGCCTTAAAAATGGGTAAAATAGGAAATAATGGTTATGTGTAAATGTATGTAGCAGGCTGAAGCACCTTTGACCCCATAAAGTATATATAATTTTGATCAGGAACAACAGCCGAGTCGATATAGTCTTCCTGTCTGCATCAACACGCGGATCTCGATAAAAATAATACAAACATGATCTGCGCCGGAAATCTTGTATATTTAAGTATCTAGCTCCTAAAGTCTCTGAGATCCACGTGTTCATACAGACAGAAAGACAGACGGACGGACGGACAGACAGAATATATTGACTCGTCTCTTGATTCTGATCAATAATGTATATACTTTATGGGTTCGGAGATGCTTCCTTCTGCCTGTTACATACATTTGCAAAAAACATTAATTTTTAATGATAAACCGCCCACTTTGAGGTGTGAACTGAATGAATTACTTAAAGTTTTAGTCTTTTATAGTTAATAATGTTTACTTACTTTCCAAGCAATGATTGTATTTAACAATTTATCTATTTTTACTTAAATCTAAATACATGACAAGTTTTTGAATATAATATTAATAATAATAATAATTATAATAATAATAATAATGATAATTGTGGCACATTGCAGTTCCTGCATCAGCTGGCCATTGACATGCAATTGGAGAGCTATATATTGCACTATCATCTGGACTTTCCGGAGCTAACGCAGAAGACCACGAAGCTGACAATGCTAAGCGAGGAGCATGGCGCCCAAATGTTGTACCAGGAGCTTTTGCGCATGCCGGCGCCCAGCATCTATGCGCAGCTGGATCATGTGCTGCGGGGCAGGGAGGAGGTGGCACCCTACAGCTATGTGGAGTGCATCAATGAGCGGAGCCGGAATGTGGTGCAGCTCATATCGCTGGTGTTGCATGGCCACCACAAGCTGAAGCACTGGTGGCATCTACTCGAACACTTTGGCGCCGTGCAGGCCAACTATCCGAAGCGACCCAAGCGCAGCATCTCAGCGGATGTGCCACGTTGCCATCAGTTGCTCGAACTGTTGCTGTGCATGCAGATGACGCGAGGCGATATTGCCCGATTGCCGGCTGCAGTGCATCTGGTGCTGGCAGAGGCGCTGGAACGGGCACGATTGGCGCCACCCGTCGGCTACAGTTGGGCCAGCTATGAATTGATTTTAAGGCCAGAGCTGGCGGCACACGCACAACTCCCATTCTTGGAGACGACCATTGAGCAGCCGCACTGTGGTCGCGTCTACAAGGAGAATTCGCTGTCGCCACGCCTGGCGCCGAGCAGCGGTGAATTGCCGATGGCCGAACCGGATGCAGATCATTTGCGGCACGATGGCATGGACAATATGGATACGAAACTGTTGCGTCTACGCTTCCCAGACGATATGCGGGTGGAGGAGGTGCGTCGCCTGCTCAACAGCGCCGATCCGGTGTCGATTGAGGTGCAACAATCACCGGGCACCAGCGACCACGAGTTCATCGAGGAGCAGGAAAAGCAATTGTTTGCCTACTGTGCTCGCACCATGACCTTGCCCCTGGGCAGGGGCATGTTTACTTTGCGCACATTGCTGCCCCGGCCCAGCGATAATATGCCCATGCCCAAGCTATGCCTGGCCGGACGTGAGCCCGTCAAGGGCACCACTATTGAGATGCAACAGATCGAGTTCCCGGCCAACATGCATCAATGGCCATCGTTTCACAATGGTGTCGCCACCGGCCTTAAGATTTCGCCGCAAGCGAAGGACATCGACTCTACGTGGATTGTGTACAACAAACCGAAGACGCAGGCAAACAATGGCCTGGAGCATGCCGGCTTCCTCATGGCCCTGGGACTCAACGGCCATCTGCGCTCACTTTCATTCATGAGCATCTTCAAGTATTTGGTCAAGTGCGACGAGATGACCAGCGTCGGTCTGCTCCTTGGCATTTCGGCTGCCCATCGCGGTTCCATGGATACGAAGACAACGAAGCTGTTGAGTGTCCATCTGGAGGCGCTGTTGCCGGCCACGGCCATGGAGCTGGACATACCGCAGAGCACACAGGTGGCCGCCCTAATGGGCATTGGTCTGTTGTATCAGGGTTCCGCCAAGCGGCACATTGCCGAGGTGCTGCTGCAGGAGATCGGCCGGCCGCCAGGGCCCGAAATGGAGAACAGCGTGGAGCGGGAATCGTATGCGATGACGGCCGGTTTGGCACTGGGCCTCGTCACGCTCGGACAGGGTGAATCGCCGCCAGGATTACGTGATCTCCAGTTGCCCGATACACTGCACTATTATATGGTCGGCGGTGTCAAGCGACCGATTGGCGGCTCCCAAAAGGAGAAATATCGCCTGGCCTCGTTCCAGGTGCGCGAGGGCGACAACGTCAACATCGATGTGACCGCACCGGGAGCCACTCTGGCGCTTGGACTGATGTTCTTCGATTCGGGCAATGAGGCGATTGCCGAGTGGATGCGTGCACCAGACTCACGCTATCTGCTCGATATGGTGCGACCCGATTTCCTACTCCTGCGCACCATTGCTCGCGGCCTAATCTTGTGGCAGCAGGTGCAGCCGGATAACGATTGGTTCCAGGCACAATTTCCGCCCAGTCTGCGACCCCATCTCCGTTTGCCGTCGCGCGAGGAACAGACGCCGGATGACAGCGATGTGGACTATGAAGCCATCACGTAAGCAACTCCATCTTAACATCTCTAAACTTAATTATATATATATTCCTGATCAGCAGTACCAGTCAAGGCTATAGAATAAAAGACAGTTTGTATTATCTGTTTTTATGTGATGAACTCCCTCATATATATATATATATATATAGATTTGATCGGATTACTAAATAGATGTGTCATCCTTACCAGATCATCTCTATTTCTATATTTTGATATTAAGAACAATAGTTTTGTTTTCTTAAAAATATATTTCTGATAAAGATTTACTTTGTTAATTTACGAATGGGTTTAAGGCCGATCGACGGTTTATTTTGGTTAGATTAGGATCGGGTTGTCAGTGCAAAAAAACCCATGTCGATCCACTAGTCTTATTTCCCTACAGTTTTCTTACTCCTCTAACCTATTTGATTTGTCTGTTGGATTGGAAAGAAAATGAGCATTTTTGGTGGATGAAATTTGTGATTTTATTTGTGGATTCATCAAACATCAATCGGCATCAAATGAGAATGTTTCTGCCTCATTTGGTTGCCATTTGATGCATTTTTCACATTCACTAAGAAAACTTTAATGCAAGGAATTGCAAAATTGATGACAGTTAAAAATCTAATTTTCCAGTCTATTAAAGCAACAAGGAAACACTTAAAAATCTGCATTTTTAGATTAAATTAGATTAGATTTTTAGACAAGTTTGCTCCAAGCTCCAATTTCATGTATATAATGAAAAACTTTAAATGTGATTAATTATTATTTATTTAAAACTGGAAGTGGTAAAATGCTTTTTAGCCCAGCTCCTTAAATCATCCTTTTAATCTTCAAAAACAAAATAAACAACTACAAAATTCGAATTCAGTCTTAAAATTGATGTTGATGTTGATATTGTGTTCCATTGTTTTACATCTATCATATCCTTAGTATATTATAATAATATAATATGATATTATCTTTTTTATCTGCTCTTTGATTATATCTAATTGTGTGTGTTTTGCTGGTGCGTGTTGCAGTCAGGCGTATTGCAACATTTTGGCTGGCGCCGCTTTCTGCATCGGTTTGAAATATGCTGGCAGCGAAAATCCATCGGCATTTGCCACACTGCGTGCGGTCATCAAGGAGTTCCTCGCCTTTCCGGGCACACCGATGGGCGAGTGTGCGGGCCGCACCACAATCGAGAGCTGTCTGATGGTGTTGCTCATCTCCATTTCGCTGGTCTTTGCCGGCTCTGGCAATTGTGAGATTTTGCGCATCATTCGCTATCTGCGCTCCCGTGTTGGACCACAATATCCGCACATTACGTACGGCTCGCACATGGCCATCCACATGTCGCTGGGTCTGCTGTTTCTGGGCGCTGGTCGCTACACTATCGCCAAGACACCCGAGTCGATAGCGGCGCTCGTCTGTGCGTTCTTTCCCAAGTTCCCCATTCACAGCAATGACAATCGGTGAGCATATTTGATATCTGTGTTTTTATTGGAGTAATTCATGCTTATTAATCCAATCTGATATTTGCTTGCAGTTACCATTTGCAGGCACTGCGTCATCTGTATGTGCTGGCGGTGGAGCCGCGACTGTTTCTGCCGCGCGACATTGATACGCATCAGTTGTGTTTGTGCAACATTTCGGTGCTGGAGGTGGGCGCGAATGTGATGCGTCGCCTGCCCATTGCACCATGCATCCTGCCCGAGCTGAGCACTCTGGAGCAGGTCATTGTCGATGATGAGAACTATTGGCCCGTTTGCTTCGAGCGTTCGCGCAACTGGCATCAACTGGAGAAGGCATTGGAGCTGTGTGCTCCAATCGATATTAAGAAGCGCACCGGTTGCCTCTCCCACCTGGAGGATCCGGATCGCTTGAAGAGCATGCTCGCCCAAACCCTGACGATGGAGCAGAGCATCTGTTGGCAGGTGGATGTCCATGACCTGCAGCAGTTTGCCAGCGAGCGACTGGTCAAGCCGTTCCTCAATCGATTCCTGGACACCAAGGGCACATCGCTCAGCTATGTGGAGCTGAGCAAGCGGCACCAGTTGATGCTGCTCTTCTACAATGCGGTCGTCAAAGATCGCATGCATCTGCTGCCGGTGTATTTAACGCTCTTCGATCACGTCACCAAGAAGATGGCCAACAACAATGATGTGTGGCAGGTGAAGCTGCTCGACGCGTATTTGAGTGGCAGCCCAAACGAGGAACATACGCTAATCTCTGTGGATCTCATACAGATGATGCAGGAGATGTTCAAGCTGCAGGTGGAGGATTGGACGAGTGAACAGTGTCTGGCATTGCGCGAATATCTCAGCCAGAAGCGACTCGAGCCCAGTTTTGTGGGCAGCATCAGTGCGCAGGACTTGCAGCGTGTCTTCTGCATCATCAACTACTTCAATCTGATGCCGAATCTGTTGACCAACGTTGACCTGAGCACAGGTCCCGTCAACTATTTGCGCATCATGCTCGAGTTCAACAAGTTGCAGCTGAGTCCGCACACCATTTTTGGTCTGCTCAAAATCTTTCAGGCGCTGGCCAGCATCTGTGACTCCGACGAATATGAGGATGAAGATGAATCTGTTTGAATCTGTTATCGCTACTCTGTTATCTACAGCTGTTATCGATTCTGTTATCGTTTTACACAGCTGACATTGTGCACTTTATTCATTTATGCTGCAACTGCACCTGTCTGCCTTGCAACACTGAGATTTACATTAAGCCATTAAATTATATAAAATGTATTAAAAAAAAAAAAACAAGAGAACGTTGCATTCGAGCATTGACTGCGCAATACTCTTCACACGTTTTAGCAGCTGTTAACAGGTAAGAAAGAGTTTATGGTATAAAAAACATATACAGTTAACACTTGCATACGCTCAAATTTACAGTTGTGTATTAAAATGTTAATAATAATAAAAACAAAACCAATGGAATTTCATGAAAAAAATAAACTTTTAATTATTTGCCATAGACAAAGCATTGTCAAAGCTGGTTGTTTAACAGAAACCGTAAGACTGAGAATAACGATTGAAATTGCTGCCAATTTATATATATATATATATAAATATATATGCGATTTATATTTTTAAAGCCTCTCGATCAGATTTGGATGGACTTTCAAACGATACGCTGACGCTCGGAGCCGGGAATTTCGTCGACACCCATTTTGACGCGGCGACAGCGTTGATATAGATAAATGCCAATCAATGGCAGCGGCGTCATAATGGCAACTGAGACCGGCACCACTGTCGTCAGATCCGCCTGCGGCTGTGGCAGGGTGGTGCGCAAAAAGAAGATCGCAATTCCCGTATTCTGGATGCCCGTCTCAATGGCAATGGTCAGCGCGTCGGCTGCAGTCTGATTTAGAAGCTTCGCCGCCAGCCAAGCGATTGTGTATCCCAACAACGGTAAACACAAGCCAGCCACTGCAATCTATCGCATAATACAAAAGAGAGAGAGAGAGAGAGAAGAACGTGTGTAAGAGAGAAAGACCGAGATATTGATATTATTTATATTATTATGATTTCGCATGCATCGATCCAATTTATACTCATCATCATCATTTTTTTGTCTTTTTTGATTTTTTCCGGGTTTTCCCAATTCATGCAACAAATGTTAAAACACAATTTTATATAAATAAATCTTTAATGTATAACTTATTTATAATTTTACATTTAATATTATTAAATTATTTGCTTTTGGACATTGTATAACTAAATAAATTTGAATTAAATCGGGAACACCTCTAATCCCATAAAGTCTACAAACTATCTTTAAATATGGTTAAAAAAAATTCAAAAAAATAATAGCAAAAAAATTTGAATAAGTCTTTAGAAGTTTTGCAAGTCTTCATTTAAAAAAAAGTAGGAATGTTTTCAACATATTTAAAAACTGTTATGAAAATTTAAGAAAATTAGACAAAAATAATAATAACAGCATTTTTCAAATAATTATAAGAATTATGAAAATTAGATGTTTTTAAAAAAGAGAATAACTAACAAATAATTTTCTATAAAAGATAAGATTACTTCACTTGATACGATATGGTTTTGATCTAATATATATTTGCCATATTTACCCAAATCCTAATTTTTTCTCTCATTTGTCAATGAACTATTCCCAAATTATTGGATTGGCGAAAATTTACGAAACATATTGATTTC
Source organism: Drosophila fungiperda (assembly GCA_035042345.1). Lineage (NCBI taxonomy): Eukaryota > Metazoa > Arthropoda > Insecta > Diptera > Drosophilidae > Drosophila > Drosophila fungiperda. The sequence goes on along the minus strand of JAWNLM010000154.1, from coordinate 1,739,821 downwards.
TATAAGGAATATCTAAGTGATGATGTAAGTTTTTAAACATATATCTTTCTTATAGATATCTGGCTATAATTGCCTTGCCTTGATGGGGAAATACTAAAACATATAAAGTAAAATATGGGCAGAGACACCAGGATTCCAACAAGCCAGATGCCTTTTTGGTGGCTATAAATTGGAAAGAACAGGCTAAGGATACTCACCGGTCTACTGAAAGGACATTGTAGACTCAGAAGCCACTTGGCTAAGCTATGTATTTATAGTAACGACCTAAGCTGGTTTTTGTGAAAGCGAGGAGGAACCCTCAATGCCATCCTAGCAGAATATGTCGCCTTAACCATGCTTGGGATGCATTTAATGAGCTTCAGGGACACAGAAGCCCTTAACCCAACAAAGATTCTAGCATTCGTTAATAAGATGGAGTAAAATATTATTTGACAAAAATGCAAAAGTAATAGTTTTCTGGCAGCAACAAAATTTGTCATAGTTTTGCTATTTTTTCGCATATAAATATATATAATTTTTTTGCAGTGTATAAATATAAGTAGAATAAATTAATGCGATTTTGTTGTAAGTTCGGTTAACGCTCACCTGCCACGAGAAGAGCTGGAACAGATAAAAGTTGGTGACGACCGCAAAGATGACAATGAAGAGGATGAGGCAGGCCGAGATTGGTTTGAGCAGGCGGACGAGCCAGTGGGTCACACGTGGCAGGCAACGTTGTATGACCAGACCGATGAACAGTGGCACAATCAGACTTCCACAATAGGTGGCAATTTTGCTATAGGGCACCTGCATGCCAGCCCTCTCGAAGATCAGCTGTCCCAGCGTGAATATCCACAGTGGCATTGTGCCAAAGGCGGCCACATTGCTAACGGTTGTCATCAGCACCGACAGATTAATATTGCCATTCAGCACCGCCGACCAGGTGTTGGACGCGCCACCACTTGGGGCAATGCCCGTAAAGAACAGGCCCAGCTGCATGGCAGGCGATTCGGGAAACACAAAGATGCCCAACGCATAGCTGAGCAGCGGCATGCCCAGCACCTGGGTTATGAACCCAATGCACGGACCAATCGGTCGCGTTATCAATCCCTGCAACACATCCACATTGAGGGCAGCCCCAAAATTTATGTACACCAGCGACATGAGCAATATGATCGAGCCAACGAAAACATGATCAATGATCCGTTCCGGGCGGAGCACCTGTACCACCAAATGGCTGCTGTTGGTATTGTTGGCGCCGCTGCTTCGATTAGTCCATGCATCGAACAGACGCACTGAGATGCGAGTCTCGCCCAGAAAATGGCCATCGATTCGAATGCGACCCGTCCAATTGTGCAGCGTTGCCTGCCACGGAATTGTGGCATTCTCTGGAGCGACGCTAGCCAAATGCGGATCATCGCTGACCAGGAGAAAGCTGTAGCGATTCGCGCTCGAATTTTGTTCGCTTGGTATATCCCAAAGCTGCAGTTCGACTTCAGCGCTGCGCTCCATTTGCAGGGGCAGCGAGGCGGGCTTAAAATGCGGCTGCCAACTTTGTGTTGGCAACGCCAGTTGGCCAACGATCAGCACGGCAGATAACAACGTTCCCACTCGCATCATGATCGAAATGTAACTGAAGCAATCTTTTCAATTATCTCGCGTAATCCACAAAGAAACACAAACACACACAGCAAAACACACAGATGCGTGCATTGCATGTAGCTTTCGAGCGAGAGTGAGATCGAGCTACAGTTTCAAACTTGGTTGCTGCTCTGTTTTCACTTTAAGAGAGAGTTTGAGTCACAACAGCAAGAGTATAAATACTTCAATATAGAAACAGAGTGTTAAAAGCGTTTGCTGCTTTGCTTCAATTTGAAAACATTTGCGCTCACAGTTTTCGAGAGAGAGAGAGAGAGAGAGAGTCGGAATCACAGTAAACACAACAAATGAATGTATATGAAATCCCAAGCAAACAAATTTATCTTAACTACACATTGCACATAAGACAATGTGTGACGTCAGCATAGGTAGCAGAAGCAACAACAACAAGAAGACTTAGCAGTAAGTTTTCGCAGTTGTAAACATATTGCTCTCTCGCTCTTCCTCTCTCTGTTTATTACATTCAACGCTGCAATTTAGATATGAGCGAGTGAGCGACAGAAACAGCAACAGGTAATTGAGCTTGTCAAAGAGAGTCTGTGGCCGCATCTAAAAGAGATATACAACGAAACAAAAATTTCTTCAAGCTTTGATTATATTCTTTAGGTTTGCGATAAATGCAAAGAGAAAACAGAGAACCACAGGAAATAAGGGAAATTTGTACTGGAATTAAAGTTTTTCTTGTTGAAATTTGCCTTTGCTTCTTAGTATCTGTAATGATCGGGCTTGAAGGGACCAGTTTTGGGGACACCAAGATAGGTAGCCTGCGTGTCGGTTAGCTTTGTGAGCTTAACGCCCAGCTTGTCCAAATGGAGGCTAGCCACCTCCTCGTCGAGCACCTTGGGCAGCACATGCACTCCAATCGCATACTGATCCGCTTTTGTCCACAGCTCAATCTGGGCCAGCACCTGATTGGTGAACGAATTGGACATGACGAAACTGGGATGACCATGGGCACAGCCCAAATTAACGAGTCGGCCCTCGGCCAGCAGTATGATATGGCGTCCATTTGGCATTGTGTAACGATCAACTTGTGGCTTCACAGTCACCTTGGACTGGGCATTGTTGTTCAGCCAATCGACATCGATCTCACAATCGAAATGGCCGATGTTGCAGACGATGGAATCGTCGGGCATGTTGAGCAGGTGCGTCGATGTGATGATGTCGCGACAACCAGTCGTTGTCACATAGATGGACGCCTCCTTGCTGGCCTCCTCCATTGTGGTCACCTCGTAGCCCTCCATTGCCGCCTGCAATGCATTGATTGGATCGACTTCGGTGATGATGACGCGGCCACCGAATCCCTTCAGAGCCTGGGCGCAACCCTTGCCCACATCCCCATAGCCAGCAACGCAGCAAACCTTGCCGGCAATCATCACATCCGTTGCCCGCTTAATACCATCGATCAGCGACTCCCGGCATCCATACAAATTATCAAATTTACTCTAAAAAAGATTATATATATATATATAAAGGTTTATATAGTGAAAATCAGGTGAGGGACATTTATACCTTGGTCACCGAATCGTTGACATTAATCGCTGGTACACCGAGTCGGCCATCCTTGAACATCTTGTAGAGATTGTGGACACCGGTCGTTGTCTCCTCGCTGAGACCTTTGATGTCCTTCAAGTAGTCGGGGAAACGTTCGTGCACCAAATTGGTCAGATCACCACCATCATCTAGTATCATGTTGAGGGGCTGGCCATCGGGAAAGACGAGTGTTTGTTCAATGCACCACATGTATTCCTCATCGGTTTCACCTTTCCACGCATAGACGGGAACACCAGTTGCTGCAATTGCCGCCGCTGCATTGTCCTGTGTGCTGAATATGTTGCAACTGGACCACTGCACCTAAAGGGTTAACACAAAAAACAGGAACAACAACACACACAAAATGAAGAATTAGTGCCGTATTAGCGTATTATTTAAAAAATAACCGAAACAAATTGACAAAAAAGCGACTTGTTTCTTATCTCGGCCCCGTGGGGGGTCAGCTCTCTGATCCCAGCCCAAAAAGAAAACTATTGAAATGAGATTAGTTGTTATCGGAACGCTGTGAACTTCAAGTGCGACCTATGAGTATCAAAAATAAACATTTTTGTCAACAACAAAAGACGGAAAGATTTGCAGATAATGCAGCAAAATGGGGCACATGGCAAAACAATGATAAAGCTGTTTTCCTACAGATTCCCCTGCCCCTTCCCAATTCCCCTGGCTGCTGCTGCTGCTTACTTGGGCTCCCAGCTCGATGAGGGTCTCGATGAGTACGGCCGTTTGGACGGTCATGTGAAGGCAGCCGGTGATGCGGGCGCCCTTAAGGATCTTGGCCGGGCCGTACTTCTTGCGGCACGCCATCAAGCCGGGCATCTCATTCTCCGCAATTATGATCGCCTTGCGTCCCCATTCGGCTAGACCAATATCAGCTGTGTATCACATATTAGACACGTTTATATATATATATTATACAAATATAAATGTGCTTAACCTCAGCCAAAAATAAAAACATGTGCGCTGAGAAACACATAATATGCATATATATTGTAAATGCATATGTGTATCTGTTGCGCTGCATATTTATTTATAACTTACCAACTTTGTATGCAGGCTTGGAGTTGGACATTTCCCGGTTTAGTTTTATTTCGTATTATTACGGAGAAAAAGGAACAGCAGATGAGCGATGCCAGGCGGAAAGCAACAACCGTATTGACAACGCGCGCAACGTTGAGTGAGCAAACCTATATATTTTAAGATCGTATGAAAATTATAAATTTATCGACTTATCGATTACAAGCGCCTGTCAGAGTTGCTCAATTTCTCATTTTACGATCTAAGTGTCATGCAACAGTTGTAGATAGCATCAATATATCGGTAAAAGTACACACAACTGCGTTAACTTTCAAAATAAAAAATACTAGCATAATACAAATACTATATGTTCGAAAAAAAAACACTTCAGAATTTAAAAAGACAAACAGAAAAATAGTCTAAAATTAATAGAGCATGTATAAGACAACTACAAATACTATAAAATATATAAATAAACGCAACGTGTATTCGATAGTTGATTGGGTTAGCAGCACTGGTGGCGTTCGGTATTTATAAATGTCAGTTTTGACCCACACAGAGATATCGGCGCCATTTTAGTTCTCGTCGTTCGTTGCTCGCTACTCGCTGTACGATTATCCGCTACTCGCTGCATTTAGCACACACGCGTTTTCCAAATCGTGGTTTTTTCTCCGTTTATTTTTTTATAGTGTACTAATTGAACAAGCTAATTAATCCAGCCACAAATTCACAAAACACAGTCAGTGCTAATAAACAGTTCGTATGCCAAATTGCTCGCTGTGCCGTCAAATTAAAATTGAATGCGTGCGTGTGTTGCGTGTTGCTATTCTTTTCTTTGCTTTTTTTTTTTTATTGTATTGCCGAACGCAAAGTACGAAAGCGACGCATAATTCGACCGCATCGCGACGTTGCTGTCTATTTGTGAGCGTGCATCTGTGTGTGTAATAAAGTACAACAAATAAAACAACAGCAAGTACAGCCAAGTGCAAATAGACACAAAAAAAAAAACAATTAGAAAAAGGAATAGTAACAGAAGGAAAACACACACACACAGAGAATATATTGTCAGCAAATCAAACAGGGGAGGCAAGGCTGCCGCTGCTGCTGTATGTGTGTGTACGTGTGCGTAAAACATACAAAAGAGACGCGCGCGGCGTGAAATGCGCTAAAAAAGCAATAACAAGCGGCTGAGGAGGGGTAAGTGTGTGTGTGTGTTAGTGTGAGTGTATATGCGTATGCGTATGCGTGTGTGTATGTGTAGCGGCGTGGTTCAAATGCGAAAAGAAAAAAGAAATTATGCATATTTGTATATTCATGTGGAGCATGCACGGCTTGCTAGTTTTTAATTTTTAAATTCGATACAAATATGTATATATATATATATATATAACTAATTTCATATTAATTTCTTGCAGTGCAAGGCCATACGACGTTGCAACAGTGTGGCCGCTTCATTTTCAGTTTACTTCACTCCCTTTTTTTTGTTTGTTTAGTTTTGCATTGTTGCAGTTTGAGTGTGCGTGAGTGAGTGCGACCGGTAAAATTCCAATAATGTCTGCATATGAGGATGGCGAACCGCAACGGGAACAACAAGAACACCACCAGCATCAGCAGCAAGAGAATTCATCTCTATTGCACTCTTCCCCCATGCAAAATGAACACGTGAGTACAGCACTCAACAGTCTCCACAATAGATAACGCTAAACTCGAATTTTGGCTTGCAACTTATTTTTGTTTCATTCAATTTCGTTTTGTTTTGTTTGCAGTCGATCATTGGCAAGGTTAAATCGTGCGTCAAGGGCATAATACCCAATTCGGTGACCAAATGGTTCTCAACATCTACGACGGATGACAGTACGCAGCTGCAGCAGGAACAACAGGAGTCGCAACTCGCGTCGTCATCGCATCGTCATTATTATCAACAGCAGCAGCAGAATGGTGGAGTGTCGCAGCATATCATATTGAAACGGCGACGCATTGCTTTGGATAATGCGCCCGATATCTCCATAATGGACGATGGCACCGAAGCAACCGATCTGAATGATGAGGAGGTTCAGTTAGCTGATAATATAGCCGAACATGATCTGGTTGCCGAGGATGAGTTGACGCGTCGCAGTGAGTATAATGTTGGCCTGTTACGCAATCGTCAACGGCAGCTGATTGTGACGACTAACGCTCATAACAATAATTACAATGATAATGATAATGATAATGATGATGACGATGATGACGACGAAGATGACGATGATGACGAGGAGGATGCCGAGGCCGAAGCTAAAGCGGAGGAGAACAACGACCATGAAGCGAACTTGCCAAAGCGACGTCGTTTAGAGGTATTAAATTAAGTCATAATACAATCCCTAGAAAAGAAAACGCCAACTATCCAATATGGTCACCATAATCATACCTTATACATGTGATGGTCAGCCTAACCCATGGTAGAACTTAGTCCCAGTTGGAATATGAATAATGCATGAAAAGTGAGATATAAGCGACTCTATATATATATATAACAATAATATAAATATATATATATATTGTTCTAGCTACATATATATATAGCTATATAAACAGAGAGAGAGAGCATATATATTCCTGTTCAGTTGTCTGTCTATGCACCCAGCCACACATACATGTTTCCTTTTTTACGGGTTTGTTTAATGTTTTTGTTGCTCTCTTTTTGCAGCCAACAATTGAACAATTGGCGCACCGTTCGTTAAATGCAACGCAACAACCACAACAACAACGTGATATCACGCGGTGTCGTCGCCGACCGTTGCATGCCTCAACACCCGCCTCGAGCGACGCACTGCGTCGCCGGCAGCGTGAGGCGCCCTACGTTTTCCTCGGCATAGCCGGCGGTCCCAACGGCAACAGCGACACAGCAGCTGTGGCCACCAGCGGCGATTTGCCAACCAGGTGAGTAGTTGCTCTTATATTATTATTTATTTATCCAACACAATTTTATGATTACCATGTTTTCTTTTGGGCTAGTTCTAGGCGCACGCTGAACATTGCGCCAATGACTCAACGCCGCGATACATCGCTGGGCAGCTACAAGCGACAAAAACTGCAAAATTATCGCCGGCCCGCAATGCCAAATACCGTCATCGAGCAGGCCCCCGACGAGCAGCATCAGCAGGAGGATCAGACAAATAACAACAACAATAATAATAATAATAATGTAAACAAAAATAACAATGATAATATTTATACGAAACGAGGAGTTGCGGGAGCTGCATTTGGAGTTGCCTCCAATGATTCCCATTCAGAGTGCGGCAGCAGTGAGAGTCAGGCGGGTCTGCGCAGCAACATCAACTCATTGTTTTTTGCCAATCTGCAGAGTCGCAAATCAATATTCAATTCAACAGGAATGGGAAAAGGAATAGGAACAAAAATGGCGCCGCATCATAATTCAACATTATCACTCAATTCGCTGCCACCGCGTCGTCGTTTCAATGCCTCAATTTATGGCAGCTTATCGGCGCTAAGCGATAGTCGCCTCCTCAGCAGCAATCGGAGCAATCCGATGTCATCAGCATCATCATCAACGAATGTCGCCGCCAACGAGTCACCGTTCTATCCAGGACCAACAGCATTCGGGGGTGCGTCTGCCAATTATCGGCACTATAGAAACAAATTTATCAACAGGGGCAGCTGCAGCAACAGCAGCCTTAATCTTTCCGGTGGCAGTTCGCCAGCTTTGACCTACAGCGACAACAGCAACATCAACAACAATAAAACGCGGCTTTGGAATGGCAACAACGCGGAGGCAGTTGTAATGCGACCAAAAACCGTTGAAAACAGCAGCAGCAACAGCAACACTTCTTTTCCGAATTTGTCGCAGACAACACAGCGGATACTCAACTTGATGCATAATCACACAACGCCATTGATGGAGGCAAGAAAAATGGGCGATGCGCTGCGCGAACATCAGCAGCAGCGTCTCAATCGCATTTCCTTCAAAAATCCCTATTCATATACAACAGCTGCAGCAGTAGCAGGATCAGCAAACAACAGCAGAAACAGCATTTCCGAATCCAATCCGCTGGTGCACACCATGCTGAAGATGCTGAAGGACCGCCGCCAGCTAAGCATACCCGAAAGCGACAACCTCTACATTAGTCAAATAGAACAGGAGCATAAAGAGTCGCAGCAACGACGACAACGACAACAACAGGAACGTTACCGTTTGTATGCCAAAAACAATGACGAAATTTCCTCCGTTTCGGGTAGCTTGAGTCATTCAAACAAAATGCGCACACGCCTCTCGCACCAGACACGCAAGGATGCGCGTAGCGTGCAACAGGAGGAGTTGCCACCAGCAGCACTCGAATTGCCGCACATACCATTTCCGTTGATGAGCAGCAATCCTAAATTCGATTTGGTAATAACTATGCCTGCTTCAATCAAGCCAGCTGCTCCAGCCCCAGTATCAGCAGCAGCAGCAGCGAAACTAGCCACCTCGAAGAACACAGCAATAGCAACGGAAACAGTTGCTGCAACACCTCCTGCGTCTCAGCTCAACAGTAACAGCACAACTTATATATTTGATGCGCCAATTGTGCTGGTCTGCGACAACGGAATTCACCACAAGAAGTTGCCAATTGTCTCGCCCAATTTTACATTTGAGCAGCCAATGCCAATTGTGATGCAGCCCAATGGAGGCGCCACCAACGAACATAAAAATAGCACCAACAGCAGCAGTAAGCATAGCTTAATAACCGGCGGCAGTGTGTTGGATGTGCTGCTACCTAAGACAGCAGCAGCAACAACCGCAACAACAACAGCAACAGTAACACCAGCAACTGTTGGCTTTGGTGATCAGTTCAAGAAATCGTCGAGCGAATGGGATTGCGAGATTTGCATGGTGCGCAATAAGATGGAGGCCAGCAAATGTGTTTCATGCGAAACGTTACGCAAAACAACAGCAGCAGCAACACCAGCAGTGAACGCTGCCAACAGCAACAGCAGCTCAAGCAACGGCAGCAACAGCAGCAGCAGTTTTGCTAGCCATACAAGCAGCAGCAACAGCATCCCAGCTGCTGTCGGCGGCTTTGGCGGCGCATTCAAGTTCGAGGCAAATAGCTGGGAATGTGGCAGCTGCATGTTAAGGAACAAGGCTAGTAGCAATGTATGCATTGCCTGCGAAACACCCAAACCCAAGAGCAATATTACTACCAGCAACAGCAGCAGCAGCATTGCTCCAGTTGTCAGCGGTTTTGGTGATGCCTTCAAGCCCAAGTTGAATACCTGGGAATGTGACACTTGTATGGTAAGCAATCAATCTAGTGCCAATGCGTGCATTGCCTGCGCAACGCCCAATCCCAAGGCCAAGATCAACAACAACAGCAGCAGCAACAACACCAGCAGCAGCAGCACCGTCAGCAGCTTTAAGTTTGGTTTTGTAGGAGGTGAGCAGCAGCAGCAGCAGGAACAGCGAGTAGTGGTGCCACCGAAGCCAGCTGTTGCTCGTTGGAATTGTGAGGCATGCATGGTCGAGAATGAGGTAACGCGTCAGAAATGCATTTGCTGCGAGCAACAGAAGCCCAGCGCCAACAACGATGAGTCCAAGTTGAATACCTGGGAATGTGACATTTGTATGGTGCGAAATCAATCTAGTGCCAATGTGTGTGTTGCCTGCACAACGCCCAATCCCAAGGCCAAGATCAACAACAACAGCAGCAGCAACAACACCAGCAGCAGCAGCACCGTCAGCAGCTTTAAGTTTGGTTTTGTAGGAGGTGAGCAGCAGCAGCAGCAGGAACAGCGAGTAGTGGTGCCACCGAAGCCAGCCGTTGCTCGTTGGAATTGTGAGGCATGCATGGCCGAGAATGACGTGACGCGTCAGAAATGCATTTGCTGCGAGCAACAGAAGTCCAGCGCCAACAACGATGAGGCTTTGAATGGTTCATCGTCGGTGCCGAAGTTTATGTTTGGCTTTAATCGCACAGCACCAGTTGCAACAGTTGCACCAGCAGCAGCAGCAGTAGCAGCAAAACCAGCGGAAACGGTTGCAGCAACACCAGTTGCAGCACCAACTCCAGCTGCCGAATCTGCATTCGTTGCCAGCAACGTGACAGCAAAGGTTGCTGACAATACTGATGCTGCTCCTGCTGCTGTTGCTTTTAAACCAGTATTTAACTTCGGTGCGTACACAGCAATGTCAAATAGCAGCAACAGCGCTAGCTCCAGCAATAGCAGTGGCAGCACCAGCTTCACCATGAGCAGCAACAACAACGCAGCAGCAACCACCACAACGTTCAATTTTGGCAGCAGCAACTTGCAGCCAGCAGCAACAACGACAGCAGCAACAGCTGTTAATATTGGTACAACAACATCAACAACAACAGCTGTTAATATTGGTACAGCAACATCGGCAACAACAACAGCACCAGCAACATTTTCATTTAACAACAATCAATCTGCAACAAGCACCGCCGCCAACAGCAGCATTTATGTGTTTGGCTCGCCAGCAACAGCTTCTACAGCACCAGCAACATTTTCATTAAACAACAATCCAACGGTGAATGCAACAGCAGCAGCAACAACAACAGCAGCAGCAATAACAACAACAACAACAACAACAGCAGCAAAAGCAACAACAACAAGTAGCAGCAGCTTATTTGGCGCAATAGCAGCAGGTGGCTTTGGAGCTTTGGCGACGAAGAGCAGCAGTAACAGTGAAAACACAACAACAACAGCAGCTTCAACAAACGCAATTCTCAGCTTTGGCAACAATATCAACAGCAGCAGCAACACACCCTTTAGTTTTGGGGCTAAGCCAACAGCAGCAGCAGCGACAACAACAACAGCAGCAGCAACAGCTGGCGCGACGACAACAACCAACAGCATCAGCAGGGTAAAACCACTCAGCAGCTTTGGTTGGTCAACAGCAGCAGTAGCAGCAACTCCGAATGCCAATAATAATGCAACGTTGCCAACTTTTGGTATGTTCGGTGGCAATAAATCAGCAGCGCCAGCGGCAACAGCAGCAAATGTAGAAGTGGCACCACAACAGCCTATGAGCAGTGGTAGCGGCTTCTCCGCTGTCTTTGACAATGTCAGCAATCCCTTTGGTGCAGCGTCTTTCTCAACGGTAGCAGCACCTCTTGGCAACAGCACCAATACCAGCAACACAACAACCAGCACCAGCACTTTTGGATGGCCAACCGGAGCAGCATCAACCACTCCTATTGCCAATAATAATCCTGCCACCAGTGCTGCCACAGCGACAACGTTGCCAACTTTTGGCAGCGGCAGCGTCATGTTCGGTGGCAACACAACAACAACAAACGCAACACAGTCCTATTTTGGTATAGCAGCAGCAGCTGCGCAGCCGCCTCAAGCCATTGGCAATAGGAGTGGCAGTGGCATCTCCAACGTCTTTGGCACAGTTGCAAATCCATTTGGTGCAGCATCTTCCACGGCAACAGCAGCACCTACCGCATCGCTTTCAAATATTTTCAACATAACGGAAACGCAACGAACACCAATTGCAGCAGTAGCAGCAGCAAAAACAATTCCTAAACCGGCATTTAACTTTAGCAGCGGTGTTGCTGCCACACCCACGGTAAGTGTGGCATATTTTTCAACCTTGCATTTGTTTAAAATAGAAGCAACTCCTACCGAAAGTTTGGCAATGTTAAATGTACATTGGTTAGTTGTAGCAACATTGAAGGTAAGGTCTCTGAGGCCATAAAATGTATCTATATATATATATATATGTTGATCAGCAGCAACCAGATGTGACTATAGCTATGTACAAATTTTAAGTCACTCAGTTTAAAAGCAATCTTGATGAAACTTGACATACGATATGATGTAATACTATATCATATAGTTGCCGTACGAACAATCGGTCGAATAATGAAAATGAATTTGTGTTGTCGGATAGATAGATAGTCACCCGATTCAAATAAAAATGCATTATAGCTAAATGATGGATGGAGAAGCGATTTGAAAATAATTAATTTAAAGGTTGTGATCAATTCTAGACTGTTAACAGATACACTGTACAACGTAGTCAACATAGTCACTCGTTAAAGCTTTTAGAACTCAACATAACATAACATGTAACATTTCTCTTTCTTTTTTTTCGCATTTTTTCACAGCCGTCTGTTGCGGGCGTTTTTAACTTCGGAGCAGCGCCGTCGAGTGTGACGACGGCTAACAGCGGCGCAGGCGCATTCAATTTTACAACGAATGCAGGAACAGCAGCTGCGGCGCCGCAAACAGCGCCATTTAATTTTTCGGCAAATGCAGCAACAGCAACAGTTGGCAACGCAAGCAACACTGATGTAAGTTACATATCTTTAAGCGGGTAACATCAAAAGCTCCAAATGTCCAATTCATTTTAAATTTTAAGCCTGGTAACCCCCTCAGCCTATACATACACATGCACACATGTAAATATGTATGTGTATGTGTTGTTTACGCATTTGTATGAAATATTTGGGAAATTATTCTTGTGGTTTCTATTAGTTTTTTTTTCCATTACTTTGCATGAAGTTGTTATCTCTTTGATACTTTGTGTGTTGTGTGCTGGTTATTGATATATTATCGATAATACGCACATGCATAAAACAGACAAAACGTATAATCGATTTTTTTTACTTCATTTTTGTACTTGTTCTTTGTATATTTTATTGTATTTTTGAAAAATTTATGGTTTAATGTCCATCTCTCTCTTTAAACTTTCCAATTGTATACTGTAATTTGTAATTTGGCTACTGTGTATATTTCTACTACTACTTTTGTGCAGTTATTTCCACAATCGGAGCGACTTTTCCAATTTGGAGCCTCTCCAACGTCGCAGCCATCAGCAAATAAAATGTATAATTTTGGCGGCTCAATGCAGCAAACCCAGGTAAACAATATATTCATATTCGATACGTTCATGTACATGCTTTATACTCATATCATACTTTATTAGTAATTAGTAGTTTGGTTTTTGCATAGATATCGTTTACAAACATCTTCATTGATAAGCATAAACATTACTTTTTAGTTGTTTTCATTAGCCGTATCGCTTACCTCGTAGCCATAATATGCACGCTTTTAAAAGTCATATTTACAATATATAATCTATTCTTATTTGCATGCTCTTTTTTTAACTAACTACATTTGTGTACACATATGCAGAGACATATACTAATGAATAACACACACACACAGACACAAATTCACAGACGGTAAACACTTCCGTCGTATACTGTTGCAAACAAAATAATAGCACCACCCACCATATGAATAGGTTTTGTGAAAGTCAAAGAAGAAAGCAAAAATAAAACTAATTTTATTAAAAATAATAAACCAATCTATGAAATATGCACTTATAATTATACAAACTATAAATAAATCAATATTTTCCTACTTATAGCTAACTGTCTATAAAAGATCATTTTAATAAATTTAGTATTTAGTTGCATTAAAGACAATTTTACCTCCAAATCAAAAAAAAAAATATATATATATTGAAAAAAATTTAAAGATTCCTAAAAATATAATTTTTTGATATTAAATTTGCAAATTCGATGATTTTGTTTTTTGGTTTCTAAGGAAAAATGTAGCTGTGCTATTATTTTGTTCACAACTGTGCACACCTATATGCATATATACATATGTGTATAGAGAATGCAGTTGCACTCACTACACTTCCACTCACATACTTGATGAGCGAATTGTTGTGTGGTGTTTGTCATTGTTGTCACTATTTTGCTTTATTTCATCTCTTTTTAGTAGGTAGTTGCAATCTTTATTTACAAATTCAATTCAACAATCTCACCTACATACATATACTGCCTCATTTTCTATACAATCTATATGTTCATACATTTTAAACTCTCTCATTTCTCATACATTATATACATACATACATATATACCACAATCCTATATATATATATATATATATATATATATATATATGTTTTGTTTTTCTCCTTTTTTTAATTGTCATTTCAAAATGAGTCCAACAAATTCGAGAAACACGATTAAAAACAAAAAAAACCAAAATATCTTTTGCAGTCAACGTCAAACGCCGCCGCTCCGTTCCAATTCAATATCGGCACCCATGCTAATGCCAATGCCAATATTTTCGCGTAAGTAGTCTATCTGAAAGTGTGACAAGGATAGTAACATTTACAGCTGCTCATACGTCTGTTCGCTCGCGCGTTCGTGCATTCTGTGCGCGTTGCGCTGCAATCGATCAGAGAGAGAGAAAGAAGCGATGATGATGATAATGATGATGATGGTGATGATGATGATGATGACGTTGATGTGAAAGGTTGAGATAGTGAGTGGAAGAGTGAGAGAGAGTGCGTGCTTATGTTGAATTCCCCAAAATTTGAATTAAAAAACAAATGGCACACAAACAACAAATACAATTACACACATAATACAGAGAGAAACAAGAACACACCCACACACATACGCACACAATTACAGTAACAAATGCATTATTAACCGTTAAAAATGACAACTTTTGCATTGCGTACGTTAATATCTAAGGCACTTTTATATGTTAAAACATACTCATTTTATATTTACCATATAATAATAAAATATCAATTGATGTCTTCTTGTTTATTTTATTCAATATATGTATTTTCACAAACATTTCTGTATTATGTGTGCGTGTGTGTGTAGAATATTCGAACGGAAAAATGAATGATTGTGTGAACTTGATCCGAATAATTTTGTTCCAAACAATTATAATTAAGTGTGCATTTGATGTCTAATTTGCTCAATGTTGTCGTTTATTGTACTCAAGGTTTTCCAATGGTAATCGATAATCGATATCGATCACAATAATTATTCGTTTAATATCTAATTGCATATATATGACAAACATATCAAAAAATATTTTCACATTTTCTACATGATGTGATGGCAGTCTTGTGGCTCTCCCCTTCGTCTTTCTCTCTCTCTCTATCGCACATTCTCTCTCTAACTAAATCTCTCTCTCTCTCTCTGTGTGTGAATTAACAGTTTGCAGTGCGCGTAAATGTTGTTAAATGTTGCACTGTTTACTTTAAACTGTTAATTTTTTATATTAATATTATTTACTAATTATATATGTTATCCACCCAACAATCCCCACATATGCCACCCCACACCAACAGGTTCAACCCACCCAACAGTGGCAACAACAATACGCAGAATCAACGCCGCAAAATACGCAATCCAATGATGCGTCGTCAGCCGCCCCGGTAGAATTTCAAATGGCCGCCGCTGAGTTTTCTGCTGCTGCTGCAGACAGTTCTGCTGCCGTCCAGCCAGCGGCGGTGATCAACGTCGACTACAACGATGAAGAGGACGAGGAGACGCGACACTATTGGTTAACACTGGAACTCGGAATTGGAACAGCAGCAATTAGCCAGGAACAAGACCAGCACCAGCAGCAGCAGCAGCAGCAACAGCAGCAGCAGCAACAGCAGCAGCAGCAACAGCAGCATCAGCAACAACAGCAGCAGCATAATGTTAATACTGATTACAGCAACAATAACAGTGGACAGAGGACGACAAGAACAACGACGACGACGACAACAGCGACAGAGACGACTCAGCACTGCAGCGCAGCGCAGCCGCCGGCAGTCATATTGCAGCGGCGCAGTAGATGTCACTGGCAAAAGTCACAGCGCAACAGAAGCAACAAATATCGCTATGTGCGTCAACAGACAACAGAAGCGCAAGCCATAACAGTAGAAGAAAGAGCAGCAGCGCCATTTACCGTTGCCAGACAGTTCACATTTAGTAGATCGCTGGCGAATAGCAGTAGCAGCAGACAAATGCGTCTAACCTGCCTTGCCAATCCTAGCAACAACATTAACGACGCCAACAACAACGATGCTGGCGTCGACAGCGGCGCAGTAACAGCAGAGCAGCAGCAGCAGTATCAGTAGCAGAGGCAAGTAAGCTGCGCAGTCGCTATAAATTGAAGCAGCGACACACCATCGATGACTGAATAATGACACACACACACACACATACACAAAAATACATATATACATTCATACACATAAAAACAACACTCACACAGTTTTATACAAGCTATATCTATATATAAGCTTTGTTGCTGGAGTAAAAACAGGAACAGAAACAACAACATAAGAATATGATGAGAAGAACCAACTATTACGCGCTATCTAGTTGATTATTTTGTTTATATTATGTTTCATTTTAAATTTTAATTATTTTGTTGATTTGCCAAAAGCCCCAAAATGTAATTTATAATAATATATATGATTACATATATATTAAATAAACTCTAAAAGTATTGCAACAGCAACAACAAACAATTTTAAAGTCTTAAGCTTATTTTATGTTGTAAAAATTAAAATTAACCATTTTAACCAATAATTATTTAGGAATTATGTTTTTTAAGAATAAAAGTGTTAAAGAAATGTGGCAAAAGAAAAAATACACAATTTATATATATATATGTACTTGAAACGTAATCATTTGCTTAGACAATTTTGTGCAAACCACGCTCCCAAACTACATACATACATACATACATACATTTACTAGAGAGCGAAGAAAGCGCTGTCCGATGTTTATTAAATGGAGAAAAACTAAGAAGATGCAGAAGCGGAAGTGGAAAGAGTAAGAAAAACTACCGTTATAATGTCGATAGATTTTTGTTGTTATTCAAGTTAACCTTCCGTTCCCGTTTCTGAAAGAAAAGCATAGACAAACATAAGATTAAAAGCAAAATTGGAATAAAAAACAAACCATCAACATTAAAAGAAAATAAAAAAAGACGAAAACCACAAACAAAACAAACAATTTTGCAATGTAAACTAAATCAGCAAAAACTGCATTGAATATATATATACTATACTATATGTGTATATATATTGATGTATGTGCACATATGTATAAGTAAACGAAACTCAGAAACAACAGCTACAATTATTATTTTTTTTATATAAAACAAAAAAGTAAAATAAGACAAAATGGAAAAACACAAGAAAAACAAACTGATACCCGAAGTCTTAGTGTTAGAAAATTGAAAGAAGAAATCGTAATCATAATGTAAATAAGTAAATATAAACGGTATAATAATTAAAAACGTGACAAATTAAAAAAAGACCAAAATATTTTTTTGAATTTGTGTAACAGATGCTTTTCAATTTGGCGCACTTCTAAAGGTCAAAATAAACGAGCTAATGATTATTGTTAGCTGAAATGCGGATATCATGCCTGCATAATTTGAACAGTGAGCACTAAGCGGGTATTAAACATGTTAGTGCAATATAAACGTAAGTACAAATATATACATCATTAAATAAATAAATATTTTATTAATTAAATTTCCAGTCAAAAAAGCGTATCTTGATTAGCGCATTGAAAATGTCAGTAAAGTAACGTTAGCGAGTCTAAAAGTATCGTAATTATTATTCGATTAGTGGCATCGATTTACAATCGACGTATTATCTCGAAACGTTAAAATATAATTTCTTACTCTGTTGCTTACCATCGTCTGCCACTGCGCGATCTGTTTAAACAAATAGATTTTTTTGTTTTGATTTTTCGACAGTAGGGGCAAACTACATCAAGACTACAAAAAATAGTATCGATATGTTGTGTGATAAGTATACACTTTGATATCAAAATATCGCAAACTCGAGTCTCCAATATCGATTGATATCGATGCGATATGAACATCCCCAGTTAACAGCGAACGCACGACAAACGTAAATTCGTCGAAATTACGCACGGGTGTTTTTTTCGTAGCTCAATAGGACTATTTGTTTATTTTTTTCGGTTCTAACATAAAAGAAGCATACATTGCAAATGCAAATAAATGCATAAATATATTGATGCATATGTCTGATTAGTGTAATTGTTGTTCGTGTCAAATTTAAAAAAGGTGAATGGAATCTTAGATTTTAAGATGGATATCATATGCAATCAGCACAACAGCAGAAGCAACTACAACAACCAGAGTAACTACAACAACAAAAAGGCTGACTGACTACACCCAAAAACGTAATACAAACACACAAATACATATATGTATACATGGAAACAGTTGATGGCGAGGAATAACAGAAACGACAGGAAAAATGAAGTAAAATCGCCTGCAGAAGTAGCAGCAGCAACGAAACGGCACTTCAGTTGCAGTTTGTAGTTGGAGTGGAGTACATACACACACGCATAAATATATATATATACATACATAGACAATTCGAAAACGCATCACATAAAGAGACATTTGCATGCATGTGTGTGTGTGGGTGTAAAAGCAGCAGCAGTAGCATCGAATAAACTTCGTGTTCGGCATTCGTCGTTCGTTGCTCGTTCGTGTGTTCGCTCGTTTGTTCGTGTCGTTGTTGTTAAAGTAACAGCATTCGCCTACGCAGCAGCAGCACCACCACCACCAAAAACAACAACGAGGAGGAGGGCAATCAAAGGAAGCGGTTTAAGAATGCATGGGAATGCACAAAATACGAAAGACTAAACACAAAAGAGAAATGCAAATTTAACAGAAAATTGAAATAAGTGCAACGGGTTTCCAATTCCGCACAACTCAACAATTGTAACTGTAATACAAAACGCAATTGCCAAACTGATCAGAGAGAAAGACGGAGAGCGCGTGAATAGATAGAGGCGCCAAGGAAAGAAAAAGAGAGAGAGAGCGCCATTGAATCTGATCGCTATCTTTATTTCCTCTTGTTGGATTTGTTATAACAACCCATACCGACCTTCCCCCTCACCCACCCCTCATTGCTGCTGTCGTAATATGGATTGTGGTGCTCTTGCCGCGCAGCAGCAGCAACTATTACAACAACAGCAACAACAACATCATCATCAACAACGTCATCATCATCAACAGCAGCAACAAAATACGCTAAACTGCCTTGCAGCCGCAGCAGCAGCAACAACAACATCAACAAATGTAAGTTTATCCACACACACTATTACAGGTATATACATACATATGTATGCCTAAGTATAAGTATTATTTCTCTCTTTGACTTCCACTTTGCATTCGCCCCCACACAAAAATGCTTTGCTTTGCTTTACGTCGCGTTTTCCTGCGTCGCAGTCAACGCTGCTCCTCTTGCAGTTTTCTTATTGGTTTTCTTATTAGATATTTTACATATGAGTAACTCGGGCAGCGCAGTCGATGTTTCCCGTGCGTTTTTCGCTTTTGTTTCCTTTTGCAATTGTCTTCGACTGCGTATGGGCTGATGGCCTGGGGGAACGGGGGCGTGGCTGGCTCCTAGCCATGTGGATAAATCATTTCAGATATTTTATGTTAATTGAATGTATTTCTGTGTGTGTTGGTTTGGTTTGGTTTGTTGAGGGGGGAGTTGCTGGCAAAGGTACAAAGTCTACACAAATATGTATATATATATATATATATGTATGTATGTATGTATGTATGTATATGATACGTGTGTTGGTCATCTTGGCCAAGTTCGCAAAAAGGCGGCAAACGTTTCGAAAAACTAATGACTCAAAAGACTATTTAACCAACTGATGATTAATCGCTCGGTGGCTGCTGCGGCGACTAAGAAAATGCAAGGCAAAAAAAAAAGAAACGCAACGAAAAATACGTAAGAGTGCACTCAAGTGAGTTGTAGTTGACTGCAGTATACTCTGTGCTTTAACACAAATTCAAAAGTAAATAAAAATAGTTATTTAAAAAGATGGAAATACACTTAAAGGGAAATTAAAAAAAAAAACTACAAAAAAGTTAATTTAATTAATTTAATTATTATTTATTTTGGTAGTCTACGAGTGAATAGTATGCGGCGAAAAAAAAAAACAATCAAATAAAAAAGAAATGGACTATTTTACGTAAATTTATATACCTCTTTTTACACACGACATAAATAGAGAGCATCTGACAAAAAAGAAGAAAGAAGGGAGTGGAGAAAGAATTGCGAACAGTTTAATTGCCGTTTTTGAACATGGTCCGAACTTTTGCCCATTACTTTCACCAAAATATTCTAAGGTAACAACAACATTGCCAGGGAATAAGTGAAATAAGCTCAAAATTAAATTGTTTATGCAGAGGCAAAACACAACAAAAAGAAACAATATAAGCAACAAGAACAACCGATATGGACTTGAAGAAGCAAAACGCATTTTTTTTTCATTTGCTGCTGATGCTTGTCTGTCTGCCTTCTTTTTGTTTTTGCCGCATCGCTTAAATATCTTCCCCCTTCCAGCTCTTTCTCTCTCTCCCACAAAGTGCGTTTTGCGCTACGTGACTGCAATAAAATAAAATAAATAACTGCTGCAACTACGTGTCGCATGCATTGTTCTTGTTTTTTGTCCAAAAAAAAAGAGAAATGGTCAAGCTGCAAACAGCGATTAACATTGAATGCCTCAAGGATGCGTACACACAAACACATATACATATTCGCAGCATGCGACGACTAACGGCACATATGGACCAGGTTTAGGCCCTCCTTACGCCTGCTGTTTTCTTGTTCTTGTATTTGTTATGGTCAGTGCTGCTCAGCTGAGCAGGGTATGCAGCATGGACAGCTTCTTTAGCGTAAGAAGATTACACAGTACCAAATTTTTATTCTTTAACATTTGTGGAAAAGTTGACCTACTAATTTTATTCACACTACTAAAAAATATTGGGGCAATATTGGAGCTGTTAACTATCTTAGAAATAATAAACAAAAAAAAAAAATTTAAATATATTTCACTAGATTGCTTTTCTCAACTATTTAAACAAATAATTATAAATATATACCAAGTGTTACGTATATTCGCTGTAAGATCAAAAATTACAAATTTAAACAAAAAAAATAATGAAAAGAGCGTGACGTCATACATCATTCGTCAACTGATGCCGTTCATTACCTTCACAGCCGTGTAACCATGCAATGAGCGCGTGTGTGTGAAAGAGAGAGAGAGGGACGGAGCGAGCGAGGCTTACAGTGAGCGCGTCGCCGTCGCTTCTCGCATTTGTATCTCGACCGAGGCGCGCATGAGACGACAACGGAGCGCAGCGGATAATCGAAACGAAACAACTGCAAACTAAAATAAATATAAAGCTATATCACCATACAAGTTGTAAATTGAAAAGCGCGCGCGGAAATAAAAAGGCGACAACAATTTTGTTAAAGTTCTTCGTTTTTTTTCTTGTTCTTAGCACATAATTCCGGTCATTTTTTTGTGTTGCCTCGCTCTTGTTGTTCTTTTTATATATTTTTGTTGTTATTTTTATTGTGTGTGTGTATGTTTTGAAGTTTATTAAGTTCCTTGTGAAGTCGAAAACAACAAAAGCAATTAGCTCCAGCTGCTTTTGTTTATAAAACACACAACTACACACACACATGCATACGACTGCGTATGAAATGAAGCAATAATTAAAAGTGCCTTTTTTAATTGACGAGCTAAATACAAACAATAGGAACAACAACAATAACAGAGCCCTGCTGCTGGCAATCGAAATCGAATTGACGTTAACATTGACGCGGTAAGAGCACACACACAAATACATGTAAAAATATATATATATATATATATGCATGTACTGCATACATATGTATTACGGCAAACAACCCCGTTTGACTTCCCTGCCAAAGCTCTGTTAAACGCGAGACAGGCGAGCGCACCTCAGGAGCAAGAGCGATGGAGAGTGCTAACGGAAGTTCTGTTTGTTTTTTGGCAGTTAATGCGTTTTGCTTTTGTCTTTTCTCTGTGTGTGTGTGGCGGGGGCGGTTGCACATCAACTCCAGTTTATTTGCTTTAAGCTTCCAATCAAATGCGAAGAGGGAGGGAGGAGAAGCATGGGGTCTATATGCCATATGCCATCTGCCTTATGCTTTTATTATTGTTTACTTCATTTTTCGTTTCATTTTGTGCCTTATCTATCTGTGTGGGTGTGTTAGTTTCATTCAACTTTTCTGCATGCGGCAGCTAAAAATTTGTTGTTTTTGAATATGGCAACGCCGTCCAGTCTAGTCTCATATTTTTGCCGGTTTTTTTGCCAAGTCATATGGTCTCAGTGTGTGTGTGTGTCATCCCATCCTGCCATCCCACCAACAACAACACCCGCATTCGCATCTTCTAAGTAATGGCACATTCGCCATCTCTTTCTATCGCTCTCTCTCTCTCATTCTCGGAAATGTTGTATTTGTGATTATTAATATTATTGGTGGTTGTGGTTGAGTTTTTGTCTTTTAATAGCTTCTCTGCACGTTCGTCAAATATTGGCTCAACTCTTTTTAATTATATTTCCCGCTGCACACACAAGCACACTTGCATGTATATATATATATATATATATATATATATATCTTTATTTATGTTTTACAGTGTTACATTTTAGAGTAGCAATTTGCAAAATATCTGATTCCTACGAACGAAATTGAAACTGACAAACAATATATATCCCCCCCTTCTATCTCTCTATTTGCCTTCTTAATTTAAGGTATGCACTTTAGTCAAAGAAAGTGGTAAAAAATATCTACCAATTATAAAATCAAAAATTTTACGAACAAATTCCACTTGAACTTTGTAGTTGTATTTGTGTTCGTTGCAATGCGCTCTTGAGTTGTTTTCCTTTGTTTTATTGAAACATATATGTGTATATATATATTTATAAGCATGTATATATAGCCTTGCACTAAACTTAATTGATATTGTTCTCTTCATATTTTTAGACTCTTTTAATAATGCACTGCTTCCAAGGCGAGTAGTCGTTTGTATTCGATTCGATGAACGTTTGAATTACAATTTGTATGTGTTGCAATGTGTTTGTTTTTTTTTTAAGTTTTTATTTTTACTTCCTATTTTATAATCTCTAATCTTACATTATACGCCTATCGAGTTTGGCCCGCAAGGCTATGCCTTGGCCCACTGTGCAATGACAACGACGAAGTCGCAGACGAAGAAGGAGGTTGCCAAAGCAAGAAGTTAAATCGCTAATTTGAGCGCATTCTTCTTATTGTGGCTACTGCTGTTGTTGTTGTTGCCGCAGCAGCACCCATATGAGTTCTGCACATGGCCATTGCTGTTATAATAGTTGTTGTTTCTTTCTAGTGTCTTACTTTTTATGATTCTTATTACACGCCTTGCTGCTTATGGCTTATAACTTTGCTTTTGCTCTGCTCTGTTTTGCTTTTGCTTTTGCTTTGCTCTGATTTGCGCTTTGTCTTTGTCTCAATTTAACTCGTTGACAGTGACGCTGGCTGAGTTTTCCTTTTGAATATTCATGCGGCTACTGCGCTCGATTATGCGACAACTTTTGCTGCTGTCCCTGATCATTTTTATACCCTATACTCATTATTTTGAAAAGAGAATTTACTAAAATCGAAAACTGTTTTTTTTTATTGTCTTATCAAAAAAAAAAAAATGGCAATGAACAAATATTTTCATAAGTAATTCTTAGAAATATGATAATAATTTTGACGTCGCACATGACACTACTTACAGGGTATTCTCCAGTTCAAAAATATTTATTTTTTGTTTCAATGCTTTTCGTCGTACTCTGCTGTTGCTGTAAATATTTTATTATCATTTGTTTCCGTTTAGGAACCGAAATGGGGGGAAACACACGTACACACATACTCGCATACATATTTAAAATTCTTTTGTCGCCATATTCATTTCGAAATTATGTACTTGGCTTGTTGCTTCACACGACGCTTCGTCGCGCATCGCCCGCCTTTTCCTCCCTTCTTCCGCATAGACTCTTGTCAATTTAGCTATCTGTTTGCCGTATCTATTGAGCTACACATATATATATATATATATATATATATATGCAACATGTACATATATACATGTATACATGCTTATACATATCTGTACAAATATGTGTAATTATGTATGTGCATTCATACACGCTCTCCATTTCCCCCCACCCACACTCTTTGTACATATTATTGACCCTGTGCACATTTTTTTGTTGATTTTCATCTGTGTTGTTCTTGCTGTGGTAGCCAGGAAGGAAGGAAGGAAACAAAACGATTAATTCGATTGTATGTAATACAGTGTAGACCAGAATATACTAAATAAATATAAAAATAACTCTTTCTCAGCGGTATTGTATTAAGATGACAATAACATTCGCAAATAGATTAATAATTTGTATACTTTTTAAGATTTATGTTGAATTTTTGAACATTGAACCGAATGTATTGCAACTACTGTGCGACTTTGTCCCTCTTTCTCTTTCTGTGTCTCGCTTAGTTCACTACACAATTAGCGCATTATTTGTTAAGTATTTTTAGCTGCGGTTTTTTTTGTTGGTTTCTATTTGGTGTCGCTGCTGCTGGGGCATTTGTAAAATGAAAATGATATATTTAAACCCGATTAAACACGTTGTTGCTTGTTACATTGGCCTGCTTCTTCTTCGGATCGGATCGGTCTCTGTGTGTTACCAATACCAATACCATCACCGCTACCAATGTGGGTGTGCAGTCAGTGACCCAATTTCTGTAATAGATTGCATTTTGCCACAGCACTCTCGCGCGCTATTGCACACACACACGCACACAAATACACATGCATCGTGCTGTTATTATTTAGCGCATTGAACTCTGAACAGTTTTCGTTTCTCTCTCTCTCTCTGTCTTCGCTGCTGCGGCTACAGATCTCTCAAGACAAAAAAATAAACATTTTGCGCTTGGCATTTCCTGCCTGGCCAAATATATTACATACAAATAATACAAATTAAAACGAATCGAATCGTTGCAAAATTAAAGAAATTGCATAATTTGTCTGTGTGTGTGTGTCACAAACGTAATGCGTATGCCTATGTTTGGGATCCGCTTCTGTTTTTATTCCGTTTCGTTCCCATATCCATTCGAATACCCATTTCCATTTATTCGTTTCCCAGGCCGCCTTTTGCTAATTAAGTGCAGCACTTGACTTCGTCTAAAGCTCGCAATAATAAACATCAATAAATTGAGCACAAACACACACATACAGATATAAATGTATATATGATAATACATATCGCTTTAGTTGTATATATATATGTGTAGCATGCTTAATTTATATGGTCTTTAAGCACATTTTACTGTTCCGCATTCCACGCCTAATTGCTTTCCATGCGATTCCAAAAAACAAAACTAATCTTAACTAAACTGTGGGTGAATTTTATTTGAGAGCTCTAGGGAACTTGGTCAATTTTAAAATGCGAGCCATGTTGAAAATTTGAAATATAAGATCTATGATATTTATGTAAATAGATTCCTTTCGTTTCCTATTTTAAATGCGCACATACTAAAAATACATTTGATATACTACAATGTATATATATTTTGTATGAAAGTTTCCTAATTAAAGTGAGAATCAGAGCAAGAGCTTCATACGCCCATTGAAAAAAAAACACATTCATTGGGTTTTTCATAAGATTTCCACGGTTCGTTTCACAGCTGCCAGCTGGAAACAGCTGACTCAGACAACGTTTCATTTGCTCATTTTTGTTATGCACTAGCAACACCCCCTTCCCACCTTACTCACCAACCCCCTTTTAAACGCGTTACCAAAAATGCTGCCAGTTCTGTTTTTTTGGAGTTTTGGTGAGCTAAGCATACAACGCAAAAGAACAAAAAAGACCATGCGGCAAAAAAAGCGACTTGTAATTTGATTGAGCTACAATAAAAATTTGTCAGCAATGGCAATAAAGAAGCGGATGAGTGAGAGAGGGGCAGTGGGATGTATGGGGTGGGATGGGGTGTCGTGTTCTGTTTGCTGCTGGGGAAGTTCTTTTGCTTCTTTTTAAAGAATGTAATCATATATACATTTATATGCACTTATATTTCACAACATAGACCATTTTATGTTGCTTTCAAAATATGATTTATAATGCAGCGTTGAGCTTTTTAACACTAATATATATATATATATATATATATATAAAGCTTGATTACACATATACGATTACGTTGAGGTGGATGTCTGTGGGGGATTAAATTCCGCCGACCCATTTAAGCCTATTTAGCTGGAGGACTTTATTTTTCTTTGGCCATTTAACTAAATGTTTAGTTAGCAAAGTTTAAATTAATATTCAAATCGAATTTCAGTAGCAATGAAGAAGATAAACTGACATATAATCAATCTACTCTGAGATCGATTATTGATCAACTGTCCAAACATAATTAAGATTGAATTATTATAATTATTGGGAGACATGAAGGACTTTCGTGACCTGTTTCGCTCATTGTGCCCCCTTCTAAGTCCACCTAGTTTAGCTAGTTGACCTCTTAGTATATATTAATTGTATTAATTTCTGCTGAAATCGTTTCTAGTTATATACTGTTAGAAGATATTTGGCTTGTCTAAGACTGTGACACTGTCTGGTGTCTCTGCTCAAGGGAGTAGCAACGTATGTATTTCTTCGCACTTCATTTGTTGCCCTATGCCATAAAATGGTTGTAGTTCTGTTAGGGAGTTAGCGGAGGACCGTCACTATAACCCTCCTAGCGGTACTGAAGATTAGCTGCAAGTCGAGTTCTGTCGCTCTCTCTTGAAAAGAGTATGCTAAATTCCAGTTCAAATCAAATATGGTCACCTTTTTTTCTAAGTGTAACAACACACAAAAGGTGCATCTGTCTCTTGATTCTGATGACACAGCGAGAAAGAGAGAGACAGAAAGGGCGAGGATGAGTTAGAGATGCGGTGGAAGGGGAATCGCATTGCGCGTCATATGACCATTTTTGAGACATTGTTTGAGCGAGCCAAGTAAGTAGCAGGTGCAACACGCAGGCGGTGTGCTCTTGTCTGCTTGCTTGCTTGCCCCCTTTTGTGGCGAACGCAAAACTACTTGAAATACACATATACACACAAACACTCACACATAAATACATACGTTCTACTCTTATGTACATTGTAACCCGAATCAGGAAAAAAACCTAAGCCCGATTTATTGTTGCTATTGTTGCTGGACACGCGTCGCTTGCTGGACACGCGTCACTTAAAAAAGAGGGTAGCAGAAAAAGGAACAGAATCACAACAACAAGAAATAACTATCAAGAAAGATCGTTTTCCTCAGGAACGCTGAGGTTTTGATAACCTTGCCAGGCACAACTAAGAGGAAACTTTATGTGCTAAATAAATTATATATATTAAAAAGTATGTGTTGCCTGATAACTGCTCTCTGTGAACTGGGGCTGTGAACTGAATATTTCAAATTTGTGTAGGTATATTATATATATGTAGAGTATTAGAATAGGGTGACATATATGCCTATATATATAGGACTAAACGCCAATCTTAACAATCAGCCTTATGTATATACATATATAGTCAGTATCTGTCAGTATCAAAAACTACATTTTTCTTATTTCGCCTTCTTAGTTTTCTACAATTCTGTGGAGTTTTCATACAAAAGAAAAGTGAACAAGATTCAAAATTAACTAATCAAATTATGTCAAGACATAGGGATACAGTGTACATTTTGATCTCCCCTTCAGTGCGTTGCAAACTTCACGACAAAATTAAAGTGATCTTTACGAATACCCTTTCGGGTATAAAAACAGCCCCTTAACGGGAAACCAAACCCTCTTCAGCTAGAAATAAGAGATTTAAACGCAAGAAAAAGATTGCGATGTAGATTTCGTTCTCTTTCTTCTTCTTTTAGTACATTTTCTTCTTGCAGACGACGACAGATGTTTTCTTGTTCTTCACTGTTCTTAAGGGTCGTTCTTTTTTTTGTTGGTCGTCGCGTGTTGTTTTTAATGCGTTTTCTTTATGTTTGTCCATTCACTTTTCGAGTGTTGTTGTGCCTGCTGTTTTTGTTGTTGGTGTTGTAGTTGCAGTTGTTGCTTGTTCGTTGATCACGCTTTACTTTTGGATGCGGGAAAGAGAAGAAGAAAGAGACAATAAATCTACATACATAAAACTCGTGCAGCTGTCATCGAATTCGAATGATTCGATTTAAGCAGTTTTTATTATAATGAAAAAATTGAATGTGTATGTTGAAAGACTTAAAGCTTGAAATATCTACTATTCCTTCATGTCTGTCATGACAGTTTCACAACTGTCGATAAATTGATAAGATTCGATAAAATCTCATATTTTGCACATTTTGCATGTAAGTTTTAGCTGCAGATAAAACTCATGACTCCCCCCAATGTTAAAGCTAGAATTCACAATTTCAGCATAATTTTCGTATTAGCGGGAAATATTCCTGAATTGCATTTGCTGCATTATTGGCGTAGAAATGGCCAACTGTCAACATAAATACAAAAGAAAAATTATTTTCTAGTTTATTATAATTAATACCATGTATTTGAAACAAGTCAATAAAACCCACGAATGACTTAGAATTATTAATTTTAATTGAAAAATAGCACAATGCTCAAATGCATTTGCCACAACTCGTCTGGTTCTCTTTGAATCACAGTGCTGAGCATCGAAATATCAACAAAAACATTTAATTCAAAATTTATTTTTCTTTCCACAAAGATCTTTGAAAAATAAGTATAACATGAGAAAGATGCTGATCAAGAATACACATTTATATATATAATTTATTGTGCCAGATATATTGAGGGTATAAACCCTCTGCATGGAATATACAAAGTTTTGAGTTGAAATAAGACTTTCTTAACTCTCATGGTTTTCATTGTTTCATTTATAATTTTGCTTCATTGTTTTTTAGTTTCGTAATTGAAACAAAAGGTGCATAAAAAGGGGTTCAGTGTTCTTTTTTAAATTCTGCCGATTGTACGTAATTTGATACGTGTTTGAAATGTAATTGATATTGAATTTCGTTAATTTCCACTTTTGTTATCTGAGTTTAATTTTATTTTTCACGGCATTGAATTATTTATATTGCTTGGTTTGCATTAAGATTTCGATTTTTTTTAGTACTGTTGTTTTTTTACTTGGGTTTCTTGGCTATTGAGTTTCCTTCGTCGCACTTGGCCTGGTTGTCAATTAAGCTGCTTAACGATCCAATAGCATGGCATATCTCCCTGCCTCTCCCCCCAAGCACCTCTCCCGCCTGCCATGATCATATCCATATCCATTTGGAAGTTGGAAATTTGAATAGATTTGTTTTACGAGCGACAAAATTCGCATGGATCCAACAACAACAATAACAAAAAAAGAATCAAAATGTAGCCAAATAAAAAACAAATGCAAATCGCTTGGGATTCGCTTTATATGGTGAGTTGGTGTTGCCATCAAATGCTACAGTTTAATGTATTCATTTCTACCCTATCTCGCTGCCAATGGGTACACCAATTGTGTGTCTTCTGATCGAACCGAAACCAATTTTGGTGCATGATCGATTATAGTTATGTTTAGCTATATAATTTTTGTTTAGATATTGGGGTCTTAAGATATTCTTAATATATGTTCTGATGCTGATTTCAATTCTAAAATTCATTAGAAAAGATGCGGTTCCGATTTCGATTTCAATTATTTGATATTTTATTTTGAATGATGCTTGCCTAAAAAAAACTAAAATCTATATAAACAGCAGGGTTGCCTCATCTCTCACCGTAGGAGAGAAAGAGTGCTGCAATGCTACGATAGATCGATAAAATTTATTACGCAACCAGACCTTCACTCTGATATAGATATATCGAAACTCTCCTATATCAACTGTGAAACTAGCTAGGTTCATCCAATACATTCGGTATTGCAACATGCTGCCTCAAACGTGATAAATTCACCTGTGGTATTACGATGAGCCAGGCCTGGCCCAACTGCGTCAATGGGAGGAATTTTCTTTTAACCTAACCTATTTTTTTTGTAATAATAATTATAGATTAGTCTCGGAAGTGTATTAAAACTTTGGTATTTCGAGCTGAAACATTTTTCATGCTGTTTTCTTTTCTATTTTTTTATTCAAATTTATATTTTTGTATGTTTATATTTATATTTATATTTTGCTTCGTTTTATTTTTGGTCAGGCGCTTTGCACGCACTTGTCCCATTCTCATAGTTTAGGCTTTATTGTTTTTATGTATTTTGTTGTGTTTGTTTTCGCTATTTTTATTAATTGTCTGCGGAAGTTGCTGTAAATGTGGACAATCATGAAAATATTTGCTATACGCTTTATTATTGTTATGTATGCAGAGGAAATGAGCAGTTTGCCAGGTGTGTGCGCCCTCTCTACCCCTACCCACTTCACCTCCTGTTTAGGCATGACGTCATTGGACTTTGAATTTAGCACGCTAGTTTAGCTCAAGTCTTTGTTGTTTTTATTAGTGTTTAGTTAATGAGAGAAAGATAGAGCGATAGAGAGAGAGAGAAAGAGAAAGAGAGGGAGAGAGCTTTTACTTAGTTTAAGTATGATTATTAATTCATATTCAGCGTAAAAGTAATTACAATTAGGAATGCTGCTTTCAATTAGCTAAATGTGAAATACCTTTCACTTAAATTAACTTAACTGTCGCTCAACTCCCCCTGTCACTCATTCAATTTTTAAGGTCACTTGTTGGTCGCTTGGTAGGTGGTTTGCCCACTCAAACCATGACAAATCTGATGAACATAGAACATGCAACTTGCAACATACTTGTCGAGGTCATGCTTAAAAACTGTGACATAACTAAACAAGAGGATAATGTTCCAGTCCAGACCAAGCTCGACTAGGAGATACCCTACTAAAAACGCACAACGCAGCTTTGAGTATATAAATATATGTTGAGACAATAACTCGAGCGATTCCTGTCCACATATTATGTATTGATAAGCTGTACTTGTATACAATTTTTGCTACCAGAAATCGATTTGTATCGATATTCACGTAATGAAGATAATTATCGATAATGTACAATAAATTTGATTTGATTGGTTGGCATGATAATCTGGTTTTGTCATGCTGTTCCATAATATATATATTATATATATATATATATAT
Source organism: Drosophila fungiperda (assembly GCA_035042345.1). Lineage (NCBI taxonomy): Eukaryota > Metazoa > Arthropoda > Insecta > Diptera > Drosophilidae > Drosophila > Drosophila fungiperda. Next base: position 1,708,807 of record JAWNLM010000154.1, on the reverse strand, counting down.
TAATATATATATATATATATTAATATATATATATATATATTAAATCTTTGAGGGGCCGCAGATGATTACTTCTACTGTTACACACTCATGCAAAACTGTATTACACCCTTCTTAAACATTTTTAATGGGTTGGATTTAGGGTATAAAGACTAAACTTAGTGCCCTATCCATAGCCTATCCCTAGATATGCAAAATAATCCAGCTATACCAGGAAGCGTGTCACTTAGGCCTTGTCAACTAAGGCGTAACCTGAAAAGTATGCTTATACCTCAACAAACCTTGGGTCTTCATTTATTTATATTTACTTAAGCCACTAGTCAAAATTGTTTTTTTTTTTAGAATTTAATTATCTGTTGAAATTTATGAAGTCTTCAAAGAAATGTATATTTGCGTAATGGAAATTATGCAACCAATTTAATATAATAATAATATATGCTAAACGTGGAATCAGGGTGCCGATGAGTAGAATGGAATCACTCATTTGAGACGATTTTAAGTTTATTTTATAGTGCGGTCAGTCAATCAATCAAACAGTCATTAAGTCAGCCAGTTAGTCTGTATTTTAGTCAGTGTCATGTGCGGCAAGTGGTAATTATTGCTAAACCTTAGAAAACCCAAAAAAAAAAAATCGTTGTGATGACTCACTCAAGCATTAAAAAGCCGCAAAGCTGAAGTTGCAGTTGAAGCAGGCTATTAGCTGTCAGTTAGCCACACACACACACGCACATGCACACACATACATATATATAGCTCAAGCTCAAATCAACACGTCAAGCAGTAAATCAGAAAACAACAAAGATTTACTCTTTGCTTGTGTGTGTGTGTGTGTGTGTGTGCGTGTGTGACTTAGTGATTTTGTGTGTGAGCAAGCAGTTAACATCCAGCAGCAAGCAGTTCAAATGCCTCAGAAGGGAGAAAGAAGAAGCACAACTGAGTACGCAGAGCTGCTGATGCTGCGGAACGATGAGTTCACGGATGGCGTTTGTGCATGTGTGTGTGTGTGTGTGTGTGTGTGTGTGTGTGTGTGTGGCGACTGCTTTTTTGGCACAGTTAGGCATCGTTAAGCGATCCCTGTTTTTATATTTATTACACAGTATTTACATATTTATCGCGCCTTAATGGATTTTCTTAACTGAAATTTTCTAGCTTTTTATATAGTTAAAATTTGTTTGCATTCCACTTTGGAGTTCATTCATCTGATCTGTAATCAGATTGCGAGTTCTCCTCTTTTGTGAGTCACTCATTGCGATAACTCTGTTGAAATGGTGTTAATGTCTTGCTTTTTGAATTTGTGAGATATTAAATGTATCAACTGTATAAATATTATTACAATAGTGTTGTTGTTTGTGTTCTGCGCTGGAAAGTGTAAAAGTCAAGACAAATCTCTGTGTGTGTGGGGTACCCTTGTAGATAGAGATTATTTCAGTTGTAACTTCAAGTTTGCAACGTGTTCACGAGTCGAGTCGCTATAGCTAGTAAATCGCTCAGTTTCAAAGCTGACTTAATGAAACTTGGCATTTATTTGCTAAAGTTATTAAATATATCGAAGATTACTGAATCGGTCCACTATATCATATAGTAACCGTATGCACAATCATCAGTCAAAATGTAAGTTTCAGTTAGTAGCCAGCCAGCTAAAGTAGCAAAAATTGAACTACGAATAACATTTAAAACTACGAATACAAATTTGCAAGAAGAGTATCTAAATGTCGACGTGCATAAATTGTTTTTGTTTTTGTTTTGTGTGTGTTTCGTTTTTATTTCCTTTTGCTCTTGCGAACTTCCTCTCTCTTGTTCTGTCTCTGTCTCTCTATCTATTTATCTCTGTTTTTCACTCTCTTTCTCTGTTAGTGTGGACAGTTGGCAGAGTGTGTTGTACGTGACTTATGCCTTGGCAACATTGCCAACTCCGACAACAACTGCTTTAAGTCTTTAAGCGACAACGTTGAGGCGATAAAAAGAGCTCAACCAACAATCAGCTGCAGCTGGAATAGTGCCAATCAACCAAAGGCATAGAGAGGGAAGAGAGGGGGGATTTGCTGCAGCGGCTTAAGCTTTGATTATTATTTTATGCCAGACGTATACACAGATATAGATTTATATTTATAGATATATTGCTAGTTTGGCTCAAACGGAAATGTGTAACGTGTTTTTATTTATTGTTATTATTATATTTTTAGTTGTGCTGCTTGCAGCTCGTAGCTCAAAGCACGAAGCTCGAAGCTCGAAGCTCGATTCAATTTAATGCAGCTGATGCAATTGATTTAGCTGCGATCGAGACTTGAGCATGTACCAAAATCGGGGGTAGGTGTAGTATGTTGGGAGAGAGATCTGACTAAGGACAGAGTGTGCTTATTATGCATCACATATGGCATATCGCATATATAGACAATATTATATCTCACATATATAAATATAGAATATCATATCTCCTATATATATAAATGTATATATATATAAATATATATATATATAAATATATATAGATATATATATATATATATAAATATATATATATATAAATATATATATATATAAAGTATCTCAATGCATGACAGAACTGGGATCTGTCAGTCAGTGATCGACTTTTGCTTTTATTCATTGCAACAATTATTCAAAATACACACTCGATACTAACTATATCTCTAAGAACCCGTAACAGTTGCTAAAATTGGTTCTTATTACCCAAATAAAGCTGTTATTGAATTGAATTAAATATTAGTCAAATATATTCTTGGTCAGCATGAAGAAGTGACACGATCTAGACAAGCGCTAGAGAAATTTAATATATTTACTTATATGTTTCAATTTTATTACTTTTTATCGATAAATGTCAGCAATCGTTTGTCCCACAGGCGAGCAGACACAATTTTAAAAGAATCCCTTTCGATTGGCATAAATATTATTGTTCAATTGTAAATTTTTTTTTATCAAGATTTAATAAGAAATACAAATTTTTATGTAGTCGAGTTTCTTTTTGATTATATTTTTAAATCGATAACACTTGGACCTCATTTATTTATCCATATCGAACTTAAATTGGTGCTTATCAATCAATTTGATGTCGCTTACAGATTAATCAGCCAGCCAGCCAGGAGGGGATCATCGTTGGCCTCGCTGCCAGCGACGGATCAGTGGCAGTTGTTGCAAGTGTTGCAACTGGGAGTAGTCCGCAGCACAAATTGCTGGGCTTGGGTGAACATTTGAGCGGCGCTGGCGCCGTCAAATTGCGCAAGCACAGCGAACAACGGACAACGCCGGAGGTTGGAGCAACGCAACAGCAAAAGGCCTCGTATCGCATCTCGATGGCCAATCTGGAGGACACACAAGAGTCCGAGCTAGATCTGATTCTCGGCGAGCTGAGCTTGCTCGAGGCGCAGATCTCCTATGGCGAGGCGAGCTTTCTTCCCGGCAATGCTGCTGCTGCTGTTGCAGCGCCGCCGCCAGCTGGTATTTTAGTGGGTGCAGCATTGCCACCGCTACCACCACCGCCCGCCTTGGCCTCCATATCGGCCGCATCGTCGCGGACACATTCACGCACAAATAGCAGCATATCCGGTGATGTGAGCACTTCGACCACCTCCTCCTCATCAGGCATCTCCGAGAATGGCAATGGCAACGGCCTGATGCTGATGATAACCCCAACAAATGCGCCACTTGGCGGCGGCGGCATGCTGCCACAAACGGGTGGTGGCAACGCCACACTCCTCATGGGCATGGGCATGGGCATCACGATGGGCGTGATGACGCAACGCGAACCACGCACCGAATCCCCCGACAATGATTCAGCATTCAGTGACACTGTCTCGCTGCTCTCCAGCGAATCCTCTGCCTCCTCAAACACTTCACTCCAGCAGCAGCAGCAGCAGCAACAACAGCTGCAGCTGCAACAACAAAAGTTGCAACAGCAGCAGCCAATGTTGGCCTCCTCGAAGGCAGCCAAGATTCAGCTGGCGCTGCACAAGCTGGAATCGGCCTCGATTCGGCGACTCTTTGTCAAGGCCTTCACAGCGGATGGGGCATCCAAGTCGCTGCTGGTGGACGAGCGTATGGTCTGTGGCCATGTCACCCGACTGCTCGCCGACAAGAATCATGTCCAGATGCAGCCAACCTGGTCGCTAATTGAGCATTTGGCCGATCTGCACATGGGTAAGAGTCACATCTCGTCTGAGAATTGCTCAAATTTACACTTAAATATCACTTACAAAATGCAATAAATAAGTAAACAAAGTATTCTTTTTTATTAAATTAAGAAATGCTTAAAGAATTTAAAGAAACTTGCATTTTGATCATGATATTTAAATGGTGCTTTGAAAATTCACCCATTAATATATATCAAGTTATATATATATTCATATTCATATGTTGTTTGTGTATTTTTAGAGCGTCTGTTTGAGGATCACGAACTGCTTGTGGATAATCTGATGACGTGGAACTCGGATGCTGGGAATCGTGTGCTCTTCCAGCAGCGTACGGATAAGGTTTCGCTCTTCGCCCGACCCGAATACTATTTGCCAGGACCGCAGATGGCACCAGGCTGCCAGCATGACGAGCAGACGCGCCACATGCTGCTCGAGGAGTTCTTCGATCTGCCGCACGCACAGCTTCAGCTGCAGCTGGAGGGGCCGCTCTATATGAAAACGGATCCGAAGAAGGCATGGAAGCGACACCATTTCGTGCTGCGCCCCTCGGGCCTCTACTATTTCCCCAAGGAGAAGACGAAGAACACCAGAGACTTGGCCTGCCTGACGCTGTTCAGCGGTCACAATGTCTACACAGGCATTGGCTGGCGAAAGAAGTGCAAATCTCCAACGGATTACACATTTGGATTCAAGGCTGCCGGCGACTCGTCGCTGGGCAAATCGTGTCGCAGCCTCAAAATGCTCTGCGCCGAGGATGGGTCCAGCTTGGATCGTTGGCTGACTGCGATACGCATTTGTAAATACGGCAAACAATTGTGGCACAATCACAAGCTACTCATTGAGGAGCTGTGCTCGGCTGGCGGCAACAATGGCACGCCGGGAGGAGGAGTTGCTGGCAACGCTAGTGGCGCTGGCACTTTTGCCGCCTCGATGCGCAGTGAATCGATCAGCAGCATCTCGTCGGCGGTGCCATCGCAATGCGGCAGCGTCTCATCGGCCATTAGCAGCATGTCCAATTCGAGCAGCGGCCGCATCTCGCGCGCCTCCAGCTCCAGTTCCAGTGGTTGCCTCTCGGATGAGAACAATGCCTTCGACTCGGAGTTCACCACCGGCACCATTAAACGAAAACCCTCCATGAAACCCAATCTGCCGCTCACGACGATGACGCGCCAACTGAAGGAAGTGGGCGAGATAACGACGGGCGCCGTTGGCACCACAATGGCACCGCACAGCACAGCGACGACAGCGCACCATGACTCGTCGGCAGCTGGCGCTGGCTCGCCGGAGCGCAGTGGCACGTTGACGCGTCGCCACAGTCGCCGCAAGTCGCAGGAGAGCAACGGCAGCAATGGTGGCACGCTCAAGCGTCGACCCCAGGTTGTGCCCGTCAAGCAGCGCGACCAGCTCGTCGTGGCCACAGATGCCGGCAATGGCAACGGCAACGGAGGCAACTCATCATCGTCCAGCAACTCAACGCCAACTCCCACGCCGAGCATTATTTGTGCCAAGCCAATAGCAGCAACACCAGTAGCAGGAGCAGGAGCAGGATCAGCTCAAATCCAGATGGGTTGTCTGAGCGATGTCGAGCTGATGTGTTCGTCCACATTGTCACTGGATTCGCTGCCACCGCCGCCGCCGCCGTTGCCCTTGGCCCTGCACGCGGATGAGCAGGATGTGTATGGATCGCAGTTGTCGCTGGCCTCGCTGCCGCCGCCGCCGCCACCAGAAGAGGTCTATGTGGAGGCAACAACGCCACTGACGCCAACGCCCATGTCTATGGGCATCGGCATGGGCATGGGAATGGGCCTTGGTGTGGGTGTGGCTCTAAGCATGCCCAATAGCAATGGGACACTGCCGCCAGCTGTGCCCGCCAAGCCCATAAAACCGGCCGTGAAGCAAACGTTGAAGGCAGCACCGCCGTATAAGGCGCCACCCGACTATGTTGGACCCACTGCATCCATTGTGGGTGGTGGCGTCACAATAGCTGCTGCTGCTGCGCCGCCACCGGCGCCGGTGCAAAAAAAGGTGTCTTTTGCTGATTCACCGGTGCTGTTGCGACGCAAAATGTGCTCGCCGGAGCCGCAGTTGCCGCAACGCTCGCCAAGTACAACGCTCAGCGCCGCCGGCGGCGTTGGGTATCATTCACAGGCGCAGCCGATTTACTCGCCCGGGCCACTGTTGCCGCCACGTAGCGATTTGTCGCGACTGTCCAACGGTAGCGATGTCAACATGGCCAACACATCGCCGAAACGTCTGCAGGAGTCCGCATCTAATCCGCCACGCGATTTCCTCAAGGATCTGCAGCGGGTGATGCGCAAAAAGTGGCAAGTCGCCCAGAAATGCAAACTGGAGCCGGCAACAACGCCGCACGAGGTGCTTGGCTTTCGTGACTTCAACAATGAGGATCTGCTCGCCGCCCACAATCTCAACTCGGGCGCCAACTCATCGCACTACTATCGGGAGACGGCCAATGTCAGTCACTGGGTGCAGGAGCACTACGAGTATGCCCACAACGAGTATGCTCTCTATGAGAATGTGCATGCCCAGAGCAATGGGGCCGCAACTGTAATGGGACCGGGAGTCGGAGTGGGAGTGGGAGTGGGAGCGGTAATAGCAACTCCAATGCCAATGCCAATTCCAGCAACTGGAGCAAGCGTTGCGATGGTAGATGCAGTTGCTCCAGCTGTACCGCCACCCACATCTCTGGCGGATGCAACAGCGGCGCTGCGCAAAAAACGCCCACCGCCGCCGCCGCCTAAACGCAGCGATTCCACACATCTAACGCATCGTGTCTAATCTCCTTCAGAGTCAGCGGCTGTGAGTAGAACCAAAGACCAAACAAATACCCCTATAAATCCGATAGTCATTGGTAGCCACCAATCTGCAACTAAAAATTTGCTCACATTTCTCCCTCTCTTTCTCACTTAACCAGGTTCTGCGCTCTTTCTCTCCCTCCCGCGCCCCCAACTGGATCTTTGCGATTTGGCATCAAGAACAAACAACAAGCAACAATTTTCACCTTGTCTAAACTTAAGTGCAAAAATCTAATAAAACAAAAGAATGAAAGAAATTCCTATCTAAGAGCAAAGAAATAGGCTAAAATACTAAAGCCTAAAATTCTAGTGCATAAAAAAAGAAAATAAAAATAACAAAAAAATCAGAAAGTAAACCAACGCCAACTTCTCAAGTATTATATTCAGTTCAAGTTTTGTTTTGCTATTTTGTTTTTTAAGTGCGGCAAATGTGCATTGAATGTTTTTTTTTTTTGTTTTTTTTTTTTTGCAATTTGTTGCTATAAATATAATTTTAACTGGCTAAGAAAATAAGTTGATTGCCTAAATTTAGTGGCTTAACTAGATCAAATATGTATGACAACTAAGATGTTCACAGGGTCTAACACTCCATGTCAGATTATGGGTTGTCGGAAGGCTTATCGCTCTAAAAGCCATAACTTAAAATACCGTCAAAAATTAAAAACATATTTTAGCCATAGTATTAAAAAACGTTGTTCAAAATAAAAAAGTCTTCACTCAGATCACCAATAATTAGAGTCCGTTATATATATATACATATATATATATGTATAGCAGTAGCAAATAAATTTAAGCAATCAATTTATTTTCTTAGACAGTTCAAAGTACAGCAGATTGCAAGGAAACAAAAATAAAAGTTTAACTATTCAAATGTTTAGCTGAATTTATGCATATAAACATACGTGTAATCTGATCTGATCAGATCTCATCAGGTCCTTTTAACTATTATACGACTTTCAAACAAAATATGATCTGCCAACAAAATCAAAATACCTTAAATTTAATATATATATAAATAGATATGTGGGTGTACTCATTTATACACACATTTCGAATAATTCGACAGATAATTAATAATAATTATTTGCCGCATACATTTCAAATAGTTTTAATAACTAAAATTAATTATTTGCAAAATCAAAAAAATAAAAAATTCAAAATCTATTCATATACCTTAAGCTACTTGCTACTTGTAATATATAAATATATATATATATATATATTAAAATATGCATGTGCATATATGTATATATATTTATATATGACTACTATATAAAAATGCAATTTTTTTATTAACTAGAATTTGTTTATACTTTGCATTTGCAAAAATTTGTTTATTTAATTATACTTTTTTTTATTATAGCTAACGATTATTAATTTTTTTTTAATGCGGTGCATGAAATGCGCCTGGGAAAAAAACAATGGAATATATAGAAAAGAATAAGAAGAGGAAGAAGAACTACGTTGCAAGAAAGCCTTATACAATTATTAAACAATTAATGCATACATAAAATAAATATATATATATATATATACGTAGTATAAGTCTTATACAACTATACATACTAAGTGCATATAATTATACATATATATATATATGTATATATTTATATATATATATGCATGTATAATTATATACATAGATTAAGTCGGTTATACTATATAGTTCATAGGATATGTCATTTAAATTGCTTTCGCTTTCGAAAATAATATATATATATATATATCTATACGTATATGCCTATATGTTTTGGAATTGTGCTTACGGCAAAAATGGACGGAGATAGCAGCCAATAAACTATATATATATATATATATATATATATATATGTTTTAATTAACTAAAAATCCAAAATCGAAGACATTTACTAATTGCATTGCGTTCTATGTATGTCGATGCTTTGCTCATTTTTTTATCGATCTCGATTTTGTATATCGCTTTGTAATGGCATATTTAGCAGGCGTTCCTAATGGTTCATCATGTCCAGCAAAAATCACAATAGACAAACAGAAAGACAGAAAGAGAAAGTGAATAAAAATCAAAGTGTAACCGTATCTGTAACTTTAACTGTAACTGTAACTGTAACGAGTGTAATTGTATCGAGAAGCTGTATCAAGTAACTGTAATTTTTAACTCGTTTGCCATCGTTTTTCTTTTTTGTTTCGTATAATTTTAGCACACACACGCCATAAATCAAGCTGATTACACCTACATTAATACACTATATGATAACATGTCAACAATGTTGCATTCATATATATATATATATATATATATATATATATATATATTATATATATCTCTGGTCATATGAAATTGAAGTTCTAAAATATATATCCATTAAACAGATCGCAAATTAGTTTTTTAGAAAAAGTACTCAAATTTAAAATTATATTGGTAATCCGACAAAGGTTTTAGGAGCGCTTTTTGATGGTGGATTTAAATTATTTTATCGCTTCTATTGAAGTGTTAATTTTAGCTACTCTTCCATATGGCCACTCATAATAAAATTTTATAGATTATTGTTTGTTCCCAATCTCAAAATAGTTTTTGAAGAGTAATCTGTCGAATTAATTGCCGAATATTGAAACATTTAATTTGTAAATATTATTAATAATACTTTTTGATTTTTGGTTGCTACTGGAATATGAAAATGAACTAAAAGCTATTTTAAATATATATATATATATATATATATAAATATATAAATATATAAATATATAAATATATAAATATATAAATATATAAATATATAAATATATATATATATATATATATAAATATATAAATATATAAATATATATATATATATATATACATATATACATATATATATGTATATGCTATAGTATGTGTGTGTACAATTATTGTCTTTACTCCTACTAACTGTACAGTGCATGTGTATGTATATGTGTATATTTATGCATACACACATTTAAACTAAAGGAAATGCCAATTTTTAATGCTTGCATAAAAAACAATTATTGAATTTATATATAATACATGAAGCTATTTTTTAGATACTATTATTATATAGGAACTCGAAAAAACAACAAAATAAATAAACAAGTTAAAATCGAAATGCTATGCTTGATAAGAAATGTGCCATAGGCGCTGGCGGGACAAAAATAAATCGAAAATTAAAACTATAAAAAAAAACCAAGAAAACTTGCAAAATGCTAAATCAATGTACTAAAATTAATGAAATTAGCATAAGTTAAATAATTGAATCAAAACAACATTTATAGCATAATATTAAAAAAAAAAAACAAAAATAATGAACGAACGTACTAAACTAAATTTCGAAAATACTTTAAGTATGTGCTAACTAAGCGGATTTTTATGAGTAAAAAAAAAAAACAAAAAACAAAAAAAATCAACTTTTTATTTCGAATTTTTGAAATTGGTTCTACGCTTAGTTTTTTGATATGTGTAAACCTCAAGTAAATCAAACAATTGCAATAAAATAAAAAAACAAACACAAAATACTACAAAAATACTAAAATATTTCAAAGAAGCAACCAGAAAACAGATAAGCAATAAAAAAGCAGCCACAGACAACAAAGAAGAGACTTGAATAAAACAAAAAAACAAAACTTCATTATGCACACACATATATATATATGTATATATATATATATATATATATATATATATATATGTATATATATATATGTATATATATATGTATATATATATGTATATATATATATGTATATATATATATGTATATATATATGTATATATATATATATATATATATATATCTAACTATGTAATATTAACAAAGCGAAAAGGAATAATAAAAAATATGTATGCATGACTACAAATTTACAAGAATAAACAGAAATGATTAAGAAAACAAACTACAACTACTACAACTAAATAAAATAAACAAAAACGAAAAAAAATGTAAACAAATGAAAAATACATGAAATTTTTTGCAGGTCTATTATATAGTGAACAATGTTGCCATTTGATACAATTTTTTTCCAAGACATTTAATATATATACATACATATATACCTTATATTCCGATTCAAATGGAATTTTTGTAATTTTGATAGAAACATTAAAAACATATAAAAAACAAAAAAAAAAAATTAAACAAACAAAAAATGCAAATTAAAGCCAAGCAAAACAAAACAACTCAAACATAAAAATCAAAGAAAAACTGTTGCATGATAAACGAAACAAAAAAAAAAACAGACAAACAACAATGAGAAATAAATAAAACAAAATGCCTAAAAATCCATCAACAATTAAAAGCCAAATCGCATTTTATTTAAAATGATTTTTTGATCTGATTTTTATTAGCGCCTCATGCGACTGTAATTTTAATAATTGTTTAGGATCTTCGATGTCATCATTATCCTTGAATGCAGTTCATCCCTGCAAATCGATGGTCCTTAAAAAAGCAGCAAGGAATTGTTCGAATAAGAGCGTGTTTGCTCTAAAAAGTATGCCGCATTCTTTGTTGCTACACCAGAAGAAGATCCTTCAAAGAAATTAATTTCAATCGATTTCGAGTATTTGGCGGCAGAAAAAACAAACTAAAATACTAACTACTAAAACTAACTACAATTTACCATTTACAATTTAATGTTTATTTAACTTTTATCTCCTATTTGGTTATGGAAATTTTGTTGATTATTTTCCAAGCTTTACTTTTAATATTTTTTAGTTGGACTGGAATAGTCTTGGTGGGCAGCACAAATTCAAATGGAATAGAAAAAAATCTTTAAAAATGATCTTTATCAATTATGTTTAAACTTTAGCTAAGTTATTTTGTATATTTATATTTTTATTTGTTATATTTCAATTAACTTTGCAAGAAGTTGATTTTCTTTTAAATGAAAGTGAATATCTATCAACATTTCAATTTTTGCGCCAAGTAAGAAGAGAACAGAATAAAAAGCTTACTTTTGAACAAGAATGCCAAAGGATCACATTGTGTTTCTCTATAAATCTGCATGGTTATTGCCGAGCTAATTTCATTTTATACTTTGATACCGAATATCGATAGAATCGATATTTCCAAATCGATAAAGTCACATATCTCTCACAATTTTAAGGCCACCGTCACCAGATTCGATTGGTAGATTTCTGGCGATGTCCTTCAAAGATTATCATATGCCACGCTCATCACCGCAGACCACAAGCATACCGTCCTCAAATATTTTAAATGATTATATACTCCGCAGTTTTTGAGGTAGGTTTGTGACCAGTAGCCGCCTTTATTTATATTTAGCCACGCCCACAACTGCGCAGGTAATCACCAAAGCCGATATTTCGAAAAGGGTAAATCGATTAATACGCATATCTTTCAAAATTTTAAAGATAGTCACTAAACTTGATATGTTACTGATAACTCCCCTAAGCAATCGATAATTGGATGATTACGCCCACTACGACTTCCTACCTGTTAGTGGAAAACGATAAGAGCATCAAATTTGAAAGGTATATTGTATAATGTAACAGCCTTACAAAATCGGAAACCATTTTTTTGGACACGCCGATCAAAAACGATAAAAGCACATATCTTCAGCAATTTAATAGATGCAGCTACCAAAGATTACTAGACACCTTCTCTATTATCCTAATGGGCAATATCTTCCGTAATTTAAGAGCTACACTTACCAAACTTCGAAAGGCACACCCACCCATATTTTATCTGCTACCTGTTTTCATGTAATATAATTATCAGAGTATTTCGCAGTCGGTTATGCTCGATTGCAACGTTCTCTCTTGTTTTTACTTGAATCTGTGCCCATTTGGGGCAGCATTTTGTTGTTGTTTTTCCATATTTAAATATCATATTTTTTAAGCTGTGAAACCTTTTGACCAGTTTTTAAATAGACAAACGGTCGGAAACAAATACGTAAATGATTAGATCGACAACAGACAAGAATATATGGATTTCCGGTATAAAAATCGAGTCCAGACAGATCAGATTATCAGATAGTTTATTACTTGTACCGTGACTAGGGCCAGGGGCAAGAGGGAGGATGTCAGAGTAGACTGGGTTGGGTTGGTCTGGTAGTTTGGCTGATGGGTGTTATGGTGTTGGGTATAACATATGCATCTGAAGCGAACCAAAACGAAACGAAACGAAACGAGTCGAATCGAATCGCAGCGAAAGCAGCGATTGAATTGCTTAATGTGCGTGTGGAGGGATTCATGCAACGCTCGCAGTGCTGCCAATCATTTGGGCGGTTTGACAGGATGTGCCGGGATGTACCAGGATGTCCCTGGCGACGCCTCGTGATACCCTCAACTCAATTAATATGGGCAAAGACAAAAGTTTGCAAATCGGACTTTTACTGTTATAATTAATTGTTTCAATGCCACGCCCATCAATACTCTGCATACAAGGCTAAACTTGACATGCACATTTCACTTTTCACACTTTACATTTGTTTTTTTCTGCCACTGTACGACTTAAGGTACAGCAAGGCGTTATTGACGTTGCTGATGCAGATAGCAGGACACACACACACACATGCGCGCACACACACATACCCCCACGCACTTACGCATTTTAATAGGCACGCACTGACCCACGAGCTAACCGACCAACCGAACGTCTAACCGAACATCCAACCGAACATCTAACTGACCGACCGAGCGACCGGCACAGACCCGAAGTGCGAAACGATGTAGATGAAGAAGAAGAAACAACGAACGGAGCGACGAAGGCAGTGGAGCAGGCAGGCTGGCAAAACAACAAGAGCAAACGACAAAAAGGCGACGATGGCGACTCCATAATTTTGAATTTCTTTCTCTAGGTGGACGACAAGGATGAGCACGATAAGAGCAGCAGTTGGGTGGGGTAGTCAGGGAAGCTGGCCAAAAGGGTTGCGTTGCGTTGTGTTTGCTTTTTATTTAGCCTGGCATTTTATTTATGCTGCGTGGCCGTTTCGTTGGCATTCGCAACGTTTTCCTTGCCGTTTTATACACTCACACTGCCAACGGCAATGGTGCATATTAGCTGCGAGTTGTAAGTTTGAAATTGACTAACACTTATTGAGCACAACACAACAGAAGCCCGCATCTCGCAAGCGAAATAAAAATTCCAAATGAAAAATAAATTCCAATCTATTGGCTTCATAAAGGGCATTACAAACTAAAAAATTAATAAAAATCAAAACTCAAAACAGTTTTTAGCCGATAACAAAGCCAAATGGCAACAAAAATTTAAATTATCGCTATATCTTTATCCACTCGACACGAAGCGAAAAATCCTATTACGAACACGAAGCCCAACTTGAAACTGATATGTAAGCGAACTTGAGCGAACAAATTGCTGATAAGCGTGGGTTGCAACTTTCTGGCAGGTATGTGTGAACAGAGAAAAGCTCGACTGGTTGGTTGCATCGATCATGATCGATCAGCGATCAGCAGTTCCTTGTACGCACAAGTTCGCTATATCTTTATCCACTCGACACGAAGCGAAAAATCCTATTACGAACACGAAGCCCAACTTGAAACTGATATGTAAGCGAACTTGAGCGAACAAATTGCTAATAAGCGTGGGTTGCAACTTTCTGGCAGGTATGTGTGAACAGAGAAAAGCTCGACTGGTTGGTTGCATCGATCATGATCGATCAGCGATCAGCAGTTCCTTGTACGCACAAGTTCGTTTACAAATGCATACACACTCATAGAGTGATTTTGCTTCGGCGTGTTAAGATTTTTTTTGTCATATTTTTTTTTATTTTTTTTTTATTTTCTTCTTATATGTTGCTTTTGTTGTGCTTTTTAAATTGGCAAGCGCCAGCGGGCAGCTCAGCAGCCATCAAACGCAACACCATCCCGTCACCCGACCACCGTCCCACAATTTCGGCCAGCACCATTAGCCAGCAGCTAGCAGCCACCACCGGACGCTGGCTCTGTCTCATCAGGTTGGTTTGGATGGGGTGTGGTGGGGTGAGGAGTGGTGTGGGATTCTGGACCTTAACCCGTTCGTGCGTTGCGTTGGCAGCTTCGTGCGTGCGTTGTCCAGTGGTTGGTGGATTGCTCGATTGTTGGGTGGGTGGTGGTTGGGTGGCTGGGTAGTTTGCTGCCACTCAGTGGGCAGCTGGTGGGCTTAATTTAAGCGGGTTTTATTTTTTCTCAATTTTGCGTTTCTCCTTTTTTTTCCACGTTTTTTTTACATGCTTTTCGTTGCGTGTTTTTTATTTCATTCTGCTGTGTTTCTATATATATAATATATATATATATATATATATATATATATAAATATATTTAAGGGGTGGCTTTTCTGGACAAGACTATTTATGTGTGTGTGTGTGTGAGTGTGTTTGAATCTCGTTATGTTGTCTGTTGTCTGAAATGACCGCTGCTGCAGCGACGCCGCGTCGCAGTCAACGTTCAATTTGCTGTAACTCTTTTTTTTTTTAGCTTTTTCCCTTTTTTTTGCCCATGTTATTGTTTTTTCTTCTCTTTTTAATATTATACAATTTGGTATATATATATATATATATATATACATATATGTATATAATGTATTTGATGTATTTTTATGTACATTTTTTGTTTTCTTGTGCTTTGCCTAAGCAAAACAATTTTAATTGAATTTTCAACAAAAATATAAATCCATTTATTTTAGTTTTCTTCAGGGGTTGGAGGTGACTTTGGAATGGGGATGTGAATTCGCACAATAGACAATAGACCATCAAAATAAAATGATAACATTTATAATTGACTAACAGAAATATTTGCTTTCCTTAATGAACACAAAACTTAATACAAAATCCCGATAATAATTAAAAGTAATTCTAATGAACACATTTTTAATTGCAATTTCAGCTAATAAAAGGAGCAAAATGGGCTTAAAATGGTTTGGATCATTCGATTGTAGCCCCAATCTCTTGGCCAGAAATTTGCTTACCAATTTTTAAATTGTTTAAATTGATTTAAATTCAAATTATTTAAGTATTTTTAATATAAATTTTCTACTTTTATCTTTTTATTCCAGATATCCCAAGTGTCATTCCTCATGCTTTGATTTAATATTTTAAAGACAATGTAACATTTTATTACAGATCACTGAAACCAATTTAAATATATATGTTTACCTATATTAATACTGCTTTTTTTATAAAATCGCAAGCTGGAATATTGAAATGGCTTTCAGGGAAACTGAGCTGAAAGGCTTGGAAATTGTGATGTAAATCAAGTTGTAAAAAACGAAAGTGAGTAGAAGAAGAAGCTGAAGAAATATCAGTTGAAAAGTTTGAGCATTTATGTAAAAATTATGAGAATGGGATACAAAAAATGCTCACGACTAAATCAAAGATTGCGAAATCAACTGAAAGAGTGAAGAGATTGACCAGCTATTTCAATTGGGCGCCAAGACAAATGCTGTAAATTAGGGGCAAAGAGAAAGAAGATGGGAGTGTGAAGGCGATTGGGATGGGGATGGGGAAGGGGAAGTCGAATAGCAGCATCATCAATAAAAGAAAATGATGTCAAAATCAAATTGAAAACGAGAATAGAAATGCCAAATGGCAAATGAGCGGGAAGAGAAAGTGGTCAGAGACATGACATAGAGGTAGGTGGGTGCGAAGGGGGTGGGGGAGTGGGAGGGGATTGGATGTATTTGGTTGTCAGAGAAATGTCTTTGATATTTAATATGTTTAAATATGCGAATCCTTTGAAGCGAGGCGGTCCAAAAAAGGACTCATCAAATAAAAAAATAAAAGAAGCAGCGAAACTCAAACAAAAAACAAACAACACACACAAGCCGGACACTGTGTGTATATGTGTGTGTGTGAGTTAGTCAGATATATGCTGATGTAGTAGTAGTAGTAGTAGGGCGTGGAGGGGTAGCGGATAGCGGGGACACAAGTGAAATTCATTCAAACGAAACGAAATGAAACGAATTCAATTGAGATGACGGCGAAGAAGAAGAAAAAGACGACCAAGAAAAGAAGACGAAGACGCAAAAGAAGCCAAAATAATGCCAATGAAGAGTAAAAAGTAGATCGATAGATAGCAGCCACTACACGCACACAAAAACACACACACACACACACACACCCACACACATGAGCAGCATGTGTGACCGACCAACCAGGCGGCCAGTGTGGGTAAGAAAGAGAGAGAAGATCGTAATGCAAACTGTCAGAATGCGTAACTCAATTTACAATTTTGCTTTCACTTTTCGGCCTCCTCCTCCTGCTCCTAGTCCTCCTGCTTATTCACCTCCTTCTCTTCTGCTTCTTTAGCTTTTTTTGCACAAAAGAAATTGCGCGCGTGTGTGTGCGTGTGTGTGTGTGTGTGTGCGTGCGTGTGTATGTGAGGGTGAGCCAAACTCTATGCTGAATTAAAAGAAAATGGAAAATGCTAAAAAACGAACGAGCTGCTGGACACGAGGCAGCAGCAGCAGAAGCAGCAGCAACAACGAGGGTTGAGCTGCTTTCACTGCTTTCGCTGCTGCATGCTTCTTGGTCCTTGGCCCTTGGTCCTTGGTCCAAGCAGTTGCCCGTGATAAAGTCAGCCAAATGTGCGTGGAGTGTGCCAGTTTGTGGATGGGGGAGCAGGTGGCCAGTGGGTGGTTTATTCCTGGCTGCTGCATAAGCAGACCTGGTCAACTGTGTGCTGTCGACTTTTTTGTTTCGCACGAATCCTTTCGCCTGCCCAACACCCCAATCCCGTTCTCCATCCTGGAGCTGGCACCCCAACCACCTGAAGCCAATGTCCAAAAAAAAAACAAGGAAAGAAAACGTACAAAATGCTGAGCATGCTCAATCCAAAAGATACGCTCTAAAATATTTTAATGAGGCATCACAGATAAACGATATTATATATATTATATATATCTGATCACTTGATCTATCTATAATCTTTCATTTATATAGACCATTTTTGTACTATTGTCTTATTCCATTCCATTTAGTTTTTTAACATCATTTTATATTTCATTCCATACTAGTTTGTGCCAAATTATTTAATTGCATTCCATATCATTGCGTTCCATTCCACTTCATTCCGTTTCATAGTATAATATTTAATTATATTTTATTTTATTTATATGTTTTACATGTGAGCTATGCTTTCCAACTTGTTACGCTCTTTTTACAGGGTATGCAAAAAGCAGCCAAAAAAAGTAACAAAAGCGGATGCTGTGTGGGCTCTAAAAAGGGGTGTACGGGTCTGCAGGGGAAGAGGGTGATTGGGGGTGGCCAGTGTTAGAGGTTTAGGGAGAAGGGGGATTTGTTGTTAGGTAAGCAAAAGAATGGGTTGCGAAAAAAAGCGAAACAACAACAGAGAAAAAAGAAACCTAATGGAAAATGCTACACACACACACACATACACACGCACACGCACTGTCGTTTGGACAATTGGCCATGGCTTTCATTTTTTGGCTCAACTCCCTTTGCCAAGCCTCCCCCCACCTCCTTGCCGAGCTGCCCGAGAAAAGCTGACCAGCACAAAAAAAAAGCAAAAGAGTAAAGCAGAAGCAGAAGAAGAAGAAGCAAAAGCAAACGCAAAATTACATAGAAAATCTTCGGCACAATGCACATAAAAATAAAAGAAATAAAAAAACATGCCAAATAAAAAAATAGTCCAAAAGCGGGCAAAATCTTTAGGAAAAACTTTGGTAAAAAAAAGGGTTACGAAATTACATCGACGGCGAAGTCGGCGAGCAACGTCGACGTCAACGTCAGCGTCAACGTCAACGTCAGCGTCACCGTCAACGTCAGCGTCGCCGTCGGCATTCAAGTAAAGAAATGTAAAGAAAATTAGAAAATCACCCCTTTGGCCAGGCTTACATGCTTACAGTTATTACCGCGATAAGGTGAGGGTGTCCACATAAGTAAGGGGCACTGCCACGCAACACTGGGCGAGGGGAGGGGCAACTAGTGACAGAGGAGGACAGCTATTTGGACCCAAGTCCGTAAGCTTATCAGAGTACCGGAAATGAGTTGTGTAAGTTGCAAAGTTTATCTGGCTGCAAATTGTTGTTGCTTCTGCTGCTGCTGTTTAATGAAAACTATTTTGGCTAATAGATTAAGGCAGACTGAGGACGCCAGCATCACAGGATGTGATGCTCCCAAAATGGGAGCATAGATTGAGAGCGGAGCAAACGTGTATTGGGAGTAGACTGATCAGAGTTCTGTGATTAGTGAGTATCTAACAATTATCGCAGAGTATCCCTTGGCTATAAGTGATATCGATACAAATCGATTTACATTTTTTTAAGTATTCACAGCTTTTGTCAAATTACAATCTATTTGTAGCTTGCTCAAAGTTCTGTTAAGTTAGATAACTTCTGCTAGAAAATGGTTTCACATACAACGGTAATTTTCAACGATTTATAAAGAGAACAAATATTAACTATTCCCCTCATGAAAATAATAAAAATATTAATTTTAAACTCACAGAAATTTAGAACGTGAATGACAATGACGAAGCCTTAAGGTATTATTGGTCAAGAATATATATAATATATATATATGTAGGTATATATCAAACATTCTTATTCCTTCGCATACAAATTGAAAACGTTTATTTCTCCTGCATATTAAACCATATTAAATAACGAAAGCAGCTTTCACTGCTTTCCAAAATATGTTCGAACTCGGCGCAGCTGTCACAAAAGAAGAAGAAGAAAACGAAAGCGAAAGCAAAGGAGGAGGAGGAGGAGGAGGAGGAGGAGGTAGAGGATGAGTATGTGGGGGACTTAGAAGAAGATTTTGCTGTTTGGGCACATTAATAAACAGCTAGCAAAAGTGCTGCCCATGCCCAAAATCTGCACACACACAGGAGAAAGAGAAGAAGAGAAGAGAAAGAGTCGCACATGTTTATGCATATGCATATACATTATAAAATGTGGTACAGATAACAACAACAACAACAATAATAATAACACCAACCGACCTCCCTGCCAAACACACACACACGCACACGCAGTCTCACACACGCTGGTCAAGCAAAGACAGCAAATCAAACGCAGTCATCAACCCTCGCTGAACAGCAACACCCCCAAGCCTCCCCCACCACCCTGCTCGGTGTCCAACGTTTTGCCTTTTACTTTTGCGCGCCAAAGTATGCTACAAAAAATTATAAGCTGACCAAAGCGCTGCCAACGTCAGCGTCGACGTCAACAGCGCCAACGACAGCGCTGGCAGCCAAAATGAAAAATTACATAAAAACCAAATTTATATACGCACAGACCAACACACACACACACACACACACACATACGTGCATGTGCATATATGCAGGGAAAAGAAACGAGCGAAAAAAAAAGAATTGGTCTAAAAAATCGAGAGAAAAATCTTCCCTTAACTTTTCATTTCAATGTTATGTAGTTGACAACAGGCAGAGTGTGTCTAAGCCATGACACCCCCCCCCCTCCACCACCTCTCCCGACCGTACAAACCCCTTGTTGTTGTTGCTGTTTCTGGCTGTTTTAAGTAGGAAATTGTGTCCGAGCTGTCGTCCTGTTGGTCCTCTTATCAAATGAATTTCTTTTGTAAAACTCTTGCTGCCCGTCAAGGCACAAATCAGCAGCAGCCGCAGCAGCAGCACATACAGAACAGACAGACAGATAGACAGACAGACAGACAGACGGGTGGGCAGACAGGAGGACAGTAACAGACAACCCTTTTAAGACTTTGTCGGTGGGGGATGGCAGTGGTCGGTGGTGGGGGGAGGGGGGGGGGGGGTGGTGGTGATGGTGTGGGTCTGTTGGACTAATGTTAATGTCGCCTATACGCTTGTCATTTTTCTGCTACTGCTGCTGCCTCTTCTTCGTCGTCTTCTTTTTATTTTTAACGTGATTTTGCATGCGATTGTTCTCATTTTCGTTTTTGCTTCGGCTTGTTCGATTTTTTGCTTGCTTTCTTTTCAAACAGTTTGTTGTTGTTGTTGTTTTTTGCCGTGTGGATTTGGCCGATTTAAAAGGCATCAGTTTAACCCAAATTTTTTATCGACTGTGGGAACTAAGTCACTGTGTCTGCTACAAAAACTATGCGAATACAAACACAAGCACACATGAGCGTGTGTGTATATTGTGTGGTGTATGTGTGCGCGTGTGGCTATAAATTAAACATGCAGCTTTTCAGTTTTCAGCTTTCAGTTTTCAGTTTAGCAGGGGCGCTCAAAAGTATGCTACGCCAAATGCGACGAACCATGCGAATGCCACGCAATCAAAAACTTTTGCTCTCACGCTCCCCCGATTCGCCCCACCGCCACATGCACGGCAAACAAAAACACTGCTGCTGCTGCTGTCCATTGCCCAGCTACACAAGTGTGTGTGTGTGTGTGTGTATTTGTGTAAAGAAATTTTGTTTGTGCGGTCGCAGAACTTGAAAACTAGTTTGCATAAGACAACAAACGTGCTTGTGCATGTGTGTGTGTGTGTGTGTGTGTGTGTGTGTGGACAGAGAGGGTTATATTCTTATGTAGAAATAGCAAATAGCAGATAGCCAGCAACCCCACATCAAAAACACCTACTCCCCAACCCCAAAACTACTGCCTTGATTATAAATTTCAACTTAATTACATAAACAGAATTTAATCCTTTCGAACTGTGTCGCAGCCGCTACATAGCTATAAATATATATATATATACGCATATATTATTATTATATACATATATATATATATATATGTGTGTGTGTGTGTGTGTGTTGCCACTAATTTATGGGCAGCATACAAAACATGTGCACAGTGTGCACAAAACTAAATCACAGAATGAAATAAATATTTAAGCAAAAATCAAGTTTTAGCAAACAGTTATCTTTTATTAGATATGGTGTGTGAATGTTGTTGAATATGTGGAGTGTGCCCCAGTTCGCTTCTAGAATATTGAACAATAAACCAAGTTTTCTGTTTATTAATTAATTTAACATCAACTAAAATCATACGACACAAAGAAATAAAAAGAAGATTCCCAATTTCAGTTAAAATTCTTCAAAATAGATTCTGAGTTTTAATTTGAACCCCTGCAAATCGTTTCGTTAGGCAAAAGAGACGGACATAAGATATATATATATGCATTGTCATAATCGAGCAGATCGAACAACTATAGCACTCAGATTATGAATATCGTTTTTATCTCACATTTAAGATTATTTGTTTGCTAATTCTTGATTAGCTAAATTATTATTATTAATATCCTGTTTTCCCCGTTTCGCATTTAAGCATAGTTTGCCCACTGTGCAATGAGACAAACGAAGGACAACTGAGAACGCAACTTGTCCATGATGAATATTGTAAACTTGTGCATTAGTTTTTGGGGCCTATGCTTAAACACACACATACACACACATCACATACACATATACACACTCACAGTCAGAGTCGTGTGTGAAGTGTAGCATAGAAATAGGCGTCAAAAACTCATGTCTCCATCCGCTCCCTGCGCCTGCTGCTCTGCTGCCCTGCCTTAGGCTCTATATTATATATTATTTTGGGCTGCCCAGGCTGATCAGCGCAACATACACCTGCCTCACACACACACATACACACACACACACGCACATGTAGTTAGAGCGAGAGGCAGCTAGGCGAATGTTAAACCAATTTCCACACAACAATTTTAAATTTCCGACGCAGAACTTAGATTTGCGAATGCCAATTTGAGAGGCACAAAACAGCCTGAAGCATGCTACAAGCCCCCCACCACACACACACACACACATATACACACACACATCCAGTCGCACACTCACACACAACTACACCTAGCAGTTAACTTACAATGAAACCCATTTGGCAGCATCGCCTTACTGCCTGCTTTTCCTCCTCCTCCTTCGGGCTTCCTTTCCTCCCTCTTGTAAAGTGCGTAAATTGTGGCGCATTTGGTGTACGTGTATGTGTGAGTGTGTGTGTGTGTGACTGGGCACACTATTTTACATACCTAATGCGAACTTCATGGGGCTTTTGGTAAAGCTCATAAGCGCCGCCGGCTACAGCATCGAAATTAGCGTTTGGACCTTAGAACTTGGCCATTGGGGAGAGTTGCCCAATTCAACAGAGACCTCTATTTATATATGTATGCATCTGCATGTGTGTGTCTGTATTTGTCTGTATTTACATACATTTACACTAGTAAGTGAGTGAGCTATGTGCACAAAACATATGTACGCTTGTAAATATCCATTTATATATATATAAACATCTATACTCAGTAAAGAAAGTCGCCGTGAAATTTATGATTTGGAAAGTATATTTCTGGAACGGATTGTGTGTCTCATTTTTCGCAATTTGTTCATAGATTTTTCAGTTATATAGACAAAATGTGTCCTATTGACAGGCATTGTTTTTCACATGTCTCACACACCGTTATTTTGCTATTGATGCATACGTATTTTAAGTTTTGATATATATATTTAAGATGGTTTTTCAACTCATATTTTAATTTAAAAAAAAAACTTGAGAGTTGTTTGACTCTTCCCATTGAGACAGACAATAGCTAAACTATAAACCTAAAGGGAACCGTCAAGCAATTTATACATCATTTTTTTTCTATATTTTAGAGAGTTATTTTTTATTGGTAATATAAATTATAAATAAAACTTATAGTTTAAAGTAAGTATTTTTCGTATATTAAGAAAAGATTTCTAAAACCCAGAACCAATTTCTAGTTATAGACACAGCCTTTAGTTCAGAGCTGCTTTCTAAATTTAAACAAAAATATTTTTTCTTAATTAATGTGGCTCAATTTAAATCCATTGACTTGGCTAAGTAAACCGATTCAAGTTACTTCAAGTTTACTTGACCCTATTAAAACCTATTCAAACTGGGAATTGTTTGTAGAATCGATGATATCGACTTAAATGATCAAACGTACTCTTACCAAAAAAGAACCATTGTAGTCCTCGAACCCATATAAAGTAAATACCTATATATTCTTGATCAGCATCAAAAGCCAGGGACTTTCAATTTAGTAAATATGTTCTTTTCTATCGTCTATATATGTATTTATAAATAAAAAAACAACAAAAATAACAACAAATAAATAAAAACTGAATGATAACACAACAGAAACTAATTAAAAAAATTCAGTTAGGGCCTGATGAGTGAACGTTTGGTGCCTCTGTTGCCTCTATTCATTGACTTGGCACGAAACAGACGATATTCCTCAGTGTGGTCTGGCGCCAGCATAGGCACATAGCTGCTCGGATTACAGAGCTTCCTGAAACTGTTATAGAACTCCTTGTAGCCATTGTGGAGCAGATACAGCTCCGGATAGTCCAACATTGGATAGTTATGCACATGCACATTGCGATCAGTGGTGCGCAAGAAACGCATCAATTTCGGACCACGCTCGGATGAGAATTCACAGTGGAACACTAAGATGCGACGATGATCCGCAGTGGATGCTTCCGCAAAAAAGGCAGCCCTGATCTGGTCGTCGGTATACAGATTGAGGGCACCATGTATGTGGCCACCATTGAACTCATACGGATAGCGACAATCGATAATCTGATAATTATTCTCCAACAATTCACCATGCAAAACGCGAGCAAGCGTTTCGCTTGAAATCGTTCTCAGATCACTGTGTTGCGTACCACTGTGCAGGATGGGCAATGAGCATGGCCTGCTCAGATCATCGCCCAATGCTTTGAGCATATCCGCACCATTCATGTGCACCGTCTCCTGCAGCGTTGCCGAATCATTCAACGTCTCCTTGTCGAGACGACGACGAGGACGATGAGGCTCCGAGCCTGTCTCCAACATCAACTGATCACTGGTCAGTGCATCCCGGTCACAGGGCTTAAAACGTTTTTTGGCAGTTCTCTCCTCCCCGTCCCCGTTCAGCAGCTGTTGTCTTTTCGACATGTTTAGGTTATATGCTTGAACCCAACTGATATTTTTTCAAAATCAAAAATGCATATAGAATCGGTCTAAGCTGAATTATTTAGTAAAGCAACGTTTGCTTAGCTTGACTGGATATTCACAGGGGAAATCGTTTGAAATATCTTTTCACTTCAAGTGAAAACTCTTTTTCTATTTTTGTGAAAAATTGAATGTTTTAAATCAATATTCAGGAATTGTAACTGAGAAATGGTAGATCGCATCGAAGTATTTAAGCAAGTGCATGGAATTAAGTTGCCTTGGAATAAGACAATTTCTTCAAATTAAGAGCTGAAACAGAAACAGGGAAAGTTTTCTTGTAAATTGTTTTATTTATATATGGTTATAAATATATATTGTTATAGATATGCTAAGAAATTTTAAAAATGTTTTGTATAATAAAGAAATAAATTAATAAAACCATATAAAATGCTTGTTAATGTCTCAAATCTTAGAATACCAATTTATAACTAACCAATATGATATTGTTAGAATTTAGTTTGTATATATAAAAATAAAACTATAACAATTAAATATATTTCATGGAATTAAGAAAGGAAAAAATCGAATTTCGACAAAAACAAGAGATTCGGTTTTTGATACATACTTTGGGTGTAATGCGATGAGCTGAATCAAGAGAGTTAGTAGCAGTTTGCTGTATTCCCGATTTGGCATACAATTTCGAACTGAGCATATTTGATATATTCCTATAAAGTATATTTTCTCAAGTGGTACCTGCTGATGGTTTCTGTACTGTTTACTGAATACTGGCAATTTATTATTTAAGATTTATGTCTTAAAATAGTGTTAATTACTAAAAAAAAAAAAAAGCACTCAGCACTTGCAGCTAAGTAAAGAATAAAATTTGATTTAAATATTGTACTAAGTAACTCAACTAACGATCGTTTATGTAAACAGGTAAGAGCGCTAAAGTCGAGAGAGTTCGTCTTGAAGATAGCACGTAAATCACTAATAATTCGTACATTTTTTTATAGCTTCCTGCAGCTGTTAAGACAAGTTTATATATTTTTTTAAAGTTAATTTACTTATCTGTATTAACACATAAGATGAGTACAGATTTCACATACATCAAAACAAAAAAGAAACTAAAATACGGAATAAAAGAAAATATTTAGTTGTTGGAGTGGTAAGTGAAAATACCTCATCGTTTAGTCAACTCATAAATATATATATATATACATATATATATATATACATATAGTCAATATATAAGTCGTACTTCTAAAGGATAACTTCTTGTTGAGAAACTCTGCAGTTGTTAACAAATTTATATTTTTTTTTGCATTTTTTTTAGACGCCCAAATTTAACTGCGATTACATTCTTTGGATAAGGCGTGTGTGTGAGTGGGTGGGTGTGTGTGTGTGTTGCTGACTTGCCACCCACTATTGACTTTCATATGCGTCCTCTTGTCCCCCTCTTACCGCTTAGCAAGCCAAAAGCTAAAAAGCGAAATGCGTTTTTCTATCTGTCCATCTATTTGTTTATTTGACAACATTTTAGAGTGTGTTATGTGTGTTGTGTGTTGTGCTTAGTGTGGGTGTGTGTGTGCGTGCGTGAAAGTGCTATTCATGCGCCAAGTGTGTGGTCCTTGCCTGGTTTTTTGTCTCGTTTTTTTAAATTTGGCTTAGGCTGTAGTGTAGATGTTGGCCAACAGATGGCGCTCGTAATTAAGATGCTACTAAAGCCCATTTTGTGCTCTTCTTCTTTGACTTTTTAATTTTGTTGTACTTTGTTGCTTGGCATTTTGTTGGCAACTGTACTTTTTGGCTGGGCGCCGCGAACAGCATTAGCAAAAATGACATTGAAATATTACAAAAAATTTAAAAACCATTATAAACAGACAAGAAAGGCTTTTACAAAAATCCGGCCACCTTACCACGCACCCCGCGCCACACTGCTCACTCCTGCTATGCATCCTACACATAAATATCTTATGTAGACACTACCTATGTACCAAAAGGGGGGCTGTTGTGTTTGGTGGTGTGGGGGTGTGGAGTAAATTCTTAACTCACTGAAAATTGCGCACGAATAAAAAAAAAATAAAAGGAGAACATAAAGAAAAAAAATAAATTCTATATATATATATATATATATATATATGTATATATAAATAAAGAGGAAAATCAACAGCAGCCAAATAATATAAAAAAAAAAACCATCCACTTTTCGCAGTTTTTGTTTTGTCCTTGTCGACGCTTTGCTCCTGCTCCTCGTCCTTGTCCCCGCCCGCCTCCTCCTATTTCATCTGGACTGCGGGGGGGTGGGGTGCGTTGCGTACTACCAATTTGCTAGTGACCATAATCAACCCCTTTTTTCTTCTTGCCTGCTTTCTTGGTTTTTTACACATTTCTTTTTTTTTCCCTCAAACAGTTGTTGTTGTTGGTATGCAAAAAAAAAGTGCGTAAGATGTGCGTCGGAGGGGGAAGGTGGCAAGGAGCAGTGGGGGAGTGTGGAGTAGTAGCGAGAGCAAAGTACAGCTATACAAATCAAACAAGCAGAGGCGTCGCACGAAACGGGCAGAGGGGCAAGATTGAATTTAATTGTCCTAATGATGCAACTTAGACATCGATTTGTACCCCCTTTGCTCCCCTTGAAAACAGACCCAAAGTGGCTTTAATAAAGGGAGAGTAGCTATACAATAATAGACAAGTCTATATCGGCCCGACAGCTAATGCTGATCAAGTATATAAATACTTTAAGGGATCTGCTTCAATGTGTTGCAAGCTTCACGACAACAAGGTAATTGCCACACTTTGAGCTTGATTAGCATCAAAAAGTTGATCTAATCAGCCAGAAATTCATTTTCATTCACCAAACTATGTAAAATTTAATTTGCCCAAGAGAGAGAATTATTTTTAGCCCTAACTAAGCATTTACCGCAAGTTGTCGGTTGTCCCTTTTGGGAAGCTTGTTGTGATCGGAAGCGAGTTCCTACTCAACTTCAATATCATTTCATACAGTTCCCCTAATGGCTAAGTTACACTTTTCCGACCATCTGTCAAATGTCTTGAGGAAAAATATGAAGATATCAACTTTGCCTCCCAGATAAATTTAGATCTGGGTGCTAATGATGCTCATTCAATAGCTACATTTCCTCATGTGGAACTGTTTGCTTCATTTGCAATAAACCCGAGTTTGACCCTGCACCCCCCCCCCCCCCCTCACAGGACTTAGTATTATTGTCACTGGTCAGGGGCTACGCACATGGCTTGTATGCATCGAAGACTGGGCAACAACTGGGCTGACACGGTCGGAACGAAGGGTTGGGGGATGGGGGCGTGGCGCAATCACAGCAACGAAAATCAAGCACACGCACTTAACAACAACAGCAACAAAAACAACAACTTCACAAAACGCCATGAAGAAGAAGCAGCAAAAGACGCCCCAATCAGAGTACTTGTGCCCCCGCTCCACCCCCTTCAACACTCACCAAAACACACACACTATACCAAACCAACAGTCCAAACCATTTCCAGGCCATAAAACGCGGCAAAAAAAAAAAAAACAAAAACAAAAAATAAAGAAAAAAAGCAGATGAAGAAAAGTGGACAGTGAAGGAAGAAAAATTAAAATACGCACAAAGTTTTGACAGCTGAATTGGCATAATGATGGGGTTAGTGACGCCCGTGGGGTGGTGGAGCGGTAGTAGGAGGGCGGTGGGGGGTCAGTTGAGGTTTGCCATTGTCACTGCCCTTGCAAACTTTTTCGTCGTTTTCCATTTTTTTTTTCATTGTTCTTGTTGTTGTCCGCTCCTTTTATGCTTTCTTTGGTCGCCATCATCGTTAATTTTATCTACGCAAATGCAAAATAATTACTTTACATTTTCTTTGGTTTTTCCCGTTTACCAAAAGCGTGGGGGTGGGGGTATACCCCCACCGCTTGCGTCTAACCCTTTCGGGGCAACGTCTGTCCAAATTTATGTACTTTTTCCTTCGTCTTGCTTATTCAGTTTTTTCCTCTGCATTTTTTTTTTTTTCGTTTTTTGTGTATTGAAAAGCATTTTAAAATTCAGCGCCAGCTGTCCTGCTCTATGCATATATATAAATATATATAAATATATATATATATATATATATGTGTATACATATATATATGTGTATACATATATATATATATATCTATATATATAAAGTGAGAGAGAGGCAGAACGTATATATTTTGCATTTTCTTTTTATTTTATTTTTTTTTTTTAATTAAAGAAAAGGGTTAAAAAGTTTTGCCGCGTTTTGCTTTTTGGGCTGGTGGGAAAAAGCGGGGTTAAAATCAAAATTTTTGCCCTCAGTTTCAGTTTCTATTTAGTTTTCATTTATTTTTTAAATGGAAATTTTTAATAACACAGATAGGGTTGCACTCGGCCTCATTACCCGATATCTATGTGCCCATGTCCTTACTGCCCCCCCCCCCCCCCCCTCCCTTACTCCGTGTCTTTGCTGTCTTGGGGTTAGTCGGAAAAACAAGGAGAACAAGAAGAACACATTAATGTCATTTTTCTCTATAAAGTGCAGAGTTTGGCCTGAAGCTGTTTTTGGCCCAACTCTCCGCTTTCTCATCCCCTTTCCCAGTGTCCGGCTTGTCGTTAATTTCATAAAACACTTGCAGCGAGTTTTAGCACTTTGCTTTAAACAAGTTATGTTTATATATAAAAGAACGAATCTTTGAATAGTTAACTTTGCCAATGCATGATTTTATCGGCTTAAGTAATTGTGGAGTGTTTTACCTTCAACCTTAAACACCAATTCAAAGGAATCAAAGGATTTCTAATTTACAACGGGACAGAAACTTACTGCTCTTTACTCAGACCACTTCTGCTGATGAAAAAGATACAACTTTGCAGCCAGCACCTTTTTTGCGTAGCAAAAGTGAGCAAATATTGTTTTAATTTAACGCAAGTTAAGGTCACATTTGGAGCCTAATAAGAGGACTAAATGAATCCTCTGAACTTTCAATTAAGACCATTAAAATGAAAAGAAATGTTACGTAAAATTTGCTTCGTAAACATTTTTTTTATTTATTATTTTCAATAATTGCGTACTGTTTGAGGAATCTTTAGTTAGAGTTTATGCAATCTTCTCTGATTAGTGTTGTCAACAAACTGATCTAAAACTGAACTTTCAGTATCAAAAAAAAAAAAAAAATACAAGTAAGAATGCTGTAGTTGAGAAATCTTGACTACGATATACCCTGAACCCAGTTGTACGAAAATTCGAATTTTATTGGAAAATTTCGCTTTAAAAAGTTATTAAAAGTGCACTCAAATGTGAGCAAGAGGCTAAGTTATTTCTTATAGCAAGCACAGCCAATGAAGATTTAAAGAAAACAAATATATTTTTGTTAACAAGCCCAAACTGATCTCTAATTGGCTGACTAGAAACACATTCGTATGTAACGGTGCTTTTCAGAATACACACAAAAACAAATTTACGCTAGCATAAAATATCATGCCATCTCTTTCTCACACATGCGTTCGCATATTTATGCATACAAAAAATGATGGTGGCTGCTAATAGAAATGAGATCAATATGAGAATATATATTTGTGACCATAGCTTCGGTGTTTCCTTTCCGATCTGGATGAAAGTTGATCAACATTATTCATTTGCAATTTATGTGTGAATCAGAAGATTCTGCTTTTAAAATTGTGGCTTTAATTGCTATCGGAAATCGAAATTTAGTTATCGGTAAAAATAAAGCAAGCTTTTTCTGCGCCGAAAAAACTAGAACCTTTATTTCAAATTTCTTTAGCTCTTATGGTTTTTGAGATCCGCATGTTCATACAGACAGACAGACGTTGGGACGGACATGACTATATCGACTCGGCTGTTGATCTTGATCAAGAATATGTATACTTTATGGGATCGGAGATGCTTCCTTCTGCCTGTTACATACATTTGCACAAAACAATTTTACACATTTTACCCATTTTCAATGGGTTCAGGTATGAAAACAAAATAAAAATAAATGAGAAACGTTTGCGCATTTCGATTAAATAGTTTGCCTTCAACAACTTTTGAGTCTTATGCAACATTTAAGATATATTAAGCTAGTACTACCCCAATCTTTGGCAACATATTCCCTCCTACCATGCTAAACGAGCAGTTTCCCCAACATCCCTTCGCATTCTCGCACGATTTAAACTCACATGCAGTCGCATTAATTTCTGTTCAATTTGATAATAGCCAAAGTGTGTGTGTGTGCGTGTGTGTTAAGACCTCAGTTCCTGTCGTTCCCCCCGTTCAAATCCCAATCCACACAGGCAGCAGCTGCCTGTGCGGCCACAGTGGAGCATTTAGAGTGGACGCAATGTATCAACGGCTGCTACAATCCCCCATTTTCCCTTCTCCTACTCCTGCTTCTGCTTGCTCTGATGTCTTCTTCTGCTGCTTTCGCCTACGCACTTTAACTTTCGTTTTTACTTTCACTTGCCTACCCCTCTCTTTCAAGTTCGCAAGCAAAAGTGAAACTCATTTTCCCCTTTTTTTCACTTTAGCCTCAGAAAGGCCCAAAAAAAAAAAACCAAATCGGACAAAGTAACGCAAAAAAAAAGCCCCCTTGAGTTTATAACTTAAAAATTCAAAGCACGAACAAAGTTCTAATTTAAACACCAAGCTACAAAAAAAAAAAGCAGAAGAAGAGAAAACGAGGAAAAAGCACGCGGCAAATACATGTTGGAAAAATTGGACATAAAGTGCTCGCCAGTCGCCAGTCGCCAGGCGAGTAAATAAAACTAAAAAACACGACTGAAAAAAATCAAGCAAGCAAGAAGGAAAGCAGCAGCAACAGTGGCAGCAACAGCGGCAGCAGCAAAAAGAAAGCCTTTTGCCCCAGGACCCGGTGCCACACAGTTGTACGGCCTACAGCGGCGGACAACGGTCCACACAAATCAAGTAAAGGGGTGGCAATCGCAACTTTTTCTTCTTTCAAGTCGAAAAAAAAAAAATAGCTGAAGAAAAAATCGGGCAGCAAAAAGTGTAAAAATGTACAGTTTACAGAATGTTGCAGGCTGCAAAGCACTCTGCTGCCAGTGTAATACTTACTGATAGAAAACTGATAGTTTTTTGAATACCAATATTTGAAGAAGGTTTCCAGTTGGTCGAAATGTGTATGTTGATCCTTGAAGAAAGTTACCAACAATCGACGCTGCAGGTTCACTTTAAAATTCTGTGGGATAAATGATTTTATAAATTTACAACACAAAATTCGTTGACTTTTTTCTAATATTCTTAAATGGAAACTGACTCAAAGGTATGTTTATATATCTGATTATACAGATGGGAAACTGTAGGCACAACATATTGTACATTCAATTTTGGGAATGTTGGAAATTCTCTTGACAAATTCTTTTTGGTTTGCGATAATATCTCGAATTGTGGAATTTGGTTAATATCAAAATATATAAAAATAGTTTCTTCACTCAGCTTGATGAGTATAGTATATAGTATATATATATATATATTCTAATTAGTTCCTATCGGAGCAGTAGAAGAAGCAGCTGCGAGAATATAAATATGGCGATATGAGATTGTTCTGATATATAGGGGGGAAGTGGTGGAAATGTGACATAGACTTTGTGATGCCAGTAAAACATTTATGAATGCACTTGCATAAGAGACAAAAGTAAGCAAAAAGAGAGAGATAGATCGATCGAGAGAGATTAAAAAAAAACACTTTATGATTGCTATAATTTGGATATCAAAAAAAATAAGGTTATAAATGCTCTCTAACTAGACTAGCAATAAAAGTAAAAATAGTTATAGATTATTTATATATATTCTGGTGCTCTGCTCAACTCTTATCTATATATATATATCTCTATAACTGTTTCTATATATCTATATATCTCTGTCTGGCTCTCTACCTAATTGTAGACTGTACATGCAGCTGCAATAATTACTTGGTTCACTCATGGATTCAACAGCTGCAGCTCTGGTCAAACGCCACCTGTTGTAGACTTTGGCAACGAAACCCATGCTCCAAATTTACCAATTTGTGCCCTGTGCCTTCTCAACAATGTAATAACTAAATAGCAGGCAAAGTAGATGGACAATAATTAGAATAGCATACACACCATCCATCTCTCTCTCTCTCTCTGTCTGTCTGTCTCTCTCTTTGTCTCCGTCTCTGTCTCATGCATAGATCACAGTCCAAGCCCCAATTTGATCTAATGCGACCTTCTGCTACAAATGGGAAGCAGAATTAGAAGTTCTGCAGCTGGGCAATTGACCAATGGGCGAATGGCAAACGCCTTCAATTAATTAATATACTTAGCGCTATATGCACAACAAGCTTATAAGTATTTGTGAATTGGACGGGAGCTGGAGCTGGAGCTGGAGCTGGAGATGGAGATGGAGCTGGAGCTGAGGGAGGCTGGAAAGCAAGTTGCCACTGATGGGGTTATATTTCTGGGTTGAGTTTGCCGCTTAAGTTATTTACACAGCATTATAAAGACTAGGATTTTTTTTTTGCTTATGGCCACACCCTGTGTTCTCCAAATGGTTAAAGAGTTGAATGAATCGCAGACAAAGTCAAAATGTTTGGTATCTTTTTGACCAATTGTATACTATTTTAATAATAAACTTTTGATATAGGATAAAAGTGAGTCTTTGCCACAATTAAGCTACTTTAAAATGCGGCTTCTCCTATCTTCTCATTAGGCTTACCTTGGACTGACCTTTCCCTTCTATTATGCCCTTCTCCGTGCTACTTAGTATTTATCACAAGTTAAATACTCAAACGAAAAACAAAAATGATAAGAAAAACATTTGCACACTTCGATTTTCTAATTGTCTGCAGCTACTTATTATAAAGAAAAAGATTTGTACTTGAAGCATCTTTGGTTAACATTTCTCTAACACTCTGAAATAGGCATTTGCCCAATGTGCAAGAATTGAAGACTGGCTTACAGAATATCTGCAAGTTGAGCAAGCTCAGTTGGGTTCAGAGGCTTATTTGAAGTGTATATAAATGTCGATTTTATTTACCTAGTGGACAGCCCTTGTGCCGATGCCAATTCGAATGCCAATGCGAAAGCGGCCAGGGGGCGGCGAGGAGTGCCGGGGGGGGGGGGCTCATTGTGCCCATCGTCGAACTCGCTGCCTCAGTGGCCAGCGCCTTCCTGAAGGCCAATTGCCCTCGGATGGAATGTCGGTGGTCAACGGGGTCATTCCACTATTGTACCACAATCTTAAGCATAACTCCGATTTGAAACTATTTTGAAAATATTTAGTAGTCTTGAAGAAGTCTTACAACTATTTTGAAAATCTTGATACAAGTTATAGTAAGCAGATCCGATATATATATACAGCCAAAAGGCGCATTGATTGCAAATTTTATTAAAATATACTGGTTAGATATCTGCTACTGATCAGCATATATATATATATCCCATATAGAATATGATATTTATTATTATTATTATTGATTTGTCATTTTTGGCTATGAAGAGCATTGGCCAGTCGAGAATTTGGCTTCTCATTTATGCGAGTAATTTTTCATCCTTTTTAGCACAATAAAAAAAAAGATGTGAAATAAGTTTGCACAACTTTTTTTTCCTTTTTTTTTTGGGCTGTCGTTTTGATGAGTGGGCGTGGTCTCGAAAGGGGGCGGCGGCTACAAAATTATGT
Organism: Drosophila fungiperda; assembly: GCA_035042345.1. Classification (NCBI taxonomy): domain Eukaryota; kingdom Metazoa; phylum Arthropoda; class Insecta; order Diptera; family Drosophilidae; genus Drosophila; species Drosophila fungiperda. The sequence goes on along the minus strand of JAWNLM010000154.1, from coordinate 1,674,392 downwards.
TTAATTGGACCTTGTGGGCTTTCGCATTTGTTTTATTTTTTTGTTCGTCCTTCGAACTTGAAAGCGCTACAACTTGGATGGGTTGATATTTTCCAAAAAGTGCCCAAGTGCTACGAGATGGGTTGGGATGGGATGGCATGGGATGGGATGGAATGGGCGGAGCACATCACTTAATGATGCTTAAGCTTTGATATTCTTTTGTTTATTAAGTGTTTTCATTAGCCAAATTAGAAAAGTAGAACAACTGAGTGACTCATATGCGATAGTTGTGGACGAAGAACTTGTTAAGAGGAAACATAACGCAGACAATTTTTAAATTAAGTGTAACATTTAATTGGGGAACTATTGAAAATAAGAACCATCAAAAAATGTACTCACCTAAGTCGTGCAAATTCAGAAATAAGAAACAGAAAAACCAAACTTAATAAATGAAAATTATCCAAGAATCAATACGAAAACACTTCATTTAGTCAACAGAGTAAAATCTTCTTGGTGTAACCATTTTTTTAGAAGAAAATATAAACATGAAAGATTCTCTATTAGATTGCTTGGCTCAATCTCTATTAAAAATAAAAATCGTAAAAGAAGAGGAATCTTAATCTGCAATTTAGTAGTCAATAATGAAGCCAATAACGGAGTTAATAATGATCCATGGGGTAGGGCGAGGTACAGTTTATCCCAAGTTAATCTAACCTAGAATATTCTGATTACCTAGAAAAATACTCGCATTTTCTATGCGAACAAAAATGTGATAAAATTACTTAAATAAAAGCAAATTTAAATAATTTAAAAAATATAGTTAATTGAATATAGTTTGGAGATTGAATCATTTGTCGCGAAGATAATGGAATTTGAATTTATAGGAAAATGCATAAAACGCACTTTTCTCGATAAGCCAGATCAGATGTTCATAAACTTTAGTTGCCACTCAGAAATATATATAATTTTATTTGTCAACTTTTGTGGTCTGAATCCCAATCGGTTTAGGTATTCAAATTAAAGAAAACAAATTGTGTTGGGCATTCAAATTAAATGCGAACAATAACAGTGGCAATAACAATGACAATGACAATCAAAGTGCAACAATGTTGTACAAAAGTTTTGATGGCTCAAATAAAAGCACATCAGCCAAAGACAACAACAACAGCAACAACAACAACAGCAACAACAACAACAGCGCTGAGAGACAACTATGTATGTAAAACTGCCACATTTGCGTCACTTTAGCTGCCCGTTTAGCGGCAGCTATCACAAACAAAAACACACACACACACAAACACACACACAGACAACACACACCGACAACACACACCGGCAACACACAAAAATTAAGTTATTTTGATAATCAAAACTGAAAAGCGAACAATGAAGGCGGGTGTTTGTGCGAGTGTGTGATTGTGTGTGTGCGTGTGGTGTGGGTGTTGGTGGGCGGGGGGGGGGGGGGGGGGGGGGGGTAAGGGAGGTGTTAAAGGAAACATGGACATTCATTTGTAGTTTATAGTTGTAGTTCTACATAGTTGCCAGCATGTTAAGTGGGCGGGGGAGTTTGGAGTTGGGGTAGGTTTGGGCCATGTGTATTTCTGTAAGGGTTGCTGATGTTGTCCATTGTTGGAGACGTTTTGCATTTGACAATAGCAAAACACACACATCCACAACAAACTCACTTGGCTCTAACCCCATCAGCATGCTCCAGGCACACATACTAACCCACTCCCACGCCCCCCCCCCTCCCACCCCGCAACCCGCCCATTTTAAGACTCAACCTTTGCTTACGCATTGGGCAACATAGTTAGCACAATTGTGTTGCATACTTTTTCGGGCATGCGTCAAAGCGAGATGCCAAGTGCGTGTGTGTGCATATATGTGTGTGAGTGTGTTTGTGTGTGTGTGTGTGTGTGTCCAACAACTGCCCATGCTGGCCAGCCCACAGCCTCACACACACACACACACACACATGCCAACTTACATACACAGAAAAATATTATGTTAATTTTAAACTTTTTTTTATTTTTAAATTTTTATGTTTTTATTTACATATTTGGCAATTGTCTGATCATCTGCTCCAAGGTGCAGCTACTGCCTCGATTAAGTCCAGCTTTTGTACCGTTAATCAAATAATAATAAAATTAACTTGAGATGATATATTCCCATTTAGAACTCGCCAGCTCTGATTGTCTTCGAGATGGACGAACAAACGAATATGGCTAGATTGACTCGATTGCTGATGCTGATCAAGAATACATATATACAGTACAAATGCAGCTGCCTGTTAAACACTTTAGCAAACTTAATTTATGCCCAATTTAATTTTTTATTGCTTCCCAAATATTACTAATTTTCGTACCTGTTCACGATTTCTCCGAGTGCAGTTTTAAAGGCGGCTGGAAAGTGCGCACCACCTTCACACACAGACGCGCACACACACTCACACACACACTGACACACACACGTATATATATAAGCAAACTAATTTACCTACGCCAGCAGTTCTTGTTACTCAGTCACACACACAACGCATATGCAAATTTTGCAATGCTTTATTTCTAGGGGTTGGCCGCATGTGTGTGTGTGTGTGTGTGTGTGTGTGTGTGTCTTTGGAGTGGGTGCTGCTGCCGACAAAGTTGCCCCGTCATTGTACAGCCTCTCCTCCCACCTCTCCTCCACCTTGACTGGCCGCTTTCTCCTCCTTCAGAAGTTGTTAGGCTGCCTTTTGGCCATTGTTTGGACTTATGTTTCCCTTTCACTTTCGCTTTTCAAGCCATCAAGTATCCAAAACTTTCCACTTCTCCTCACACCCACACACCCACACACACACACACACACACACACATCATACCACTTTCTACATAATGCCGCCGGCCGCTTGCCAATGCCCATTAAAAGCAGCAGCAACAACAACAACCAAAATGAGAAGCGGCAGAAGAAGAAGAAGAAGTTGAAGCCGCATGCTGCATACATTTTAATCTTTAATTTATGGCTTATTCAAAACTAATGACACTGAAATTGTCCACCAGCATCCTGCCCCAACCCAACTGCCAAAAGGGTTTTTTTTTTATTATTTCTCTGGCTTCTGATAAATGAAAGAGAGGCTTTTCCATTATACACATTTTCATTTTAAACTAATGAAATGTGGCTAAATATCTACCGAATATACTTTAATTACTACAAATATTTATTTAAATATGTATTTTTATAGACTACGTCAATGCTAAAATTTGGCCAAGGACTCTGGAAAAAACTTTGATCGAGTTGATGATTTTGAATATTCTTTTCGATGTCAAACTTAAGTTTGGCAAGCATATTTCTGCTGCTGAATTGCTGAAGAATTTGAATTTTACTTTTGAATCCTATTCTTGAATACGGATCTTATAAATTGGTCACACAATTCAAAACCATTTCTACTTAATGCTAATTAATTATCTTTTTTTCTTCCTTTTCAGTTCCGATTCTTCAACTATGCTATGCTACACATAATCCATCAAAGATTTTCTAAATTTAAAAAAAATTTTAAATATAATTTACAGACTTTATTCAGTGAATATCTATCAAACTCAGGTCGAAGTATGCCTGATTTGTGAAAATCAGTTTAGTTTTGACAAAGTTATTGCTGTGTACCATTTTGGCCAGTTCAATCGGCTTAATGTGTATTTTTGACTTGATTTGGTAGCGATGAAAGTGCACCCCTCCAACCTTTCGATCTGAAATGAATCCATATCTTTATCTCGATATCCTGCAACTGTATCTATTTTCAACTTAATGTTCCCCAAATAGCAGCAGAAGCAGATGAATATTGGATGCGAGTAGTTGGCTGTCATTAGATATGCCTGGCAACCCTTAAAATACACACACACACACACACTCACGCACACACACACATGTGTAGCTCAAATTGTTTGCCATTTGTAAGCGTTGTATGTTTTAGGCCTTGCCTCGTTTGCTGTTGTTTTAAAATTAAAATGAATGCCCGCAAGCAATAACTACGACAAGCCGAAAAACCACCCAAAAAGCCCACCCAAACTCCCCCCAAACCTCCACAAACACCACAACCCCCCTCACCACAGCACTGGCCTGCCCACTTGCCCGCCTTCTGCTGTCCAAGACAAGCCAACATCATTATGCGTAGCTGTGTGTCCATATCCGTGTGTGTGTGTGCGAGTGTGTGTGAGTGTGTGTGTGTGTGTGTGTGTGTGTGTGCGAAATAATCTCGTAAATTACGCAAAAAAGGAAACACACCGCCAGAAAGAAGACACACACACACACACACACACAAACGAACAGGAGACGAACAAATGCCGAAGTCCAAGTCGGGTGCCTGGTGACAAGGGCGGTGTGGGGCAAGTAGAGTGAGAGGGGCAGTCATGTCTATGGTCGGTGGTTGGCTACTCTTGTTGCCAGACGACGACGCACACCACGTGGACCAAAAGAGCCACACACACACACTCATATGTGTGTGTGTGTGTGTGTGTGTGTTGAAGCCTTCGACTTGTTGGCCACTAGGCAAAAACTAGCAACCACCAAACAAGCAACTTTTCAGCTTAAGTCAACTCAAATTAATACGTTCAAAATTAGGACTGGAACCAACTGAAATAATCGCCAGGTGTAGAATACTTTATCATCTAAAGTTAAGATCAATTTTCCAATTGTTCAGTTTATGGCATGGGCCACATTTTAAGCGAAGTCCACTGTCAGCAGCTGATCGACGTTTGCTATCCGATTGTCCAGATTAAACATATTAACTGTAAGTGAAAAATGGCAAACCATGCCAGATTGTCTCGAGAATGTTATGGTGCCTTGGTCGAGACAATTGGACTAGCTGATAACTTGAAAATTATTCAAAATACAGCAAAGTTATCGATGACAAGAAAACGAATTGATCTCCCTGAATTTTAAATTCAGAAATCTCTGGATTAAACATATATAGTAAGATCGAAGTGTTCTTCAGACATACATTCTGGCTTTACTGTTTATGCTGATCTAGCATATAGCATATATCAATCAAAACTGAATTATTTTTAATTTTAAAGTTAGTTTTTGGTGATCAAACAATTGATATCGATCGACATCGATATTAATGTTAATTTTATAATTTCATTTTTTATTTTTCTATATATTTATATATATATATAGTTATATATATACACTAACTTATCAAATATATATATAAATATATATAAAAAAAATTAATTTGTTATAAATTTTAGATGGACCTAAATTTCATTGCACTCTTTTTTATATAGTCGATATAAAGGGGATTTTCTTGATTTAAGTTTGTTGATTCTTGATTTCAGATTTCAATTTATATCTCTGCGCAGCTTATGTATATTTGTGTGTATGTGTGTGTATATTTACTTATATTTACATATGCCGCATTGTAAAATCCGTTCTATGCCCACTCTGTGACTCCACCCCACACTCCTTTTACACTTTCCCTTTTCCTCCTGTGCCATGTATGCCACCAAAATTGTAGACACTGGCATCGTGTGTCCATTCACAACACACACACACACACTCTGACACACACACACACTCGCACACACAGACACACGCACTCTGGTCCACTTATGATGAGTTTACATTTTCGAAAGCGAGACATGAAAATGAAAATTGGGCAAGGAAACTTGCCAGCAACAACAACAACAACAAAGAAAATCGCCCCCACTTCGCACGCATCTCTCATAGTTGGCAGTTGGCAGTTGGCAGTTGGCAGTTGGGCCATGTGATGGGCGTGGCAAGTGGTGGGCGGCTGTCACACATTCAAAACAGCTCAACGATATTTGTCTGTGTGTGTGCAGAGTATTGTGGGAGCTTAAAATGTTGGCACGGGTGAAGGGGAGGGAAAGGGGCTCTAGCATACAGGAAGCCAAATGTGACCCGTCGTCGTCATCGTCTATCGTCCAACAACAGTTACCGCACACACCCCCCCCCCCCCTTCCATTCCATACCACCCTCCGCAAGCACTCCACGCACGCAGACACTGACAGCCAAGCTGCCCGTTACGTATGCATATTTTACATACAACTAAATTTGGGGGGGGGGGGGGGCAGGTGTAGTGGGAGTGGCAGTGGGAGGCTGAGTCTGAGGCACTGCACTATGGATAAAAACTAGAAAATTGCTGGAAAAAAACGTAAATATTCAAAAACAAGTTGAAATGCTCCATTTTTAAGGTTTTTATTTATTTCTTTATTTGATGTAGATGTTTTTAAACAAATTTACAACTGTCATTTTAGTTAGATTAATTCTAATTGAATGAGAAAAAATTAAATAAGTACCTAATGAATTAGCTTTAATAACTTAATAACATAAAATGCAATTATTTAAGTAAGAATTTATTAATATAATTTATCTTTCTTGAACACATAAAATATCCTTTAAGGAAATCCTAGTAAGGAAATATTCTGTTTTTTTTTTATCATTTTATATTTATTTATAATTTAATTTTACACTTATAAATCTGCTCATATTTAACTGTAAAGTGATTCAACTTATATTGCATAAATTGGAAAAAACAAAAAAAAAAACCAATCAGAACAAAAATTGTAAAACATTAATAAGCACTAAAAAAAAATGTTAAAAAGCAGAGAGAAATATAGAGAAGATTTCCAAAGATATATTAGTATTACAAATTAATTAAAGTTAAGAGAGAGTTCCCTTAAGTAACAACTTTGATACTCTCACCTATTAAATACATACGATGCAGTCGGACATCGATTTTTATCGATATTCGCAAAACGGCTGCAATTATCGATTTAATAAACTAAACTTGATCTTGATCTTTATGGTGTACATTTTGCATATTTTGCCCACTGGCTCACACACAGCTCCACACTTTTAGCCAGACGCAGACGACGCGTTGTACAAATGAGCTTGAGCAACGACGCAAGATGTATGCTGGTATGTGTGTGTGTGTGTGTCCCCATGTGTGTGTGTGTGTGTGTGTGTGTGAGTAGACGATGGACGATGCAAAAGAGTGTGGTACGCCTGAAGTGTAGAGGAGGGGCGTGAAGGTGGTTTCGGGGAGTAGGGGTGAGCTGGGCAAGCGGCGACTGCTGCTGCTGACTTTCAATGTCCATGTAGACATTTTGCAATTTTCAAATACAGTAAACACCCCCTAAGTGCGAACTTTTACAAATCAACTCAACTTTCCTCATTTTTCTTTGACGTAAATCTTAATATAATAATTGTTTTTTATTGTGCTCAACTGAAAATAGTTTTAATTATATGTTTAATTGTATTTTTCCTAATCTGGAATGGAAATTGCTTTAATCAAGTCTTCATTTTTAATTAAATACTTATTTGTTTAAGCTTGTTCATAATAAGAATATTTTAGAAAAAAATATATCAATGTAAGAACATTTTGTAAAATTTTTTTAATATATTTTTTTTTTTCATCAATGATAATAAAAAAATGTATATCTTAAATTTAAAATATATTGTTCAAATATTAAAATTATTATTTTTAACTGTTTGCGAATTAAAATCGTTCGAATTTGGTGAGTGATCGCTGTACATGCGCAGGCACACACCTCACACACATAAACATACATACACAAGCACACACACACACACACACACCAAATGCTTTTAACATTTTCTAAGATTCAAATTTCGTAAATTATCCCTTTGCGAGTTGCTGCCGTTTGCCTCATGTGTGTGTGTATCTGTATATGTGTGTGTGTGCGTGTGTGTGTGTGTGTGTGTGTGTGTGTGTGTGTGTGTGTGTATGTGTATGTGTGTGGGTGTCTGTATGGGTAGGCCTTGTTGTGTGCTTGGTTTGGTTTTGGCGATGGGCGTCTCATGTTGCGTCCATTGGCCAAAAACTACACACGAGCCACACGAGGCACGCATTTTCAATTTCTTTTTCATTTGTGGCGTTCGTTTTCAGTTCGCCTTTTGGTACTTAGTTCTGGTTTATTTTTTTGCCCAGATTCCGAATTCTCCTCCGCCCCACCAACCTCAAAGCGACAGCATGTATAATGTTGGCTCTGTGTTCAACTAACTGTTCAAAACAGATATCTCAAACTTCAGAAACCAATTTCTTCAAATTTAAATTCTCTTTGCATACAATTAGGCTCAAATTACTTGCCACTCGCCACCAATGTGAAGCTGAAGTTCCAACAACTTATCCTGACTAATATCTAATAGAATATAATATAATATATACTATTTGTAATCAAACCAATCCAAACAAATGATCAAAAAACTTGTGAAACTTTAAAGTAATTTTCATGAAATTGCACCAAAGCAATCGATTCTAACATGCAAAATTCAATTAAACACAAATAATTTTTATAATAAATTTTTTTTTCATTGAAAATATAATTCTTTATATTTATTTTCGTTTGTCTTTTTCAATCAAGTTATTAATTATGATTTCAATTCTGATATGGAATTTCAGTCGAATCCGATTCGGATGCCGATGAAGGTGCTTGTTCAAAATACTTGATCGAATTTCGAGATAAAATTTAAGGGTGAGAAGATAGATTTAAGTTAATTAAAGCTCTATAGATTTATTTATATTTTTTGCTGTGATCAGAATATATCGGATAAGCATATTACATAGGTAGAGTTGTCTAAGGTTCAATGAGTCGATCGATCCGTTATCGACTTAAGACTGATATTTGAATATGTGTATCTAAAAAGTGAATCTGAAAGTGTGCATGTATGTGTGTGGATGTATGTGTGTGTGTGTGGATGTATGTGCGTGTGTGTATTGTAGTTGTTCAAATTGTATTTGCATACTTACAAACTCCAGCCAGCCTTGCGTTCGAAATTAATTTACTTTCGCCAAAGCGCGACAGTCAAATACACACACACACACACACACACACATATGCGGAGAGAGAGAGAAGCCTGGCCAATTGGCAAGTGAAAGTGTTGGATGGACGCTTGCTGCCTCTGCCTGCCTCGGTTTGCTGCTTTTGCGCTCATCTTTTGTGGCCGTTGTCCGCGCTTTTGGTTGGCTGCCATCTGAACTTTACGCTGTCATCCGCAGCAATGGACATGTGTGTGTGTGTGTATGTACACATGCGTATGTGCGTAGTTGCCGTGCGGTTAAAAAGGTATCTCAAAGATACTAAATACTTTATGCATGAATGTGCCAAATAGATTTACGAGAAACGAGAAAGCAACAACAGCAGCCAGTACTCATACTCCCTCTTCCTTTCACTCTCACTCACTTACTCCCACTCTCTTGAAGTACATGTGTGTGTGTGTTTGTGTGTATGTGAGTGTGTGGTGGTGGCTCTCACGTATGTGCGTGCGTGTGTGTGAGTACGCGTCGATATTAAATTTAAATTGGGGCTTGGATATTTTAGAGTCAGCAGTGTAGAAGAGCAGAAGGAGAAGGAGTAAAAGAGGGAGAAGGACAACGGTCACGATGGCTTGCAATTAAGCTTAATATGTGTTTGTGTGTGTTCGTATATACACAAATACATACATATGTATGTGAACGCTTAGTTGCCCATTTGATGTATATGTGTTTGTGTGTGTGTTTGTGCTTATGTAAAGCCTTAAATATTAATAACAGTTACAATTTTTAATGATTAAAAGTTGGCGCAAATGTGCGTGTGTGTGTGAGAGAGAGAGAGCTTAACAAAAGTACAGTTAGACAATAAATGCCAGTCAAGTTTTGATAACTCATGTAAGCGTTTCCGTTTAAATCACACCCCACCACTCCTTACCAATACAGCCAACATTTACTTGCTCTATGCTGTCTAGTTTTGGGTACAATTTAAAGGCAGACCACATTGCATCAATGCAAAGAGAGCACACAAATACAAGTGCAAACTAAACCTTAAGTATATCTCAAAGAGCGCGAATAGTGTAAGCTCAAGATCAAATCAACTTACAAATACAAAAAGCTCTCTTCAGAAGAAAGGGAGCGAGAGCTCGACTAGGAGATTGTGCCTTCAAAAGTGGCAAGAACTAGCAAATCGAATAAATAGTCCGGGGGCTGTATGCAAAGCTTAAAGAGAAAAAAACACATGCCAAAGCAAACACGTAAAGAGAAATGCAGATGCTCTTGTTGCACGTAATTCCTCCTGTTGTTGTTTTTGCTATTTGTTTGTTTACATTTGGCGAATGCTTGATTCATAAAAAATGCGAACTTCAATCGAAGCAAGAGAGAACGTTGTAGGCATAACCGACTGCGAAAAACTCAGACACGTTATACCAGCTAAGATCAGGTAGCAACGAACAGAGTGAGTGTGTCTTTCAAATTGCGGTAGATATAATCTGGTAACTTGTCTTCAAGTTTGGCAACTATAACTCTTAAAATTATTACGAAAACTTCTAGTAGTCATCCCTCCAAGTTTGGCAACTGTAGCAACTGTGCAATTGCTGGAGATATAGGCTTTTGTCGTAATCGGGGGCGTGGTGCAAAAACACATTTTTCGATGTATCGATTATGGGAGTTGAGTTAGGGTGCCTGCCGATCCACTTTTTCATCGATCCTCTGGGCGTTGTCTTAAATTTGATATGCCGATCTTTGAAGAACATCGCCAACAACGTTGCAACTGGTGATTGTAGCCTTAATATTGTGAAAGATATGTGGCTTTATCGATAGCTAGCCCCCTAGTAGGTGTAGCACAAAACCAATATACTATGATACCATCGGTATCAAAGTACAAAAGTACCGAAGGTCAAGCGAAAAAGCGAAAAGAAAACTCAAAATTTAACTTGCAAAATCAGAGCACACGTACTTACATATATATATATATATGTGTGTGTGTGTGTATGTATCACACGTGTTGCACATGCAAGTTATTTGCAAAATGCTCAAAAACAACAACAACAACAGCAGCAGCAGATTAGACACGCACACAAGGGGCGCACTAACAGCAGGAGCTGTCTTTTTGTCGCTGTCAACGTCGCAGTCAACGTCGGCAGCGCTATTTATTGCACTGCTCTTTTAGTGCGCACGCTGGCTCTGTTTTCTCTTGCCTTTTCTCCCTCACTCACACACACACACTGCTGTCGCTGACGTTTCATTGCCATTTTGTTGCAGTTGGCGCGCAATGCGTTGGCATGTTTAACAGTTCGTTTATATATGTGTGTGTGGCTATTGCATTGTTTGCATTTCAAATTGAATTCCTTCAAAATTCAATTCTTGCGTGCGTGTTTGTTTGTGCCTGTGTGTGTTTGTCTGTGTGCTTGTGTGCGTTGTGCATCTGCTGTTTTTTCTCTGTCTCTCTTCTTAGTTGTTGTTGTTGGCGACGTGCATTTTTCAATTATGATTGAGCAGCGTTTGTCGTTCGTTTTATTGTCTTCTTTGCTTTGGCTTAGCTCTTTTTTTGTGCTTGTATTTTCTTATGTATGTATGTAATGCATGTTTATTGGTGTGCACAAATATATATGGCTGACTTATCTCGCACTTTAACAAAATATTTTAAGAGATCAAAATAAATCTAAGAAAACAGTTTCTCTCATATATATTACTACATTCACACATAAATACATACATACGCACATACGCAAATGAGTTGCCACAAAAAAAAAGAAGGAAGACGAAGCAGCATCAGAAGTGTTAAGAAAACAGGAAAAAGCCACGCAGAAAATAAAAGAACAAAATATGTATTGAAAGAAAAACAGAAACCATGGCGAGCTGTTGCTCAAACGAAACAACATAAACAATAAATGCACTGAGCGAAATTAATTTTAGATGTAAAATCTTAAAATGTTGACAAGGAAACTTAGGAAAATAAATTTAAATCATTGATTACATGAATATTTTATTATTTTATTTTAATTGTTTGTATTTTTTCTATGTGTACGCATATAAGAATTATGCCTGAGTAATTGGAAATTATCAATTGTCATCGTGTGAATAGCAAATATACCTTACAAGAGATGTCATCACACTCATACACATGTACACGCAAACATACACACGTTAGCAAACATACTTAGGTGAAGCTTCAGCGAGGGATGCACATCAATGGTTAATTTGTTCATTCTTATAATACTGTCGAGTCTGAACTAGAAAGTTTTGAAAGTTTAATATTAGAGAGTCGTTAATTAGTGTAATTCTGCAGGGCGACTGCGAATATTTATATTGCACGCATTTACATATATGTGTGTGCACAACACACACCCATACATACGAACATGTGTATTTACAGCCGCAAAGTCAAAACCAATAATATAAAAAAAAAACAATAACGCACAAGGCAAACTCCAAGCCGACTTTAGCACAAAAAAAACTAAAAAGAAGCAGCCGCATGCGTACAGAAACCACAACAAACGGCGCAGCCGCAAAAAGAAAACGGTTCGTGGGGGAGGGGGAAGGGAGAGAGAGTAGGCAACCAGCGACTTTGGCCCTGATCCAATGCGAGCGTGAATCATACGTATTTATGTATTGAATGTGTACGTATATATGTTGGCAACTGCGAGGCGAGTAGCGGCGCCAATGTCTTTCCAGAGCGGCGTTCGCATTACATAAGCCGAATTTAAAGTTGCCCAGCCAACGACAGAGTTCAAACTGAAGTTTAAACTGCGTCAGCAGCGGCTTAAGCTCATGTTTTGCTTTTGTTGTTATTGTCATCACTCCCTCTGGCGCTCTCTCTTATTTGCTCGCACTCGTAATTAAAAAATAACGGCGTTGACAATGACAGCTGTACGCGCTCAATTAAAAAGTCATTAACTGACACACACACACACTCACGCACTAAGAGAACTAAAGGAGAAGGAGAGTGGGCATAAGGACATGCAATAACTAGCTGTGATTGACGCTGACACGCAAAGCCTCTGCTGTTGTCGCTGTCGCTGCCACTGCACGACACACACGCACCTTGTAATTAGAGTTGTGTTAGGCTCACTACCTGCGTCTGCGTCTGCGCCCTCGTAATTGTTGCGTGTCATAAATGCACCTTAAAATTGCCTAATCCTACTGCACACTTGAGCCGCCAGCAGCAGCGCATCAGCTGCTTAAGAACTAAATTGAAGCTTTTACTATGCTGTTATTATGGTTGCTCTTATACGGCTTCGTATATATGTGTATTTATATGAATGCGTATGTGTATTGCTGTCGCCGCTCCTTGGCCTTGTCTTTGCTTAACACATTCGCGCATTTCTATTCAGTTCTGTCTGTCTATAGGGTTTGTGTGTTTTTGCTTGGTTACATGGAACGTACTTTACAAATGTTTAGAATGTGCAAAACTTAACACAAGCAAAGTTTAAGTTATAAATTTTAATTATAAATAATTAATAATGTTTGAAATGTTTGCATAGAAAGTTGGAGTCACGCCAGTTGCTCTTAGCCACTGCCCACTGTAGTAAAGCATACGCACACACATTCGCACAAATGCAAAGATTTTTTTTAAAAGTTTGTGCCCATTGCTTATGCCTCTGCAATCTGTCGCGCTGCGCCCCTCCCCTCCCCTAACTTTAAACTGTCTTCGTCGGTACCTGCGTCGCCATCTCCCTCCATCCAACCATCCTATTTTTCGTCGTTTTTCGCCGTCTTCTGCGTCGTCTTCTTTATTGTTTTATTGTCAGTTTAGGGATTTGACAATTTGCTTGCTGATTTTTTATGACAATCATGTATGTAAATTTTCGGCGTGCCTTCTTCTACTTCTCCCTCTTCTCCTTATCTGCTCTATCAACTCTTCCTCAAGGCCCACGCAAACGAGTGTATGCGTGTGTGTGGGTGGATTTGTGTCCGTGTATTTGTCTCCGAGCGCCATTAGCTGGATATTTGCCTTGCAAGATTTTTAAATACTTCTGGGCAGCCAACAACAAAAAATAAATAAAAAAAAAACGTTAAGCTCAAGCCCTTTTCACACAGCTATTTTTAGCTTTTTTTTATACCCTATACACGTTGCAAATGCGTATCAAGGCTATCATCAGGTCAATGCAGAAGGAGAATATTTTATTTTAATATATTAATTGAATATTGATTAATTGAATTCAGAATTTACATGTTTCTCTAAAATTAATTTATTGCGTTTTATTCAGTATCCATTGTACATCGAGATGATATTTTCGATAACTTTTCATGGTTCTCTAAATTATTATAATATATCTCCTCCACAAACATAAGAAAGAAACAGAATTGTAGAACAGGGTGTCGGCTAGTCAGGCACTTTGCCCTGTTAGTTTTTGTAGTTGTTCACCCTTACGCTTAGTATACGCATTATATGTATACTTTTTTTTTATTTGGTATATATATTTTTTCGTCGGCATAAAAGTAGAGTTTATTAATTTTAAAACGTTGACAAGTTTTACGAGTATCAAAATGACAGCAACAGAAACTAGGCCAGTAGTGTGTGAGATTAATATGTATGTGAGCATGTGTGTGTGTATATATGAGTCTTCAGACTGAGAGAGGATAATCGAGGCAGGAATGCGTCGGTCAAATAATAATCGCCATAAAACATATCCAGCAAAGTAAGCAAATAAAACAAATAAAACGCTTAGATTAAATTAAACAGCTGTTGAAAATTAGATTTAAAAAAAAAATAGATCTGCGATTTGTTAGATTTTTCGACTTTTCACTTGACATTTTGAAAATTGCAAAACGAAATCAAAATTGATTTTCCCCGATTTGCTGTGTTCTGAGCCAAGCTCAAACTGAGCTTTAAGAGACGGCACTAATGCTGCAAGTGAAACAAACAACATATTGACCATTTCTATATATATAACAAATATATATATATATATATATATATATATATATATATATATAAAACACAAAAAAAAACTAATGCAAAAGCAGCGCCGGCGTTGGCAAAGCAAAAACAAATGCAGCCATAGAAAGAGACAGCAAAAGCGGCAATGGCAGCTAAGGCGACGGCAGCGATAGCAGCGGCGTCAGCGAAAAACACATAATCGCGCTGTTGCTGTACATAGCACACAGACGCACACATACAGGAACAGCAGCAGCAGCGACGCTGGCAGCGACCACTGCGCTGCTGCTGTTTCTATGCGCGCCCGTTTGTGCGTGTGCGTGAGCGTGCGTGTATACGTGAATGTGTGTGTGCGTGCTGCCGCTGCTGCTGCCCAGAATGCCGCATGCACGTCGGTCATTTGTATTTGGAAACACAATTCCGTTCCGTCATTTGTATTTGGAACGCCGTAGCAGAAAGAAGGACACGGGCGAATAAGCGACGAAGCGTGCGAACGGAGTGGAGCGGCTATTTTAGCTTTTAGCGCCCTTTTTTGTTTCAATTTTCTTTGTACATGTAAAAACATAAAAATATATATTTAAAAAAAAAATCAACAAAATTTTTGACAAAAAAAACTATTTCGGACTAAAACACACAAAAAAAAAGGAAATACCTTAAAAAAAGACACACCAAAAAGAAGTTTTAATCTAAATTATTGTTTTCCTCCATTTGTGTTCGTAAACATTTTTTTTTTTGGTCTGTTAAAACAAAAACCCAAACCCGAAAAGTGATCGTGCTCTTACTAAAATTGTTAGCTAACTAGCAAAAAAATAAAGAAACAAAACGAAAAAGAAGAGAGAACAAAAAGAATAAGAAAATAGAAAGAAGAAAACGGTCGTGAAACTTGCCGGTGAACGAAACAAAAATCAAAATTCATAAATTGAGCAACGCGCAAAATACAAAAAAAAAAAGAAGAGAATCCAACAACTCTTCGAGTTCTTCGTTTCGGTATTTTTTTTAAGTTATTATTCTTCAGTTGTCTTGTGTTCGGTGAAGAATCGGCAGCAGCAGCACCGGCAGCGACAGAGCCGGACAAAGCTTAGCAGCAAGCCGCTAAGAACTGCACAAAGCGAAGGCGCAGATAAGTAAGCAAAAACAACAACAATCAACAGCAGCAATTATAACAACAACTATGAAGATGGCGATGGCAATGGACAGATAAATAGCTGATCATCATCATCGTTGTCTTGTTATGTACATGTTTTTTTTTTGCGTGAATGCAAAACATGATGTAAAGAAATGTGAAGCAGTAGCCGAGCAGCAGCAGCAGCGAAAGAGCAGCTGCATATTCGAAGAGAGAAATAACAGCTGCAAATGCATATGCATTTTGCATTTCATGCTTTCCTCTTCTTTTTTTTTGTGTTTCTATTTTTTGTCTTCGATTAGTGAAATTAAAAAAAAACTGCAATTGCTGTTGCTACTGCTATATTTCTATTGTTCAGTGATCACGTTAGTTATTTTTTTCTGCACTGCTCACTCTCGCTCTCTTGGAACACATGCAAAAACAATCAAAGCAAAAACCAAAAAAGGGCGCAGGCAAAGCTGTTAACAACAGCAAAGAGCACAATAACAGTGCAGTGTGCATGTGTATGTGTGTTTGTGTAAGTGCCTGCGTTAATGTTTAATGCAAATGCAAATTGAATTTTAAATTAATTGCTAAAACTTTGCAATTAAAAATAAATGCGAAAAAAACGCTTAATAAACCAATAACAATAAGCAGAACACAATTGTTTTTTAAATTGAACGATTAAGAAGACGTTTTTTTGTTTTCTTTTACGTTTTTTCTCTGCTTTACAAAAACAATAATTTCAAATTCCAAATCAAAATGAATAACATACAATTTATCACAATTTTTCGCAGTACAAATACGAAATAAAACAAAAACAAAAAAAAAAAAACGATCGGCAAATCAGCCAACGAAAAGAAAACAACAACAACAAATAAAAATAACAGTCAGAGCAACAATAACAGCGAGCCACATGAGCAGCAGCAACGCGACGCAGCCGACGCGGACGCAGACGCCAACGTCGACGTTTAATGGCGTGCATAAAAAGTGAAATGCCGCCACTGCACGCGGCCGAGACGCTTACCGCCGCCGCCGCCAGCAGCAGCAGTAGCAGCGGCATTGCAACAGAAAGCGGCGGCGGCAGTAGCAGCAGCAACCACAGCACAACAACAACAGCAGCATCAGCGACAACAACAACAACAGCGGCAGCAACATCAACAGCAGCAACAGTTGCTGCCGCCTCGCCAAATGCGAATGCAACAATCAGCGCCGCTGCCGACTCCAGTGATAATCAGCCAGGCACGCCGCAGCCAACAACAACAGCGACAACACCAGCAGCTACATCAGCAACAGTAGCAGCAGCGGCAACAACAACAACAACACACCACCAGCAGCAGTCGCTAATCTCTGCTGAGCAGCAGCAACAGTTGTCGGGCATTACGCATCAGCCTTATGCCACACATCAAATGTATGCCGCACAGCAGCAGCAGCAGCAGCTTTACTACTCCAGCGATATGCAGCAGCAACAGTTGCAGCAGCAACAACCCAGCTACACAGCCAACAGCTACATCGGCAGCTACGAACAATTCTATCAGCAACAGCAGCAGCAACAGCAACAACAACAACAGCAAAGTGTTGCTGCCGTTACCGATTACAGCAGCTCCTATATTGACTACACCAAAGTGCCCACGGTGCGATATCATCCCTACTTGCAACAGCCGACTTCAGTGTTGCCTCCACCACCGCCAGCAACGGCAGCAGCAGCCGCCGCAGCCGCAGCAACAGTACCAGCAGCAGCTGATGAGTCATCATCCGCAGCACCAGCAGCGGCGGGAGCAACAGTTGCTGTAAGCAGCAGCATTGCAGCAACGGCTGCAATGAGTCCGCGTGTCGTCAGCAGCAGCAGTCCCACGTCGACGTCGTCACACATGCAACTGAGCAGCGTGACGCCCAGCTCACCGGGCGGGGGCAGCAACTGCAAATTGCAGTGCAAAAAATGTGGCATACTTAACACAAATGAAACGGAGTTGCATGAACACATCGCCAATGTGCACGGAGAGTCGCCGTATGGCAGCAGCGGCTACGCCAGCTCGCCCTACATCAAGGAGGAGTTGCCGACGGCGACGCCAACTGTTGCCAGTGGAGAGCTGCTCGATTTGGACTCGCAAAAGATGGTCTATCACCAGCAATTGCTGCAGCAGCAGCAACAGCAACAGCAGCAATCATTGTCGCAACATGATCTTGTTACTGGTTTACCGCTGGCACTGCCAGATCCGCTGCACTCGATGCAATCCATGCAACAGCGTGCACTGCACAGCTGGGAGCAACCACAACATCATCAGCAGCAACAGCAGCAGCAACATCAACACCAGCAACATCACCACCAGCAGCAGCAACATCAACAGCAGCAGCAGCAACACTTGCAACAACATCAGGCTGGTGTTGAAGGTTTGCCGGCGTATATGCAACCTTTGCTGGAGAAGTCGCCGCATCATTATTACGCATCGAAACAGTCGCCGTATCAGCCGATGATCAAGCAGGAATATCTCATCAAATCGGAGTACGCCGATTCACAGCATTATGTAGATAAATCCTTCGATCCGACAGCAGCCGAGGTGACAACCAGTCCGGCCGAATATCCTAGCACAACCACTGGCAATCCATCAGTTGCCGTTGCTGGCAATGATGCAACGTCTGTTGCTGCTGCAACGGGTGGAAGTGGTGGAGCTGGGGCAGGTGCAGGTGCAACGGGTGGATCGGGTGGTGCAGGAGCATATCGCAATTTTGAGCCACCCAGCTCAAGTTCGGTGCTACCAGCCAACAGTTTAACGGCCAAGGCGGCCACCTGGAAATCAAATGAGGCACGTCGTCCAAAGACCTACAATTGCACCGCGTGCAACAAGTGGTTCACCAGCTCCGGCCATTTGAAGCGACACTACAACACCACGTTGCACAAGAATGCGGTCAAGTCGAGTGGCCAACCGGATCCGGCCACTTTGCCAATTTCGGCCCATCATCATCCGGCACGCGATCCCGTCACCAAGACCAGTCGACGTGGCAATGCTGCAGCAGCAGCAGCCGCCGCAGCAGCCGCCTCAGCAGCAGCCGCAGCAGCAGCCGCAGCAGCAGCGGGAGGAGGAACGACAGTTGGTGATGTGCCAACGGCACCGGAGCCGCCGCGCAGTCCGCCGGACTATGGCGGTGTATGTGGGGCGACGGGCGTGCCAGTGGGCGGCGCCATGTCGCAATATTCGGCCTCGCCGTCGCCCACCAATGCCGCCCAGCAGCAGCACCAGCAACAGATGCTGGCGAGCAGCAGCAATGGTTATGCGAGCAATGGTCATCACTATCATCATTACAACATGCAACAGCAACAAGTGCAATCGACGACAAACGCTTCTCCACAGCATGCTAACAACAGCAACAACAACAACAGCAGCAGCAATAGTAACAACAGCAGCAGCAGCAACAACAACAACAACTCCGTTTTGAACGGTCACCCAAACGGGCTAGCAGGTCCCTCCGCCCCCATCAACAACAACAACAACACACAAATGCCGTCCTCCCAAATGAGGGGCCTGCTGAACAAAACAACAACCACCACCAACAACAACATAACACCAACAACAACAGCCACAATTATAAAGATCGAACAAATGGAGGACAGCAACTCAGCAATGGTCATGGAGGAGCAGCAACAGCAGCTGGAGCAGCAGCAGCAACAGTTGGAGGAACAGCAGCAACACGTATTGCTGCAAACTGTTCACCCAACACAGCAGCAGCAGCAGCAAGCGCTCAGTTATCACAGCAGCAACAGCAACTCGCCGCTTACTATTTACCATCAACAGCACCACCACCACCAACAACACCAACAGCAGCAGCAGGAGCAACAACAACAACAGCTGCTGCTGCCGCTGCCGCTGCAGCAGCTGCTGCCGCAGCCGCCGTCGCAGCAGGAGGAGGGGGAGCTGGAGCACCACCAACAGCAGCAGCAGCAGCAACTGGAGCAAGCAATGGATTTCTCGCGCACCACCATCACCACCATCACAACGCCGCCGCTGCTGCCGCCGCCGCCGCCTATGGGAGCGCTGCTGCCGCCTATGGGAATGGATTACAACATGCTGGCTTTGGATATGCAGCAGCAGCAACCGCAGCAACAGCTGTCGCCGCACAGCAATATGCTGTCGTGCAGCAGCAACATCAGCATGCAGCAGCTGCAGCTGCCGGCCACTATTACCACCACGCCCATGCCCATGCACACGCCCATCACGCCCATGCCCACGCCCACGCCCACCACGCCCATGCTGCCCATCATGCCCATCAATATGGACATGGCATGCACCACTATGGGACACCAATACCAGCTGTCGCCGCCGCCGCCACAGCAGCAACTCTTGCTAGTGGACAACAGCAACAGCAGCAGCAGCAGCAGCAACAGTATAGCCAGCAGCCATACGCCCAACAGCAGCAGCAGCAACAACAACCACAGCAGCAACATCATCAGCAGCACAGCAGCAACACCGCCGCCGCACATCACCAGCAGCAGCAGCACCCCACACATCACCAGCAGCAACAGCAACAACAACATCACCAGCAACATTTGCTACCAGCAACTGCCGCCATTGCTGGAGCCCACAATGAGTTATCACACTATTATTGGTAACGATGCGGCCCATTATGATGCCTATGCGAACAACAACAGCAACAGCAGCGACATTGCTGCTCACCATCATCATCCCCATCATCATCCACAGATATTGCAACTAATGCCCGCCACGCTATTTGCACCATATGCAGCAGCAGCAGCAGCGGCAAATGGACCACTCTCCCCTTATACGGTTGCCGCACAGCGTTCGCCGCAGGAGGGCGATTTGCCGCCGGTTTACACGTTGACGCATGCGTTGCAGGTACAGCAGGAGGCGCAACAGCAGCAGCAGCAGCAACATCTGCAACAACAGTCGGCAACAAGAACAACATTAACATTGCTGACCACGCCCACACCATACTCGCCCACAGTGAGCAGTTCGCGTGCAACTCCAGCATTGGAAATGGATATGGCAATGGTCATGGCACAGCAACAACAGCAACAGCAGCAGCAGCAGGACTATGAACTGGAGCAGCATTATATGCAACAACACCAACAGCAACAGCTCGAACTTGAGCAGATGCAGCAGCACCAATTGCAACAGCAGCAGCAACAACAGCAACAACAACAACAGCAACAACAGCAACAACAGCAACAACAGCAACAACAACAACAGCAACAACAACAACAACACCAAACTGTTGCTGTGCTGCCTAAGAAGCGACGTGCTGCTGCCGTCACAACAACAACAACATTAGCTCAGCAACCACCCAGCAAGCGACGTCGCAACAGCAGTATTGGTTCAACATCGCCACATTCGACAACGTTGCCATCGGGTCGCATCAAGTGCCTGGAATGCGACAAGGAGTTCACCAAAAACTGCTACCTGACGCAACACAATAAGTCGTTTCATTCTGGTGAGTATCCGTTTCGCTGTCAAAAGTGTGGCAAGCGATTCCAGTGCGAAGATGTTTATACGACACATTTGGGGCGACATCGCACCCAGGACAAGCCGCACAAATGCGAACTGTGCCCCAAGCAATTCCATCACAAGACCGATCTGCGGCGACACGTTGAAGCGATTCACACGGGCCTCAAGCAGCACATGTGCGATATCTGTGAAAAGGGCTTCTGTCGCAAGGATCATCTGCGCAAGCATCTCGAGACCCACAATCGTCCGCGTGTCGTTGGCAAAAAGGCTGCTGCTGTTGCTGCCGCAAAGGCTGCAACGGCAACCGCAACAGCAGCAGCAGCAGTCGCATCAGCAGCAGCAGCAGCAGCAACTCGAACTGCAACAGTTGCTAGTTTGGCTCTCAAGCTGGACGATGTTGCTGCTGATGATGATAGCCTCCTTGACGACGATGATGGTGATGATGTTGTTGAAAATGATGTTGTTGATGACGATGCCCATCATCATCATCAACGACAACAGCAACTGTTGCTCAACGCCGATCATCTTTTGATTAAAAACGAATTTGTTGATATTAAGCACGAGTACGACGATGAATTCGCCGACGATTATCATATTATAGAAAAGGATATTGAGTTGTATTAGACGGGAGTATTATTGTCTCAATACTGGGGGTGTTTTTTTTTTTTGACTTGTTGGTGTGGGCGGGTTGTTGCAGGGTAGAAGCTTGCGGTGCGCGTTTTTAAATACTCAAAGCTTAAAACTAGCTACACAGCTTAAAAACTTACAATTGAAAAAAAAGGCCAAGAAAAAAAGAAAATAAAAACATTTATATTTAATTAATGTCGAACATTTTTTTCTCTTTTAAATCAAAGAAAAAACTAATTTTGTGTGTGCTTTTTTTTAAACTAATTTTGAGTTCTTATTCAGAGAATTCGTTTTTATATGGTTTAATTTGTAATTTTTATATATTGCACTAATTTGTTCTCTTTTAAACTGTAATTTGTATACTTATTGAAAAAAATATCAAATTTAATTTTTCTGTATTTTTAAAGCAATTTTTAAATTTTGTATTAAACTTAATATGTGTAATTTGTAGTTTTTGAGTTAAGTTCATGTGAAAAGTGAAACTAACAAAAAGTTTTTCATTATTTTTTTCTCAACAAATTTGTACCGAATTTTTTTTTAATTTCTATGTTAAGCTTTTAGCATTTGAAGACACGCCCGCTCAGAGCACAGTTTTATTTAAAAATATTATGCCATAAAAAAAGAAAAGCAACTATAGCAACTATAAATCTCTATGAAATATACAAACATTTTGTATTCGAAATTCCTAATTGTTGTAACAGCAAATTTAATTTAAATGAAAAAACAAACACTTATGTTACATTGTATTATTATTATTAAATATTAATTAATTATTGTATTATTTGTAATATTTTTTTTTTTTTTTTTTAATTTGTAAAATTTATATTAAATAATTTTACAAGATTAAGCGACGCGCATACCTCAAAGAAAACATAACAAAAGAAACAAATTGAAAAGGAAACGCTTAAAGATACACACACTCACATATGTATATATATATGTATATATATTTAAATATATAAATATGTGTATATGTATATATATATATATATACAGAAATCAGGTCAACACACAAATACACAAATAGATATATTTAATTATTTTAGTTGATTGTTTCTATTTTTAATTGTTGTTTTCAGTCAGCCTGTAAACCATATAAACGAATGCCATATATGAATACATATGTAATGCCAATTTTATGTATATATTTATATATATATGTATATATATATATATATAGTTCTAACTCAATATATATATATATTAATGTATATATATTTATATAGTAGGGTAAATCTATCCTACAAAACGCCAAATTCTCAGCAAATAAAACAAACGCGAAAAGCAGGGATAATATATATTTACTTGTAACAATTATAAGCACAGACGTATATATGATTAAATATATTAATTTAGTTATTAATAAATCTTAATTTATGCACTTAATAAAACAAAAAATCAAATATTTTTTTTTTCATTTTGTTCTTTTCTTCAAATTTATATTTTTTTTTATAATTTACCTTAATATAATACTCAAAAAAAAATTCAAATCAAAATGGTATACTAATTTGCCATTAGCTTTATTTTCCAATGTTAAACTTATATTTTTAAATATTCTGTCTATATAGTTATGTATATACTACATATATATAAATATATATATATGTATATACATTTTTTGTATTATTTTTATTATTATTATTTTTGCGCAACAAATGTTTAACTATATATATATTTAGATTCTAAGGTCATAAATATGACATACATAAAAGAAAATTGAGAAGCGAGAAGAAAAGAAAAGTCAAATGAAGAATTTAAAGAAGAAGAAGCATAGAAAGACGCGTAAACACAAGATCTAAAAAAAAAATATAAAGAAAATAAATTATTGAAAATGTTTCAAACCAAAAAAAATTATAATTTGCTTTTATATATTACAAATATATTTTATCTTTATTTCGTACATTTATTTTTGTGTTTATTATTTATTACAGTCAACAATTTTTACTATTGTATGTAAATTTGTTTATTTTAATTTTGGAATATATGTTCGTGACGCTGATATGAGCATGGATCAGCTAACAAATCGATAACATCGATTAGTGAAAATCGATAAAATTACATAATTGACAGAATTGACAACATATAAACATACTTAGGATTATAATTTCCAACTCATTAACTTAATTGCATGCTTGGCGGCTTTCTGATGGATATCTATATTCGTTTGTATATAGAGAGGTAGAGTATTTAAATATCGCCTTATGTTTTTTTTTTCTCTTTTCGCTCAGCCCCGTTTTCTGCTTAATTTTGTTAATTATTTTTGTTGAAATTTGGATTTTGATGTTGGTGGTTTTTGTTGTTGTTTGTTTTGAATCTGTTGTTGTAGGGAACTTGAAGTTGAGCTGTTGCTAGTTCCAGAAAAATTAAGTGCGTGTGTTTATATATGATTTTTTATGCTTTTTGTTGTTGTTTTTTATCTTAAGCGCAGCTCCGAAGTTAAGAGACCGAAAGATACGAAAATCGAGAGGAAGGCAAACTGAAGCAAGCCGAATTTTAGCGATGCGCTCTTTGTCGCAACAAAAGATGTTCCAATGCACACATACATATATATATTTATATATATTAGATGTGTGTGTGTGTGTGTGTGCATGCATGTTTGGCGAGCACAACAAATTATTCTTAGCTGACAGGATATGAGATTTGCAATTTATGAACACTTTATATTTATTATTTTAATTATGAAATAAAATCCAAAATATTAATTTTTATTTTATAATTTACTTTCAATAAATTTATTTTTAATTTTAATATTTTTGTTTTATTTTTATGTGCTTGGCGTTGGTCAATAGAATAAATGTTAGTAGAGCTGCAGATATTTGGTTACACAAACTGATTTGTAGAAATGGGAATACAGTTAAACATATATCTATATGTTTTTAAGCTAGCGTCATTCAGTTTTAGAGCTAGTGTTATCAAATTTGGAGTTCCTTCAAATGTCGACATGTAAACTTTCCTGCCACGCCTATCTCTGCCATCATATATATATATGGCATTAACTATTCGTGGACATTAGGGCAACATTTAAGTGCCCAGCAAGAGCAAGAGCAAGAGCCAAAAATGTATCTTTGTATCTCAGTATCTGGTAAATGCAAAAAACAAAAAAATAATATAAACCAAAAAAAAATTCAAAGACAACACCAGCAACATAACACGCACACATGTTACCAGCTGCCTCACTCTGTGTGTGCGTGTGTGTGTTGTGTGTGTGTGTGCAGGAACAGCAGTAAATAGCCAAAATAAAAATGTATATACACACACACACACAGAGACACACACGAACGCTGAGTAGCAGCGTCAGCACAGACAAGGTAGAAGAGACAAACGAAAAGTGCGCGCCACAGCCAGCGGCAGCAGCAGCAGCAGCAGCAACAAGCGGCAAGCAGCGAATTGTATCTCAAAGATACGCAAACGCAAACAACTATAAAACAACGAAGCGACGCTCCGCTCAATGTGAAGTTGAAGTTGTGCGCCTGCGCGACAGCAACAACACGACAGCAGCAGCAGCAGTGCCTATGTCATCGTCGTCGTCGGCGTCTCCGTCTCCGTCGGCGTCGTCGTTATCGCTCGTACACAGCAAGAAAACTGCACGCAAAGCTGCGCTATTCGAAAGCGCTTGTTCTGCACCGACTGCGAATTCATTAGAATAAATTAACAAAATATTTGTATATCGCTGTATATATCGCTCTGTATATACAGCTGATATATGTATATATAGATATATCCAGAAAAGAATGCTCACACTATTTATATCGTTATATCAAGTTGCAACGGGCAGCAGAAGTCAACTGCGACTACATAAGATATATATATATATATATATATATATATATTCCTGATCAGTTGTATTGCATACGCAGTTGCAGCTTATTTTAGTCTATCGACAACTTTCCCAGGCATATAAAATGTATGCTTGATCAGTATCAGATCTCAGCTTTATACTTCAAATATAAGTTCTTCTCTTTATCGATAAGAATCGATTGTCGCTTAAAGCATTTTTAAATGTTGACACTTGTTTTTTATTTCAGTGTAGCCATTCTAGGCAAAGATTTTGCTTCTTAACGGGAAATACGTGCTGAACGAAATTCGTTTAGCTTTGTGTCTGTGATTTTTTACTTAATTTAATATGATTGTTTACCTGTTATCGATAATAATCGATAACGTTTGCTGATTGAATTTTGGTAATTATAAAAGTCGTTAACATATTTTGTAGCGAAAGATTTGATTACTTTCTTGACTTGCCAATTCTTTTTCGTTTTCTATTTTGTGCTGTGTAGTCTGTCTGCAATTTGAGAAACCCCTGCTGAATTGCGTTCAGTGTAGTTTTGTGTCTGTGAATTTCTACTTGCTGCTGACGCTGCTTCTGCCCTTTGGCCGTTGTTGGTGTTGTTGTTGCCGCCGTTTGTTCTCGCTGTGCGTTTTTCTTACTTACGCGGTTTGTTTGTTGAACATCAAAACTGGTTTCCTGTACATATGCTCATCCAGCAACAACAACAGCAGCAGCCACAGCAACAACACAACAACAACAATAACAACAACCATCTGTAATTTTAATTTTTCGGCAAAGCAGAGATTTCGATCGACGTCGCTGCCCAGGTAGAAATTGTGTACCTTTGTATTGTTTGCTCACTTTGTATGTGTGTGTGTGTGTGTGTGTGTGCCTACTGTCTTCAATCTATCTACAAGATACACACACACTCACTCACTCTCTTTCTCTCTCTGTCTTTTGTGTGTAATCCTTGATGCCTTATATTTTTTTGTGGCTTATCTGAAGCAGAAGAAAAGAAGAGGAGAAAGAAGAGAAAGAAGAAGCAGAACAATAACAACAACATCGCCAACAACATTAGCAGTTACCATGATTCATAGTTAATGCTGCCATACATATGTGTGTGTCTGTATATATGTATAAATGTATATATATGTATATATGTATATGTATGTACAGCTCCTTTCCACACAATTTGCCGCACACACACGGTTACACACACAGGCACACACATATGGCATTGAGATGGTTGTATAGAAATCAAGCCAGAAAAGAAATCCGCTGTGAAGGCTTTTATCTCTTATAGACACACACACACACACACAGTCAGACACACACATGTCTCTCTGTGTGTGTGTATCTGAATGTGTATCTGTGCAAATATCTGTGGCATACATTCTCATAGAGCAGTTGCCGCATGTTCTGTTTCTGCCTCGTCGTCTTCTTCTGCTTCTGCTGCTCTTCACTCCTTTTGTATTTGTTGCATGATGCGCAAATGCTGCAAGCAGCAGGATCGCTTTATAGCTGCTGCCCCAGTCCCAGTTGCTCAGTTGAATCTGTTTTAGTTATAGCCAAGATCTGTGCTCTCCCCTCCTTCTTCTCCTCATCCTTCTTATTATCTTCTTTTCTCTTCTCATCTCTTCTCTTCTCGCTCCTCCCTAAACTATGCTCTACTCTCCCGCTTAACCACATGTTCTGGCTCAGTTCTCACCTCCTTCTGGCCACAGTCGAGTTCTGTTTGCATTGCTTTTGCTCTCCTTTGTGTTTTTGTTGTTGTTTTTTGCTTTTGTTTGGGGGCAAGATTCCTTCCCTTTTCTGTGGCATAACTGTTTATCTGTTCTTTGTTCTCATGCTGCTGAACAAAAAATAAAAAAAAAAACATAGTAAATACAGTGCAGTTGCTCTGTTAATTAGACTTTGCACAAATCAGCATGGTTCATAATAGAAATTTGCTCTTTTGTTGTAATCTATAGAAATCAGGACCTTTTAGAAAAGTTACAATTAATTTTCGGCAGTTTTGAACACAAACAAATTTAGCTCTTGGTATGTAGAAAACTATCCTAGAACTCTTGAGATATATTTTATATGCTGTACCTATCGGAAATTCTTATAAATGGTATAAAAAGTAATATATATATATATACTAATGATCCGTAATAATGGGCAAAATATAAGGCCTCATATACCATATGCATTTGGAATTTAATAATGCATAATAAATTGTAATCTATAAAAATGCAAGCTAAATGTATTTGCAAATGGAAATCTCGGCTGGACACGGCTACGTATAAATATATATATATATATATATATATAGATATATATGCATAGATATGCTAACTGCGTTGACACTTGATTGACTGGTTCTGGTTAACCCATGTTTAGTTACGCATTACTCCAAATTAATGAAAAAAGCAACACAAGCAAAAAACGAGAGTAAAAAAGGTTAAATTTTGCCTAATTTGCTGAAAGGTTGCCAACAACAATAATCTTGACATCTAACACAAGAACTCAATCAAATTAGCTGCAAATGTGAATTGTGTCAAAGCCTACACTCCACATACCACATACCACCCACCCCCTAACCCCCCAACACACACACTTACCCACTTCCCCCGCCCACAAATATTTATTCCGTGAAACAGTAAATTTTCTTTTCCATTTGACTTTTTGTTCGTTCGTGTTTTTTTTTTAATTATCAAACATTTGACAGCAGCATCCTGATGCTTATATTCTGTTTTTCTATAAAGTGTAGATACACACACACACACACTCACACACACCGTCACACACGCACACTCGTTAAATCTTAACCTTTTTCTGTTGGAGTAAAAATCTTTGCGAGTTAGAAAAATCAACCCCCGAAATAACGTTAGATATTTATTTCTGATTTTTACAAAAAAAAAAAAAACACATTGAATAGCAGCGAACAAATGACAGCTAAAAGAGGAAGAGCATGTGGCATGGCGGCCATACTGCATCATCATCATCAACAACAGCAACAACAACAACAACAACAACAGCACCAACAAAAAAAACATCATCTTGAGTTTCGAATCTTGAGCATCTGCCAAATGCTGCCTCAAATTGTCTCTTCTCTGTTTTTCTCTCTCTCCCTTTGTCTCCCTTCCTCTCTCTCCCTGTCTCCTTATTAACCTCAATCTGCTCGCACTGCAAATAATGTCAGCGGTAGCTTGCAGCTCTGCTGATTCCCATCAGCTACTTTTCTAACACTAAATTTATGTGTCCTTAGCAACAGTGCCCAAAGCACAGCATGAATCCAAAATTGCTCATTTTCGAAAGAATATTGAAAATATTAGACTTTATTTAGGTTGTGATCTTTCCTTATTTTATTCAAACCCTGCCCCTGCTCAAATTTAAACTTAGCTGAGAGTGCAGAGTTATCCTGAAAACCTGATCTTCTAGATATTTCTAAATCCATCTTTATAATCTTGATTAGCATCACTCAATATTTCTATATCATCTCTAAAAATAAGCAAATAAAAAAAGAGATTGCAGCATTCTTGCCCAATTTTTTATTTATATATTTGTTTGTGTGCTACACACACACACACACACACACACACACATATACTAATATGTATCCTACATCATTTCAATTATTATTAATTATTTCAATTAATTCCATTGAAAAAACCACCCACAAATGCAAATGCCATTTATCTATCTGTCTCGCTCGCACGCTCATTCAGCTGCTAAACAAAAGACTGAGGCAACAAACTTGATGGGCGTCTCACATAAAATACAAAAATGTATCAAACAAATATGTTTAAAAAAATACAAAAAGATATATATTTATATAAAAAAAAGGCGCTATCACAGGCTTTGAGATTTCATGTTTCTGCGCGTGTGTATGTATATACATAATAATGGATACAACTGCGGCCCAGAAAATAGAACCAGATTTAAATATTCAGTCTAAGATTGAAAGTGTGTTTTTACTGTACAAAAATTCAATTTTAAAGTGTGTTTTTACTGTGCAACAATTCAAACAGTTTTCAGTAGATGTTGACAGAATTAAAAGCCAAACACTAAACCCAATTTTTGGAATGTTTTACTAAACTGGTCATCAATAAGGAATAAGGCGCATTCAGAAAAAAATCGCTAGATAATTAAGAAAAATGCCACGAAAACTAATTTTAATGTTAATTTTTTAATGTCAGTCCAGGCCTTAAATCTTAGATCAATTTCTGTAACGATAAGCGAATGATACTTAAACCACTTCGGAGCCCTCTTGCTGGGCTGCTTAGAATGAATCCTTAAAGTACATCAGGGCAGATTGTTTGCTCTTAGCCATTAAAATATGTTAAACCCTACGGAAAGATGATTAATTTTTGACACCCAGATGGCAATAATTCCTATTAAGAAAATAATTAAGTTTCGGTTGCCCATTTGGTTCCGGTTTGATACCCTGATTTTAATATAGAAAACTTTAAGGAAAAGTGCAGAAACTAAAAAAACAGAGATTATTTTTGTATGCTCTGATGTTATTTATTTGGCCGGCACTGTAAATGTGTGCATGCATATATGTGTAGCTACAGATGTGGCCAAGAAGGAGCGTCAAATGGCGCACAGCTGCGCCAAGCAACATCTTGTTGTTGTTGTTGCTGAGAAATTGTTGCTACATTTTGTGATTTTGTTGTTATTATTATTTCATGTGTGTCCTAATTCCAATTCCACAGAAATTTTGATCACACAATCACAAACATGCCAACAAAAAAAAATACTTTTATTTTTTTGTTGTCTTTTTTTTCGTATACATACAAAGTAAAGCGAAATAAATCTTAGAGCCGAGTGGCAAGCAAAACGAGTTGAAAATAAGAAGAAATAACTTTAGGCTAATGTGTTGTGTTGTTTTTGTAGTTGTTGTAGTTGTTGTTGCTGACGGCGCTTTATCCGATTTTGTGCTACTTGTTGTTGTTGTCGTTGCTGTGTTTTATGACGAGTTTCCGCTAATTGCTGATGCGCTGCAGATTAAATAAAACAATAATAACAATGGCAACAGCAGCTGTGCTCAAATTTAGAAAGCAATAACAGCTCGAAGCTCAACCTAGAAAATTACTTAGATGGTAACAGAGATTTATTAGCCTTGTTAGCACATAGCCAGGATCTTAGCTAGATCCACAAGAGTAAGCAACCGAAGCATATGCTCAAAATATTCTCGAGAACAGTGATGAAACATGCTAAGCTACATTTTAGTTTTTCATTTTGCTATTGCTACTGCTACGAATTGTAGCAGAGGCAATAGCAGAAAACTAAATGAATGCTATTTCGATATGCTCTGATTTGTCATTTGCAAGAGCAATGGCAGAAAGCGGAGCAAAACAAATTATTTACTATGCTCTTTGGAGTTGTAGCAATAGCAGAAATAAGATATTTTTTTGCTTTGCTCTTTTATTTCTATGGGAGGTGCGACTACAGTTGATATCAGACCTGATACCCAAGTTTCTATGACTAATCCGTCTTTATTTTTTTTATTAATGCAGACTATTGGAATTTGAGCGGGCGGAAGTTGGCTTGGTTCAGTGATCTACGTTTCAAAATTGCTGATATTAGCTTTCCCCTCTACCTTCTACCCTATTTCCTCAAGCAGGCTCTTCTCCACCTGATTCACTGTTATAAGAATATGAATCAGTTGGTATGAAATTAGTATTTTTTTGTATTCAACAATATTTGTATAATTTCACACGCCATATAAGGCAGAGGTACAATGTGGCATATTACAGGATGATTCCTGGCTCTGATCGTCACTGAAGCGTGGCATGCATGTCATTCAAACAATTACTTTTGCTGTGCAACCCTTCGATTGCCACATGCACTGCACGACTCAGTTTGGGCCTATTGCAAAGTGGAATAATACCCAAAAGTGTCGAAGGGTATGCGCAAGTCGTTGACATGTTCAAAGAGAAACGCTTCTTTAGCGCTTAGATGCTGTGACGGCGACTTATACACTGCGAGAAACACGACGCACTGCAGAACAGACAAAAAATGTAACCATTAATCATAAATATAATTCAATTTTCGTTAAAAGAATCATGGCTATTACACAAGTCGAGTGCAGTATTCAATCAATCAATCATAGATATCATAAATGCAGTATGATACCAATAATAAATCAATCAATCAATCAATCAACGTATATCAGTTTAGTTAGAATAAAGTGCAATATATTTTTTAAATGGAAGATCATTTGCAGCATACTCAGTTGTTTGCTGCAGTGTATGCCATGTTACACACACACACACACACACACACACACACACAGATACATAAACCGAAAAAGGGGCAAACTGAATTAGAAATGGAAAAAAAATCAAGGCGTATCGCCGTTGTTGTTGTATTTGCCGCTGCTTAGATTTTGTGGGCCATTTAACGCATTGAGAAAGAACGAGAAAAAACCACTAACCAAAAAAAAAGAAAAAATGAGCCGAGAATTATAGGAATTATAAGAATTACGCTGAAACTGAAGCTGAAGTTGAAGATGAAGCTGAAGCTGAAGCTGAAGAGAAAGACATCTTAAAGATATCAGATTATGGTGCTGCATTAGCCTAAGCTAATAATTTGAACCGTGTGAGTGTGTGTTGGTGTGTGTGTGTGTGCATATGAGCATAATGAGCTATAATTGGATTAAAGATTTATTTATTGTTATATTTCATTTTGTACAACAAAGATTTTTACCAGCCAGCTGCAAGAAATTGGGTACTACACTTGCAAAAAACTTGTAGCTAGTCTGCTTGTACTCAAGTCTCAAGTTTTTGGTTTTTTTTTTATATCATCAATTTATAAATTGTAAGAAAAGTACAAAAAGAAATGTGATAATATTAAAGAGCGATGGAACTTGCAGTACGAATGAATGAATGCATTTTAAACAGTGTCTTTCTCAGAGTGTGAGAATCGAAAGTCGGATGAGGTCAAAAGTCGGACAACCGACATCGGCACTGGGGCTAACATTGACTAATTATCGGATCTTTTTTCCCTCCCTATTGAATAATTATTGCCAAAATGAAAAAGACATTTGCATTAATCTTGGTACTCGCTTTTTTTTCTTCTCTCTTTTCTCTCTGGTTGCAGCCACAAGCAGTCGCAAACGTCAATATCAGTTGCAATATCAACGGCAATATCAATACCACAACCCGAACCAGAACCAGAACCCAAACCTAACCCTGAACCAGCATCAGCAACAGCAACAGCAGCAGCAGCAGATGAGGATGAGGAACTACAATGCCCAGAAACGGCTCAAAATTTAAAGCAAATTGTTTATTTCGGCAAAAGTCCGGGGCGACACAAGAATCTAGTATTATAATTATACCAACTATCTAAATTACGTATGTATTGTACGATTTATGTATAGAATAGTTTTAATCTACACCAAACCTCCGCCCCCAAACCCCAAATCCGAACCCCACTATCTTTAAATGTGGGCCAGGAAGTTAAAAAAAAATGCTTCCAATCAATTTTCGGCAACGATTTTTTTTTTTTCAATTTTAAGCTCCACAAAATTTATATAGTATTTAAGCACAAAAACCCCATTTAAAAAAAGATTTAGCACATGTACTAAGTTTAGTACTGCGTGTAGTATTACCCCATTAAATTATATTTTATTAAGTGCACAAGAGAAACGAATCAAGCTACAAGAAATGCTTTAAGTTTTATTAAATTTAGAACTCGTTTTAAAAATCCACTTTTTTAATAGTACAGCAAGAAATTAGAAGAGCATCGAATACTCGTACTAAATACGTACTTAAAATAAATATGAATAGCAAGCAAGTGAATGAGATTTAGTAGAAGCACATATTAAAATACAACAATTTGAACAAAAAACAAAAAAACAAAAGAAACGAAAGATGTGCTTTTCCTAAGTAATTCAATTCTGTTGAATGCATGTGCTAAAATTTAACAACAACTACAACAAAATCAGAAATACCAAAAGGTAATGTTTTTAAAATGTTTGGTGTACTTTTAATTTAGTACATGTGCTAATCGTCTACAATATCCCCCAAAATAGTGAGCAATATCAGGCAACACAATGAATGTGTAGTAAAAAACCCGTTGGTGAACTTAAAGTGGAAATGAATCACATCCATAAGTCAATAATAGCTAGAAATGCATTGTACATATAAAATGTGTATGTGTTATTATATGAATTATAATTCATTTCGATCGGTCGGTTTTTTTTTTTTGGTACGCAAGCAAAAAATATAAGTTTCGACATATACAACTACTACTACGACATATACTTAAATATCAACATTGTGCATATCATTTTTTGGGCAAGTTAATACAATAATTAAGCGTAAATAGCAAAAGTTAATACTTAAAAACTAAAAACAAAAAATACTAAAAAGTATTAAGGGAAAACTAAATAGCAAACAGCACAAGGCAATAATTTTAGTTCAATTGATTTCGATTGAAATTTTTATAATTTCAACATATTTCAACTGTGCAATACAAAAGAATGAAGATAAAACTAATTTTAATATACAACTATATACTATATACTATATATATACAGATATACAATAAAGTTTTTTTTATACACACTTACAACCATTCATAAACGTGTGAGTGTGTGTGAGTGGCAAGATTAAATATAAGCACAGCATTCCGATTGCCTCAGATACAAATCAAGAGATGAGGAAACAATATTTAAAAAAAAGATATGGCAAGAAACTGAAATGTATGAAAACCTGTAAAACTGTAGCTCAAACAACTACCTCGTTAACAATAACAAGTAAACCGAATGCTGACAAGAATATATAGATATATATATATATATATATATATATATATGCAATACATATATATATAACGCTCACGAATACGTAAAACTTAAAAAACAAAACCAAAAAACCAATTTATACGAATTGCAAACAAGTTAAATTAAATGTACATTAAATTTTAATTGTTTATATAAATATATATATTATATATACTTATACACACATATATATATATTTATTTAGCACATCAGCCACCCACCACGCCCCGCCCCGCTCACACTTCCACGTTGTCATCTGTTTAAATTTGAATATTTACACATAACAAACACATTTTGGCCAAAACACAATATTGTTGCACACATATGACAACAGGCGTGGCATCCACATGGGCGTGGCTGTGGCTGACTTAAGGCAAGGCGTGGCATTGCCGCCCACAAAACCCTTAAAAAAAAATCGAAAAAAATGTTTTCTCATCCTTAAATGTAGTTGTAGTTGTGCATCTATTTCAACAACGAAAACTAATTAAAAATTATTATAAATAAAAAAATTTTAAAAAAAATTTAAAGAAAATAATTTAAGTTTTTTTTCAATATGTTAAATTGCACTATATAAGTGCAAAAGGGCTGAAACGAAAAAAATTAAATTTGTCCTAATGAAGCAAATTTTTTTTTGTCATATATAAAAAAAATTCTTTATATATATAAATATATATGAAGACTATACATCAATTTTTTTGAAAGGATTCTATTATTGTACCCGAATTTTTTTTGTTTCAGTCCAACCGCATACAAAAGGAAACTAAAATAGTTTTGTAGTATTTTTTTTTTTGTTTTTCTTTTGGAACACGAAGCAATATACGTGAAACAGGCGAATTTTATGTTGTATTTTCTGTAATTGACTTAAAAGCAAAACATATTTAAATTATGTAGCAACTACATGTTAAATTTTAGCAATTAGTTAAAAGAAGAAAGTAATATATATTTAAAAATAAAAAGAAAATTAAAAAGAAAAAGAATGAAAGTTCAAGCTAAGAAGTCAATCAGTTTTGAGAGCACCAATTGAAAATGAACAGGAAAATATGAAGGGGAAAACAGTTAAGAATAACCCGTTATTTAGCTTCGGTATTGCCGAAGACAACCTTGCAGATATGACCAAACTTAAAAAAAAGTGAATTCAATTTTTTAACATAAAATGTCCGTTAATAAACCAGCTCCGCTCTAAGATCAGTTTAGATAAATAGAATCGATGGAACTTGGTCTTTCATTTTTGGTTTAGTTTAGTTATTGTAAGGATTAACTCGCATGGAGTAACCCATGCCCATCTCACCACTTAACAACACATAAAGCTATATATACATACATACATATATATATATATATATATATGATTACTAACGACAACAGATAACAATAACAAAATAATGACAAGGAAACGTGTACCTCTCAAAAACCTGGTTAAGGGCAATTCGAATTTAGGATTCCGATATCAGCTTCTAGTCGGCTTAACAGTGTGCGTGTGTGTGTGTGTGTGTGTGTTTGTGATTGTGATTGAATGTGTGTGTGAGTGTGTGAATTTGTAAATTTTTACAGACTCAAAATACAATATACATATATACAGTAAACAATTCTTTGGTAGCGCAGAGTTTCGAGGTGCACTCTAAAAGTTTTTAAGGAATAAACAAAAAACTAAGCAAAACAAAAAAATATAAAAATGAAAGAAACATTTCGCAAATATGTATATCAAATTTTCCTTAAACTATATAAATGTATTTCAAATAAATGGTAATGTGTAGTAAACGGCAAACCGCTATCCCAAAATGATAATAATAACGCAAAAATTAAAACTGGGGCAACATTCTCAACAGCAAACATGAATTTATGACAAGGAAGTAATATACCAAAATAATTATAAATATATACAAATTGAACAAACATTAGTATATATAACACCCATATATATATATATATATATTTATTTATATATATCAATATTTAAAGCCACAGTAAGTACATCCAAGTACTTATAAATCCAGAATGAGGACGAAACCGAGTATAGAAAAAGAGAATGATCAAGAGATTGCAAATGAGAAAATAATATGAAAAATTGACAAAACCAAAAATATATATATATATATAAAATAATATATATGAAAAACAAAAAAAAAGAGAGAACCGATTTTTTTTGAGCCGAAATAAAGCATAAAACAATGTAAACTACAAAAACTTGATTTTTTTTAATGGAATCTTTGGATGCAGATTTATCACTAATTCTTTAGTATTTGCAAAAACTATAGCAAAGGACTTGGATCGAGCACGGACCTTCATTTGAGTTTAATCCACAGGCAAGAGTCCACGCCTGAATATAATTTAACATGAAGAATCCAATAGAATTACTGGAAGCACTTTGCTTGAAACCCGAGATCCCCATCAAAGTCCGGGACGAGGGAAAAATTCAAGGTAATAAGTTGTATTTTAGACTAAAAACTGAAGCGATATTCCAGTCCGAGCCTTATTTGGATAAGGGCTCTTTTTCATATTGATTCTACATGGACAACTTATGCATATTAATTATTTTAGGATTTAGATTTTCTGTACAAAATCTAGGCATAAATATGTTTTTGTAGTTGGGGGAACTATCTAAATACCTTTAATTGATATTACGTGATAGAAATGCTGATATTCATTGGTCAGATTAAACGAAAGTCGGTTTTCTCCCTTTGGGAATAGTAATTACAATGATAATAAAGTTAATGATGGTGGTGATGATAATAATGATGTTGAACTTGAAACTCGCTGGCCACATTCATGAGTACATATGACTACAATCATTCACATGCATGCACTCAAAACACACAATCACACCCCGCCAGGCACTTGTATGCGCCTCGGGGGTGAGGCGACTTGTCGAGCGCAGGGACGGGGGCTTAGGCAGTGGCAAAGGCAGAGCCAAAAAAAAGGCCGAGCCTCGGCGCAATCACGCAGACCGTGTCCAATTAAAAGGCGCCGTACATCATTTGGAATGCGGCACCAGCAGAAAATGGAAAATGGAAAAATCTACAGGTGGTGGCGACGACGACGTCGGCGACTTCTCAGATTTGAGTTTCCTGCATGCGAAGCCAGAACATTGAGAACAGAGAGAGGAAGAATAACAAAACAAAATAAAATAGTAGGAGGCTATCGGCTAAGAAACACACAGGATAAGCACAGAAGAACGACAGAGAGAGAGAGAGAAAGAGGGATAGTTAAACAGACGGCATTTGCATTGTCAGCTAAACAGGTTGCGTTCACACACAAACACACATATATATATATATATAGGTTTCTGCATGCACTCTGTCTCTCTTAAAAAGAACGCAGCTGCTATTACTATTTTGGCTGTTTAGAAGCTAAAAATGTAGCTGTTTTAAAAAATTAAAAATAAAATAGTTTAATCAGCAAGCTAGATAAATAGACAGATGTAGATGGATTACGGATCAAGAGTTTAAGTCTAGGCAAAAAACTCCTGTTTGTTGCATGTAGAGACTTCAATTGCAAAGTACTAATGGAGAAAATATTTCCAAAAATGAATAAGATATTTATGTACATCTACCAAGTGACATAGCTTTACCAAGCCTATCCGATTTTGTGATAATCAATGACTGGAAAGATGCAGTTTTAAAATCAGAAGACATTGAAATCCTTAATCCGACAACGATTCTCACATTCGTGCAGCAATTAGGGTTGGCTTAGAAGCAGGAACAGAAGATCGAATAGGTGAATAGGGGCATGCCCCAATAATAATAAAAATAATAATACCACTAGCACTATACATACGTTTGCATTTTTTTTAGCGGTTTTTTTTTTAAGCTCAATTTGTTTTTCTTCTTGCGACAACACTGGTGCAGAAAGAACAGCAAGGTTGCGATCGCTGTTGTTGTTGCTGTTGTTAATGTTTCTCTTCTTCTCTTGTGTTATTTTTCAATTTCGTTTCTGAGTGTCCCAATCTCACTCGCTTTCTCTCTCTCTCTTGTTGTCGTTCCTCTGCCGATTTTCTATGTCAAATTATTGTAATTTATTATTGCATGCCAAGTTAATGAGTCCTGTGTGCGTGCTCTCTCTTTCTCTCTCGCTCTTACTGGATGTCTCACTCTCTCGCTGTCTCATGGCCAACTGCTGCATGAACAATGAAAATCGAAAATTGTTGTTCGTAAACCCAAAGGAGCGGGAGAAGAAGAAGAAGAAAAACAAAGATATTTCAGTGCACACCTTCCTGCATTTTTAATCCAGCGGAAAATCAAGAAAAATAATGCGTCAAGCGACAGTCAGGTAGAAAAAAACTGCTCAATGTTCATGTTCTTTTGATTGCCTTTTCTTTCGACCATGAGTGTGTGTGTGAGTTTGTGTGTTTGTGTTTCTGTGTGCGTCTGCTTTGATTGCGCAAAGTTGTTTACCGATTGAACTCGCCTACGAAATGGAAAGCTAATTAAATTGAGGTTGGTCAAGAAAAAGAACACAGATCAAAGAAAAAACAAAATCGGTGCAAGTACAGTAATAACTGGAGAGGTGACCCTCACAGAAATTTTAATCGTCGTTTTGGATGCGTATCTTATTAATTTTTCTTTAAAAAATATCATCTTTGGATGGAGCGAAGTTGCAAGAACCTAATATTTGGCGGATTACAGTAATCTAACAGCTCTACAAATATTATGTAAATTATAAAACTATATTTTCAATGCATATAAATCAATGTAAATAAAATGGCGTTTGAATACTTAAAATTTCTAACTTGCGAGCGACATTGTAGCTACAAAGGGATTCAAATGGAAGACAATTGCTAATGGTCATAGCAAAAATGTTTTGATACAGTGCAGATCTTTATTTGCTGCTCGTCTCCACTACAACTGTCTGGCAGAAACTCTCACATTTGTCGTTTGCTGAGCGACGTTTACGCGGCTAATTGAACTACCCGCCAGGGGCGCTTTTTGGGAGGCATATGTTTGTATTTACCTCCCCTGTCTCCTCCTCAACAACCTCGCGTTGAGGGAAAACCTTCCATTGAAAGGGAAAACCTTTTAAAGCGCTTTGCGCTGTAAGCAGCGCCTAAAAGCAGCTTACACTTACACTTACACTTACCCACACACACATACACTCACACACACACACACACACACACAATTGGCAAACAACGCAAAACGGATGAAAAATTTTTGCATAGCAAAACGGAAAAATCAAAAGCAAAAACACAGATGCCCCAGAGAGAAGTTGTTTTTTTTTTGTCATGCCCTTTCGATGAAAACAGAGCCTCGAGGCAAGAAGCTTAATATGCAGCCCCTGCCCATCTCGCCGAGTCCCGCCCATTTCTAGACAGGGCGACTTCAGCACATAAACCCATAACTTTTCATTGAGCGTGTAATTCGTGTGTGTATGCATGGGTGTGTGTGTGTGTAAGCATGTGACAATTGTTAGGTGTGGGTGTGAAAACTACTAGAATTTGATTACAAAAAGTATACGTTTATTGTTGCTGAGTAGAAATTGGATTAGATTTAGTAGACATGAGAAATGCGCTGTGAGTAAGTAATAATCTCATTTATAATTCTCCAATTGCTTTCTTGCTCTACACTTAAGATTCTCTCCATACATTTGTAAGTGTGGAGTGATATTAAGTGGTTTTCAATTGGCTACAGAAAGTGGAGAAAAACTACAGAAACTTAATCAGACTTTCTACATTACGTCCCTCAACTCTACACCACATCTCACCTGCCACCAAGTACATTTGACGCAACACAACTTTACACAACTGGTGAGTGCTATAAAAACTCTCCACTCATCTCTACGCTGCACCCGATGTGTCCTTAATTTAATTTGATGCTCGACATTATTTTACACTACTCTCCGATTGACCACACAAATTACCAGTGCCCAACCATGATTTCTGACTCTCTTCGTGTGTAGAGTAAGACTACAACAAGAACAACGATAACTACAAGGAGTGGAATCCAATATTGATCCAATACAATAGAATATGTTAATTTTTTAAAGATTAAATATATTTACATCCATCTACATACAAGACCTTGAAAGCGGCTTAGTCTAGCACCGCCCAAGCCCAACCCCACCTCCACTCCCATCACCATCCCAACCTTTACAGTCACTGTCACAGGCAGTGAGTCCACATCCTGCTTGCCTCATGTGTATATGTGTTTAAGTGTGTGTGTGCGTGTCCAGGAACTCTGTTTCTGTTTGAATAAAACGCATTTTTCAAACCATGAGCTAAAAATGCCAATGTTGGCATAAATGTGTGTGTATTTGTATGTGTGTCTGCATGAATAATGTACATATGTGCTTGTATGTTTAAATATATATATATATTTATATATATATATATATATGTGAACAAATACAATTTACATATGGACATGTGTGTGTTATGTGCTGTCGCTGAAGGCGTTTTGGACAGTTGGCAAACAGAAGCTGTTTTGGCGAGAGCCCGAGGGCTCAGTGCCAGTCAAAAGCCTCCCCCTGCCCGCTCTCCGCCCCATTCTAGCAATCTTATTTCTCTCCATGCTACAACTACCCCACTACCAGCTATGAATAGCCCCAACCCTATGCCAATATTGAAACTTTCAACTATACACACACACACATACGCAAATCATACAGTGCTCTCCAGATTTGATGTTCAGGTATACGTTGTATTTATTTATATGTGTTCTTGGACAGTTCTACACAACCTTTTTTTTACAGTAATACAAAAACTCTCCACTTAACCCTACAACACATCTGACTTGCTCTCAACTTTATTTTGCGCTAACTTTACACAACTCTACACAACTCTACACTACTCTACATAACTTTACACTACTCTACACTACACTACACAATCAAAATATGCACACACCGATATAGATATTTATATATATATATATATATTCTTATTACGATATGGTTGAGTTCTCCTCCTATGTTGAAGGTATCAATTTGCGAGCAAGCACTGTACTCTTAAAATTTGTGTGTGGATCACTTTCATTTTTCAACCACACACACACACTACACATCCACACACAAGTCTTGGCTAACTGCCTGGCTGGCTGGTCTCATGGTCGAGACGATAAAAAAGCTTAGGCTTATGCTTTCGCACACTTTAAGCCAACCCAACCGCCACCCACACCACAGCCCACTCTCCACTCCACCCAAAGCCACACACAGCTGCAGAGGAGCATAAGGAAAGTCTACTGCAAAGCATGCGTAATTTTTAAGGGGTGCAGACGATGGGGAGAGGCTCTGTTCGAAGGGGGTAGGCAAAGAGTGCATATACATAAATATACATACACTTACATACATGGCGCGGAGCACATGTGTCCATGACGTACCACCCATGCATAACACCCTGCACTGCCAAGCCCACCCCAACCCCCTCCAGCATTGGCACAGCCTGTGGCTAAGCTGTCCAGCAAAGAATTGCGTTTTGATTTTGCATTGGACTTGTGCCCCAAAATACAATTTATACGCTATTTGAAATGTAAAGCACGCGTGCAAATGTGTGTGTGTGTGTGTTGCTGATTTGATTTTAAAGACATACATATATTATTTCCAGCAATGGCTTTAAGTTTCGTTGGTCAAAAGAGAGGCCATAAATAACGGCCAACTTCTTGGCCTAATGCAGTTGACAAATTTGAACAAGATTGGCCATAAAAGTCATGTGTACTCCTTACATACATATATGTTAAAGTATATGTAACTAATTATACATGTTTGGTAACTAATCGCTTAGCTGCACAACACGTTTTGCCTTTGACCTTTGTTTCATCAAATGTGAAAGCATTTTGTTCCCATCTGATTTCTTTACCAAATTAAATGTTTAAACTTGGCGCCCAGGAGCCAAAACATATGTTAATAGCGTAGCCAACAAAATGTATGTTACAAGCGCTGCCAACCTATGCTTGAAACCATGCTATTTATCGATAAGCTGAGCAACTAAAAATTGGCGCGCTGCAGCCAACCTAACATATTCAAGCAGCGTTGCCAAGTTGGGCTTGAGCCAGGGCTACTAATCGATAAGTGTTGGCTTGTTTGCCGATGACAAAATTTACCTCAGCGCAAACTAATATTAATAATAATATTATTAAACAGACCAATAACCTTCATTTAGCTTAACAAATCTAACTTTGGAAATGAGTGCTTTAAATTATAAAATACAATCAACGGTTAAATTGAACTAGTTTTCTTATCGATACACAGCTCGCAGGTATTATTAAACACAGTTCGAATAAAAAGCCGCGCTGCAAACAAAACCGCAAAACTCGACCGTACTTGTTAAATTTCTAAAAGTAATAAATATATAAATCGTTTGAGTACAATGTCTACGCTACAAACTCACGATAATGGCACAAGCTACAACAACAACAACAGCAGCAACAACAACAATCAGAATGGCGACTTAGCCTTGCCGCAACAGGATGCAGCACTGACGCAAGCAATTAGCTATGTGCGTGAGTTTAGCACCCAACTGAAGGTATATCAACAGCTCAAATCGGAGGAGTCGCTGCTGCACCTGCAGCGAAGTATTGCGCTGCTAGGCACTAAAGTGCCTCCACATTGTTATGCTGCCGGCAATTTGGAGCTGGCCACATTTTTTGTCGAGCTGCACGCGCTGATGAGCGGCCTGGATGATGGCGATGGCGATGCAATGTGGAGCTGTGTGTCGCTGTTGCAGCACTGCAGCCGCAACTTGGACGCACGCAACGCCATTGTGCAGCAATATTGTTTTGTGCCCCTGCTGAGCTATCTGCTGAAGCGGACAACGCGCGAGGAGCGTTTGCAACGCCTTCTGCTTCTGCTCCAAGATCTCACATTTGGCATACGCATCGGCTGGGAGGAACCGTACCTGGTGGTGCTGCTCGAGCAGCTGGTCGAGCTCGTGCACAGCGCAGACGACGAGGATGCTGACGATCCCAATTTGAGGCAGGCAAAGCTGGCGCTCTCCATCCTAGTCAATGTGTGCTACAAGAACTTTGTGGTGCTGTTTCTCTTTCTGCGCAGCGTGAACATCTCCAGTTTCAGCCGACGCATCCAGAACTATGGGCTGCTGGCGTACAAGATGCTTATCATACTGTCCGAGGATGTGCATAGTTTCGAGCAACGGGAGCTGCACACATTTCTACGCACCGCCTTTGCCGGCATTGAGGATTGCCTGAGGCAGTGGGATGTGCCACAGCTGCGGCACATTGTCGACCTGCTGCTGGAGGCCCAATGCCATGCGGGACTGCAGCGTGCCATGCTCAGCTATGGTCAATACTGCGAGGATATCGAACGAGTGCTTAATGTAAGTAATGCTTGGCTCTCCACCTCCTTCTCCAACAGCGCCTCCTTCTGCTTTGCAGCAAATTGATGCCCGTCACGAGATGAATGACGCCAGTGAGGATGTGCGCAAGCATCAGCAGTGCTGCATGCAGTTAATTTTCAAGCTGATCACGCATGTGCTGCAGCTGTCCGAGAACCACAATGCGATTAGCTTGGACGCAATCACGCCCAGGCTGTACGAGCTTCTCTGCGACTGGCTGGAATCCGATTTATGCGGCGTGGCTGCCATCGAACTGTTATCCTCGCTGCTGCAACGTGGCAAGCAGTCGGCTGTCGCCCAGCTGATCGCACGCGAACCCAATGCCAACGTCTTCAAGCTGGTCAACAGCGCCGAGCGCAGCGAGACGAAACCCATCCAAGTGACGGCCATACTCCAATTGCTGCTCTGTCTGCTGCGTGATCCGAAGACGGAAAAACTGGTCCTATCCAAAATATCCGAGTCGTATTTCGATAAAATACTAGCCGCACAACTAGCATTGTTGCCTCAAATGCTCAACGGGCAAACGCTCGCCGCCGCCGAAGTAGAGAAGGTCGTCTTTTGCCTGCTGCTGCTGCTCAACTTTGCCAGCATCGCTAAGAAGGCCTATCTGGACAAGTGCTGCGCCCTGCTCGAACTGCCCCAGCTGCATTATGCCCTCGCCCGCGCCATGCTCAGCGGCAATGAGCAGCTGGTCGCCGCCATGCTTCAAATAGCACAATTCGAACAGTTTCCCAAGGCAGCCGTTGCAAAGGTAAGCTCCTCATCTCTATTAATAAGGAGGCATATATTTAAAAAAAAAAATATATATATAGTATGCTCGTTTAGTGACTATTGATACAAATCGATTTCCGATAGCAATAATACAGCTTGTCAAATATGATTGGCCGATTCTCAAGCCATATTGTGGCCTTGCAATTATTGTCTATTCTTCTTTGCGCAGCATTCTTAAACGTTGCGTCATTGTCTGATTTGATGTTCACAATTTGCATTTCCAAAACAATTTTTTTTAATAATGATTAAATTATAGA
This sequence comes from Drosophila fungiperda, assembly GCA_035042345.1. Classification (NCBI taxonomy): domain Eukaryota; kingdom Metazoa; phylum Arthropoda; class Insecta; order Diptera; family Drosophilidae; genus Drosophila; species Drosophila fungiperda. The sequence continues at coordinate 1,629,730 of JAWNLM010000154.1, read as the reverse complement.
TAACCATTTGAGTCCATATGGGACTACTGAATTTATATCTTCTCTTTTACGCTGGCAGTATGTGTCCAAAATAAGCAACAATACAATTGCCACACCGAGCAGCAGCAGCAATATCGAGTCGGATCCTTCGGAACAGTGGCGCAATTTAAGCACCATTTTGAGGGGTCATCACACGTTCATCGACAAGGAGCTGGGACAGCGGGTAAATGCCTTGATTGAGAGCATTGGGGCAACGCTGGAAAGGAATGAGCTGCAGTCGATGCCTGTGTCGCAGGTGATTGAGGTGTACAACCATCGGATCGATAGCCTCGACTGTCAGTTGCATCAAACGCAACAGCGGCTGGAGCAAGCCAGCGATCAGCTGACCAAGAGCAGCCAGCTAACCCATGTGCAGAATGCCCAACTCAAACGTTTTCAGAGCAACAACTTGGAGCTGCTCATCAGCCAGGAGCGGTGCGTAAGCCAATCGAACATTCTAAAGCTCTGTTATCAGATCAACAAAACGAAATCCTTCTTTGTTCGATCTGAAAACAGGGCTTTACTAATTAAATATAAGAAATTATTCGATATCGATATTGAGCAGGCTGCAAACACAGTGCAAGGATCTCAAGGCTCAGGCGGGACAGCTGAAAACGAATCTGAGCGATTTGCTCAAGCGTTGGTCGGAAACATCGGATCAGTTGAAGGCCAGTGAACGTCGTCTGGCAGTCAAGCAATCCGAGATCGACAAACTGCAAAAGGACAACGAGGAGCTGAGCACCAATCTCAGCTCCAAAAGCGAGGAGCTCTCGAAACTGGAAGCACTTAGCAAGGACAATGTAAGCCACATTCGAAATCAATTCACACCTATACTCACCCATATATGTGTATATTCGTTTCTCTCAGTGCAAACGCATCGATAAGCTGAAGAAAACGGTGATTGCCTATGAGCAGGACATCAAGGAGAAGGTGCGCACCATTGAGGAGCGTACTGCGGAGCTGGCCAAAACGCACAAGGCGCTCGAGGAGCAGCGGGAGGGACGCAAAAAGTGCGAGGATCTGGTCAGTCTGCTGGAAACGCAACTGCAGGAAAAGAAGGAGCAGATCGAACATCTCGAAGCTGAGCAAAACGAAACGGAAGATTTGCGTAAAACAATCATGTCCCTCATGGAAAGCAAAAAGCCCAAGCGAAAACCTTGATTCAAAATACATTTTTTCTTTTCATTTTTTTATTTGTAAATATCTACAATTACGTTAAGTTATTTTTAGTATATCAGAAGTATTATAATTCGGCTCTCGAAAATGATTTTAAAGACATTTGCATTTGCGTCATGCAACATTGACCAGCTCTTCTCGTTTGCCAACAGATGGCGTTTTCTTATAACATATTTTTCTGTAAACCGTGTTAAATGTATTCAAAGTAAAGTGTTGAAAATAATAATAATGCACTCACACGCAGCAGCAACAATAAAAGATCAACATTTGTTTTGTGTTTTGTATACATATGTATCTATGTATATACAATTTATTTGCCAATTGCACAAACAGGCATCTAATAAACAATACAATGCAATTGATTGTTTTTTGATGTTTGTTGTGCAGTTAAATTATACAATTCAATTACAAATTCCAATTTAACCAATATGTAGAAAAGACATATATATATATATATATATATATATATATATATAGAGACATATATAAATGGATTATCGAAAGTTAATATACGTTTTATATATATATATATTAAATATAAATTACAAAACTTTGCATATACATGGGCGAGGGGGAAACATTTGCGACAATATATATGGGTGTGTGTGTGTAAATTTACTAAATGTTTGCTAAATAGTCGAAATTTTTACTTAATTAACTAACACCAGCTCTGCGACGTGAAAAAAATAGACTCGTAAAAAGATCAAATCAAATAATATAAAAAAAGAAGAAAATATTACAAAAGAAAACATATAGGAATATACAATATATATACGTTCAAAGGGAAGAAGGTGGAAGTTCAATTTGGAGGAAGTTCATCCTGAATTATTAATTAACACAAACAGCTAAAGTGGCACGAACTAATGACTAAAAGCTAAGCGCTACGACACTAAATATATTAATTTGTTTGGGCAAATGTATCAAAAGTTTCACTTGTGCGTCTGTGTGCCTGTGTAACTGTGTGTGTATTTCTCTGAGGTAAAGATACAGATAGAGATGGATGAAGCAAGGAGAAGGGAATTTGGTAAGTGGAGGGAGGGGGGGGGGGGGCGGGCTTGAGGAATAATGTGTGGGCATGTTTACGATCCAAAGTGCTCCTTGTCCTGATCGATTGTTGCAAATTCGTAATTGCCACGCCCATCAAACTGTAAATAGTAATTGTGGTGCGCCCAAAGCGACTTGCGATGCGATACGGTAAATAGCGTAATGCCCGCCTCCCGACAATAACTGTACATCTTGCCCTCAACATCAACGGATACGGCACTGGTGCACTCATCGAGAATCGCAAACTGTGGCTTGTGATAGAAGAGGCGTGCCATCGCAATGCGCTGCTTCTCGCCGCCGGACAGCACATCAATCCAATCCTCGATGGCATCGAGTCCATTCTCCCGCTGCTCCAGATACGTTAGCTGCACAATGTCCAAGAAGTGCAAGAGATCCTCATCCGATTTGCCCAAGCGACGCATATCGTCGCGTGTATGCGGATAAATAATCTGAGAGAGACAAAGACAGAGAGACAAATTCATATATGAGTAAGCGAGAGAATTAAACATTGTATTGGTTCTTGTAGAAGACACAAATATATGTTAAATGAAGGCAATTACAAGAGAGATTGACCGAGAGACAAGTCGAAGGTAAATCAATAGATGCACGGCTAACAGAGAGAGAGAGATAGAGAGAGCTAAAGATATACCCTCTCTCTCGCAGGTCTTTAAAGCATTGGATTAACCTTGTAGAAGGGTTAAGTACAACAAATATGACTTTAATTGTTATTTGGACGTTGAAGTACAAACTAAGTGACCAAACAATACCAAGCACCCACCACCCAGAGATGACATAACACAACAGTTCTAATAGAGGCAAAAGAGAAAGCACAACTTATTAATGGGACAAGCATATTATAATTAGTGAATAAGTTTCAAAATGGGATACAAGTTTGTAGGCAGAAAATTCTTTGTATTTCTAAAACTTTAGTGAAACTGTGAACAATTGAAGGATTTTAGTAAAGATTGGGGCAAGATGCGTGCGAACAAATGCCAGATGATCTGCTCTGCCAGAGAAAAGTGGCAACATTTAATTTATATGAATATTATTTATAAGAAATATAATATTTAAATCGGTTCTGAGACTTGGGACCTACCTGATCACGGAGGCTGCCTAGCGTCATGTAGGGACGCTGTGGAATATAGAAGAGTTTGCCACGCGATGGTTTCGTCACCTTGCCACCCCAGGTGGGCCACAGTTCGCCCAGGATGCGAAACAGTGAGGATTTACCACAGCCATTGGGACCGCAGACGAGAACATTGGTGCCCGACCTAAGCGGAACAATGAGATAAAGATAAAGATATAGATATATATTTAAATAGACTTAGAGTTAGCAGCTTGACTTACTTCACTTCAAAGGTAAGCTCCCGGAGCAGCACATCGCCATTGGGCGTGACCAGTGGCACCTCCTCGAATCGTATGATGTTGTCCTCGAAGCACATGATACCCTTGTTGGGACCAAAGGCTGGTGAAGCGGAACCGCCAACATTTTGCGCAATGCTATTGCCATTGACCATGGTGCGCTCATAGGTGCCCTTGTTGAGATCACTCAGCACCTTGATCAGCTCCGTCATGCGTGCCGTAAAGCCGGCCAGACGCGACATCTCCCTGCCAGCCAATACCAGACGACCAATAGCCTCCGCCAGCTTGACCAGCATCCGTCCGTACGTGTAATAGGCCTGCAGACGCTGTCCGCTCTTCTCGCCCGACAGCAGCGGATGATTATCCGCGAAGAAGGGTATCGACACCGCATAGAAGCCAACAATCGATGCAAAGTCTGCAAGCCAAAAAACACAACATAAGCCATTTGCCAAGAGATTCACGTGTGCTACTCACATTTGCCAATGATGTTGTCGATGATGCCCATGCTGACGCGGAACTCGAGGAACTTGCGCAGATGCGAGCGCAGCTTGGAGAAGCTGGCGAGCAGGGTTAGCTTCTCACGCTTATTGCCCTCATAGAAGGCGACCTCCTCCGAGTTGGTAATTAGCCTGCTATTCACATATCGGAACTCTCCCTCCAGCTTCTGCTCCTCGACGGTCAGACGACCGGTTGGACGACGGAGTCGCGTCAGAAATATGCCCGCAAACAGCAGATAGAGCATCAGAATGGACGGCGTTTTGCCACCCAGATTCACAGTTAACCGATACACATAGATGAATATGTCCAGCACTGGTTTACTTATGTTCGAATACAGATCGGTTGCGCTCTCGCAGAACTTATCAATGTCCGTCGTCAGCAGCTGATCGGCGTTCGCTATCCGATTATCCAGATTGGACATTTTATAGTATGTGTAGCCACTGCAAGAAAATGGATAAAGACAAATGACTTAACAATATATTCAATTTTAAAAAGCCCACTTTTTGGATTGCTCCACTCAGTCTACACATATCAATAAGAAGTACAAACTTGAAGCTCAAAACATTTACATAATACAACTTTAAGCGAGAGGCGACATACGAAACAAAGTCATAGCGATACTGAATAGGCATAATTGTATATAGTTTAAGAGTGTACAATAAACCTGCCAAAGTATTGCATCAGAGGTCTATGCTAGAACTCATAGAACCCAAGTCGTCGCTTCTTATTGTAGCTCTGCATGGAACAATCTACAAATTGGAGAAAATGCATTCTAGCAGATTGAACCGTTATAAGCAGTGTGAGACACGCTCAGCTAAGAGCCAAGATAAATGAATACCAGGAACAAAACGGATAGCTCTCCTGGACACCAAAAGCTATAGCTGACTTAGCAAGGAATATTTCTATTTGCTGATATGAAATAGCAACAGTGCATCGATCTGAAGCAGTCTCGACTATAGCAATCCAATGTATTCATTCTCAGGATTTTCGATGGGAGGTGTTCAACTCACTTGAGGTACTGATTGTACAAATGATGCGTTAGGTTTGTGCGAAAACGCAGCTTCAGCTCGCCGAGACTCCATTTGAGGATATTGGTAACCACAGAGATCTAGCGAAAATGAAAATAAATTATGTAATTTCGATAGTATATAGAAGTGAGGAGCATACGTACCGCTGGCAATGCTGCCAGATATTTAAGTAGTGCCGACTTAAACTTGGCCCGATTCATATGTATAATGGTGCTCTCGACAACTGTTGCATTCTGTATCATCCAAATATCGCTGACAGATCGGCCGATCAATGCGCCCGCAATTACCATCAGCAGACCCGTTTCAATGCACCAGAATCTCGGTATGAGAATAGCTGTCACAAGAAGGTTAGATATATTTAATAAACAACATATTTTCAAATATATTTGTAACAATTTTAATACTCACGCAGCAGCTTTCGCAGCTGTTTGAAGAATACAGCATTCACGTGAGCCTTGTGCGACTTTTTGTCCTTCTTCTCCGAGATGGTATACTGAATTTTGTCCTCATAGCCTGATTTTCTGTAAATTTCATAAAAATTTCAATGATTAGATTTTAAGCGATTTTAATTCATTTAGATTTATAAAGAATTTTTCAATATTTCTCAATATCCAAATGTTTATCAATCATTTAACGCTGCTCGTATCTTCCACAATTATTAAGATGGAGTCATCAAATTTGTGGCTCCTATTATAAGCTATGTGAGAGTGTTTTAAGGTATGCTAATCCCAATTTATTATTTTTAAGCTTATTTCAATTGTGGTTGCGTAGGAATAATATTTTGTAAGGTGCAAAGTTTGAAATTATCACATGAATAGCTATAAGAGCACTTTCAGACCGGTTTACTGAATATTTATGCAAATAAGCCTCATCAATCTCAGAGTAGTAACAGTAGTAATAATATTAAAATTCAATAGTTTAAACATTTATATTTCGTAATTTGTTTAATTTGTAATAAAATTGGGGTCACAGCAGCAGCTGAAATGAGTTCGGCGTAATGTTTCTGATATAAAAATAGATACAAAATAATAATAATAAAGTTTTTGCAAAAGTATTTTATTTATATTCATGATCAGCATTGCTAGCCGAGGCAATCGAGCTTTGTCAGAGACTATTAAAAAGCTAAAGGCTTTCAAATTTGTCAGATAAATTTACTATAATGATTTTCGCTACAAGGTTTTAGTCGCGACAAATAATCTTTGGGTAAAATTGTAGAATCTATGTTATGATTCCTTATTGAGCACGTTTTATATTTGCTTATCTCTTGTTTAATTTCATTTAAATTACACAAAATATTTAATCTGATTTGTGTGTTTTTTCGCAGTGTTTCCCCAGTTCTTGCAGTAAATGGTGAATCATTTTAAAACGGTAAGATTTAGTGGCAATCTTCAACTTGCAACTTGTTGCACATTTCCAACTGATTTTGAAGTCAGCTAACCCAGTGCATCGGAGCGCGACAACAACTCCCGGTGTCTAATTGCACGGCCAGTTGGCTTACAAAATTAATATTTCTAAGTTGAGTTTACAACTACGTGCAATTTAATTGTGCACAGGTATATCAAAACATATATATATATAATGAAAATCATATAGGTCTATTTGCCATCGCCCAAGATTGCTTATTAAATGCGAATGCTTACGAAAGAGAGACAGACATCATCATCATTATCAACAGCATTATTGAGAAAAACGAACAATTAATATAGTATTAAAAAAGAAAAATAACTTGCCACCAGATTTTATGCGCTAAAGGGTATATTGGAGTTCTGCTAAAGCATGTAACAAGCAGCAGGAAACCCCAATCAGCAGTAACAGCTGAAGCAATATAGCCTAAATTCCAGAAATGCGATTGCTTTTTGCTATCGCAGACCTAAATATAATTATTTATATATACATACATATATAAATATATAAAAATTATGTAAATGATTATATTTTAGTTATTCAGATTGTATATTTGATTTAGATCTAAAATATTTCATAATTGTCGAGCTCACTCGAAAACATAATTTTTTGTAGTTAGTATTTGATTTGAAATAAAACATAAACTGTGGATGCGGATATGTAGGCGGATGCGTATGGAATGCAGCGTGGTTAGGCCCGGTCAAAGAGCAAACAAGCCAGCTTTGCTTGGACTTCGGTTGGCCAATTATTGCGACGGCTTTATTGGCATTTGCTTATCACACAATGCTTGTTGGGCATATTTTATACATTAGTATGCATGTGTGCGTGTGTGTGGGCGATTGTGTGTGTGTGTCTGTGTATTAGTGGGTGTCTGCATTTCGATGGCAGTCTAACGGAAGTGCAAAGCTCACTTCTTACTTTGAACTCTTCGGCATTTGCCTATCACACAAAATTCATCATTAATTTCTTCTCTATTTCATTTTTTTTGTGATGAGTAACGGTGATTTATAAAATGCAAATATGTAGTTATATATATATATATATATATAGATATGTTGTGTGTTTCAATAGATGATTGTGCCGCTTAAAAAGTTGTTGTTTTTTTTCGGTTTCTACTCGACAACCAAATATACACATATATATATATTTATATATATGTATACATATATGTACACATATAGATGTATGTATATTTAGTTGACGAGCAGCCAGTTTCGAGCTAGTTTTGTTTGTTGATTTTCTGCGCGTTCTCGCTGTTTCTATCATTTTCAACTCTTTGGCAAAGACTATGGGGTGTGTGGGGGTTAATTTAGCACGTGTTCGAGTCCAAAAGGTCGTTAATCGCAATTTTTGATAAAGCCGAGCGGTCTGGCGAATATATATATTTATAAGGCTATACCCTAACGTAGCCTCGTGTGATAGAATTTGCCAATAAGATCGTTAAGTTTGTAACATTTAAGTAGGCTAAGTAAAATATTCAAATATTAATAATAACATTTTCAATTTGTAAATTTGTACACAAATTTTGCTGTTTAAAAATGATGTGGTAAATTTGGTTTAGTTTCAATCATTGCCTTTCAAAGTATAAGAAAATTTGGTTATTGATTTTGATGGAAGTGGGTGAGTAAAACAAACAAACGAAAGAAAGAAAGAATTAAAAAAAAAAATGCGAAGTGTTAATAGTTGCTTGTAGTTTGAGTGTATCGTGTTTTGATTTAGTATTCTTGTTTGTTTATCGCAAATTGTTATATATTTTTTGATAATGCTTATCGATAAAGCAACTCGTCTGCAAATGCAAAAGAATTGTCGCTGTTCCTTTTTGCTTATTTAAAATAATTATGACAAATCAATTTTGAGGCTGAACACATTAACCCCCATTGTACGGTCGAAAAATCCACAACAACAAACAGAAACTGTAGTCACATCTTTATGTTTGGGTGACAAAGTCCGTTTCTTTAATGCACTCCACACTTCAGCTTGTAGAGTATAGTCAACGTGCAAAGCTAATTTATGCGAAGTCATTAACACATGCACACACAATAAAATTTATGCATATGTTTATGCGAGCAAACATGAGGCAACTAGTTAAGAAACAAAAAAAAAATAGTCAAATTTTCGCCGGCTGTGCAAAGTTCAACAGGGCAATATTTACTAATCCATATCATATAGGTGTATAGGTGTATATATATGTATATAGATGCATACATAAATGGACATGTATCTCTTCTTTCTTCATAAAATAAAATTAAAAAAGCGCCATCTATTGTTACTTGATGAAGATTGATCAACATTTTGAATGCATTCGAATGTACTGGCACTTTAACGCTTCGATTAACGTAAGTGTGTTTAAATTGAATGTGTGTTCAATATAGGTGTAAGATGTCAAGCACTTCTATAATTATCGAAATATTGTATATATATGTCTGCGAAAAATAATACAACAATGCTGTGCTTAACAGTTTTACAAGTATCTCATCTAGAGCTTCAATATATATATAAAATCATTGCGCAACAGCTGGCTGAAAAAAGTGCGGTACATACGTACACAAATACATCAACGTACTACGTATACGCAATGGGTATGTATGTACGTATGTGTACCTGTAGAATGCCATGGCAAAGAAATAAACAAAAATTATCATTCATTCTTGGGAGTGTGCGAAAACCAAAGGCGGAACAAACAAAACACTGAGACGCATACAAAAATTGAAAGCCAAGCACCATCGGATTACCCACAAACAAATAATTTCACAAAACAAAAAAAAAAAATACCAAAGAAATCTAAGAAAATCAAAATCGTTGGTACTTTCTCTATTTATTCATTTCATATTCATTGAGAATCAATTGCATTTTATGAACACACACACATAAATACTCATGTATGTGTCAGTGCTGATTGTTGACTTTGAATAGCTGTAACAGGCAACTGCAAACGATTGCCTACGTAAAAGTCTCTGATTGCATTGTAATGTTAACTACGTATATATATATATATATCGTTTTCGTTACTATCTATATATATATATGCATGTCATCACAAACTAGGCAAACTACCGGCGCTGTCTGCGCGTTCTTTAAATCTTACTTATGTTGCACTCACACACACACATATGTAAAGGGACAAATGTAAACAAAACAGCGCCTCCGGCTAGTGGATTAACATGTATGCATATATATTTATATGAGTGTATATAATTTGGCTGCTGTCAAAGTTGCTGCTCTTTTGCACATCGAATTTGAATAAAGTACCTTTGCCACTTAATTTTCGTGTTTTTTTTAATCGAAATTAGTCAGTGCAAATCAATCTGAAAATGTGCAAATGAAGCGACTGAATGGAGGGCAAGGTAGAAATAACCTGATTGTCTAAAAGCCGCTATTGTTAATTAAAGGAGCGCAATTTCAAACTCAATGAAAGGGGACTTGAAAAAAAGAAGCTAATTATCGATATTGACTTTGCACAATAACGCAATATTACGAAATTTTCCAAATATGCTTACAGGCATTGATTGATTCTATCGAATCGATTTTAATCGTGGCAGCACTGTATGTACATATGTATTTATATTTACCATCATTTTTATGGAACATAATAATCAGGTAAAAATATTGATATGCAAATAGTGCTGTGCAAATAAACAGATATTATAGATATTAATTATTTACTAAAATAAATATATCCAATGAGTCAATGGCAAATTACAATTATTATTTTTTGAGTGTTTGAGAGCCAACATTACAAAATTTCCGCTTCCCATTTTTCCATCAATGAAACACTTATTCTAATTGCCAACATCATGCAAATAACGACGGAATTTTATGACAAATTTAATTAAGTAGTTCAAAGGGTTATTAATAAAGGCATGCATACAACCACACATGTGAATATTTCGATATAATTGTACAATTCCTAGAAAAGATAACATCACAATTTTTTTTCTGTCAACATGTATTTAGGCTATAGCAACAATATGAATTACTTCGGACCGACGGTACTAAAATTTTCTACACTGATTACACGATAAGATAATAACGCTCGTAAAATGTACCGATGAGTGCCATGGGTTAAAGTTGTCGATTACCACTTGAAATCAACTGCTCATAAACTACACGTAATTAAGGAAAATGAAATATGCATACTCCTTTTTACACATTTTTAATGGATATCTGCTGTTCAGCAAGTGGTTTCCATTCACAACAGAAGAGGGTAAGAGAGTGAGAGGAAAGGAAACAAGATTGGATGCCATCTTTGCATAGCATTGAAAAAGGCAAAGCACAAAAGGGAATAGGCAATTGAGATCAGCTGAGGGACAAAAACAAAAATCCGCTATCGATTTAATTGTTATTGGTGGCGATGTCCTTGTGCTCAAAATGGGCCAATAAAACCAGTTAAGAGCCATAAGCGTTATACATCGTACGATCCACAAACAAGTACAGACACACACACACACAAAGTAAATCAAAATTGAATAATTCAATGTCAGGCAAGACCTTGCCCAATGTTATTTTAACATACATATAAATTTATTTACATATGCACACAATAATACATACATGTGCATACAATACATAAAGCAGCTGTTGCAATGCTAATGTTACAGGTAACTCACCTCTTGTTGTTGGACATTTTGCCATGGGCAATTATCCATATAGCTGCTGTCATCCCCGCCACGCCGACGATGGCGCTTTGGTTGTGCGCCAATTTACTCAGAGATGGAGCCATTTTTTCTTTCTCTTTTCGCTTAGTTTTCTTCTTTTATGCGAAACTACTCTTTCCCTCTCACACGCAGCAACACAGATGAACACACGCACGCACTCCTCACACTCACGTGCAATGTGAACAACAACAAAACTAAACTTATCCTGCGTTACACCCTGTTATTCCCTGTTAACAGTCCTGTTTTCAGCTCCTGCCGTGGAACTGCTCTATATATATATAAAATATATATACATATATATGTGTTTTAGTTGTTGGACTTTAGCGAATTTCAGCCTTGTTTTTATTATTTACATGGGTGTTAATTAATAAGCAGCAACAATTGCAGCGTTGTTTTCTGTTCGGAAACTCTCGCACGACACAATTGAAAGAGAGAGAAGCAATACAAGAACTGAGGAACAATTAACAAGAAAATAGTCAGGTAGATTAATAGGCTGAACTTGGGAGCAATTGTGTTGTATATACGTTGCACATCCGCATTTAACAACAAAAAAAAACACGTCCGAACTCCGGTGAAACAACAACAAATGTGGTCATAAGAGATCGCCGTTTGCGGTTCAATCGCTTATCGATAAATTTGTACAGTGCTGCCTTGTTCATTGCTCGCATGTTTACCAGCACTGTGTCAGCTGTTTTTCTATGCACAGTGTCTGGCATTGCTATTTATCGATCAATCGGTTGCTGCTGCTCGCTAAACAGCTGTTCTTAGAATTCTATATTATGATGCAAATTCAAAACATTGGAGCACACGCTGGCGCTATTTCCTGAACGTAGCACACACACACATACACACGGCAAATTTATTGACGAGATTTGATTGTGTGTAAAACAAACACTTGGTGTGGTACGTAAACATCATTAAGTTTATTTAAATTTTTTCCGCATATAACATATACATTTATAATATGTAAAATGAATTTTGATTTCACATTTTAAAATCACAACAAACCAAATTAGATTTCAAATTCAGCCAGTTGACAATCAGCCAGCAGCAACTAGCCATCGCTCGCTAACATTAGATAACCAAGGGAGAGACAGACTGGGAGGTAAATAATCAGTCAATAGCTCCACAAGGTGCGTAAATAATCAAAATTTGGAGTGCACACATTGTAAATTATCGATTTGTGACAAGTGTCGGTCACACTGTTCTTGAACTAATTAGATATTGCATACGCATATGCATATGCCTGCCAGTGTGTGCACACTACAATTGCAAAAAAAAACAAAATATCAAAAACAAAAAAAAAAGTTTAAGTGAAGTGTGACGAGAAACCATAATTAATTTGTTGTGTGCGTTTATTTATTCGTCAGTTTGCACGCAGTTAATTTTGTTTGACATTTGGAGTTTGGCGTGCCGCAACTCAATTGAATAGCGTGCGAAACGCAATTCGCGAGACGCTTTCGGCACCAATTTTGCCACTCAGCCACAACATTACTATTATTATTATTGTTGTAGGTGTTATTGTGATTGACAGTACTCATTCTAATTGTATTTGCTGATATGTCAATCAAATTAGACAATTGCCACCAACTTGTCACCTATTTTTCGATTTAGTTTAATAAATACCCATCCATATTCATATCCATATCTATATCTTATATATATATAAGCATATATATTTATTATCTTATTATTGCTTTGCAAGTGGCAGCTGCAAATTCATATTGCATAACATCCTCTTACCCATAATCTTAATCAGATTATTATTTAAATTTATTATTACACACATACAAACGAATATACTTTTGTTCTTTTGACCAACGCTTATCAAGCTTATTTCAGCTTTTAATCGATAATTTTTTTTAGTGACAACTTAAGTGTAGAGTCCTTTTTATTTTGGTATAAATATATATACTTTTTTTTGAGAAACAAATAAAATTTAAACTTTTTTTGAGAAACAAAATATATATATATATTATATATATAAATATATATATACATATATAAATATTTAGTTAGGTATTTTCAAGCAGTGTAGACAAATTATGCCTATTATTGTCATGTTTTTTCATGATTTTTGGCAAACACACACATTCATTTGACATTGCGGTTTCAAAGTACAAATAACAGCAGCCAGAACTTGTCATATATATTTACATGTCATATATATATATATATATACATATATATATATATATATATATATATATAATAGCATAAGCTGAGATCTAAGACGTCACTGATAAGCGGCGAATTTACTGCCCAGCCTAGTTGAAAGTCGAAAGTACATGAAATCTGATAGAACCTCATTTTTGTTTTGCACAACATGTGAAACTATATGCATATATATTTCATCTCGTACATAATCCTATCTGTGCTTGTATATTTCCAAAAGATAAGCACAGCACCAGCAAAACGTATGACTTATCTGTGCTTTATTTCGTTTGAAAAAGGCGCGTTAAAATTTGAAAAGCGATTGCAACAATCGATAACTATCGATACATCATACATCTTTGCGTTAACTGACCAACAAAATGTTCGTTCAGGTTTTTTCATATTTATCAAACGAATGATTTTTAATGCAGTTAGTTCTTCGACAATTTAATGCCTCTTCGTATTTTATGATTGTGCATGGAAAACTTTTGTTTTTTTTTAGTTTTGATGCGTTAAAAAGCAAAGCATTCTTAAGAGCATTCTATATTAATGTGTCATGAAATGCAGAAAAAAGAATACGCTTTTAAGTAAGTAATCATACCCTGCCATGCCCATACCATTATGAGTAAAATAAAATACTTAATTACGTGTTTATCCTTTAAAAGCTCAAACGGATTTTGTGTACATATACACACACTTATGCACACATACATTTATTTCTTTCAGATTTCCGTCTTAGCACTGCTCACACGCATTTATAGCCGGTTATTTGTTTTTTCTTTCTTTCTGTAATTTCTGTAGTGCGGCTACACTTTTATATGTACGTGTATGTATGCATGCATGTATGTAGAATTATTTTGTTTAATCTTATCGAGCTTGATAACACCCAAAAAACCGGCAAGACCAATGCTTATGTCAATAGCAGCACACCAACACCAATTCACAAATTTCATCGAGTTTTGCTACATAAAGTTAGCTCTTATAAAATCAAGTTCAGGCACTCGCCCAGATGCTCTTATACATTTAAGACTATATTCAGTGTTGGCATCGACAGCGCTGCCTTGATTTTTGCACATATAAGCTCGTTTATTCATTCCGATTTTTGTATCTGTTTTAGCAGTGTCATTGCAACAATTAAGAGACAGAGAAGAGGACAACAACCGTTAAGATGAGTCGTCAACTGTTAAGAGGTACATCGATGCAGCGCGCTGCCAACGTCGTTGCTGCGACATCGAACAGGGCTGCGGTCATACAGCAAGCGCATCCAGCGGAGCGTCGCAGTCCGCTGCAGCAGCAACAATGTAAACTAACGCCAAGCATTGTCATACGTCGCTGGAAATCGTTTCTACATAATAATAACAGCAGCGCTCAAACAGTAGCAGCAGCAACAACAGCAGAAGCAGCTACAGTCACAGCGACAGCAACGCCACTCTGCAGTCAAGCTGAAACATTGAACGCGCGTGGTAGCCATTCACCGTTCGACGTTCCTTCTCGGTTAGTTGCAAACCACCTCCCCCTTCTGTTCGTTCTTCAATTGCTGTTTGCAAAATTTAACATTCGTGCGAGCTTTGCATTTCCTGTTAATAACAGTGTTTTAAATGTTTGGATAAAGTACATTTTATTTTTTTTTTCTGTTTTCTTTTTTGTTGTTTCCAGCTGTATGTCGACGAAAAGCCAAAACAACATGAAGTTTGTTACGATAGACAACATCAATGCCAACTTTAAGGCAATGGAATACGCGGTGCGTGGCCCAATCGTAATACGCGCCGGCGAAATCGAAAAGGAACTCCTTAAGGTGAGTTTATCTCTGTTATCACTCCTCTGCTCGCTCTTCGTGTTTCGCACTGTTTTGCTTATTTGTAACATGTTTTGTGTTTTGCTTTCGCACATTATTTACATTTCTCGCACCTTAAACGACTTACGTGTCTGAAATTGTGTGAGGATGTGGGTATGTGTGCATATGTGTAAATAAAGCATTCACTCAAAATGGAATGAATTGACGTTATAAATGACGTTTACTTTTTTTTTTTACCAGTTTCGTGACGTTAAATTCTCTCATATTTCGTATTCACATTTTAAACTATGACGTACAAAATATTTTCCTTTATTTATAACATAACAAAATAGTAAAATATATATTTAAAAATTTTTTTTAATGTGTTATGCCAAATTCGACATATTTATTCCCATTAATATAGCAGCAACTTAAACTTATTTAAAAATGTTATCTACTATCGCAGCTCAATTTTATTTTTAGATCTTAATTGACTTAATGGCGATTAGGTTGATGGCAGAACATGTTTTGTTTTTTGTGCACATATTCTTTATAATCTTTAATTATTATTCTTTTTCTTTTATTGTTTTTGTTTTTTGTCGCTTTTTTATGTTTATTTCAGCTCTTTAATTGCTTTGTTAAATATCGCTTCCGCTTAGCTCCTTATTATTATTTGAACTCTTCTGTTTGGCCCATTGCCCAATCGGAGCAGAGTCAAGTTCAGTGAACGTCCTTCAAAATGCCGACAGCAATTGTTCCACTGGGTATTTGTCTTCTTTTTTGACCTTGACTGTTCCTGCTTCTTCTTCGTCTACCACTTTTTCTACTGTTGCTGCTGTTACTTCATTGCGTTTGTATAAGAGGTTTAGAGAGGGAAAAAGTGGACCTGTTTGGCATTCTTATCAAACAGCAAACAGCCATTATGCGCATGAGCAATATAAATATATATAATATGTATAACATGTCCTTACGCACAAAGCTCCAAATTTTTTTTAAAAATATTTTATATTCATCAAAAGGGATATACCAAATGTGGGTTTATTGAAATTATGCAAGCGTTTGTAACTGACAAAGGCATATATGTACACTGTATATATAGATGTAAATTCTGCAACAATATTAAATTTTCAACTAGCTTAAGGTTATTTCATGTAAGCGATAACTACCGACGATAGCTACAAAAATAGTACATTGAACCACTGTTGAAAATGCATCCAGTATATTTGAGCAACGTAAACGTTGTCAAAGAAGCGAGCACACAAACACCCACAAAGATCTAGTTGCATAGAGTGTGACCAGCGCTCTTCCTCTCTCTCCCACTCTCGCTTTCGATTAGCGTACGCTTAATTGTTTGTCCAGCGCAAGACAGAAAAAAAACCGCTCTCTTCGAATTTGTTGACGTATATTGCACTGTAATAAAGTATGTATGCATGTGTGTGTGTGTTTTATTTTGCATTATTCTTGCTCATTTGACTTTTTACATTTTGCGCTGTTATTGCTGCTGTTGCTGTTGACTTTTTCCACAAGCTTCCTCATACGCATCACTTTTCTCTCGTTTGTCTATTTGTCCTGCTTCTTCTGCTTTCGCGGATAACGGCTTTTGCACTTGGATTAAACTCGAATTTCGAAACTTTTTCTTTGACAAGTTGACAAATCGACAATCGCGTCTGTCAAATAGGCTAAAGACATTTCACATATATACATACACCTTTACATATTTACATATGCAATACAAACTTATGTTAATCTTTGATTAGAGTCCAATCTCGACTTTATGTCACTGCTGACTTCATCTACATTTCCTGTTATCTTACTGTGGCAGATAACAGATGTCTAAAATGACTAACTTAAATTGACTCTGTATAATATAATTTATATATATAATATATATAGGCGTTGTATGCAGCTCAAAGTACATATCGATCAATTTCAAATATTTCCATCCATTTTGAAAATTATATTGTTTTTGTTAAGCTTGGTTTATTGCATTTGAATACACTTTTAGTCACTTTTTCTCTCTCTTATGACAAAAGAGAGAGCAATTGCTGTAGTTGAATGAACTCGACTACAATATACTCTGTACTAGTTCACAAAGCCGAACTTAAATCTACAGCTAGCGTGCCAGAACGGGAAGCAAATCGGTACTAAAATGAGTTTTTCAGTTAGACAAGCTGTATTGATCGGATAATTTTTGTAAATATGATATATAATCTGTAGTGATATATATTACACATGTGTAGCTAAAGTCAGGGTATCTGCTAGTCGATCTTTCTCTCCTGCTATATTTTTTTAGACTTACGTAACACGTAATATATCCATTAACTGGAACTGGAACCCACAAGCTCATCCGTTTGTAGCGCTTTATGATCAAGTGATTGATTATGGACAGGAAAAGAAAAGTGTTGAATGCAACTATTTATCCAGTTATCTCGTTCCATATTCTATTCGAACTGGTCTCTGCCCGAAGCTAAGCTAAAAAAAACCTTATAATTCATATATCGAAAAGATAAGACAAAAATATGACTTTGTTTGATAAGATTTTACAATTGTGCGAGAATTCATATCGTTCGATTTCTTTGACTTTAAGTCTCAAGTATATAGTGCATATTATATAACACATTATTTGTAGACTTGAGGTTATTTGCTTTATTTATTTCTTTGTTAAAACACTTACATTTGTTTTACAATATTTTGAGATTAGATTGTTGTATTCTGCAAGTGTGCCTATTATGATAATCTATATATATAACTATATGTATTTTTATATATATATATATTTTCGACAAACAATTTATTTTTTGGGTTCTGTCCTGTTTCTTTTTTGACCTTGTATAACCTGCTAGAGAAGTATCTCTGATAAAGAATGAAGTATATATGTATATTCTTGATCAGCTATATCACTTGCAGGCTAATACCCTTATATATATATTGCTGGAGGAGCGTAGATGGTTAGTTGGTTATAAAGCGTTTGTTAACTTGAGCACTACTTTATCTTAAAAAAAATCTCAGTCCCTAAATTTAAAAAAATCGTCCTTAAAACTGAAAGCTTTTCTGTATTAAATGTATTAAAAACGTTTCTTATTTTGTCAGAGATATTTGATTAAAAAAATATATACCTAAAAAGAAGCATTAGAAAATCTACCCTCGAATAAATAAAAGAAAAAAGAAAAAAATAGATATGATATAATATATAATAAGAAGGAGGATATCTCCCAGCCGAGTTGTCTCGACTAAAGCATTTGAACTTTTAAAATATCCGAATTATGCATTCTGAGAGATTTTCACATATTTTTTGTCTTATTCGTCTTGGTTTTGACCATTTGCCCTAGGCAAATGCTACAAAAGGAAATTGAGGGCCACATTGCACCCAATTTAATCAAATATTAAATATTGTATGAACATAGAGTGAGTGTGTATGTGTGTGTGTGTGTATAGGGTGTATGCATGTTAATAACAAATAGAGTGTAATGAAGCCGTTGTTGTGTGAATAGTCGGGCTTACAAGTGGGGCTTTGGTGTGCCAGTAGGATGCAGTGGGGAGGGGAATGGGAGGGCACATTACTTGCATGAGTAATTTCTCGTTTTTGATGGCATAGAATGCAAGGCAAATCACGAACCACATGAAACCACATCCTCCGGCACCCGTCCTCTCCCTTTCTCCCTTCCTCTCTTCCTACCCGATAAACGTATCCAAAACAAATATAAATTCCGCCATGCAAAGCTTTTGTAACCGCAAACAGCAGACAACAATATAAATAAATAGGTGAAAAGCAACGCCAAATTAATTTACCTGTTAATTGCAATAAGCAGAAGGCTGATAACCAAAAAAAAAAAACACTAAACAAATAAGAATATATATTTTATAGCAAAACATTTCCCACTTTCAGTTTGGTAAACTTATGCGGCGATTCTATTTTCAGTTGTCGAACAACATTTTTCTTTGCACTATAAATATTGAACTACAAATAAAAATCAATTGAATTTTTAATTAATTTCATTACTGTTTTGCCCTCAGTCACAAATTATAATTATCGATAAATTCGGTTATTTAATTTTTATTTATTATTTCATATTAAGCGCATATTTTTCTTAAAATGAGTTGATTGTCTGCCCTTTTCATAACTTCAACAACTAATTTTTTAAATCATTGTTAAAAAAACACGAAATAACCTAAAACGGGTTTCTAGAGGATGTTGGGTAATTTGTAAAGTCAACTGTGGACACCCGAAAATGTGGGAAATGTTATTGGGCAACACACGGTTTGAGTACCCCTACTTTTGGGATGTGTTAAATATAGAATCAATCTAGAAACTGTTCAAACAGAATTTGTGCTAATTGCCCTTTTAGATTGACTGTTCGACTTTTGTGCACCACTTTCTCCGATTATGAAATTCAATTTAATTGATACTTTTGAACCTAACTCTTAGTCTTTCTACCACACCGGTGTGTGTGTTGGTGTGTGTTTGTTCGGGGTAATTGCAGTAATGAGCCTGCAATTTGGCCAGCCGGCAATTACCAATTACCATATTTGATTTAGGCACATTTAAAGCGCATCAATCAAAAAAACAATTTGCGGCAAATTGTAGTCCACATGTAATTTGGCTAATGAATCTCATTCTAAATACATATTTAATGTTTGTGTTTATTTTTATATTTGCTGTTTGCTGTTTGCAGGGCGAGAAGAAGCCATTCGATCGGGTCATTCGGGCCAACATTGGCGATTGCCATGCGATGGGTCAAAAACCTTTAACCCATTTGCGACAGGTGAGTACACTTGAAAAAATAAAAACTAAAATATCAAATGATAAGCAGCCATTTTATAAGTGAGCAATTTAGTTACTCAGTCTAATTTTACCAAATCGGTTGACTCTAGCTTTCTAATTGCCGATATAGTTTTCTCGGTTTGCACTTATCGATTATTATCGATTTCGCAGCTACCCATTTATTATTTATTAGTTTAATTACTTATTCTGTTTAATATTTTTGTTGGTTTAGTAATAATAATACAAATAATGCTTTGCGACAGCTAATGTCACTTACCATGGAGCCCCGTCTGCTGGACTCCCCCGAGTATCCCGACGACATCAAGAAGCGCGCCCGTGATATTCTCGAGGCCTGCCAGGGCGGATCGACGGGCTCGTACACCGACTCGGCTGGCATTGAGTTCGTGCGTCGCCAGGTGGCTGCCTTCGTCGAGAAACGGGATGGCGGAGTTCCCTGCGACTATCAGAACATCTATTTGACTGGCGGCGCCTCGCCAGGCATTAAGAGCGTCCTGTCGCTCCTCAAGTGAGTAGAGCGCCTTTGCAAGCTTACAGTTTGTCGCTATTCCAAATGCAAAACACTTTTCCTTGTCACTTCTTCACCTAAAAGTAAGTCAAAGTAGTTAATAAATTGAGATAATTCCTGCAAATGTTTGAATTACTTGAACTAATTTGACTTTTGTTATGCATAAATGATAATAGTTAATTACAAGTACTTAATGAATTACTTCAAATATTTCCAATACTAATTGCATTATTATTAATAATAATTCATTTCAAGTATAATAATTCTCAAGTCGAACATTATCGATTTTTCATAACCATAAATATTTAATTTGATACATTTAAATAATTGCATATAAAATATACATTTTCTAATCGAAGTAAACGTGATTAATTTTGAATAATTTTTGACAGCTTCGAAGTGGATGGTAAGACGTCCGGCGTTATGGTGCCGATACCACAATATCCACTGTACTCGGCCTCGCTGACCGAGATGGGCATGTCAAAGATCGACTATTTCCTGGATGAGGATAACTGTTGGGGTCTCGACCGCAAGGAGTTGCAGCGTTCCTACAACGAGGCCAAGAAGCATTGCAATCCACGCGTGCTGGTCGTCATCAATCCGGGCAATCCCACCGGCCAGGTGCTCACCCGCAAGAACATTGAGGAGGTCATCAAGTTTGCGTACGACAACAAGATGATCATCTTGGCTGATGAGGTCTACCAGGCAAATGTCTATGACAAGAACTCGAAGTTCTATTCCTTCAAGATGGTCATGAACGAAATGGGCGGACCCCACCGCACCCAGGAGCTGATCAGTTTTCTGTCCGTCTCCAAGGGTTATCTCGGCGAATGCGGCATTCGTGGCGGTTACATGGAGGTTGTTAACATGTGTCCGGACGTCAAGGCCGTGCTCACCAAGTCAATAACAGCACAATTGTGCAGCACCACCGCTGGCCAGATTGCAGTAAGTGCTCTGGTCAATCCCCCCCAGCCCGGTGAGCCATCCCACGAACTCTTCGAAAAGGAGAAGACCGCCGTTTTGGATGCACTGAAGGAGCGCGCCAAGCTTGTCTACGACACGCTGAGCACATTCGAGGGATACACAGTGAATCCGGTGCAGGGCGCCATGTATGTTTTCCCCAAGATCGAGATACCGCCCAAGGCTGTCGAGGCGGCCAAGGCCAAGAACCTGCTTCCCGATGTCTTTTATGCATTTGAGCTGCTCGAGACGACGGGTAAGTGCTCCCACTAGCTGTTGAATAATAGCTAAACGCTCAGCTATGCCCAACATTTCCTCTTCCTCATGGAAAATTTTTTTTAGAATTCCACTAGACAATTTCGTTAGAAAACAGCCCTTCGATTGGCAATTTCAATTATTTTGTAAATCAAGACAATGATACCCTCCTTTAAATTTGCACCATTTCTGGTCTCAAAATTGGTCAACAATCTGCTAGGAGGCATAAAGGTTATAAAGGACTCTGTCTCTATTCAATTGCAGAATATGTTCGCTTCTCGACTTTTGCGACGCGCTGCTTTCAAGTCCCGAAATGAGCTGTTTAATATAGCAACGATTCGTAATTCGTTAAATTTCTAAATATGTCACCATACTTTCCGAAGAAATTCTGATAGTGCAATCGGGGTTTAAGTAAACACATTTTCCTTGATTAATCTTAACTAAGTTCGTTACAATTTACATTTCCATTTCAGGCATTTGCATTGTGCCCGGCAGCGGCTTTGGCCAATTACCCGGCACCTATCATTTCCGTAGCACAATTCTGCCGCAGACGGACTTGCTGAAGGAGATGATGCAGAAGTTCTGTGTGTTCCACGCTGATTTCATGAAGAAATACAAGTAGATCCTCTAGGTTCTGCGATGGAACCGTCAGTACAAGTAGATCCTGTACGCCCTACAATGGATCCATCCAGGCCGTTCTCCACTAACCAAATAAACGATGTTTTACAGCTTTGACCCATCTAAATAGAAGAAACACACAATTTGCCTTTATTATTATTATTATTGCTATTATTTTCGTTTGGAAAACCAATAAAACATACAAACATTATTTAGCTGAATACTTATAAAAGGTTTCGTCGTACCCAATAATACTTTATATGTTCCATATGTGTTTTATCTATTGATGTATTGGCTTCGACTGAAAGCGAAAATTAAAGGAGCATAACTTAAATTGACAATAATGAGTTGTTTGAGTAAAATTAATGTCTTGTTGCTCTGTTGCAATTATGTGTATATTATGATATTGTTGAAAGATTAAAACAAAGTATGATTATTATAGTACATCGTACAATTAAATGTCCTTACTAAATGTTTAATATATATATATGTATTATTGTTGAAAATTAAACTACATTCGTAAATGCATACGAATCAAATTGGCGTTCAAAATTTTCAATTGGGTTTAAAAGTAGAAACGACAAAAGTTGTGGTTCGACTAGCAACTACCCTGCAACAATCACCCACTTAAAATACGTATGCATTTCGTAACACCTGAATTAGCAACCAGCACATATAATAATATTTAATATAATTATATATTACACCAACTTTATACAAGTTGTTAATTAAATGCATCTACCAAATATAAAATCAACCATGCGTTTTCCTCAATAATTATATGAATCCTAGAAGCCCTCACTTTGATAGGGTTTTCGGATTCAGCTGTTGATTTTGGATAAATCATAATCCATATTCCTTGAATATATCTCAATGTCATTGTAATTCTAACGCACCATTTAAGAAGATTCAGAGATATTTAGATCTTGTATTCGATTTTTGTCCATAACTGGGCCATATTCTTAAGGACATATTTGTTAGCTCAAAATAAATATATTTGTCCTTGTAATTATCCTTGTTGCTTGTGAGAAACAATCATTTTGTGATTTCGATTCAATTATGTTCGAAATTCATAACCCTTAAATGTAGTTCGATAGAGTTTGACATGAAGATTCTATCGCTTTAAAATGTGCAATATGGCCGATTTTAAATTTTTTAATTGAGCGCAATTAGCTAATGCAGCAAAATAGTTTGTGTCACTGGTGTTGGCACATGAATATCGATTGATGTAGAGTGACCATATTGTGCACTAAATTTAGTCATTTTCCTGCCATGACCTAAGTGCCAATAAGATTCTGGTAACTACCCGTAAGAGATCGATAAAAGCGTAGGCCACGCCCACTCCGACTCCCTAAGCCGATACACCTGTTATTGAAAATCGAACACAAATTTGAAAAGTATATTGCAGTAACATCATTCAAAAATTCGTAAAATAAAATTTTAGAGCATACCCACTTCCGTTCCCGATAATGATGAAAGCCTATTTCTCCAGCAATTTAATAATAACCACATTTAGATGGATGATTAGAAGGAACCTCCTTTATGAGTTTAACATTCGATCAGTGATGTGACCGTCGACTAAAATTGCCATTTGTAGGTGTATTTTCAGCGACATCTTATTATGATCCAGTTAAAAACTATATTTGCAAGTATGCGTTTATGTGTTACGGTAAATAATTGAAAATCGAGTGCCAGCTCGCACCCAAAAAGACAAGGATAGAGTGTTGCTGCCATCTTCGCACATATTCAAAGCGATCCGCTAGCAATACAGCTGCACGCAAGCTGAAAAAGGCGGTTTTTTTTTTTATTTTTTTCATTTGTCTGTAATTGTGTTGTGGCAGTGTAATGACCTGTATTCACAGATGCACTTTTGTATGTAATGAAACACATTTTTGTATTGTATTTAATAATTTTTATTTTGTTCACCTTAAAATTTCAATATTTTACAATTTATGTCGTTAGATTACAATAAAAAAACCGTTAATATAAGAATAAGAGAAACTCACAAAATACTCGTACCTCTTCCGATCTCTATCTTGCTTTCTCTTTCTTTCCAACTCTGGATCGTCATTCCGGTTTTCTGATGTGTATTTTTGTTGCTGTTGTTGTGTTTCTGTATTTGTTGTTTGCCGTAGTTTTCTCTGTTTAACCACTATTTACTTACATTCTAAACATAATCCACAAAGCATTGTGTGTGTTTTTCTCATATTTGCGGTGTTGACATTCTAATGTATATATATATAAATATATATATATATATATATACATGTATATATATATAAATATACATATATGTATATATATAAATATATATGATGTAAACATCATTATAAATTTGAAATGGGTTTTCATCAATATTTGGTTGTTGTTTTTCATTTTGTGGCGAGCTGCGTGTCTTGTCCGAAATTTACAGTTGTATATATATATACATATATATACAATATATCATCCAAAAAACTGGCTGTAATAGGAAAATTGCATGTGTGGTGATTTACACAATAACACATCTTTTAAATATGTTTATATATGTGTGTGTGTGTGTGTTTGTATTGGGGTAGAGGTGTTGTGAAGAGCTATCTTGGATGGTGGTTGTCCCGTCCACATCTTCTTTCTTCACTTTCACCTAGTGGCGGTCCCTTGAGTCCGAGCGGCTGCGACGATCCCGTGAGAAACTGCGACTGCGGGTCCTTGAGCGTCTTGGGGAACGTGATCTGTAAATAAATGGTGAGTGGAGTGGGGCGAGTGGTGGTTGGCATGGCCGGTTGTTGATTTTGTTCAAACATTTTGGCACACAGACAGTGAGACAGTGCGTGAGAGAGTGCGAGAGAAAAAGAGAGAGAGAGAACGAGAAAGAGAGAGAAGAGAAAATACAAAAAATTAAATGGATTTTTTAGACATGCGTTTTGACACATAATTTTTGTTGTTGATTTTGTTTGTTTTGTTTTAACAATTTTACTCCATATTAGTTTTTAGTTATTATTATTATTTTTTTTTTTTATTCTTATGGAGGAGTTGAGAGGAGGTGGTTGGTTGGTTGGTTGTTTGGTGGTTGGTAGTTGGTAGTTGATAGTTGGCTTTCAATTTGTGGTGATTGTTGGGCGGGCGTTGAGCTGACCTGAAGAAGCAGAGCTGAGCTGAGAGAACGTTGCCAACATAATTTCTTTTCTTTTTTTCATTGCTTTGCTTTTCTTTTCTTTGTTGCGCAGGGGCTGAGAGATGAGTTGAGCTGAGAGAACGTTGCCAACACATTTTTTTCTTTCTTTTTTCTGGAGATGATGCTGGGTTTTAATTATTGGATGAACGAAGAGCAGACTAAGAAGACTTGGTGTTGTGGCTGTTGTTATGGTTCTTGTTGTTGTTGTTGTTCAGTTGCAACGATTGATTGGTGAAGGAAAGTGGCTGTTATTGTTGTGGTAGTGTGGTTTGTGTGTGTGGTCCTGTGTGTGTTGGTGGAGGTGTTGGTGAGGATGCTTGTTTTTGGGACAACACACTTTGTTGAAAGCTGTTGGTGTTGTTGTTCTTGCTGCTGCTGGTCGATCACAAACACACACACATTCACACACAAGTGATGGAACGAGGGCGGGGTGGGCGGGTAAATGGAAGTAACAGTTGAAGAATCGCTGCTGCATCCGCTTTTGGTGTTGTTTGCTGTTGTTCTTGTTGTTGTTTCAATTTTCAATTATATATATATAAATTTTATGTATATATATATATATATATATATATATTAATTAATTAGTTGGTGAGTGTGTGTGTGTGTGCGTGTGTAAGGGCACAACAACAACTTACAAAAAGAAAACATAAAATCTCTAACTAAACAAATAAAACGATAACGATAACAAGAAAACGAAAACAATAGAAAGTAAAAAGTCAAGAGTTATCTTCGATATAGCCGAAGATTTTGAGCCCGCAGCAGACATATATGCTAGTTGTATATATGCTAAACGATACGATAACGATAACACTAAGCGGTAACTACATGTTGCTTACATGTGTAGAGATTGGTTAACAATAAAGTTAATGTTGTGGTTTACTCAATTATCAATTGATAATTCGACAGACGGACATAAATATACATATCGATAAATATCATTGTAGGCATGTTAGAGACAACACGATAACGATAACAAATGGAAAAAATATTATAACAAATAACCAAAAAAAAAATACTGTTCTGATTGGCTAAATATTTGAGAGCAATTTTACATACGCTTGCATTTTGGTTTCTTTTTTGCTTTACGTGACAAATTCGGAGGTGGTTGTTGTTGTTGGTGATTATTGGTGGTGGTTGTTGTTGTTGTTGTTGTTGCGGTTGCAGGAGGAGTAGTTGCAGTTGCAGTTGAAGATCAAGTTGAAGTTGAAGTGGGTGAACAGTGAAGAAGCGAAGCGCAGTTGAATTTGAAGACATGCCTCTTTCTTGTCTTTCTTTTTCTTGTTCTGTTTTACTTGTTTGTTTGGATGGTTGTTTGGTTAACTGGTTGATTGATTGATTGGTTGATTGATTGATTGGTTGGTTGGTTGGTTGGTTGGTTGGCTGATTGGTTGATTGGTGTTGGGGTGACCAAGCCGGCAACAGGGTGTGGAAGGGTGCTTGGTGCAAAACTGAGGTGAGCTAGAGCTAAGAGCAGCTATGTATATATAAATATATATTTTGAGAGAGAGAGAGAGAAAGAAGAGCAACAACAATAATGTTAAGACATAAACAATACAAAAAGAAAAAACCGCTAGTCTTTGGCAAGCTGCTGTTGTTGTTGTTGCTATTGTTGTTGTTGCTATTGTTGTTGTTGCTATTGTTGTTGTTGGTTTTGTAGTAGCTGTAGCTGTAGTTGTAGCTGTTGGTTGTTGTAGTTGTTGTTGAAGTTGTTGGTGGTGGTTGGCTGGCTTTTATAGATGACATAAGATGATATTTATATTATATATATATATACTTCATATACATATACATATATATATATATATATATATATATATATATATTTATATATAATGTGGGGAC